>HG996554.1:16876140-18250368 GCA_905340355.1 Rhagonycha fulva | reverse complement strand
TTGGGTAGCACGCCTCCCTGAGCGATGGTGACGCCGGACAAGAGCTTGTTCAACTCCTCGTCGTTCCTGATGGCCAATTGAAGATGCCTCGGGATGATACGGGTTTTCTTGTTATCCCTGGCGGCGTTGCCGGCCAACTCGAGAACTTCGGCGGCGAGGTACTCCATGACGGCGGCGAGATAGACCGGTGCACCGGCACCGACGCGCTCGGCGTAATTGCCCTTCCTGAGAAGACGATGGATTCTTCCTACGGGAAACTGAAGTCCGGCCCTACTGGACCTGGACTTTGCCTTTCCCTTAACTTTTCCTCCCTTTCCACGTCCGGACATGACGGTTACGAGTGTATCGGTTGTTGTTGGAGCGTAAATAAGCGACTGCTCGTTGTTGCGACGAGCGACGGAATACTAATACCCCGCCGTAATTTTACGACCTTATTTATATTCGACCGAGTAGTATGTAGGGGAGCTACCGGATGGGCGGAGTCAACGCGTGCATCGCTCTCGTTATAAGAGAATCCCCCTAGACTTGGAAAAATTATTCGAACACCGTTCGTCGTTGTGTGTGTTTACGTGTACATCGCATCCGATATGCCACCAAAAACAAGCGGCAAAGCCGCCAAGAAAGCCGGAAAGGCCCAAAAGAACATCTCTAAGACCGACAAGAAGAAGAAACGCAGGAGGAAGGAGAGTTACGCAATCTACATCTACAAGGTGTTGAAACAGGTGCATCCCGACACCGGTATCTCGAGCAAGGCCATGTCCATCATGAACAGCTTCGTGAACGACATCTTCGAACGCATAGCCGCCGAGGCGTCCCGTTTGGCTCACTACAATAAGCGATCGACCATCACGAGCAGGGAAATTCAAACCGCCGTCCGTCTCTTGTTGCCGGGAGAGTTGGCCAAGCACGCCGTGAGCGAAGGTACAAAGGCCGTCACCAAGTACACCAGCTCGAAATAGACGACGATTCGTTTGCGACGTCTAAAAAATCAAAAAGGTCCCTTTAGGGACCACAAACAATTTTAGAAAATGAATTTTTAATCGAACAATACGAAAGTTAGATAGATAGATAGATAAAATTAATTATAGTTAGGTACTAAATTACTGATGATTATTATTAAAATAAAACGAGTAAATACTTTGTCCCCAAAACGAAGCAGTCTTAAGCAGAGGCACCCGTATCTAATGGACGGCGCGCGGCATTATAATATAATAAAGGAAGATAAGTATGAACGAATTAATGTAAGAAGAAACTTATATAATGGATAAACAACGGATAAGGTGTCGGCGGCGTCTGGAAACCCGATCCGTCACCATTTACGATGCGCGATTGTGTCGGCACGGCACGCGATTATGTTACATTTAAATGTACTTAATAAACAATAATATTATGAATATATAGAGTAAATAGGTACTTTCGACGGAAAAGATAACGTAGGTGGAGCGAAAGGGCGTTAAGTATAACACCGCGAAGATTTATTTGGAGATTTGAAGCGTCGGGGCACAGCTTGCCTTGCGAAAACGACGGTGCGCCGGGCGGGCCGTCGGACTCGGGCGATTAAGCGTAATTTAGGGAGAAGTTATAACGCGGGAAAGGTACGGGCGGTTTCGTAGGACGAGGGAATGTACAAGGAAGTCGTCGAGACGCGCGAGAGCCGTACCTCGATAAGGACGCCGGAAGGGAAGGCCGAAAACCCGCGGCGCACGTCGTGTTGTGTGCTAGTCGGGCACGCATTATCGACTCGGAGGGTTCGTCTCGAGCGCGGGCGAAGAAGCGTGCGGACGCAAGTCGACGGCGGCGGCGGTTGGAGAGACGTCGAAGACGTCCGTCGTCGGTTGCGACTCTCGTAAGAGGGTAAATAAATTAAAAGAAAGCGAGCGCGTGTCTGCGAATGATCGCCGACGCGTACCGTAGAAAAATTTAGCGGCGCGACGATTTTGCTGACGAGGCATTCTGTTGACGGTACGTGCGCACCGCACTACGGTGAGGCCCAAGAAAAGCGGACATTATTATTGTATCGCACTTCGTCGTGGAGTGTTGTATTAGTTTGTACCTATAAAATTATTACGAGTAAATTTTTAGACGCCATGGCAGACGCAACCGTAGCCGCAAGTCCCGAGAACGCCGCGTCGTCGGGAGCCGTCCAGAAGGGTGCCGCGAAGAAGGGCAAAGGCGCCGCCGGCGCGAAAAAAAAAGGCCGCGACGCACCCTCGAACGAGCGATATGGTGAACGCAGCCATCAAGAGCTTAAAGGAACGCGGGGGTTCCTCCCTGCAGGCGATCAAGAAATACGTGTCGGCGAACTACAAGGTGGACGCCGACAAGTTGTCGCCGTTCATCAAGAAGTACATCAAGTCGGCGGTCGCCGGAGGCGCGCTGGTGCAAACGAAGGGGAAGGGCGCGTCCGGATCGTTCAAGTTGGCGTCGACCGCCGGAGCGGCGGCGACGAAGAAACCTGCCGCGGGAAAGAAGGCCAAAGCCGGAGCGAAGACCGCAAAACGGAAGAGCGCCGACGCCGCCTCGACCGCCGCCAAAACGAAGACGAGCGCGAAAACGGCGGTCAAGAAGGTCGCCGCTTCTCCCGCCAAGAAAGGCGCGGCCGCTTCCGCGCGAGCCGGCAAACGGACGTCCGCCGTCGCCGAGAAAAAGACCGCCGCCGTCGTCGTCTCCAAGGCCAAGTCGCCTTCGAAGGCAAAAAAAACCACCAAGGTTCCCACCAAAAAACCCAAGGCGCCCAAATCCATCAAAAAATCTACCAAGAAGGTGGCCGCGAAGAAGAAGTAGAGATTGGCAGAATCTCGAAAAAAGGTCGTTTTTACGACCGAGAAACGTCGATTTACGTTGTCGTAAATCGACGGAACAAAATGGTCCTGTACAGGACCGCAAATAAATTTGATAAAAGAGTTTACGTTATTAAGCAAACGAAATAGTTAAAACCGCAATATTTAATAATAAATTATAAACGATTGTCGTCGCATAGTCTAGTAGAAGATATAATAAACGGTAGATGGCAGCCGCCCACGCACGTACTCTCCTTTATCGCCGTAACGCGATCCGCGGGTGTACGTGTAAAAATAATAAACAAAGCAATATCTGTGGGATAAATGAATGAATGAATGAATGAAGAGAAGCGCAATGTTATTTTTGCAACCGTCGGCCGGCGGTCCCTTCCTACAAAGGAAGTATCACGTTACGGAACGATAAGGTGAACTTGGTTAAGATTTAACATTGTAGTTTAATTTAAATATTGGACACGTATTAGATTTTCGTGTAATGAAACGTCGACGGGCTTAATAAAAAAAAAAAAAGGAGTTGGTAACGATTTAACGTAGGCGTATAATAACAAGGGTTCTCTTAACTTTAAAAAAAGTTTTTGGCTCTAAAGAAGAGCCGTTTTTTTTGCCAATCGGTGGATCGACGATTAAGCGCGTTCGCCGCGAATTCTCCTGGCGAGTTGGATGTCCTTGGGCATGATGGTGACCCTCTTGGCGTGGATGGCGCACAAGTTGGTATCCTCGAAAAGGCCGACGAGGTAGGCCTCGCTGGCTTCCTGGAGGGCCATCACGGCGGAACTCTGGAAACGCAAGTCGGTCTTGAAATCTTGAGCGATCTCGCGGACGAGCCGTTGGAAGGGCAACTTGCGGATGAGAAGTTCGGTACTTTTTTGATAACGACGGATCTCCCGAAGGGCGACGGTACCGGGCCTGTAACGATGGGGCTTCTTAACTCCTCCGGTGGCGGGCGCGCTCTTCCTGGCGGCCTTGGTGGCGAGCTGTTTTGCGGGGCGCTTTACCACCGGTAGATTTACGTGCGGTTTGCTTGGTACGAGCCATTTCGAAAATATGACGATGCGTATACTATAGAGGTAACGGTGCAACTATGCTCGTCGCTTTAAAGTCCCCTATATTTATCAACTCCCGTCGCCGAAAGTAACGAGGGAACGTTGCCGGTTGGTCGGTCGGGCCACGCCCAGCGTAGGACCGGTCGAAAGCATAAATACGGGTCTTTCGTTTCGTAAAAAGCATTAGTGAGCGAGTCGAAGACGTCGTAGTACACGTGGTTTTACCTAGTTAACCTATTATAATTAATCGAAGATGACCGGTCGTGGCAAAGGAGGCAAAGGTTTGGGAAAAGGTGGCGCGAAAAGACATCGCAAAGTTTTGCGCGATAACATCCAGGGCATCACGAAACCGGCGATCAGACGTTTGGCTCGCAGAGGCGGGCGTAAAACGTATCTCCGGTTTGATCTACGAAGAGACCCGTGGCGTGTTGAAGGTGTTTTTGGAAAACGTGATCCGCGACGCCGTCACCTACACGGAGCACGCGAAGAGGAAGACCGTGACCGCGATGGACGTGGTTTACGCATTGAAACGTCAAGGACGTACCCTGTACGGTTTCGGAGGTTAAATAACTTGGGTTGTTTATCGTCGATGGACGAGCGAGGGAAAAAAAACAAACGGTTCCTTTAGGAACCAAAAATATGATCAGAATAAGAGAGTAAATGTTGTTAAGTCGATTCGTTGGAGTTTGGCGTTGAATTGAATTGGAGAAGTAGCGATTGATTTGGTGAGCGTAAGGTTGTAAATGGATTGGAGGGAGGGAGGGAGGAAATAAAGAAAGAAAGTAATTTGAATAGATAGGATTTGGGTGAAGAAAGCGGGTGTTGTTGTTGTGGAATATGTAAATTATAATGATAGAAGGTTGTAATAATATTATAGGGTTGTTGTGTGTAAGCGAGGTAAAATAATTGAATGACCGCAGCAGGAGAGTAGAGATAAAAAAAATAGGGCATGATATGTGGAGGAGGTGGTGGTTAATTGTTATTAAAATAAATAAAAAATGTAGGAAGCGAAGAAGAAGAAGAATAAGAAGATTGTGGTAGAAATAAAAGCGGTGGATAGATAGGTGGGTTAAAATGAATGAAGTTATAAATGTTTGAATTAAGATTTGGTATGGAAAAATAAAGTAATAAATAGTAAGGAAGGAAGGAAGGAAGGAAGGAGGGAGGATGAAGATGCACGCATGAAATGGCGAAGAAAGAAATGAAAAAAAAAAAAGCAAAAAAAAAAGAAAAGAATGAAATGGCGAGTTGGTCGGTGGCGTGGTTCGGGGAGAGCGAGCGAGGAGGAAATGAAGGGGATGATTTGTGGGATAAGATGGGAGCGCGGTTGCATGGTTTAAGTAATCCGGAAGGTTTAAGAGATTGTCGGGGTCTTCTCGCCGGGGGGTTTGGGGGGTATGGAATACCCCCCAAGGGGGGTCCGGGGGCCTCCCCCGGAAAATTTTTAAAAACCGGAAGTAGAATAGCGAGTTTTTAACGATTTTTTAAAGTTTAAAATTTAAAAACGAAAGTACGTTATCGATAGACGACGTTTATTTATTTATAATAAGCGATCGGGATGGGCCATATTTGGAAGTCGTTTTATATATGAATTGAAAGATTTCATCAACACAAATAATTTAGATATAAAATATCGTTCGCATTACATCGGTACGCCATCTGGCGTGTTATAATTATTTTTCCACGTAAATAAAGATAAAGGATAACTCGTCGTCATAATAACACGAGGTAGACGTGGGCGGAAAAGATTGCGACCGTCTAGAATCGAGGTACATTGCTGCGTAAGCGAAGTGCTTGCTCGAGTTGGAAAGGTAGGATACTCGCCGAATGTAAGATAAGAAATAAATAAATAGATAACTAACGCATAAAGTTACTCCGGACAAATGTATACCGGCTTATAATGTTCTTAAACTTTTTTTTTTAACTTTTTTCGATTCGTTTTCGGGCCCCGGCGTTTGGGCTCTGGGTGGGTGGTTGGTTGGTTGGTTATACTTGGGGTTATTATTAATAATAATGGAATGTCGGCGACGCGTGGGCGTTTTACGCGTCGTGGAGTTTATTTTGATGTCGGAATTAGAAGGAGTCGTATTATCGTCGGGCGCGTCGCCGTCGTCGATATTGGGATGGTTTCTCGTCGGTGCGTTAATAACGAAGGGAGGGTTTTTCGTCGTCCGCGGGCCTCGCACGCACGCACGTCCGTCCGCAAGGAATAAATTTTTGGTTACGGAGTTTCTCTTCGTTATGCATAAATCGAAAGGCGTCATATTATCGAGGGCGGGTGATAATTTTGGAATGGTTTTTCGCCGGGGTGCGCGGCATACACGTTTTAGGCGGAGTAAGTTTTGCATCGTTAAATGTTAAAATCCTTGTTCGTAATAAATTTTAGGCCCTAATAAGGGCCAGTGTTGTTTTTGTTTGGAAAAGGCGCAGTCGGCGGGCGAGCGATTTAAGCTTTCTTTTCGGTCTTCTTGGGCAAGAGGACGGCTTGGATGTTGGGTAGCACGCCTCCCTGAGCGATGGTGACGCCGGACAAGAGCTTGTTCAACTCCTCGTCGTTCCTGATGGCCAATTGAAGATGCCTCGGGATGATACGGGTTTTCTTGTTATCCCTGGCGGCGTTGCCGGCCAACTCGAGAACTTCGGCGGCGAGGTACTCCATGACGGCGGCGAGATAGACCGGTGCACCGGCACCGACGCGCTCGGCGTAATTGCCCTTCCTGAGAAGACGATGGATTCTTCCTACGGGAAACTGAAGTCCGGCCCTACTGGACCTGGACTTTGCCTTTCCCTTAACTTTTCCTCCCTTTCCACGTCCGGACATGACGGTTACGAGTGTATCGGTTGTTGTTGGAGCGTAAATAAGCGACTGCTCGTTGTTGCGACGAGCGACGGAATACTAATACCCCGCCGTAATTTTACGACCTTATTTATATTCGACCGAGTAGTATGTAGGGGAGCTACCGGATGGGCGGAGTCAACGCGTGCATCGCTCTCGTTATAAGAGAATCCCCCTAGACTTGGAAAAATTATTCGAACACCGTTCGTCGTTGTGTGTGTTTACGTGTACATCGCATCCGATATGCCACCAAAAACAAGCGGCAAAGCCGCCAAGAAAGCCGGAAAGGCCCAAAAGAACATCTCTAAGACCGACAAGAAGAAGAAACGCAGGAGGAAGGAGAGTTACGCAATCTACATCTACAAGGTGTTGAAACAGGTGCATCCCGACACCGGTATCTCGAGCAAGGCCATGTCCATCATGAACAGCTTCGTGAACGACATCTTCGAACGCATAGCCGCCGAGGCGTCCCGTTTGGCTCACTACAATAAGCGATCGACCATCACGAGCAGGGAAATTCAAACCGCCGTCCGTCTCTTGTTGCCGGGAGAGTTGGCCAAGCACGCCGTGAGCGAAGGTACAAAGGCCGTCACCAAGTACACCAGCTCGAAATAGACGACGATTCGTTTGCGACGTCTAAAAAATCAAAAAGGTCCCTTTAGGGACCACAAACAATTTTAGAAAATGAATTTTTAATCGAACAATACGAAAGTTAGATAGATAGATAGATAAAATTAATTATAGTTAGGTACTAAATTACTGATGATTATTATTAAAATAAAACGAGTAAATACTTTGTCCCCAAAACGAAGCAGTCTTAAGCAGAGGCACCCGTATCTAATGGACGGCGCGCGGCATTATAATATAATAAAGGAAGATAAGTATGAACGAATTAATGTAAGAAGAAACTTATATAATGGATAAACAACGGATAAGGTGTCGGCGGCGTCTGGAAACCCGATCCGTCACCATTTACGATGCGCGATTGTGTCGGCACGGCACGCGATTATGTTACATTTAAATGTACTTAATAAACAATAATATTATGAATATATAGAGTAAATAGGTACTTTCGACGGAAAAGATAACGTAGGTGGAGCGAAAGGGCGTTAAGTATAACACCGCGAAGATTTATTTGGAGATTTGAAGCGTCGGGGCACAGCTTGCCTTGCGAAAACGACGGTGCGCCGGGCGGCCGTCGGACTCGGGCGATTAAGCGTAATTTAGGGAGAAGTTATAACGCGGGAAAGGTACGGGCGGTTTCGTAGGACGAGGGAATGTACAAGGAAGTCGTCGAGACGCGCGAGAGCCGTACCTCGATAAGGACGCCGGAAGGGAAGGCCGAAAACCCGCGGCGCACGTCGTGTTGTGTGCTAGTCGGGCACGCATTATCGACTCGGAGGGTTCGTCTCGAGCGCGGGCGAAGAAGCGTGCGGACGCAAGTCGACGGCGGCGGCGGTTGGAGAGACGTCGAAGACGTCCGTCGTCGGTTGCGACTCTCGTAAGAGGGTAAATAAATTAAAAGAAAGCGAGCGCGTGTCTGCGAATGATCGCCGACGCGTACCGTAGAAAAATTTAGCGGCGCGACGATTTTGCTGACGAGGCATTCTGTTGACGGTACGTGCGCACCGCACTACGGTGAGGCCCAAGAAAAGCGGACATTATTATTGTATCGCACTTCGTCGTGGAGTGTTGTATTAGTTTGTACCTATAAAATTATTACGAGTAAATTTTTAGACGCCATGGCAGACGCAACCGTAGCCGCAAGTCCCGAGAACGCCGCGTCGTCGGGAGCCGTCCAGAAGGGTGCCGCGAAGAAGGGCAAAGGCGCCGCCGGCGCGAAAAAAAAGGCCGCGACGCACCCTCGAACGAGCGATATGGTGAACGCAGCCATCAAGAGCTTAAAGGAACGCGGGGGTTCCTCCCTGCAGGCGATCAAGAAATACGTGTCGGCGAACTACAAGGTGGACGCCGACAAGTTGTCGCCGTTCATCAAGAAGTACATCAAGTCGGCGGTCGCCGGAGGCGCGCTGGTGCAAACGAAGGGGAAGGGCGCGTCCGGATCGTTCAAGTTGGCGTCGACCGCCGGAGCGGCGGCGACGAAGAAACCTGCCGCGGGAAAGAAGGCCAAAGCCGGAGCGAAGACCGCAAAACGGAAGAGCGCCGACGCCGCCTCGACCGCCGCCAAAACGAAGACGAGCGCGAAAACGGCGGTCAAGAAGGTCGCCGCTTCTCCCGCCAAGAAAGGCGCGGCCGCTTCCGCGCGAGCCGGCAAACGGACGTCCGCCGTCGCCGAGAAAAAGACCGCCGCCGTCGTCGTCTCCAAGGCCAAGTCGCCTTCGAAGGCAAAAAAAAACCACCAAGGTTCCCACCAAAAAACCCAAGGCGCCCAAATCCATCAAAAAATCTACCAAGAAGGTGGCCGCGAAGAAGAAGTAGAGATTGGCAGAATCTCGAAAAAAGGTCGTTTTTACGACCGAGAAACGTCGATTTACGTTGTCGTAAATCGACGGAACAAAATGGTCCTGTACAGGACCGCAAATAAATTTGATAAAAGAGTTTACGTTATTAAGCAAACGAAATAGTTAAAACCGCAATATTTAATAATAAATTATAAACGATTGTCGTCGCATAGTCTAGTAGAAGATATAATAAACGGTAGATGGCAGCCGCCCACGCACGTACTCTCCTTTATCGCCGTAACGCGATCCGCGGGTGTACGTGTAAAAATAATAAACAAAGCAATATCTGTGGGATAAATGAATGAATGAATGAATGAAGAGAAGCGCAATGTTATTTTTGCAACCGTCGGCCGGCGGTCCCTTCCTACAAAGGAAGTATCACGTTACGGAACGATAAGGTGAACTTGGTTAAGATTTAACATTGTAGTTTAATTTAAATATTGGACACGTATTAGATTTTCGTGTAATGAAACGTCGACGGGCTTAATAAAAAAAAAAAAAGGAGTTGGTAACGATTTAACGTAGGCGTATAATAACAAGGGTTCTCTTAACTTTAAAAAAAGTTTTTGGCTCTAAAGAAGAGCCGTTTTTTTTGCCAATCGGTGGATCGACGATTAAGCGCGTTCGCCGCGAATTCTCCTGGCGAGTTGGATGTCCTTGGGCATGATGGTGACCCTCTTGGCGTGGATGGCGCACAAGTTGGTATCCTCGAAAAGGCCGACGAGGTAGGCCTCGCTGGCTTCCTGGAGGGCCATCACGGCGGAACTCTGGAAACGCAAGTCGGTCTTGAAATCTTGAGCGATCTCGCGGACGAGCCGTTGGAAGGGCAACTTGCGGATGAGAAGTTCGGTACTTTTTTGATAACGACGGATCTCCCGAAGGGCGACGGTACCGGGCCTGTAACGATGGGGCTTCTTAACTCCTCCGGTGGCGGGCGCGCTCTTCCTGGCGGCCTTGGTGGCGAGCTGTTTGCGGGGCGCTTTACCACCGGTAGATTTACGTGCGGTTTGCTTGGTACGAGCCATTTCGAAAATATGACGATGCGTATACTATAGAGGTAACGGTGCAACTATGCTCGTCGCTTTAAAGTCCCCTATATTTATCAACTCCCGTCGCCGAAAGTAACGAGGGAACGTTGCCGGTTGGTCGGTCGGGCCACGCCCAGCGTAGGACCGGTCGAAAGCATAAATACGGGTCTTTCGTTTCGTAAAAAGCATTAGTGAGCGAGTCGAAGACGTCGTAGTACACGTGGTTTTACCTAGTTAACCTATTATAATTAATCGAAGATGACCGGTCGTGGCAAAGGAGGCAAAGGTTTGGGAAAAGGTGGCGCGAAAAGACATCGCAAAGTTTTGCGCGATAACATCCAGGGCATCACGAAACCGGCGATCAGACGTTTGGCTCGCAGAGGCGGCGTAAAACGTATCTCCGGTTTGATCTACGAAGAGACCCGTGGCGTGTTGAAGGTGTTTTTGGAAAACGTGATCCGCGACGCCGTCACCTACACGGAGCACGCGAAGAGGAAGACCGTGACCGCGATGGACGTGGTTTACGCATTGAAACGTCAAGGACGTACCCTGTACGGTTTCGGAGGTTAAATAACTTGGGTTGTTTATCGTCGATGGACGAGCGAGGGAAAAAAAACAAACGGTTCCTTTAGGAACCAAAAATATGATCAGAATAAGAGAGTAAATGTTGTTAAGTCGATTCGTTGGAGTTTGGCGTTGAATTGAATTGGAGAAGTAGCGATTGATTTGGTGAGCGTAAGGTTGTAAATGGATTGGAGGGAGGGAGGGAGGAAATAAAGAAAGAAAGTAATTTGAATAGATAGGATTTGGGTGAAGAAAGCGGGTGTTGTTGTTGTGGAATATGTAAATTATAATGATAGAAGGTTGTAATAATATTATAGGGTTGTTGTGTGTAAGCGAGGTAAAATAATTGAATGACCGCAGCAGGAGAGTAGAGATAAAAAAAATAGGGCATGATATGTGGAGGAGGTGGTGGTTAATTGTTATTAAAATAAATAAAAAATGTAGGAAGCGAAGAAGAAGAAGAATAAGAAGATTGTGGTAGAAATAAAAGCGGTGGATAGATAGGTGGGTTAAAATGAATGAAGTTATAAATGTTTGAATTAAGATTTGGTATGGAAAAATAAAGTAATAAATAGTAAGGAAGGAAGGAAGGAAGGAAGGAGGGAGGATGAAGATGCACGCATGAAATGGCGAAGAAAGAAATGAAAAAAAAAAAAGCAAAAAAAAAAGAAAAGAATGAAATGGCGAGTTGGTCGGTGGCGTGGTTCGGGGAGAGCGAGCGAGGAGGAAATGAAGGGGATGATTTGTGGGATAAGATGGGAGCGCGGTTGCATGGTTTAAGTAATCCGGAAGGTTTAAGAGATTGTCGGGGTCTTCTCGCCGGGGGGTTTGGGGGGTATGGAATACCCCCCAAGGGGGGTCCGGGGGCCTCCCCCGGAAAATTTTTAAAAACCGGAAGTAGAATAGCGAGTTTTTAACGATTTTTTAAAGTTTAAAATTTAAAAACGAAAGTACGTTATCGATAGACGACGTTTATTTATTTATAATAAGCGATCGGGATGGGCCATATTTGGAAGTCGTTTTATATATGAATTGAAAGATTTCATCAACACAAATAATTTAGATATAAAATATCGTTCGCATTACATCGGTACGCCATCTGGCGTGTTATAATTATTTTTCCACGTAAATAAAGATAAAGGATAACTCGTCGTCATAATAACACGAGGTAGACGTGGGCGGAAAAGATTGCGACCGTCTAGAATCGAGGTACATTGCTGCGTAAGCGAAGTGCTTGCTCGAGTTGGAAAGGTAGGATACTCGCCGAATGTAAGATAAGAAATAAATAAATAGATAACTAACGCATAAAGTTACTCCGGACAAATGTATACCGGCTTATAATGTTCTTAAACTTTTTTTTTTAACTTTTTTCGATTCGTTTTCGGGCCCCGGCGTTTGGGCTCTGGGTGGGTGGTTGGTTGGTTGGTTATACTTGGGGTTATTATTAATAATAATGGAATGTCGGCGACGCGTGGGCGTTTTACGCGTCGTGGAGTTTATTTTGATGTCGGAATTAGAAGGAGTCGTATTATCGTCGGGCGCGTCGCCGTCGTCGATATTGGGATGGTTTCTCGTCGGTGCGTTAATAACGAAGGGAGGGTTTTTCGTCGTCCGCGGGCCTCGCACGCACGCACGTCCGTCCGCAAGGAATAAATTTTTGGTTACGGAGTTTCTCTTCGTTATGCATAAATCGAAAGGCGTCATATTATCGAGGGCGGGTGATAATTTTGGAATGGTTTTTCGCCGGGGTGCGCGGCATACACGTTTTAGGCGGAGTAAGTTTTGCATCGTTAAATGTTAAAATCCTTGTTCGTAATAAATTTTAGGCCCTAATAAGGGCCAGTGTTGTTTTTGTTTGGAAAAGGCGCAGTCGGCGGGCGAGCGATTTAAGCTTTCTTTTCGGTCTTCTTGGGCAAGAGGACGGCTTGGATGTTGGGTAGCACGCCTCCCTGAGCGATGGTGACGCCGGACAAGAGCTTGTTCAACTCCTCGTCGTTCCTGATGGCCAATTGAAGATGCCTCGGGATGATACGGGTTTTCTTGTTATCCCTGGCGGCGTTGCCGGCCAACTCGAGAACTTCGGCGGCGAGGTACTCCATGACGGCGGCGAGATAGACCGGTGCACCGGCACCGACGCGCTCGGCGTAATTGCCCTTCCTGAGAAGACGATGGATTCTTCCTACGGGAAACTGAAGTCCGGCCCTACTGGACCTGGACTTTGCCTTTCCCTTAACTTTTCCTCCCTTTCCACGTCCGGACATGACGGTTACGAGTGTATCGGTTGTTGTTGGAGCGTAAATAAGCGACTGCTCGTTGTTGCGACGAGCGACGGAATACTAATACCCCGCCGTAATTTTACGACCTTATTTATATTCGACCGAGTAGTATGTAGGGGAGCTACCGGATGGGCGGAGTCAACGCGTGCATCGCTCTCGTTATAAGAGAATCCCCCTAGACTTGGAAAAATTATTCGAACACCGTTCGTCGTTGTGTGTGTTTACGTGTACATCGCATCCGATATGCCACCAAAAACAAGCGGCAAAGCCGCCAAGAAAGCCGGAAAGGCCCAAAAGAACATCTCTAAGACCGACAAGAAGAAGAAACGCAGGAGGAAGGAGAGTTACGCAATCTACATCTACAAGGTGTTGAAACAGGTGCATCCCGACACCGGTATCTCGAGCAAGGCCATGTCCATCATGAACAGCTTCGTGAACGACATCTTCGAACGCATAGCCGCCGAGGCGTCCCGTTTGGCTCACTACAATAAGCGATCGACCATCACGAGCAGGGAAATTCAAACCGCCGTCCGTCTCTTGTTGCCGGGAGAGTTGGCCAAGCACGCCGTGAGCGAAGGTACAAAGGCCGTCACCAAGTACACCAGCTCGAAATAGACGACGATTCGTTTGCGACGTCTAAAAAATCAAAAAGGTCCCTTTAGGGACCACAAACAATTTTAGAAAATGAATTTTTAATCGAACAATACGAAAGTTAGATAGATAGATAGATAAAATTAATTATAGTTAGGTACTAAATTACTGATGATTATTATTAAAATAAAACGAGTAAATACTTTGTCCCCAAAACGAAGCAGTCTTAAGCAGAGGCACCCGTATCTAATGGACGGCGCGCGGCATTATAATATAATAAAGGAAGATAAGTATGAACGAATTAATGTAAGAAGAAACTTATATAATGGATAAACAACGGATAAGGTGTCGGCGGCGTCTGGAAACCCGATCCGTCACCATTTACGATGCGCGATTGTGTCGGCACGGCACGCGATTATGTTACATTTAAATGTACTTAATAAACAATAATATTATGAATATATAGAGTAAATAGGTACTTTCGACGGAAAAGATAACGTAGGTGGAGCGAAAGGGCGTTAAGTATAACACCGCGAAGATTTATTTGGAGATTTGAAGCGTCGGGGCACAGCTTGCCTTGCGAAAACGACGGTGCGCCGGGCGGCCGTCGGACTCGGGCGATTAAGCGTAATTTAGGGAGAAGTTATAACGCGGGAAAGGTACGGGCGGTTTCGTAGGACGAGGGAATGTACAGGGAAGTCGTCGAGACGCGCGAGAGCCGTACCTCGATAAGGACGCCGGAAGGGAAGGCCGAAAACCCGCGGCGCACGTCGTGTTGTGTGCTAGTCGGGCACGCATTATCGACTCGGAGGGTTCGTCTCGAGCGCGGGCGAAGAAGCGTGCGGACGCAAGTCGACGGCGGCGGCGGTTGGAGAGACGTCGAAGACGTCCGTCGTCGGTTGCGACTCTCGTAAGAGGGTAAATAAATTAAAAGAAAGCGAGCGCGTGTCTGCGAATGATCGCCGACGCATATAGCATAGCATCACTTCGTGAACAGAGTTTTGTGGAGGCGCAGCCTCCATCACCTCTTTCAACATCTAAGAACATCGCGTGGATGATTTGAGTATGAAATACTAGAGGGAGCATTGAGCCTTGTATCGTTTCAAAGTGGAGTGTTGACCCGCGCGAGGCGATAATCAACCTTTGATGAATGATTTACGAGTTAGACGGCCGAAGCAACAGTAACCCCAGAGAACGTAGCGTCGTGGAGCCCAAAAGGGTCCGTCGAAAGGAAAAAGGCGACGCAGTCGCAAAAAAGAAGTGGGATTGTACGGTTGAATAAAGTTTTCTACCATACATGCCCGCAGCATCTTAACTTAATAACTGATCTAGGTCGGTGCCGAGACATTGAGTAAACGCCTCGGCTGTGACCCTGCAAGTCAAAAACGTGAGGCGTTTTTGGCACATTAAAACTGCGGGTGACGCCCACGAGTTTTAGCTCAAAAGGAAATTGGTGCGTGATTCGTACCAATTTCTCAGCATGTGAGGTATAACATCTTCTCATTGAGGCAAAATCTACAGAAAATAATACGTGACGCGTCTTATTTTCAGTTGTGGAATTTAATTTGTGAATCAAATTAGTTCCGGTGTGAGGAAGTCAACGTCTCTTTGAATCAAATTAATAAATGAGGGAGTCCCATTTATTAATGGCGAATTCAACGGGTGATGCTCGTTGATTTCGCTTGGTTTCGCAAGTGACCGAACAAAAAGTTTCGCGTTCTTTTTATTTGATTACTTGTTTAATTAACATAGAAGTTAAGTTCTCTCTGTAAATTAAATAAATAAATTTAATTTACTGGATCCCTGTAAAGTAAGATAAAATTTAATGACCGTGACTTTACCCTCTCTCTGCCCTTCGCGGTGAAAGTACCGAGTCGATTGCGAAGGCGTTCGGCCACTTGGAGTGGGGGATGCCTTGGTTCGCAACCTACCGCAATAAATCCATTGTTACACTTTGGCAAGTTGCTCCAACTTTGATTTGTTGACATGAATTATCAGTTCATGTTTAACTAGGCAAACCTAGAACAACTTGGTGTGCGAAGGGCCGGCTGATTAACTGGCATTAGTTAATTTGCGGCTTCGTGGATCTGAAAAATTAAATAAATAGAGAAAGTTTATTTATTTTCGCTAACCTGGTTCTAGGATCGTCCTTGGTGTCTTCCGCAACGGATAGTCTTCGACGTTGTACTTTCCCAGTTCACGGATCAATGTGTTTTCTGCGTCCGCACTACGATCGTAAAACTTTTCCGTTGCTTTCTTCACAGCTTCTTTGATGGTTGGAAGTTTCGCGTCCTCGTGAAGGTTCCTGTTCGGGATGTACCAATCCGCGTCCAGGATCCTTCTGAGGCACACGTTCTGAACTCGTTGGAGCTTTAGGTGTTGGGCGTTGGAAAGGAAGGCCCACGCCGGGGCGGCGTAGGTTATGGTAGGAAGGATTATGGATTTGTACATTCGTAACTTGAGGGACTTGTCTAACGTGCTTTTGCGTCCGATCAAAGATTCCAATGTTCTCATTAGAGCCCTCGCCTGGTTGCAAAGCCTCGTTACCTGAGGCCCCCAAGTTAGACGACGATCCAGGGTGACTCCGAGGTATTTAACGGAATTTTCCCAAGGGATAATTGCGTTAAACATGTCTAGATCGGGGATCGGGGCGCGCGCGCGGCGACCACCTCTCCGGAACATTATTGCGGCTGATTTCTCGGGATTGATATCAATCCTCCATAAGCCGTAATAATCCTCCATCGAGTCTAGGTCTTCCTGCACGAGCCTGACCGCTTCGATCTGGGAGCAGGAAGTGGCAAGGGTTGCAAAGTCGTCCGCATAATAAAAGCGCTGCACCTTGGGAGAGGCCGGTGCGGGCATGTCGCTCACGTAAAGATTGAATAGCCAGGGTGACAAAAGGGAACCTTGTGGCACTCCGGCTCTTATCGATCTCTCCGTGGAACGAATGCCCTCCAGCTTCACCCGGAACGTGCGATTATTAAGGTACGACGCGATGAGCTTCACTAATCCTGGTTGGACGCCTGCCTGAAACAGTTTAAAAAGTAATCCATTGTGCCACACTTTGTCGAACGCCTTAGCGACGTCGAGGAAAGTTGCAGCTGTGGACTCCTTCTTGTTAAGCGCCTTGGTGATCCGTTCGACGATTCGCATGACCTGGTGGGTTGTGCTATGTCCAGGTCTGAATCCGAACTGTTCCTTGGGGATGACTTCCTTATCTTGAATAGATTTCACTAACCTTGTTAGGATTATCCTCTCCGTGACCTTGGCCAAGGTCGCAAGGAGGCTAATCGGGCGATAATTCTTCGGAATTCGTCTCGGTTTTCCTGGCTTGTGGATGAAGATGACGTCTGCCGTCTTCCACTTAGCTGGAAAATGTCTAAATCTTAAGATAGCATTAATAATACCTGTTAATGCCACCAAGGCTTTCTTTGGGAGCTCCTTCAGGGCGGTGTTGGTGATCCCGTCGGGACCCGGAGCTTTTCTTCTTTTCGTCCTTTTTATTGCCAACATCACTTCTTCAAGAGATGTTGGCTCAATCGGATCGTCGTCCGGGGCGGCCAGCTTCTGCTCGACTTCCTGGTCTACCATTGCAATATGGCCATTATCCACATTGGACATGACCGGACTGCACTGCTCCTCCAGGTTGTCGGCGAAGGCTTCTGCTTTCTCTTGGTCTGTAAAGGCAAGATTATTTGTATTGTTATTGTTACCCTGAAGCGGTGGTATCTCCGTTCGAGTCCCTTTGAGGACGCGCACCATCCTCCAGGCTGAGTTGTCTTCGCATGACAAGGAGTCCAATCTTTGGGCCCACGAGTCGCTGCGAAAAGCTTTCAGCCGGTCTCTGAGTTGCGTCTTCAAAAGGTTGGCTCTGCTGCGGTCGGCTGGGTTCCAAGTCTTACGTGCGTGCTTGTCTGCCCTTCTTCTTTCCCTGATGAGTTGCTTAAGTTCAGGAGGGAGGTGGTCTCTACTGTCTGGAACTTGGAAAGTATTAGAAGCAAATTTAATCGATTCACTAACCTTCGTTTCAAACTCCGTTGAATACCGTTCCAGGTCTTCGACGGAGTTGATGACTGGAATCTTGCCCAGGTTGCGGTGAAGATGCTCCTGGAAGGCAGGCCACGCGACCTTGGTGGCTGTCCTGGGCTCGTCTCTGGCGGTTTGTTCCCCCAAGTGGAGCAGAACTGGAAGATGATCCGAGAGCATCGGTTCCGCCGTCTCCAGGTGGTGCACTAGGTCGACGTTCTTCATTATGGCAATGTCTAAGACATCGTCACTTTGAGGACCGCGGGACGCGTAGTGTGTCACCTCCGTGGGGGCGACGACCTCGAAGTCAAGGTCATGCGACAGTTGGAGGAGGTCCATACCTTTCCTGTTGGCGACTTTCGAATTCCAAACGCAATGTTTGGCATTTAAGTCGCCGGCGATGATTTTGGAACCAGACCCTCTTAAAATCTTCTCGATGTCATCTGCTGGGAGCGGGTTGAGCGGCGAGCTGTATGCAGATGTGATCTGCAACTGTCTAGAATTATGCATTAAAATTCTTACCGTTGTCGCTTCCAGGGTCTCCAAATCGTTGAAAACGACTTCGCTGTGTTGGAGATTCCTTTTCACGTAGATGCAGGTGCCGCCACCTCTCCCGAGGGGGCGGTCCGTCCTGTAGAGGATGTAATTCGTCAGCTTTGCACTGTGGCTCGGCTTCAGATGGGTCTCGTTAACCAGGATGACGTCCAGGTCGTGCTCCAGGGCAAAATCGAGGAGGACCTGCCTCTTTCGGATGTTGAGCCCGTTAGCATTCCAGAACGCCATCCTTAGTTGGGTTGGAATCTTCCTGGGCTCTGTAAACATAAAGAATTTAAAAAGTTCTCGTGGTTACCTTGGGGGAGAGTCCGTGTTAAAAGTTAACACGACTTCCCGAAGCAATTCTCGTGGAGTTGCTTGGTGAAATCCTCGATGATGTTGATGGGGGTGGACATGCTGAGAAGCATCTTCACCAGTGATGCCAGCGTGGTGGCAAACTCGGCTGGGTCTACCGTGGGCGCCTGGGCTAGGCCTTCCGCTGGCTCACTCGAGTCATGGGTTTCCATGACCGGGCTAGCTTGGGGCTCCACGGTAGGTTCCCGAGTTGCGGTTGGATCTAAAGGAGAAGAGCCGATTAGTTGGGATGGGAGCGGGGTATCCGGATCTCTGGCGGGTGCTCCTCGCGCCCTTGTAGGTTGGGACCTAGCAAGAGGTTTGGAGGCCGCGCGGCTCGCGTACGTGGTTCCTGGTTGGGACCGGTGAGGTGGGAATCTCCCCGACGGCCCATCTCGCCTGTAATTAAAAACGTTGTTAGTGTTCGCGAATCTGTAGTTCCGGGGGTAACGGGAGCACCCCTGGTAGCTGGCTGGGTGTTCGCCACCACAGTTCGCGCACGTCGCTTTTACTTCTTTCGGCCTGGTGCAAGTGGCCGACATGTGGAAGCCGGCGCACTTGACGCATCTCGGGGTTGAACCGCAGTTCCGCTGGCAGTGCCCAAAGGACTGGCAGCGAAAACATTGGCCAACTCTCGCCTTCTTGTGCGGTGCCTCGACAACGACGTTAAGTCCCGCTACCGTCTTTAAGTTAAAGATTTCGCGGTTCCTATCGTCCTTGGGGAGGGTCACCATAACTAGCGGCATGGGCTTCCTGTTTCTTCTGGTCTTCATCCTGGAGACCTGCGAACAAACAAAGCCATCCTGTGCAAGGCTGGCTTCGACGTGCGAGACGTCGATGTCAGCGTGGATGCCCCTTATTACTACCTTTAAAGGTACCTCATCTCTGATTTCATGGGTAAAAAATCCCCCTTTAGACGGATCGAGGGATTCCGTCATCGTCGCGCGCATGGCTCGGTGGTCTTGGACGGTTGCAGGGTAGATCGCAATCCCCTGTTTCACGTTCCATGCCTTCACATAGTTGATGCACTTGGCTTTCAAAAGCACCTGGAGGGCTGGCCATTGTCCAGGTTCACGAAGGGTGATAGGCGGGACACGCCTAGACCTGGTGTGGGTGACCTTTTCTGCGACGGTTTCTGGAGATTCTTCTTCATGGCAAGCTGGCGCCTGCGAGGTCGAAGGGTTGTCCGGTACCTGAGAAGCAGGGAGGTTAGTTGGGGTGGGAAGGGAAGGAGGGGGTTTTGGCGCGCGTCTCTTGGTCTTCAGGACCTTTTTCTTGGGAGGTGGGCGCTCCTCTTCGGAGTCGGAAGGGCACGACGTGCTGATGGTCTCCATCGGCCTCTTCTTAATTCCCACCGTGATCCCAAGCGAAGTGCTTGGTGGTGGGGCGACGTCTTGGGCTTTCTTCGGCTGGGAGGTTTTTCGAACCCTCTTCTCTGCCGGCGGCTTTTGCTTCCTGCATTCTTCGTCAGAAGAGGAGGAGCAGATGGACAGCTTTCTCTTCGGGGTGGGGTCCTGCGTGTATTCCATTTCTTGAATCTCTGGAATGGTAGGAGACGGTACCATCGAGATTTCTTTAGGAGCAGGCTGTGATGGAGGAGTGTTTGCAGGTTGAAGACCTGGTACAACTCCTATGATCGTTTCCCCAGGTGGAGACGGACCTGGGGGCAGCGTTCCAAGTGGAGACGGACTTGGTACCGCTGCTGCGACCTTGGCCTCAGGTGGAGATGGACCTGTGGGCAAGGCTCTAGGTGGAGACGGACCTAGACTTACGGTTGTGATGGCCGCTGGAGTAGGTGCAGGAGGGGAACCTGCAGGTGGACGCTTTTTGGGGTCTCCGATTAGCGCGGAGCGGTAGGAGATGAGGAGTGGTTTGGGTGGGCCTTGTGGGTCGCATGGAGGTTTAGTCGACTGAGATGGGTCGACTGTCTTCTTGTTCTTACTTGGACGCCTTACCGTGGCTGCTTTTTGAGCGGCAGCTGCTCTGGCTTCGGTGGCTGCGAAG
Organism: Rhagonycha fulva; assembly: GCA_905340355.1. Lineage (NCBI taxonomy): Eukaryota > Metazoa > Arthropoda > Insecta > Coleoptera > Cantharidae > Rhagonycha > Rhagonycha fulva. The sequence continues at coordinate 18,229,852 of HG996554.1, read as the reverse complement.
CGTTCTCGAGGGGTAGGTCCGTTGGATGGGGGGTGAACAGGGGTTCTGAGAAGGGGCTGGGGGTAGCTTCTGCCATTGCCGTAGTGGGGGAAGAGGTCCCGCTCAACAATGATGCGGTGCTTCGGTGGTGGCTTGGTTGTTACGGTGGGAGGAGCGGTTCGCTGGGCCTTTCTTCCGGCGATGATTGCCAGACGGATCTCTTCTGCTTTTTCTCGGGCGATCTTGTCCTCCAGTTCTTTTTGGGCCTTGGCAATGGCCTTTCTCATCACTTGATACTGTTTCTTGGAACGAGTGTTGACAAACTCGTCCCTGTTATCGTCGGAGATCTCGATGTACGATTGGGCGTCATCGTCGTCGTCCATCGGGGTTTGGGGGTTGCTAGTTACGGCTGCAGGGGTGGCTGAAAGAGTTTCAGTCACTTGCAGGTCCAACATCTGCTGAGTGGCGGCGGCGATTTGCTCGTTGGCCGTCGCAATGACGGCCTTGAGCTCCTCGATGCGGTTGGCAACAAAGACAGGGTCCATGGCTTTTTATTTTGGGAAGTTTAAACGTTTCTCAGGGTGGTAAAAGGAGGGTGGGAATGCCTCTGAAAAGGGGTTACACAAAAAGCACAACACACAATAATGGGGGACAAAATAATAGTAAAACAACTAGGGTTAATAAAACGCAGTTGGTACTTTATTTTAATAGCTCGCTGGAAGATTGAAATGGAATTCAAGCACTTATGAATATTCGAGTGGAGGGCAATGACACTGAAAAACTTTTAATTTAATGCAAGGGACGGTTGGCAAAAATTATGTCGCTTGGGTGTGAAAAATGCGTCCTGCAAAGATCGACTAAGAACGTCGACCAATGAGACTAACCTTTCTAGTTGATTGGTGAGGTGGGCGGAGCCTGTGCACACAACGTTGGATACACTGGTAAGTGAGCGCTCGTCGTTAAACAAGCACTTCGAACTTACTGCACTAGTTGGCCACTAACAACACTGCCACACAACACTTAAACTGCTGAAAATAATTTTTAACGATTAGCTTTAGCAAGAAGTCTCGCTGTTTTAAATATAAATTTAATAACAAGTTAATAAATTTATATTTGTCGCTTGGTAATAACTCGGAATTAAAAATTCAGGAGCGCTTTACAGACAGGTGTGTTCGCTTTGACAAAACAAATTGAACTCCGATCGCCGACGCGTACCGTAGAAAAATTTAGCGGCGCGACGATTTTGCTGACGAGGCATTCTGTTGACGGTACGTGCGCACCGCACTACGGTGAGGCCCAAGAAAAGCGGACATTGGAGTTCAATTTGTTTTGTCAAAGCGAACACACCTGTCTGTAAAGCGCTCCTGAATTTTTAATTCCGAGTTATTACCAAGCGACAAATATAAATTTATTAACTTGTTATTAAATTTATATTTAAAACAGCGAGACTTCTTGCTAAAACTAATCGTTAAAAATTATTTTCAGCAGTTTAAGTGTTGTGTGGCAGTGTTGTAGTGGCCAACCAGTGCAGTAAGTTCGAAGTGCTTGTTTAACGACGAGCGCTCACTTACCAGTGTATCCAACGTTGTGTGCACAGGCTCCGCCCACCTCACCAATCAACGAGAAAGGTTAGTCACATTGGTCGACGTTCTTAGTCGATCTTTGCAGGACGCATTTTTCACACCCAAGCGACATAATTTTTGCTAACCGTCCCTTGCATTAAATTAAAAGTTTTTCAGTGTCATTGCCCTCCACTCGAATATTCATAAGTGCTTGAATTCCATTTCAATCTTCCAGCGAGCATTAAAATAAAGTACCAACTGCGTTTTATTAACCCTAGTTGTTTTACTATTATTGTCCCCCATTATTGTGTGTTGTGCTTTTTGTGTAACCCCTTTTCAGAGGCATTCCCACCCTCCTTTTACCACCCTGAGAAACGTTTAAACTTCCCAAAATAAAAAGCCATGGACCCTGTCTTTGTTGCCAACCGCATCGAGGAGCTCAAGGCCGTCATTGCGACGGCCAACGAGCAAATCGCCGCCGCCACTCAGCAGATGTTGGACCTGCAAGTGACTGAAACTCTTTCAGCCACCCCTGCAGCCGTAACTAGCAACCCCCAAACCCCGATGGACGACGACGATGACGCCCAATCGTACATCGAGATCTCCGACGATAACAGGGACGAGTTTGTCAACACTCGTTCCAAGAAACAGTATCAAGTGATGAGAAAGGCCATTGCCAAGGCCCAAAAAGAACTGGAGGACAAGATCGCCCGAGAAAAAGCAGAAGAGATCCGTCTGGCAATCATCGCCGGAAGAAAGGCCCAGCGAACCGCTCCTCCCACCGTAACAACCAAGCCACCACCGAAGCACCGCATCATTGTTGAGCGGGACCTCTTCCCCCACTACGGCAATGGCAGAAGCTACCCCCAGCCCCTTCTCAGAACCCCTGTTCACCCCCCATCCAACGGACCTACCCCTCGAGAACGCTTCGCAGCCACCGAAGCCAGAGCAGCTGCCGCTCAAAAAGCAGCCACGGTAAGGCGTCCAAGTAAGAACAAGAAGACAGTCGACCCATCTCAGTCGACTAAACCTCCATGCGACCCACAAGGCCCTCCCAAACCACTCCTCATCTCCTACCGCTCCGCGCTAATCGGAGACCCCAAAAAGCGTCCACCTGCAGGTTCCCCTCCTGCACCAACTCCAGCGGCCATCACAACCGTAAGTCTAGGTCCGTCTCCACCTAGAGCCTTGCCCACAGGTCCATCTCCACCTGAGGCCAAGGTCGCAGCAGCGGTACCAAGTCCGTCTCCACTTGGAACGCTGCCCCCAGGTCCGTCTCCACCTGGGGAAACGATCATAGGAGTTGTACCAGGTCTTCAACCTGCAAACACTCCTCCATCACAGCCTGCTCCTGAAGTAATCTCGATGGTACCGTCTCCTACCATTCCAGAGATTCAAGAAATGGAATTCACGCAGGACCCCACCCCGAAGAGAAAGCTGTCCATCTGCTCCTCCTCTTCTGACGAAGAAAGCAGGAAGCAAAAGCCGCCGGCAGAGAAGAGGGTTCGAAAAACCTCCCAGCCGAAGAAAGCCCAAGACGTCGCCCCACCACCAAGCACTTCGCTTGGGATCACGGTGGGAATTAAGAAGAGGCCGATGGAGACCATCAGCACGTCGTGCCCTTCCGACTCCGAAGAGGAGCGCCCACCTCCCAAGAAAAAGGTCCTGAAGACCAAGAGACGCGCGCCAAAACCCCCTCCTTCCCTTCCCACCCCAACTAACCTCCCTGCTTCTCAGGTACCGGACAACACTTCGACCTCGCAAGCACCAGCTTGCCATGAAGAAGAATCTCCAGAAACCGTCGCAGAAAAGGTCACCCACACCAGGTCTAGGCGTGTCCCGCCTATCACCCTTCGTGAACCTGGACAATGGCCAGCCCTCCAGGTGCTTTTGAAAGCCAAGTGCATCAACTATGTGAAGGCATGGAACGTGAAACAGGGGATTGCGATCTACCCTGCAACCGTCCAAGACCACCGAGCCATGCGCGCGACGATGACGGAATCCCTCGATCCGTCTAAAGGGGGATTTTTTACCCATGAAATCAGAGATGAGGTACCTTTAAAGGTAGTAATAAGGGGCATCCACGCTGACATCGACGTCTCGCACGTCGAAGCCAGCCTTGCACAGGATGGCTTTGTTTGTTCGCAGGTCTCCAGGATGAAGACCAGAAGAAACAGGAAGCCCATGCCGCTAGTTATGGTGACCCTCCCCAAGGACGATAGGAACCGCGAAATCTTTAACTTAAAGACGGTAGCGGGACTTAACGTCGTTGTCGAGGCACCGCACAAGAAGGCGAGAGTTGGCCAATGTTTTCGCTGCCAGTCCTTTGGGCACTGCCAGCGGAACTGCGGTTCAACCCCGAGATGCGTCAAGTGCGCCGGCTTCCACATGTCGGCCACTTGCACCAGGCCGAAAGAAGTAAAAGCGACGTGCGCGAACTGTGGTGGCGAACACCCAGCCAGCTACCAGGGGTGCTCCCGTTACCCCCGGAACTACAGATTCGCGAACACTAACAACGTTTTTAATTACAGGCGAGATGGGCCGTCGGGGAGATTCCCACCTCACCGGTCCCAACCAGGAACCACGTACGCGAGCCGCGCGGCCTCCAAACCTCTTGCTAGGTCCCAGCCTACAAGGGCGCGAGGAGCACCCGCCAGAGATCCGGATACCCCGCTCCCATCCCAACTAATCGGCTCTTCTCCTTTAGATCCAACCGCAACTCGGGAACCTACCGTGGAGCCCCAAGCTAGCCCGGTCATGGAAACCCATGACTCGAGTGAGCCAGCGGAAGGCCTAGCCCAGGCGCCCACGGTAGACCCAGCCGAGTTTGCCACCACGCTGGCATCACTGGTGAAGATGCTTCTCAGCATGTCCACCCCCATCAACATCATCGAGGATTTCACCAAGCAACTCCACGAGAATTGCTTCGGGAAGTCGTGTTAACTTTTAACACGGACTCTCCCCCAAGGTAACCACGAGAACTTTTTAAATTCTTTATGTTTACAGAGCCCAGGAAGATTCCAACCCAACTAAGGATGGCGTTCTGGAATGCTAACGGGCTCAACATCCGAAAGAGGCAGGTCCTCCTCGATTTTGCCCTGGAGCACGACCTGGACGTCATCCTGGTTAACGAGACCCATCTGAAGCCGAGCCACAGTGCAAAGCTGACGAATTACATCCTCTACAGGACGGACCGCCCCCTCGGGAGAGGTGGCGGCACCTGCATCTACGTGAAAAGGAATCTCCAACACAGCGAAGTCGTTTTCAACGATTTGGAGACCCTGGAAGCGACAACGGTAAGAATTTTAATGCATAATTCTAGACAGTTGCAGATCACATCTGCATACAGTTCGCCGCTCAACCCGCTCCCAGCAGATGACATCGAGAAGATTTTAAGAGGGTCTGGTTCCAAAATCATCGCCGGCGACTTAAATGCCAAACATTGCGTTTGGAATTCGAAAGTCGCCAACAGGAAAGGTATGGACCTCCTCCAACTGTCGCATGACCTTGACTTCGAGGTCGTCGCCCCCACGGAGGTGACACACTACGCGTCCCGCGGTCCTCAAAGTGACGATGTCTTAGACATTGCCATAATGAAGAACGTCGACCTAGTGCACCACCTGGAGACGGCGGAACCGATGCTCTCGGATCATCTTCCAGTTCTGCTCCACTTGGGGGAACAAACCGCCAGAGACGAGCCCAGGACAGCCACCAAGGTCGCGTGGCCTGCCTTCCAGGAGCATCTTCACCGCAACCTGGGCAAGATTCCAGTCATCAACTCCGTCGAAGACCTGGAACGGTATTCAACGGAGTTTGAAACGAAGGTTAGTGAATCGATTAAATTTGCTTCTAATACTTTCCAAGTTCCAGACAGTAGAGACCACCTCCCTCCTGAACTTAAGCAACTCATCAGGGAAAGAAGAAGGGCAGACAAGCACGCACGTAAGACTTGGAACCCAGCCGACCGCAGCAGAGCCAACCTTTTGAAGACGCAACTCAGAGACCGGCTGAAAGCTTTTCGCAGCGACTCGTGGGCCCAAAGATTGGACTCCTTGTCATGCGAAGACAACTCAGCCTGGAGGATGGTGCGCGTCCTCAAAGGGACTCGAACGGAGATACCACCGCTTCAGGGTAACAATAACAATACAAATAATCTTGCCTTTACAGACCAAGAGAAAGCAGAAGCCTTCGCCGACAACCTGGAGGAGCAGTGCAGTCCGGTCATGTCCAATGTGGATAATGGCCATATTGCAATGGTAGACCAGGAAGTCGAGCAGAAGCTGGCCGCCCCGGACGACGATCCGATTGAGCCAACATCTCTTGAAGAAGTGATGTTGGCAATAAAAAGGACGAAAAGAAGAAAAGCTCCGGGTCCCGACGGGATCACCAACACCGCCCTGAAGGAGCTCCCAAAGAAAGCCTTGGTGGCATTAACAGGTATTATTAATGCTATCTTAAGATTTAGACATTTTCCAGCTAAGTGGAAGACGGCAGACGTCATCTTCATCCACAAGCCAGGAAAACCGAGACGAATTCCGAAGAATTATCGCCCGATTAGCCTCCTTGCGACCTTGGCCAAGGTCACGGAGAGGATAATCCTAACAAGGTTAGTGAAATCTATTCAAGATAAGGAAGTCATCCCCAAGGAACAGTTCGGATTCAGACCTGGACATAGCACAACCCACCAGGTCATGCGAATCGTCGAACGGATCACCAAGGCGCTTAACAAGAAGGAGTCCACAGCTGCAACTTTCCTCGACGTCGCTAAGGCGTTCGACAAAGTGTGGCACAATGGATTACTTTTTAAACTGTTTCAGGCAGGCGTCCAACCAGGATTAGTGAAGCTCATCGCGTCGTACCTTAATAATCGCACGTTCCGGGTGAAGCTGGAGGGCATTCGTTCCACGGAGAGATCGATAAGAGCCGGAGTGCCACAAGGTTCCCTTTTGTCACCCTGGCTATTCAATCTTTACGTGAGCGACATGCCCGCACCGGCCTCTCCCAAGGTGCAGCGCTTTTATTATGCGGACGACTTTGCAACCCTTGCCACTTCCTGCTCCCAGATTGAAGCGGTCAGGCTCGTGCAGGAAGACCTAGACTCGATGGAGGATTATTACGGCTTATGGAGGATTGATATCAATCCCGAGAAATCAGCCGCAATAATGTTCCGGAGAGGTGGTCGCCGCGCGCGCGCCCCGATCCCCGATCTAGACATGTTTAACGCAATTATCCCTTGGGAAAATTCCGTTAAATACCTCGGAGTCACCCTGGATCGTCGTCTAACTTGGGGGCCTCAGGTAACGAGGCTTTGCAACCAGGCGAGGGCTCTAATGAGAACATTGGAATCTTTGATCGGACGCAAAAGCACGTTAGACAAGTCCCTCAAGTTACGAATGTACAAATCCATAATCCTTCCTACCATAACCTACGCCGCCCCGGCGTGGGCCTTCCTTTCCAACGCCCAACACCTAAAGCTCCAACGAGTTCAGAACGTGTGCCTCAGAAGGATCCTGGACGCGGATTGGTACATCCCGAACAAGAACCTTCACGAGGACGCGAAACTTCCAACCATCAAAGAAGCTGTGAAGAAAGCAACGGAAAAGTTTTACGATCGTAGTGCGGACGCAGAAAACACATTGATCCGTGAACTGGGAAAGTACAACGTCGAAGACTATCCGTTGCGGAAGACACCAAGGACGATCCTAGAACCAGGTTAGCGAAAATAAATAAACTTTCTCTATTTATTTAACTTTTCAGATCCACGAAGCCGCAAATTAACTAATGCCAGTTAATCAGCCGGCCCTTCGCACACCAAGTTGTTCTAGGTTTGCCTAGTTAAACATGAACTGATAATTCATGTCAACAAATCAAAGTTGGAGCAACTTGCCAAAGTGTAACAATGGATTTATTGCGGTAGGTTGCGAACCAAGGCATCCCCCACTCCAAGTGGCCGAACGCCTTCGCAATCGACTCGGTACTTTCACCGCGAAGGGCAGAGAGAGGGTAAAGTCACGGTCATTAAATTTTATCTTACTTTACAGGGATCCAGTAAATTAAATTTATTTATTTAATTTACAGAGAGAACTTAACTTCTATGTTAATTAAACAAGTAATCAAATAAAAAGAACGCGAAACTTTTTATTCGGTCACTTGCGAAACCAAGCGAAATCAACGAGCATCACCCGTTGAATTCGCCATTAATAAATGGGACTCCCTCATTTATTAATTTGATTCAAAGAGACGTTGACTTCCTCACACCGGAACTAATTTGATTCACAAATTAAATTCCACAACTGAAAATAAGACGCGTCACGTATTATTTTCTGTAGATTTTGCCTCAATGAGAAGATGTTATACCTCACATGCTGAGAAATTGGTACGAATCACGCACCAATTTCCTTTTGAGCTAAAACTCGTGGGCGTCACCCGCAGTTTTAATGTGCCAAAAACGCCTCACGTTTTTTGACTTGCAGGGTCACAGCCGAGGCGTTTACTCAATGTCTCGGCACCGACCTAGATCAGTTATTAAGTTAAGATGATGCGGGCATGTATGGTAGAAAACTTTATTCAACCGTACAATCCCACTTCTTTTTTGCGACTGCGTCGCCTTTTTCCTTTCGACGGACCCTTTTGGGCTCCACGACGCTACGTTCTCTGGGGTTACTGTTGCTTCGGCCGTCTAACTCGTAAATCATTCATCAAAGGTTGATTATCGCCTCGCGCGGGTCAACACTCCACTTTGAAACGATACAAGGCTCAATGCTCCCTCTAGTATTTCATACTCAAATCATCCACGCGATGCCCTTAGATGTTGAAAGAGGTGATGGAGGCTGCGCCTCCACAAAACTCTGTTCACGAAGTGATGCTATGCTATGCTATAAGCGGACATTATTATTGTATCGCACTTCGTCGTGGAGTGTTGTATTAGTTTGTACCTATAAAATTATTACGAGTAAATTTTTAGACGCCATGGCAGACGCAACCGTAGCCGCAAGTCCCGAGAACGCCGCGTCGTCGGGAGCCGTCCAGAAGGGTGCCGCGAAGAAGGGCAAAGGCGCCGCCGGCGCGAAAAAAAAGGCCGCGACGCACCCTCGAACGAGCGATATGGTGAACGCAGCCATCAAGAGCTTAAAGGAACGCGGGGGTTCCTCCCTGCAGGCGATCAAGAAATACGTGTCGGCGAACTACAAGGTGGACGCCGACAAGTTGTCGCCGTTCATCAAGAAGTACATCAAGTCGGCGGTCGCCGGAGGCGCGCTGGTGCAAACGAAGGGGAAGGGCGCGTCCGGATCGTTCAAGTTGGCGTCGACCGCCGGAGCGGCGGCGACGAAGAAACCTGCCGCGGGAAAGAAGGCCAAAGCCGGAGCGAAGACCGCAAAACGGAAGAGCGCCGACGCCGCCTCGACCGCCGCCAAAACGAAGACGAGCGCGAAAACGGCGGTCAAGAAGGTCGCCGCTTCTCCCGCCAAGAAAGGCGCGGCCGCTTCCGCGCGAGCCGGCAAACGGACGTCCGCCGTCGCCGAGAAAAAGACCGCCGCCGTCGTCGTCTCCAAGGCCAAGTCGCCTTCGAAGGCAAAAAAAACCACCAAGGTTCCCACCAAAAAACCCAAGGCGCCCAAATCCATCAAAAAATCTACCAAGAAGGTGGCCGCGAAGAAGAAGTAGAGATTGGCAGAATCTCGAAAAAAGGTCGTTTTTACGACCGAGAAACGTCGATTTACGTTGTCGTAAATCGACGGAACAAAATGGTCCTGTACAGGACCGCAAATAAATTTGATAAAAGAGTTTACGTTATTAAGCAAACGAAATAGTTAAAACCGCAATATTTAATAATAAATTATAAACGATTGTCGTCGCATAGTCTAGTAGAAGATATAATAAACGGTAGATGGCAGCCGCCCACGCACGTACTCTCCTTTATCGCCGTAACGCGATCCGCGGGTGTACGTGTAAAAATAATAAACAAAGCAATATCTGTGGGATAAATGAATGAATGAATGAATGAAGAGAAGCGCAATGTTATTTTTGCAACCGTCGGCCGGCGGTCCCTTCCTACAAAGGAAGTATCACGTTACGGAACGATAAGGTGAACTTGGTTAAGATTTAACATTGTAGTTTAATTTAAATATTGGACACGTATTAGATTTTCGTGTAATGAAACGTCGACGGGCTTAATAAAAAAAAAAAAAGGAGTTGGTAACGATTTAACGTAGGCGTATAATAACAAGGGTTCTCTTAACTTTAAAAAAAGTTTTTGGCTCTAAAGAAGAGCCGTTTTTTTTGCCAATCGGTGGATCGACGATTAAGCGCGTTCGCCGCGAATTCTCCTGGCGAGTTGGATGTCCTTGGGCATGATGGTGACCCTCTTGGCGTGGATGGCGCACAAGTTGGTATCCTCGAAAAGGCCGACGAGGTAGGCCTCGCTGGCTTCCTGGAGGGCCATCACGGCGGAACTCTGGAAACGCAAGTCGGTCTTGAAATCTTGAGCGATCTCGCGGACGAGCCGTTGGAAGGGCAACTTGCGGATGAGAAGTTCGGTACTTTTTTGATAACGACGGATCTCCCGAAGGGCGACGGTACCGGGCCTGTAACGATGGGGCTTCTTAACTCCTCCGGTGGCGGGCGCGCTCTTCCTGGCGGCCTTGGTGGCGAGCTGTTTGCGGGGCGCTTTACCACCGGTAGATTTACGTGCGGTTTGCTTGGTACGAGCCATTTCGAAAATATGACGATGCGTATACTATAGAGGTAACGGTGCAACTATGCTCGTCGCTTTAAAGTCCCCTATATTTATCAACTCCCGTCGCCGAAAGTAACGAGGGAACGTTGCCGGTTGGTCGGTCGGGCCACGCCCAGCGTAGGACCGGTCGAAAGCATAAATACGGGTCTTTCGTTTCGTAAAAAGCATTAGTGAGCGAGTCGAAGACGTCGTAGTACACGTGGTTTTACCTAGTTAACCTATTATAATTAATCGAAGATGACCGGTCGTGGCAAAGGAGGCAAAGGTTTGGGAAAAGGTGGCGCGAAAAGACATCGCAAAGTTTTGCGCGATAACATCCAGGGCATCACGAAACCGGCGATCAGACGTTTGGCTCGCAGAGGCGGCGTAAAACGTATCTCCGGTTTGATCTACGAAGAGACCCGTGGCGTGTTGAAGGTGTTTTTGGAAAACGTGATCCGCGACGCCGTCACCTACACGGAGCACGCGAAGAGGAAGACCGTGACCGCGATGGACGTGGTTTACGCATTGAAACGTCAAGGACGTACCCTGTACGGTTTCGGAGGTTAAATAACTTGGGTTGTTTATCGTCGATGGACGAGCGAGGGAAAAAAAACAAACGGTTCCTTTAGGAACCAAAAATATGATCAGAATAAGAGAGTAAATGTTGTTAAGTCGATTCGTTGGAGTTTGGCGTTGAATTGAATTGGAGAAGTAGCGATTGATTTGGTGAGCGTAAGGTTGTAAATGGATTGGAGGGAGGGAGGGAGGAAATAAAGAAAGAAAGTAATTTGAATAGATAGGATTTGGGTGAAGAAAGCGGGTGTTGTTGTTGTGGAATATGTAAATTATAATGATAGAAGGTTGTAATAATATTATAGGGTTGTTGTGTGTAAGCGAGGTAAAATAATTGAATGACCGCAGCAGGAGAGTAGAGATAAAAAAAATAGGGCATGATATGTGGAGGAGGTGGTGGTTAATTGTTATTAAAATAAATAAAAAATGTAGGAAGCGAAGAAGAAGAAGAATAAGAAGATTGTGGTAGAAATAAAAGCGGTGGATAGATAGGTGGGTTAAAATGAATGAAGTTATAAATGTTTGAATTAAGATTTGGTATGGAAAAATAAAGTAATAAATAGTAAGGAAGGAAGGAAGGAAGGAAGGAGGGAGGATGAAGATGCACGCATGAAATGGCGAAGAAAGAAATGAAAAAAAAAAAAGCAAAAAAAAAAGAAAAGAATGAAATGGCGAGTTGGTCGGTGGCGTGGTTCGGGGAGAGCGAGCGAGGAGGAAATGAAGGGGATGATTTGTGGGATAAGATGGGAGCGCGGTTGCATGGTTTAAGTAATCCGGAAGGTTTAAGAGATTGTCGGGGTCTTCTCGCCGGGGGGTTTGGGGGGTATGGAATACCCCCCAAGGGGGGTCCGGGGGCCTCCCCCGGAAAATTTTTAAAAACCGGAAGTAGAATAGCGAGTTTTTAACGATTTTTTAAAGTTTAAAATTTAAAAACGAAAGTACGTTATCGATAGACGACGTTTATTTATTTATAATAAGCGATCGGGATGGGCCATATTTGGAAGTCGTTTTATATATGAATTGAAAGATTTCATCAACACAAATAATTTAGATATAAAATATCGTTCGCATTACATCGGTACGCCATCTGGCGTGTTATAATTATTTTTCCACGTAAATAAAGATAAAGGATAACTCGTCGTCATAATAACACGAGGTAGACGTGGGCGGAAAAGATTGCGACCGTCTAGAATCGAGGTACATTGCTGCGTAAGCGAAGTGCTTGCTCGAGTTGGAAAGGTAGGATACTCGCCGAATGTAAGATAAGAAATAAATAAATAGATAACTAACGCATAAAGTTACTCCGGACAAATGTATACCGGCTTATAATGTTCTTAAACTTTTTTTTTTAACTTTTTTCGATTCGTTTTCGGGCCCCGGCGTTTGGGCTCTGGGTGGGTGGTTGGTTGGTTGGTTATACTTGGGGTTATTATTAATAATAATGGAATGTCGGCGACGCGTGGGCGTTTTACGCGTCGTGGAGTTTATTTTGATGTCGGAATTAGAAGGAGTCGTATTATCGTCGGGCGCGTCGCCGTCGTCGATATTGGGATGGTTTCTCGTCGGTGCGTTAATAACGAAGGGAGGGTTTTTCGTCGTCCGCGGGCCTCGCACGCACGCACGTCCGTCCGCAAGGAATAAATTTTTGGTTACGGAGTTTCTCTTCGTTATGCATAAATCGAAAGGCGTCATATTATCGAGGGCGGGTGATAATTTTGGAATGGTTTTTCGCCGGGGTGCGCGGCATACACGTTTTAGGCGGAGTAAGTTTTGCATCGTTAAATGTTAAAATCCTTGTTCGTAATAAATTTTAGGCCCTAATAAGGGCCAGTGTTGTTTTTGTTTGGAAAAGGCGCAGTCGGCGGGCGAGCGATTTAAGCTTTCTTTTCGGTCTTCTTGGGCAAGAGGACGGCTTGGATGTTGGGTAGCACGCCTCCCTGAGCGATGGTGACGCCGGACAAGAGCTTGTTCAACTCCTCGTCGTTCCTGATGGCCAATTGAAGATGCCTCGGGATGATACGGGTTTTCTTGTTATCCCTGGCGGCGTTGCCGGCCAACTCGAGAACTTCGGCGGCGAGGTACTCCATGACGGCGGCGAGATAGACCGGTGCACCGGCACCGACGCGCTCGGCGTAATTGCCCTTCCTGAGAAGACGATGGATTCTTCCTACGGGAAACTGAAGTCCGGCCCTACTGGACCTGGACTTTGCCTTTCCCTTAACTTTTCCTCCCTTTCCACGTCCGGACATGACGGTTACGAGTGTATCGGTTGTTGTTGGAGCGTAAATAAGCGACTGCTCGTTGTTGCGACGAGCGACGGAATACTAATACCCCGCCGTAATTTTACGACCTTATTTATATTCGACCGAGTAGTATGTAGGGGAGCTACCGGATGGGCGGAGTCAACGCGTGCATCGCTCTCGTTATAAGAGAATCCCCCTAGACTTGGAAAAATTATTCGAACACCGTTCGTCGTTGTGTGTGTTTACGTGTACATCGCATCCGATATGCCACCAAAAACAAGCGGCAAAGCCGCCAAGAAAGCCGGAAAGGCCCAAAAGAACATCTCTAAGACCGACAAGAAGAAGAAACGCAGGAGGAAGGAGAGTTACGCAATCTACATCTACAAGGTGTTGAAACAGGTGCATCCCGACACCGGTATCTCGAGCAAGGCCATGTCCATCATGAACAGCTTCGTGAACGACATCTTCGAACGCATAGCCGCCGAGGCGTCCCGTTTGGCTCACTACAATAAGCGATCGACCATCACGAGCAGGGAAATTCAAACCGCCGTCCGTCTCTTGTTGCCGGGAGAGTTGGCCAAGCACGCCGTGAGCGAAGGTACAAAGGCCGTCACCAAGTACACCAGCTCGAAATAGACGACGATTCGTTTGCGACGTCTAAAAAATCAAAAAGGTCCCTTTAGGGACCACAAACAATTTTAGAAAATGAATTTTTAATCGAACAATACGAAAGTTAGATAGATAGATAGATAAAATTAATTATAGTTAGGTACTAAATTACTGATGATTATTATTAAAATAAAACGAGTAAATACTTTGTCCCCAAAACGAAGCAGTCTTAAGCAGAGGCACCCGTATCTAATGGACGGCGCGCGGCATTATAATATAATAAAGGAAGATAAGTATGAACGAATTAATGTAAGAAGAAACTTATATAATGGATAAACAACGGATAAGGTGTCGGCGGCGTCTGGAAACCCGATCCGTCACCATTTACGATGCGCGATTGTGTCGGCACGGCACGCGATTATGTTACATTTAAATGTACTTAATAAACAATAATATTATGAATATATAGAGTAAATAGGTACTTTCGACGGAAAAGATAACGTAGGTGGAGCGAAAGGGCGTTAAGTATAACACCGCGAAGATTTATTTGGAGATTTGAAGCGTCGGGGCACAGCTTGCCTTGCGAAAACGACGGTGCGCCGGGCGGCCGTCGGACTCGGGCGATTAAGCGTAATTTAGGGAGAAGTTATAACGCGGGAAAGGTACGGGCGGTTTCGTAGGACGAGGGAATGTACAAGGAAGTCGTCGAGACGCGCGAGAGCCGTACCTCGATAAGGACGCCGGAAGGGAAGGCCGAAAACCCGCGGCGCACGTCGTGTTGTGTGCTAGTCGGGCACGCATTATCGACTCGGAGGGTTCGTCTCGAGCGCGGGCGAAGAAGCGTGCGGACGCAAGTCGACGGCGGCGGCGGTTGGAGAGACGTCGAAGACGTCCGTCGTCGGTTGCGACTCTCGTAAGAGGGTAAATAAATTAAAAGAAAGCGAGCGCGTGTCTGCGAATGATCGCCGACGCGTACCGTAGAAAAATTTAGCGGCGCGACGATTTTGCTGACGAGGCATTCTGTTGACGGTACGTGCGCACCGCACTACGGTGAGGCCCAAGAAAAGCGGACATTATACGACTCCCACGTGGACGCTTGCTTGAAAAAGCAAGGGTTCACCTGTTCGCAGGTCACCAGGTTCCGCGGAAGACATGACAAGCGACCCATGCCTCTCCACATGCTCACACTGGAGAAGAACGAACACAATAGAGAGATCTACAACATCACCCAGGTTGTAGGAATCAACATCCGGATTGAAAACCCCCATAAGAAGGCGGCCATTGGTCAGTGCCATCGCTGTCAGGGTTTCGGCCACTCCCAGAGGAGCTGCAGGTCGGCCCCCAGGTGCGTCAAGTGCCCTGGTAACCACCTCACCTCTGACTGCCGGAAACCCGACAGTGAAGACGCCGAGTGCGCCAACTGCGGAGGTGATCACCCGGCAAACTTCCAAAGATGTCCCAACTTCCCAAGACACCGGCGATTTGTAAGTAGCTCACAAAACGCTCCCAATTACAGGAACCCTAATTTTAGGCAAAGAGACGAGAGACCGCAGGGACGGTTCGAGCCCCATAGAACTCACCCTGGACAATCCTATGCCAGCAGGGTTGCAAACCCTAGAAACGCCCCGGCGAGGCACTTGCCACCACCTCAATCTCCATCCCGAACCCCTCCACGAACCCCCCAAAACCCACCCACCCCCCAACCTCAATTAACATGTCTGATTCCAGAATCTCACATGGAAGTCCAAGAGATGCCACCACCTGCAGTGGAAACACCCGTCGTCAGCCCGGCAGCAACAGGAGCCGACTTCGCCACCACCCTAGCCGCCGTCCTAAAAGTCTTGATTGACACTAAGACCCCTCTTAGTGAAATCGAGGCTTTCACCAGACAAATCCAGAAGAACTTCTTCGGGGAAGCTTGTTAATTTAACAACCTTCCTGAAAAGTAAGCATTTTTCACGTGATTAATCAACTCTTTTATGTATACACAGCCCAGGAAACTTCCATCAAAGCTTAGGATGGCGTTTTGGAATGCTAATGGGCTTGACATCAGAAAGAGGCAGGTCCTCCTCCATTTTGCTCAGGAGCACGACCTAGACGTCATCCTAATCAACGAGACACATCTGAAGCCGAGCACCAGTGCGAAGCTAACGAACTACGTACTCCACAGGACAGACCGCCCCATCGGAAGAGGTGGGGGGACATGCATCTACGTCAAAAGGTCCATCCAGCACAGCGAAGTCGTCTTCGACGACCTGGAGGACCTGGAAGCGACTACGGTAAACATTTTAATGCATAATTCTAGAAAGCTCCAGGTCACCTCGGCGTATAGCCGACCGCTGAACCAACTACCAGAAGACGACATCAAGAAGATTCTTAGGGGCTCCGGCCCCAAGATCATCGCCGGTGACCTCAACGCCAAACACCAGACTTGGAACTCCAAAGTCGAGAACAGGGCAGGTAAAGACCTCTTTAAGTTATCCCGACGATCGGGCTTCGTGGTCGACGGACCCACGGAGGTGACACATTGCGCCATACAGGGACCTCAGAGTGACGATGTCCTAGACATCGCCATTATGAAAGACCTGGGCCTTGTGCACCACCTGGAGACGGCCGACCCAATGTTGTCCGACCATCACCCAGTTCTACTCTTCCTTGGCGATCCACCCACCAGAGACGAACCCAGGACCGCAACCAGGACTGCATGGCCAGTCTTCCAAGAGCACCTGGCGAACAACTTGGGTAACATCCCCATAATTGAAACCGTTGCGGACCTGGAGGGGTACGTAAACGTGTTTCAATCCAAGGTACTAGAATCGCTAACGTTCGCTTCGAACACGTTTCCAATCCCAGACACTAGAGACCGCCTCCCACCCGAACTTAAGGAACTCATCAGAGAGAAAAGGAGAGCAGATAAGTTCGCGAGAAGAACCTGGAACCCGGCGGATCGTAGCCGAGCCAACCTTTTGAAAACGCAGCTCAGAGACCAGCTGAACGCTTTTCGCAACGACTCCTGGTCCAAGAAATTGGACTCGCTGTCTTGCGAAGATAATTCGGCCTGGAGGATGGTGCGCGCTCTCAAAGGGACGAGGAACGCGCCGATCCCGCCCCTACAAGGAGTCACTAATATTGCTTTTTCAGACCAGGAAAAAGCCGAGGCTTTTGCTGACAACCTGGAGGAGCAGTGCAGCCCGGTTACGGACGACATGGACGTCGGCCACATAGCCGAGGTCGACGCCGAGGTTAGTGAACGCCTTTCTATTCCAGATAACGACCCAATCGAACCGGCCACCTTTGAAGAGGTGGCCCAAGCCATCAGGAAAACCAAGAGGCGAAAAGCTCCGGGACCGGATGGCATCACGAATGCCACCCTGAAGGAGCTCCCCAAGAAAGCAGTCGTAGCGATCACAGGTATCATTAACGCCGTTCTTAGGCTCAGACATTTTCCAGCAAAATGGAAGGTGGCCGACATAGTCGTCATCCACAAGCCAGGAAAGCCGAAAGTGATACCGAAGAACTACCGTCCGATCAGCCTGCTACCTACATTGGCGAAGGTGGCAGAGAGAATTATTCTCACAAGGTTAGTCAAAGCAACCATTGATAGCGAGATCATTCCGAACGAGCAGTTCGGATTTAGACCCGGCCACTCCACCACACAGCAGATCCTCCGAGTGGTGGAGCACATCACCAAAGCGTTCAACAAGAAGGAATCTACGGCAGCAGTTTTTCTCGACGTGGCGAAAGCCTTCGACAAGGTTTGGCATAATGGCCTTCTTTTTAAACTATTTAGGGCAGGAGTTCCCCCAGGACTAGTGAAGCTGATTGCGTCATTTCTTAATGGGCGAAAGTTCCGGGTGAAGATGGAGGGGCTGCGCTCAACGGAGAGACCGATTAGGGCCGGGGTGCCACAGGGTTCGCTCTTGTCGCCGTGGCTCTTCAATCTCTTCGTGAGCGACATGCCTCTGCCGTCGTCCTCCGCCACCTTCCGGTTCTATTACGCAGACGACGTAACCTCCGTCTCCACATCCATCTCCCAAACAACCGCTGCCAAACACGCCCAGGACGACCTCGACCTTCTCGAACCATGGTACACGACTTGGAGGATTCCAGTTAATCCAGACAAGAGCGTTGCCGTCATGTTCCGAAGAAGTGGTGGTCAATCCCTCAAAGCCCCGATCCCCAACCTCGACATGTTTGACGAAATTATCCCCTGGGAGAAAAAAGTCAAATATTTAGGGGTTATCCTAGACCGACGACTCAATTGGGAACCGCAGGTGAAGAAGGTTTGCAACCAATCGAGGGGTTTAATGGCAACATTAAACCCCCTGATAGGACGCAGAAGCAATCTAAACCAAGGTCTCAAATTGAGAATTTACAAAGCCATCATTCTGCCCACACTAACGTATGCAAGTCCCGCTTGGGCGTTTGTTTCAGATGCGCAGAAGAGACGACTTCAAACCATCCAGAATGTTTGCCTGCGTCGAATTTTAGACACGGAATGGTACATTCCGAACGCTACACTTCACGCAGACACCAAGCTGGCTTGGCTGAAGGACGTAATCCAGAAAGCGACGGAGAAGCTGTACCTACGATCCGCAGATGCGGAAAATCCTCTAGTGCGTGCTCTAGGCCAGTACAACCCGGAGGATTTCCCACTGTACAAAACACCGCTTCACATCCTAAAACCTTGAGGTAATTTTGTAAAATTTTTTAATTTTTCCCTTTTTACAGATCCACCAGGAGTCAACAACAATGCAGCCATAACTTACGAAAAACGAACGAATTTGCAGAGTCGCTGCATTTAATAACGAGAAGTAATTCGAAATTGTTAATGTGGCGACGAGGCAAATTTATTCGGCTTAACAAAGTTTTTATTGAGCAGGTCACGCTCGCCGCATCCCCACTTGAACTCGTTCGAGAAGGGAGGTGGAGCTCGGGATCAACTCGGAAAAACAACTCGTAAATTATCGCAAGACAGAGAGATGGTAAAAGTTTTTTCCCACTACGCAACACTGACCTCTCCAATAAGTGGGAGCAGCCCGGTAACTGCCTCACATGGAAACACCGCTGGTGATCCCAGGTGACACGGAGACCGGGCAAATTCTCGCAAATTGGAAAAGTAAAGAGCGTAAAACTACTCATGCAAGCCAATTAACTTTTATATTACAGCGAGTCAAAAAAAGGACCAAAAACTGCCAGTCACTTTCTGGTCCTTTCCCCAAAGGAGAAAATGCAAAGCAAGCATAACTTACTTTGCAAAAATTTGGTAGTAGGCAAATTCGCGAAAATTTGCATGCTAACAAATTATTACCCCAAAGAGACGATGTTATTCCTCATAACAAACGGAATCAACACGATTCACGTGGCGGTTCCATGAAATTAAAAGCACTAAGCTTCACTTCTTGCCTTTAAATCGAACATTAGAAAAGTCATTTTAGCCTCACAAATTGACTTTATTCTGGCAGCGGGTGAGACGCGAATCCCACCCTACACCAGAATTTTTAATTCAAGAGACGATGATTACCTCACCAGACCGGTATTAACATGCCTCACATGTTAATCCCAAAAATTAAGAATAAAATGCGTCACATTTTATTCTTAAGTGCACCAGCAGAAGCTAAAGTGAATCACATTTTAACTTCTTTGAGCTAAAGCCGCGAGCCTCACTCCCGGACTTTAATGCCCCAAGAAGTGCCTCTCACTTCTTGGTTGATGGTCGCTACTAGGGTGTTTACTCAATGCCCTAGACAAGACCGATACCAATGCTCATTGTGAGATCGCTCCCGACCAGGTGGTGTAGAAGTAAATTTTCTACATAGCTAAAGTCTTCGAGCGTGCGCCGCCGCCTTTTTTCTCCGCCTGCGGCCTACCTTTGCCTTCTACGATTCTACGATTACTTGCGCTACCTACGGTTGCTTCGGCCACTGCAAACACTTCACGGTTGCTATTCATAACTCTTTGTTGGCACTCACGACACCGTGTGCGAGACGATAGTTGTTTCCCTTACAACAAACAAATAACTAATCCATTACTCTCTACTCGATGGCGAGTCTTATTGCGATGAAAGGGCTCTAGGAAGCTTGCTTCCAACCATGCCCTGTAATGCGACTGACGTTATGTATGTATGTATGCGGACATTATTATTGTATCGCACTTCGTCGTGGAGTGTTGTATTAGTTTGTACCTATAAAATTATTACGAGTAAATTTTTAGACGCCATGGCAGACGCAACCGTAGCCGCAAGTCCCGAGAACGCCGCGTCGTCGGGAGCCGTTCAGAAGGGCGCCGCGAAGAAGGGCAAAGGCGCCGCCGGCGCGAAAAAGAAAGCAGCGTCGCACCCTCGAACGAGCGATATGGTGAACGCCGCAATCAAGAGCTTAAAGGAACGCGGGGGTTCCTCCCTGCAGGCGATCAAGAAATACGTGTCGGCGAACTACAAGGTGGACGCCGACAAGTTGTCGCCGTTCATCAAGAAGTACATCAAGTCGGCGGTCGCCGGAGGCGCGCTGGTGCAAACGAAGGGCAAGGGCGCGTCCGGATCGTTCAAGTTGGCGTCGACCGCCGGAACGGCGGCGACGAAGAAACCTGCCGCTGGAAAGAAGGCCAAAGCCGGAGCGAAGACCGCAAAACGGAAGAGCGCCGACGCCGCCTCGACCGCCGCCAAAACGAAGACGAGCGCGAAAACGGCGGTCAAGAAGGTCGCCGCTTCTCCCGCCAAGAAAGGCGCGGCCGCTTCCGCGCGAGCCGGCAAACGGACGTCCGCCGTCGCCGAGAAAAAGACCGCCGCCGTCGTCGTCTCCAAGGCCAAGTCGCCTTCGAAGGCAAAAAAAACCACCAAGGTTCCCACCAAAAAACCCAAGGCGCCCAAATCCATCAAAAAATCGACCAAGAAGGTGGCCGCGAAGAAGAAGTAGAGATAGGCAGAATCTCGAAAAAAGGTCGTTTTTACGACCGAGAAACGTCGATTTACGTTGTCGTAAATCGACGGAACAAAATGGTCCTGTACAGGACCGCAAATAAATTTGATAAAAGAGTTTACGTTATTAAGCAAACGAAATAGTTAAAACCGCAATATTTAATAATAAATTATAAACGATTGTCGTCGCACAGTCTAGTAGAAGATATAATAAACGGTAGATGGCAGCCGCCCACGCACGTACTCTCCTTTATCGCCGTAACGCGATCCGCGGGTGTACGTGTAAAAATAATAAACAAAGCAATATCTGTGGGATAAATGAATGAAGAGGAGCGCAATTGTTATTTTTGCAACCGTCGGCCGGCGGTCCCTTCATACAAAGGAAGTATCACGTTACGGAACGATAAGGTGAACTTGGTTAAGATTTAACATTGTAGTTTAATTAAAATATTGGACACGTATTAGATTTTCGTGTAAAATGAAACGTCGACGGGCTTAATAAAAAAAAAAAGGAGTTGGTAACGATTTAACGTAGGCGTATAATAACAAGGGTTCTCTTAACTTTAAAAAAAGTTTTTGGCTCTAAAGAAGAGCCGTTTTTTTTTTGCCAATCGGTGGATCGACGATTAAGCGCGTTCGCCGCGAATTCTCCTGGCGAGTTGGATGTCCTTGGGCATGATGGTGACCCTCTTGGCGTGGATGGCGCACAAGTTGGTATCCTCGAAAAGGCCGACGAGGTAGGCCTCGCTGGCTTCCTGGAGGGCCATCACGGCGGAACTCTGGAAACGCAAGTCGGTCTTGAAATCTTGAGCGATCTCGCGGACGAGCCGTTGGAAGGGCAACTTGCGGATGAGAAGTTCGGTACTTTTTTGATAACGACGGATCTCCCGAAGGGCGACGGTACCGGGCCTGTAACGATGGGGCTTCTTAACTCCTCCGGTGGCGGGCGCGCTCTTCCTGGCGGCCTTGGTGGCGAGCTGTTTGCGGGGCGCTTTACCACCGGTGGATTTACGTGCGGTTTGCTTGGTACGAGCCATTTCGAAAATATGACGATGCGTATACTATAGAGGTAACGGTGCAACTATGCTCGTCGCTTTTAAGTCCCCTATATTTATCAACTCCCGTCGCCGAAAGAAACGAGGGAACGTTGCCGGTTGGTCGGTCGGGCCACGCCCAGCGTAGGACCGGTCGAAAGCATAAATACGGGTGTTTTATTGAGGCGAAAGCATTAGTGAGCGAGTGTAAGACGTCGTAGTACACGTAGTTAACGTATAATAATTAATCGAAGATGACCGGTCGTGGCAAAGGAGGCAAAGGTTTGGGAAAAGGTGGCGCGAAAAGACATCGCAAAGTTTTGCGCGATAACATCCAGGGCATCACGAAACCGGCGATCAGACGTTTGGCTCGCAGAGGCGGCGTAAAACGTATCTCCGGTTTGATCTACGAAGAGACCCGTGGCGTGTTGAAGGTGTTTTTGGAAAACGTGATCCGCGACGCCGTGACCTACACGGAGCACGCGAAGAGGAAGACCGTGACCGCGATGGACGTGGTTTACGCATTGAAACGTCAAGGACGTACCCTGTACGGTTTCGGAGGTTAAATAACTTGGGTTGTTTATCGTCGATGGACGAGCGAAAAAAAAAAAACAAACGGTTCCTTTAGGAACCAAAAAATATGATCAGAATAAGAGAGTAAATGTTGTTAAGTCGATTCGTTGGAGTTTTAAGTAATTGAATTGGAGAAGTTGCGATTGATTTGGTGAGCGTAAGGTTGTAAATGTTGCAGTAATAGATGTAAGAAGTATGTATTTGAGGAAATAAAGAAAGAAAGTAATTTGAATAGGATTTGGGCGAAGAAGGAAGGAAGGAAGGAAGGAAGGGTGTTGTTGTTGTGGAATATGTAAATTATAATGATAGAAAGGTTGTAATAATATTATAGGGTGATTTGTTGTGTCTAAGCGAGGGAGGGGGGGAGGGAGGGAAAATAATTGAATCACCTGAGGAGAGTAGAGATAAAAAAGAAAAAAAAAATAGGTCATGATATGTGGAGGTGGTGGTTAATTGTTATTAACGACCGAGCGCGAGGAGCGAATGAATGGGATGATTTGTGGGATAAGATGGGAGCGCGGTTGCACGGTTTAAGTGATTGGGAAGGTTTAAGAGTATCCCGGGGTGTTCTCACCGGGGGGTTTGGGGGGTATGGAATACCCCCCAAGGGGGGTCCGGGGGCCTCCCCCGGAAAATTTTTAAAAACCGGAAGTAGAATAGCGAGTTTTTAACGATTTTTTAAAGTTTAAAATTTAAAAACGAAAGTACGTTATCGATAGACGACGTTTATTTATTTATAATAAGCGATCGGGATGGGCCATATTTGGAAGTCGATTTATATATGAATTGAAAGATTTCATCAACACAAATAATTTAGATATAAAATATCGTTCGCATTACATCGGTACGCCATCTGGCGTGTTATAATAATTTTTCCACGTAAATAAAGATAAAGGATAACTCGTCGTCATAATAACACGAGGTAGACGTGGGCGGAAAAGATTGCGACCGTCTAGAATCGAGGTACATTGCTGCGTAAGCAAGACGCTTGCTCAAGTTGGAAAGGTAGGATACTCGCCGTATGAAAGATAAGAAATAAATAAATAAATAGATAACTAACGCATAAAGTTACTCCGGACAAATGTATACCGGCTTATAATGTTCTTAAACTTTTTTTTAACTTTTTTCGATTCGTTTTCGGGCCCCGGCGTTTGGGCTCTGGGTGGGTGGTTGGTTATACTTGGGGTTATTGTTAATAATAATCGAATGTCGGCGACGCGTGGGCGTTTTACGTGTCGCGGAGTTTATTTTGATGTCGGAATTAGAAGGAGTCGTATTATCGTCGGGCGCGTCGCCGTCGTCGATATTGGGATGGTTTCTCGTCGGTGCGTTAATAACGAAGGGAGGGTTTTTCGTCGTCCGCGGGCCTCGCACGCACGCACGTCCGTCCGCAAGGAATAAATTTTTGGTTACGGCGTTACGGAGTTTCTCTTCGTTATGCATAAATCGAAAGGCGTCATATTATCGAGGGCGGGTGATAATTTTGGAATGGTTTTTCGCCGGGGTGCGCGGCATACACGTTTTAGGCGGAGTAAGTTTTGCATCGTTAAATGTTAAAATTCTTGTTCGTAA
This sequence comes from Rhagonycha fulva, assembly GCA_905340355.1. NCBI lineage: Eukaryota > Metazoa > Arthropoda > Insecta > Coleoptera > Cantharidae > Rhagonycha > Rhagonycha fulva. The sequence continues at coordinate 18,206,072 of HG996554.1, read as the reverse complement.
TAAATTTTAGGCCCTAATAAGGGCCAGTGTTGTTTTTCTTTTTGAAAAGGCGCAGCCGGCGAGCGATTTAAGCTTTCTTTTCGGTCTTCTTGGGCAAGAGGACGGCTTGGATGTTGGGTAGCACGCCTCCCTGAGCGATGGTGACGCCGGACAAGAGCTTGTTCAACTCCTCGTCGTTCCTGATGGCCAATTGAAGATGCCTCGGGATGATACGGGTTTTCTTGTTATCCCTGGCGGCGTTGCCGGCCAACTCGAGAACTTCGGCGGCGAGGTACTCCATGACGGCGGCGAGATAGACCGGTGCACCGGCACCGACGCGCTCGGCGTAATTGCCCTTCCTGAGAAGACGATGGATTCTTCCTACGGGAAACTGAAGTCCGGCCCTACTGGACCTGGACTTTGCTTTTCCCTTAACTTTTCCTCCCTTTCCACGTCCGGACATGACGGTTACGAGTGTATCGGTTGTTGTTGGAGCGTAAATAAGCGACTGCTCGTTGTTGCGACGAGCGACGGAATACTAATACCCCGGCCTTGTCCTGATGGCAATCAGGAGTACCGATTATTAAGTAATCTTATCTCCTTTCTTGATTTGGTACGATGAGTATGGAATTCGGAGTGCGCATGGCGCACTCCTCCTGCGTCTCTAAGCTGGTCCTCTCAAAAGGTCGCCCCCCCCTCCCCCCCTCTGTAGGTCCTAAGGGTCGTGGTTTTGGCTTTGTTACCGACGTCTGGGGGCGGCCGGGAACTTCAGTTCGGTACTCAACTCCGGCTGGGCCGTGTTTTCCCGACTTTGGAACCCGACCGCGCACCCGTCTGCCCGGTCCTCCACCTTATTCCCGACCCCAGTCCCGTGAAGAGGTGCTATTGCACATTTCGGGTTAGGACTTTCCAGAGAAGGAAAGGGGGCGTTGCCTCGAGTAGGCCGCGAGAAGCTTTTTATTAACTGGCTTAAGCCTTTCTTTGTAATGGGAGGGGGAGGGAACCCACCTTATGGTGAGTCTCCCCACCCTCTTTGGTTAGCAGGGTTTTGCCCCGTCTTGGTCGCTCATTACGCACTCCGGTTTTTCGGGAGCACCGCATACGATACACCGTCCCAAGTCCGTCCGAGGAAAGTAGGCAGGTGTAACCCGGCTGAGGGCCGGGTTACACAGTTAAAGGAGGATCGTCCGTTCGTCAAACGGCCGAACCGAACCCCAGAACCCGCAAAAACAATCCACCATCTCCTGAGCAAGAGCGAACTACACACAGCACGAGAGGAAGCGTGATGTTCCCCCCTACGTCGCGCGGTTCGCCGGTCCATCCCTCCACCTCAGAACTCGGTTCCCCCCCCCACCGATCTAACCTTGGTCAGGTCGAAGTCGGGGGGTCCCAGAGTTGAGTTGACTTACGGGATGGCTTTGAATTTGGATATTTCCCCCCGTGGTCCTCCTGTTGGAATCTAACCTAAAGGAAGAGGGGAGAAAAGTGTATATCGAAAAAGTGCCAATGAGTGCACTAGAATTTTGGGAGAGATGACATTTGCGCAAGCGCATCTGTACTGACCTCCCGTGATTTTTACACTGAGACCGACCCTGCCGTGCCACGCGGTCGGGTTGATCATAAGTGCCGAAAAAACAAAATATTTAAGCAAGCCTCGACAAATTGCCGGTTTCTTACTAAACGTCGCTGCAAGGGGTAGCGCCCGAATGCTCCCATGAGGTTGCTGCGGTTGTCGTTCCGAAACCGACCAGATGCGAAGCCCGACATAAAAATTTACGAAAATCGGCACCTACCTTATTCCCAGTAGGCACCGAGAATCGAAAAAGTCCAAGAAAAAACCGTGAATTTGCCAATTTCGTACTTGATAAGGCTGTAGCCGCACGATGAGGCAATGGAACGAAGGGAGCCCTACACTGAACGGGTTCAACCTAAGATGTGCTCCCACGTGCAACGTGCAGCCCTCGTTCCAAAAATCGACAAAACACGATAAAAACAAAGAAATTTACGATAAACGGTACTTACCTTAAATAATTCGGTTTGGCAGTGTTTTGAGGTTAACCCTTGATGGTGATGATTTGTGGTCGTACCGCGCCTCTTCTTTACAAAAACTTTCCTTTCGATGATGATGGTTCCCTTTGATGGAGATACCGGGGCACGGCCGTTATCGCAGAATTCAGAAATGTTTGCCAGACATTTCCAAATTTCCACGATGACCGTGCCCGGTTTTTACAGTTTTAACGTTCGTTTTTCCCCTTAAGGTTGTCACTACTTGTTGCTTCTTCAACGACCACTACTACTTAATCTAATACTCTAATCACTACTTAATTAATACTAATACCCCGGCGTAATTTTCGACCTTATTTATATTCGACCGAGTAGTGTGTAGGGGAGCTACCGGATGGGCGGAGTCAACGCGTGCATCGCTCTCGTTATAAGAGAATCCCCCTAGACTTGGAAAAATTATTCGAACACCGTTCGTCGTTGTGTGTGTTTACGTGTACATCGCATCCGATATGCCACCAAAAACAAGCGGCAAAGCCGCCAAGAAAGCCGGAAAGGCCCAAAAGAACATCTCTAAGACCGACAAGAAGAAGAAACGCAGGAGGAAGGAGAGTTACGCAATCTACATCTACAAGGTGTTGAAACAGGTGCATCCCGACACCGGTATCTCGAGCAAGGCCATGTCCATCATGAACAGCTTCGTGAACGACATCTTCGAACGCATAGCCGCCGAGGCGTCCCGTTTGGCTCACTACAATAAGCGATCGACCATCACGAGCAGGGAAATTCAAACCGCCGTCCGTCTCTTGTTGCCGGGAGAGTTGGCCAAGCACGCCGTGAGCGAAGGTACAAAGGCCGTCACCAAGTACACCAGCTCGAAATAGACGACGATTCGTTTGCGACGTCTAAAAAATCAAAAAGGTCCCTTTAGGGACCACAAACAATTTTAGAAAATGAATTTTTAATCGAACAATACGAAAGTTAGATAGATAGATAGATAAAATTAATTATAGTTAGGTACTAAATTACTGATGATTATTATTAAAATAAAACGAGTAAATACTTTGTCCCCAAAACGAAGCAGTCTTAAGCAGAGGCACCCGTATCTAATGGACGGCGCGCGGCATTATAATATAATAAAGGAAGATAAGTATGAACGAATTAATGTAAGAAGAAACTTATATAATGGATAAACAACGGATAAGGTGTCGGCGGCGTCTGGAAACCCGATCCGTCACCATTTACGATGCGCGATTGTGTCGGCACGGCACGCGATTATGTTACATTTAAATGTACTTAATAAACAATAATATTATGAATATATAGAGTAAATAGGTACTTTCGACGGAAAAGATAACGTAGGTGGAGCGAAAGGGCGTTAAGTATAACACCGCGAAGATTTATTTGGAGATTTGAAGCGTCGGGGCACAGCTTGCCTTGCGAAAACGACGGTGCGCCGGGCGGCCGTCGGACTCGGGCGATTAAGCGTAATTTAGGGAGAAGTTATAACGCGGGAAAGGTACGGGCGGTTTCGTAGGACGAGGGAATGTACAAGGAAGTCGTCGAGACGCGCGAGAGCCGTACCTCGATAAGGACGCCGGAAGGGAAGGCCGAAAACCCGCGGCGCACGTCGTGTTGTGTGCTAGTCGGGCACGCATTATCGACTCGGAGGGTTCGTCTCGAGCGCGGGCGAAGAAGCGTGCGGACGCAAGTCGACGGCGGCGGCGGTTGGAGAGACGTCGAAGACGTCCGTCGTCGGTTGCGACTCTCGTAAGAGGGTAAATAAATTAAAAGAAAGCGAGCGCGTGTCTGCGAATGATCGCCGACGCGTACCGTAGAAAAATTTAGCGGCGCGACGATTTTGCTGACGAGGCATTCTGTTGACGGTACGTGCGCACCGCACTACGGTGAGGCCCAAGAAAAGCGGACATTGAGTTCAATTTGTTTTGTCAAAGCGAACACACCTGTCTGTAAAGCGCTCCTGAATTTTTAATTCCGAGTTATTACCAAGCGACAAATATAAATTTATTAACTTGTTATTAAATTTATATTTAAAACAGCGAGACTTCTTGCTAAAGCTAATCATTAAAAATTATTTTCAGCAGTTTAAGTGTTGTGTGGCAGTGTTGTTAGTGGCCAACTAGTGCAGTAAGTTCGAAGTGCTTGTTTAACGACGAGCGCTCACTTACCAGTGTATCCAACGTTGTGTGCACAGGCTCCGCCCACCTCACCAATCAACTAGAAAGGTTAGTCTCATTGGTCGACGTTCTTAGTCGATCTTTGCAGGACGCATTTTTCACACCCAAGCGACATAATTTTTGCCAACCGTCCCTTGCATTAAATTAAAAGTTTTTCAGTGTCATTGCCCTCCACTTGAATATTCATAAGTGCTTGAATTCCATTTCAATCTTCCAGCGAGCTATTAAAATAAAGTACCAACTGCGTTTTATTAACCCTAGTTGTTTTACTATTATTTTGTCCCCCATTATTGTGTGTTGTGCTTTTTGTGTAACCCCTTTTCAGAGGCATTCCCACCCTCCTTTTACCACCCTGAGAAACGTTTAAACTTCCCAAAATAAAAAGCCATGGACCCTGTCTTTGTTGCCAACCGCATCGAGGAGCTCAAGGCCGTCATTGCGACGGCCAACGAGCAAATCGCCGCCGCCACTCAGCAGATGTTGGACCTGCAAGTGACTGAAACTCTTTCAGCCACCCCTGCAGCCGTAACTAGCAACCCCCAAACCCCGATGGACGACGACGATGACGCCCAATCGTACATCGAGATCTCCGACGATAACAGGGACGAGTTTGTCAACACTCGTTCCAAGAAACAGTATCAAGTGATGAGAAAGGCCATTGCCAAGGCCCAAAAAGAACTGGAGGACAAGATCGCCCGAGAAAAAGCAGAAGAGATCCGTCTGGCAATCATCGCCGGAAGAAAGGCCCAGCGAACCGCTCCTCCCACCGTAACAACCAAGCCACCACCGAAGCACCGCATCATTGTTGAGCGGGACCTCTTCCCCCACTACGGCAATGGCAGAAGCTACCCCCAGCCCCTTCTCAGAACCCCTGTTCACCCCCCATCCAACGGACCTACCCCTCGAGAACGCTTCGCAGCCACCGAAGCCAGAGCAGCTGCCGCCCAAAAAGCAGCCACGGTAAGGCGTCCAAGTAAGAACAAGAAGACAGTCGACCCATCTCAGTCGACTAAACCTCCATGCGACCCACAAGGCCCTCCCAAACCACTCCTCATCTCCTACCGCTCCGCGCTAATCGGAGACCCCAAAAAGCGTCCACCTGCAGGTTCCCCTCCTGCACCTACTCCAGCGGCCATCACAACCGTAAGTCTAGGTCCGTCTCCACCTAGAGCCTTGCCCACAGGTCCATCTCCACCTGAGGCCAAGGTCGCAGCAGCGGTACCAAGTCCGTCTCCACTTGGAACGCTGCCCCCAGGTCCGTCTCCACCTGGGGAAACGATCATAGGAGTTGTACCAGGTCTTCAACCTGCAAACACTCCTCCATCACAGCCTGCTCCTGAAGTAATCTCGATGGTACCGTCTCCTACCATTCCAGAGATTCAAGAAATGGAATTCACGCAGGACCCCACCCCGAAGAGAAAGCTGTCCATCTGCTCCTCCTCTTCTGACGAAGAAAGCAGGAAGCAAAAGCCGCCGGCAGAGAAGAGGGTTCGAAAAACCTCCCAGCCGAAGAAAGCCCAAGACGTCGCCCCACCACCAAGCACTTCGCTTGGGATCACGGTGGGAATTAAGAAGAGGCCGATGGAGACCATCAGCACGTCGTGCCCTTCCGACTCCGAAGAGGAGCGCCCACCTCCCAAGAAAAAGGTCCTGAAGACCAAGAGACGCGCGCCAAAACCCCCTCCTTCCCTTCCCACCCCAACTAACCTCCCTGCTTCTCAGGTACCGGACAACACTTCGACCTCGCAAGCACCAGCTTGCCATGAAGAAGAATCTCCAGAAACCGTCGCAGAAAAGGTCACCCACACCAGGTCTAGGCGTGTCCCGCCTATCACCCTTCGTGAACCTGGACAATGGCCAGCCCTCCAGGTGCTTTTGAAAGCCAAGTGCATCAACTATGTGAAGGCATGGAACGTGAAACAGGGGATTGCGATCTACCCTGCAACCGTCCAAGACCACCGAGCCATGCGCGCGACGATGACGGAATCCCTCGATCCGTCTAAAGGGGGATTTTTTACCCATGAAATCAGAGATGAGGTACCTTTAAAGGTAGTAATAAGGGGCATCCACGCTGACATCGACGTCTCGCACGTCGAAGCCAGCCTTGCACAGGATGGCTTTGTTTGTTCGCAGGTCTCCAGGATGAAGACCAGAAGAAACAGGAAGCCCATGCCGCTAGTTATGGTGACCCTCCCCAAGGACGATAGGAACCGCGAAATCTTTAACTTAAAGACGGTAGCGGGACTTAACGTCGTTGTCGAGGCACCGCACAAGAAGGCGAGAGTTGGCCAATGTTTTCGCTGCCAGTCCTTTGGGCACTGCCAGCGGAACTGCGGTTCAACCCCGAGATGCGTCAAGTGCGCCGGCTTCCACATGTCGGCCACCTGCACCAGGCCGAAAGAAGTAAAAGCGACGTGCGCGAACTGTGGTGGCGAACACCCAGCCAGCTACCAGGGGTGCTCCCGTTACCCCCGGAACTACAGATTCGCGAACACTAACAACGTTTTTAATTACAGGCGAGATGGGCCGTCGGGGAGATTCCCACCTCACCGGTCCCAACCAGGAACCACGTACGCGAGCCGCGCGGCCTCCAAACCTCTTGCTAGGTCCCAACCTACAAGGGCGCGAGGAGCACCCGCCAGAGATCCGGATACCCCGCTCCCATCCCAACTAATCGGCTCTTCTCCTTTAGATCCAACCGCAACTCGGGAACCTACCGTGGAGCCCCAAGCTAGCCCGGTCATGGAAACCCATGACTCGAGTGAGCCAGCGGAAGGCCTAGCCCAGGCGCCCACGGTAGACCCAGCCGAGTTTGCCACCACGCTGGCATCACTGGTGAAGATGCTTCTCAGCATGTCCACCCCCATCAACATCATCGAGGATTTCACCAAGCAACTCCACGAGAATTGCTTCGGGAAGTCGTGTTAACTTTTAACACGGACTCTCCCCCAAGGTAACCACGAGAACTTTTTAAATTCTTTATGTTTACAGAGCCCAGGAAGATTCCAACCCAACTAAGGATGGCGTTCTGGAATGCTAACGGGCTCAACATCCGAAAGAGGCAGGTCCTCCTCGATTTTGCCCTGGAGCACGACCTGGACGTCATCCTGGTTAACGAGACCCATCTGAAGCCGAGCCACAGTGCAAAGCTGACGAATTACATCCTCTACAGGACGGACCGCCCCCTCGGGAGAGGTGGCGGCACCTGCATCTACGTGAAAAGGAATCTCCAACACAGCGAAGTCGTTTTCAACGATTTGGAGACCCTGGAAGCGACAACGGTAAGAATTTTAATGCATAATTCTAGACAGTTGCAGATCACATCTGCATACAGTTCGCCGCTCAACCCGCTCCCAGCAGATGACATCGAGAAGATTTTAAGAGGGTCTGGTTCCAAAATCATCGCCGGCGACTTAAATGCCAAACATTGCGTTTGGAATTCGAAAGTCGCCAACAGGAAAGGTATGGACCTCCTCCAACTGTCGCATGACCTTGACTTCGAGGTCGTCGCCCCCACGGAGGTGACACACTACGCGTCCCGCGGTCCTCAAAGTGACGATGTCTTAGACATTGCCATAATGAAGAACGTCGACCTAGTGCACCACCTGGAGACGGCGGAACCGATGCTCTCGGATCATCTTCCAGTTCTGCTCCACTTGGGGGAACAAACCGCCAGAGACGAGCCCAGGACAGCCACCAAGGTCGCGTGGCCTGCCTTCCAGGAGCATCTTCACCGCAACCTGGGCAAGATTCCAGTCATCAACTCCGTCGAAGACCTGGAACGGTATTCAACGGAGTTTGAAACGAAGGTTAGTGAATCGATTAAATTTGCTTCTAATACTTTCCAAGTTCCAGACAGTAGAGACCACCTCCCTCCTGAACTTAAGCAACTCATCAGGGAAAGAAGAAGGGCAGACAAGCACGCACGTAAGACTTGGAACCCAGCCGACCGCAGCAGAGCCAACCTTTTGAAGACGCAACTCAGAGACCGGCTGAAAGCTTTTCGCAGCGACTCGTGGGCCCAAAGATTGGACTCCTTGTCATGCGAAGACAACTCAGCCTGGAGGATGGTGCGCGTCCTCAAAGGGACTCGAACGGAGATACCACCGCTTCAGGGTAACAATAACAATACAAATAATCTTGCCTTTACAGACCAAGAGAAAGCAGAAGCCTTCGCCGACAACCTGGAGGAGCAGTGCAGTCCGGTCATGTCCAATGTGGATAATGGCCATATTGCAATGGTAGACCAGGAAGTCGAGCAGAAGCTGGCCGCCCCGGACGACGATCCGATTGAGCCAACATCTCTTGAAGAAGTGATGTTGACAATAAAAAGGACGAAAAGAAGAAAAGCTCCGGGTCCCGACGGGATCACCAACACCGCCCTGAAGGAGCTCCCAAAGAAAGCCTTGGTGGCATTAACAGGTATTATTAATGCTATCTTAAGATTTAGACATTTTCCAGCTAAGTGGAAGACGGCAGACGTCATCTTCATCCACAAGCCAGGAAAACCGAGACGAATTCCGAAGAATTATCGCCCGATTAGCCTCCTTGCGACCTTGGCCAAGGTCACGGAGAGGATAATCCTAACAAGGTTAGTGAAATCTATTCAAGATAAGGAAGTCATCCCCAAGGAACAGTTCGGATTCAGACCTGGACATAGCACAACCCACCAGGTCATGCGAATCGTCGAACGGATCACCAAGGCGCTTAACAAGAAGGAGTCCACAGCTGCAACTTTCCTCGACGTCGCTAAGGCGTTCGACAAAGTGTGGCACAATGGATTACTTTTTAAACTGTTTCAGGCAGGCGTCCAACCAGGATTAGTGAAGCTCATCGCGTCGTACCTTAATAATCGCACGTTCCGGGTGAAGCTGGAGGGCATTCGTTCCACGGAGAGATCGATAAGAGCCGGAGTGCCACAAGGTTCCCTTTTGTCACCCTGGCTATTCAATCTTTACGTGAGCGACATGCCCGCACCGGCCTCTCCCAAGGTGCAGCGCTTTTATTATGCGGACGACTTTGCAACCCTTGCCACTTCCTGCTCCCAGATTGAAGCGGTCAGGCTCGTGCAGGAAGACCTAGACTCGATGGAGGATTATTACGGCTTATGGAGGATTGATATCAATCCCGAGAAATCAGCCGCAATAATGTTCCGGAGAGGTGGTCGCCGCGCGCGCGCCCCGATCCCCGATCTAGACATGTTTAACGCAATTATCCCTTGGGAAAATTCCGTTAAATACCTCGGAGTCACCCTGGATCGTCGTCTAACTTGGGGGCCTCAGGTAACGAGGCTTTGCAACCAGGCGAGGGCTCTAATGAGAACATTGGAATCTTTGATCGGACGCAAAAGCACGTTAGACAAGTCCCTCAAGTTACGAATGTACAAATCCATAATCCTTCCTACCATAACCTACGCCGCCCCGGCGTGGGCCTTCCTTTCCAACGCCCAACACCTAAAGCTCCAACGAGTTCAGAACGTGTGCCTCAGAAGGATCCTGGACGCGGATTGGTACATCCCGAACAAGAACCTTCACGAGGACGCGAAACTTCCAACCATCAAAGAAGCTGTGAAGAAAGCAACGGAAAAGTTTTACGATCGTAGTGCGGACGCAGAAAACACATTGATCCGTGAACTGGGAAAGTACAACGTCGAAGACTATCCGTTGCGGAAGACACCAAGGACGATCCTAGAACCAGGTTAGCGAAAATAAATAAACTTTCTCTATTTATTTAATTTTTCAGATCCACGAAGCCGCAAATTAACTAATGCCAGTTAATCAGCCGGCCCTTCGCACACCAAGTTGTTCTAGGTTTGCCTAGTTAAACATGAACTGATAATTCATGTCAACAAATCAAAGTTGGAGCAACTTGCCAAAGTGTAACAATGGATTTATTGCGGTAGGTTGCGAACCAAGGCATCCCCCACTCCAAGTGGCCGAACGCCTTCGCAATCGACTCGGTACTTTCACCGCGAAGGGCAGAGAGAGGGTAAAGTCACGGTCATTAAATTTTATCTTACTCTACAGGGATCCAGTAAATTAAATTTATTTATTTAATTTACAGAGAGAACTTAACTTCTATGTTAATTAAACAAGTAATCAAATAAAAAGAACGCGAAACTTTTTATTCGGTCACTTGCGAAACCAAGCGAAATCAACGAGCATCACCCGTTGAATTCGCCATTAATAAATGGGACTCCCTCATTTATTAATTTGATTCAAAGAGACGTTGACTTCCTCACACCGGAACTAATTTGATTCACAAATTAAATTCCACAACTGAAAATAAGACGCGTCACGTATTATTTTCTGTAGATTTTGCCTCAATGAGAAGATGTTATACCTCACATGCTGAGAAATTGGTACGAATCACGCACCAATTTCCTTTTGAGCTAAAACTCGTGGGCGTCACCCGCAGTTTTAATGTGCCAAAAACGCCTCACGTTTTTGACTTGCAGGGTCACAGCCGAGGCGTTTACTCAATGTCTCGGCACCGACCTAGATCAGTTATTAAGTTAAGACGCTGCGGGCATGTATGGTAGAAAACTTTATTCAACCGTACAATCCCACTTCTTTTTTGCGACTGCGTCGCCTTTTTCCTTTCGACGGACCCTTTTGGGCTCCACGACGCTACGTTCTCTGGGGTTACTGTTGCTTCGGCCGTCTAACTCGTAAATCATTCATCAAAGGTTGATTATCGCCTCGCGCGGGTCAACACTCCACTTTGAAACGATACAAGGCTCAATGCTCCCTCTAGTATTTCATACTCAAATCATCCACGCGATGTACTTAGATGTTGAAAGAGGTGATGGAGGCTGCGCCTCCACAAAACTCTGTTCACGAAGTGATGCTATGCTATAAGCGGACATTATTATTGTATCGCACTTCGTCGTGGAGTGTTGTATTAGTTTGTACCTATAAAATTATTACGAGTAAATTTTTAGACGCCATGGCAGACGCAACCGTAGCCGCAAGTCCCGAGAACGCCGCGTCGTCGGGAGCCGTTCAGAAGGGCGCCGCGAAGAAGGGCAAAGGCGCCGCCGGCGCGAAAAAGAAAGCAGCGTCGCACCCTCGAACGAGCGATATGGTGAACGCCGCAATCAAGAGCTTAAAGGAACGCGGGGGTTCCTCCCTGCAGGCGATCAAGAAATACGTGTCGGCGAACTACAAGGTGGACGCCGACAAGTTGTCGCCGTTCATCAAGAAGTACATCAAGTCGGCGGTCGCCGGAGGCGCGCTGGTGCAAACGAAGGGCAAGGGCGCGTCCGGATCGTTCAAGTTGGCGTCGACCGCCGGAACGGCGGCGACGAAGAAACCTGCCGCTGGAAAGAAGGCCAAAGCCGGAGCGAAGACCGCAAAACGGAAGAGCGCCGACGCCGCCTCGACCGCAGCCAAAACGAAGACGAGCGCGAAAACGGCGGTCAAGAAGGTCGCCGCTTCTCCCGCCAAGAAAGGCGCGGCCGCTTCCGCGCGAGCCGGCAAACGGACGTCCGCCGTCGCCGAGAAAAAGACCGCCGCCGTCGTCGTCTCCAAGGCCAAGTCGCCTTCGAAGGCAAAAAAAACCACCAAGGTTCCCACCAAAAAACCCAAGGCGCCCAAATCCATCAAAAAATCGACCAAGAAGGTGGCCGCGAAGAAGAAGTAGAGATAGGCAGAATCTCGAAAAAAGGTCGTTTTTACGACCGAGAAACGTCGATTTACGTTGTCGTAAATCGACGGAACAAAATGGTCCTGTACAGGACCGCAAATAAATTTGATAAAAGAGTTTACGTTATTAAGCAAACGAAATAGTTAAAACCGCAATATTTAATAATAAATTATAAACGATTGTCGTCGCACAGTCTAGTAGAAGATATAATAAACGGTAGATGGCAGCCGCCCACGCACGTACTCTCCTTTATCGCCGTAACGCGATCCGCGGGTGTACGTGTAAAAATAATAAACAAAGCAATATCTGTGGGATAAATGAATGAAGAGGAGCGCAATTGTTATTTTTGCAACCGTCGGCCGGCGGTCCCTTCATACAAAGGAAGTATCACGTTACGGAACGATAAGGTGAACTTGGTTAAGATTTAACATTGTAGTTTAATTAAAATATTGGACACGTATTAGATTTTCGTGTAAAATGAAACGTCGACGGGCTTAATAAAAAAAAAAAGGAGTTGGTAACGATTTAACGTAGGCGTATAATAACAAGGGTTCTCTTAACTTTAAAAAAAGTTTTTGGCTCTAAAGAAGAGCCGTTTTTTTTTTTTTGCCAATCGATGGATCGACGATTAAGCGCGTTCGCCGCGAATTCTCCTGGCGAGTTGGATGTCCTTGGGCATGATGGTGACCCTCTTGGCGTGGATGGCGCACAAGTTGGTATCCTCGAAAAGGCCGACGAGGTAGGCCTCGCTGGCTTCCTGGAGGGCCATCACGGCGGAACTCTGGAAACGCAAGTCGGTCTTGAAATCTTGAGCGATCTCGCGGACGAGCCGTTGGAAGGGCAACTTGCGGATGAGAAGTTCGGTACTTTTTTGATAACGACGGATCTCCCGAAGGGCGACGGTACCGGGCCTGTAACGATGGGGCTTCTTAACTCCTCCGGTGGCGGGCGCGCTCTTCCTGGCGGCCTTGGTGGCGAGCTGTTTGCGGGGCGCTTTACCACCGGTGGATTTACGTGCGGTTTGCTTGGTACGAGCCATTTCGAAAATATGACGATGCGTATACTATAGAGGTAACGGTGCAACTATGCTCGTCGCTTTAAAGTCCCCTATATTTATCAACTCCCGTCGCCGAAAGAAACGAGGGAACGTTGCCGGTTGGTCGGTCGGGCCACGCCCAGCGTAGGACCGGTCGAAAGCATAAATACGGGTGTTTTATTGAGGCGAAAGCATTAGTGAGCGAGTGTAAGACGTCGTAGTACACGTAGTTAACGTATAATAATTAATCGAAGATGACCGGTCGTGGCAAAGGAGGCAAAGGTTTGGGAAAAGGTGGCGCGAAAAGACATCGCAAAGTTTTGCGCGATAACATCCAGGGCATCACGAAACCGGCGATCAGACGTTTGGCTCGCAGAGGCGGCGTAAAACGTATCTCCGGTTTGATCTACGAAGAGACCCGTGGCGTGTTGAAGGTGTTTTTGGAAAACGTGATCCGCGACGCCGTGACCTACACGGAGCACGCGAAGAGGAAGACCGTGACCGCGATGGACGTGGTTTACGCATTGAAACGTCAAGGACGTACCCTGTACGGTTTCGGAGGTTAAATAACTTTGGTTGTTTATCGTCGATGGACGAGGGAAAAAAAAAAACAAACGGTTCCTTTAGGAACCAAAAATATGATCAGAATAAGAGAGTAAATGTTGTTAAGTCGATTCGTTGGAGTTTTAAGTAATTGAATTGGAGAAGTTGCGATTGATTTGGTGAGCGTAAGGTTGTAAATGTTGCAGTAATAGATGTAAGAAGTATGTATTTGAGGAAATAAAGAAAGAAAGTAATTTGAATAGGATTTGGGCGAAGAAGGAAGGAAGGAAGGGTGTTGTTGTTGTGGAATATGTAAATTATAATGATAGAAAGGTTGTAATAATATTATAGGGTGATTTGTTGTGTCTAAGCGAGGGAGGGAAAATAATTGAATCACCTGAGGAGAGTAGAGATAAAAAAGAAAAAAAAAATAGGTCATGATATGTGGAGGTGGTGGTTAATTGTTATTAACGACCGAGCGCGAGGAGCGAATGAATGGGATGATTTGTGGGATAAGATGGGAGCGCGGTTGCACGGTTTAAGTGATTGGGAAGGTTTAAGAGTATCCCGGGGTGTTCTCACCGGGGGGTTTGGGGGGTATGGAATACCCCCCAAGGGGGGTCCGGGGGCCTCCCCCGGAAAATTTTTAAAAACCGGAAGTAGAATAGCGAGTTTTTAACGATTTTTTAAAGTTTAAAATTTAAAAACGAAAGTACGTTATCGATAGACGACGTTTATTTATTTATAATAAGCGATCGGGATGGGCCATATTTGGAAGTCGATTTATATATGAATTGAAAGATTTCATCAACACAAATAATTTAGATATAAAATATCGTTCGCATTACATCGGTACGCCATCTGGCGTGTTATAATAATTTTTCCACGTAAATAAAGATAAAGGATAACTCGTCGTCATAATAACACGAGGTAGACGTGGGCGGAAAAGATTGCGACCGTCTAGAATCGTGGTACATTGCTGCGTAAGCAAGACGCTTGCTCAAGTTGGAAAGGTAGGATACTCGCCGTATGAAAGATAAGAAATAAATAAATAAATAGATAACTAACGCATAAAGTTACTCCGGACAAATGTATACCCGCTTATAATGTTCTTAAACTTTTTTTTAACTTTTTTCGATTCGTTTTCGGGCCCCGGCGTTTGGGCTCTGGGTGGGTGGTTGGTTATACTTGGGGTTATTGTTAATAATAATCGAATGTCGGCGACGCGTGGGCGTTTTACGTGTCGCGGAGTTTATTTTGATGTCGGAATTAGAAGGAGTCGTATTATCGTCGGGCGCGTCGCCGTCGTCGATATTGGGATGGTTTCTCGTCGGTGCGTTAATAACGAAGGGAGGGTTTTTCGTCGTCCGCGGGCCTCGCACGCACGCACGTCCGTCCGTCCGCAAGGAATAAATTTTTGGTTACGGCGTTACGGAGTTTCTCTTCGTTATGCATAAATCGAAAGGCGTCATATTATCGAGGGCGGGTGATAATTTTGGAATGGTTTTTCGCCGGGGTGCGCGGCATACACGTTTTAGGCGGAGTAAGTTTTGCATCGTTAAATGTTAAAATTCTTGTTCGTAATAAATTTTAGGCCCTAATAAGGGCCAGTGTTGTTTTTGTTTGGAAAAGGCGCAGTCGGCGAGCGATTTAAGCTTTCTTTTCGGTCTTCTTGGGCAAGAGGACGGCTTGGATGTTGGGTAGCACGCCTCCCTGAGCGATGGTGACGCCGGACAAGAGCTTGTTCAACTCCTCGTCGTTCCTGATGGCCAATTGAAGATGCCTCGGGATGATACGGGTTTTCTTGTTATCCCTGGCGGCGTTGCCGGCCAACTCGAGAACTTCGGCGGCGAGGTACTCCATGACGGCGGCGAGATAGACCGGTGCACCGGCACCGACGCGCTCGGCGTAATTGCCCTTCCTGAGAAGACGATGGATTCTTCCTACGGGAAACTGAAGTCCGGCCCTACTGGACCTGGACTTTGCTTTTCCCTTAACTTTTCCTCCCTTTCCACGTCCGGACATGACGGTTACGAGTGTATCGGTTGTTGTTGGAGCGTAAATAAGCGACTGCTCGTTGTTGCGACGAGCGACGGAATACTAATACCCCGGCGTAATTTTCGACCTTATTTATATTCGACCGAGTAGTGTGTAGGGGAGCTACCGGATGGGCGGAGTCAACGCGTGCATCGCTCTCTCGTTATAAGAGAATCCCCCTAGACTTGGAAAAATTCAAAAACAGTTCGATCCGAACAACCAAAACGAGCAGACGTGCCTTTCGTGCCTTCCAAGTTTTCAAAGCGACAAAGTTTTTAGTAGCAGTGTTAGTAGACATTATCTGTCATAGACTAAAATTAATTTTTAGTCTCTACACCGCTCTAAAAACGACATAAAAACCAAAAGAATTTTTCAATTCTTTCCTAATCTCTTCCTTTCACAGCTTCTTCATCTAAACCCAGCTCATCAGCAAGATGGCCAGCATCCAACAAAACGCCGCACTTCGCGAACTCGATGCCTACCTCCTCAAGATGGCAGGACAAATCGAAGCAATGAGGTTGGAATTGGCAGCAGGCCAACAGAAGAGGGTCGAAATTCTGAAGACCTTGATGGACCCATCCCCCCAACCGGAAGTCATCAGTAAGAAGAAAGAAGATCCTTTCCAGAAGCCTAAGAGGAGCTTCAAACCGAAAAGGAGCAGATCCAGCGGATCCACGGACGAGGACCCCACCACTTCGATGAATAGGTTCTACCCCCTATTTAAAAAGAAGGCGACTACGACAACCAACGAAACGGAGTCAGCATCGATGGACACCAACGTACCGTCAGTCATCCCTCCCACACGGAACGGTCCAAGCCCCGGTGAAAAACCAGCCAAGGCCCCCCACCAGCCTCAGGTGCAAAAAACCGACAGCACCATAAAAACAACCTACGCAGAAGTCGCCAAGAAGTCACTCGCCCCAAGGATCCCGCCAATCGTCCTGCACGAAACAACCAACTGGGCCAAATTAGGAGAGGAAATCAAAGAATCCGGCATCGAAACGACGTCAATCAAGATGCTGAAGGATTCCATCTCCATACTGGCGAAAACGGAGGAAGATTTTTCAAGGCTAGACAAGTTCTTTGCGGCGAAGAACTTACCAACCCATTCCTATCTGCTCCCGAGGGAGAAGCCGCTGAAAATTGTCGTTCGAGGGCTAGCGGGAACAACACCGACTGATACGATCATTGAAGACTTAAATGACCAAGGCTTCGATATCATATCGGTCATTCAAATGCGACGAGGACCCGAAAGACGCCCGATGCCACTCTTCCTGGTGCATCTAAACAGATGTGACCACTCCAAAACAATATTCAATCTGGAAAGGATATTGAACATCAACGTCAAGATCGAAACCCTTCGGCCCAGATCCACGCCCTCCCAGTGTCACAGATGCCAGAGATTTGGACACTCCCAACGATGCTGCAGGCTTCAACCCCGCTGCGTCAAGTGCGGGAAAGACCATCATACGGCAACCTGCGAGAAAACTCCGGACACTCCAGCCACCTGCGCGAACTGCAAAGGACCCCACACCGCAAATTACAAGAAATGCAGCGAGTACCCCCAACCAAGGGTCAACCCGTACTCCCGTCCAGCACACCAATCACACAGGCGAGAAACCATTCAAGGACGTCGAAGATATCACCCCCCGTCGCAGCAATACCGCCTTTCGCAGCCAAGAAGCGAAGAGGACTATCGTCACAATCGAGACCGCCAAAGAAGGAGGGAACGAGACCGAAGCCCATCCCCGGAACCCATCAGGAATCGCTCCAGGTCCCAGAGCAGGAGAAGATCGGACCGACGAGAAACCACCATCACCCCCACCCGATCCTCCTCCACCCGATCCTCTTCTACCCGACCGGAAACCCTCCTCAATGACCCTGAAATTAATAAACTTTTATCCGCGCTTTCTAATAAAATCTATTCACTAGGTAACACCGATGAAGCCAGAAAGATGATCTCCCACGTACGTGGAATACAGTTCGCCAACGCCTTAATCGGCGGCCGCGACCATTAGTTCCCGTACGCAGCCCGCTTCTCTCGCCATGGCCTACTGGAACGCGAATGGACTGAAGGGGAAGAAACATCTCCTGCTGGACTTCGCGTTCAATCACGACCTCGATGTGATCTTGGTCAACGAAACACACCTCAGGACCTGCGACAGCGCAAATCTCCCGAACTACGCGATGTATCGCTCGGATCGTGACGGCAAAGGAGGTGGAACCGCCGTCTACATCAAGAGATCGATCGAACACCACGAAGTCGCGCTCCCCCAGCTGCACCAAATAGAAGCCACGGCGGTTGCCATCCATACAAGCGGACATGGATGGCTTCAACTTTCTTCAGCCTACCTTCCTCCCGGTAAACTCATTATTCAAGACGACCTAACCTCTTTACTTTCAGGTCCAAATGGTTCAATCGTTGCTGGAGATTTCAACGCGAAGCACACCACTTGGAACTGCCAAACGAACAATGCTCAAGGTCGCACTCTATTTGATTATGCCCACGAATTGGACTTCGCCATCGACGCTCCAACGGACCCCACTCACTACTCCTACGCCGGAACTCCAACCTTCATCGACGTCGCTCTCCTAAAGGACGTTCATTGGCAGCACCGGCTCACAACGGCATGTGAGCTCACTTCAGACCACCTTCCAGTCCTGATGTACATCGGAAACATCCCACACGACCGTCCAAATACAACAAGGTCCAAAGTTGTATGGCCCGTCTTCCATGATCACCTTCTAGCGAACATGGGAGACATTCCAATCATCGACACCACAAGCCAACTGGACGACTACGTAGAAGCTCTTCACCTCAACATCCAAGCCTCGATTCAATACGCCACAAATGCTGTTCCGGTCGCAGATCTTCGAGACCAACTTCCCCCGCATCTCAAGCAGCTAATCAAGGACAAGAATCGAGCGCGAAAACTTGCTCAAAGGACTCACCACCCCGTCGACAAATCCGAGTATCAACGCCTCAAATCCCAGGTCACTAACGAAGTCAAGGAGCACAAGGACGCCGAATGGACCAGCAAACTTGAAGCCCTTTCGTTCGAGGATTCAAGCTCTTGGAAATTCATCAAAAATTTCCGCACCAAAAGGACTCCGATGCCAGCTCTCCTAAGACCGGACGGGACCCAAGCAAAAACGGACAAGGACAAAGCTGACGCTCTAGCCGCCAGTCTCCAACTTCAATGCGCGCCTAACACCACCTACGACGACCCCGATCACATCCAGATGGTAGAAGACTTCGTGAAGGAAGCCCTGAACGCCCCGGACGAATCAACAATCGAACCCGCATCGTTCAAGGAAGTCAGAAGTCTCATTAGGCAGGCGAAAATCAAAAGCGCACCCGGTCCAGACGGCATCACCCACAGGGCACTGAAGGAGTTACCACGAAAAGCGATCACTGCAATCACAACCATCGTGAATGCAGCGCTTCGACTCCGTCACTTCCCGAAATTATGGAAGCACGCAAACGTCATCGTCATCCACAAGCAAGGACAGCCGAAAAACCAACCGAAGAGCTATCGTCCAATTAGCCTTCTTTCCACCATCGGCAAAATCGCGGAGAAAATCATCTTAAATCGACTCAAGAAAGAAATGGATTCTAACAAGGTCGTCCCCGATGAACAATTTGGATTTCGCGAAGGTCACTCCACGACTCATCAAATCCTTCGCATCGTCGAGCAAATTTCAAAGGGGTTCTCGAAAAAAGAATGCACCGTCGCCCTTCTTCTAGACATCTCCAAGGCATTCGACTCCGTATGGCACCCCGGACTCCTCTACAAGATGCTTCGAGCCGGTATCAAACTCGCCATCGTAAAACTAATCCATTCTTATCTTGCAGAAAGAACCTTTTGCATCGCCGCCGATGGGACCAAATCCGAACCTCATCCAATGAACGCAGGGGTCCCCCAAGGTTCGCCACTCTCTGCACCCCTCTACAACATTTACATGAGCGACATTCCCAAGCCAATCCACCCGCAGGTCAACAATTTCTACTTCGCGGACGACACAGCAGTAGCATCAACTTCAATTTCCCCGGACATCGCCACGCAAAGAGTTCAAGACGTAGCGGAACAAATCGAGCAATGGATGGGAGACTGGCGTATCGGAGTCAACACTAACAAGAGCGTAGCAATCATCTTCGCGCGATGTAAGAAAAGGACCACTGCAAAAGCCAACCTTTGGATGAACGGGTCCCTCATCCAATGGCAAAAATCGGCGAAGTACCTTGGCGTCACCATGGACCAAAAACTAAATTGGGGCCAACACATCACCAACATCACGAACAAATCAAGGGGAACGATGTCGCAACTCTACTCGCTCGTAGGTCCAAAGAGCAAAATGTCGCCGGCCAACAAACTCCGCGTCTACAAAACCATCATCAGGCCGGCGCTCACGTACGCTGCACCAGCATGGGGTCACGCAGCCAAAACCCACATCAACAAGATTGAATCAATACAAAATAAGCTCGTCCGCTACGCATGGAACCCACCAAGAAGAGTAACAAACGTCCGTCTCCGCAACGACTCCAAATTAACCACCGTCAAAAAATTCATAAGGAACCACACCGAGAAATTTTACGCGAAATCAGAAGACCACCAAAATCCGCTAATCAACCAACTGGGAAAGTACGACAAAGAAAACCATCCGAAATACAAGATGCCAAGGGAAATCATTGATGACGCCGACCCCTAACGACCCCGCATAAGTAAAAAAAAAAAAAGGACTCCTGCAAACCAAAAACCACGCCCACGAAAAACTAACCACGCCCACAAGAAAACCGGCCACTTTAGGGAAAAGACACCACGAACACACATCGCACGAACATAAAAAGGTATTCAATTAAAACTCCCACAACCCATCCACTGCATCCTAGTCTACCAAACCTTTCTCTCGCGGATCCCTTGCGGGTGAAGCCAGCCAGGACTTAGCTTCGCGCTAATTTTCGGAGGTACGCCTCAATAAAAATTATCCGACGTAACGTTGCGGGCAAGCCCGCAACCTTACTCTTCAAGTCTGCGAAGATATGGGGCAACAGCCCTGGTGCTTCGCACCAGACCAGAATAAGATGACTCTGAAAAATTAGTTCGATCCGAACAACCAAAACGAGCAGACGTGCCTTTCGTGCCTTCCAAGTTTTCAAAGCGACAAAGTTTTTAGTAGCAGTGTTAGTAGACATTATCTGTCATAGACTAAAATTAATTTTTAGTCTCTACACCGCTCTAAAAACGACATAAAAACCAAAAGAATTTTTCAATTCTTTCCTAATCTCTTCCTTTCACAGCTTCTTCATCTAAACCCAGCTCATCAGCAAGATGGCCAGCATCCAACAAAACGCCGCACTTCGCGAACTCGATGCCTACCTCCTCAAGATGGCAGGACAAATCGAAGCAATGAGGTTGGAATTGGCAGCAGGCCAACAGAAGAGGGTCGAAATTCTGAAGACCTTGATGGACCCATCCCCCCAACCGGAAGTCATCAGTAAGAAGAAAGAAGATCCTTTCCAGAAGCCTAAGAGGAGCTTCAAACCGAAAAGGAGCAGATCCAGCGGATCCACGGACGAGGACCCCACCACTTCGATGAATAGGTTCTACCCCCTATTTAAAAAGAAGGCGACTACGACAACCAACGAAACGGAGTCAGCATCGATGGACACCAACGTACCGTCAGTCATCCCTCCCACACGGAACGGTCCAAGCCCCGGTGAAAAACCAGCCAAGGCCCCCCACCAGCCTCAGGTGCAAAAAACCGACAGCACCATAAAAACAACCTACGCAGAAGTCGCCAAGAAGTCACTCGCCCCAAGGATCCCGCCAATCGTCCTGCACGAAACAACCAACTGGGCCAAATTAGGAGAGGAAATCAAAGAATCCGGCATCGAAACGACGTCAATCAAGATGCTGAAGGATTCCATCTCCATACTGGCGAAAACGGAGGAAGATTTTTCAAGGCTAGACAAGTTCTTTGCGGCGAAGAACTTACCAACCCATTCCTATCTGCTCCCGAGGGAGAAGCCGCTGAAAATTGTCGTTCGAGGGCTAGCGGGAACAACACCGACTGATACGATCATTGAAGACTTAAATGACCAAGGCTTCGATATCATATCGGTCATTCAAATGCGACGAGGACCCGAAAGACGCCCGATGCCACTCTTCCTGGTGCATCTAAACAGATGTGACCACTCCAAAACAATATTCAATCTGGAAAGGATATTGAACATCAACGTCAAGATCGAAACCCTTCGGCCCAGATCCACGCCCTCCCAGTGTCACAGATGCCAGAGATTTGGACACTCCCAACGATGCTGCAGGCTTCAACCCCGCTGCGTCAAGTGCGGGAAAGACCATCATACGGCAACCTGCGAGAAAACTCCGGACACTCCAGCCACCTGCGCGAACTGCAAAGGACCCCACACCGCAAATTACAAGAAATGCAGCGAGTACCCCCAACCAAGGGTCAACCCGTACTCCCGTCCAGCACACCAATCACACAGGCGAGAAACCATTCAAGGACGTCGAAGATATCACCCCCCGTCGCAGCAATACCGCCTTTCGCAGCCAAGAAGCGAAGAGGACTATCGTCACAATCGAGACCGCCAAAGAAGGAGGGAACGAGACCGAAGTCCATCCCCGGAACCCATCAGGAATCGCTCCAGGTCCCAGAGCAGGAGAAGATCGGACCGACGAGAAACCACCATCACCCCCACCCGATCCTCCTCCACCCGATCCTCTTCTACCCGACCGGAAACCCTCCTCAATGACCCTGAAATTAATAAACTTTTATCCGCGCTTTCTAATAAAATCTATTCACTAGGTAACACCGATGAAGCCAGAAAGATGATCTCCCACGTACGTGGAATACAGTTCGCCAACGCCTTAATCGGCGGCCGCGACCATTAGTTCCCGTACGCAGCCCGCTTCTCTCGCCATGGCCTACTGGAACGCGAATGGACTGAAGGGGAAGAAACATCTCCTGCTGGACTTCGCGTTCAATCACGACCTCGATGTGATCTTGGTCAACGAAACACACCTCAGGACCTGCGACAGCGCAAATCTCCCGAACTACGCGATGTATCGCTCGGATCGTGACGGCAAAGGAGGTGGAACCGCCGTCTACATCAAGAGATCGATCGAACACCACGAAGTCGCGCTCCCCCAGCTGCACCAAATAGAAGCCACGGCGGTTGCCATCCATACAAGCGGACATGGATGGCTTCAACTTTCTTCAGCCTACCTTCCTCCCGGTAAACTCATTATTCAAGACGACCTAACCTCTTTACTTTCAGGTCCAAATGGTTCAATCGTTGCTGGAGATTTCAACGCGAAGCACACCACTTGGAACTGCCAAACGAACAATGCTCAAGGTCGCACTCTATTTGATTATGCCCACGAATTGGACTTCGCCATCGACGCTCCAACGGACCCCACTCACTACTCCTACGCCGGAACTCCAACCTTCATCGACGTCGCTCTCCTAAAGGACGTTCATTGGCAGCACCGGCTCACAACGGCATGTGAGCTCACTTCAGACCACCTTCCAGTCCTGATGTACATCGGAAACATCCCACACGACCGTCCAAATACAACAAGGTCCAAAGTTGTATGGCCCGTCTTCCATGATCACCTTCTAGCGAACATGGGAGACATTCCAATCATCGACACCACAAGCCAACTGGACGACTACGTAGAAGCTCTTCACCTCAACATCCAAGCCTCGATTCAATACGCCACAAATGCTGTTCCGGTCGCAGATCTTCGAGACCAACTTCCCCCGCATCTCAAGCAGCTAATCAAGGACAAGAATCGAGCGCGAAAACTTGCTCAAAGGACTCATCACCCCGTCGACAAATCCGAGTATCAACGCCTCAAATCCCAGGTCACTAACGAAGTCAAGGAGCACAAGGACGCCGAATGGACCAGCAAACTTGAAGCCCTTTCGTTCGAGGATTCAAGCTCTTGGAAATTCATCAAAAATTTCCGCACCAAAAGGACTCCGATGCCAGCTCTCCTAAGACCGGACGGGACCCAAGCAAAAACGGACAAGGACAAAGCTGACGCTCTAGCTGCCAGTCTCCAACTTCAATGCGCGCCTAACACCACCTACGACGACCCCGATCACATCCAGATGGTAGAAGACTTCGTGAAGGAAGCCCTGAACGCCCCGGACGAATCAACAATCGAACCCGCATCGTTCAAGGAAGTCAGAAGTCTCATTAGGCAGGCGAAAATCAAAAGCGCACCCGGTCCAGACGGCATCACCCACAGGGCACTGAAGGAGTTACCACGAAAAGCGATCACTGCAATCACAACCATCGTGAATGCAGCGCTTCGACTCCGTCACTTCCCGAAATTATGGAAGCACGCAAACGTCATCGTCATCCACAAGCAAGGACAGCCGAAAAACCAACCGAAGAGCTATCGTCCAATTAGCCTTCTTTCCACCATCGGCAAAATCGCGGAGAAAATCATCTTAAATCGACTCAAGAAAGAAATGGATTCTAACAAGGTCGTCCCCGATGAACAATTTGGATTTCGCGAAGGTCACTCCACGACTCATCAAATCCTTCGCATCGTCGAGCAAATTTCAAAGGGGTTCTCGAAAAAAGAATGCACCGTCGCCCTTCTTCTAGACATCTCCAAGGCATTCGACTCCGTATGGCACCCCGGACTCCTCTACAAGATGCTTCGAGCCGGTATCAAACTCGCCATCGTAAAACTAATCCATTCTTATCTTGCAGAAAGAACCTTTTGCATCGCCGCCGATGGGACCAAATCCGAACCTCATCCAATGAACGCAGGGGTCCCCCAAGGTTCGCCACTTTCTGCACCCCTCTACAACATTTACATGAGCGACATTCCCAAGCCAATCCACCCGCAGGTCAACAATTTCTACTTCGCGGACGACACAGCAGTAGCATCAACTTCAATTTCCCCGGACATCGCCACGCAAAGAGTTCAAGACGTAGCGGAACAAATCGAGCAATGGATGGGAGACTGGCGTATCGGAGTCAACACTAACAAGAGCGTAGCAATCATCTTCGCGCGATGTAAGAAAAGGACCACTGCAAAAGCCAACCTTTGGATGAACGGGTCCCTCATCCAATGGCAAAAATCGGCGAAGTACCTTGGCGTCACCATGGACCAAAAACTAAATTGGGGCCAACACATCACCAACATCACGAACAAATCAAGGGGAACGATGTCGCAACTCTACTCGCTCGTAGGTCCAAAGAGCAAAATGTCGCCGGCCAACAAACTCCGCGTCTACAAAACCATCATCAGGCCGGCGCTCACGTACGCTGCACCAGCATGGGGTCACGCAGCCAAAACCCACATCAACAAGATTGAATCAATACAAAATAAGCTCGTCCGCTACGCATGGAACCCGCCAAGAAGAGTAACAAACGTCCGTCTCCGCAACGACTCCAAATTAACCACCGTCAAAAAATTCATAAGGAACCACACCGAGAAATTTTACGCGAAATCAGAAGACCACCAAAATCCGCTAATCAACCAACTGGGAAAGTACGACAAAGAAAACCATCCGAAATACAAGATGCCAAGGGAAATCATTGATGACGCCGACCCCTAACGACCCCGCATAAGTAAAAAAGGACTCCTGCAAACCAAAAACCACGCCCACGAAAAACTAACCACGCCCACAAGAAAACCGGCCACTTTAGGGAAAAGACACCACGAACACACATCGCACGAACATAAAAAGGTATTCAATTAAAACTCCCACAACCCATCCACTGCATCCTAGTCTACCAAACCTTTCTCTCGCGGATCCCTTGCGGGTGAAGCCAGCCAGGACTTAGCTTCGCGCTAATTTTCGGAGGTACGCCTCAATAAAAATTATCCGACGTAACGTTGCGGGCAAGCCCGCAACCTTACTCTTCAAGTCTGCGAAGATATGGGGCAACAGCCCTGGTGCTTCGCACCAGACCAGAATAAGATGACTCTGAAAAATTATTCGAACACCGTTCGTCGTTGTGTGTGTTTACGTGTTAATCGCATCCGATATGCCACCAAAAACTAGCGGCAAAGCCGCCAAGAAAGCCGGTAAGGCCCAAAAGAACATCTCGAAGACCGACAAGAAGAAGAAACGCAGGAGGAAGGAGAGTTACGCAATCTACATCTACAAGGTGTTGAAACAGGTGCATCCCGACACCGGTATCTCGAGCAAGGCCATGTCGATCATGAACAGTTTCGTGAACGACATCTTCGAACGCATAGCCGCCGAGGCGTCCCGTTTGGCTCACTACAACAAGCGATCGACCATCACGAGCAGGGAAATTCAAACCGCCGTCCGTCTCTTGTTGCCGGGAGAGTTGGCCAAGCACGCCGTGAGCGAAGGTACTAAGGCCGTCACCAAGTACACCAGCTCGAAATAGACGACGATTATTGATTCGCGACGTCTAAAAAATCAAAAAGGTCCCTTTAGGGACCACAAACAATTTTAGAAAATGAATTTTTAATCGAACAAAACGAAAGTTAGATAGATAGATAGATAGATAAAATTAATTATAGTTAGGTACTAAATTACTGATGATTATTATTAAAATAATAAAAAAAGAGTAAATATTTTGTCCCCAAAACGAAGTAGTCTTAAGAGGCACCCGCATTTAATGGATGGCGCGCGGCATTATAATATAATAAAGGAAGATACGAATGAATTAATGTAAGAAGAAACTTATGTAATGGATAAACAACGAATAAGGTGTCGGCGGCGTCTGGAAACCCGATCCGTCACCATTTACGATGCGCGATTGTGTCGGCACGGCACACGCGATTATGTTACATTTAAATGTACTTAATAAACAATAATATTATGAATATATAGAGTAAATAGGTACTTTCGACGGAAAAGATAACGTAGGTGGAGCGGAAGGGCGATAAGTATAACACCGCGAAGATTTATTTGGAGATTTGAAGCGTCGGGGCACAGCTTGCCTTGCGAAAACGACGGTGCGCCGGGCGGCCGTCGGACTCGGGCGATTAAGCGTAATTTAGGGAGAAGTTATAACGCGGGAAAGGTACGGGCGGTTTCGTAGGACGAGGGAATGTACAAGGAGGTCGTCGAGACGCGCGAGAGCCGTACCTCGATAAGGACGCCGGAAGGGAAGGCCGAAAACCCGCGGCGCACGTCGTGTTGTGTGCTAGTCGGGCACGCATTATCGACTCGGAGGGTTCGTCTCGAGCGCGGGCGAAGAAGCGTGCGGACGCAAGTCGACGGCGGCGGCGGTTGGAGAGACGTCGAAGACGTCCGTCGTCGGTTGCGACTCTCGTAAGAGGGTAAATAAATTAAAAGAAAGCGAGCGCGTGTCTGCGAATGATCGCCGACGCGTACCGTAGAAAAATTTAGCGGCGCGACGATTTTGCTGACGAGGCATTCTGTTGACGGTACGTGCGCACCGCACTACGGTGAGGCCCAAGAAATTTGGACATTATTATTGTATCGCACTTCGTCGTGGAGTGTTGTATTAGTTTGTACCTATAAAATTATTACGAGTAAATTTTTAGACGCCATGGCAGACGCAACCGTAGCCGCAAGTCCCGAGAACGCCGCGTCGTCGGGAGCCGTTCAGAAGGGCGCCGCGAAGAAGGGCAAAAGCGCCGCCGGCGCGAAAAAAAAAAGCAGCGTCGCACCCTCGAACGAGCGATATGGTGAACGCCGCAATCAAGAGCTCAAAGGAACGCGGGGGTTCCTCCCTGCAGGCGATCAAGAAATACGTGTCGGCGAACTACAAGGTGGACGCCGACAAGTTGTCGCCGTTCATCAAGAAGTACATCAAGTCGGCGGTCGCCGGAGGCGCGCTGGTGCAAACGAAGGGCAAGGGCGCGTCCGGATCGTTCAAGTTGGCGTCGACCGCCGGAACGGCGGCGACGAAGAAACCTGCCGCTGGAAAGAAGGCCAAAGCCGGAGCGAAGACCGCAAAACGGAAGAGCGCCGACGCCGCCTCGACCGCCGCCAAAACGAAGACGAGCGCGAAAACGGCGGTCAAGAAGGTCGCCGCTTCTCCCGCCAAGAAAGGCGCGGCCGCTTCCGCGCGAGCCGGCAAACGGACGTCCGCCGTCGCCGAGAAAAAGACCGCCGCCGTCGTCGTCTCCAAGGCCAAGTCGCCTTCGAAGGCAAAAAAAACCACCAAGGTTCCCACCAAAAAACCCAAGGCGCCCAAATCCATCAAAAAATCGACCAAGAAGGTGGCCGCGAAGAAGAAGTAGAGATAGGCAGAATCTCGAAAAAAGGTCGTTTTTACGACCGAGAAACGTCGATTTACGTTGTCGTAAATCGACGGAACAAAATGGTCCTGTACAGGACCGCAAATAAATTTGATAAAAGAGTTTACGTTATTAAGCAAACGAAATAGTTAAAACCGCAATATTTAATAATAAATTATAAACGATTGTCGTCGCACAGTCTAGTAGAAGATATAATAAACGGTAGATGGCAGCCGCCCACGCACGTACTCTCCTTTATCGCCGTAACGCGATCCGCGGGTGTACGTGTAAAAATAATAAACAAAGCAATATCTGTGGGATAAATGAATGAAGAGGAGCGCAATTGTTATTTTTGCAACCGTCGGCCGGCGGTCCCTTCATACAAAGGAAGTATCACGTTACGGAACGATAAGGTGAACTTGGTTAAGATTTAACATTGTAGTTTAATTAAAATATTGGACACGTATTAGCTTTTCGTGTAATGAAACGTCGACGGGCTTAATAAAAAAAAGGAGTTGGTAACGATTTAACGTAGGCGTATAATAACAAGGGTTCTCTTAACTTTAAAAAAAGTTTTTGGCTCTAAAGAAGAGCCGTTTTTTTTTTTTTTTCCAATCGATGGATCGACGATTAAGCGCGTTCGCCGCGAATTCTCCTGGCGAGTTGGATGTCCTTGGGCATGATGGTGACCCTCTTGGCGTGGATGGCGCACAAGTTGGTGTCCTCGAAAAGGCCGACGAGGTAGGCCTCGCTGGCTTCCTGGAGGGCCATCACGGCGGAACTCTGGAAACGCAAGTCGGTCTTGAAATCTTGAGCGATCTCGCGGACGAGCCGTTGGAAGGGCAACTTGCGGATGAGAAGTTCGGTACTTTTTTGATAACGACGGATCTCCCGAAGGGCGACGGTACCGGGCCTGTAACGATGGGGCTTCTTAACTCCTCCGGTGGCGGGCGCGCTCTTCCTGGCGGCCTTGGTGGCGAGCTGTTTGCGGGGCGCTTTACCACCGGTGGATTTACGTGCGGTTTGCTTGGTACGAGCCATTTCGAAAATATGACGATGCGTATGCTATAGAGGTAACGGTGCAACTATGCTCGTCGCTTTTAAGTCCCCTATATTTATCAACTCCCGTCGCCGAAAGAAACGAGGGAACGTTGCCGGTTGGTCGGTCGGGCCACGCCCAGCGTAGGACCGGTCGAAAGCATAAATACGGGTGTTTTATTGAGGCGAAAGCCTCAATAATTTATAATAATTTTATAAATAATTTTTTTTTTTGGGCACCTGTATTCTGCTCGTGCAACGGTTCCTTATTTTTATTGAACTTGTACGATCATCATCGCAACCATGCCAATTACGCCGGATTCTTTCAAGAAGATGT
The DNA here is from genome assembly GCA_905340355.1 of Rhagonycha fulva. NCBI lineage: Eukaryota > Metazoa > Arthropoda > Insecta > Coleoptera > Cantharidae > Rhagonycha > Rhagonycha fulva. The sequence goes on along the minus strand of HG996554.1, from coordinate 18,177,017 downwards.
GTAAAGATGAAAGAAAGCGCCTGCTTGATTCTCTCTCGGGTGCCATCGAAGACCTCACGCTCGAAGTAAATGATTGTGACAAAAAACTGTCGAATCTGAACGCCCCGGAAAGCCCCTCTAAGATGTTTGACTCAGTGCAGGCTGTTCGCGATCGATGTCAATCGCTCAAATCTTCCCGAGAGTCCGCCCAAACCTCGTTAAAAAATTACAAGAAAGTTCGGGAGGAACTTTTGATTATAATGAAATCGGAGGAAAATGAGAAGTTTTTAATAGCGTCTGGAAAATCAAAGCGTAGATCCAGACGCAACAGCAACCAATCAAAAGAAAGACATCCTAAGGTTTCTCCCTTGAAGAAGTCTGATGAACCAATGAACGCAGGCCCCCCATCCTCTGACTCAACAACCGATGAAGTGCGTGCAAGGAAAAGGAAGATTAGCTTTAGTAATCCCGAGGAGGACCACGAGAAGCTGTCTTTATCCGACGAAGATTGCTTGCCCACAAACAAGAAACCGGCCACAGAAAATAACGATAAATCGGTAAGTATTGATGTTATGGATTACGCTACCACTTTGCAACCGCTCATCGCCCCGCTTTTACCCCCCCGCACCCAATCGGATAACCCCATTCTCCAGGACCAATCAGTCTTATCCCCGATTATCCCCTCACCCACTCAAATTCCCCCCTCAGGACTACCCTCCCTTCCAGTACCAACCGTTCTCTTTCCTCCACCAGGTCTACCGCCCCTGTCCCAAATTTCAAACTCATCAGATCCACAAACCCCTATCCCCCTATCTCAGACTCCCATTCAGCCCCGTTCTAGAGTACCCCCCCTTGTCCTTCGCGACACGAGTAAGTGGGACATGCTCGCAACTGCCTTTGAAGCCAAAGGCATCAACTTTACTAAGGTCCGTCTTATGGCCGGTGGCCTTAGTATCACCCCCGCGACCGAGAGTGACTATCGTGCCATCTACCGCCACTTTGAGGAGGTCCTATCTCCTGAAGACGGTGGATGGTACTACCATCTACTTAAAGATGATAAACCCCTGAAAGCAGTGATCAGGGGTATCCCCAGAGATTTCGATCTCAGCGTAGTAGAGAAGGATCTTCGAGACAAGGGATACGAATGCACTGTGGCCAGAATGAGGAGGAGCGGCGATAAAAGGCCTCTCCCCCTAATTATGGTCACCTTGCCCAGAAGCGAACTGGCTCGTAATATTTTCAACGAGACCCAGATTCGGTATATAGATATTCGTGTGGAAGTACCTCACGCGAAGAACAAAGTTGGACAATGCCACAGGTGCCAAGGCTTTGGGCACGCCCAAAGCTGCTGCCGCGCGGCCCCACGGTGCGTCAAATGCCCCGGCGCACATTGGACGCAAGATTGTACCAAACCCAAGGACACAAGACCGACATGCACTAATTGTGGTGGCGACCACCCGGCGTGCTACCAGGGTTGTGTCGCATATCCAAAAATCAAGAGGTCCCAACTTCCCCCCAGACAACTCCCCCCCATTGACAGGTCTTCTAGGCATATCTACAGACCAGTCACTAGTCAACTTTCCTACCTGGAGGCGGCAAAATTGAAGGCCTTCCCTGCGTCAAGACCCACTACGGTTCCTCCACTGACCCCCCACCAAACTCAATCTTACAAAGCCCCTCCGGCTGACCCTCCCCAATTTGATTCAAATCCCTCAAACCAAGGATCTACCCCCCCAACCGAAAACGCGATCCCTGAATCCAATCCCCAGGAGCCGCAACCCAAGATAAAAACCACTATGCGTCACTTCGCATTTCTTATCCACGAGGTTGCTGTCATTTTCATGGACCCGGCAATGATTAAGCGTCTTGCCGCCCAATACGAAATCGTTGACTAGTTTCCCCCCCCCTCAAACTACACCCAAGTCTTTTTCATTCCCTCTAAATGGCCAGCCCTAGTATTATAAAATCCTCCCTAAAACTCGCCTATTGGAATGCAAACGGTCTCAACTGTGAAAAGCGGGAACTTTTAAACATCCTGGCTATCCAAAACGACCTAGATCTGCTCCTGATAGGTGAGACCCACTGGAAGAAATCAGTAAAGGCTAAGCTCCCAAACTTTACCCTTTATCGAAACGACAGAGCTCACAACAGTAAGGGTGGCACCGCCATCTACATCAGGCGCTCCCTACTTCATCACCACATCCAGACCCCTTCCCCGGCCGCCCTTGAGTCCACCTCCATTGGAGTCCCGCTCAAGGGCCACGGCCTAATTCATATCACGTCGGTTTATAATAAGCCCAATCAGGACTGTACAAAAGACCTTGACACGATATTACAAACCAGTGGCGACTCCCCGCACCTCATCGCGGGTGACCTGAATGCCAAACATCCAATTTGGTATTCTCGTACAACAAACCCGATGGGGAACAAACTGGTAAAACTAGCGGAAACCCATCCTATAAAATTCGACGCACCTATGGAACCCACGCACCTGTGCGCCAACAAAGAACAACGAGATGACGTATTGGACATCGTCATCACCAAAAACATGCCCGTCCTACACCAAATAAGGTTAGGCGAGCACATGTTGTCCGACCATCTACCGGTCTTGGTCACACTGGGTGATCCCAACCCGGATGAATCCCCTGTAACAAAAATCACGAAAAACACTTCATGGCCCTATTTTACGGACCATCTTAGAAGAAACATGGGGAAGATCCCGATTATAAACTCGACGCAGGAACTTGACGATTATGTCCTCCTATTCGAGCAAAAGATCAGGCTCTCCATGGAGTGTGCCACAAAAACAAGTACTGCCCCACACACTAAACCGAAAGTCCCACAACATCTGCTCGATCTGATCCACGAGAAGCGCAGAGCCATTCGCATAGCCCGTCGCACATGGAGTCCGGACGACTGCGCACGGGCAGCGCAGCTCAAAAACAGACTGAAACAGGAACTTCTCACATACAAAAACGACAGATGGAATGATAAAATCGAATCACTATCATTCGAAGACAGGACCGCGTGGCAAATGGTGAGAACCTTAAAAGGCTCAAACCCCCCCATCCCTCCCATTAAGACTGCAAATTCTTTCGCATACACTCCGCAGGAGAAGGTGGAAACTTTTGCCGACTCGTTTCAAAACCAATTCTCCCCAAATCCAATCCCTCAATCGGACCTCGACCTTCAGGCCCACGTATCCAGGGTGGAAGGACACGTTGCCATGAAGATGGGCGAGGTTGACCCAGAACCCATCTCCCCGGCGTCCTTCGAAGAGGTGGAGGCCGCGATTAAAAATATATTGCCTAGAAAGGCCCCCGGCCACGATCAGATTCCAAACATTGCCCTAAAAAGACTCCCCAAAAAAGCGATTACGGCCCTTACCATGATTACTAATGCCATCCTTCGCTTTAAATACTTCCCGCCCAGGTGGAAAACGGCCGAAATAATTGTCATCCCAAAGCCCGGGAAATGTAGTTCAATTCCCCAAAACTACCGCCCCATCTCCCTCATTCCTGGCCTTGCCAAAATTGTGGAGAGGATCATTCTCTCCAGACTAAATGAAGAGATTGACAGATTAAACCTCATCCCCAACGAGCAGTTCGGATTTCGGAAGAAACACTCCACTACCCACCAAGTCCTCAGGGTGGTGGAGGAAATCACCTTTGCGCTTAGCAAAAAACTGAAGCCCATGGCGGTGCTCCTGGACATCGCCAAGGCATTCGATAAAGTTTGGCTCAAAGGGCTTCTTTTCAAACTTCTCCAAGCCGGTATGAAGCTCGGTTTAGTTCAACTTATTGCTAGTTATCTCGACGACCGCAAGTTCTGCGTTAAAATAGATGATGTTCGCTCCACCCCCAGACCCATGCTAGCGGGGCTCCCCCAGGGCTCCCTACTTTCACCTACCCTCTTCAGTCTTTTCCAAAGAGACATGCCCCTTCCCCCTAAGACCCTTCTTGCCCTTTATGCGGACGATGTGGCGATCGTTGCAAAGTCGGCCAGTCGTCCACACGTTATCAAGATAATTCGAGATGCCCTCAAGCTCCTCCAACCTTGGTACCGCCTCTGGAGGTTGGATGTAAATCCCTCCAAGAGCGAGGCGATAATGTTTGGCCGTTACGCTCGTCAGCCGTTCGATATTGTGGAAATGAACGGCACCCGTATTCCCTGGAAAGATTCGGTCAAGTACCTCGGTGTCACGCTGGACTCAAGATTATCGTGGGTCAAGCATGCCACTAATATAATCAACCAAGCCAAAGCACTTAAGGGGGCGCTCTACCCGTTGATCGGCGCGAAAAGCAAGCTCCCCCCCAAATCGAAAGTCAGAATAATTAAATCAATTATCAACCCAGTATTGACATATGCAGCGCCGGCATGGGGTTTCATCTCAAACAGCCAGATGCATAACCTGGAAACCACCCAGGCGAAGTGCCTCCGTCAAGCCCTCTCTGCTCCCTATTGCGTCTCCAACAGACAAATCCGGGCAGCCACTAGGTCCAAAACAGTTGAACAAAATATCAAGGAACAGGCCGTCAAGCTATACGAAGGTTGCGCTCGCTCCTCAAACCCCCTTATCAATGGCCTGGGGAAATACGATCCGCTGGCTTTCTCTACCCCGAGACCCTTGCACATCATCTCAAAGCCGAATCAAGTTGCCGTTCGAAAGCCGCAACAAGCTCCTCCCTGGCACGCACTTGTCACCGATCAATCTGAAGATAAAGAAGAGGATGATGACTTTGAAATCTTTGCTTGATCGGTTAAATTACTCCACCAGGATTGGTCGTTTTTTTTTATCTGCGTTTCTCTCGTTGGCCGATTTCCAAAACAAGATTGCAAGGTCACAAGCGTATACGTTATTGATTGGGCAAGCGCTCGGGCTCTCCTTTTTTGGTTGGACCCGTACCAGACCCTCCTACATCGGGGCCAATAAGCAATGGATGGAAAGGGATAGGACAGAATTTTATGGATTTTTTAAAAATTTTTTCTAAATTTATTTTTGTAATTTTTATTTTTCTGTACATTTTGTTTTATGTAAATAAATGTACGTGTACTTCGTTGTCGTCGCGAGCTCGCTAGTGCTTCGGTATAATAATCGGGGGGTCTAGTACCCTCCCCTTTACGCTTTCTCAATCAAGATCCGGCTCGAGGCCACACGGGTTTGAAACCCCCAAAATTCCCTCTGTCATTGGTCTTCAACCGACGTTTGAGAATAAACGGGCGTAGCCCGTAATAGCTCTTTTGCTATATAATGTTACCTGTTACCTGAGGCGAAAGCATTAGTGAGCGAGTGTAAGACGTCGTAGTACACGTAGTTAACGTATAATAATTAATCGAAGATGACCGGTCGTGGCAAAGGAGGCAAAGGTTTGGGAAAAGGTGGCGCGAAAAGACATCGCAAAGTTTTGCGCGATAACATCCAGGGCATCACGAAACCGGCGATCAGACGTTTGGCTCGCAGAGGCGGCGTAAAACGTATCTCCGGTTTGATCTACGAAGAGACCCGTGGCGTGTTGAAGGTGTTTTTGGAAAACGTGATCCGCGACGCCGTGACCTACACGGAGCACGCGAAGAGGAAGACCGTGACCGCGATGGACGTGGTTTACGCATTGAAACGTCAAGGACGTACCCTGTACGGTTTCGGAGGTTAAATAACTTGGGTTGTTTATCGTCGATGGACGAGGAAAAAATAAAAAACAAACGGTTCCTTTAGGAACCAAAAATATGATCAGAATAAGAGAGTAAATGTTGTTAAGTCGATTCGTTGGAGTTTTAAGTAATTGAATTGGAGAAGTTGCGATTGATTTGGTGAGCGTAAGGTTGTAAATGTTGCAGTAATAGATGTAAGAAGTATGTATTTGAGGAAATAAAGAAAGAAAGTAATTTGAATAGGATTTGGGCGAAGAAGGAAGGAAGGAAGGAAGGAAGGGTGTTGTTGTTGTGGAATATGTAAATTATAATGATAGAAAGGTTGTAATAATATTATAGGGTGATTTGTTGTGTCTAAGCGAGGGAGGGAGGGAGGGAGGGAAAATAATTGAATCACCTGAGGAGAGTAGAGATAAAAAAGAAAAAAAAAATAGGTCATGATATGTGGAGGTGGTGGTTAATTGTTATTAACGACCGAGCGCGAGGAGCGAATGAATGGGATGATTTGTGGGATAAGATGGGAGCGCGGTTGCACGGTTTAAGTGATTGGGAAGGTTTAAGAGTATCCCGGGGTGTTCTCACCGGGGGGTTTGGGGGGTATGGAATACCCCCCAAGGGGGGTCCGGGGGCCTCCCCCGGAAAATTTTTAAAAACCGGAAGTAGAATAGCGAGTTTTTAACGATTTTTTAAAGTTTAAAATTTAAAAACGAAAGTACGTTATCGATAGACGACGTTTATTTATTTATAATAAGCGATCGGGATGGGCCATATTTGGAAGTCGATTTATATATGAATTGAAAGATTTCATCAACACAAATAATTTAGATATAAAATATCGTTCGCATTACATCGGTACGCCATCTGGCGTGTTATAATAATTTTTCCACGTAAATAAAGATAAAGGATAACTCGTCGTCATAATAACACGAGGTAGACGTGGGCGGAAAAGATTGCGACCGTCTAGAATCGTGGTACATTGCTGCGTAAGCAAAATGCTTGCTCGAGTTGGAAAGGTAGGATACTCGCCGTATGTAAGATAAGAAATAAATAAATAAATAGATAACTAACGCATAAAGTTACTCCGGACAAATGTATACCCGCTTATAATGTTCTTAAACTTTTTTTTAACTTTTTTCGATTCGTTTTCGGGCCCTGGCGTTTGGGCTCTGGGTGGGTGGTTGGTTATACTTGGGGTTATTGTTAATAATAATCGAATGTCGGCGACGCGTGGGCGTTTTACGTGTCGCGGAGTTTATTTTGATGTCGGAATTAGAAGGAGTCGTATTATCGTCGGGCGCGTCGCCGTCGTCGATATTGGGATGGTTTCTCGTCGGTGCGTTAATAACGAAGGGAGGGTTTTTCGTCGTCCGCGGGCCTCGCACGCACGCACGTCCGTCCGTCCGCAAGGAATAAATTTTTGGTTACGGCGTTACGGAGTTTCTCTTCGTTATGCATAAATCGAAAGGCGTCATATTATCGAGGGCGGGTGATAATTTTGGAATGGTTTTTCGCCGGGGTGCGCGGCATACACGTTTTAGGCGGAGTAAGTTTTGCAACGTTAAATGTTAAAATCCTTGTTCGTAATAAATTTTAGGCCCTAATAAGGGCCAGTGTTGTTTTTCTTTTTGAAAAGGCGCAGCCGGCGAGCGATTTACGCTTTCTTTTCGGTCTTCTTGGGCAAGAGGACGGCTTGGATGTTGGGTAGCACGCCGCCCTGCGCGATGGTGACGCCGGACAAGAGCTTGTTCAACTCCTCGTCGTTCCTGATGGCCAATTGAAGATGCCTCGGGATGATACGGGTTTTCTTGTTATCCCTGGCGGCGTTGCCGGCCAACTCGAGAACTTCGGCGGCGAGGTACTCCATGACGGCGGCGAGATAGACCGGTGCACCGGCACCGACGCGCTCGGCGTAATTGCCCTTCCTGAGAAGACGATGGATTCTTCCTACGGGAAACTGAAGTCCGGCCCTACTGGACCTGGACTTTGCTTTTCCCTTAACTTTTCCTCCCTTTCCACGTCCGGACATGACGGTTACGAGTGTATCGGTTGTTGTTGGAGCGTAAATAAGCGACTGCTCGTTGTTGCGACGAGCGACGGAATACTAATACCCCGGCGTAATTTTCGACCTTATTTATATTCGACCGAGTAGTGTGTAGGGGAGCTACCGGATGGGCGGAGTCAACGCGTGCATCGCTCTCTCGTTATAAGAGAATCCCCCTAGACTCTGAAAAATTATTCGAACACCGTTCGTCGTTGTGTGTGTTTACGTGTTAATCGCATCCGATATGCCACCAAAAACTAGCGGCAAAGCCGCCAAGAAAGCCGGTAAGGCCCAAAAGAACATCTCGAAGACCGACAAGAAGAAGAAACGCAGGAGGAAGGAGAGTTACGCAATCTACATCTACAAGGTGTTGAAACAGGTGCATCCCGACACCGGTATCTCGAGCAAGGCCATGTCGATCATGAACAGTTTCGTGAACGACATCTTCGAACGCATAGCCGCCGAGGCGTCCCGTTTGGCTCACTACAACAAGCGATCGACCATCACGAGCAGGGAAATTCAAACCGCCGTCCGTCTCTTGTTGCCGGGAGAGTTGGCCAAGCACGCCGTGAGCGAAGGTACTAAGGCCGTCACCAAGTACACCAGCTCGAAATAGACGACGATTATTGATTCGCGACGTCTAAAAAATCAAAAAGGTCCCTTTAGGGACCACAAACAATTTTAGAAAATGAATTTTTAATCGAACAAAACGAAAGTTAGATAGATAGATAGATAGATAAAATTAATTATAGTTAGGTACTAAATTACTGATGATTATTATTAAAATAATAAAAAAAGAGTAAATATTTTGTCCCCAAAACGAAGTAGTCTTAAGAGGCACCCGCATTTAATGGATGGCGCGCGGCATTATAATATAATAAAGGAAGATACGAATGAATTAATGTAAGAAGAAACTTATGTAATGGATAAACAACGAATAAGGTGTCGGCGGCGTCTGGAAACCCGATCCGTCACCATTTACGATGCGCGATTGTGTCGGCACGGCACACGCGATTATGTTACATTTAAATGTACTTAATAAACAATAATATTATGAATATATAGAGTAAATAGGTACTTTCGACGGAAAAGATAACGTAGGTGGAGCGGAAGGGCGATAAGTATAACACCGCGAAGATTTATTTGGAGATTTGAAGCGTCGGGGCACAGCTTGCCTTGCGAAAACGACGGTGCGCCGGGCGGCCGTCGGACTCGGGCGATTAAGCGTAATTTAGGGAGAAGTTATAACGCGGGAAAGGTACGGGCGGTTTCGTAGGACGAGGGAATGTACAAGGAGGTCGTCGAGACGCGCGAGAGCCGTACCTCGATAAGGACGCCGGAAGGGAAGGCCGAAAACCCGCGGCGCACGTCGTGTTGTGTGCTAGTCGGGCACGCATTATCGACTCGGAGGGTTCGTCTCGAGCGCGGGCGAAGAAGCGTGCGGACGCAAGTCGACGGCGGCGGCGGTTGGAGAGACGTCGAAGACGTCCGTCGTCGGTTGCGACTCTCGTAAGAGGGTAAATAAATTAAAAGAAAGCGAGCGCGTGTCTGCGAATGATCGCCGACGCGTACCGTAGAAAAATTTAGCGGCGCGACGATTTTGCTGACGAGGCATTCTGTTGACGGTACGTGCGCACCGCACTACGGTGAGGCCCAAGAAATTTGGACATTATTATTGTATCGCACTTCGTCGTGGAGTGTTGTATTAGTTTGTACCTATAAAATTATTACGAGTAAATTTTTAGACGCCATGGCAGACGCAACCGTAGCCGCAAGTCCCGAGAACGCCGCGTCGTCGGGAGCCGTTCAGAAGGGCGCCGCGAAGAAGGGCAAAGGCGCCGCCGGCGCGAAAAAGAAAGCAGCGTCGCACCCTCGAACGAGCGATATGGTGAACGCCGCAATCAAGAGCTTAAAGGAACGCGGGGGTTCCTCCCTGCAGGCGATCAAGAAATACGTGTCGGCGAACTACAAGGTGGACGCCGACAAGTTGTCGCCGTTCATCAAGAAGTACATCAAGTCGGCGGTCGCCGGAGGCGCGCTGGTGCAAACGAAGGGCAAGGGCGCGTCCGGATCGTTCAAGTTGGCGTCGACCGCCGGAACGGCGGCGACGAAGAAACCTGCCGCTGGAAAGAAGGCCAAAGCCGGAGCGAAGACCGCAAAACGGAAGAGCGCCGACGCCGCCTCGACCGCCGCCAAAACGAAGACGAGCGCGAAAACGGCGGTCAAGAAGGTCGCCGCTTCTCCCGCCAAGAAAGGCGCGGCCGCTTCCGCGCGAGCCGGCAAACGGACGTCCGCCGTCGCCGAGAAAAAGACCGCCGCCGTCGTCGTCTCCAAGGCCAAGTCGCCTTCGAAGGCAAAAAAAACCACCAAGGTTCCCACCAAAAAACCCAAGGCGCCCAAATCCATCAAAAAATCGACCAAGAAGGTGGCCGCGAAGAAGAAGTAGAGATAGGCAGAATCTCGAAAAAAGGTCGTTTTTACGACCGAGAAACGTCGATTTACGTTGTCGTAAATCGACGGAACAAAATGGTCCTGTACAGGACCGCAAATAAATTTGATAAAAGAGTTTACGTTATTAAGCAAACGAAATAGTTAAAACCGCAATATTTAATAATAAATTATAAACGATTGTCGTCGCACAGTCTAGTAGAAGATATAATAAACGGTAGATGGCAGCCGCCCACGCACGTACTCTCCTTTATCGCCGTAACGCGATCCGCGGGTGTACGTGTAAAAATAATAAACAAAGCAATATCTGTGGGATAAATGAATGAAGAGGAGCGCAATTGTTATTTTTGCAACCGTCGGCCGGCGGTCCCTTCATACAAAGGAAGTATCACGTTACGGAACGATAAGGTGAACTTGGTTAAGATTTAACATTGTAGTTTAATTTAAATATTGGACACGTATTAGCTTTTCGTGTAATGAAACGTCGACGGGCTTAATAAAAAAAAGGAGTTGGTAACGATTTAACGTAGGCGTATAATAACAAGGGTTCTCTTAACTTTAAAAAAAGTTTTTGGCTCTAAAGAAGAGCCGTTTTTTTTTTTTTGCCAATCGATGGATCGACGATTAAGCGCGTTCGCCGCGAATTCTCCTGGCGAGTTGGATGTCCTTGGGCATGATGGTGACCCTCTTGGCGTGGATGGCGCACAAGTTGGTGTCCTCGAAAAGGCCGACGAGGTAGGCCTCGCTGGCTTCCTGGAGGGCCATCACGGCGGAACTCTGGAAACGCAAGTCGGTCTTGAAATCTTGAGCGATCTCGCGGACGAGCCGTTGGAAGGGCAACTTGCGGATGAGAAGTTCGGTACTTTTTTGATAACGACGGATCTCCCGAAGGGCGACGGTACCGGGCCTGTAACGATGGGGCTTCTTAACTCCTCCGGTGGCGGGCGCGCTCTTCCTGGCGGCCTTGGTGGCGAGCTGTTTGCGGGGCGCTTTACCACCGGTGGATTTACGTGCGGTTTGCTTGGTACGAGCCATTTCGAAAATATGACGATGCGTATGCTATAGAGGTAACGGTGCAACTATGCTCGTCGCTTAAGGTAACAGGTAACATTTCATGGCATCTGCGGAGCAGATGCGGGCGCAGCCCGCTTATCTCCTTCATCTAGTATATGAAACTAGCGTTTGGGAATTTTTTAACAAGGATTTCAAACCCGAGGAGAGGCCTAGAGCCGAGTCTTGACTTTGGGCGTTAAGGTAAGCACAGCGAGGCCGAGGCGACGCAAGAGTGCTTACCTTGGGCTTAATACCACGCGCAACGAGCACCAGCAACACCGTTACCATATTTATTTAATTATATAAAAATATACAAACAAATTACTAACAACAAATTACAGATCTAGTAAAGGTGCTGAAAGAAAAATTAAACAACGTTAAACAACAAACAAAGTAAACAAAAATCAAGAGATATATCTTGACTAGGAAAACAAGTGTTTGGTAGGCAAGCACGTCGCAGTCTCATTGAAAAATGGAGTCCGAGTCAGAGTCGGAGTCGAAAAGAGAGGGGGCGGGAATTTGTCCCGAAGGTCCTGGGAGAGGGGGATTGACCAGAGTGGCGGCCTTTGGCGAGATAATGTCTCTTGGTCTGGGAGTCTTAGGGAAAAGCTTGGCATCGTATGTACCAAGCGACTGGATTAGGGGGTTTGGGCAATCGGGACACTTTTTGTACAAGTTTTTGGTAAGATCCTGTATGTGTTCGCGAAGGGGTTTGATGCTGGCTGCGGCCTGCAGTTGCCTATTCGTGACGAACCATGGGGCCCCCATGGCTTGTCTGATACAGGCATTCTGCATCGCATCGAGCTTCTTCATCTGGTTGCTCGATGCAAAGCCCCATGCGGGGACGGCGTAAGTGAGGACTGGCCGTATGATGGCCTTATATATCGTGACTTTATCTTTTGGGGGTAACTTGCTGTTTTTACCGATCAGCGGGGCAAGGTTACTTTTGAGGGCTCTGGCTTTGACAACGCAAGATTTGATGTGCTTTGTAAGCGACAGTCTGCTGTCAAGGGTAACCCCGAGATATCTGACAGAGTCTTTCCAAGGGATCGACTCGCCAAACATCTCGAGTTTGTCTGGGGGGTGGCGCTTTCTATCGAACATGATTACCTCGCTCTTTCCCGGATTGACTACAAGTCTCCACTTGTAGTACCAGGGTTGGAGGAGCTTCAGTGAATCACGTGCGATAGTGATATTTCTGTTTCGCCGCGGGTGGGTCGAGACGATGGCTATGTCGTCTGCGAAGCAGGACAACATAGCGTTTTTGGGTACAGGGATGTCGTGCGTATATATATTGAAGAGAAGGGGGGAAAGAATAGAGCCTTGCGGCACCCCTGCTAATATTGCTCGAGTTGACGAAAAGTATGAGCCGATCTTGACCCGGAAGGTTCTGGCACAGAGGTAGGATGCAATAAGCCTTACTAGGCTTGAATTAATTCCCGCCATGTAAAGCTTATACAGCAAACCTATGTGCCAGACTTTGTCGAAGGCCTTGGCAATGTCCAGAAGGATAGCCAAGGCCCTGTGGCCTCTAGTAAAGCCTTCGGTAATTTTTTCAGTCACTCGCAGAATCTGATGCGTGGTCGAGTGCCCCTTACGAAAGCCGAATTGTTCGTTGGGTAAGATAACGAGATCGTCTACTTCGTTTTGAAGACGGGAGAGTATAATCTTTTCAGCTATCTTACCGATTGAGGAAAGTAGTGAAATGGGTCGGTAGTTTTGGGGGTTGGACGAGCACTTACCCGGCTTTGGTATGAGGATGACGTCGGCCAACTTCCACCTGCCGGGAAAGTGCTTAAGTCTGAGGGATGCGTTTATAATAGCCGTAAGGGCTGAAATGGCCTTTTTAGGGAGGTTTTTCAGCGCGGCATTTGATATGTTATCGGGGCCTGGAGCTCTTCTACTATTGGTGCTTTTTATGGCTTCCTTAATTTCGAAGAAAGATGCGGGCTGAATGGGGATGGGGTCTTCCAGGGCGAATTTTTGTTTGACCGTCGCGTTGATGGTATTTATGTGCTTTAAGAGCTTACGGTCTGAAGTGTTGACCGTGTTGGGGGAAAATTGTTCCTGGAGTGAATCAGCGAACAATTCGGCTTTGTCAAGGGGAAAGTAGGCGTGCGTTTTATCGGGTTTAATTAGGGTAGGGATGGAAGGACGAACGCCCTTGAGGGATTTCACCATTGCCCAGGCTGATCGGTTTTGGAAAGATAGGGACTCGATTTTGTCTTTCCATTTCTGGTTTGCGTAGTCCTGGAGTCCGGATTTGAGAAGGGCCCGGAGCTCCGACGCCTTTTTAATGTCATCGGGGTGCCAGGTCCGTTTTGCAACCTTATGGGCATGTCGTTTTTCCTGGATTAGTTGCAGGAGGTGCTGAGGGAGAGAGGGTCGAGAGAGCGGTATTTGCGCAGTTTTGGTGGCATAGTTCAGGGAGGTGGAAATATCTGTCTCTAGTTTGTGGACGTACTGTTCCAATTCTGTCGGCGTGGTGATTACGGGAATTTTACCCATAGTCTGGCGCAGGTGGTCCTGAAAAACGGGCCAAGATGTTCTTTTATGTGTTGCGTCGGGAGATGTTTCCTCCGGGGAAGGGTTTCCCAAGGTGAGCAGAATTGGATAATGGTCAGAGAGAAGGTGTTCACCTACCTCCATCTGATGCTGGGTCTGAAAATTTTTAAAAATGGCTACATCAAGCACGTCATTGGTGAAGCCAGGTCTATGACAAGTGTGAGTGGGGGACGTCGGGGCATCGATAACGAAAGGGAAGTTTTCGGCAAGAGCTTTAAGCTTTCTGCCGTTTGTGTTGGTCCTAATGGAGTGCCAGTCCGGATGCTTGGAGTTTAAGTCACCGGCGATAATGTGGGAATCGTCTCCGCTTCTTTGAAGAAGAGCGGAGATGTCTTGGGTGGGGTCTTGGTCTGGTTTGTTATAGGCTGAGGTGATGTGGAGCAAACCCTGATTGGCGAACGGAACGCAAATAGTGGTTGATTCCACATTGGCAGCTATTGTCGGGATGCGATGGTGGGGAATGACACGTTTAACATAGATGGCAGTACCACCCCTGCTGGCGTGTGTACGGTCGTCTCTGTATAATGTGAAGTTTGGCAGATTGGCGCGGATTGACTTTTTAAAATGAGTCTCACCGACCAATAAGATGTCGAGGTCGTGCTGGGAGGCAAACAGCTGAAGTAGTGTTCGCTTCTCGCTAGTGAGGCCGTTGGCATTCCAGAAGGCTATCTTAAGCGATTTGGGTATAGTTTGTGCCATTACGGGGAAGGTAGATGGCGCGGGCTAGGAAAGAAAAACAGGGAGGGCTTAATCGGATTTAATGAAATGCCTCAAAGTCTTTTGGATCTCGTCAGAGGTCAGGCCGAGCCTTGTGAGTTCGAGAGCGACTCTGGCGATTTCTTTAGTTGTCGCAGTGAAACGATCATTGGTGTCTGAGGGAGAGGGCTTGTTTGGTTGGTCGAGAGAAGGGAGCTTCTCGGGTTGAGAAGGAGCTGGATTGGAGGGTTTAGTCCGAGTCACCTCGGCATAAGCGCGGTCTTTGGTGACCGGTTTTGGAAGATGTCTCGGTTCCCTATTGGTAAATGGAGGGCGGGGGGGAACTTGGGTTCTCCACATCTTTGGAAAAGAGGGGCAACCGCGGTAGCTGGCCGGATGGTCACCACCACAGTTGGTACATATCGGGCGGGGGGCAACTCTAGTACAGTCAGCAGTCAGGTGGTTGCCGGGGCATTTGACACACCTGGGAGCCGCCTTACAGCAGCTCTGTGCGTGGCCAAACGACTGACATCGATGACACTGACCGATCTTAGTCTTTGCATGCGGGGCTTCAACGCGGATCTCAATGTTGATTACCTTATCTTCGTTGAAGATGTTTCTGGCCTTTTCAGACTTTGGCATAGTGACCATGATGAGAGGGATAGGTTTGCGATCCTTACTCCTCTTCATCCTGGCAACCGTGCAGTCATAGCCTTTGGCGGAGAGATCGTCTTGAACGTCTTGTATGTCGACTTCAATAGGAATGCCTCTGATCACGGCTTTCAGAGGCTTTTCATCTCTAAATTGGTGGAAGTACCACCCCCCTTCTTCGGGAGTGAGTACTTCCTCAAAATATTTGTAGGTCACCCTGTAATCTTTTTCGGTGGCAGGGGTGATATTAAGGCCACCGGCAAAAAGTTTCACCTTGGTGAACCTGACACCCATCCTGTCCAATTCTTTGTTCATCCGGCTCCACTTGCCGGTGTCCCTCAGCACTAGCGGTGGGATCCTGGTTTTAGGAGGGGAAAGGGTCTGCTGGGGGGGAAGGGTTTTGTCAGTGACCTGTCGAGGAGGTGACTGAGTTAAGGTCTGTTCTGGGATTTGGTTGGATGGACCCTGTTGGGAGTCAGGGTCATCCAACACCATTGGTTCCGGGAGTGAGAGGCTCTCAACAAGCTCGGTAGAAATGATGTCCTGAACTGATGGGAGAGGAATGGTTTGGTCGGACAGAGGGGGAGTAAGAGACCGCAACGTACTTACCTCCAGTTTCCTGTTTGTCGGCTTCTTCTTCTTACGGTCACAGCTGGCGGAGGAGCTCCTGGAGCCGGACCTGGTCGCACTCTTGACCTTTCTTTTCCTATCGCGGAGGTTGCTCGTCGCTTTTAAGTCCCCTATATTTATCAACTCCCGTCGCCGAAAGAAACGAGGGAACGTTGCCGGTTGGTCGGTCGGGCCACGCCCAGCGTAGGACCGGTCGAAAGCATAAATACGGGTGTTTTATTGAGGCGAAAGCATTAGTGAGCGAGTGTAAGACGTCGTAGTACACGTAGTTAACGTATAATAATTAATCGAAGATGACCGGTCGTGGCAAAGGAGGCAAAGGTTTGGGAAAAGGTGGCGCGAAAAGACATCGCAAAGTTTTGCGCGATAACATCCAGGGCATCACGAAACCGGCGATCAGACGTTTGGCTCGCAGAGGCGGCGTAAAACGTATCTCCGGTTTGATCTACGAAGAGACCCGTGGCGTGTTGAAGGTGTTTTTGGAAAACGTGATCCGCGACGCCGTGACCTACACGGAGCACGCGAAGAGGAAGACCGTGACCGCGATGGACGTGGTTTACGCATTGAAACGTCAAGGACGTACCCTGTACGGTTTCGGAGGTTAAATAACTTTGGTTGTTTATCGTCGATGGACGAGGGAAAAAAAAAAACAAACGGTTCCTTTAGGAACCAAAAATATGATCAGAATAAGAGAGTAAATGTTGTTAAGTCGATTCGTTGGAGTTTTAAGTAATTGAATTGGAGAAGTTGCGATTGATTTGGTGAGCGTAAGGTTGTAAATGTTGCAGTAATAGATGTAAGAAGTATGTATTTGAGGAAATAAAGAAAGAAAGTAATTTGAATAGGATTTGGGCGAAGAAGGAAGGAAGGAAGGGTGTTGTTGTTGTGGAATATGTAAATTATAATGATAGAAAGGTTGTAATAATATTATAGGGTGATTTGTTGTGTCTAAGCGAGGGAGGGAAAATAATTGAATCACCTGAGGAGAGTAGAGATAAAAAAGAAAAAAAAAATAGGTCATGATATGTGGAGGTGGTGGTTAATTGTTATTAACGACCGAGCGCGAGGAGCGAATGAATGGGATGATTTGTGGGATAAGATGGGAGCGCGGTTGCACGGTTTAAGTGATTGGGAAGGTTTAAGAGTATCCCGGGGTGTTCTCACCGGGGGGTTTGGGGGGTATGGAATACCCCCCAAGGGGGGTCCGGGGGCCTCCCCCGGAAAATTTTTAAAAACCGGAAGTAGAATAGCGAGTTTTTAACGATTTTTTAAAGTTTAAAATTTAAAAACGAAAGTACGTTATCGATAGACGACGTTTATTTATTTATAATAAGCGATCGGGATGGGCCATATTTGGAAGTCGATTTATATATGAATTGAAAGATTTCATCAACACAAATAATTTAGATATAAAATATCGTTCGCATTACATCGGTACGCCATCTGGCGTGTTATAATAATTTTTCCACGTAAATAAAGATAAAGGATAACTCGTCGTCATAATAACACGAGGTAGACGTGGGCGGAAAAGATTGCGACCGTCTAGAATCGTGGTACATTGCTGCGTAAGCAAGACGCTTGCTCAAGTTGGAAAGGTAGGATACTCGCCGTATGAAAGATAAGAAATAAATAAATAAATAGATAACTAACGCATAAAGTTACTCCGGACAAATGTATACCCGCTTATAATGTTCTTAAACTTTTTTTTTTTAACTTTTTTCGATTCGTTTTCGGGCCCTGGCGTTTGGGCTCTGGGTGGGTGGTTGGTTATACTTGGGGTTATTATTAATAATAATCGAATGTCGGCGACGCGTGGGCGTTTTACGTGTCGCGGAGTTTATTTTGATGTCGGAATTAGAAGGAGTCGTATTATCGTCGGGCGCGTCGCCGTCGTCGATATTGGGATGGTTTCTCGTCGGTGCGTTAATAACGAAGGGAGGGTTTTTCGTCGTCCGCGGGCCTCGCACGCACGCACGTCCGTCCGTCCGCAAGGAATAAATTTTTGGTTACGGCGTTACGGAGTTTCTCTTCGTTATGCATAAATCGAAAGGCGTCATATTATCGAGGGCGGGTGATAATTTTGGAATGGTTTTTCGCCGGGGTGCGCGGCATACACGTTTTAGGCGGAGTAAGTTTTGCAACGTTAAATGTTAAAATCCTTGTTCGTAATAAATTTTAGGCCCTAATAAGGGCCAGTGTTGTTTTTCTTTTTGAAAAGGCGCAGCCGGCGAGCGATTTACGCTTTCTTTTCGGTCTTCTTGGGCAAGAGGACGGCTTGGATGTTGGGTAGCACGCCGCCCTGCGCGATGGTGACGCCGGACAAGAGCTTGTTCAACTCCTCGTCGTTCCTGATGGCCAATTGAAGATGCCTCGGGATGATACGGGTTTTCTTGTTATCCCTGGCGGCGTTGCCGGCCAACTCGAGAACTTCGGCGGCGAGGTACTCCATGACGGCGGCGAGATAGACCGGTGCACCGGCACCGACGCGCTCGGCGTAATTGCCCTTCCTGAGAAGACGATGGATTCTTCCTACGGGAAACTGAAGTCCGGCCCTACTGGACCTGGACTTTGCTTTTCCCTTAACTTTTCCTCCCTTTCCACGTCCGGACATGACGGTTACGAGTGTATCGGTTGTTGTTGGAGCGTAAATAAGCGACTGCTCGTTGTTGCGACGAGCGACGGAATACTAATACCCCGGCGTAATTTTCGACCTTATTTATATTCGACCGAGTAGTGTGTAGGGGAGCTACCGGATGGGCGGAGTCAACGCGTGCATCGCTCTCTCGTTATAAGAGAATCCCCCTAGACTCTGAAAAATTATTCGAACACCGTTCGTCGTTGTGTGTGTTTACGTGTTAATCGCATCCGATATGCCACCAAAAACTAGCGGCAAAGCCGCCAAGAAAGCCGGTAAGGCCCAAAAGAACATCTCGAAGACCGACAAGAAGAAGAAACGCAGGAGGAAGGAGAGTTACGCAATCTACATCTACAAGGTGTTGAAACAGGTGCATCCCGACACCGGTATCTCGAGCAAGGCCATGTCGATCATGAACAGTTTCGTGAACGACATCTTCGAACGCATAGCCGCCGAGGCGTCCCGTTTGGCTCACTACAACAAGCGATCGACCATCACGAGCAGGGAAATTCAAACCGCCGTCCGTCTCTTGTTGCCGGGAGAGTTGGCCAAGCACGCCGTGAGCGAAGGTACTAAGGCCGTCACCAAGTACACCAGCTCGAAATAGACGACGATTATTGATTCGCGACGTCTAAAAAATCAAAAAGGTCCCTTTAGGGACCACAAACAATTTTAGAAAATGAATTTTTAATCGAACAAAACGAAAGTTAGATAGATAGATAGATAGATAAAATTAATTATAGTTAGGTACTAAATTACTGATGATTATTATTAAAATAATAAAAAAAGAGTAAATATTTTGTCCCCAAAACGAAGTAGTCTTAAGAGGCACCCGCATTTAATGGATGGCGCGCGGCATTATAATATAATAAAGGAAGATACGAATGAATTAATGTAAGAAGAAACTTATGTAATGGATAAACAACGAATAAGGTGTCGGCGGCGTCTGGAAACCCGATCCGTCACCATTTACGATGCGCGATTGTGTCGGCACGGCACACGCGATTATGTTACATTTAAATGTACTTAATAAACAATAATATTATGAATATATAGAGTAAATAGGTACTTTCGACGGAAAAGATAACGTAGGTGGAGCGGAAGGGCGATAAGTATAACACCGCGAAGATTTATTTGGAGATTTGAAGCGTCGGGGCACAGCTTGCCTTGCGAAAACGACGGTGCGCCGGGCGGCCGTCGGACTCGGGCGATTAAGCGTAATTTAGGGAGAAGTTATAACGCGGGAAAGGTACGGGCGGTTTCGTAGGACGAGGGAATGTACAAGGAGGTCGTCGAGACGCGCGAGAGCCGTACCTCGATAAGGACGCCGGAAGGGAAGGCCGAAAACCCGCGGCGCACGTCGTGTTGTGTGCTAGTCGGGCACGCATTATCGACTCGGAGGGTTCGTCTCGAGCGCGGGCGAAGAAGCGTGCGGACGCAAGTCGACGGCGGCGGCGGTTGGAGAGACGTCGAAGACGTCCGTCGTCGGTTGCGACTCTCGTAAGAGGGTAAATAAATTAAAAGAAAGCGAGCGCGTGTCTGCGAATGATCGCCGACGCGTACCGTAGAAAAATTTAGCGGCGCGACGATTTTGCTGACGAGGCATTCTGTTGACGGTACGTGCGCACCGCACTACGGTGAGGCCCAAGAAATTTGGACATTATTATTGTATCGCACTTCGTCGTGGAGTGTTGTATTAGTTTGTACCTATAAAATTATTACGAGTAAATTTTTAGACGCCATGGCAGACGCAACCGTAGCCGCAAGTCCCGAGAACGCCGCGTCGTCGGGAGCCGTTCAGAAGGGCGCCGCGAAGAAGGGCAAAGGCGCCGCCGGCGCGAAAAAGAAAGCAGCGTCGCACCCTCGAACGAGCGATATGGTGAACGCCGCAATCAAGAGCTTAAAGGAACGCGGGGGTTCCTCCCTGCAGGCGATCAAGAAATACGTGTCGGCGAACTACAAGGTGGACGCCGACAAGTTGTCGCCGTTCATCAAGAAGTACATCAAGTCGGCGGTCGCCGGAGGCGCGCTGGTGCAAACGAAGGGCAAGGGCGCGTCCGGATCGTTCAAGTTGGCGTCGACCGCCGGAACGGCGGCGACGAAGAAACCTGCCGCTGGAAAGAAGGCCAAAGCCGGAGCGAAGACCGCAAAACGGAAGAGCGCCGACGCCGCCTCGACCGCCGCCAAAACGAAGACGAGCGCGAAAACGGCGGTCAAGAAGGTCGCCGCTTCTCCCGCCAAGAAAGGCGCGGCCGCTTCCGCGCGAGCCGGCAAACGGACGTCCGCCGTCGCCGAGAAAAAGACCGCCGCCGTCGTCGTCTCCAAGGCCAAGTCGCCTTCGAAGGCAAAAAAAACCACCAAGGTTCCCACCAAAAAACCCAAGGCGCCCAAATCCATCAAAAAATCGACCAAGAAGGTGGCCGCGAAGAAGAAGTAGAGATAGGCAGAATCTCGAAAAAAGGTCGTTTTTACGACCGAGAAACGTCGATTTACGTTGTCGTAAATCGACGGAACAAAATGGTCCTGTACAGGACCGCAAATAAATTTGATAAAAGAGTTTACGTTATTAAGCAAACGAAATAGTTAAAACCGCAATATTTAATAATAAATTATAAACGATTGTCGTCGCACAGTCTAGTAGAAGATATAATAAACGGTAGATGGCAGCCGCCCACGCACGTACTCTCCTTTATCGCCGTAACGCGATCCGCGGGTGTACGTGTAAAAATAATAAACAAAGCAATATCTGTGGGATAAATGAATGAAGAGGAGCGCAATTGTTATTTTTGCAACCGTCGGCCGGCGGTCCCTTCATACAAAGGAAGTATCACGTTACGGAACGATAAGGTGAACTTGGTTAAGATTTAACATTGTAGTTTAATTAAAATATTGGACACGTATTAGATTTTCGTGTAAAATGAAACGTCGACGGGCTTAATAAAAAAAAAAAGGAGTTGGTAACGATTTAACGTAGGCGTATAATAACAAGGGTTCTCTTAACTTTAAAAAAAGTTTTTGGCTCTAAAGAAGAGCCGTTTTTTTTTTTTTGCCAATCGATGGATCGACGATTAAGCGCGTTCGCCGCGAATTCTCCTGGCGAGTTGGATGTCCTTGGGCATGATGGTGACCCTCTTGGCGTGGATGGCGCACAAGTTGGTATCCTCGAAAAGGCCGACGAGGTAGGCCTCGCTGGCTTCCTGGAGGGCCATCACGGCGGAACTCTGGAAACGCAAGTCGGTCTTGAAATCTTGAGCGATCTCGCGGACGAGCCGTTGGAAGGGCAACTTGCGGATGAGAAGTTCGGTACTTTTTTGATAACGACGGATCTCCCGAAGGGCGACGGTACCGGGCCTGTAACGATGGGGCTTCTTAACTCCTCCGGTGGCGGGCGCGCTCTTCCTGGCGGCCTTGGTGGCGAGCTGTTTGCGGGGCGCTTTACCACCGGTGGATTTACGTGCGGTTTGCTTGGTACGAGCCATTTCGAAAATATGACGATGCGTATACTATAGAGGTAACGGTGCAACTATGCTCGTCGCTTTAAAGTCCCCTATATTTATCAACTCCCGTCGCCGAAAGAAACGAGGGAACGTTGCCGGTTGGTCGGTCGGGCCACGCCCAGCGTAGGACCGGTCGAAAGCATAAATACGGGTGTTTTATTGAGGCGAAAGCATTAGTGAGCGAGTGTAAGACGTCGTAGTACACGTAGTTAACGTATAATAATTAATCGAAGATGACCGGTCGTGGCAAAGGAGGCAAAGGTTTGGGAAAAGGTGGCGCGAAAAGACATCGCAAAGTTTTGCGCGATAACATCCAGGGCATCACGAAACCGGCGATCAGACGTTTGGCTCGCAGAGGCGGCGTAAAACGTATCTCCGGTTTGATCTACGAAGAGACCCGTGGCGTGTTGAAGGTGTTTTTGGAAAACGTGATCCGCGACGCCGTGACCTACACGGAGCACGCGAAGAGGAAGACCGTGACCGCGATGGACGTGGTTTACGCATTGAAACGTCAAGGACGTACCCTGTACGGTTTCGGAGGTTAAATAACTTGGGTTGTTTATCGTCGATGGACGAGGAAAAAATAAAAAACAAACGGTTCCTTTAGGAACCAAAAATATGATCAGAATAAGAGAGTAAATGTTGTTAAGTCGATTCGTTGGAGTTTTAAGTAATTGAATTGGAGAAGTTGCGATTGATTTGGTGAGCGTAAGGTTGTAAATGTTGCAGTAATAGATGTAAGAAGTATGTATTTGAGGAAATAAAGAAAGAAAGTAATTTGAATAGGATTTGGGCGAAGAAGGAAGGAAGGAAGGAAGGAAGGGTGTTGTTGTTGTGGAATATGTAAATTATAATGATAGAAAGGTTGTAATAATATTATAGGGTGATTTGTTGTGTCTAAGCGAGGGAGGGAGGGAGGGAGGGAAAATAATTGAATCACCTGAGGAGAGTAGAGATAAAAAAGAAAAAAAAAATAGGGCATGATATGTGGAGGTGGTGGTTAATTGTTATTAACGACCGAGCGCGAGGAGCGAATGAATGGGATGATTTGTGGGATAAGATGGGAGCGCGGTTGCACGGTTTAAGTGATTGGGAAGGTTTAAGAGTATCCCGGGGTGTTCTCACCGGGGGGTTTGGGGGGTATGGAATACCCCCCAAGGGGGGTCCGGGGGCCTCCCCCGGAAAATTTTTAAAAACCGGAAGTAGAATAGCGAGTTTTTAACGATTTTTTAAAGTTTAAAATTTAAAAACGAAAGTACGTTATCGATAGACGACGTTTATTTATTTATAATAAGCGATCGGGATGGGCCATATTTGGAAGTCGATTTATATATGAATTGAAAGATTTCATCAACACAAATAATTTAGATATAAAATATCGTTCGCATTACATCGGTACGCCATCTGGCGTGTTATAATAATTTTTCCACGTAAATAAAGATAAAGGATAACTCGTCGTCATAATAACACGAGGTAGACGTGGGCGGAAAAGATTGCGACCGTCTAGAATCGAGGTACATTGCTGCGTAAGCAAGACGCTTGCTCAAGTTGGAAAGGTAGGATACTCGCCGTATGAAAGATAAGAAATAAATAAATAAATAGATAACTAACGCATAAAGTTACTCCGGACAAATGTATACCCGCTTATAATGTTCTTAAACTTTTTTTTAACTTTTTTCGATTCGTTTTCGGGCCCCGGCGTTTGGGCTCTGGGTGGGTGGTTGGTTATACTTGGGGTTATTGTTAATAATAATCGAATGTCGGCGACGCGTGGGCGTTTTACGTGTCGCGGAGTTTATTTTGATGTCGGAATTAGAAGGAGTCGTATTATCGTCGGGCGCGTCGCCGTCGTCGATATTGGGATGGTTTCTCGTCGGTGCGTTAATAACGAAGGGAGGGTTTTTCGTCGTCCGCGGGCCTCGCACGCACGCACGTCCGTCCGTCCGCAAGGAATAAATTTTTGGTTACGGCGTTACGGAGTTTCTCTTCGTTATGCATAAATCGAAAGGCGTCATATTATCGAGGGCGGGTGATAATTTTGGAATGGTTTTTCGCCGGGGTGCGCGGCATACACGTTTTAGGCGGAGTAAGTTTTGCAACGTTAAATGTTAAAATCCTTGTTCGTAATAAATTTTAGGCCCTAATAAGGGCCAGTGTTGTTTTTCTTTTTGAAAAGGCGCAGCCGGCGAGCGATTTACGCTTTCTTTTCGGTCTTCTTGGGCAAGAGGACGGCTTGGATGTTGGGTAGCACGCCGCCCTGCGCGATGGTGACGCCGGACAAGAGCTTGTTCAACTCCTCGTCGTTCCTGATGGCCAATTGAAGATGCCTCGGGATGATACGGGTTTTCTTGTTATCCCTGGCGGCGTTGCCGGCCAACTCGAGAACTTCGGCGGCGAGGTACTCCATGACGGCGGCGAGATAGACCGGTGCACCGGCACCGACGCGCTCGGCGTAATTGCCCTTCCTGAGAAGACGATGGATTCTTCCTACGGGAAACTGAAGTCCGGCCCTACTGGACCTGGACTTTGCTTTTCCCTTAACTTTTCCTCCCTTTCCACGTCCGGACATGACGGTTACGAGTGTATCGGTTGTTGTTGGAGCGTAAATAAGCGACTGCTCGTTGTTGCGACGAGCGACGGAATACTAATACCCCGGCGTAATTTTCGACCTTATTTATATTCGACCGAGTAGTGTGTAGGGGAGCTACCGGATGGGCGGAGTCAACGCGTGCATCGCTCTCTCGTTATAAGAGAATCCCCCTAGACTCTGAAAAATTATTCGAACACCGTTCGTCGTTGTGTGTGTTTACGTGTTAATCGCATCCGATATGCCACCAAAAACTAGCGGCAAAGCCGCCAAGAAAGCCGGTAAGGCCCAAAAGAACATCTCGAAGACCGACAAGAAGAAGAAACGCAGGAGGAAGGAGAGTTACGCAATCTACATCTACAAGGTGTTGAAACAGGTGCATCCCGACACCGGTATCTCGAGCAAGGCCATGTCGATCATGAACAGTTTCGTGAACGACATCTTCGAACGCATAGCCGCCGAGGCGTCCCGTTTGGCTCACTACAACAAGCGATCGACCATCACGAGCAGGGAAATTCAAACCGCCGTCCGTCTCTTGTTGCCGGGAGAGTTGGCCAAGCACGCCGTGAGCGAAGGTACTAAGGCCGTCACCAAGTACACCAGCTCGAAATAGACGACGATTATTGATTCGCGACGTCTAAAAAATCAAAAAGGTCCCTTTAGGGACCACAAACAATTTTAGAAAATGAATTTTTAATCGAACAAAACGAAAGTTAGATAGATAGATAGATAGATAAAATTAATTATAGTTAGGTACTAAATTACTGATGATTATTATTAAAATAATAAAAAAAGAGTAAATATTTTGTCCCCAAAACGAAGTAGTCTTAAGAGGCACCCGCATTTAATGGATGGCGCGCGGCATTATAATATAATAAAGGAAGATACGAATGAATTAATGTAAGAAGAAACTTATGTAATGGATAAACAACGAATAAGGTGTCGGCGGCGTCTGGAAACCCGATCCGTCACCATTTACGATGCGCGATTGTGTCGGCACGGCACACGCGATTATGTTACATTTAAATGTACTTAATAAACAATAATATTATGAATATATAGAGTAAATAGGTACTTTCGACGGAAAAGATAACGTAGGTGGAGCGGAAGGGCGATAAGTATAACACCGCGAAGATTTATTTGGAGATTTGAAGCGTCGGGGCACAGCTTGCCTTGCGAAAACGACGGTGCGCCGGGCGGCCGTCGGACTCGGGCGATTAAGCGTAATTTAGGGAGAAGTTATAACGCGGGAAAGGTACGGGCGGTTTCGTAGGACGAGGGAATGTACAAGGAGGTCGTCGAGACGCGCGAGAGCCGTACCTCGATAAGGACGCCGGAAGGGAAGGCCGAAAACCCGCGGCGCACGTCGTGTTGTGTGCTAGTCGGGCACGCATTATCGACTCGGAGGGTTCGTCTCGAGCGCGGGCGAAGAAGCGTGCGGACGCAAGTCGACGGCGGCGGCGGTTGGAGAGACGTCGAAGACGTCCGTCGTCGGTTGCGACTCTCGTAAGAGGGTAAATAAATTAAAAGAAAGCGAGCGCGTGTCTGCGAATGATCGCCGACGCGTACCGTAGAAAAATTTAGCGGCGCGACGATTTTGCTGACGAGGCATTCTGTTGACGGTACGTGCGCACCGCACTACGGTGAGGCCCAAGAAATTTGGACATTATTATTGTATCGCACTTCGTCGTGGAGTGTTGTATTAGTTTGTACCTATAAAATTATTACGAGTAAATTTTTAGACGCCATGGCAGACGCAACCGTAGCCGCAAGTCCCGAGAACGCCGCGTCGTCGGGAGCCGTTCAGAAGGGCGCCGCGAAGAAGGGCAAAGGCGCCGCCGGCGCGAAAAAAAAAAGCAGCGTCGCACCCTCGAACGAGCGATATGGTGAACGCCGCAATCAAGAGCTTAAAGGAACGCGGGGGTTCCTCCCTGCAGGCGATCAAGAAATACGTGTCGGCGAACTACAAGGTGGACGCCGACAAGTTGTCGCCGTTCATCAAGAAGTACATCAAGTCGGCGGTCGCCGGAGGCGCGCTGGTGCAAACGAAGGGCAAGGGCGCGTCCGGATCGTTCAAGTTGGCGTCGACCGCCGGAACGGCGGCGACGAAGAAACCTGCCGCTGGAAAGAAGGCCAAAGCCGGAGCGAAGACCGCAAAACGGAAGAGCGCCGACGCCGCCTCGACCGCCGCCAAAACGAAGACGAGCGCGAAAACGGCGGTCAAGAAGGTCGCCGCTTCTCCCGCCAAGAAAGGCGCGGCCGCTTCCGCGCGAGCCGGCAAACGGACGTCCGCCGTCGCCGAGAAAAAGACCGCCGCCGTCGTCGTCTCCAAGGCCAAGTCGCCTTCGAAGGCAAAAAAAACCACCAAGGTTCCCACCAAAAAACCCAAGGCGCCCAAATCCATCAAAAAATCGACCAAGAAGGTGGCCGCGAAGAAGAAGTAGAGATAGGCAGAATCTCGAAAAAAGGTCGTTTTTACGACCGAGAAACGTCGATTTACGTTGTCGTAAATCGACGGAACAAAATGGTCCTGTACAGGACCGCAAATAAATTTGATAAAAGAGTTTACGTTATTAAGCAAACGAAATAGTTAAAACCGCAATATTTAATAATAAATTATAAACGATTGTCGTCGCACAGTCTAGTAGAAGATATAATAAACGGTAGATGGCAGCCGCCCACGCACGTACTCTCCTTTATCGCCGTAACGCGATCCGCGGGTGTACGTGTAAAAATAATAAACAAAGCAATATCTGTGGGATAAATGAATGAAGAGGAGCGCAATTGTTATTTTTGCAACCGTCGGCCGGCGGTCCCTTCATACAAAGGAAGTATCACGTTACGGAACGATAAGGTGAACTTGGTTAAGATTTAACATTGTAGTTTAATTAAAATATTGGACACGTATTAGATTTTCGTGTAAAATGAAACGTCGACGGGCTTAATAAAAAAAAAAAGGAGTTGGTAACGATTTAACGTAGGCGTATAATAACAAGGGTTCTCTTAACTTTAAAAAAAGTTTTTGGCTCTAAAGAAGAGCCGTTTTTTTTTTTTTGCCAATCGGTGGATCGACGATTAAGCGCGTTCGCCGCGAATTCTCCTGGCGAGTTGGATGTCCTTGGGCATGATGGTGACCCTCTTGGCGTGGATGGCGCACAAGTTGGTATCCTCGAAAAGGCCGACGAGGTAGGCCTCGCTGGCTTCCTGGAGGGCCATCACGGCGGAACTCTGGAAACGCAAGTCGGTCTTGAAATCTTGAGCGATCTCGCGGACGAGCCGTTGGAAGGGCAACTTGCGGATGAGAAGTTCGGTACTTTTTTGATAACGACGGATCTCCCGAAGGGCGACGGTACCGGGCCTGTAACGATGGGGCTTCTTAACTCCTCCGGTGGCGGGCGCGCTCTTCCTGGCGGCCTTGGTGGCGAGCTGTTTGCGGGGCGCTTTACCACCGGTGGATTTACGTGCGGTTTGCTTGGTACGAGCCATTTCGAAAATATGACGATGCGTATACTATAGAGGTAACGGTGCAACTATGCTCGTCGCTTTAAAGTCCCCTATATTTATCAACTCCCGTCGCCGAAAGAAACGAGGGAACGTTGCCGGTTGGTCGGTCGGGCCACGCCCAGCGTAGGACCGGTCGAAAGCATAAATACGGGTGTTTTATTGAGGCGAAAGCATTAGTGAGCGAGTGTAAGACGTCGTAGTACACGTAGTTAACGTATAATAATTAATCGAAGATGACCGGTCGTGGCAAAGGAGGCAAAGGTTTGGGAAAAGGTGGCGCGAAAAGACATCGCAAAGTTTTGCGCGATAACATCCAGGGCATCACGAAACCGGCGATCAGACGTTTGGCTCGCAGAGGCGGCGTAAAACGTATCTCCGGTTTGATCTACGAAGAGACCCGTGGCGTGTTGAAGGTGTTTTTGGAAAACGTGATCCGCGACGCCGTGACCTACACGGAGCACGCGAAGAGGAAGACCGTGACCGCGATGGACGTGGTTTACGCATTGAAACGTCAAGGACGTACCCTGTACGGTTTCGGAGGTTAAATAACTTTGGTTGTTTATCGTCGATGGACGAGGGAAAAAAAAAAACAAACGGTTCCTTTAGGAACCAAAAATATGATCAGAATAAGAGAGTAAATGTTGTTAAGTCGATTCGTTGGAGTTTTAAGTAATTGAATTGGAGAAGTTGCGATTGATTTGGTGAGCGTAAGGTTGTAAATGTTGCAGTAATAGATGTAAGAAGTATGTATTTGAGGAAATAAAGAAAGAAAGTAATTTGAATAGGATTTGGGCGAAGAAGGAAGGAAGGAAGGGTGTTGTTGTTGTGGAATATGTAAATTATAATGATAGAAAGGTTGTAATAATATTATAGGGTGATTTGTTGTGTCTAAGCGAGGGAGGGAAAATAATTGAATCACCTGAGGAGAGTAGAGATAAAAAAGAAAAAAAAAATAGGTCATGATATGTGGAGGTGGTGGTTAATTGTTATTAACGACCGAGCGCGAGGAGCGAATGAATGGGATGATTTGTGGGATAAGATGGGAGCGCGGTTGCACGGTTTAAGTGATTGGGAAGGTTTAAGAGTATCCCGGGGTGTTCTCATCGGGGGGTTTGGGGGGTATGGAATACCCCCCAAGGGGGGGTCCGGGGGTCCTCCCCCGGAAAATTTTTAAAAACCGGAAGTAGAATAGCGAGTTTTTAACGATTTTTTAAAGTTTAAAATTTAAAAACGAAAGTACGTTATCGATAGACGACGTTTATTTATTTATAATAAGCGATCGGGATGGGCCATATTTGGAAGTCGATTTATATATGAATTGAAAGATTTCATCAACACAAATAATTTAGATATAAAATATCGTTCGCATTACATCGGTACGCCATCTGGCGTGTTATAATAATTTTTCCACGTAAATAAAGATAAAGGATAACTCGTCGTCATAATAACACGAGGTAGACGTGGGCGGAAAAGATTGCGACCGTCTAGAATCGTGGTACATTGCTGCGTAAGCAAAATGCTTGCTCGAGTTGGAAAGGTAGGATACTCGCCGTATGAAAGATAAGAAATAAATAAATAAATAGATAACTAACGCATAAAGTTACTCCGGACAAATGTATACCCGCTTATAATGTTCTTAAACTTTTTTTTTTTAACTTTTTTCGATTCGTTTTCGGGCCCTGGCGTTTGGGCTCTGGGTGGGTGGTTGGTTATACTTGGGGTTATTGTTAATAATAATCGAATGTCGGCGACGCGTGGGCGTTTTACGTGTCGCGGAGTTTATTTTGATGTCGGAATTAGAAGGAGTCGTATTATCGTCGGGCGCGTCGCCGTCGTCGATATTGGGATGGTTTCTCGTCGGTGCGTTAATAACGAAGGGAGGGTTTTTCGTCGTCCGCGGGCCTCGCACGCACGCACGTCCGTCCGTCCGCAAGGAATAAATTTTTGGTTACGGCGTTACGGAGTTTCTCTTCGTTATGCATAAATCGAAAGGCGTCATATTATCGAGGGCGGGTGATAATTTTGGAATGGTTTTTCGCCGGGGTGCGCGGCATACACGTTTTAGGCGGAGTAAGTTTTGCAACGTTAAATGTTAAAATCCTTGTTCGTAATAAATTTTAGGCCCTAATAAGGGCCAGTGTTGTTTTTCTTTTTGAAAAGGCGCAGCCGGCGAGCGATTTACGCTTTCTTTTCGGTCTTCTTGGGCAAGAGGACGGCTTGGATGTTGGGTAGCACGCCGCCCTGCGCGATGGTGACGCCGGACAAGAGCTTGTTCAACTCCTCGTCGTTCCTGATGGCCAATTGAAGATGCCTCGGGATGATACGGGTTTTCTTGTTATCCCTGGCGGCGTTGCCGGCCAACTCGAGAACTTCGGCGGCGAGGTACTCCATGACGGCGGCGAGATAGACCGGTGCACCGGCACCGACGCGCTCGGCGTAATTGCCCTTCCTGAGAAGACGATGGATTCTTCCTACGGGAAACTGAAGTCCGGCCCTACTGGACCTGGACTTTGCCTTTCCCTTAACTTTTCCTCCCTTTCCACGTCCGGACATGACGGTTACGAGTGTATCGGTTGTTGTTGGAGCGTAAATAAGCGACTGCTCGTTGTTGCGACGAGCGACGGAATACTAATACCCCGGCGTAATTTTCGACCTTATTTATATTCGACCGAGTAGTGTGTAGGGGAGCTACCGGATGGGCGGAGTCAACGCGTGCATCGCTCTCTCGTTATAAGAGAATCCCCCTAGACTCTGAAAAATCGAAAATTCAGTTCGATCCGAACAACCAAAACGAGCAGACGTGCCTTTCGTGCCTTCCAAGTTTTCAAAGCGACAAAGTTTTTAGTAGCAGTGTTAGTAGACATTATCTGTCATAGACTAAAATTAATTTTTAGTCTCTACACCGCTCTAAAAACGACATAAAAACCAAAAGAATTTTTCAATTCTTTCCTAATCTCTTCCTTTCACAGCTTCTTCATCTAAACCCAGCTCATCAGCAAGATGGCCAGCATCCAACAAAACGCCGCACTTCGCGAACTCGATGCCTACCTCCTCAAGATGGCAGGACAAATCGAAGCAATGAGGTTGGAATTGGCAGCAGGCCAACAGAAGAGGGTCGAAATTCTGAAGACCTTGATGGACCCATCCCCCCAACCGGAAGTCATCAGTAAGAAGAAAGAAGATCCTTTCCAGAAGCCTAAGAGGAGCTTCAAACCGAAAAGGAGCAGATCCAGCGGATCCACGGACGAGGACCCCACCACTTCGATGAATAGGTTCTACCCCCTATTTAAAAAGAAGGCGACTACGACAACCAACGAAACGGAGTCAGCATCGATGGACACCAACGTACCGTCAGTCATCCCTCCCACACGGAACGGTCCAAGCCCCGGTGAAAAACCAGCCAAGGCCCCCCACCAGCCTCAGGTGCAAAAAACCGACAGCACCATAAAAACAACCTACGCAGAAGTCGCCAAGAAGTCACTCGCCCCAAGGATCCCGCCAATCGTCCTGCACGAAACAACCAACTGGGCCAAATTAGGAGAGGAAATCAAAGAATCCGGCATCGAAACGACGTCAATCAAGATGCTGAAGGATTCCATCTCCATACTGGCGAAAACGGAGGAAGATTTTTCAAGGCTGGACAAGTTCTTCGCGGCAAAAAACCTTCCCACCCACTCCTACCTGCTTCCAAGGGAGAAACCACTAAAAGTGGTAGTACGAGGACTTTCCGGAACGACACCAACGGACGCGATAATTGAAGACCTAAACAGCCAAGGATTCGACATCATAGCGGTGAACCAGATGCGACGAGGACCTGCAAGAAGACCCATGCCACTCTTTCTCGTCCAACTAAATCGCTCGGACCATTCCAAGACCATTTTTAACTTGGAAAGGATCAACAATTTCAATATCACCATTGAAACCCTCCGACCAAGATCCACGCCTGCACAATGTCATAGGTGCCAAAGATTTGGACACTCTCAGCGTTGCTGCAGACTTCAACCTCGATGTGTGAAATGTGGAAAGGACCACCACACGGCAACATGCGAGAAGAGGCCAGACACTCCAGCCACCTGCGCAAACTGCAAAGGCCCACATACGGCAAACTACAGAAAATGCAGCGAGTACCCCCAACCAAGATTCAACGAGTACTCCCGCCCGGCACAAAGATTTCCACAGCGGCGAGAAACCTACCAAGGTCACCGAGGACAGCACCCATTCTCGCAGCAGTACCGCCTCTCACAACCCAGGATGTCAGAGGACCGCCGCTACAATCGCGATCGCCAGCAAAGAAGGAGGGAACGAGACCGCAGCCCATCCCCGGAATTCAACAGGAATCGCTCCAGGTCCCAAAGCAGGAGAAGATCGGACCGACGAGAAGACACCATCACCCCCTCCCGATCCCCTTCTACCCAAACCGAAACTCCCACCCGTTCCTCTTCTACCCGAATGGAAACCCTTCTTAACGACCCCGAAATAAGCAAACTATTATCTGCACTGTCTAACAAAATTTATTCTCTAGGAAACACCGATGAAGCCAAAAAGATGATCTCCCACGTACGTGGAATACAGTTCGCCAACGCCTTAATCGGCGGCCGCGACCATTAGTTCCCGTACGCAGCCCGCTTCTCTCGCCATGGCCTACTGGAACGCGAATGGACTGAAGGGGAAGAAACATCTCCTGCTGGACTTCGCGTTTAACCACGACCTCGATGTAATTCTGGTCAATGAAACACACCTCAGGACCTGCGACAGCGCAAATCTCCCGAACTACGCGATGTATCGATCGGATCGTGACGGCAAAGGAGGTGGAACCGCCGTCTACATCAAGAGATCGATCGAACACCACGAAGTCGCGCTCCCCCAGCTGCACCAAATAGAAGCCACGGCGGTTGCCATCCATACAAGCGGACATGGATGGCTTCAACTTTCATCAGCCTACCTTCCTCCCGGTAAACTCATTATTCAAGACGACCTAACCTCTCTACTTTCAGGCCCAAATGGTTCAATCGTTGCTGGAGATTTCAACGCAAAGCACACCACTTGGAACTGCCAAAGGAACAACGCCCAAGGTCGCACTCTTTTCGATTTCGCCCACGAATTGGACTTCGCCATCGACGCTCCAACGGACCCCACTCACTACTCCTACGCCGGAACTCCAACCTTCATCGACGTCGCTCTCCTAAAGGACGTTCATTGGCAGCACCGGCTCACAACGGCATGTGAGCTCACTTCAGACCACCTTCCAGTCCTGATGTACATCGGAAACATCCCGCACGACCGTCCAAATACAACAAGGTCCAAAGTTGTATGGCCCGTCTTCCAGGATCACCTTCTAGCGAACATGGGAGACATTCCAATCATCGACACCACAAGCCAACTGGACGACTACGTAGAAGCTCTTCACCTCAACATCCAAGCCTCGATTCAATACGCCACAAATGCTGTTCCGGTCGCAGATCTTCGAGACCAACTTCCCCCGCATCTCAAACAGCTAATCAAGGACAAGAATCGAGCGCGAAAACTTGCTCAAAGGACTCATCACCCCGTCGACAAATCCGAGTATCAACGCCTCAAATCCCAGGTCACTAACGAAGTCAAGGAGCACAAGGACGCCGAATGGACCAGCAAACTTGAAGCCCTTTCGTTCGAGGATTCAAGCTCTTGGAAATTCATCAAAAATTTCCGCACCAAAAGGACTCCGATGCCAGCTCTCCTAAGACCGGACGGGACCCAAGCAAAAACGGACAAGGACAAAGCCGACGCTCTAGCTGCCAGTCTCCAACTTCAATGCGCGCCTAACACCACCTACGACGACCCCGATCACATCCAGATGGTAGAAGACTTCGTGAAGGAAGCCCTGAACGCCCCGGACGAATCAACAATCGAACCCGCATCGTTCAAGGAAGTCAGAAGTCTCATTAGGCAGGCGAAAATCAAAAGCGCACCCGGTCCAGACGGCATCACCCACAGGGCACTGAAGGAGTTACCACGAAAAGCGATCACTGCAATCACAACCATCGTGAATGCAGCGCTTCGACTCCGTCTCTTCCCGAAATTATGGAAGCACGCAAACGTCATCGTCATCCACAAGCAAGGACAGCCGAAAAACCAACCGAAGAGCTATCGTCCAATTAGCCTTCTTTCCACCATCGGCAAAATCGCGGAGAAAATCATCTTAAATCGACTCAAGAAAGAAATGGATTCTAACAAGGTCGTCCCCGATGAACAATTTGGATTTCGCGAAGGTCACTCCACGACTCATCAAATCCTTCGCATCGTCGAGCAAATTTCAAAGGGGTTCTCGAAAAAAGAATGCACCGTCGCCCTTCTTCTAGACATCTCCAAGGCATTCGACTCCGTATGGCACCCCGGACTCCTCTACAAGATGCTTCGAGCCGGTATCAAACTCGCCATCGTAAAACTAATCCATTCTTATCTTGCAGAAAGAACCTTTTGCATCGCCGCCGATGGGACCAAATCCGAACCTCATCCAATGAACGCAGGGGTCCCCCAAGGTTCGCCACTTTCTGCACCCCTCTACAACATTTACATGAGCGACATTCCCAAGCCAATCCACCCGCAGGTCAACAATTTCTACTTCGCGGACGACACAGCAGTAGCATCAACTTCAATTTCCCCGGACATCGCCACGCAAAGAGTTCAAGACGTAGCGGAACAAATCGAGCAATGGATGGGAGACTGGCGTATCGGAGTCAACACTAACAAGAGCGTAGCAATCATCTTCGCGCGATGTAAGAAAAGGACCACTGCAAAAGCCAACCTTTGGATGAACGGGTCCCTCATCCAATGGCAAAAATCGGCGAAGTACCTTGGCGTCACCATGGACCAAAAACTAAATTGGGGCCAACACATCACCAACATCACGAACAAATCAAGGGGAACGATGTCGCAACTCTACTCGCTCGTAGGTCCAAAGAGCAAAATGTCGCCGGCCAACAAACTCCGCGTCTACAAAACCATCATCAGGCCGGCGCTCACGTACGCTGCACCAGCATGGGGTCACGCAGCCAAAACCCACATCAACAAGATTGAATCAATACAAAATAAGCTCGTCCGCTACGCATGGAACCCGCCAAGAAGAGTAACAAACGTCCGTCTCCGCAACGACTCCAAATTAACCACCGTCAAAAAATTCATAAGGAACCACACCGAGAAATTTTACGCGAAATCAGAAGACCACCAAAATCCGCTAATCAACCAACTGGGAAAGTACGACAAAGAAAACCATCCGAAATACAAGATGCCAAGGGAAATCATTGATGACGCCGACCCCTAACGACCCCGCATAAGTAAAAAAGGACTCCTGCAAACCAAAAACCACGCCCACGAAAAACTAACCACGCCCACAAGAAAACCGGCTACTTTAGGGAAAAGACACCACGAACACACATCGCACGAACATAAAAAGGTATTCAATTAAAACTCCCACAACCCATCCACTGCATCCTAGTCTACCAAACCTTTCTCTCGCCGATCCCTTGCGGGTGAAGCCAGCCAGGACTTAGCTTCGCGCTAATTTTCGGAGGTACGCCTCAATAAAAATTATCCGACGTAACGTTGCGGGCAAGCCCGCAACCTTACTCTTCAAGTCTGCGAAGATATGGGGCAACAGCCCTGGTGCTTCGCACCAGACCAGAATAAGATGGAGGCGAAAGCATTAGTGAGCGAGTGTAAGACGTCGTAGTACACGTAGTTAACGTATAATAATTAATCGAAGATGACCGGTCGTGGCAAAGGAGGCAAAGGTTTGGGAAAAGGTGGCGCGAAAAGACATCGCAAAGTTTTGCGCGATAACATCCAGGGCATCACGAAACCGGCGATCAGACGTTTGGCTCGCAGAGGCGGCGTAAAACGTATCTCCGGTTTGATCTACGAAGAGACCCGTGGCGTGTTGAAGGTGTTTTTGGAAAACGTGATCCGCGACGCCGTGACCTACACGGAGCACGCGAAGAGGAAGACCGTGACCGCGATGGACGTGGTTTACGCATTGAAACGTCAAGGACGTACCCTGTACGGTTTCGGAGGTTAAATAACTTGGGTTGTTTATCGTCGATGGACGAGGAAAAAATAAAAAACAAACGGTTCCTTTAGGAACCAAAAATATGATCAGAATAAGAGAGTAAATGTTGTTAAGTCGATTCGTTGGAGTTTTAAGTAATTGAATTGGAGAAGTTGCGATTGATTTGGTGAGCGTAAGGTTGTAAATGTTGCAGTAATAGATGTAAGAAGTATGTATTTGAGGAAATAAAGAAAGAAAGTAATTTGAATAGGATTTGGGCGAAGAAGGAAGGAAGGAAGGAAGGAAGGGTGTTGTTGTTGTGGAATATGTAAATTATAATGATAGAAAGGTTGTAATAATATTATAGGGTGATTTGTTGTGTCTAAGCGAGGGAGGGAGGGAGGGAGGGAAAATAATTGAATCACCTGAGGAGAGTAGAGATAAAAAAGAAAAAAAAAATAGGGCATGATATGTGGAGGTGGTGGTTAATTGTTATTAACGACCGAGCGCGAGGAGCGAATGAATGGGATGATTTGTGGGATAAGATGGGAGCGCGGTTGCACGGTTTAAGTGATTGGGAAGGTTTAAGAGTATCCCGGGGTGTTCTCACCGGGGGGTTTGGGGGGTATGGAATACCCCCCAAGGGGGGTCCGGGGGCCTCCCCCGGAAAATTTTTAAAAACCGGAAGTAGAATAGCGAGTTTTTAACGATTTTTTAAAGTTTAAAATTTAAAAACGAAAGTACGTTATCGATAGACGACGTTTATTTATTTATAATAAGCGATCGGGATGGGCCATATTTGGAAGTCGTTTTATATATGAATTGAAAGATTTCATCAACACAAATAATTTAGATATAAAATATCGTTCGCATTACATCGGTACGCCATCTGGCGTGTTATAATTATTTTTCCACGTAAATAAAGATAAAGGATAACTCGTCGTCATAATAACACGAGGTAGACGTGGGCGGAAAAGATTGCGACCGTCTAGAATCGAGGTACATTGCTGCGTAAGCAAAATGCTTGCTCGAGTTGGAAAGGTAGGATACTCGCCGAATGTAAGATAAGAAATAAATAAATAAATAGATAACTAACGCATAAAGTTACTCCGGACAAATGTATACCCGCTTATAATGTTCTTAAACTTTTTTTTAACTTTTTTCGATTCGTTTTCGGGCCCCGGCGTTTGGGCTCTGGGTGGGTGGTTGGTTATACTTGGGGTTATTGTTAATAATAATCGAATGTCGGCGACGCGTGGGCGTTTTACGTGTCGCGGAGTTTATTTTGATGTCGGAATTAGAAGGAGTCGTATTATCGTCGGGCGCGTCGCCGTCGTCGATATTGGGATGGTTTCTCGTCGGTGCGTTAATAACGAAGGGAGGGTTTTTCGTCGTCCGCGGGCCTCGCACGCACGC
Source organism: Rhagonycha fulva (assembly GCA_905340355.1). Lineage (NCBI taxonomy): Eukaryota > Metazoa > Arthropoda > Insecta > Coleoptera > Cantharidae > Rhagonycha > Rhagonycha fulva. The sequence goes on along the minus strand of HG996554.1, from coordinate 18,139,643 downwards.
ACGTCCGTCCGTCCGCAAGGAATAAATTTTTGGTTACGGCGTTACGGAGTTTCTCTTCGTTATGCATAAATCGAAAGGCGTCATATTATCGAGGGCGGGTGATAATTTTGGAATGGTTTTTCGCCGGGGTGCGCGGCATACACGTTTTAGGCGGAGTAAGTTTTGCAACGTTAAATGTTAAAATCCTTGTTCGTAATAAATTTTAGGCCCTAATAAGGGCCAGTGTTGTTTTTGTTTGGAAAAGGCGCAGCCGGCGAGCGATTTAAGCTTTCTTTTCGGTCTTCTTGGGCAAGAGGACGGCTTGGATGTTGGGTAGCACGCCTCCCTGAGCGATGGTGACGCCGGACAAGAGCTTGTTCAACTCCTCGTCGTTCCTGATGGCCAATTGAAGATGCCTCGGGATGATACGGGTTTTCTTGTTATCCCTGGCGGCGTTGCCGGCCAACTCGAGAACTTCGGCGGCGAGGTACTCCATGACGGCGGCGAGATAGACCGGTGCACCGGCACCGACGCGCTCGGCGTAATTGCCCTTCCTGAGAAGACGATGGATTCTTCCTACGGGAAACTGAAGTCCGGCCCTACTGGACCTGGACTTTGCTTTTCCCTTAACTTTTCCTCCCTTTCCACGTCCGGACATGACGGTTACGAGTGTATCGGTTGTTGTTGGAGCGTAAATAAGCGACTGCTCGTTGTTGCGACGAGCGACGGAATACTAATACCCCGGCCCTTGTCCTGATGGCAATCAGGAGTACCGATTATTAATTAATCTTATCTCCTTTCTTGATCCGTTACGATGAGTATGGAATTCGGAGTGCGCATGGCGCACTCCTCCTGCGTCTCTAAGCTGGTCCTCTCAAAAGGTCGCCCCCCCCTCCCCCCCTCTGTAGATCCTAAGGGTCGTGGTTTTGGCTTTGTTACCGACGTCTGGGGGCGGCCGGGAACTTCAGTTCGGTACTCAACTCCGGCTGGGCCGTGTTTTCCCGACTTTGGAACCCGACCGCGCACCCGTCTGACCGGTCCTCCACCTTATTCCCGACCCCAGTCCCGTGAAGAGGTGCTATTGCACATTTCGGGTTAGGACTTTCCAGAGAAGGAAAGGGGGCGTTGCCTCGAGTAGGCCGCGAGAAGCTTTTTATTAACTGGCTTAAGCCTTTCTTTGTAATGGGAGGGGGAGGGAACCCACCTTATGGTGAGTCTCCCCACCCTCTTTGGTTAGCAGGTTTTGCCCCGTCTTGGTCGCTCATTACGCACTCCGGTTTTTCGGGAGCACCGCATACGATACACCGTCCCAAGTCCGTCCGAGGAAAGTAGGCAGGTGTAACCCGGCTGAGGGCCGGGTTACACAGTTAAAGGAGGATCGTCCGTTCGTCAAACGGCCGAACCGAACCCCAGAACCCGCAAAAACAATCCACCATCTCCTGAGCAAGAGCGAACTACACACAGCACGAGAGGAAGCGTGATGTTCCCCCCTACGTCGCGCGGTTCGCCGGTCCATCCCTCCACCTCAGAACTCGGTTCCCCCCCCCACCGATCTAACCTTGGTCAGGTCGAAGTCGGGGGGTCCCAGAGTTGAGTTGACTTACGGGATGGCTTTGAATTTGGATATTTCCCCCCGTGGTCCTCCTGTTGGAATCTAACCTAAAGGAAGAGGGGAGAAAAGTGTATATCGAAAAAATGTGCCAATGAGTGCACTAGAATTTTGGGAGAGATGACATTTGCGCAAGCGCATCTGTACTGACCTCCCGTGATTTTTACACTGAGACCGACCCTGCCGTGCCACGCGGTCGGGTTGATCATAAGTGCCGAAAAAACAAAATATTTAAGCAAGCCTCGACAAATTGCCGGTTTCTTACTAAACATCGCTGCAAGGGGTAGCGCCCGAATGCTCCCATGAGGTTGCTGCGGTTGTCGTTCCGAAACCGACCAGATGCGAAGCCCGACATAAAAATTTACGAAAATTGGCACCTACCTTATTCCCAGTAGGCACCGAGAATCGAAAAAGTCCAAGAAAAAACCGTGAATTTGCCAATTTCGTACTTGATAAGGCTGTAGCCGCACGGTGAGGCAATGGAACGAAGGGAGCCCTACACTGAACGGGTTCAACCTAAGATGTGCTCCCACGTGCAACGTGCAGCCCTCGTTCCAAAAATCGACAAAACACGATAAAAACAAAGAAATTTACGATAAACGGTACTTACCTTAAATAATTCGGTTTGGCAGTGTTTTGAGGTTAACCCTTGATGGTGATGATTTGTGGTCGTACCGCGCCTCTTCTTTACAAAAACTTTCCTTTCGATGATGATGGTTCCCTTTGATGGAGGTACCGGGGCACAGCCGTTATCGCAGAATTCAGAAATGTTTGCCAGACATTTCCAAATTTCCACGATGACCGTGCCCGGTTTTTACAGTTTTAACGTTCGTTTTTCCCCTTAAGGTTGTCACTACTTGTTGCTACTAATACCCCGGCGTAATTTTCGACCTTATTTATATTCGACCGAGTAGTGTGTAGGGGAGCTACCGGATGGGCGGAGTCAACGCGTGCATCGCTCTCTCGTTATAAGAGAATCCCCCTAGACTCTGAAAAAACTTTCGGATCGAAAGTTCGATCCGAACAACCAAAGTGACCAGACGTGCCTTTCGTGCCTTCCAGTTTTACCAAGCGATTAAGTTATTAGTAGCAGTGTCAGTAGACATTATCTGTCACAGACTAAAAATATTTTTAGTCTCTACGCCGCTCTAATAACGACCGACAAAACCAAAAGAATTTATCAATTCTCTCCACTAATCTCTTTCTTTCACAGATACAACAGCAAATTTCAAATTATCAGAAGTATGGCCAACCAAACTCAAGCAACCGCACTGAAGGAACTTGATGCCTACCTTCTCAGGATGGCAGCACAGATTGAGGAAATGCGATTGGAATTTGCAGCAGGTCAACAGAAACGAGCAGCGATTATGAAAATAATGATGGAGGCCACCCCAACAACGGAAGCAGCAGTCCAGGAAGCCCCGTTCCAAACGCAAAAAGGAAAACCCGGCAAACCGAAAAGGAGCAGATCAAGCGGTTCCACTGACGAGGATAACATCCAAACTAAAAACCGATTTTATCCTCTCTTTAAAAAGAAGGCCACGGACAGTGCGGAACCAAAGGAGTCGACATCCATGGACATCAACGTCCCGGCGGTCAACCCCTCGACTACGAACAACACCCGCACCGGCGAAAAACCTCACAAGGCCTCTCAACAGACCACCAAAGCTACCCCTACAAGAAGAACCACGCCGGAAAAGGAAACGAAAACCTACGCTCCAAGGATCCCGCCAATAGTCTTGCATGAAACCACCAACTGGACTGCCCTAGGAGAAGAAATCTGCAAATCTGGCATCGAAACCACATCCATTAAGATGCTAAAAGACTCGATCTCCATAGTGGCCAAAACTGAGGACGATTTTTCGAGGCTGGACAAGTTCTTCGCGGCGAAGAACCTTCCCACCCACTCCTACCTGCTTCCGAGGGAGAAGCCACTTAAAGTGGTAATACGAGGACTTTCTGGAACGACACCAGCAGATGTGATAATCGAAGACCTGAACGGCCAGGGATTCGACATCATATCGGTAAATCAAATGCGAAGAGGACCTGCAAGACGCCCAATGCCACTTTTCCTCGTACAACTAAATCGCTCAGACCACTCCAAGACTATTTTCAACTTGGAAAGGATCAACAATCTGAACATCACCATCGAGACCCTCCGCCCAAGATCCACTCCTCCGCAATGCCATAGGTGCCAAAGGTTTGGACACTCTCAACGTTGCTGTAGGCTTCAACCCCGATGTGTGAAATGTGGGAAGAACCATCACACGGCGACATGCGAGAAGAAACCAGATACCCCAGCTACCTGCGCCAATTGCAACGGCCCGCACACGGCCAATTACAAGAGGTGCAGCGAATATCCCCAGCCAAGATTTAATGCGCATTCCCGCCCGGCCCAGAAACCATCACATCGGCGAGAAACCCACAAAAGCCATCGCGGTTACCATTCTTCGTCGCAGCAGTACCGCCTGACCCGGAGCCCGGACAACTACAGTCACGAACGCGATCGCCAAAGAAGGAGGGAACGCAGCCGCAGTCCATCCCCGGAACATACCAGGAACCGCTCGAGATCCCAAAGCAGGAGAAGAACAGACCGACGAGAAGCCACCAACAGTCCCACCCGATCTTCTTCCACCCGATCCTCTTCCACCCGATCCTCTTCCACCCGATCCTTTTCCACTCGAACGGAAACTCCCACCCGTACCTCTTCTACCCGAGCGGAAACCCTCCTTAACGACCCCGAAATAAGCAAACTATTATCCGCACTGTCTAACAAAATTTATTCTCTAGGAAACACCGATGAAGCCAAAAAGATGATTTCCCACGTACGTGGAATACAGTTCGCCAACGCCTTAATCGGCGGCCGCGACCATTAGTTCCCGTACGCAGCCCGCTTCTCTCGCCATGGCCTACTGGAACGCGAATGGACTGAAGGGGAAGAAACATCTCCTGCTGGACTTCGCGTTTAACCATGACCTCGATGTGATCCTGGTCAACGAAACTCATCTCAGGACCTGCGACAGCGCAAATCTCCCGAACTACGCGATGTATCGATCGGATCGTGACGGCAAAGGAGGTGGAACCGCCGTCTACATCAAGAGATCGATCGAACACCACGAAGTCGCGCTCCCCCAGCTGCACCAAATAGAAGCCACGGCGGTTGCCATCCATACAAGCGGACATGGATGGCTTCAACTTTCATCAGCCTACCTTCCTCCCGGTAAACTCATTATTCAAGACGACCTAACCTCTCTACTTTCAGGCCCAAATGGTTCAATCGTTGCTGGAGATTTCAACGCGAAGCACACCACTTGGAACTGCCAAAGGAACAACGCCCAAGGTCGCACTCTTTTCGATTTCGCCCACGAATTGGACTTCGCCATCGACGCTCCAACGGACCCCACTCACTACTCCTACGCCGGAACTCCAACCTTCATCGACGTCGCTCTCCTAAAGGACGTTCATTGGCAGCACCGGCTCACAACGGCATGTGAGCTCACTTCAGACCACCTTCCAGTCCTGATGTACATCGGAAACATCCCGCATGACCGTCCAAATACAACAAGGTCCAAAGTTGTATGGCCCGTCTTCCATGATCACCTTCTAGCGAACATGGGAGACATTCCAATCATCGACACCACAAGCCAACTGGACGACTACGTAGAAGCTTTTCACCTCAACATCCAAGCCTCGATTCAGTACGCCACAAATGCTGTTCCGGTCGCAGATCTTCGAGACCAACTTCCCCCGCATCTCAAACAGCTAATCAAGGACAAGAATCGAGCGCGAAAACTTGCTCAAAGGACTCATCACCCCGTCGACAAATCCGAGTATCAACGCCTCAAATCCCAGGTCACTAACGAAGTCAAGGAGCACAAGGACGCCGAATGGACCAGCAAGCTTGAAGCCCTTTCGTTCGAGGATTCAAGCTCTTGGAAATTCATCAAAAATTTCCGCACCAAAAGGACCCCGATGCCAGCTCTCCTAAGACCGGACGGGACCCAAGCAAAAACGGACAAGGACAAAGCCGACGCTCTAGCTGCCAGTCTCCAACTTCAATGCGCGCCTAACACCACCTACGACGACCCCGATCACATCCAGATGGTAGAAGACTTCGTGAAGGAAGCCCTGAACGCCCCGGACGAATCAACAATCGAACCCGCATCGTTCAAGGAGGTCAGAAGTCTCATTAGGCAGGCGAAAATCAAAAGCGCACCCGGTCCAGACGGCATCACCCACAGGGCACTGAAGGAGTTACCACGAAAAGCGATCACTGCAATCACAACCATCGTGAATGCAGCGCTTCGACTCCGTCACTTCCCGAAATTATGGAAGCACGCAAACGTCATCGTCATCCACAAGCAAGGACAGCCGAAAAACCAACCGAAGAGCTATCGTCCAATTAGCCTTCTTTCCACCATCGGCAAAATCGCGGAGAAAATAATCTTAAATCGACTCAAGAAAGAAATGGATTCTAACAAGGTCGTCCCCGATGAACAATTTGGATTTCGCGAAGGTCACTCCACGACTCATCAAATCCTTCGCATCGTCGAGCAAATTTCAAAGGGGTTCTCGAAAAAAGAATGCACCGTCGCCCTTCTTCTAGACATCTCCAAGGCATTCGACTCCGTATGGCACCCCGGACTCCTCTACAAGATGCTTCGAGCCGGTATCAAACTCGCCATCGTAAAACTAATCCATTCTTATCTTGCAGAAAGAACCTTTTGCATCGCCGCCGATGGGACAAAATCCGAACCTCATCCAATGAACGCAGGGGTCCCCCAAGGTTCGCCACTTTCTGCACCCCTCTACAACATTTACATGAGCGACATTCCCAAGCCAATTCACCCGCAGGTCAACAATTTCTACTTCGCGGACGACACAGCAGTAGCATCAACTTCAATTTCCCCGGACATCGCCACGCAAAGAGTTCAAGACGTAGCGGAACAAATCGAGCAATGGATGGGAGACTGGCGTATCGGAGTCAACACTAACAAGAGCGTAGCAATCATCTTCGCGCGATGTAAGAAAAGGACCACTGCAAAAGCCAACCTTTGGATGAACGGGTCCCTCATCCAATGGCAAAAATCGGCGAAGTACCTTGGCGTCACCATGGACCAAAAACTAAATTGGGGCCAACACGTCACCAACATCACGAACAAATCAAGGGGAACGATGTCGCAATTATATTCGCTCGTAGGTCCCAAGAGCAAAATGACGCCGGCCAACAAACTTCGAGTCTACAAAACCATCATCAGGCCGGCACTCACGTACGCTGCACCAGCCTGGGGGCATGCAGCAAAAACGCATATCAACAAGTTGGAAACAATTCAAAGCAAGCTCGTCCGCTACGCATGGAATCCGCCAAGAAGAGTATCAAACGTCCGCCTCCGCAATGACTCCAAACTCACCACGGTCAAGGAATTTATTAGAAATCACACGGAGAAGTTTTACGCCAAAATAGAAGACCACGAAAACCCGCTAATAAACCAACTTGGAAAATACGACAAGGCAAACCATCCGAAGTACAAGATGCCAAGGGAAATTATCGATGACGCCGACCCCTAACGATCCCGCATAAGAAACAAGAACTCCTGCAAACCAAAACCACGCCCAAGAAATTCAAGCCACGCCCACAAGAAAACCGGCCACTTTAGGGAAAAACCAACACGAATGAGCAACGCACACGAAGAAAAGGTATTCAATTAAAACTCCCATAACCCATCCACTGCATCCTAGTCTACCAAACCTTTCTCTCGCGGATCCCTTGCGGGTGAAGCCAGCCAGGACTTAGCTTCGCGCTAATTTTCGGAGGTACGCCTCAATAAAAATTATCCGACGTAACGTTGCGGGAAAGCCCGCAACCTTACTCTTCAAGTCTGCGAAGATATGGGGCAACAGCCCTGGTGCTTCGCACCAGACCAGAATAAGATGACTCTGAAAAAACAGTTCGATCCGAACAACCAAAACGAGCAGACGTGCCTTTCGTGCCTTCCAAGTTTTCAAAGCGACAAAGTTTTTAGTAGCAGTGTTAGTAGACATTATCTGTCATAGACTAAAATTAATTTTTAGTCTCTACACCGCTCTAAAAACGACATAAAAACCAAAAGAATTTTTCAATTCTTTCCTAATCTCTTCCTTTCACAGCTTCTTCATCTAAACCCAGCTCATCAGCAAGATGGCCAGCATCCAACAAAACGCCGCACTTCGCGAACTCGATGCCTACCTCCTCAAGATGGCAGGACAAATCGAAGCAATGAGGTTGGAATTGGCAGCAGGCCAACAGAAGAGGGTCGAAATTCTGAAGACCTTGATGGACCCATCCCCCCAACCGGAAGTCATCAGTAAGAAGAAAGAAGATCCTTTCCAGAAGCCTAAGAGGAGCTTCAAACCGAAAAGGAGCAGATCCAGCGGATCCACGGACGAGGACCCCACCACTTCGATGAATAGGTTCTACCCCCTATTTAAAAAGAAGGCGACTACGACAACCAACGAAACGGAGTCAGCATCGATGGACACCAACGTACCGTCAGTCATCCCTCCCACACGGAACGGTCCAAGCCCCGGTGAAAAACCAGCCAAGGCCCCCCACCAGCCTCAGGTGCAAAAAACCGACAGCACCATAAAAACAACCTACGCAGAAGTCGCCAAGAAGTCACTCGCCCCAAGGATCCCGCCAATCGTCCTGCACGAAACAACCAACTGGGCCAAATTAGGAGAGGAAATCAAAGAATCCGGCATCGAAACGACGTCAATCAAGATGCTGAAGGATTCCATCTCCATACTGGCGAAAACGGAGGAAGATTTTTCAAGGCTAGACAAGTTCTTTGCGGAGAAGAACTTACCAACCCATTCCTATCTGCTCCCGAGGGAGAAGCCGCTGAAAATTGTCGTTCGAGGGCTAGCGGGAACAACACCGACTGATACGATCATTGAAGACTTAAATGACCAAGGCTTCGATATCATATCGGTCATTCAAATGCGACGAGGACCCGAAAGACGCCCGATGCCACTCTTCCTGGTGCATCTAAACAGATGTGACCACTCCAAAACAATATTCAATCTGGAAAGGATATTGAACATCAACGTCAAGATCGAAACCCTTCGGCCCAGATCCACGCCCTCCCAGTGTCACAGATGCCAGAGATTTGGACACTCCCAACGATGCTGCAGGCTTCAACCCCGCTGCGTCAAGTGCGGGAAAGACCATCATACGGCAACCTGCGAGAAAACTCCGGACACTCCAGCCACCTGCGCGAACTGCAAAGGACCCCACACCGCAAATTACAAGAAATGCAGCGAGTACCCCCAACCAAGGGTCAACCCGTACTCCCGTCCAGCACACCAATCACACAGGCGAGAAACCATTCAAGGACGTCGAAGATATCACCCCCCGTCGCAGCAATACCGCCTTTCGCAGCCAAGAAGCGAAGAGGACTATCGTCACAATCGAGACCGCCAAAGAAGGAGGGAACGAGACCGAAGTCCATCCCCGGAACCCATCAGGAATCGCTCCAGGTCCCAGAGCAGGAGAAGATCGGACCGACGAGAAACCACCATCACCCCCACCCGATCCTCCTCCACCCGATCCTCTTCTACCCGACCGGAAACCCTCCTCAATGACCCTGAAATTAATAAACTTTTATCCGCGCTTTCTAATAAAATCTATTCACTAGGTAACACCGATGAAGCCAGAAAGATGATCTCCCACGTACGTGGAATACAGTTCGCCAACGCCTTAATCGGCGGCCGCGACCATTAGTTCCCGTACGCAGCCCGCTTCTCTCGCCATGGCCTACTGGAACGCGAATGGACTGAAGGGGAAGAAACATCTCCTGCTGGACTTCGCGTTCAATCACGACCTCGATGTGATCTTGGTCAACGAAACACACCTTAGGACCTGCGACAGCGCAAATCTTCCAAACTACGCGATGTATCGCTCGGATCGTGACGGCAAAGGAGGTGGAACCGCCGTCTACATCAAGAGATCGATCGAACATCACGAAGTCGCGCTCCCCCAGCTGCACCAAATAGAAGCCACGGCGGTTGCCATCCATACAAGCGGACATGGATGGCTTCAACTTTCTTCAGCCTACCTTCCTCCCGGTAAACTCATTATTCAAGACGACCTAACCTCTCTACTTTCAGGCCCAAATGGTTCAATCGTTGCTGGAGATTTCAACGCGAAGCACACCACTTGGAACTGCCAAAGGAACAACGCCCAAGGTCGCACTCTTTTTGATTTCGCCCACGAATTGGACTTCGCCATCGACGCTCCAACGGACCCCACTCACTACTCCTACGCCGGAACTCCAACCTTCATCGACGTCGCTCTCCTAAAGGACGTTCATTGGCAGCACCGGCTCACAACGGCATGTGAGCTCACTTCAGACCACCTTCCAGTCCTGATGTACATCGGAAACATCCCGCACGACCGTCCAAATACAACAAGGTCCAAAGTTGTATGGCCCGTCTTCCATGATCACCTTCTAGCGAACATGGGAGACATTCCAATCATCGACACCACAAGCCAACTGGACGACTACGTAGAAGCTCTTCACCTCAACATCCATGCCTCGATTCAATACGCCACAAATGCTGTTCCGGTCGCAGATCTTCGAGACCAACTTCCCCCGCATCTCAAGCAGCTAATCAAGGACAAGAATCGAGCGCGAAAACTTGCTCAAAGGACTCATCACCCCGTCGACAAATCCGAGTATCAACGCCTCAAATCCCAGGTCACTAACGAAGTCAAGGAGCACAAGGACGCCGAATGGACCAGCAAACTTGAAGCCCTTTCGTTCGAGGATTCAAGCTCTTGGAAATTCATCAAAAATTTCCGCACCAAAAGGACTCCGATGCCAGCTCTCCTAAGACCGGACGGGACCCAAGCAAAAACGGACAAGGACAAAGCTGACGCTCTAGCTGCCAGTCTCCAACTTCAATGCGCGCCTAACACCACCTACGACGACCCCGATCACATCCAGATGGTAGAAGACTTCGTGAAGGAAGCCCTGAACGCCCCGGACGAATCAACAATCGAACCCGCATCGTTCAAGGAAGTCAGAAGTCTCATTAGGCAGGCGAAAATCAAAAGCGCACCCGGTCCAGACGGCATCACCCACAGGGCACTGAAGGAGTTACCACGAAAAGCGATCACTGCAATCACAACCATCGTGAATGCAGCGCTTCGACTCCGTCACTTCCCGAAATTATGGAAGCACGCAAACGTCATCGTCATCCACAAGCAAGGACAGCCGAAAAACCAACCGAAGAGCTATCGTCCAATTAGCCTTCTTTCCACCATCGGCAAAATCGCGGAGAAAATCATCTTAAATCGACTCAAGAAAGAAATGGATTCTAACAAGGTCGTCCCCGATGAACAATTTGGATTTCGCGAAGGTCACTCCACGACTCATCAAATCCTTCGCATCGTCGAGCAAATTTCAAAGGGGTTCTCGAAAAAAGAATGCACCGTCGCCCTTCTTCTAGACATCTCCAAGGCATTCGACTCCGTATGGCACCCCGGACTCCTCTACAAGATGCTTCGAGCCGGTATCAAACTCGCCATCGTAAAACTAATCCATTCTTATCTTGCAGAAAGAACCTTTTGCATCGCCGCCGATGGGACCAAATCCGAACCTCATCCAATGAACGCAGGGGTCCCCCAAGGTTCGCCACTTTCTGCACCCCTCTACAACATTTACATGAGCGACATTCCCAAGCCAATCCACCCGCAGGTCAACAATTTCTACTTCGCGGACGACACAGCAGTAGCATCAACTTCAATTTCCCCGGACATCGCCACGCAAAGAGTTCAAGACGTAGCGGAACAAATCGAGCAATGGATGGGAGACTGGCGTATCGGAGTCAACACTAACAAGAGCGTAGCAATCATCTTCGCGCGATGTAAGAAAAGGACCACTGCAAAAGCCAACCTTTGGATGAACGGGTCCCTCATCCAATGGCAAAAATCGGCGAAGTACCTTGGCGTCACCATGGACCAAAAACTAAATTGGGGCCAACACATCACCAACATCACGAACAAATCAAGGGGAACGATGTCGCAACTCTACTCGCTCGTAGGTCCAAAGAGCAAAATGTCGCCGGCCAACAAACTCCGCGTCTACAAAACCATCATCAGGCCGGCGCTCACGTACGCTGCACCAGCATGGGGTCACGCAGCCAAAACCCACATCAACAAGATTGAATCAATACAAAATAAGCTCGTCCGCTACGCATGGAACCCGCCAAGAAGAGTAACAAACGTCCGTCTCCGCAACGACTCCAAATTAACCACCGTCAAAAAATTCATAAGGAACCACACCGAGAAATTTTACGCGAAATCAGAAGACCACCAAAATCCGCTAATCAACCAACTGGGAAAGTACGACAAAGAAAACCATCCGAAATACAAGATGCCAAGGGAAATCATTGATGACGCCGACCCCTAACGACCCCGCATAAGTAAAAAAGGACTCCTGCAAACCAAAAACCACGCCCACGAAAAACTAACCACGCCCACAAGAAAACCGGCCACTTTAGGGAAAAGACACCACGAACACACATCGCACGAACATAAAAAGGTATTCAATTAAAACTCCCACAACCCATCCACTGCATCCTAGTCTACCAAACCTTTCTCTCGCGGATCCCTTGCGGGTGAAGCCAGCCAGGACTTAGCTTCGCGCTAATTTTCGGAGGTACGCCTCAATAAAAATTATCCGACGTAACGTTGCGGGCAAGCCCGCAACCTTACTCTTCAAGTCTGCGAAGATATGGGGCAACAGCCCTGGTGCTTCGCACCAGACCAGAATAAGATGACTCTGAAAAATTATTCGAACACCGTTCGTCGTTGTGTGTGTTTACGTGTTAATCGCATCCGATATGCCACCAAAAACTAGCGGCAAAGCCGCCAAGAAAGCCGGTAAGGCCCAAAAGAACATCTCGAAGACCGACAAGAAGAAGAAACGCAGGAGGAAGGAGAGTTACGCAATCTACATCTACAAGGTGTTGAAACAGGTGCATCCCGACACCGGTATCTCGAGCAAGGCCATGTCGATCATGAACAGTTTCGTGAACGACATCTTCGAACGCATAGCCGCCGAGGCGTCCCGTTTGGCTCACTACAACAAGCGATCGACCATCACGAGCAGGGAAATTCAAACCGCCGTCCGTCTCTTGTTGCCGGGAGAGTTGGCCAAGCACGCCGTGAGCGAAGGTACTAAGGCCGTCACCAAGTACACCAGCTCGAAATAGACGACGATTATTGATTCGCGACGTCTAAAAAATCAAAAAGGTCCCTTTAGGGACCACAAACAATTTTAGAAAATGAATTTTTAATCGAACAAAACGAAAGTTAGATAGATAGATAGATAAAATTAATTATAGTTAGGTACTAAATTACTGATGATTATTATTAAAATAATAAAAAAAGAGTAAATATTTTGTCCCCAAAACGAAGTAGTCTTAAGAGGCACCCGCATTTAATGGATGGCGCGCGGCATTATAATATAATAAAGGAAGATACGAATGAATTAATGTAAGAAGAAACTTATGTAATGGATAAACAACGAATAAGGTATCGGCGGCGTCTGGAAACCCGATCCGTCACCATTTACGATGCGCGATTGTGTCGGCACGGCAGGCGATTATGTTACATTTAAATGTACTTAATAAACAATAATATTATGAATATATAGAGTAAATAGGTACTTTCGACGGAAAAGATAACGTAGGTGGAGCGGAAGGGCGATAAGTATAACACCGCGAAGATTTATTTGGAGATTTGAAGCGTCGGGGCACAGCTTGCCTTGCGAAAACGACGGTGCGCCGGGCGGCCGTCGGACTCGGGCGATTAAGCGTAATTTAGGGAGAAGTTATAACGCGGGAAAGGTACGGGCGGTTTCGTAGGACGAGGGAATGTACAAGGAGGTCGTCGAGACGCGCGAGAGCCGTACCTCGATAAGGACGCCGGAAGGGAAGGCCGAAAACCCGCGGCGCACGTCGTGTTGTGTGCTAGTCGGGCACGCATTATCGACTCGGAGGGTTCGTCTCGAGCGCGGGCGAAGAAGCGTGCGGACGCAAGTCGACGGCGGCGGCGGTTGGAGAGACGTCGAAGACGTCCGTCGTCGGTTGCGACCCTCGTAAGAGGGTAAATAAATTAAAAGAAAGCGAGCGCGTGTCTGCGAATGATCGCCGACGCGTACCGTAGAAAAATTTAGCGGCGCGACGATTTTGCTGACGAGGCATTCTGTTGACGGTACGTGCGCACCGCACTACGGTGAGGCCCAAGAAATTTGGACATTATTCAATTTGTTTTGTCAAAGCGAACACACCTGTTTTCAAAGCGCTCCCGAATTTTTTAAATTCAGAGTTGTTACAAGCGACATATATAATTTTAATTATATTAAAAACCAGCGAGCTACTTGCTAAACCCACTGTCTAGTTAATTCAAGTGTTTTTTCCAATTAGTTTCGAGTTCCCAGTGAGTTTTTGTGTGAAAAGTGAAAGTTAGTGCCACAGCCGATCCATTTTAGTGTTTGAAGTTGCACGCACTGACTCCGCCCCTCACACCAAAGCAGAAATAAGGTTAGTTCATTGGTCAACGTTCTTAGTTGACCATTTCAGGACGCACTTTGTAACCCAAGCGACATAAATTTTTGCATTTACAGTCCCCTGCATTAAATTTTAATTAATTTTAGTGTCATTGCCCCCCACTAAAATATTCAAAAGTGTTTGAAATTCATTTCAACCCCCCAGTGCAATTTCTACCCAGTGAGATTAAAAATAAAGTACCAACCTAGTTTTATTACTGCCCAAGTTGTTTTACTTGTTTTTGTCCCAATTATTGTGTGTTGTTTTTTGTGTTTTTGAGCCCATTTCAGAATCTTTCCCGACCCTCCTTTCACGACCTTGAAAGAAACGTCAAAAACTGTCAACGACAATGAACCCCGTTGAAGCCGCCGCCCGCATCGAGGAGCTCAAGTCCGTCATCGCGACGGCTAATGAGCAAATCGCCGCCGCCCAACGAGCCATGATGGAAATCATGGAAACCTCTGTTTCCACGGTGGAAGTCACCCCTGCTGGCGAGCAACCCCTCCAAGAAGCCAACCCCGCCGATGCCATCATGGACATCGACTCTCTTCCCCCTACCGGCGAGAAGCCATTTACCATTGATTCTCTTCCCCCTACCGGCGAGAAGCCATTTACCATCGACTCCGCAGTCTTTTCTTCGGGCGAGGACGACCCTGACTACGACCACGACGCCGACGTCGAGGACAATTTCAGGTTCTCCCAGTCCAGGAAGACTCGCAGAGTAATGAGAAGAGCAATCGAAGCGGCAAAAAGAGATGCGGAAGATTTGAAGAAGGCCGAAGACAAGTTGGTGATCATCGCCGAGAGGAAGGCGAAGATCTCCGAGAAGCCCAAGGTCACCGCCCGAAAACCCCCCCAAGAGATCGTCGCCCGCGACCTCTTCCCCCGGTATGGCCCCAAGCCACTCCTCCGTGCAGAGATACCCCCCCCTCCCCCCTCTGACCTCACCTACCCACAGAGACGTGCAGTTGCCGAAGCAAAAGCGGAAGCGGCTGCCAAACGCAGATCAGCGAAAGGTAAGGCTCCAGTAGCCATAAACCCACCCAAGAAGAAGGGCCCATCTCAGCCCAAAGCAGTAGTCAAACGAGGTCCATCTCCACCTCGCCCGCAACCAGCAGGTCCATCTCAACCTGCAGCCCAACAAGCCATGGTGGTGGTAACTCCATCTCCAGTTGCCCCCCCACCTGCTACGGTACCATCTCCTACCGACTTGGAGATGGAATACACCCAAGAGCCTACCCCCAAGAGGAAGCTGGAGGAAGTCTCCTCTGACGAAGAGGTCACCCCACCAGCTAACCCAACGGCACCAAAGAAACCGCGCGAGGCCTTAACCCAAAGGCCAAGCGAAGAAACTTCTACCGATCGCCCGAGCACGTCGACTGTCCCGACGCCAGCCGAAGCCAAAGAGGAGAACCAACGGAAACGCAAAGCGGCCCTCAGCCAAGCTAGCGATCTGGTGGAGCTCCTCCAGGCCCCGGTCTCCGCGAAGGGAAAAGGAAAGGGCAAAGGGAAGTCTTCTGCCAAGAAGTCTAAGCCTGGTAACAACGACGACGCCCCCATCCTTCCCCCTCCTCCCCCAGAAACTAACTCTCCTTCGCAGGTCCCCCAGACCCAGGAAGAGGTGAAAACAAAGAAAGCCGCCGCCAAACGTCGCATCCCACCCATTGTCATGCGCGAGCCTGCGCAATGGGTGTCCCTTCAATGCCTCTTGGAGGCAAAGAAGATCAGGTATACCAAAGCGACCAATGCCAAGCAAGGCATTGCGGTGTACCCGGCCACCATTGAAGACCACCGGGCGATGCGTAAAGCCATGGAAGAAACCCTCGATCCGGCGAAAGGAGGTTTCTATACCCATGAAATAAGAGATGAAGTGCCCCTAAAAGTCATCGTTAGGGGCATCCCCGCCGGCATTGACGACTCCCACGTGGACGCTTGCTTGAAAAAGCAAGGGTTCACCTGTTCGCAGGTCACCAGGTTCCGCGGAAGACATGACAAGCGACCCATGCCTCTCCACATGCTCACACTGGAGAAGAACGAACACAATAGAGAGATCTACAACATCACCCAGGTTGTAGGAATCAACATCCGGATTGAAAACCCCCATAAGAAGGCGGCCATTGGTCAGTGCCATCGCTGTCAGGGTTTCGGCCACTCCCAGAGGAGCTGCAGGTCGGCCCCCAGGTGCGTCAAGTGCCCTGGTAACCACCTCACCTCTGACTGCCGGAAACCCGACAGTGAAGACGCCGAGTGCGCCAACTGCGGAGGTGATCACCCGGCAAACTTCCAAAGATGTCCCAACTTCCCAAGACACCGGCGATTTGTAAGTAGCTCACAAAACGCTCCCAATTACAGGAACTCTAATTTTAGGCAAAGAGACGAGAGACCGCAGGGACGGTTCGAGCCCCATAGAACTCACCCTGGACAATCCTATGCCAGCAGGGTTGCAAACCCTAGAAACGCCCCGGCGAGGCACTTGCCACCACCTCAATCTCCATCCCGAACCCCTCCACGAACCCCCCAAAACCCACCCACCCCCCAACCTCAATTAACATGTCTGATTCCAGAATCTCACATGGAAGTCCAAGAGATGCCACCACCTGCAGTGGAAACACCCGTCGTCAGCCCGGCAGCAACAGGAGCCGACTTCGCCACCACCCTAGCCGCCGTCCTAAAAGTCTTGATTGACACTAAGACCCCTCTTAGTGAAATCGAGGCTTTCACCAGACAAATCCAGAAGAACTTCTTCGGGGAAGCTTGTTAATTTAACAACCTTCCTGAAAAGTAAGCATTTTTCACGTGATTAATCAACTCTTTTATGTATACACAGCCCAGGAAACTTCCATCAAAGCTTAGGATGGCGTTTTGGAATGCTAATGGGCTTGACATCAGAAAGAGGCAGGTCCTCCTCCATTTTGCTCAGGAGCACGACCTAGACGTCATCCTAATCAACGAGACACATCTGAAGCCGAGCACCAGTGCGAAGCTAACGAACTACGTACTCCACAGGACAGACCGCCCCATCGGAAGAGGTGGGGGGACATGCATCTACGTCAAAAGGTCCATCCAGCACAGCGAAGTCGTCTTCGACGACCTGGAGGACCTGGAAGCGACTACGGTAAACATTTTAATGCATAATTCTAGAAAGCTCCAGGTCACCTCGGCGTATAGCCGACCGCTGAACCAACTACCAGAAGACGACATCAAGAAGATTCTTAGGGGCTCCGGCCCCAAGATCATCGCCGGTGACCTCAACGCCAAACACCAGACTTGGAACTCCAAAGTCGAGAACAGGGCAGGTAAAGACCTCTTTAAGTTATCCCGACGATCGGGCTTCGTGGTCGACGGACCCACGGAGGTGACACATTGCGCCATACAGGGACCTCAGAGTGACGATGTCCTAGACATCGCCATTATGAAAGACCTGGGCCTTGTGCACCACCTGGAGACGGCCGACCCAATGTTGTCCGACCATCACCCAGTTCTACTCTTCCTTGGCGATCCACCCACCAGAGACGAACCCAGGACCGCAACCAGGACTGCATGGCCAGTCTTCCAAGAGCACCTGGCGAACAACTTGGGTAACATCCCCATAATTGAAACCGTTGCGGACCTGGAGGGGTACGTAAACGTGTTTCAATCCAAGGTACTAGAATCGCTAACGTTCGCTTCGAACACGTTTCCAATCCCAGACACTAGAGACCGCCTCCCACCCGAACTTAAGGAACTCATCAGAGAGAAAAGGAGAGCAGATAAGTTCGCGAGAAGAACCTGGAACCCGGCGGATCGTAGCCGAGCCAACCTTTTGAAAACGCAGCTCAGAGACCAGCTGAACGCTTTTCGCAACGACTCCTGGTCCAAGAAATTGGACTCGCTGTCTTGCGAAGATAATTCGGCCTGGAGGATGGTGCGCGCTCTCAAAGGGACGAGGAACGCGCCGATCCCGCCCCTACAAGGAGTCACTAATATTGCTTTTTCAGACCAGGAAAAAGCCGAGGCTTTTGCTGACAACCTGGAGGAGCAGTGCAGCCCGGTTACGGACGACATGGACGTCGGCCACATAGCCGAGGTCGACGCCGAGGTTAGTGAACGCCTTTCTATTCCAGATAACGACCCAATCGAACCGGCCACCTTTGAAGAGGTGGCCCAAGCCATCAGGAAAACCAAGAGGCGAAAAGCTCCGGGACCGGATGGCATCACGAATGCCACCCTGAAGGAGCTCCCCAAGAAAGCAGTCGTAGCGATCACAGGTATCATTAACGCCGTTCTTAGGCTCAGACATTTTCCAGCAAAATGGAAGGTGGCCGACATAGTCGTCATCCACAAGCCAGGAAAGCCGAAAGTGATACCGAAGAACTACCGTCCGATCAGCCTGCTACCTACATTGGCGAAGGTGGCAGAGAGAATTATTCTCACAAGGTTAGTCAAAGCAACCATTGATAGCGAGATCATTCCGAACGAGCAGTTCGGATTTAGACCCGGCCACTCCACCACACAGCAGATCCTCCGAGTGGTGGAGCACATCACCAAAGCGTTCAACAAGAAGGAATCTACGGCAGCAGTTTTTCTCGACGTGGCGAAAGCCTTCGACAAGGTTTGGCATAATGGCCTTCTTTTTAAACTATTTAGGGCAGGAGTTCCCCCAGGACTAGTGAAGCTGATTGCGTCATTTCTTAATGGGCGAAAGTTCCGGGTGAAGATGGAGGGGCTGCGCTCAACGGAGAGACTGATTAGAGCCGGGGTGCCACAGGGTTCGCTCTTGTCGCCGTGGCTCTTCAATCTCTTCGTGAGCGACATGCCTCTGCCGTCGTCCTCCGCCACCTTCCGGTTCTATTACGCAGACGACGTAACCTCCGTCTCCACATCCATCTCCCAAACAACCGCTGCCAAACACGCCCAGGACGACCTCGACCTTCTCGAACCATGGTACACGACTTGGAGGATTCCAGTTAATCCAGACAAGAGCGTTGCCGTCATGTTTCGAAGAAGTGGTGGTCAATCCCTCAAAGCCCCGATCCCCAACCTCGACATGTTTGACGAAATTATCCCCTGGGAGAAAAAAGTCAAATATTTAGGGGTTATCCTAGACCGACGACTCAATTGGGAACCGCAGGTGAAGAAGGTTTGCAACCAATCGAGGGGTTTAATGGCAACATTAAACCCCCTGATAGGACGCAGAAGCAATCTAAACCAAGGTCTCAAATTGAGAATTTACAAAGCCATCATTCTGCCCACACTAACGTATGCAAGTCCCGCTTGGGCGTTTGTTTCAGATGCGCAGAAGAGACGACTTCAAACCATCCAGAATGTTTGCCTGCGTCGAATTTTAGACACGGAATGGTACATTCCGAACGCTACACTTCACGCAGACACCAAGCTGGCTTGGCTGAAGGACGTAATCCAGAAAGCGACGGAGAAGCTGTACCTACGATCCGCAGATGCGGAAAATCCTCTAGTGCGTGCTCTAGGCCAGTACAACCCGGAGGATTTCCCACTGTACAAAACACCGCTTCACATCCTAAAACCTTGAGGTAATTTTGTAAAATTTTTTAATTTTTCCCTTTTTACAGATCCACCAGGAGTCAACAACAATGCAGCCATAACTTACGAAAAACGAACGAATTTGCAGAGTCGCTGCATTTAATAACGAGAAGTAATTCGAAATTGTTTAATGTGGCGACAAGGCAAATTTATTCGGCTTAACAAAGTTTTTATTGAGCAGGTCACGCTCGCCGCATCCCCACTTGAACTCGTTCGAGAAGGGAGGTGGAGCTCGGGATCAACTCGGAAAAACAACTCGTAAATTATCGCAAGACAGAGAGATGGTAAAAGTTTTTTCCCACTACGCAACACTGACCTCTCCAATAAGTGGGAGTAGCCCGGTAACTGCCTCACATGGAAACACCGCTGGTGATCCCAGGTGACACGGAGACCGGGCAAATTCTCGCAAATTGGAAAAGTAAAGAGCGTAAAACTACTCATGCAAGCCAATTAACTTTTATATTACAGCGAGTCAAAAAAAGGACCAAAAACTGCCAGTCACTTTCTGGTCCTTTCCCCAAAGGAGAAAATGCAAAGCAAGCATAACTTACTTTGCAAAAATTTGGTAGTAGGCAAATTCGCGAAAATTTGCATGCTAACAAATTATTACCTCAAAGAGACGATGTTATTCCTCATAACAAACGGAATCAACACGATTCACGTGGCGGTTCCATGAAATTAAAAGCACTAAGCTTCACTTCTTGCCTTTAAACCGAACATTAGAAAAGTCATTTTAGCCTCACAAATTGACTTTATTCTGGCAGCGGGTGAGACGCGAATCCCACCCTACACCAGAATTTTTAATTCAAGAGACGATGATTACCTCACCAGACCGGTATTAACATGCCTCACATGTTAATCCCAAAAATTAAGAATAAAATGCGTCACATTTTATTCTTAAGTGCACCAGCAGAAGCTAAAGTGAATCACATTTTAACTTCTTTGAGCTAAAGCCGCGAGCCTCACTCCCGGACTTTAATGCCCCAAGAAGTGCCTCTCACTTCTTGGTTGATGGTCGCTACTAGGGTGTTTACTCAATGCCCTAGACAAGACCGATACCAATGCTCATTGTGAGATCGCTCCCGACCAGGTGGTGTAGAAGTAAATTTTCTACATAGCTAAAGTCTTCGAGCGTGCGCCGCCGCCTTTTTTCTCCGCCTGCGGCCTACCTTTGCCTTCTACGATTCTACGATTACTTGCGCTACCTACGGTTGCTTCAGCCACTGCAAACACTTCACGGTTGCTATTCATAACTCTTTGTTGGCACTCACGACACCGTGTGCGAGACGATAGTTGTTTCCCTTACAACAAACAAATAACTAATCCATTACTTCTACTCGATGGCGAGTCTTATTGCGATGAAAGGGCTCTAGGAAGCTTGCTTCCAACCATGCCCTGTAATGCGACTGACGTTATGTTATGTTATGTTGGACATTATTATTGTATCGCACTTCGTCGTGGAGTGTTGTATTAGTTTGTACCTATAAAATTATTACGAGTAAATTTTTAGACGCCATGGCAGACGCAACCGTAGCCGCAAGTCCCGAGAACGCCGCGTCGTCGGGAGCCGTTCAGAAGGGCGCCGCGAAGAAGGGCAAAGGCGCCGCCGGCGCGAAAAAGAAAGCAGCGTCGCACCCTCGAACGAGCGATATGGTGAACGCCGCAATCAAGAGCTTAAAGGAACGCGGGGGTTCCTCCCTGCAGGCGATCAAGAAATACGTGTCGGCGAACTACAAGGTGGACGCCGACAAGTTGTCGCCGTTCATCAAGAAGTACATCAAGTCGGCGGTCGCCGGAGGCGCGCTGGTGCAAACGAAGGGCAAGGGCGCGTCCGGATCGTTCAAGTTGGCGTCGACCGCCGGAACGGCGGCGACGAAGAAACCTGCCGCTGGAAAGAAGGCCAAAGCCGGAGCGAAGACCGCAAAACGGAAGAGCGCCGACGCCGCCTCGACCGCCGCCAAAACGAAGACGAGCGCGAAAACGGCGGTCAAGAAGGTCGCCGCTTCTCCCGCCAAGAAAGGCGCGGCCGCTTCCGCGCGAGCCGGCAAACGGACGTCCGCCGTCGCCGAGAAAAAGACCGCCGCCGTCGTCGTCTCCAAGGCCAAGTCGCCTTCGAAGGCAAAAAAAACCACCAAGGTTCCCACCAAAAAACCCAAGGCGCCCAAATCCATCAAAAAATCGACCAAGAAGGTGGCCGCGAAGAAGAAGTAGAGATAGGCAGAATCTCGAAAAAAGGTCGTTTTTACGGCCGAGAAACGTCGATTTACGTTGTCGTAAATCGACGGAACAAAATGGTCCTGTACAGGACCGCAAATAAATTTGATAAAAGAGTTTACGTTATTAAGCAAACGAAATAGTTAAAACCGCAATATTTAATAATAAATTATAAACGATTGTCGTCGCACAGTCTAGTAGAAGATATAATAAACGGTAGATGGCAGCCGCCCACGCACGTACTCTCCTTTATCGCCGTAACGCGATCCGCGGGTGTACGTGTAAAAATAATAAACAAAGCAATATCTGTGGGATAAATGAATGAAGAGGAGCGCAATTGTTATTTTTGCAACCGTCGGCCGGCGGTCCCTTGATACAAAGGAAGTATCACGTTACGGAACGATAAGGTGAACTTGGTTAAGATTTAACATTGTAGTTTAATTTAAATATTGGACACGTATTAGCTTTTCGTGTAATGAAACGTCGACGGGCTTAATAAAAAAAAGGAGTTGGTAACGATTTAACGTAGGCGTATAATAACAAGGGTTCTCTTAACTTTAAAAAAAGTTTTTGGCTCTAAAGAAGAGCCGTTTTTTTTTTTTGCCAATCGATGGATCGACGATTAAGCGCGTTCGCCGCGAATTCTCCTGGCGAGTTGGATGTCCTTGGGCATGATGGTGACCCTCTTGGCGTGGATGGCGCACAAGTTGGTGTCCTCGAAAAGGCCGACGAGGTAGGCCTCGCTGGCTTCCTGGAGGGCCATCACGGCGGAACTCTGGAAACGCAAGTCGGTCTTGAAATCTTGAGCGATCTCGCGGACGAGCCGTTGGAAGGGCAACTTGCGGATGAGAAGTTCGGTACTTTTTTGATAACGACGGATCTCCCGAAGGGCGACGGTACCGGGCCTGTAACGATGGGGCTTCTTAACTCCTCCGGTGGCGGGCGCGCTCTTCCTGGCGGCCTTGGTGGCGAGCTGTTTGCGGGGCGCTTTACCACCGGTGGATTTACGTGCGGTTTGCTTGGTACGAGCCATTTCGAAAATATGACGATGCGTATGCTATAGAGGTAACGGTGCAACTATGCTCGTCGCTTTTAAGTCCCCTATATTTATCAACTCCCGTCGCCGAAAGAAACGAGGGAACGTTGCCGGTTGGTCGGTCGGGCCACGCCCAGCGTAGGACCGGTCGAAAGCATAAATACGGGTGTTTTATTGAGGCGAAAGCATTAGTGAGCGAGTGTAAGACGTCGTAGTACACGTAGTTAACGTATAATAATTAATCGAAGATGACCGGTCGTGGCAAAGGAGGCAAAGGTTTGGGAAAAGGTGGCGCGAAAAGACATCGCAAAGTTTTGCGCGATAACATCCAGGGCATCACGAAACCGGCGATCAGACGTTTGGCTCGCAGAGGCGGCGTAAAACGTATCTCCGGTTTGATCTACGAAGAGACCCGTGGCGTGTTGAAGGTGTTTTTGGAAAACGTGATCCGCGACGCCGTGACCTACACGGAGCACGCGAAGAGGAAGACCGTGACCGCGATGGACGTGGTTTACGCATTGAAACGTCAAGGACGTACCCTGTACGGTTTCGGAGGTTAAATAACTTGGGTTGTTTATCGTCGATGGACGAGGAAAAAATAAAAAACAAACGGTTCCTTTAGGAACCAAAAATATGATCAGAATAAGAGAGTAAATGTTGTTAAGTCGATTCGTTGGAGTTTTAAGTAATTGAATTGGAGAAGTTGCGATTGATTTGGTGAGCGTAAGGTTGTAAATGTTGCAGTAATAGATGTAAGAAGTATGTATTTGAGGAAATAAAGAAAGAAAGTAATTTGAATAGGATTTGGGCGAAGAAGGAAGGAAGGAAGGAAGGAAGGGTGTTGTTGTTGTGGAATATGTAAATTATAATGATAGAAAGGTTGTAATAATATTATAGGGTGATTTGTTGTGTCTAAGCGAGGGAGGGAGGGAGGGAGGGAAAATAATTGAATCACCTGAGGAGAGTAGAGATAAAAAAGAAAAAAAAAATAGGGCATGATATGTGGAGGTGGTGGTTAATTGTTATTAACGACCGAGCGCGAGGAGCGAATGAATGGGATGATTTGTGGGATAAGATGGGAGCGCGGTTGCACGGTTTAAGTGATTGGGAAGGTTTAAGAGTATCCCGGGGTGTTCTCACCGGGGGGTTTGGGGGGTATGGAATACCCCCCAAGGGGGGTCCGGGGGCCTCCCCCGGAAAATTTTTAAAAACCGGAAGTAGAATAGCGAGTTTTTAACGATTTTTTAAAGTTTAAAATTTAAAAACGAAAGTACGTTATCGATAGACGACGTTTATTTATTTATAATAAGCGATCGGGATGGGCCATATTTGGAAGTCGATTTATATATGAATTGAAAGATTTCATCAACACAAATAATTTAGATATAAAATATCGTTCGCATTACATCGGTACGCCATCTGGCGTGTTATAATAATTTTTCCACGTAAATAAAGATAAAGGATAACTCGTCGTCATAATAACACGAGGTAGACGTGGGCGGAAAAGATTGCGACCGTCTAGAATCGAGGTACATTGCTGCGTAAGCAAGACGCTTGCTCAAGTTGGAAAGGTAGGATACTCGCCGTATGAAAGATAAGAAATAAATAAATAAATAGATAACTAACGCATAAAGTTACTCCGGACAAATGTATACCGGCTTATAATGTTCTTAAACTTTTTTTTAACTTTTTTCGATTCGTTTTCGGGCCCCGGCGTTTGGGCTCTGGGTGGGTGGTTGGTTATACTTGGGGTTATTGTTAATAATAATCGAATGTCGGCGACGCGTGGGCGTTTTACGTGTCGCGGAGTTTATTTTGATGTCGGAATTAGAAGGAGTCGTATTATCGTCGGGCGCGTCGCCGTCGTCGATATTGGGATGGTTTCTCGTCGGTGCGTTAATAACGAAGGGAGGGTTTTTCGTCGTCCGCGGGCCTCGCACGCACGCACGTCCGTCCGCAAGGAATAAATTTTTGGTTACGGCGTTACGGAGTTTCTCTTCGTTATGCATAAATCGAAAGGCGTCATATTATCGAGGGCGGGTGATAATTTTGGAATGGTTTTTCGCCGGGGTGCGCGGCATACACGTTTTAGGCGGAGTAAGTTTTGCATCGTTAAATGTTAAAATTCTTGTTCGTAATAAATTTTAGGCCCTAATAAGGGCCAGTGTTGTTTTTCTTTTTGAAAAGGCGCAGCCGGCGAGCGATTTACGCTTTCTTTTCGGTCTTCTTGGGCAAGAGGACGGCTTGGATGTTGGGTAGCACGCCGCCCTGCGCGATGGTGACGCCGGACAAGAGCTTGTTCAACTCCTCGTCGTTCCTGATGGCCAATTGAAGATGCCTCGGGATGATACGGGTTTTCTTGTTATCCCTGGCGGCGTTGCCGGCCAACTCGAGAACTTCGGCGGCGAGGTACTCCATGACGGCGGCGAGATAGACCGGTGCACCGGCACCGACGCGCTCGGCGTAATTGCCCTTCCTGAGAAGACGATGGATTCTTCCTACGGGAAACTGAAGTCCGGCCCTACTGGACCTGGACTTTGCTTTTCCCTTAACTTTTCCTCCCTTTCCACGTCCGGACATGACGGTTACGAGTGTATCGGTTGTTGTTGGAGCGTAAATAAGCGACTGCTCGTTGTTGCGACGAGCGACGGAATACTAATACCCCGGCCCTTGTCCTTAAGGCTACTGAGCTCCGATACCGTGTATCTTTTCTCATTTCTTACGTAGGTTACGATTAATATGAAGTTCGGGGTGTGCGTAGCGCACCCCTCCTGTGACTCTAAACTGACCACTCAAGGGTAGGAGGTCCTCCCCCCTTTCTAGAGCAACCTGGTGTCGTGGTTTTAGTTTCAGAACGACAGACGGCGCATTTTGTGAACCTCAGTCTGGTACTCAACGAGTTTTCCCAGCTTTGGAACCAAGTGAGCGTCCGCCTGACCGATCATCCGCTTTATCCCGACGTGCATTCGTGGAGTGATGCATACCCGTTCGTCACTTAGCGACTTCTGGGTTAAAGCATGTCCCGAGGGGTTTGATCCGAAAGAGGGGAGGGTCCACTTTCCCGAGAGGTCAGTGAGCCGCTTTTAAATTGTGGTCTATGCCAAGTTTCTTTAATGCGAGGGGGGGGGCCTCCACCTAGGTGGAGAACCCCGCCCTCTGTGTTGTTTAGTTTTTAGTCGTCCTATCGCTCTTCAATCCCGAGTTTTTCAACTGGGCTGCGTACACCCCAATGTCTCATGTCTTTCGGAGGAATGGAAGGTAGTTAAGGAGGAAGTCCAGACCAGTGGTCCGAGCTCCAGTAACTTACGACGGAAAAACTCATCGTCTCTTTATTTGGGGCAATTAGTCGGGCGCGGAGGAGAGTATTACTACCCTCCCCCTGCGTGAAATTGACCGGCTATTTTGCTGTAGTCCCCGCATTACCCGGTTCCCCCCCCCCCGACGACTCTCGACATTTCCTTGACCGTTGAATGGTCGTAAGTAGGAGAAGTGAGGGCCGTGTGGAGGTCGGGGCCCCGGGTAGAGCGGGTTGTTTTGATATGTTTTCTTTAATTGCGCTGTGCTCTTTTCCAAGCAGTGATTTTTCTTCTTTAGGATCTTCCTTCAGGTCTTGATATCCACCTAACCTATTCGGAGGAAGAAGAAAAGGGGTCCCTACTTAGTATGGCCTTGGGTTTCCTATAATTCGCTGGTTCGTCCGGGTGGTACTGGCCCAATCCCTGGATCAGCGGATTATCGGAGTGTCCCGCGGCCTCATAAAATTTTTTCGCCTGACGACGAATAAATTTTGTGATGGACTCTACGTTAGAGTCCTTCCTGAGTTGGGAGTTTGTTATTCTTGTCATCGTTGCCCCCATTGCCTGCCTAATGGAGACGGATTGTACAGTTTCGATTTTTCTTATTTTAGGTTTTGTGGCATACCCCCAAGCAGTTGACGCGTAGGTCATAATCGGGCGTATACAAGTTTTGTATAGTCTGATTTTGTTGTTGGCGGAAAGCTTGCTGTTGGCCGCTAGGAACGGGTACAGCGAAACTTTCGCGCCTCTTGCCTTGTTGCGTACATAATTTAGGTGAGCCCCCCAGTTTAACCTCTTGTCGAGGATAACGCCCAAATATTTAGAATTATCCGACCACGGGATATCTATGCCGTTTAAACTAACATTGGATTGTGGGAGGTTTTTAAATTTCCTCCCTCGAGGATGTTTTTTCCTATGATGACATTTATCGTGGGATCTGGTGAAGAAAGTAGCGGTACTTTTGGATGGATTTACAGCGATCCTCCAAGTGCGATAGTATTCGCTCATCACCCCCAGATAAGCTATCAATCTGCGGATTATAAATTCCGGTCTTTTCCCTCTGGTAAAGATGCCCGCATCGTCGCAGAAAAGTCGCAGCTCTGTATACGGGTCTTCCAGGCGGTTTGGGACCGGAGCGTCATGAGTAAAAAAGATAAATAGGTCCGGGGATAGGATGGATCCTTGTGGGACCCCCGCTAACATTAGTCTAAGGGTGGATCGAATACCCTCCATCTTCACCCGGAATTTTCTTTCCGAAAGGAAAGACGCAATCAGGAGTATTAGGGCTAGTAGAATGTCAGCTTTGAACATTTTGTAGAGTAGGCCTTGCTTCCATACCCTATCAAAAGCCTTTGCTATATCTAGGAATACCGCCCCCGTAGCTTCGTTCATTTCCCAGCTACGGAGGATGTATTCTACCAGCCCCAATATGGCGTGTACCGTTGAGTGCCCCGGCCTGAAGCCAAATTGTTCGTTGGGAATAATTTGCTTCTCAAGCATAGCGTTGACCAGTCTGCTGCGGATAACTTTTTCGCAAACTTTACCCAGTGCAGGCAGCAGGCTGATCGGCCTGTATGAGCCGGGATTACTAAGGTTTTGATTTGGTTTTGGTATTACTATGACGTCAGCCACTTTCCAACGGGAGGGAAAGTGTCTTAGTCTTAATACCGCATTTATTACTGTGGTAATAGCTACTAAACCCTTCTTAGGGAGCCGAGTCAACATGTAATTAGTGATATTATCCGGGCCTGGAGCCTTTTTCTTGTTCAAGCCGCGGATGATAGTGAAAATTTCTTGAAATGAAGTAGGCTCAATGGGTTCAAGGTTGACTCTTGGTTCCCTAAGCCGGGTTTCTACATAGTCCTCTACTTCTTTAGTGAAAGCGGGCACTTGGACGTCTTCGTTCGGAGTGAACTGGCGTTCCAAGTGGTCAGCAATGACTTCCGCTTTTTGCTGGGGGCTGAAGGCCTTCCCGCTTTCACCATCGAGGGGGGGGACTGTGGTTCGTTTCTTTTTGATATTTTTGATGAGTTTCCAAGCTGAAGGATCTTGGAAAGTTAGTTCCTCCAGCTTGTTATCCCATACTGTTTGGCGATGATCCCGGATCTCATGTTTAACGCGGACATTAAGGGCATTGTAGGCGCTACGATCTGCCGGGTTGCTAGTGTGCTGAGCGCGCTTTCTAGCTCGGTTTTTCTCACGGATAAGCTCCCTAATCTCGTGAGGTAACTGGTTTCGTGGATCGCGGATTGGGATTTGGGTAGTTGCGTCGATCGCCGCCTTGGAAATCTTTCCCTCAAGCACCTCGACATACCTTTCTAGGTCGTCAGGTGTCTCCAGGGTGGGAATCGGGCCCAGATTTTCAAGGAAATGGCTTTGAAACGCGGGCCAATTGATCTTGGATCTCTTGAAGAGGGATTTGTCGTGCCTGTCCTCTCCTAGTTGGAGGAGAACAGGGTTGTGATCGGAGCACAGTTCACTGACAGCTGTGAGCCTGTGGAGAAATTTCAAATTGCGGATAATGATGATGTCTAGTACATCGTGGTGATGTGAGAGGTGAAAATCGTCATCTGGAGTGTTTCTGGGGACATGTGGATTATATTTGAAGTAAGTGTAGTCGACTGGAGCGTCAACTACGAAATTACTGCTGTCGGACAGTCGGAGGAGTCTTTTGCCTGCCTGGTTTGCCTTGCGGCTGTTCCAGGCGGAGTGCTTGGCGTTTAGATCACCGGCGATGATGACTTGGTCGCCGGGCCCCCCCAGAAGGGAGGTAATATCTTCGTCTAGGAGTTTGGTTGACGGAGATCTGTACACCGATGTTAGGTGCAGCCAGCCGTTATTGCCTGTAAGGACTTTAACGATGGTTGCCTCAACATGGGTGAGAGATTCCGGGGTAGTTACTACGTGATGCTCTAAACATGATTTGATGTAGATTGCCGTGCCGCCCGCTCGACCGGTCAGTCTATCGTTTCTGTAGAGTGAGTAACTGGGGAGTTTGGCCGAGTCGCCGGGTTTGAGGTGAGTTTCGTTTACTAGAATGGCATCCAGGTCATGACGTCTCGCAAATTCCAGGAGTTGGTATCGTCGATTTCTTAACCCGTTGGCATTCCAGTAAGCGATGTGCAAGGAGGTGGGTTTGACTTTTGTACTATTTATTCGCATGATGGGTTAGAGAGCTTATCTTGAGTGATCGCATCCTTGTAGCCTGCCTTAGCCAGAGTGGCCAGGCCGTCCTTGAAGAGGGAAATAACGGACTGCAGGAGATCTGTATCATTACCTTTCTGGGGATATTTGATAAAAGTTGGAACAGGTTTGGCATTTCCCTTGCGGGCGGGCCGCCTTTTCCTTTTTACCAAAGTAAACCCGGATTTTTCATTATTTGGGAGCGCATTTGGTCCCCCTTGGGGGGGAGGTGCGGGCCCTGAAGCTCTAGATTTAACTGTACGTATTTGTGGACGGCTAGGGCATCCAGTCCAGTTGGCTGGATGATCACCGCCACAGCATGCGCATTTCAGTATTGTTTTTGTTCGATCACCTAGTCTTTTAGGACATTCGGATGATCTATGGTTTTCTGCGCATATGACACATTTAGTGGCCGATCTACATATGTGTTGAGTGTGCCCAAACCGTTGGCATTTATAGCACTGAGCCAAATTACTTTTAGCGTTCGGGTTCTCCACTGTGATCGGGATGGCCATGATGGTTTTGAGGTTGAAGATGCTTTTTCCCTTTGAATCTTTATTTAGTGTAATTTGAAAAAGCGGAAGAGCCCTGCGGTCGGGTCCTTTCCGGAATTGGTGCACCGCCGTGACCGGAAACCCCTCGTTGACGAGGTGTTTGTGAATTTCCTCTGTAGAAAATTCCAGAGGTAGACCTCTGATAATTACTTTTAGCGGTTTGTCTTCTGGCAAGGGAAAGACCACGAAGCCGCATTTTTGCTCGTTGAGTAAGGTCTCAACGGCTTTCCTGACTCTGATGGAGTCGGTGTTAATGAGTATGCCTTGCCTCGTGTTCTTTACCTTGCCGTAGTTAGCAAATCGTGATTTAAGGTTGGCTTCGATGGTCGGCCATTTCCTTTTGTCCAAAAGTAAGATGGGCGGTGTTCTCAGTTCCCGGCGAGTAGTCAGAGCCGGGCCCGAGCTCCCATCCGAGTTTCCACCGGGGTTGGTCTGAGAGGGGGGGGGCATCGAGACCTGTGGAACAGGTGTCTTTGCCCTCTCTCCCAGGCTTTCCTCGGTTTTGGATTCCGGTGGGGGGAGGGGATCGTTCCTGAGTTTCGCACCGTTCTTTGAGGGGCCCTTTAATTGAATATTATCAAGTATTTTGGCTGCAGGCTTATTTGTGCCAGCGGCTTGGGCGTAGGTTTTATCATTGTTAAATAGCATTTTGAAGAATTCTTTACTGGATTTATGAGTATATGAAGGAGGGAGGGTCAGAGGCTTAGTTATAGGCCTGCGGTCATGTTCGAACTGGGCAGAAGGCCCAGGAGGGAAAGAGCTGCCGCATGGGTAGGCCTTTAACTTAGTCTTTGACCCTAAGGGGTTTGGAATGGGTATTCCTCCTCCGAGGAACGGCTTGAGTGCTGCCCCTGTCGAGACAGGGGGGGTCGGTTCAGTGTCGCTCTCGTCGGTGGTATACCATTCCAGATCCCTTACCTTCTTCTTAGGCTTTTTGATTTTGATAGGTTTATTTTTAATTTGAAATTTACCCGTTTTGGTAGTATTTACCCCTGCGTTCGCGGCTTGAGGTAGAATGTTTTCCTTGGTAGGAGGTTTTTCTTTAATGGAAAGTGCGTTTGTGTTAAGCATAGATTTCGAGTGGTCGGTTGGTGATTGATTGGTTCTATCCCCCCCCCCAGCGTTTTCTAAGTTGCTCTGGCTTTGAGTTAGTGGGTCCTGTATGAATGGTTCCACGCCGGTTTTGGGTTCTGAAGTATCCCTGTCCCCTGAACCGTGAGGTAATTTCGCGTTAGGAGTTGAGATTTCGTTTGGACCGCGAGTTGGTTTAGCTTTAGTTTTGCGGTTTCCCCCCCCTTGCTTAAGAACATTTGCGGTTGAGTCTTTTGGCGCGGGTAAAACCCCCCCCGAAAGGTTAAGAGCCGTAATTATTTTATTAAGTTTGGGTGCCTTATAACTAGATTGAACCGTTTTATCGATTATTTCCGCTATGATGGGATCGATGGGAGTTTTAATTTGTAGTGCTGTACTGTTTCCGTCGTTAATTTCTTTTGAGGGTTTGTCGTTTGTGGCGGTTTCAAATTGATCGTGCAATTCGTTGGGGGTTGAGGAGTTGACAATCAGTTGTGGGGGGGACCCACTCATGATTCTGCGCGCTTTTGCGCCCCTACGCTTTGCACGATCCGTTTGCAGTTTGGCTAGGACAATGGGGGACATTTCGTCCTCGATGAGAGAGTTCGACAATCGTCTCCCTCTTTTCTTAATATTAGGGTTTGCCGAAGCTTCTTTTGGTCGAGCATCGAGGGTTGTTTGTGGAGTTGAAAAGGTTGAAACGGAAGTAGTAGATAGAGGTGCGATTACATCACTTATGGTTTTTGAGTCGCCCGAGTCGGATTCGCCTCCTGAGGATGATTCCTCCGTCGTTGGGGATTCCGGTCGGTCGAGTCTTTCGACATAAGTGTTGTATTGCACCGTGTAGCGCGCGTTGATGGCTAACATTTGCCGACTAATTCTGACTAATGCACTTTCCGCTTGGGCAAGAGACTCCCTTGCTCTAGCGATAGTGGCTTCAACCTCGATACGCTCGGCTTCAAGAACTTTTGCAATTTTCCGAATCTCTTTCATTTCATCATTTTCTCCGTGACCGAGATACATGGAATTATCTGGTAACGCAGAAACAATGATGTCGTCCGGGATCGTTACGTTATTAGCAGTCCTTACGGGGGTCTGGAATTGGCTAGGCCCAAGAGTTGGGTTAGCTCCGTTAGGGGTGACGAGGGTTGACACGTCATCTTGGATTTCCAATTGACCTTCCATAAGGATGGTGCCGTTTCACAAAAACAGAAAAGAAAAAATATATATATACAAGTGAAGTGTTAGGATTGAGAAATAACTTTGAATTATGTTGAATGGGTTAAAGTTAAAGTTGAGTTTGAGTTTGTTAAAGTTAAAAATTAAAAGTTAAAAGTTAAGATTAAAGTTAAAAATTTTATCAAAGATTAAATAAGAAATTAAGTTGAGAATTAAAAATTAAGTCAAAAAATTATAAATTAAATCAAATTAAAAATTAAAATTAAATATTAAAATTAAAAATTAAAATTAAAAATTAAAATTAAAATTAAAAATTAAAGCAGAAGTTAAATTAGAGATTAATTTAAAAATTAAATTAGAATTGAAATTAATAGTTTGGAGTTAAAAATTGAATTGTGAGTTGAGGTTATGTTTTGTGAAAAAACGTGGCGCCTACCTTAGACTGCTTGGCTTGCTTTTTTCTTTAGTTGGTTGCTGTAACTGAGCTTTCACACTCAATTATTACGCAACTTGGTGAGTTTTCTTTAGAAGGGGTTGAAGCTCGGTTTATTTAATTACATCCGGGTGAACAAGAGGAGTCGCACTTGGTTCACTGCACACGATGTTGATGCTTCAGAGGTCGCACTACTAATCTAATACCCCGGCCCTTGTCCTGATGGCAATCAGGAGTACCGATTATTAAGTAATCTTATCTCCTTTCTTGATCTGTTACGATGAGTATGGAATTCGGAGTGCGCATGGCGCACTCCTCCTGCGTCTCTAAGCTGGTCCTCTCAAAAGGTCGCCCCCCCCTCCCCCCCTCTGTAGGTCCTAAGGGTCGTGGTTTTGGCTTTGTTACCGACGTCTGGGGGCGGCCGGGAACTTCAGTTCGGTACTCAACTCCGGCTGGGCCGTGTTTTCCCGACTTTGGAACCCGACCGCGCACCCGTCTGACCGGTCCTCCACCTTATTCCCGACCCCAATCCCGTGAAGAGGTGCTATTGCACATTTCGGGTTAGGACTTTCCAGAGAAGGAAAGGGGGCGTTGCCTCGAGTAGGCCGCGAGAAGCTTTTTATTAACTGGCTTAAGCCTTTCTTTGTAATGGGAGGGGGAGGGAACCCACCTTATGGTGAGTCTCCCCACCCTCTTTGGTTAGCAGGTTTTGCCCCGTCTTGGTCGCTCATTACGCACTCCGGTTTTTCGGGAGCACCGCATACGATACACCGTCCCAAGTCCGTCCGAGGAAAGTAGGCAGGTGTAACCCGGCTGAGGGCCGGGTTACACAGTTAAAGGAGGATCGTCCGTTCGTCAAACGGCCGAACCGAACCCCAGAACCCGCAAAAACAATCCACCATCTCCTGAGCAAGAGCGAACTACACACAGCACGAGAGGAAGCGTGATGTTCCCCCCTACGTCGCGCGGTTCGCCGGTCCATCCCTCCACCTCAGAACTCGGTTCCCCCCCCCACCGATCTAACCTTGGTCAGGTCGAAGTCGGGGGGTCCCAGAGTTGAGTTGACTTACGGGATGGCTTTGAATTTGGATATTTCCCCCCGTGGTCCTCCTGTTGGAATCTAACCTAAAGGAAGAGGGGAGAAAAGTGTATATCGAAAAAATGTGCCAATGAGTGCACTAGAATTTTGGGAGAGATGACATTTGCGCAAGCGCATCTGTACTGACCTCCCGTGATTTTTACACTGAGACCGACCCTGCCGTGCCACGCGGTCGGGTTGATCATAAGTGCCGAAAAAACAAAATATTTAAGCAAGCCTCGACAAATTGCCGGTTTCTTACTAAACGTCGCTGCAAGGGGTAGCGCCCGAATGCTCCCATGAGGTTGCTGCGGTTGTCGTTCCGAAACCGACCAGATGCGAAGCCCGACATAAAAATTTACGAAAATCGGCACCTACCTTATTCCCAGTAGGCACCGAGAATCGAAAAAGTCCAAGAAAAAACCGTGAATTTGCCAATTTCGTACTTGATAAGGCTGTAGCCGCACGGTGAGGCAATGGAACGAAGGGAGCCCTACACTGAACGGGTTCAACCTAAGATGTGCTCCCACGTGCAACGTGCAGCCCTCGTTCCAAAAATCGACAAAACACGATAAAAACAAAGAAATTTACGATAAACGGTACTTACCTTAAATAATTCGGTTTGGCAGTGTTTTGAGGTTAACCCTTGATGGTGATGATTTGTGGTCGTACCGCGCCTCTTCTTTACAAAAACCTTCCTTTCGATGACGATGGTTCCCTTTGATGGAGGCACCGGGGCACGGCCGTTATCGCAGAATTCAGAAATGTTTGCCAGACACTTCCAAATCTCCACTTAATACCCCGGCGTAGGTAAGGTAACAGGTAACATTTCATGGCATCTGCGGAGCAGATGCGGGCGCAGCCCGCTTATCTCCTTCATCTAGTATATGAAACTAGCGTTTGGGAATTTTTTAACAAGGATTTCAAACCCGAGGAGAGGCCTAGAGCCGAGTCTTGACTTTGGGCGTTAAGGTAAGCACAGCGAGGCCGAGGCGACGCAAGAGTGCTTACCTTGGGCTTAATACCACGCGCAACGAGCACCAGCAACACCGTTACCATATTTATTTAATTATATAAAAATATACAAACAAATTACTAACAACAAATTACAGATCTAGTAAAGGTGCTGAAAGAAAAATTAAACAACGTTAAACAACAAACAAAGTAAACAAAAATCAAGAGATATATCTTGACTAGGAAAACAAGTGTTTGGTAGGCAAGCACGTCGCAGTCTCATTGAAAAATGGAGTCCGAGTCAGAGTCGGAGTCGAAAAGAGAGGGGGCGGGAATTTGTCCCGAAGGTCCTGGGAGAGGGGGATTGACCAGAGTGGCGGCCTTTGGCGAGATAATGTCTCTTGGTCTGGGAGTCTTAGGGAAAAGCTTGGCATCGTATGTACCAAGCGACTGGATTAGGGGGTTTGGGCAATCGGGACACTTTTTGTACAAGTTTTTGGTAAGATCCTGTATGTGTTCGCGAAGGGGTTTGATGCTGGCTGCGGCCTGCAGTTGCCTATTCGTGACGAACCATGGGGCCCCCATGGCTTGTCTGATACAGGCATTCTGCATCGCATCGAGCTTCTTCATCTGGTTGCTCGATGCAAAGCCCCATGCGGGGACGGCGTAAGTGAGGACTGGCCGTATGATGGCCTTATATATCGTGACTTTATCTTTTGGGGGTAACTTGCTGTTTTTACCGATCAGCGGGGCAAGGTTACTTTTGAGGGCTCTGGCTTTGACAACGCAAGATTTGATGTGCTTTGTAAGCGACAGTCTGCTGTCAAGGGTAACCCCGAGATATCTGACAGAGTCTTTCCAAGGGATCGACTCGCCAAACATCTCGAGTTTGTCTGGGGGGTGGCGCTTTCTATCGAACATGATTACCTCGCTCTTTCCCGGATTGACTACAAGTCTCCACTTGTAGTACCAGGGTTGGAGGAGCTTCAGTGAATCACGTGCGATAGTGATATTTCTGTTTCGCCGCGGGTGGGTCGAGACGATGGCTATGTCGTCTGCGAAGCAGGACAACATAGCGTTTTTGGGTACAGGGATGTCGTGCGTATATATATTGAAGAGAAGGGGGGAAAGAATAGAGCCTTGCGGCACCCCTGCTAATATTGCTCGAGTTGACGAAAAGTATGAGCCGATCTTGACCCGGAAGGTTCTGGCACAGAGGTAGGATGCAATAAGCCTTACTAGGCTTGAATTAATTCCCGCCATGTAAAGCTTATACAGCAAACCTATGTGCCAGACTTTGTCGAAGGCCTTGGCAATGTCCAGAAGGATAGCCAAGGCCCTGTGGCCTCTAGTAAAGCCTTCGGTAATTTTTTCAGTCACTCGCAGAATCTGATGCGTGGTCGAGTGCCCCTTACGAAAGCCGAATTGTTCGTTGGGTAAGATAACGAGATCGTCTACTTCGTTTTGAAGACGGGAGAGTATAATCTTTTCAGCTATCTTACCGATTGAGGAAAGTAGTGAAATGGGTCGGTAGTTTTGGGGGTTGGACGAGCACTTACCCGGCTTTGGTATGAGGATGACGTCGGCCAACTTCCACCTGCCGGGAAAGTGCTTAAGTCTGAGGGATGCGTTTATAATAGCCGTAAGGGCTGAAATGGCCTTTTTAGGGAGGTTTTTCAGCGCGGCATTTGATATGTTATCGGGGCCTGGAGCTCTTCTACTATTGGTGCTTTTTATGGCTTCCTTAATTTCGAAGAAAGATGCGGGCTGAATGGGGATGGGGTCTTCCAGGGCGAATTTTTGTTTGACCGTCGCGTTGATGGTATTTATGTGCTTTAAGAGCTTACGGTCTGAAGTGTTGACCGTGTTGGGGGAAAATTGTTCCTGGAGTGAATCAGCGAACAATTCGGCTTTGTCAAGGGGAAAGTAGGCGTGCGTTTTATCGGGTTTAATTAGGGTAGGGATGGAAGGACGAACGCCCTTGAGGGATTTCACCATTGCCCAGGCTGATCGGTTTTGGAAAGATAGGGACTCGATTTTGTCTTTCCATTTCTGGTTTGCGTAGTCCTGGAGTCCGGATTTGAGAAGGGCCCGGAGCTCCGACGCCTTTTTAATGTCATCGGGGTGCCAGGTCCGTTTTGCAACCTTATGGGCATGTCGTTTTTCCTGGATTAGTTGCAGGAGGTGCTGAGGGAGAGAGGGTCGAGAGAGCGGTATTTGCGCAGTTTTGGTGGCATAGTTCAGGGAGGTGGAAATATCTGTCTCTAGTTTGTGGACGTACTGTTCCAATTCTGTCGGCGTGGTGATTACGGGAATTTTACCCATAGTCTGGCGCAGGTGGTCCTGAAAAACGGGCCAAGATGTTCTTTTATGTGTTGCGTCGGGAGATGTTTCCTCCGGGGAAGGGTTTCCCAAGGTGAGCAGAATTGGATAATGGTCAGAGAGAAGGTGTTCACCTACCTCCATCTGATGCTGGGTCTGAAAATTTTTAAAAATGGCTACATCAAGCACGTCATTGGTGAAGCCAGGTCTATGACAAGTGTGAGTGGGGGACGTCGGGGCATCGATAACGAAAGGGAAGTTTTCGGCAAGAGCTTTAAGCTTTCTGCCGTTTGTGTTGGTCCTAATGGAGTGCCAGTCCGGATGCTTGGAGTTTAAGTCACCGGCGATAATGTGGGAATCGTCTCCGCTTCTTTGAAGAAGAGCGGAGATGTCTTGGGTGGGGTCTTGGTCTGGTTTGTTATAGGCTGAGGTGATGTGGAGCAAACCCTGATTGGCGAACGGAACGCAAATAGTGGTTGATTCCACATTGGCAGCTATTGTCGGGATGCGATGGTGGGGAATGACACGTTTAACATAGATGGCAGTACCACCCCTGCTGGCGTGTGTACGGTCGTCTCTGTATAATGTGAAGTTTGGCAGATTGGCGCGGATTGACTTTTTAAAATGAGTCTCACCGACCAATAAGATGTCGAGGTCGTGCTGGGAGGCAAACAGCTGAAGTAGTGTTCGCTTCTCGCTAGTGAGGCCGTTGGCATTCCAGAAGGCTATCTTAAGCGATTTGGGTATAGTTTGTGCCATTACGGGGAAGGTAGATGGCGCGGGCTAGGAAAGAAAAACAGGGAGGGCTTAATCGGATTTAATGAAATGCCTCAAAGTCTTTTGGATCTCGTCAGAGGTCAGGCCGAGCCTTGTGAGTTCGAGAGCGACTCTGGCGATTTCTTTAGTTGTCGCAGTGAAACGATCATTGGTGTCTGAGGGAGAGGGCTTGTTTGGTTGGTCGAGAGAAGGGAGCTTCTCGGGTTGAGAAGGAGCTGGATTGGAGGGTTTAGTCCGAGTCACCTCGGCATAAGCGCGGTCTTTGGTGACCGGTTTTGGAAGATGTCTCGGTTCCCTATTGGTAAATGGAGGGCGGGGGGGAACTTGGGTTCTCCACATCTTTGGAAAAGAGGGGCAACCGCGGTAGCTGGCCGGATGGTCACCACCACAGTTGGTACATATCGGGCGGGGGGCAACTCTAGTACAGTCAGCAGTCAGGTGGTTGCCGGGGCATTTGACACACCTGGGAGCCGCCTTACAGCAGCTCTGTGCGTGGCCAAACGACTGACATCGATGACACTGACCGATCTTAGTCTTTGCATGCGGGGCTTCAACGCGGATCTCAATGTTGATTACCTTATCTTCGTTGAAGATGTTTCTGGCCTTTTCAGACTTTGGCATAGTGACCATGATGAGAGGGATAGGTTTGCGATCCTTACTCCTCTTCATCCTGGCAACCGTGCAGTCATAGCCTTTGGCGGAGAGATCGTCTTGAACGTCTTGTATGTCGACTTCAATAGGAATGCCTCTGATCACGGCTTTCAGAGGCTTTTCATCTCTAAATTGGTGGAAGTACCACCCCCCTTCTTCGGGAGTGAGTACTTCCTCAAAATATTTGTAGGTCACCCTGTAATCTTTTTCGGTGGCAGGGGTGATATTAAGGCCACCGGCAAAAAGTTTCACCTTGGTGAACCTGACACCCATCCTGTCCAATTCTTTGTTCATCCGGCTCCACTTGCCGGTGTCCCTCAGCACTAGCGGTGGGATCCTGGTTTTAGGAGGGGAAAGGGTCTGCTGGGGGGGAAGGGTTTTGTCAGTGACCTGTCGAGGAGGTGACTGAGTTAAGGTCTGTTCTGGGATTTGGTTGGATGGACCCTGTTGGGAGTCAGGGTCATCCAACACCATTGGTTCCGGGAGTGAGAGGCTCTCAACAAGCTCGGTAGAAATGATGTCCTGAACTGATGGGAGAGGAATGGTTTGGTCGGACAGAGGGGGAGTAAGAGACCGCAACGTACTTACCTCCAGTTTCCTGTTTGTCGGCTTCTTCTTCTTACGGTCACAGCTGGCGGAGGAGCTCCTGGAGCCGGACCTGGTCGCACTCTTGACCTTTCTTTTCCTATCGCGGTTTACCAACGCGCTTTCGGACGGTATTTGGGCACTATCGGATTTCGGCTTCTCGGGACTTGACCTTTTGGCTTCCTTCGCCACCAGGAGAGCTTGGATTTCCACTACGTAACCTTTCAGTTCGTCACGGGTGGTGATCGCGTTGTCGTGGACAGACTTTGCCTTTTGGTAAGGCCGACTGTCAGGTCTTTCACCAATTTTTGTTAAGAACGCCTTTGTGGGGCTCGAGCCAAACGCGGCCAATTCTTTCTTGGTCCGTTCTATCAGGTCATCTTGTTCTGCGATGCAGACCTGGAGGTCGGATATCGAACCTCGCAGCTCTTCCTCAGTCATTTTCGCTAATTTGCGGATGTACGACATTTTTTATTTTGCGATAACGAATTTTGAATTTGAATTTATAAAAACGGTTGGTACTTACGGATCGCTTTATGTTAAACGGCTTGGCCAAGAATATTTTTCCACGATAACTTTTCAAAAACTCACAATTCACGATAAGCGCTCTATCGATAATCCTTCACGACCTTCTTTAAGAATTTCACAACTTATAAAACTCCTTGGGCGATAGATCACTATTTCTCGACTTTCTGGTCTTGACGATGTTGACAGCTCGGTGGTCCGGTTAAAAGTATACCCCGGCGTAGGTAACAGGTAACATTTCATGGCATCTGCGGAGCAGATGCGGGCGCAGCCCGCTTATCTCCTTCATCTAGTATATGAAACTAGCGTTTGGGAATTTTTTAACAAGGATTTCAAACCCGAGGAGAGGCCTAGAGCCGAGTCTTGACTTTGGGCGTTAAGGTAAGCACAGCGAGGCCGAGGCGACGCAAGAGTGCTTACCTTGGGCTTAATACCACGCGCAACGAGCACCAGCAACACCGTTACCATATTTATTTAATTATATAAAAATATACAAACAAATTACTAACAACAAATTACAGATCTAGTAAAAGTGCTGAAAGAAAAATTAAACAACGTTAAACAACAAACAAAGTAAACAAAAATCAAGAGATATATCTTGACTAGGAAAACAAGTGTTTGGTAGGCAAGCACGTCGCAGTCTCATTGAAAAATGGAGTCCGAGTCAGAGTCGGAGTCGAAAAGAGAGGGGGCGGGAATTTGTCCCGAAGGTCCTGGGAGAGGGGGATTGACCAGAGTGGCGGCCTTTGGCGAGATAATGTCTCTTGGTCTGGGAGTCTTAGGGAAAAGCTTGGCATCGTATGTACCAAGCGACTGGATTAGGGGGTTTGGGCAATCGGGACACTTTTTGTACAAGTTTTTGGTAAGATCCTGTATGTGTTCGCGAAGGGGTTTGATGCTGGCTGCGGCCTGCAGTTGCCTATTCGTGACGAACCATGGGGCCCCCATGGCTTGTCTGATACAGACATTCTGCATCGCATCGAGCTTCTTCATCTGGTTGCTCGATGCAAAGCCCCATGCGGGGACGGCGTAAGTGAGGACTGGCCGTATGATGGCCTTATATATCGTGACTTTATCTTTTGGGGGTAACTTGCTGTTTTTACCGATCAGCGGGGCAAGGTTACTTTTGAGGGCTCTGGCTTTGACAACGCAAGATTTGATGTGCTTTGTAAGCGACAGTCTGCTGTCAAGGGTAACCCCGAGATATCTGACAGAGTCTTTCCAAGGGATCGACTCGCCAAACATCTCGAGTTTGTCTGGGGGGTGGCGCTTTCTATCGAACATGATTACCTCGCTCTTTCCCGGATTGACTACAAGTCTCCACTTGTAGTACCAGGGTTGGAGGAGCTTCAGTGACTCACGTGCGATAGTGATATTTCTGTTTCGCCGCGGGTGGGTCGAGACGATGGCTATGTCGTCTGCGAAGCAGGACAACATAGCGTTTTTGGGTACAGGGATGTCGTGCGTATATATATTGAAGAGAAGGGGGGAAAGAATAGAGCCTTGCGGCACCCCTGCTAATATTGCTCGAGTTGACGAAAAGTATGAGCCGATCTTGACCCGGAAGGTTCTGGCACAGAGGTAGGATGCAATAAGCCTTACTAGGCTTGAATTAATTCCCGCCATGTAAAGCTTATACAGCAAACCTATGTGCCAGACTTTGTCGAAGGCCTTGGCAATGTCCAGAAGGATAGCCAAGGCCCTGTGGCCTCTAGTAAAGCCTTCGGTAATTTTTTCAGTCACTCGCAGAATCTGATGCGTGGTCGAGTGCCCCTTACGAAAGCCGAATTGTTCGTTGGGTAAGATAACGAGATCGTCTACTTCGTTTTGAAGACGGGAGAGTATAATCTTTTCAGCTATCTTACCGATTGAGGAAAGTAGTGAAATGGGTCGGTAGTTTTGGGGGTTGGACGAGCACTTACCCGGCTTTGGTATGAGGATGACGTCGGCCAACTTCCACCTGCCGGGAAAGTGCTTAAGTCTGAGGGATGCGTTTATAATAGCCGTAAGGGCTGAAATGGCCTTTTTAGGGAGGTTTTTCAGCGCGGCATTTGATATGTTATCGGGGCCTGGAGCTCTTCTACTATTGGTGCTTTTTATGGCTTCCTTAATTTCGAAGAAAGATGCGGGCTGAATGGGGATGGGGTCTTCCAGGGCGAATTTTTGTTTGACCGTCGCGTTGATGGTATTTATGTGCTTTAAGAGCTTACGGTCTGAAGTGTTGACCGTGTTGGGGGAAAATTGTTCCTGGAGTGAATCAGCGAACAATTCGGCTTTGTCGAGGGGAAAGTAGGCGTGCGTTTTATCGGGTTTAATTAGGGTAGGGATGGAAGGACGAACGCCCTTGAGGGATTTCACCATTGCCCAGGCTGATCGGTTTTGGAAAGATAGGGACTCGAT
The DNA here is from genome assembly GCA_905340355.1 of Rhagonycha fulva. NCBI lineage: Eukaryota > Metazoa > Arthropoda > Insecta > Coleoptera > Cantharidae > Rhagonycha > Rhagonycha fulva. Next base: position 18,097,662 of record HG996554.1, on the reverse strand, counting down.
TTTGTCTTTCCATTTCTGGTTTGCGTAGTCCTGGAGTCCGGATTTGAGAAGGGCCCGGAGCTCCGACGCCTTTTTAATGTCATCGGGGTGCCAGGTCCGTTTTGCAACCTTATGGGCATGTCGTTTTTCCTGGATTAGTTGCAGGAGGTGCTGAGGGAGAGAGGGTCGAGAGAGCGGTATTTGCGCAGTTTTGGTGGCATAGTTCAGGGAGGTGGAAATATCTGTCTCTAGTTTGTGGACGTACTGTTCCAATTCTGTCGGCGTGGTGATTACGGGAATTTTACCCATAGTCTGGCGCAGGTGGTCCTGAAAAACGGGCCAAGATGTTCTTTTATGTGTTGCGTCGGGAGATGTTTCCTCCGGGGAAGGGTTTCCCAAGGTGAGCAGAATTGGATAATGGTCAGAGAGAAGGTGTTCACCTACCTCCATCTGATGCTGGGTCTGAAAATTTTTAAAAATGGCTACATCAAGCACGTCATTGGTGAAGCCAGGTCTATGACAAGTGTGAGTGGGGGACGTCGGGGCATCGATAACGAAAGGGAAGTTTTCGGCAAGAGCTTTAAGCTTTCTGCCGTTTGTGTTGGTCCTAATGGAGTGCCAGTCCGGATGCTTGGAGTTTAAGTCGCCGGCGATAATGTGGGAATCGTCTCCGCTTCTTTGAAGAAGAGCGGAGATGTCTTGGGTGGGGTCTTGGTCTGGTTTGTTATAGACTGAGGTGATGTGGAGCAAACCCTGATTGGCGAACGGAACGCAAATAGTGGTTGATTCCACATTGGCAGCTATTGTCGGGATGCGATGGTGGGGAATGACACGTTTAACATAGATAGCAGTACCACCCCTGCTGGCGTGTGTACGGTCGTCTCTGTATAATGTGAAGTTTGGCAGATTGGCGCGGATTGACTTTTTGAAATGAGTCTCACCGACCAATAAGATATCGAGGTCGTGCTGGGAGGCAAACAGCTGAAGTAGTGTTCGCTTCTCGCTACTGAGGCCGTTGGCATTCCAGAAGGCTATCTTAAGCGATTTGGGTATGGTTTGTGCCATTACGGGGAAAGTAGATGGCGCGGGCTAGAAAAGAGAACAGGGAGGGCTTAATCGGATTTAATGAAATGCCTCAAAGTCTTTTGGATCTCGTCAGAGGTCAGGCCGAGCCTTGTGAGTTCGAGAGCGACTCTGGCGATTTCTTTAGTTGTCGCAGTGAAGCGATCATTGGTATCTGAGGGGGAGGGCTTGTTTGGTTGGTCGAGAGAAGGGAGCTTCTCGGGTTGAGAAGGAGCTGGATTGGAGGGTTTAGTCCGAGTCACCTCGGCATAAGCGCGGTCTTTGGTGACCGGTTTTGGAAGATGTCTCGGTTCCCTATTGGTAAATGGAGGGCGGGGGGGAACTTGGGTTCTCCACATCTTTGGAAAAGAGGGGCAACCGCGGTAGCTGGCCGGATGGTCACCACCACAGTTGGTACATATCGGGCGGGGGGCAACTCTAGTACAGTCAGCAGTCAGGTGGTTGCCGGGGCATTTGACACACCTGGGAGCCGCCTTACAGCAGCTCTGTGCGTGGCCAAACGACTGACCGAGTAGTGTGTAGGGGAGCTACCGGATGGGCGGAGTCAACGCGTGCATCGCTCTCTCGTTATAAGAGAATCCCCCTAGACTCTGAAAAATGATAGTTCGATCCGAACAACCAAAGTGACCAGACGTGCCTTTCGTGCCTTCCAGTTTTACCAAGCGATTAAGTCATTAGTAGCAGTGTCAGTAGACATTATCTGTCACAGACTAAAATTATTTTTTAGTCTCTACACCGCTCTAATAACGACCGACAAAACCAAAAGAATTTATCAATTCTCTCCACTAATCTCTTTCTTTCACAGATACAACAGCAAATTTCAAATCATCAGCAGTATGGCCAACCAAACTCAAGCAACCGCACTGAAGGAACTTGATGCCTACCTTCTCAGGATGGCAGCACAGATTGAGGAAATGCGATTGGAATTGGCAGCAGGTCAACAGAAACGAGCAGCAATAATGAAAATGATGAAGGAGGCCACCCCAACAACGGAAGCAGCAGTCCAGGAAGCCCCGTTCCAAACGCAAAAAGGAAAACCCGGCAAACCGAAGAGGAGCAGATCAAGTGGTTCCACTGACGAGGATAACATCCAAACCAAAAATCGATTTTATCCCCTCTTCAAAAAGAAGGCCACGGACACCGCGGAACCAAAGGATTCGACAACCATGGACATCAACGTACCGGCGGTCAACCCCTCTGCCCGCACTGGCGAAAAACCCCACAAGACCTCCCAACAGACCACCAAAACTGCCCCTACAAAATCAGCCATGCCGGAAAAGGACACGAAAATTTACGCCCCAAGGATCCCGCCAATAGTCTTACATGAAACCAGCAACTGGACCGCTCTTGGAGAAGAAATCCGTAAATCTGGCATCGAAACCACATCCGTTAAAATGCTAAAAGACTCTATCTCCATACTGGCGAAAACGGAAGAAGATTTTTCAAGGCTGGACAAGTTCTTCGCGGCAAAAAACCTTCCCACCCACTCCTACCTGCTTCCAAGGGAGAAACCACTAAAAGTGGTAGTACGAGGACTTTCCGGAACGACACCAACGGACGCGATAATTGAAGACCTAAACAGCCAAGGATTCGACATCATAGCGGTGAACCAGATGCGACGAGGACCTGCAAGAAGACCCATGCCACTCTTTCTCGTCCAACTAAATCGCTCGGACCATTCCAAGACCATTTTTAACTTGGAAAGGATCAACAATTTCAATATCACCATTGAAACCCTCCGACCAAGATCCACGCCTGCACAATGTCATAGGTGCCAAAGATTTGGACACTCTCAGCGTTGCTGCAGACTTCAACCTCGATGTGTGAAATGTGGAAAGGACCACCACACGGCAACATGCGAGAAGAGGCCAGACACTCCAGCCACCTGCGCAAACTGCAAAGGCCCACATACGGCAAACTACAGAAAATGCAGCGAGTACCCCCAACCAAGATTCAACGAGTACTCCCGCCCGGCACAAAGATTTCCACAGCGGCGAGAAACCTACCAAGGTCACCGAGGACAGCACCCATTCTCGCAGCAGTACCGCCTCTCACAACCCAGGATGTCAGAGGACCGCCGCTACAATCGCGATCGCCAGCAAAGAAGGAGGGAACGAGACCGCAGCCCATCCCCGGAATTCAACAGGAATCGCTCCAGGTCCCAAAGCAGGAGAAGATCGGACCGACGAGAAGACACCATCACCCCCTCCCGATCCCCTTCTACCCAAACCGAAACTCCCACCCGTTCCTCTTCTACCCGAATGGAAACCCTTCTTAACGACCCCGAAATAAGCAAACTATTATCTGCACTGTCTAACAAAATTTATTCTCTAGGAAACACCGATGAAGCCAAAAAGATGATCTCCCACGTACGTGGAATACAGTTCGCCAACGCCTTAATCGGCGGCCGCGACCATTAGTTCCCGTACGCAGCCCGCTTCTCTCGCCATGGCCTACTGGAACGCGAATGGACTGAAGGGGAAGAAACATCTCCTGCTGGACTTCGCGTTTAACCACGACCTCGATGTAATTCTGGTCAATGAAACACACCTCAGGACCTGCGACAGCGCAAATCTCCCGAACTACGCGATGTATCGATCGGATCGTGACGGCAAAGGAGGTGGAACCGCCGTCTACATCAAGAGATCGATCGAACACCACGAAGTCGCGCTCCCCCAGCTGCACCAAATAGAAGCCACGGCGGTTGCCATCCATACAAGCGGACATGGATGGCTTCAACTTTCATCAGCCTACCTTCCTCCCGGTAAACTCATTATTCAAGACGACCTAACCTCTCTACTTTCAGGCCCAAATGGTTCAATCGTTGCTGGAGATTTCAACGCAAAGCACACCACTTGGAACTGCCAAAGGAACAACGCCCAAGGTCGCACTCTTTTCGATTTCGCCCACGAATTGGACTTCGCCATCGACGCTCCAACGGACCCCACTCACTACTCCTACGCCGGAACTCCAACCTTCATCGACGTCGCTCTCCTAAAGGACGTTCATTGGCAGCACCGGCTCACAACGGCATGTGAGCTCACTTCAGACCACCTTCCAGTCCTGATGTACATCGGAAACATCCCGCACGACCGTCCAAATACAACAAGGTCCAAAGTTGTATGGCCCGTCTTCCAGGATCACCTTCTAGCGAACATGGGAGACATTCCAATCATCGACACCACAAGCCAACTGGACGACTACGTAGAAGCTCTTCACCTCAACATCCAAGCCTCGATTCAATACGCCACAAATGCTGTTCCGGTCGCAGATCTTCGAGACCAACTTCCCCCGCATCTCAAGCAGCTAATCAAGGACAAGAATCGAGCGCGAAAACTTGCTCAAAGGACTCATCACCCCGTCGACAAATCCGAGTATCAACGCCTCAAATCCCAGGTCACTAACGAAGTCAAGGAGCACAAGGACGCCGAATGGACCAGCAAACTTGAAGCCCTTTCGTTCGAGGATTCAAGCTCTTGGAAATTCATCAAAAATTTCCGCACCAAAAGGACTCCGATGCCAGCTCTCCTAAGACCGGACGGGACCCAAGCAAAAACGGACAAGGACAAAGCCGACGCTCTAGCTGCCAGTCTCCAACTTCAATGCGCGCCTAACACCACCTACGACGACCCCGATCACATCCAGATGGTAGAAGACTTCGTGAAGGAAGCCCTGAACGCCCCGGACGAATCAACAATCGAACCCGCATCGTTCAAGGAAGTCAGAAGTCTCATTAGGCAGGCGAAAATCAAAAGCGCACCCGGTCCAGACGGCATCACCCACAGGGCACTGAAGGAGTTACCACGAAAAGCGATCACTGCAATCACAACCATCGTGAATGCAGCGCTTCGACTCCGTCACTTCCCGAAATTATGGAAGCACGCAAACGTCATCGTCATCCACAAGCAAGGACAGCCGAAAAACCAACCGAAGAGCTATCGTCCAATTAGCCTTCTTTCCACCATCGGCAAAATCGCGGAGAAAATCATCTTAAATCGACTCAAGAAAGAAATGGATTCTAACAAGGTCGTCCCCGATGAACAATTTGGATTTCGCGAAGGTCACTCCACGACTCATCAAATCCTTCGCATCGTCGAGCAAATTTCAAAGGGGTTCTCGAAAAAAGAATGCACCGTCGCCCTTCTTCTAGACATCTCCAAGGCATTCGACTCCGTATGGCACCCCGGACTCCTCTACAAGATGCTTCGAGCCGGTATCAAACTCGCCATCGTAAAACTACTCCATTCTTATCTTGCAGAAAGAACCTTTTGCATCGCCGCCGATGGGACCAAATCCGAACCTCATCCAATGAACGCAGGGGTCCCCCAAGGTTCGCCACTTTCTGCACCCCTCTACAACATTTACATGAGCGACATTCCCAAGCCAATCCACCCGCAGGTCAACAATTTCTACTTCGCGGACGACACAGCAGTAGCATCAACTTCAATTTCCCCGGACATCGCCACGCAAAGAGTTCAAGACGTAGCGGAACAAATCGAGCAATGGATGGGAGACTGGCGTATCGGAGTCAACACTAACAAGAGCGTAGCAATCATCTTCGCGCGATGTAAGAAAAGGACCACTGCAAAAGCCAACCTTTGGATGAACGGGTCCCTCATCCAATGGCAAAAATCGGCGAAGTACCTTGGCGTCACCATGGACCAAAAACTAAATTGGGGCCAACACATCACCAACATCACGAACAAATCAAGGGGAACGATGTCGCAACTCTACTCGCTCGTAGGTCCAAAGAGCAAAATGTCGCCGGCCAACAAACTCCGCGTCTACAAAACCATCATCAGGCCGGCGCTCACGTACGCTGCACCAGCATGGGGTCACGCAGCCAAAACCCACATCAACAAGATTGAATCAATACAAAATAAGCTCGTCCGCTACGCATGGAACCCGCCAAGAAGAGTAACAAACGTCCGTCTCCGCAACGACTCCAAATTAACCACCGTCAAAAAATTCATAAGGAACCACACCGAGAAATTTTACGCGAAATCAGAAGACCACCAAAATCCGCTAATCAACCAACTGGGAAAGTACGACAAAGAAAACCATCCGAAATACAAGATGCCAAGGGAAATCATTGATGACGCCGACCCCTAACGACCCCGCATAAGTAAAAAAGGACTCCTGCAAACCAAAAACCACGCCCACGAAAAACTAACCACGCCCACAAGAAAACCGGCTACTTTAGGGAAAAGACACCACGAACACACATCGCACGAACATAAAAAGGTATTCAATTAAAACTCCCACAACCCATCCACTGCATCCTAGTCTACCAAACCTTTCTCTCGCCGATCCCTTGCGGGTGAAGCCAGCCAGGACTTAGCTTCGCGCTAATTTTCGGAGGTACGCCTCAATAAAAATTATCCGACGTAACGTTGCGGGCAAGCCCGCAACCTTACTCTTCAAGTCTGCGAAGATATGGGGCAACAGCCCTGGTGCTTCGCACCAGACCAGAATAAGATGGACTCTGAAAAATTATTCGAACACCGTTCGTCGTTGTGTGTGTTTACGTGTTAATCGCATCCGATATGCCACCAAAAACTAGCGGCAAAGCCGCCAAGAAAGCCGGTAAGGCCCAAAAGAACATCTCGAAGACCGACAAGAAGAAGAAACGCAGGAGGAAGGAGAGTTACGCAATCTACATCTACAAGGTGTTGAAACAGGTGCATCCCGACACCGGTATCTCGAGCAAGGCCATGTCGATCATGAACAGTTTCGTGAACGACATCTTCGAACGCATAGCCGCCGAGGCGTCCCGTTTGGCTCACTACAACAAGCGATCGACCATCACGAGCAGGGAAATTCAAACCGCCGTCCGTCTCTTGTTGCCGGGAGAGTTGGCCAAGCACGCCGTGAGCGAAGGTACTAAGGCCGTCACCAAGTACACCAGCTCGAAATAGACGACGATTATTGATTCGCGACGTCTAAAAAATCAAAAAGGTCCCTTTAGGGACCACAAACAATTTTAGAAAATGAATTTTTAATCGAACAAAACGAAAGTTAGATAGATAGATAGATAAAATTAATTATAGTTAGGTACTAAATTACTGATGATTATTATTAAAATAATAAAAAAAGAGTAAATATTTTGTCCCCAAAACGAAGTAGTCTTAAGAGGCACCCGCATTTAATGGATGGCGCGCGGCATTATAATATAATAAAGGAAGATACGAATGAATTAATGTAAGAAGAAACTTATGTAATGGATAAACAACGAATAAGGTATCGGCGGCGTCTGGAAACCCGATCCGTCACCATTTACGATGCGCGATTGTGTCGGCACGGCAGGCGATTATGTTACATTTAAATGTACTTAATAAACAATAATATTATGAATATATAGAGTAAATAGGTACTTTCGACGGAAAAGATAACGTAGGTGGAGCGGAAGGGCGATAAGTATAACACCGCGAAGATTTATTTGGAGATTTGAAGCGTCGGGGCACAGCTTGCCTTGCGAAAACGACGGTGCGCCGGGCGGCCGTCGGACTCGGGCGATTAAGCGTAATTTAGGGAGAAGTTATAACGCGGGAAAGGTACGGGCGGTTTCGTAGGACGAGGGAATGTACAAGGAGGTCGTCGAGACGCGCGAGAGCCGTACCTCGATAAGGACGCCGGAAGGGAAGGCCGAAAACCCGCGGCGCACGTCGTGTTGTGTGCTAGTCGGGCACGCATTATCGACTCGGAGGGTTCGTCTCGAGCGCGGGCGAAGAAGCGTGCGGACGCAAGTCGACGGCGGCGGCGGTTGGAGAGACGTCGAAGACGTCCGTCGTCGGTTGCGACTCTCGTAAGAGGGTAAATAAATTAAAAGAAAGCGAGCGCGTGTCTGCGAATGATCGCCGACGCGTACCGTAGAAAAATTTAGCGGCGCGACGATTTTGCTGACGAGGCATTCTGTTGACGGTACGTGCGCACCGCACTACGGTGAGGCCCAAGAAATTTGGACATTATTATTGTATCGCACTTCGTCGTGGAGTGTTGTATTAGTTTGTACCTATAAAATTATTACGAGTAAATTTTTAGACGCCATGGCAGACGCAACCGTAGCCGCAAGTCCCGAGAACGCCGCGTCGTCGGGAGCCGTCCAGAAGGGCGCCGCGAAGAAGGGCAAAGGCGCCGCCGGCGCGAAAAAGAAAGCAGCGTCGCACCCTCGAACGAGCGATATGGTGAACGCCGCAATCAAGAGCTTAAAGGAACGCGGGGGTTCCTCCCTGCAGGCGATCAAGAAATACGTGTCGGCGAACTACAAGGTGGACGCCGACAAGTTGTCGCCGTTCATCAAGAAGTACATCAAGTCGGCGGTCGCCGGAGGCGCGCTGGTGCAAACGAAGGGCAAGGGCGCGTCCGGATCGTTCAAGTTGGCGTCGACCGCCGGAACGGCGGCGACGAAGAAACCTGCCGCTGGAAAGAAGGCCAAAGCCGGAGCGAAGACCGCAAAACGGAAGAGCGCCGACGCCGCCTCGACCGCCGCCAAAACGAAGACGAGCGCGAAAACGGCGGTCAAGAAGGTCGCCGCTTCTCCCGCCAAGAAAGGCGCGGCCGCTTCCGCGCGAGCCGGCAAACGGACGTCCGCCGTCGCCGAGAAAAAGACCGCCGCCGTCGTCGTCTCCAAGGCCAAGTCGCCTTCGAAGGCAAAAAAAACCACCAAGGTTCCCACCAAAAAACCCAAGGCGCCCAAATCCATCAAAAAATCGACCAAGAAGGTGGCCGCGAAGAAGAAGTAGAGATAGGCAGAATCTCGAAAAAAGGTCGTTTTTACGACCGAGAAACGTCGATTTACGTTGTCGTAAATCGACGGAACAAAATGGTCCTGTACAGGACCGCAAATAAATTTGATAAAAGAGTTTACGTTATTAAGCAAACGAAATAGTTAAAACCGCAATATTTAATAATAAATTATAAACGATTGTCGTCGCACAGTCTAGTAGAAGATATAATAAACGGTAGATGGCAGCCGCCCACGCACGTACTCTCCTTTATCGCCGTAACGCGATCCGCGGGTGTACGTGTAAAAATAATAAACAAAGCAATATCTGTGGGATAAATGAATGAAGAGGAGCGCAATTGTTATTTTTGCAACCGTCGGCCGGCGGTCCCTTGATACAAAGGAAGTATCACGTTACGGAACGATAAGGTGAACTTGGTTAAGATTTAACATTGTAGTTTAATTTAAATATTGGACACGTATTAGCTTTTCGTGTAATGAAACGTCGACGGGCTTAATAAAAAAAAGGAGTTGGTAACGATTTAACGTAGGCGTATAATAACAAGGGTTCTCTTAACTTTAAAAAAAGTTTTTGGCTCTAAAGAAGAGCCGTTTTTTTTTTTTTGCCAATCGATGGATCGACGATTAAGCGCGTTCGCCGCGAATTCTCCTGGCGAGTTGGATGTCCTTGGGCATGATGGTGACCCTCTTGGCGTGGATGGCGCACAAGTTGGTATCCTCGAAAAGGCCGACGAGGTAGGCCTCGCTGGCTTCCTGGAGGGCCATCACGGCGGAACTCTGGAAACGCAAGTCGGTCTTGAAATCTTGAGCGATCTCGCGGACGAGCCGTTGGAAGGGCAACTTGCGGATGAGAAGTTCGGTACTTTTTTGATAACGACGGATCTCCCGAAGGGCGACGGTACCGGGCCTGTAACGATGGGGCTTCTTAACTCCTCCGGTGGCGGGCGCGCTCTTCCTGGCGGCCTTGGTGGCGAGCTGTTTGCGGGGCGCTTTACCACCGGTGGATTTACGTGCGGTTTGCTTGGTACGAGCCATTTCGAAAATATGACGATGCGTATACTATAGAGGTAACGGTGCAACTATGCTCGTCGCTTTAAAGTCCCCTATATTTATCAACTCCCGTCGCCGAAAGTAACGAGGGAACGTTGCCGGTTGGTCGGTCGGGCCACGCCCAGCGTAGGACCGGTCGAAAGCATAAATACGGGTGTTTTATTGAGGCGAAAGCATTAGTGAGCGAGTGTAAGACGTCGTAGTACACGTAGTTAACGTATAATAATTAATCGAAGATGACCGGTCGTGGCAAAGGAGGCAAAGGTTTGGGAAAAGGTGGCGCGAAAAGACATCGCAAAGTTTTGCGCGATAACATCCAGGGCATCACGAAACCGGCGATCAGACGTTTGGCTCGCAGAGGCGGCGTAAAACGTATCTCCGGTTTGATCTACGAAGAGACCCGTGGCGTGTTGAAGGTGTTTTTGGAAAACGTGATCCGCGACGCCGTGACCTACACGGAGCACGCGAAGAGGAAGACCGTGACCGCGATGGACGTGGTTTACGCATTGAAACGTCAAGGACGTACCCTGTACGGTTTCGGAGGTTAAATAACTTTGGTTGTTTATCGTCGATGGACGAGGGAAAAAAAAAAACAAACGGTTCCTTTAGGAACCAAAAATATGATCAGAATAAGAGAGTAAATGTTGTTAAGTCGATTCGTTGGAGTTTGGCGTAATTGAATTTGGTTGAATTGGAGAAGTTGCGATTGATTTGGTGAGCGTAAGGTTGTAAATGTTGCAGTAATAGATGTAAGAATTATGTATTTGAGGAAATAAAGAAAGAAAGTAATTTGAATAGGATTTGGGCGAAGAAGGAAGGAAGGAAGGAAGGAAGGAAGGAAGGAAGGGTGTTGTTGTTGTGGAATATGTAAATTATAATGATAGAAAGGTTGTAATAATATTATAGGGTGATTTGTTGTGTCTAAGCGAGGGAGGGAGGGAGGGAGGGAAAATAATTGAATCACCTGAGGAGAGTAGAGATAAAAAAGAAAAAAAAAATAGGGCATGATATGTGGAGGTGGTGGTTAATTGTTATTAACGACCGAGCGCGAGGAGCGAATGAATGGGATGATTTGTGGGATAAGATGGGAGCGCGGTTGCACGGTTTAAGTGATTGGGAACGTTTAAGAGTATCCCGGGGTGTTCTCACCGGGGGGTTTGGGGGGTATGGAATACCCCCCAAGGGGGGGTCCGGGGGTCCTCCCCCGGAAAATTTTTAAAAACCGGAAGTAGAATAGCGAGTTTTTAACGATTTTTTAAAGAAACGAAAGTACGTTATCGATAGACGACGTTTATTTATTTATAATAAGCGATCGGGATGGGCCATATTTGAAAGTCGATTTATATATGAATTGAAAGATTTCATCAACACAAATAATTTAGATATAAAATATCGTTCGCATTACATCGGTACGCCATCTGGCGTGTTATAATTATTTTTCCACGTAAATAAAGATAAAGGATAACTCGTCGTCATAATAACACGAGGTAGACGTGGGCGGAAAAGATTGCGACCGTCTAGAATCGTGGTACATTGCTGCGTAAGCAAAATGCTTGCTCGAGTTGGAAAGGTAGGATACTCGCCGTATGTAAGATAAGAAATAAATAGATAGATAACTAACGCATAAAGTTACTCCGGACAAATGTATACCCGCTTATAATGTTCTTAAACTTTTTTTTAACTTTTTTCGATTCGTTTTCGGGCCCCGGCGTTTGGGCTCTGGGTGGGTGGTTGGTTATACTTGGGGTTATTGTTAATAATAATCGAATGTCGGCGACGCGTGGGCGTTTTACGTGTCGTGGAGTTTATTTTGATGTCGGAATTAGAAGGAGTCGTATTATCGTCGGGCGCGTCGCCGTCGTCGATATTGGGATGGTTTCTCGTCGGTGCGTTGATAACGAAGGGAGGGTTTTTCGTCGTCCGCGGGCCTCGCACGCACGTCCGTCCGCAAGGAATAAATTTTTGGTTACGGCGTTACGGAGTTTCTCTTCGTTATGCATAAATCGAGAGGCGTCATATTATCGAGTGCGATAATTTTGGATTGGTTTTTCGCCGGGGTGCGCGGCATACACGTTTTAGGCGGAGTAAGTTTTGCATCGTTAAATGTTAAAATTCTTGTTCGTAATAAATTTTAGGCCCTAATAAGGGCCAGTGTTGTTTTTCTTTTTGAAAAGGCGCAGCCGGCGAGCGATTTACGCTTTCTTTTCGGTCTTCTTGGGCAAGAGGACGGCTTGGATGTTGGGTAGCACGCCGCCCTGCGCGATGGTGACGCCGGACAAGAGCTTGTTCAACTCCTCGTCGTTCCTGATGGCCAATTGAAGATGCCTCGGGATGATACGGGTTTTCTTGTTATCCCTGGCGGCGTTGCCGGCCAACTCGAGAACTTCGGCGGCGAGGTACTCCATGACGGCGGCGAGATAGACCGGTGCACCGGCACCAACGCGCTCGGCGTAATTGCCCTTCCTGAGAAGACGATGGATTCTTCCTACGGGAAACTGAAGTCCGGCCCTACTGGACCTGGACTTTGCTTTTCCCTTAACTTTTCCTCCCTTTCCACGTCCGGACATGACGGTTACGAGTGTATCGGTTGTTGTTGGAGCGTAAATAAGCGACTGCTCGTTGTTGCGACGAGCGACGGAATACTAATACCCCGGCGTAAGGTAACAGGTAACATTTCATGGCATCTGCGGAGCAGATGCGGGCGCAGCCCGCTTATCTCCTTCATCTAGTATATGAAACTAGCGTTTGGGAATTTTTTAACAAGGATTTCAAACCCGAGGAGAGGCCTAGAGCCGAGTCTTGACTTTGGGCGTTAAGGTAAACACAGCGAGGCCGAGGCGACGCAAGAGTGCTTACCTTGGGCTTAATACCACGCGCAACGAGCACCAGCAACACCGTTACCATATTTATTTAATTATATAAAAATATACAAACAAATTACTAACAACAAATTACAGATCTAGTAAAGGTGCTGAAAGAAAAATTAAACAACGTTAAACAACAAACAAAGTAAACAAAAAAATCAAGAGATATATCTTGACTAGGAAAACAAGTGTTTGGTAGGCAAGCACGTCGCAGTCTCATTGAAAAATGGAGTCCGAGTCAGAGTCGGAGTCGAAAAGAGAGGGGGCGGGAATTTGTCCCGAAGGTCCTGGGAGAGGGGGATTGACCAGAGTGGCGGCCTTTGGCGAGATAATGTCTCTTGGTCTGGGAGTCTTAGGGAAAAGCTTGGCATCGTATGTACCAAGCGACTGGATTAGGGGGTTTGGGCAATCGGGACACTTTTTGTACAAGTTTTTGGTAAGATCCTGTATGTGTTCGCGAAGGGGTTTGATGCTGGCTGCGGCCTGCAGTTGCCTATTCGTGACGAACCATGGGGCCCCCATGGCTTGTCTGATACAGGCATTCTGCATCGCATCGAGCTTCTTCATCTGGTTGCTCGATGCAAAGCCCCATGCGGGGACGGCGTAAGTGAGGACTGGCCGTATGATGGCCTTATATATCGTGACTTTATCTTTTGGGGGTAACTTGCTGTTTTTACCGATCAGCGGGGCAAGGTTACTTTTGAGTGCTCTGGCTTTGACAACGCAAGATTTGATGTGCTTTGTAAGCGACAGTCTGCTGTCAAGGGTAACCCCGAGATATCTGACAGAGTCTTTCCAAGGGATCGACTCGCCAAACATCTCGAGTTTGTCTGGGGGGTGGCGCTTTCTATCGAACATGATTACCTCGCTCTTTCCCGGATTGACTACAAGTCTCCACTTGTAGTACCAGGGTTGGAGGAGCTTCAGTGAATCACGTGCGATAGTGATATTTCTGTTTCGCCGCGGGTGGGTCGAGACGATGGCTATGTCGTCTGCGAAGCAGGACAACATAGCGTTTTTGGGTACAGGGATGTCGTGCGTATATATATTGAAGAGAAGGGGGGAAAGAATAGAGCCTTGCGGCACCCCTGCTAATATTGCTCGAGTTGACGAAAAGTATGAGCCGATCTTGACCCGGAAGGTTCTGGCACAGAGGTAGGATGCAATAAGCCTTACTAGGCTTGAATTAATTCCCGCCATGTAAAGCTTATACAGCAAACCTATGTGCCAGACTTTGTCGAAGGCCTTGGCAATGTCCAGAAGGATAGCCAAGGCCCTGTGGCCTCTAGTAAAGCCTTCGGTAATTTTTTCAGTCACTCGCAGAATCTGATGCGTGGTCGAGTGCCCCTTACGAAAGCCGAATTGTTCGTTGGGTAAGATAACGAGATCGTCTACTTCGTTTTGAAGACGGGAGAGTATAATCTTTTCAGCTATCTTACCGATTGAGGAAAGTAGTGAAATGGGTCGGTAGTTTTGGGGGTTGGACGAGCACTTACCCGGCTTTGGTATGAGGATGACGTCGGCCAACTTCCACCTGCCGGGAAAGTGCTTAAGTCTGAGGGATGCGTTTATAATAGCCGTAAGGGCTGAAATGGCCTTTTTAGGGAGGTTTTTCAGCGCGGCATTTGATATGTTATCGGGGCCTGGAGCTCTTCTACTATTGGTGCTTTTTATGGCTTCCTTAATTTCGAAGAAAGATGCGGGCTGAATGGGGATGGGGTCTTCCAGGGCGAATTTTTGTTTGACCGTCGCGTTGATGGTATTTATGTGCTTTAAGAGCTTACGGTCTGAAGTGTTGACCGTGTTGGGGGAAAATTGTTCCTGGAGTGAATCAGCGAACAATTCGGCTTTGTCAAGGGGAAAGTAGGCGTGCGTTTTATCGGGTTTAATTAGGGTAGGGATGGAAGGACGAACGCCCTTGAGGGATTTCACCATTGCCCAGGCTGATCGGTTTTGGAAAGATAGGGACTCGATTTTGTCTTTCCATTTCTGGTTTGCGTAGTCCTGGAGTCCGGATTTGAGAAGGGCCCGGAGCTCCGACGCCTTTTTAATGTCATCGGGGTGCCAGGTCCGTTTTGCAACCTTATGGGCATGTCGTTTTTCCTGGATTAGTTGCAGGAGGTGCTGAGGGAGAGAGGGTCGAGAGAGCGGTATTTGCGCAGTTTTGGTGGCATAGTTCAGGGAGGTGGAAATATCTGTCTCTAGTTTGTGGACGTACTGTTCCAATTCTGTCGGCGTGGTGATTACGGGAATTTTACCCATAGTCTGGCGCAGGTGGTCCTGAAAAACGGGCCAAGATGTTCTTTTATGTGTTGCGTCGGGAGATGTTTCCTCCGGGGAAGGGTTTCCCAAGGTGAGCAGAATTGGATAATGGTCAGAGAGAAGGTGTTCACCTACCTCCATCTGATGCTGGGTCTGAAAATTTTTAAAAATGGCTACATCAAGCACGTCATTGGTGAAGCCAGGTCTATGACAAGTGTGAGTGGGGGACGTCGGGGCATCGATAACGAAAGGGAAGTTTTCGGCAAGAGCTTTAAGCTTTCTGCCGTTTGTGTTGGTCCTAATGGAGTGCCAGTCCGGATGCTTGGAGTTTAAGTCACCGGCGATAATGTGGGAATCGTCTCCGCTTCTTTGAAGAAGAGCGGAGATGTCTTGGGTGGGGTCTTGGTCTGGTTTGTTATAGGCTGAGGTGATGTGGAGCAAACCCTGATTGGCGAACGGAACGCAAATAGTGGTTGATTCCACATTGGCAGCTATTGTCGGGATGCGATGGTGGGGAATGACACGTTTAACATAGATGGCAGTACCACCCCTGCTGGCGTGTGTACGGTCGTCTCTGTATAATGTGAAGTTTGGCAGATTGGCGCGGATTGACTTTTTAAAATGAGTCTCACCGACCAATAAGATGTCGAGGTCGTGCTGGGAGGCAAACAGCTGAAGTAGTGTTCGCTTCTCGCTAGTGAGGCCGTTGGCATTCCAGAAGGCTATCTTAAGCGATTTGGGTATAGTTTGTGCCATTACGGGGAAGGTAGATGGCGCGGGCTAGGAAAGAAAAACAGGGAGGGCTTAATCGGATTTAATGAAATGCCTCAAAGTCTTTTGGATCTCGTCAGAGGTCAGGCCGAGCCTTGTGAGTTCGAGAGCGACTCTGGCGATTTCTTTAGTTGTCGCAGTGAAACGATCATTGGTGTCTGAGGGAGAGGGCTTGTTTGGTTGGTCGAGAGAAGGGAGCTTCTCGGGTTGAGAAGGAGCTGGATTGGAGGGTTTAGTCCGAGTCACCTCGGCATAAGCGCGGTCTTTGGTGACCGGTTTTGGAAGATGTCTCGGTTCCCTATTGGTAAATGGAGGGCGGGGGGGAACTTGGGTTCTCCACATCTTTGGAAAAGAGGGGCAACCGCGGTAGCTGGCCGGATGGTCACCACCACAGTTGGTACATATCGGGCGGGGGGCAACTCTAGTACAGTCAGCAGTCAGGTGGTTGCCGGGGCATTTGACACACCTGGGAGCCGCCTTACAGCAGCTCTGTGCGTGGCCAAACGACTGACATCGATGACACTGACCGATCTTAGTCTTTGCATGCGGGGCTTCAACGCGGATCTCAATGTTGATTACCTTGTCTTCGTTGAAGATGTTTCTGGCCTTTTCAGACTTTGGCATAGTGACCATGATGAGAGGGATAGGTTTGCGATCCTTACTCCTCTTCATCCTGGCAACCGTGCAGTCATAGCCTTTGGCGGAGAGATCGTCTTGAACGTCTTGTATGTCGACTTCAATAGGAATGCCTCTGATCACGGCTTTCAGAGGCTTTTCATCTCTAAATTGGTGGAAGTACCACCCCCCTTCTTCGGGAGTGAGTACTTCCTCAAAATATTTGTAGGTCACCCTGTAATCTTTTTCGGTGGCAGGGGTGATATTAAGGCCACCGGCAAAAAGTTTCACCTTGGTGAACCTGACACCCATCCTGTCCAATTCTTTGTTCATCCGGCTCCACTTGCCGGTGTCCCTCAGCACTAGCGGTGGGATCCTGGTTTTAGGAGGGGAAAGGGTCTGCTGGGGGGGAAGGGTTTTGTCAGTGACCTGTCGAGGAGGTGACTGAGTTAAGGTCTGTTCTGGGATTTGGTTGGATGGACCCTGTTGGGAGTCAGGGTCATCCAACACCATTGGTTCCGGGAGTGAGAGGCTCTCAACAAGCTCGGTAGAAATGATGTCCTGAACTGATGGGAGAGGAATGGTTTGGTCGGACAGAGGGGGCTCGTCGCTTTAAAGTCCCCTATATTTATCAACTCCCGTCGCCGAAAGTAACGAGGGAACGTTGCCGGTTGGTCGGTCGGGCCACGCCCAGCGTAGGACCGGTCGAAAGCATAAATACGGGTCTTTCGTTTCGTAAAAAGCATTAGTGAGCGAGTCGAAGACGTCGTAGTACACGTGGTTTTACCTAGTTAACCTATTATAATTAATCGAAGATGACCGGTCGTGGCAAAGGAGGCAAAGGTTTGGGAAAAGGTGGCGCGAAAAGACATCGCAAAGTTTTGCGCGATAACATCCAGGGCATCACGAAACCGGCGATCAGACGTTTGGCTCGCAGAGGCGGCGTAAAACGTATCTCCGGTTTGATCTACGAAGAGACCCGTGGCGTGTTGAAGGTGTTTTTGGAAAACGTGATCCGCGACGCCGTGACCTACACGGAGCACGCGAAGAGGAAGACCGTGACCGCGATGGACGTGGTTTACGCATTGAAACGTCAAGGACGTACCCTGTACGGTTTCGGAGGTTAAATAACTTGGGTTGTTTATCGTCGATGGACGAGCGAGGGAAAAAAAACAAACGGTTCCTTTAGGAACCAAAAATATGATCAGAATAAGAGAGTAAATGTTGTTAAGTCGATTCGTTGGAGTTTGGCGTTGAATTGAATTGGAGAAGTAGCGATTGATTTGGTGAGCGTAAGGTTGTAAATGGATTGGAGGGAGGGAGGAAATAAAGAAAGAAAGTAATTTGAATAGATAGGATTTGGGTGAAGAAAGCGGGTGTTGTTGTTGTGGAATATGTAAATTATAATGATAGAAGGTTGTAATAATATTATAGGGTTGTTGTGTGTAAGCGAGGTAAAATAATTGAATGACCGCAGCAGGAGAGTAGAGATAAAAAAAATAGGGCATGATATGTGGAGGAGGTGGTGGTTAATTGTTATTAAAATAAATAAAAAATGTAGGAAGCGAAGAAGAAGAAGAATAAGAAGATTGTGGTAGAAATAAAAGCGGTGGATAGATAGGTGGGTTAAAATGAATGAAGTTATAAATGTTTGAATTAAGATTTGGTATGGAAAAATAAAGTAATAAATAGTAAGGAAGGAAGGAAGGAAGGAGGGAGGATGAAGATGCACGCATGAAATGGCGAAGAAAGAAATGAAAAAAAAAAAAGCAAAAAAAAAAGAAAAGAATGAAATGGCGAGTTGGTCGGTGGCGTGGTTCGGGGAGAGCGAGCGAGGAGGAAATGAAGGGGATGATTTGTGGGATAAGATGGGAGCGCGGTTGCATGGTTTAAGTAATCCGGAAGGTTTAAGAGATTGTCGGGGTCTTCTCGCCGGGGGGTTTGGGGGGTATGGAATACCCCCCAAGGGGGGTCCGGGGGCCTCCCCCGGAAAATTTTTAAAAACCGGAAGTAGAATAGCGAGTTTTTAACGATTTTTTAAAGTTTAAAATTTAAAAACGAAAGTACGTTATCGATAGACGACGTTTATTTATTTATTTATAATAAGCGATCGGGATGGGCCATATTTGGAAGTCGTTTTATATATGAATTGAAAGATTTCATCAACACAAATAATTTAGATATAAAATATCGTTCGCATTACATCGGTACGCCATCTGGCGTGTTATAATTATTTTTCCACGTAAATAAAGATAAAGGATAACTCGTCGTCATAATAACACGAGGTAGACGTGGGCGGAAAAGATTGCGACCGTCTAGAATCGAGGTACATTGCTGCGTAAGCGAAGTGCTTGCTCGAGTTGGAAAGGTAGGATACTCGCCGAATGTAAGATAAGAAATAAATAAATAGATAACTAACGCATAAAGTTACTCCGGACAAATGTATACCCGCTTATAATGTTCTTAAACTTTTTTTTTTTAACTTTTTTCGATTCGTTTTCGGGCCCTGGCGTTTGGGCTCTGGGTGGGTGGGTGGGTGGTTGGTTATACTTGGGGTTATTATTAATAATAATCGAATGTCGGCGACGCGTGGGCGTTTTACGCGTCGTGGAGTTTATTTTGATGTCGGAATTAGAAGGAGTCGTATTATCGTCGGGCGCGTCGCCGTCGTCGATATTGGGATGGTTTCTCGTCGGTGCGTTAATAACGAAGGGAGGGTTTTTCGTCGTCCGCGGGCCTCGCACGCACGCACGTCCGTCCGCAAGGAATAAATTTTTGGTTACGGAGTTTCTCTTCGTTATGCATAAATCGAAAGGCGTCATATTATCGAGGGCGGGTGATAATTTTGGAATGGTTTTTCGCCGGGGTGCGCGGCATACACGTTTTAGGCGGAGTAAGTTTTGCATCGTTAAATGTTAAAATCCTTGTTCGTAATAAATTTTAGGCCCTAATAAGGGCCAGTGTTGTTTTTGTTTGGAAAAGGCGCAGTCGGCGGGCGAGCGATTTAAGCTTTCTTTTCGGTCTTCTTGGGCAAGAGGACGGCTTGGATGTTGGGTAGCACGCCTCCCTGAGCGATGGTGACGCCGGACAAGAGCTTGTTCAACTCCTCGTCGTTCCTGATGGCCAATTGAAGATGCCTCGGGATGATACGGGTTTTCTTGTTATCCCTGGCGGCGTTGCCGGCCAACTCGAGAACTTCGGCGGCGAGGTACTCCATGACGGCGGCGAGATAGACCGGTGCACCGGCACCGACGCGCTCGGCGTAATTGCCCTTCCTGAGAAGACGATGGATTCTTCCTACGGGAAACTGAAGTCCGGCCCTACTGGACCTGGACTTTGCCTTTCCCTTAACTTTTCCTCCCTTTCCACGTCCGGACATGACGGTTACGAGTGTATCGGTTGTTGTTGGAGCGTAAATAAGCGACTGCTCGTTGTTGCGACGAGCGACGGAATACTAATACCCCGCCCCCCTTGTCCTGATGGCAATCAGGAGTACCGATTATTAAGTAATCTTATCTCCTTTCTTGATCCGTTACGATGAGTATGGAATTCGGAGTGCGCATGGCGCACTCCTCCTGCGTCTCTAAGCTGGTCCTCTCAGAAAGTCGCCCCCCCCTCCCCCCCTCTGTAGGTCCTAAGGGTCGTGGTTTTGGCTTTGTTACCGACGTCTGGGGGCGGCCGGGAACTTCAGTTCGGTACTCAACTCCGGCTGGGCCGTGTTTTCCCGACTTTGGAACCCGACCGCTCACCCGTCTGACCGGTCCTCCACCTTATTCCCGACCCCAATCCCGTGAAGAGGTGCTATTGCACATTTCGGGTTAGGACTTTCCAGAGAAGGAAAGAGGGCGTTGCCTCGAGTAGGCCGCGAGAAGCTTTTTATTAACTGGCTTAAGCCTTTCTTTGTAATGGGAGGGGGAGGGAACCCACCTTATGGTGAGTCTCCCCACCCTCTTTGGTTAGCAGGTTTTGCCCCGTCTTGGTCGCTCATTACGCACTCCGGTTTTTCGGGAGCACCGCATACGATACACCGTCCCAAGTCCGTCCGAGGAAAGTAGGCAGGTGTAACCCGGCTGAGGGCCGGGTTACACAGTTAAAGGAGGATCGTCCGTTCGTCAAACGGCCGAACCGAACCCCAGAACCCGCAAAAACAATCCACCATCTCCTGAGCAAGAGCGAACTACACACAGCACGAGAGGAAGCGTGATGTTCCCCCCTACGTCGCGCGGTTCGCCGGTCCATCCCTCCACCTCAGAACTCGGTTCCCCCCCCCCACCGATCTAACCTTGGTCAGGTCGAAGTCGGGGGGTCCCAGAGTTGAGTTGACTTACGGGATGGCTTTGAATTTGGATATTTTCCCCCGTGGTCCTCCTGTTGGAATCTAACCTAAAGGAAGAGGGGAGAAAAGTGTGTAATCGAAAAAATGTGCCAATGAGTGCACTAGAATTTTGGGAGAGATGACATTTGCGCAAGCGCATCTGTACTGACCTCCCGTGATTTTTACACTGAGACCGACCCTGCCGTGCCACGCGGTCGGGTTGATCATAAGTGCCGAAAAAACAAAATATTTAAGCAAGCCTCGACAAATTGCCGGTTTCTTACTAAACGTCGCTGCAAGGGGTAGCGCCCGAATGCTCCCATGAGGTTGCTGCGGTTGTCGTTCCGAAACCGACCAGATGCGAAGCCCGACTTAAAAATTTACGAAAAACGGCACCTACCTTATTCCCAGTAGGCACCGAAAATCGAAAAAGTCCAAGAAAAAACCGTGAATTTGCCAATTTCGTACTTGATAAGGCTGTAGCCGCACGGTGAGGCAATGGAACGAAGGGAGCCCTACACTGAACGGGTTCAACCTAAGATGTGCTCCCACGTGCAACGTGCAGCCCTCGTTCCAAAAATCGACAAAACACGATAGAAACAAAGAAATTTACGATAAACGGTACTTACCTTAAATAATTCGGTTTGGCAGTGTTTTGAGGTTAACCCTTGATGGTGATGATTTGTGGTCGTACTGCGCCTCTTCTTTACAAAAACTTTCCTTTCGATGACGATGGTTCCCTTTGATGGAGGTACCGGGGCACGGCCGTTATCGCAGAATTCAGAAATGTTTGCCAGACATTTCCAAATTTCCACGATGACCGTGCCCGGTTTTTACAGTTTTAACGTTCGTTTTTCCCCTTAAGGTTGTCACTACTTGTTGCTTCTTCAACTTCAATTTAATACTTAATAATTAATTAATTAATACCCCGCCGTAATTTTACGACCTTATTTATATTCGACCGAGTAGTATGTAGGGGAGCTACCGGATGGGCGGAGTCAACGCGTGCATCGCTCTCGTTATAAGAGAATCCCCCTAGACTTGGAAAAATTCAAAAACAGTTCGATCCGAACAACCAAAACGAGCAGACGTGCCTTTCGTGCCTTCCAAGTTTTCAAAGCGACAAAGTTTTTAGTAGCAGTGTTAGTAGACATTATCTGTCATAGACTAAAATTAATTTTTAGTCTCTACACCGCTCTAAAAACGACATAAAAACCAAAAGAATTTTTCAATTCTTTCCTAATCTCTTCCTTTCACAGCTTCTTCATCTAAACCCAGCTCATCAGCAAGATGGCCAGCATCCAACAAAACGCCGCACTTCGCGAACTCGATGCCTACCTCCTCAAGATGGCAGGACAAATCGAAGCAATGAGGTTGGAATTGGCAGCAGGCCAACAGAAGAGGGTCGAAATTCTGAAGACCTTGATGGACCCATCCCCCCAACCGGAAGTCATCAGTAAGAAGAAAGAAGATCCTTTCCAGAAGCCTAAGAGGAGCTTCAAACCGAAAAGGAGCAGATCCAGCGGATCCACGGACGAGGACCCCACCACTTCGATGAATAGGTTCTACCCCCTATTTAAAAAGAAGGCGACTACGACAACCAACGAAACGGAGTCAGCATCGATGGACACCAACGTACCGTCAGTCATCCCTCCCACACGGAACGGTCCAAGCCCCGGTGAAAAACCAGCCAAGGCCCCCCACCAGCCTCAGGTGCAAAAAACCGACAGCACCATAAAAACAACCTACGCAGAAGTCGCCAAGAAGTCACTCGCCCCAAGGATCCCGCCAATCGTCCTGCACGAAACAACCAACTGGGCCAAATTAGGAGAGGAAATCAAAGAATCCGGCATCGAAACGACGTCAATCAAGATGCTGAAGGATTCCATCTCCATACTGGCGAAAACGGAGGAAGATTTTTCAAGGCTAGACAAGTTCTTTGCGGAGAAGAACTTACCAACCCATTCCTATCTGCTCCCGAGGGAGAAGCCGCTGAAAATTGTCGTTCGAGGGCTAGCGGGAACAACACCGACTGATACGATCATTGAAGACTTAAATGACCAAGGCTTCGATATCATATCGGTCATTCAAATGCGACGAGGACCCGAAAGACGCCCGATGCCACTCTTCCTGGTGCATCTAAACAGATGTGACCACTCCAAAACAATATTCAATCTGGAAAGGATATTGAACATCAACGTCAAGATCGAAACCCTTCGGCCCAGATCCACGCCCTCCCAGTGTCACAGATGCCAGAGATTTGGACACTCCCAACGATGCTGCAGGCTTCAACCCCGCTGCGTCAAGTGCGGGAAAGACCATCATACGGCAACCTGCGAGAAAACTCCGGACACTCCAGCCACCTGCGCGAACTGCAAAGGACCCCACACCGCAAATTACAAGAAATGCAGCGAGTACCCCCAACCAAGGGTCAACCCGTACTCCCGTCCAGCACACCAATCACACAGGCGAGAAACCATTCAAGGACGTCGAAGATATCACCCCCCGTCGCAGCAATACCGCCTTTCGCAGCCAAGAAGCGAAGAGGACTATCGTCACAATCGAGACCGCCAAAGAAGGAGGGAACGAGACCGAAGTCCATCCCCGGAACCCATCAGGAATCGCTCCAGGTCCCAGAGCAGGAGAAGATCGGACCGACGAGAAACCACCATCACCCCCACCCGATCCTCCTCCACCCGATCCTCTTCTACCCGACCGGAAACCCTCCTCAATGACCCTGAAATTAATAAACTTTTATCCGCGCTTTCTAATAAAATCTATTCACTAGGTAACACCGATGAAGCCAGAAAGATGATCTCCCACGTACGTGGAATACAGTTCGCCAACGCCTTAATCGGCGGCCGCGACCATTAGTTCCCGTACGCAGCCCGCTTCTCTCGCCATGGCCTACTGGAACGCGAATGGACTGAAGGGGAAGAAACATCTCCTGCTGGACTTCGCGTTCAATCACGACCTCGATGTGATCTTGGTCAACGAAACACACCTTAGGACCTGCGACAGCGCAAATCTTCCAAACTACGCGATGTATCGCTCGGATCGTGACGGCAAAGGAGGTGGAACCGCCGTCTACATCAAGAGATCGATCGAACATCACGAAGTCGCGCTCCCCCAGCTGCACCAAATAGAAGCCACGGCGGTTGCCATCCATACAAGCGGACATGGATGGCTTCAACTTTCTTCAGCCTACCTTCCTCCCGGTAAACTCATTATTCAAGACGACCTAACCTCTCTACTTTCAGGCCCAAATGGTTCAATCGTTGCTGGAGATTTCAACGCGAAGCACACCACTTGGAACTGCCAAAGGAACAACGCCCAAGGTCGCACTCTTTTTGATTTCGCCCACGAATTGGACTTCGCCATCGACGCTCCAACGGACCCCACTCACTACTCCTACGCCGGAACTCCAACCTTCATCGACGTCGCTCTCCTAAAGGACGTTCATTGGCAGCACCGGCTCACAACGGCATGTGAGCTCACTTCAGACCACCTTCCAGTCCTGATGTACATCGGAAACATCCCGCACGACCGTCCAAATACAACAAGGTCCAAAGTTGTATGGCCCGTCTTCCATGATCACCTTCTAGCGAACATGGGAGACATTCCAATCATCGACACCACAAGCCAACTGGACGACTACGTAGAAGCTCTTCACCTCAACATCCATGCCTCGATTCAATACGCCACAAATGCTGTTCCGGTCGCAGATCTTCGAGACCAACTTCCCCCGCATCTCAAGCAGCTAATCAAGGACAAGAATCGAGCGCGAAAACTTGCTCAAAGGACTCATCACCCCGTCGACAAATCCGAGTATCAACGCCTCAAATCCCAGGTCACTAACGAAGTCAAGGAGCACAAGGACGCCGAATGGACCAGCAAACTTGAAGCCCTTTCGTTCGAGGATTCAAGCTCTTGGAAATTCATCAAAAATTTCCGCACCAAAAGGACTCCGATGCCAGCTCTCCTAAGACCGGACGGGACCCAAGCAAAAACGGACAAGGACAAAGCTGACGCTCTAGCTGCCAGTCTCCAACTTCAATGCGCGCCTAACACCACCTACGACGACCCCGATCACATCCAGATGGTAGAAGACTTCGTGAAGGAAGCCCTGAACGCCCCGGACGAATCAACAATCGAACCCGCATCGTTCAAGGAAGTCAGAAGTCTCATTAGGCAGGCGAAAATCAAAAGCGCACCCGGTCCAGACGGCATCACCCACAGGGCACTGAAGGAGTTACCACGAAAAGCGATCACTGCAATCACAACCATCGTGAATGCAGCGCTTCGACTCCGTCACTTCCCGAAATTATGGAAGCACGCAAACGTCATCGTCATCCACAAGCAAGGACAGCCGAAAAACCAACCGAAGAGCTATCGTCCAATTAGCCTTCTTTCCACCATCGGCAAAATCGCGGAGAAAATCATCTTAAATCGACTCAAGAAAGAAATGGATTCTAACAAGGTCGTCCCCGATGAACAATTTGGATTTCGCGAAGGTCACTCCACGACTCATCAAATCCTTCGCATCGTCGAGCAAATTTCAAAGGGGTTCTCGAAAAAAGAATGCACCGTCGCCCTTCTTCTAGACATCTCCAAGGCATTCGACTCCGTATGGCACCCCGGACTCCTCTACAAGATGCTTCGAGCCGGTATCAAACTCGCCATCGTAAAACTAATCCATTCTTATCTTGCAGAAAGAACCTTTTGCATCGCCGCCGATGGGACCAAATCCGAACCTCATCCAATGAACGCAGGGGTCCCCCAAGGTTCGCCACTTTCTGCACCCCTCTACAACATTTACATGAGCGACATTCCCAAGCCAATCCACCCGCAGGTCAACAATTTCTACTTCGCGGACGACACAGCAGTAGCATCAACTTCAATTTCCCCGGACATCGCCACGCAAAGAGTTCAAGACGTAGCGGAACAAATCGAGCAATGGATGGGAGACTGGCGTATCGGAGTCAACACTAACAAGAGCGTAGCAATCATCTTCGCGCGATGTAAGAAAAGGACCACTGCAAAAGCCAACCTTTGGATGAACGGGTCCCTCATCCAATGGCAAAAATCGGCGAAGTACCTTGGCGTCACCATGGACCAAAAACTAAATTGGGGCCAACACATCACCAACATCACGAACAAATCAAGGGGAACGATGTCGCAACTCTACTCGCTCGTAGGTCCAAAGAGCAAAATGTCGCCGGCCAACAAACTCCGCGTCTACAAAACCATCATCAGGCCGGCGCTCACGTACGCTGCACCAGCATGGGGTCACGCAGCCAAAACCCACATCAACAAGATTGAATCAATACAAAATAAGCTCGTCCGCTACGCATGGAACCCGCCAAGAAGAGTAACAAACGTCCGTCTCCGCAACGACTCCAAATTAACCACCGTCAAAAAATTCATAAGGAACCACACCGAGAAATTTTACGCGAAATCAGAAGACCACCAAAATCCGCTAATCAACCAACTGGGAAAGTACGACAAAGAAAACCATCCGAAATACAAGATGCCAAGGGAAATCATTGATGACGCCGACCCCTAACGACCCCGCATAAGTAAAAAAGGACTCCTGCAAACCAAAAACCACGCCCACGAAAAACTAACCACGCCCACAAGAAAACCGGCCACTTTAGGGAAAAGACACCACGAACACACATCGCACGAACATAAAAAGGTATTCAATTAAAACTCCCACAACCCATCCACTGCATCCTAGTCTACCAAACCTTTCTCTCGCGGATCCCTTGCGGGTGAAGCCAGCCAGGACTTAGCTTCGCGCTAATTTTCGGAGGTACGCCTCAATAAAAATTATCCGACGTAACGTTGCGGGCAAGCCCGCAACCTTACTCTTCAAGTCTGCGAAGATATGGGGCAACAGCCCTGGTGCTTCGCACCAGACCAGAATAAGATGGAAAAATTCATTCGAGGTTGAGT
Source organism: Rhagonycha fulva (assembly GCA_905340355.1). Taxonomy (NCBI): domain Eukaryota; kingdom Metazoa; phylum Arthropoda; class Insecta; order Coleoptera; family Cantharidae; genus Rhagonycha; species Rhagonycha fulva. Next base: position 18,071,021 of record HG996554.1, on the reverse strand, counting down.
ACTTGGCCTGGACGGACGTGCTTTCAGACGTCGTCGAAAAGTAATCTATCGTTAGTCAAATTTAAAATTAAATCATTGTGAGACCAAAGAGTAAGGCGGTTAAGTTCAAACCCACATCATTATTAAAATTACCACCGTTAAAATTACCTAATTCAAACCCATCGGATGGTAAAATCAAACTAATTATAAAAGAAAACCCGGAAATTGCCGATCACATGGCGAACATACTCAAGCTGCCGGACCCGGCCAAATCAAAACCGACCGAAGAAATGGAATACGATGATGTAATTATCGACATCTCAACTTACAACAAGTTCGGACTTCTAGCCAATGTGGAGCAAACCAACCCCAGGCCTGACGCCGCCGATGTCACCGCCCCGACCCGCAACCCCGGAAGGTATGTCAACCAAAAAACAACTTTCGCTTCTAAGGCAGCCGCACCACCCAAGCCTAAGAGCACAAGGCCACCACCTATCGTACTACCGTCGGTAGTCAATGACATCCAAGCCTTCGTACGTGCCACAAACGTCATCACTGAAGAGCCAGTTTCGTTTCAAACGATTAGAGGGCAAACTTGGGTCTACGCTGCGTCAATAAAAGACCAACAAAAACTCAAAAAAACCTGGTTCACCGAGGGAGGTCTAGAGGGATACACCTTCACTCCTCCAGATCAACGCACCCAAAAAATGGTGCTGAAGGGATCCCCATGCCTTACCCAGCAGATGATACAAGACGAACTTCACATCGCGGACGTCCCACCTACATCCATAGTCAACATGAGATCGAAGGCCGGTAAGACCTCCTCATCCTACCTCCTATACTTTCCTGCCGATGCAAATTTAAACATCCTTAAGAACATAAACGCCATAGGGCCGGTGATTATTCGCTGGCAAAATTATGCCCCCCGCTCCACCAGGGTCCAATGCCATAGGTGTCAAGCCTACGGACACGGATCAGGTAACTGCAACCTCAAACCTAGGTGCGTGAAGTGCCTAGGTGCCCACTTGACTTCATCATGCACCAGAGTGGCCAGAGATGCCCAAGTCGCCTGCTGCAACTGCGGGGGAAATCACGCTGCAAACTACAGCGAATGTCCTGCCTATTTAACTTACCAACAAAAGGTAAGTGCAAAAACCCAGCGCTTAGCCCCGGGGCCTGTTGCCCGCTCAAATGCTCCTAAAGCTCCAACCCTCAATAATCCAATCAACTTCCCGGGATTACCTGCACCTAAGCAAGCAATCCCCAATTTTACTCCAGTCACGGCTTCACCGACCTACACCAAAAACCTATCCCAAACCGCAACTCCAACCAATCCCAACGACATCAAGACACTTTTCCAGGAACTCAAAGAGCTCAACGAGACGTTCAACCTAGCCCAAATGATAAGCATCGTACGGGAAATCAAAACTAAGCTGACAGGTGTCACTGACACCTTCACTAAAATTTCAATCCTAGCCGAAATTGCCGCCAAGTACGATGCTTAATCAAAGCACTAAGGCAAACATCAAAGTCATCTCATGGAACGCTAATGGCCTACTCAACAATTTTAATGAATTACACGCGCTAGTGAGCAAAATAAATCCCGACATAATCCTCATCCAGGAAACAAAATTAAATAAAAGAAAACCCCCCAAAATCCCTCAATACCTCAATTTTAATCAACCCAAAACGACGCAAGGTGGCCTCACCACCTACGTCAAAAGTTCTTTCAACCCCATCATCTCATCAGTCACCACCGCCAACGCCGAAGCACTTGCACTTACATTAAACGACACTACAATTATTAATTACTACACCTCGCCAGGGCTTCACTCTGACGAGGATGAACTTAAACACATACTAAATATTAACGACAAGACGGCCATGATTGGCGACTTTAACGCCAAGCATACAAACTGGAACAACCGAACCAACAATCAAAACGGACTCTTCCTCAACAATTTTGTTGAGGATAACAATTACCTACTATCATACCCAGACGAACACACTCATTATAGCTACAACAACACACAATCACCCTCCACAATTGACTTAATGTTATCAAAAAACATTACAGTCAACAACATCACTGCCCTCAGCAAATTAAATTCAGATCACATGCCTTTGTTAATTGAATTAGGGAGCCTGCAACTCCCTAATTACCCACCTAGACCCGCTCGACACACGGATTGGAAACAATTCGCGATCGACGCAAACAACATACCACTAAACACCCAAATTCAAACAAACGACGACATCGACGAGGCAGTAAAAAGCTTCACCGATCAAGTCATGCACGCATTTAATGCCAACACTAAAAACACACCAATCAATATAAAACTTAAACTCACACCCGAAATTTTAACTAAAATACGAAACAAAAACAAACTAAGGAAAATTTATCAACGACACAACTTTCAACCTATCCGACAACAAATCAACCGACTAACCAATGACATTAACAAAGACATTAAAAACATAAAAAATCAAAATTGGAATAAAGCACTTGCTAACATCACACCACAAAACACCCAAAAGCTTTGGCGTATAGCAAAAGGACTAAAAAGCAACGTACAAGAAAGAACCATGCCAACCCTACAAACGCCCCAGGGGCCTAAAATTACAAACAAGGACAAGGCGAACGCAATAGCGGCCACCTACTTAGAAAACCACTCTATTACACTGGGTCTCTCGGACCCTCAAACTTCCAACATGGTCAAACAAACCATCAGTGCGTTTGACCAAGAAAATCACATAACACCCCCCGAAGACCTGCTTTCTCCTCAAGAAATTAAAAAACTAATCAAAACATTCAAAAACAAAGCCCCAGGACACGACAATCTTTCCCCATTAATTTTAAAACATTTACCCAAAAAGTCAATTTTGCAAATATATTACATTATGAACCAATGCCTAAAAAATCAGTACTTTCCGCTTTCCTGGAAACATGCAATTGTCATTCCCATCCCCAAGCCAGGAAAGCCTAAAAATTTAACTAATAGTTACCGCCCCATCAGCCTTCTACCCACCCTTTCAAAATTGTTAGAAAAAGTCATATTAAATCGCCTTCAGCAATTTAATTTTGACCAAGATATCATCATACCCGAGCAATTTGGTTTCAGAGCAAACCACAGTACGGTTTTGCAGCTAGCTCGGCTAATCAACATCATCACCAAAAATTTCAATACTGGGCACACAACGTCGCTCGTCACGCTAGATATAGAAAAAGCTTTCGATACAATCTGGCATGACGGCCTCATTTACAAACTCATAGATTTAAAAGTCCCCCGACACCTAATCAAGATTATTCAAAATTATCTCCAAAACCGTACTTTTCAAGTTTTAATCAACAATGCCCTATCTGACCACCATTCCATTCCCGCAGGCGTCCCTCAGGGATCCGTTTTAGCCCCTATACTATTTACTTACTACATAAACGACATACCGAAACACCAGAACACCGAGGTGGCCCTATTCGCAGACGACACCGGACTAATTTCCACTTCTCTCAATAAAAACAAATCAATCTCTTACCTACAACGACACCTCGACACCCTTTCACCTTACTACCAGAAGTGGAAACTCAAACTAAACTCTGACAAAACAACATTAACCATATTTTCCAAAAAAAAAGACAAATACACCACGAACCTACAACTAGACGGACAAATCATCCATCCATCTCCCACGGTCAAGTACCTGGGAGTAACATTAGACAAATCGCTCACCTTCAAACCACATTGCGCAGATAAGAAAGCCGCGGGTAACCGTGCCTTTCAAGTGCTCTATCCATTATTCACCAACAAAAATCATCTCAATACATCAATCAAAATTCAACTTTACAAGACAATGATACGACCAATTTTGCTATACGCTTCTCCAGTGTGGAGCAAAGCTCCGGATTCATACATCCAACTACTGCAAATCATACAAAACAAGTGTCTTCGGCTAATCACCGGTTCACCTCTCGATACCCCATCCTATCTCCTCCACGAACTCACTAGCGTACCGCGGCTCCATACAGTTATCACAGAACAAACATTCAAATTTTACAAACACCTCTCTCCACACAACCCACTTACTAAAAACATCACGTCAATCACCTCCAGTAACGATGCCCCATTTAAAATTAAACACAAACTTGTCCATCACCAACTTATACAATAATTTCTTAAATTTTAAACAACCCCATTCAAAACCAATTTAACTATAAATTCAATTCAACATCAAAGCAACTTCACATTCATGTAACTTTCTTTTTTTTTGTACAACCAGAGCGCTGGGTTTTTCCACTCGTTTTTTCCCAGGTAAAATCATATATTGTAAATAATTCATAATTGTAAATAAACCATACTCATCTAGTTTTAATTGTAGTTGCAATAGGCACTAGATTAAGTTCATCCAATGTACATATTCAGAACAATAGAGTTTTTATTATTATTATTATTATTATTATTATTACTTGGAAAAATTATTCGAACACCGTTCGTCGTTGTGTGTGTTTACGTGTTAATCGCATCCGATATGCCACCAAAAACTAGCGGCAAAGCCGCCAAGAAAGCCGGTAAGGCCCAAAAGAACATCTCGAAGACCGACAAGAAGAAGAAACGCAGGAGGAAGGAGAGTTACGCAATCTACATCTACAAGGTGTTGAAACAGGTGCATCCCGACACCGGTATCTCGAGCAAGGCCATGTCGATCATGAACAGTTTCGTGAACGACATCTTCGAACGCATAGCCGCCGAGGCGTCCCGTTTGGCTCACTACAACAAGCGATCGACCATCACGAGCAGGGAAATTCAAACCGCCGTCCGTCTCTTGTTGCCGGGAGAGTTGGCCAAGCACGCCGTGAGCGAAGGTACTAAGGCCGTCACCAAGTACACCAGCTCGAAATAGACGACGATTATTGATTCGCGACGTCTAAAAAATCAAAAAGGTCCCTTTAGGGACCACAAACAATTTTAGAAAATGAATTTTTAATCGAACAAAACGAAAGTTTTGAAAGAAAGGAGGTGGAACCGCCGTCTACATCAAGAGATCGATCGAACACCACGAAGTCGCGCTCCCCCAGCTGCACCAAATAGAAGCCACGGCGGTTGCCATCCATACAAGCGGACATGGATGGCTTCAACTTTCATCAGCCTACCTTCCTCCCGGTAAACTCATTATTCAAGACGACCTAACCTCTCTACTTTCAGGCCCAAATGGTTCAATCGTTGCTGGAGATTTCAACGCGAAGCACACCACTTGGAACTGCCAAAGGAACAACGCCCAAGGTCGCACTCTTTTCGATTTCGCCCACGAATTGGACTTCGCCATCGACGCTCCAACGGACCCCACTCACTACTCCTACGCCGGAACTCCAACCTTCATCGACGTCGCTCTCCTAAAGGACGTTCATTGGCAGCACCGGCTCACAACGGCATGTGAGCTCACTTCAGACCACCTTCCAGTCCTGATGTACATCGGAAACATCCCGCACGACCGTCCAAATACAACAAGGTCCAAAGTTGTATGGCCCGTCTTCCATGATCACCTTCTAGCGAACATGGGAGACATTCCAATCATCGACACCACAAGCCAACTGGACGACTACGTAGAAGCTTTTCACCTCAACATCCAAGCCTCGATTCAGTACGCCACAAATGCTGTTCCGGTCGCAGATCTTCGAGACCAACTTCCCCCGCATCTCAAACAGCTAATCAAGGACAAGAATCGAGCGCGAAAACTTGCTCAAAGGACTCATCACCCCGTCGACAAATCCGAGTATCAACGCCTCAAATCCCAGGTCACTAACGAAGTCAAGGAGCACAAGGACGCCGAATGGACCAGCAAGCTTGAAGCCCTTTCGTTCGAGGATTCAAGCTCTTGGAAATTCATCAAAAATTTCCGCACCAAAAGGACCCCGATGCCAGCTCTCCTAAGACCGGACGGGACCCAAGCAAAAACGGACAAGGACAAAGCCGACGCTCTAGCTGCCAGTCTCCAACTTCAATGCGCGCCTAACACCACCTACGACGACCCCGATCACATCCAGATGGTAGAAGACTTCGTGAAGGAAGCCCTGAACGCCCCGGACGAATCAACAATCGAACCCGCATCGTTCAAGGAGGTCAGAAGTCTCATTAGGCAGGCGAAAATCAAAAGCGCACCCGGTCCAGACGGCATCACCCACAGGGCACTGAAGGAGTTACCACGAAAAGCGATCACTGCAATCACAACCATCGTGAATGCAGCGCTTCGACTCCGTCACTTCCCGAAATTATGGAAGCACGCAAACGTCATCGTCATCCACAAGCAAGGACAGCCGAAAAACCAACCGAAGAGCTATCGTCCAATTAGCCTTCTTTCCACCATCGGCAAAATCGCGGAGAAAATAATCTTAAATCGACTCAAGAAAGAAATGGATTCTAACAAGGTCGTCCCCGATGAACAATTTGGATTTCGCGAAGGTCACTCCACGACTCATCAAATCCTTCGCATCGTCGAGCAAATTTCAAAGGGGTTCTCGAAAAAAGAATGCACCGTCGCCCTTCTTCTAGACATCTCCAAGGCATTCGACTCCGTATGGCACCCCGGACTCCTCTACAAGATGCTTCGAGCCGGTATCAAACTCGCCATCGTAAAACTAATCCATTCTTATCTTGCAGAAAGAACCTTTTGCATCGCCGCCGATGGGACAAAATCCGAACCTCATCCAATGAACGCAGGGGTCCCCCAAGGTTCGCCACTTTCTGCACCCCTCTACAACATTTACATGAGCGACATTCCCAAGCCAATTCACCCGCAGGTCAACAATTTCTACTTCGCGGACGACACAGCAGTAGCATCAACTTCAATTTCCCCGGACATCGCCACGCAAAGAGTTCAAGACGTAGCGGAACAAATCGAGCAATGGATGGGAGACTGGCGTATCGGAGTCAACACTAACAAGAGCGTAGCAATCATCTTCGCGCGATGTAAGAAAAGGACCACTGCAAAAGCCAACCTTTGGATGAACGGGTCCCTCATCCAATGGCAAAAATCGGCGAAGTACCTTGGCGTCACCATGGACCAAAAACTAAATTGGGGCCAACACGTCACCAACATCACGAACAAATCAAGGGGAACGATGTCGCAATTATATTCGCTCGTAGGTCCCAAGAGCAAAATGACGCCGGCCAACAAACTTCGAGTCTACAAAACCATCATCAGGCCGGCACTCACGTACGCTGCACCAGCCTGGGGGCATGCAGCAAAAACGCATATCAACAAGTTGGAAACAATTCAAAGCAAGCTCGTCCGCTACGCATGGAATCCGCCAAGAACAGTATCAAACGTCCGCCTCCGCAATGACTCCAAACTCACCACGGTCAAGGAATTTATTAGAAATCACACGGAGAAGTTTTACGCCAAAATAGAAGACCACGAAAACCCGCTAATAAACCAACTTGGAAAATACGACAAGGCAAACCATCCGAAGTACAAGATGCCAAGGGAAATTATCGATGACGCCGACCCCTAACGATCCCGCATAAGAAACAAGAACTCCTGCAAACCAAAACCACGCCCAAGAAATTCAAGCCACGCCCACAAGAAAACCGGCCACTTTAGGGAAAAACCAACACGAATGAGCAACGCACACGAAGAAAAGGTATTCAATTAAAACTCCCATAACCCATCCACTGCATCCTAGTCTACCAAACCTTTCTCTCGCGGATCGCTTGCGGGTGAAGCCAGCCAGGACTTAGCTTCGCGCTAATTTTCGGAGGTACGCCTCAATAAAAATTATCCGACGTAACGTTGCGGGCAAGCCCGCAACCTTACTCTTCAAGTCTGCGAAGATATGGGGCAACAGCCCTGGTGCTTCGCACCAGACCAGAATAAGATGACTCCGAAAAATTATTCGAACACCGTTCGTCGTTGTGTGTGTTTACGTGTTAATCGCATCCGATATGCCACCAAAAACTAGCGGCAAAGCCGCCAAGAAAGCCGGTAAGGCCCAAAAGAACATCTCGAAGACCGACAAGAAGAAGAAACGCAGGAGGAAGGAGAGTTACGCAATCTACATCTACAAGGTGTTGAAACAGGTGCATCCCGACACCGGTATCTCGAGCAAGGCCATGTCGATCATGAACAGTTTCGTGAACGACATCTTCGAACGCATAGCCGCCGAGGCGTCCCGTTTGGCTCACTACAACAAGCGATCGACCATCACGAGCAGGGAAATTCAAACCGCCGTCCGTCTCTTGTTGCCGGGAGAGTTGGCCAAGCACGCCGTGAGCGAAGGTACTAAGGCCGTCACCAAGTACACCAGCTCGAAATAGACGACGATTATTGATTCGCGACGTTTAAAAAATCAAAAAGGTCCCTTTAGGGACCACAAACAATTTTAGAAAATGAATTTTTAATGGAACAAAACGAAAGTTAGATAGATAGATAGATAGATAGATAGATAGATAAAATTAATTATAGTTAGGTACTAAATTACTGATGATTATTATTAAAATAATAAAAAAACAGTAAATATTTTGTCCCCAAAACGAAGTAGTCTTAAGAGGCACCCGCATTTAATGGATGGCGCGCGGCATTATAATGTAATAAAGGAAGATATGAATGAATTAATGTAAGAAGAAACTTATGTAATGGATAAACAACGAATAAGGTGTCGGCGGCGTCTGGAAACCCGATCCGTCACCATTTACGATGCGCGATTGTGTCGGCACGGCACGCGATTATGTTACATTTAAATGTACTTAATAAACAATAATATTATGAATATATAGAGTAAATAGGTACTTTCGACGAAAAAGATAACGTAGGTGTAGCGGAAGGGCGATAAGTATAACACCGCGAAGATTTATTTGGAGATTTGAAGCGTCGGGGCACAGCTTGCCTTGCGAAAACGACGGTGCGCCGGGCGGCCGTCGGACTCGGGCGATTAAGCATAATTTAGGGAGAAGTTATAACGCGGGAAAGGTACGGGCGGTTTCGTAGGACGAGGGAATGTGCAAGGAAGTCGTCGAGACGCGCGAGAGCCGTACCTCGATAAGGACGCCGGAAGGGAAGGCCGAAAACCCGCGGCGCACGTCGTGTTGTGTGCTAGTCGGGCACGCATTATCGACTCGAAGGGTTCGTCTCGAGCGCGGGCGAAGAAGCGTGCGGACGCAAGTCGACGGCGGCGGCGGTTGGAGAGACGTCGAAGACGTCCGTCGTCGGTTGCGACCCTCGTAAGAGGGTAAATAAATTAAAAGAAAGCGAGCGCGTGTCTGCGAATGATCGCCGACGCGTACCGTAGAAAAATTTAGCGGCGCGACGATTTTGCTGACGAGGCATTCTGTTGACGGTACGTGCGCACCGCACTACGGTGAGGCCCAAGAAATTTGGACATTATTATTGTATCGCACTTCGTCGTGGAGTGTTGTATTAGTTTGTACCTACAAAATTATTACGAGTAAATTTTTAGACGCCATGGCAGACGCAACCGTAGCCGCAAGTCCAGATAACGCCGCGTCGTCGGGAGCCGTCCAGAAGGGTGCCGCGAAGAAGGGCAAAGGCGCCGCCGGCGCGAAAAAAAAGGCCGCGACGCACCCTCGAACGAGCGATATGGTGAACGCCGCCATCAAGAGCTTAAAGGAACGCGGGGGTTCCTCCTTGCAGGCGATCAAGAAATACGTGTCGGCGAACTACAAGGTGGACGCCGACAAGTTGTCGCCGTTCATCAAGAAGTACATCAAGTCGGCGGTCGCCGGAGGCGCGCTGGTGCAAACGAAGGGCAAGGGCGCGTCCGGATCGTTCAAGTTGGCGTCGACCGCCGGAGCGGCGGCGACGAAGAAACCTGCCGCGGGGAAGAAGGCCAAAGCCGGAGCGAAGACCGCAAAACGGAAGAGCGCCGACGCCGCCTCGACCGCCGCCAAAACGAAGACGAGCGCGAAAACGGCGGTCAAGAAGGTCGCCGCTTCTCCCGCCAAGAAAGGCGCGGCCGCTTCCGCGCGAGCCGGCAAACGGACGTCCGCCGTCGCCGAGAAAAAGACCGCCGCCGTCGTCGTCTCCAAGGCCAAGTCACCTTCGAAGGCAAAAAAAACCACCAAGGTTCCCACCAAAAAACCCAAGGCGCCCAAATCCATCAAAAAATCGACCAAGAAGGTGGCCGCGAAGAAGAAGTAGAGATTGGCAGAATCTCGAAAAGAGGTCGTTTTTACGACCGAGAAACGTCGATTTACGTTGTCGTAAATCGACGGAACAAAATGGTCCTGTACAGGACCGCAAATAAATTTGATAAAAGAGTTTACGTTATTAAGCAAACGAAATAGTTAAAACCGCAATATTTAATAATAAATTATAAACGATTGTCGTCGCACAGTCTAGTAGAAGATATAATAAACGGTAGATGGCAGCCGCCCACGCACGTACTCTCCTTTATCGCCGTAACGCGATCCGCGGGTGTACGTGTAAAAATAATAAACAAAGCAATATCTGTGGGATAAATGAATGAATGAAGAGGAGCGCAATGTTATTTTTGCAACCGTCGGCCGGCGGTCCCTTCATACAAAGGAAGTATCACGTTACGGAACGATAAGGTGAACTTGGTTAAGATTTAACATTGTAGTTTAATTAAAATATAACGTAGGCGTATAATAACAAGGGTTCTCTTAACTTTAAAAAAAGTTTTTGGCTCTAAAGAAGAGCCGTTTTTTTTTTGCCAATCGGTGGATCGACGATTAAGCGCGTTCGCCGCGAATTCTCCTGGCGAGTTGGATGTCCTTGGGCATGATGGTGACCCTCTTGGCGTGGATGGCGCACAAGTTGGTATCCTCGAAAAGGCCGACGAGGTAGGCCTCGCTGGCTTCCTGGAGGGCCATCACGGCGGAACTCTGGAAACGCAAGTCGGTCTTGAAATCTTGAGCGATCTCGCGGACGAGCCGTTGGAAGGGCAACTTGCGGATGAGAAGTTGCGGATGAGAGAAGAGAAGAAAGGCAGAGATTAGTTAAGAATTGATAAATTCTTTTGTTTTTTATCGGTCGTTAATAGAGCGGTGTAGAGACTAAAACTTGATTTTAGTCTGTGACAGATAATGTCTACTAACACTGCTACTAATAACTTAATCGTTTGAAAACTTGGAAGGCACGAAAGGCACGTCTGGTCACTTTGGTTGTTCGGATCGAACTCCAGGGCTCCCTACTCTTACCTACCCTTTTTAGTCTTTTCCAACAAGACATGCCCCTTCCCCCCAAGACCCTTCTTGCCCTTTATGCGGACGATGTGGCGATCGTTGCAAAGTCGGCCAGTCGCCCACATGTTATCAAGATCATTCGAGATGCCATAAAGCTCCTCCAACCTTATTATCGCCTCTGGAGGCTGGATGTAAATCCCTCCAAGAGCGAGGCGATAATGTTTGGCCGATACACTCGTCAGCCGTTCGATATTGTGGAAATGAACGGCACCCGTATTCCCTGGAAAGATTCGGTCAAGTACCTCGGTGTCACGCTGGACTCAAGATTATCGTGGGTCAAACATGCCACCAACATAATCAACCAAGCCAAAGCACTAAAAGGGGCACTCTACTCGTTGATCGGCGCGAAAAGCAAACTCCCCCCCAAATCGAAAGTCAGAATCGTCAAGTCAATTATTAGCCCAATTTTGACATACGCGGCGCCGGCATGGGGTTTTATCTCAAACAGCCAGATGTATAACCTGGAAACCATCCAGGCGAAGTGCCTCCGTCAAGCCCTTTCTGCTCCCTATTGCGTCTCCAACAGACAAATCCGGGCAGCCACTAAGTCCAAAACAATTGAGCAAAACATGCAGGAACAAGCCATCAAACTCTACGAAGGTTGCGCTCGTTCCTCAAACCCCCTTATCAAGGGCTTGGGGAAATACGATCCTATGGCTTTCTCCACCCCGAGACCCTTGCACGTCATCTCAAAGCCGAATCTAGATATCGTTCGAATACCGCAACAAGCTCCTTCCTTGCACGCACTCGTCACGGATCAATTTGCAGACGAAGATGAGGAGGATAACTTTGAAATATTTGGCTGACTGGTTAAGTATCTCCAGTAGGATTGGTCGTTTTGCCTGCGACCCTCTCATTGGCCGATTTCCAAAACATGATTGCAAGGTTACAAGCGTACACATCATCGATTGGTCAAGCGCTCTGGCACTCCTCTTTCTGGTTGGATCGGTACCTGACCCTTCACATCAAGGTCAATAATGGATGGATAAGGATAGGACAAGGTTTTTTATGGATTTTGTAATTTTTATTTTATGTAAACATTGTAAACTCTGTACATTTTGTCTTATGTAAATAAATGCAAGTGTACTTCGGTGTCGTCGCGAGCTCGCTAGTGCTTCGGTATAAAAATCGGGGGGTCTAGTACCCTCCCCTTTACGCCTTCTCAATCAAGACCCGGCTCGAGGCCACACGGGTTTGAAACCCCCAAAATTCCCTCTGTCATTGGTCTACAACCGATGTTTGAGAATAAACGGGCGTAGCCCGTAATAGCTCTTTTGCTATATAATGTTACCTGTTACCTGAGGCGAAAGCGGGAAAAAATTTCAATCCGAACAACCAAAGTGACCAGACGTGCTTTTCGTGCCTTCCAGTTTTACCAAGCGATCAAGTTATTAGTAGCAGTGTCAGTAGACATTATCTGTCACAGACTAAAATTAATTTTTAGTCTCTACGCCGCTCTAATAACGACCTAAAAAACAAAAAGAATTTATCAATTCTTAAACTAATCTCTTTCTTTCCAGTAACTTTACTAATCGAGCTCACCAGCAAAATGGCCAACCAAATTCAAACCGCCGCACTCCAGGAACTCGACGCCTACTTGATCAAGATGGCTGCTCAAATAGAGGCATTACGGTTGGAATTAGCAGCAGGACAACAGAAAAGAGCTGAAATAATGAAAACCCTGATGGACCCACCCCCCCAACCGGAAACCAGCATTAAGAAGAAAGAAGAAGACGAATCATTCCAAAAGCCCAAGAGGACCTTCAAACAGAAGAGGAGCAGGTCCAGCGGCTCCATGGACGACGAAGACGCCTCCGCCTCCAAGAATAGGTTTTACCCCCTATTCAAGAAGAAGGCGACAACCACCACAAATGAAACCGATTCAGCAACCATGGAGGTCAACGTCCCGGCTGTCATCCCTACCATCCTGAATGACTCGCGCGCGAGCGAAAAACCAAGAAAGGCCTCCCAACCAAATCAGAAACCTACCGCTACAAGGACATCCACGCAGGAAAGCAGCAGGAAAACTGATGCCCCAAGGATCCCGCCAATCGTCCTCCACGATACGACAAACTGGACCAGGATAGCGGAGGAAATAAAGAAGACAGGAATCGAAACAACCTCCGTCAAAATGCTGAAAGATTCGATTTCTATCCTGGTCGCAACTGAGGAAGACTTTTCCAAGCTAGACAAGTTCTTCCTGGCGAAAAACCTTCCTACACATTCGTATCTCCTACCTAGGGAGAAACCACTTAACGTCGTGATCCGAGGTCTCGCTGGCAACACGGAAGTGGACACCATAATTGAAGACCTGGATGGCCAAGGGTACGATGTCATTTCGGTCAACCAAATGAGAATAGGACCCGCGAGACGTCCCATGCCGCTCTTCCTCGTCCACCTCAACAAGACGGACCACAGCAAAACGATCTTCAACTTGGAGAAGATCAACCACGTTAACATCACCGTCGAAACCCTCCGGCCTAGATCAACCCCTCCGCAGTGCCATAGGTGCCAAAGATTTGGGCACTCGCAACGTTGCTGCAGGCTCCAGCCTCGTTGCGTGAAATGTGGAAAAAACCATCACACCTCGACGTGTGAAAAGAAGCCCGACACCCCAGCCACCTGCGCCAATTGCAACGGCCCTCACACGGCCAACTACAAGAGGTGCAGTGAATATCCTCATCCAAGGCTCAATGCATACTCTCGTCCGGCACAAAGATTCCCACAACGGCGGGAAACCTACCAAGGTCACCGAGGACAGCACCCCTTCTCGCAGCAGTACCGCCTCTCACAACCCAGGATGTCAGAGGACCGCCGCTACAATCGTGATCGCCAGCAAAGAAGGAGGGAACGCAGCCGCAGCCCATCCCCGGAACCCAGCAGGAATCGCTCCAGGTCCCAAAGCAGGAGAAGATCGGACCGACGAGAAGACACCAACAGCCCCTCCCGATCCTCTTCTGACCGAACCGAAACCCCCTCCCGTTCCTCTTCTACCCGAGCCGAATCCCTCCGTAACGACCCCGAAATAAATAAATTATTATCCGCTTTATCTAATAAAATTTATTCATTAGGAAACTCCGCAGAAGCCAAAAAGTTGATCTCCCACGTACGTGGAATACAGTTCGCCAACGCCTTAATCGGCGGCCGCGACCATTAGTTCCCGTATGCAGCCCGCTTCTCTCGCCATGGCCTACTGGAACGCGAATGGACTGAAGGGGAAGAAACATCTCCTGCTGGACTTCGCGTTTAACCACAACCTCGATGTGATCCTGGTCAATGAAACACATCTCAGGACCTGCGACAGCGCAAATCTCCCGAACTACGCGATGTATCGATCGGATCGTGACGGCAAAGGAGGTGGAACCGCCGTCTACATCAAGAGATCGATCGAACACCACGAAGTCGCGCTCCCCCAGCTGCACCAAATAGAAGCCACGGCGGTTGCCATCCATACAAGCGGACATGGATGGCTTCAACTTTCATCAGCCTACCTTCCTCCCGGTAAACTCATTATTCAAGACGACCTAACCTCTCTACTTTCAGGCCCAAATGGTTCAATCGTTGCTGGAGATTTCAACGCGAAACACACCACTTGGAACTGCCAAAGGAACAACGCCCAAGGTCGCACTCTTTTCGATTTCGCCCACGAATTGGACTTCGCCATCGACGCTCCAACGGACCCCACTCACTACTCCTACGCCGGAACTCCAACCTTCATCGACATCGCTCTCCTAAAGGACGTTCATTGGCAGCACCGGCTCACAACGGCATGTGAGCTCATTTCAGACCACCTTCCAGTCCTGATGTACATCGGAAACATCCCGCACGACCGTCCAAATACAACAAGGTCCAAAGTTGTATGGCCCGTTTTCCACGATCACCTTCTAGCGAACATGGGGGACATTCCAATCATCGACACCTCAAGCCAACTGGACGACTACGTAGAAGCTCTTCACCTCAACATCCAAGCCTCGATTCAATACGCCACAAATGCTGTTCCGGTCGCAGATCTTCGAGACCAACTTCCCCCGCATCTCAAGCAGCTAATCAAGGACAAGAATCGAGCGCGAAAACTTGCTCAAAGGACTCATCACCCCGACGACAAATCCGAGTATCAACGCCTCAAATCCCAAGTCACCAAAGAAGTCAAGGACCACAAGGACGCCGAATGGACCAACAAGCTTGAAGCCCTTTCGTTCGAGGATTCAAGCTCTTGGAAATTCATCAAAAATTTCCGCACCAAAAGGACTCCGATGCCAGCTCTCCTAAGACCGGACGGGACCCAAGCAAAAACGGACAAGGACAAAGCCGACGCTCTAGCTGCCAGTCTCCAACTTCAATGCGCGCCTAACACCACCTACGACGACCCCGACCACATCCAGATGGTAGAAGACTTCGTGAAGAAAGCCCTGAACGCCCCGGACGAATCAACAATCGAACCCGCATCGTTCAAGGAAGTCAGAAGTCTCATTAGGCAGGCGAAAATCAAAAGCGCACCCGGTCCAGACGGCATCACCCACAGGGCACTGAAGGAGTTACCACGAAAAGCGATCACTGCAACCACAACCATCGTGAATGCAGCGCTTCGACTCCGTCACTTCCCGAAATTATGGAAGCACGCAAACGTCATCGTCATCCACAAGCAAGGACAGCCGAAAAACCAACCGAAGAGCTATCGTCCAATTAGCCTTCTTTCCACCATCGGCAAAATCGCGGAGAAAATCATCTTAAATCGACTCAAGAAAGAAATGGATTCCAACAAGGTCGTCCCTGATGAACAATTTGGATTTCGCGAAGGTCACTCCACGACCCATCAAATCCTTCGCATCGTCGAGCAAATTTCAAAGGGGTTCTCGAAAAAAGAATGCACCGTCGCCCTTCTTCTAGACATCTCCAAGGCATTCGACTCCGTATGGCACCCCGGACTCCTCTACAAGATGCTTCGAGCCGGTATCAAACTCGCCATCGTAAAACTAATCCATTCTTATCTTGCAGAAAGAACCTTTTGCATCGCCGCCGATGGGACCAAATCCGAACCTCATCCAATGAACGCAGGGGTCCCCCAAGGTTCGCCACTTTCTGCACCCCTCTACAACATCTTTATGAGCGACATCCCCAAACCAATCCACCCGCAGGTCGAAAACTTTTACTTCGCGGACGACACAGCCGTAGCTTCCACATCAATTTCCCCGGACATCGCCACGCAAAGAGTCCAAGACGTAGCGGAACAAATCGAGCAATGGATGGGAGACTGGCGAATCGGAGTCAACACGAACAAGAGCGTCGCAGTTATCTTCGCCCGATGTAAGAAGCGGACAACAGCAAAAGCCAACCTTTGGATGAACGGGTCCCTCATCCAATGGCAAAAATCGGCAAAGTATTTAGGCGTCACCATGGATCAAAAGCTAAACTGGGGTCAACACATCACAAATATTACAAATAAATCAAGGGGAACGATGTCGCAACTGTATTCGCTCGTAGGTCCAAAGAGCAAAATGTCGCCGGCCAACAAACTTCGCGTCTACAAAACCATCATCAGGCCGGCACTCACGTACGCTGCACCAGCATGGGGTCACGCAGCCAAAACTCACATCAACAAGATCGAATCAATCCAAAACAAGCTCGTCCGCTACGCATGGAATCCGCCAAGAAGAGTATCAAACGTCCGCCTCCGCAACGACTCCAAACTCACCACGGTCAAGGAATTTATTAGAAATCACACGGAGAAGTTTTACGCTAAAATAGAAGACCACGAAAACCCGCTAATAAACCAACTTGGAAAATATGACAAGGCAAACCATCCGAAGTACAAGATGCCAAGGGAAATTATCGATGACGCCGACCCCTAACGATCCCGCATAAGAAACAAGAACTCCTGCAAAACCAAAACCACGCCCAAGAAATTCAAGCCACGCCCACAAGAAAACCGGCCACTTTAGGGAAAAACCAACACGAATGAGCAACGCACACGAAGAAAAGGTATTCAATTAAAACTCCCATAACCCATCCACTGCATCCTAGTCTACCAAACCTTTCTCTCGCGGATCCCTTGCGGGTGAAGCCAGCCAGGACTTAGCTTTGCGCTAATTTTCTGAGGTACGCCTCAATAAAAATTATCCGACGTAACGTTGCGGGCAAGCCCGCAACCTTACTCTTCAAGTCTGCGAAGATATGGGGCAACAGCCCTGGTGCTTCGCACCAGACCAGAATAAGAGGCGAAAGCAACGCGGTATTGAGACTAATGCATTTTCCCTCTAAATGGAAAATCGCAGAAGTCATCATGATACCTAAACCGAAGCAAAATCCGCGGAACCCCGGCTCCTACAGGCCAATCAGTCTTCTGCCGTCACTGGGCAAAGTGTGCGAAAAAGTAATTCGCACCAGACTGGTCAACCAAATGTTGGAGAAGCAAATTGTCCCTAATGAACAATTTGGCTTCCGCCCGGGCCACTCCACGGTACATGCCATATTGGGGCTAGTGGAATCAATCCTTGAAAGCTGGGAAAAGAAAGAAGCGGTGGGAGCAGTTTTCTTGGATATCGCCAAGGCTTTTGATAGAGTATGGAAGGAAGGATTACTCTACAAAATGCTCAAGGCGGAAATCCTACTAGCCCTAATAATTTTACTGGCTTCTTTCCTAACGGACCGCAAGTTCAGGGTGAGAGTGGAAGGAATCCTTTCCACCCTTAGGAATATCCTCGCGGGGGTACCCCAAGGGTCCATTCTTTCCCCGGACTTGTTCTCCTTTTTTACACATGACCTTCCGGCCATACTGACGGACCCCCGCACCCAGATCAAACTTTTCTGCGATGACGCGGGGATCGCCGCCAGCGGAAAGAGTCCGGAATTTATCACCCGAAGGTTGTTAGATGTCCTGGCGAGAGTAAGTGACTACTACCGTAAGTGGAGGATCGCTGTAAATCCTTCCAAGAGTACGGCCACTTACTTTACCAGGCGTAGTGACCAAAACCTTCGAAGGGTACATATATACAGACCGGGGAAAAAACATCGTCTTCCCCAAAACCCGCTATCAATGAACGGCACCGTCATTCCGTGGTCCAGGACCTCAAAATATTTGGGGGTCATCATGGACGAGAGACTAACTTGGGGTCCCCATATCGACTACACCAGGGACAAGGCTAGAGGGGCCAGAGCCGCTCTTCAAGCCGTCACCAAAGGGGGAAGTAAATTGGGCCAAAAACAAAAACTCCAGCTTTATAAAACCTGCGTCCGGCCCATACTCACATACGCGTCAACGGCGTGGGGGTATGCGCACCGGGCAAAGATTAAAAAGCTGGAGGTAATTCAAAGCAAAGCTTTAAGGCAGGCAATGGACGCGCAAGGCATGCGCATAACAAACGCCCAACTCAGGTCGGACTCCAACACGGAGTCCGTCGCAGAATTTATCCGTCGCCAGGCAGATAAATTCTACGAGGCTGCGGGTCATTCCGAAAACCCGTTGATCCAAGGACTGGGTAAATTCCACGAGGGTTCAACGCGGTTCACGAAGCCCAAAGCCATCCTGAACCTGGATCCTTCTTCCCTTTAATTAATATTAGCGACTCCAAGGGAACACCAACCAGCCTCCAACCCCAGGGACCCCCCGACTTGCGCCGGATCTAGGACCACCCTCCACTTGACCATTCAACGGTCGGAGGGAGGCCTAAATCTCGTCCAAGGGGGGGGGAACCGGGCCCACAAAGAGGCTGGCAATTCAAAAAGCATACCACATGCGCATTAACCTTCTTTTCCCCTTTTCTTTCCCCCCTCTAGGTTAGGTACTACCAAGAGGCACCACGGAAAGAAAACCAAAGGAAGCCTAATCATCCAAATTCAGGGGCCCCCCGACTCGAGCACGACCCGTTGGCCACCCTCAACTTCGATCATTCAACGATTAGAGGGAGCCTCGGGACGGGCAAAAGGGGGGGGGAACCGAGTTCGACGGTCGGCAGATAGCATCGCAAACCGCACCACGTAGGGGGGGCACAAATGCTCTCCTCCGTGCTCGTGCCTAGTTTGCCCCTACTTAGGAGACGGTGGGTTCTTCGGCGGGTTCTGGGGTTCGGTTCGGCCGTTTGACAACGGACGATCCACCTTTAACTGTGTAATCCGACCTTCAGCCGGATTACACCTGCCAACTTTCCTCGGACGGACATGGGACGGTGTATCGTACGCGAGTTATGTATAAACCACAACAATTATTAATATAAAATGTGTTACTAATATTTATGCGTAATTCTTATCTATTAACCACAATTACTAATATAACGTAAAAACATGTTTATTACTAATTTATTATTTCCTCATCACGAGGCAGGAAAGTGACCAACACGACACAGGAAAGTGACCAATGTGTTTATCATATCCTTAGTATATAATATCACTCTTGTAATAATTAAGGTAGTCATACATCAACGTGTATTCTTGATCGCATGTTAAATTGCTGAAGTCATAATATATTGTTATCTGTGTGTCTCCAACTTAATGTTGTAAAACCAATTAAAGTTTTTGTATTGTTATTAAAACAAAATAAAGATTTTTTTTGTTAAATAAGGCCACGACTTATTTAACTGGCGCAGTCGGTAGGATGCTGAAGAAAAACAACGCGAAATTTTTCTTATGTGTTAACATTTAATCAGTATCCTCGAATCATCGCAACCGTTCGAAAGGCATTCCAAAAATCGAATAACCAATCGAACAAACCGTCAAAATCAACGTCGCCAACATCGAGGACAAACATCGCCCCGGTACAGCAACGCTGGTTCGAGACAAACCCAGTCTATTGGAGACATCAGTCTATTGAAGACACCAGTCTATTGAAGACACCAGTCTATTGAAGACATCAGTCTATTGAAGACATCAATTTATCGAAGATTACTTAATCACCGAATAATGCAGTAAGTGAATTTTTAAATATTGTATATTACTAAGCGATTATACAGCTAAATAATTAATTTTGAAAATAATTTTGTAATAAAATTATTAGTTTATAAACAAATTGATTAAATCTATATGAATAAGAATATTTTAAAACCACCAACTTTAGTATTACCAGAACAAAATCGAGTTCATTTAGATAAAACAATGGCTAGCGTATTTCCACCCGGTTTTCATATGTCAATGTTGACTGAAATTCCACCTTACGATGGAGATCCCTGCACTTTATCTGAATTTATTCGATCTGCTGAAGTAATAATAAATCAATTTTCACAATCAGAGCAACCAAATGCTTATATTAATAAATTTCTGTTAAGCTCAATGCGAAATAAAATTAAAGGCAACGCTTTAAAAATTATTACGGGTTATGAATTTAATAATTGGAACGAATTAAAAAACACGTTAATAATTAATTTTGGAGATCAAAGATCAGAATTAAATTTGACAATTGATATGGCAAAAATGCAACAAAATATTAAAGAAAATCCAATTGATTTTTATGGTCGAATTAGAACTTTATTAGCAATTTGCAATTCTAAAATATCCCTAACTGACGAAAATGAAATTATTAAACAATATAAACTTTTTAATGTAAAAAACTTAGCACTAAGAGCATTCCTTAGTGGCCTTAATGAACCTTTTGGATCCTTATTAAGAGGAAGAGATCCAGATACTTTAGAAGACGCAATCAAAATAGTTCGTGACGAAATTGATATTAGGTATTCACAAAATATATATAAATTCGAAAATCATAATCAAAAACAAAATTTTACCAATAATACAAGAAGCAATTCAGTTTCACAAAATTCATTTCAAAATAGATATAAAAATTTTGATTCAAATATGCAAAAACAAAATTTTAGAAACAATAATTATGTTAATCGGAGTGATTTTCAATTTCCCAAAAGAAATTTTCCAAATATCCCTATAAATACTAATGTTCCTAGTAATTTAAACAAAAATGCATTTGCACCTGTACCCGGTTATAGAAATAATAATCCAGGAGAACCAATGCAATTGAGTTCTACAATTAACAAAAGATTACCAACAACAAATATTTCTAGAAATTATTCAAATAATAGAAACTATTTTGGACAAAATAATCGTTCTAAAAATTTTATTTCTGAAGAATTGTTTAATCACAATTTAAATCAAGAAAATAATATTCCAGAAAATCTTGCAAAAAAAGAAGAATATGATAATGAAGATACTTTTGATAATTATGACGAATTTGAGATTCCCCCACAAGAAAATGAAGACGTAAATTTTCAAAACTAGCCTCGGAAAATATTATCGAAACTTTTAATCTTAGTACAATAAAATCAAATTTACCTTATATTATTATACCATCTACTGGCGAAAAATTATTATTAGATACAGGCAGCACTAAAACTATTATTTCACCTAAATTTGTTAATAAACATTTTCCAAATTCTATTCAAATTCAAAATTTTCAAATTATAACGTCTCATGGAACGACATACCATAACAAAGTTGCTAATTTACCAATCAAATCATTATTCAAAGAAGAAGGCAATCACAAATGTTACATTTTTAATTTTCATGACGAATACGTAGGACTTATTGGATCAGATCTGTTATCCGATTTACCTGCAAGAATTGATTTTAAATGGATGCATGTACAAACAAATAGCACCATCATACCATTCTACTATGACAATTCGAAAACTCGTCAAGAACAACAAAAACGAAATGAATGTAATTTTTCGAAAATCCATCAAAATCTAGAACCTGTAAAATATATTTCTATCCCTCCAAGATCAGAAATTAAAATACGATTACCCACAGCAAGCAACAATGGAACAAAAATTTGTAATCAAATTAAATTCAATCAATATTGTATGACACCAAGAGCCTTAGTTAAAGTTCATAATAATTATTTTTGCACAACTGTAATTAACGTATCAAACAAAACGGAAGAATTCAGAATTTATAATCCTTTATTGTTGGAAGAATATGAAAAAGAAAAAGTTGAAATAAATTGCATAAATTTAGATCGCAAATCAAAAAATAAAATCTTAAATGACAATTTAAAGAATATTAATCTTGACCATTTAAATTTAGAAGAAGCTAACAAACTAAAAGAAATATGTTATGAATTTAAAGACATTTTTCATTCACCAGAATTACCATTGACATCTTCTAATCTAACAAAACATTTTATACGTACAAAAAACGATATACCAATCTACACCAAAAATTATAGATATCCCCATGTCCATAGAAATGAAGTGAAAGAACAAATTAATAAAATGTTATCAGATGATATAATAGAACCCTCACAATCACCCTATAATGCACCAATCTGGATAGTTCAAAAGAAACTAGACCACTCAGGTAAACAAAAATGGCGAATAGTCATCGACTACCGAAAACTTAACGAAAACACTATAGAGGACAAATATCCATTACCTCGTATTGAACAAGTTTTAGATAGCTTAGGAAGAGCCGAATATTTTTCAACCCTTGATTTAGCTTCCGGTTTCCATCAGATTGAAATAGAAGAAAATGATAGAGAAAAAACTGCTTTTTCCACTGAAGAAGGTCATTTCCAATTTAAAAGAATGCCCTTTGGCTTAAAGAACGCCCCAGCTTCTTTTCAACGATTAATTAACCAATCCTTAATAGGACTAACACCTGATCAATGTATGGTTTATTTAGATGACATCATAATATTTTCAAAATCATTACAAGAACATTTAATAAAATTAAAAAATGTATTCGAAAGATGTAGAAAGTTTAATCTCAAAGTACAATTAGATAAATCAGAATTTCTTAAAACTTCTATCGCTTATTTAGGACATATCTTGAGTAAAGATGGAATTAAACCAAATCCAAATAAAATTGAAACCATTAAAAATTTTCCCTTACCAAAAACTAGAACTGAAATAAAATCTTTTTTAGGAATGTTTGGATATTATAGAAAATTTATCAAAGATTATGCCAAATTAACTAAATTTTTAACACAATGCTTAAAGAAAAATAGCAAGATTATTCATGATCAACCATTTATTCAAAACTTTGATAACTTAAAAAGAATATTAACAAACGACCCTGTCTTAGTTTATCCTGATTTTGATAAAACCTTTGAATTAACAACAGACGCTAGTAAATATGCCCTTGGAGCAGTACTTTCACAAAATGGTAAACCAATTAGCTACGCATCACGCACTTTAAACCAATCTGAAATTAATTACCCCACTATAGAACGCGAATTACTTGCAATCGTATGGGCCTGCAAACATTTTCGACCTTATTTATATGGAGTACATTTTATCATTTATACAGATCATAGACCGCTTATATGGTTAAGAAATATTAAAGAACCAAACTCGAAATTAACGAGATGGGCTATTAAACTTGAAGAATATAATTTCACAATTCAATATTTACCAGGAAAATTAAATAAAGTAGCAGACGCACTTTCACGTGTACAAATACACCCTATAACAACTACCGGATTAGAAACCCCAGAACCAGATTTCGAACAAAGTAGTACAACACCCCAAAATCCTTATACACCAAGTTTAGATAGTTTTACTATACCTTCTTTTACATATCCTAATAATTCACCTACAAACATTGACCAAATTTTAATTGAAAATAATGATAACGAATCTCTTGACAATACTGTACACACTCAACAATCCTCAACCCCTGTCATAGATATTTCAGAAAAACCATTACAACACCACAAGAATCAAATCGAATTTTTAAACTCTACTTTACCAAAGAAAATTAAAGTCCACAAATTTGACGGATTTACCCATTATTCTGTATTTATAACACCTCAAAATGAAACAGAAATATTTAACACCCTACTCATTGAATTTTGCGAACCAAAAACTCATTACTATTGTATTTTTCAAAACGAAGAAATATTTAACAAATTTTCAAAATATATTTCAGATATAACAAATGAAAATACCCCTAAATTTCACAAATGTATAAAACAAGTAACTTATGTAAACGATCCCGAAGAAAAATTGTCATGTATGCAAAATTACCATTTAGGTAAAAATAATCACAGAGGAATTCAAGAAACAACCGAACACTTGAAAAGAGTTTACTACTGGAAAAATATAAATACTGACATAATAAATTTTATCAATAATTGTGATACATGTAAACTGGAAAAATATAACAGAAAACCAAATAAATTACCTCTTCAATTAACCCAAACATATAGTCGACCGTTCGAATGTATTCATTTAGATATTTTCCACATCAATAATACTAAATATTTAACAATCATAGATACTTTTAGCAAATTTACTCAAGCTTATTCTTTAAAATCAAGTAATAGCATTGATATCACAAACGCTTTATTTACGTTTATGGCAAGCTATGCAGTACCAAAGAATATCGTTGCAGACCGAGAATTTGACAATAACGTTTTTAAAAATTTCCTAAAACTACACAAAATTAATTTTCACCTTACGACACCACTTCACCACCAATCAAACTCCCCTATAGAAAGAGTACACTCTACGTTAATAGAACATTACCGTCTATTAAAAGACACTCCTGAAAATGAAAAAATGATTCATTGCATCTTAGCATACAATAATACTATACATTCAAATTTAAAATTTACCCCTTATGAAATACTTTTTGGACATACAGAAGGATTAAATCCTTACGAATTATGTAATGACAGATTTTACGACACCTATATTAACGATCACAAAAATAAAATGACACAATTTTATAAAGCCTTACAAGAAAAACAACATGAAACTAAAGAAAAACGAGACATAAGAATTAATATAAAAAGAAGAACAACCAATTTTAAAATTGATCAAAAAGTTTTTATTACACTAGATAGACGAAATAAGAAAACATCAAGATTTAAAGGTCCTTTCAAAATAATCAAAATTCTGGACCATGATAAATATCTGGTTGAACATCTTGAAACTAAGAAAAGATGTGAGAGACATGCTAATGAAATTATGGCTGTTTCAGATCCAAAGGAGCGATCCTCATCACCTGGTTCTTCATCCTCCCTTTGATTAAAACTGAAGTGACAATAACTGACATTTCTGACAACCCTGGACTATACCCCCTTACATTAGGTGATGCTCAAATTAAAGAAAATGATTGGACACTGATTAGGACAATCGATTATTCTGCTATTATTACTAACTATTATACTTTAAAATCTAATTTAGTTCAAACTATTAAACTTTTAGAAAATAAACCTTTTCGTATAAAATACAAAAACGGAAAAACAATTAACGATGTAATTACTACACACGATAACCTTTTGCTAATTATTTCTCAATACCTAGAACAATCAGATAGACTAATTAGACAAATACTTCCTGAAAATAATCCAAGAATCAAAAGAGGCCTTATAGACGGCTTAGGTTCTGTTTTCAAATTCCTCACTGGTAACCTAGACGCATCAGATGGAGAAAGATACGAAAATCAAATTTCTAAATTACAAAAAATCACTGAAAATCATAAACAAATTTTAATTGAACAAACCCAAATACTTAATGATACCATAAACAGCATAAGTATTCTCAAAACAAATCAAGATTTACTTAATGAAAATTTAAATAAAATTATACTACAAAATAAAGAACTTAAAAACGCAATAGCTACTCATACAACCAGAAATGTTTTAAATGAAGCAATATATTCCTTGCAATTATTTATCGATGTATGGATTGAATTAGAAAACGCATTAACTTTTGCTCAAAATCAACAAATGCATATGTCATTATTAGACAACGAAGATTTAATTCAAAATCTAAATCAAATCCTAAACTATTTGAACGAACTCTCAGACAAATCATTAACTTTACCTTATCCAGCTACAAATAAGTACCTACATTTATATGAATCAATTATCATAACAAAAGTTTATCAATTAGGAAACAGAATAAATTTCATATTTGAAATTCCCCTAATATCTAAAGATAACCAATACCAATTAACTCAATTAATTCCATTTCCAATATTTACTAACGAAAACCGATATAAAATGATTATACCAACCTATAATACTATACTATTTAACGTTAAAGAAAGCATACCGATAAATATTAATTCTTGTAAATTAATAACTTTAAATACTTATTTTTGTCACCAAAATAATCACTTTAAAATTCCAAATGATAAATTATGTGAAACACAATTGTTATCTTTTATTAACAATCAAACTTGTAAACCATATATATTTGAATTACTTAATATTAAAATTCAACAGATTGATACATCTACCTGGCTAATAACTTCACCCTCAAAAGGTACTTTAGACATTACTTGTCAAAATCAAAATTATAGAAAAGAATTAATCAAATCCCAACTTTTACACCTGACACCTGATTGCAAAGCAATTGTAAATCATGATACTCTATTATTTCAAATTAAAACAACTTCTACAAGAACAAATAACTTGAAAATTCCCAACATTGGTCAATTAAATAATAACCTTACCAATATCGAAATTTCTAAAATTGATTTAACGCCTATAAATACGGAAAAATTAATAGCTGATCAAGTTCAAATTACTAAAAATCAAAATAAACTCGATTTTGCAAATGAAAATTCTAATACAACTATGTCTATATTTTCCATTGTAATGATAATTATAATTATATTGTTAATATTAAGTTTATTGTTATACGTCTATTGTAAACGTAACTCCCTTAAAGAAAGATTTATTAAATATGTTTATTCAAAAAATATAAATTCACCACTTGAATTAATTGAATCTAAAATTTAAATAATTTGCAATTATTGAAATATCTTTTGCCTGAGGAGTTATGTATAAACCACAACAATTATTAATATAAAATGTGTTACTAATATTTATGCGTAATTCTTATCTATTAACCACAATTACTAATATAACGTAAAAACATGTTTTCGTTATTTCAGGTTATAAATGACCCCTTTACGTATCTGTTTTGAGCCCTATAAAAGGGGTCTTTTCTCAAAAGGTCACCTCAAGGAGAACCAACCCGACCATAAAACTAAGTTTTATAAGGTCCTAGGACCTATAAAACTTAACTTTATAAGGTCCTAGGACTTATAAAAACAGTCCTTGTTGAGATACCTGCCCGAACGATTCATCCGTTCGGGTGAACTCCTGTTTTTCGCTTATGTTGTCAATAACTTGACTAACAACTTGCGATCTTCACGCCATCTATCGATAGTTATATCAGAGCAAACAAATCGTGAATTTTGTGGGATATTATCCCCAAAATAACGAAATTACGACACCTTTAGTTAAAAAATTGGCAATTAAATTAAGTGTTACTTTATATTTATTTACAAAATCATAGATTTAGATAATATCCGACAAAATTCGAGTGCAAAAAAATTAAATTAAGTGTTACTTTATATTTATTTACAAAATCATAGATTTAGATAAAATCCGACAAAATTCGAGATTTTATTGCAATAATTGCATAACGTGACCCATCCGTCCGTTATTTCAACATGCTGTCCGTCAGACCAAATTGTCCGTCGTTCGGAAATTTCAAAAGAAAATCAACCTTTTTCGCTCCAAAGAGACAAACATTGATCAACGACTTGCAAGCTTCACGCCATCTATCGATTGTTATTTTAGAGCGATTATATAAAATCGCGAATTTTGTAGGATATTTTTCCTGAAATAACGAAAAATTGTTCATATCACTCGGGCGATAAGGGTTTTCATCCTTCGGTCGATTATTCACTCGCCGCTGCGCGGCTCGTTTCATAAACTTTCGCCCGGCGGATGAAAAGATCCCCTTTATCGCCCTTGTGATATAAACTACTATTATTACTAATTTATTATTTCCTCATCACGAGGCAGGAAAGTGACCAACACGACACAGGAAAGTGACCAATGTGTTTATCATATCCTTAGTATATAATATCACTCTTGTAATAATTAAGGTAGTCATACATCAACGTGTATTCTTGATCGCATGTTAAATTGCTGAAGTCATAATATATTGTTATCTGTGTGTCTCCAACTTAATGTTGTAAAACCAATTAAAGTTTTTGTATTGTTATTAAAACAAAATAAAGATTTTTTTTGTTAAATAAGGCCACGACTTATTTAACTCGCGGTACTCCCGAAAAACCGGTGTGTTGTGAAGAGCGACTAGACGGGGCCTAAGAACTTACAAAAGAGGGCGGGGAGACTCACCGTGAGGTGGGTTCCCTCCCCCTCGCATTTCACTGAAAGGCTCAAGCCAAAGATTTAAAAGTTGTTCGCGACTCTCTCGAGCCTTCGTGCCCCCTTTCTTTCCTCTGGAAAGTCCTTCCCCGGGACGGGCCCAAACTTCAAAGTCGTCGAGTGCGACAGCGGAGCATGCACCTCTCCACGGGACTATAGTCGGGATAAGGCAGAGGACCGGTCGTAAGGATGAGCGGTTGGGTTCTAACGTCGGCATAACACGGCTCAGCCGGAATTACCGAACCGAAGTTCCCAATCCGCCTCCCGAAGTCGGTACCAAAGCCACAACCACGGCTCAAGGATCTACAGAGGAGAGTGGGAGGGGGGTAGGCCTCTTGAGAGGGTAAGCTAAGAGCGACAGGAGGGGTGCGTTATGCGCACTCCGAACGTCATACTTAAGCCACTTACTCAACGAAACTAGTAGAGATCGTGAGATCGGGACTAGGGATACCCATTAGGACAAGGAGGCGAAAGCATTAGTGAGCGAGTGTAAGACGTCGTAGTACACGTAGTTAACGTATAATAATTAATCGAAGATGACCGGTCGTGGCAAAGGAGGCAAAGGTTTGGGAAAAGGTGGCGCGAAAAGACATCGCAAAGTTTTGCGCGATAACATCCAGGGCATCACGAAACCGGCGATCAGACGTTTGGCTCGCAGAGGCGGCGTAAAACGTATCTCCGGTTTGATTTACGAAGAGACTCGTGGCGTGTTGAAGCTGTTTTTGGAAAACGTAATCCGCGACGCCGTAACGTACACCGAGCACGCGAAGAGGAAGGCCGTGACCGCGATGGACGTGGTTTACGCATTGAAACGTCAAGGACGTACCCTGTACGGTTTCGGAGGTTAAATAATAAATAACTTTGGTTGTTTATTGTTTCATCGATAAGGACGACAAAAAAAAAACAAACGGTTCCTTTAGGAACCAAAAATATGATCGGAATAAGAGATAAAATGTTATTAAAAGTCGATACGTTGTAGTTTGGCATAATAAATTTAATTTGGTATTGCAGAAGTAAGTTGCGAGGGGGGAATTTGGTCGTCCTAATATTAGAATGATAAATAATTTAGCAGTAAGAGTTATGCATGTAAGAAGAAGGTTGTGTGAAGTATTAAATATGTAGGTATTTGGCATGTGAATGAAATGATAGGAAATAAAGGGAGTTATTTAAAAAAAAAAAAAGGATTATAGGTAATTTGCGTGAAGAAGGAAGGGTGTTGTTGTTGTGGAATATGTAAATTATAATGATAGAAGGTTGTAATTATTATGGTGAGGATGGATTTGTTGTGTCGTACCGTGAGAGGGAATAAAAAAAATAATGGAAGAGTTGAAGGGCAGGAGAGAGAGAGAGAGAGAGATAAAATAGCATATTATGTGGACGTAGTGGTTAAATTGTTATTAAAATGAATGAATTATAGTATAGGAAGGGAAGAAGAAGAAGAAAGATTGGGAATTGTGTTTGATTGATTGTAAAATAAATAAAAAAAAAATAATGAAATTTATAATTAGAATATGTTATAAATGTTTTGTGTAAGATTTGGTATAGGAAAAAATGATGAATGTTAATTATGAAAAGGAGGATAAAGATGCGCGCATCGCGAGTGGAGAAATGCAGAAGAAAAAAAAAAAAAAAAAAAGGATTGAATGGCGGCGAGTTGGTCGGCGGCGTGGTTCGGGGGGGAGAGCGAGGAGCGAATGAATGGGATGGTTTGTGGGATAATATGGGAGCGCGGTTGCACGGTTTAAGTGATTCGGAACGTTTAAGAGTTTCTCGGGGTTTTCTCACCGGGGGGTTTGGGGGGTATGGAATACCCCCCAAGGGGGGGTCCGGGGGTAGTAGAAAACCGGAAGTAGAATAGCGAGTTTTTAACGATTTTTTAAAGTTTAAAATTTAAAAACGAAAGTACGTTATCGATAGACGACGTTTATTTATTTATAATAAGCGATCGGGATGGGCCATATTTGGAAGTCGATTTATATATGAATTGAAAGATTTCATCAACACAAATAATTTAGATATAAAATATCGTTCGCATTACATCGGTACGCCATCTGGCGTGTTATAATTATTTTTCCACGTAAATAAAAATAAAGGATAACTCGTCGTCATAATAACACGAGGTAGACGTGGGCGGAAAAGATTGCGACCGTCTAGAATCGCGGTACATTGCTGCGTAAGCAAAATGCTTGCTCAAGTTCGAAAGGTAGGATACTCGCCGAATGTAAGATAAGAAATAAATAGATAACTAACGCATAAAGTTACTCCGGACAAATCTATACCCGCTTAATGCTCTTAAACTTTTTTTTAACTTTTTTCGATTCGTTTTCGGGCCCTGGCGTTTGGGC
Source organism: Rhagonycha fulva (assembly GCA_905340355.1). Lineage (NCBI taxonomy): Eukaryota > Metazoa > Arthropoda > Insecta > Coleoptera > Cantharidae > Rhagonycha > Rhagonycha fulva. Next base: position 18,040,344 of record HG996554.1, on the reverse strand, counting down.
TCTGGGTGGGTGGGTGGATTATACTTGGGGTTATTAATAATAATAATAATGTAATGTCGGCGACGCGTGGGCGTTTTACGTGTCGTGGAGTTTATTTTGATGCCGGAATTAGAAGGGGTCGTATTATCGTCGGGCGCGTCGCCGTCGTCGATATTGGGATGGTTTCTCGTCGGTGCGTTAATAACGAAGGGAGGGTTTTTCGTCGTCCGCGGGCCTCGCACGCACGTCCGTCCGTCCGTCCGCAAGGAATAAATTTTTGGTTACGGCGTTACGGAGTTTCTCTTCGTTATGCATAAATCGAAAGGCGTCATATTATCGAGGGCGGGTGATAATTTTGGAATGGTTTTTCGCCGGGGTGCGCGGCATACACGTTTTAGGCGGAGTAAGTTTTGCAACGTTAAATGTTAAAATCCTTGTTCGTAATAAATTTTAGGCCCTAATAAGGGCCAGTGTTGTTTTTCTTTTTGAAAAGGCGCAGCCGGCGAGCGATTTACGCTTTCTTTTCGGTCTTCTTGGGCAAGAGGACGGCTTGGATGTTGGGTAAGACGCCGCCCTGCGCGATGGTGACGCCGGACAAGAGCTTGTTCAACTCCTTGTCGTTCCTGATGGCCAATTGAAGATGCCTCGGGATGATACGAGTTTTCTTGTTATCCCTGGCGGCGTTGCCGGCCAACTCGAGAACTTCGGCGGCGAGGTACTCCATGACGGCGGCGAGATAGACCGGTGCACCGGCACCGACGCGCTCGGCGTAATTGCCCTTCCTGAGAAGACGATGGATAAATTTTGTGGCCGGGTTGGGGATCGAACCTAGCCCCGCCAGAATGCATTGATTCACCAATCAATAAAAAATGTTTCCAACTGGTGCCGGTTATTCTAGTGCCGAGTTGCCGGTGCCGAGTTATTCTGGTGCCGAGTTATACCGGTGCCGACTTGACGTCGCCGGTGCCGAGTTTTCCTTTTGCCGAGTCGCCGGCGCCGAGTTATCCCGGTGCCGGGTTTTCCTAGTACCGAGTTGTCCGGTGCCGAGTGGTCGGTGCTGAGTTGTCTGGTGCCGAGTTATTCTGTGCCGAGTTGTCCTGTACCAACCATCAACCCCGATTAAGACCGAAGGTGGTACAACTGCGGTCCGCACGCATGGTCGTACTCACCTGTTTACTGACAAAGTTTCCTGCTTCATGCGTGCGCACCGCAGTTGTACCACCTTCGGTCTCAATCGGGGTTGATGGTGGAGGTACTACTTCAGATTTTACTTGTTCTTAGCAAACGTAAACCCCGTAACTCTGCCTATTTATGAGTTTCAATTAAATTTTAATAAAAATTAACTAAAAAAAGATATCTTGTAGCGCCTCTAACGGTTAAGTTGGTACTCGAGGAGACGTGATAACTACTATTTATATGAATGGAGTTACAACAAATTGTTATCTATTGTAAGTTTGTGGTTAATATAACCGAGGAAGTTAGACATTGTTTTAGAAACAACCTCGGAAACAACTAACGCGATCGCTTGCAAACGCGAGGTAAATAAGAGTTCAAATCCAGGAAAGGGTAAAACTTTTTTATGATTAGTCTCCGTGCTTCGGAAAGCACGTTAAGCCGGTGGCCCTTCTGGGTTGGTGAATTTCCATTATTAACATAAAAACCAAGGTTACAGACACATCTGGAAGCCGCTCTAGCAAGCTACTTACCGGATATAAAACAACTATATTGTGCTCTACCACGGAAACTTGACACAGTTGTAAGTGGAAAGGATCAATTCATCTCAAAGAAGTATAATGTTTAATTAAAACAAGTTTGTTTATTTCAGTATTGGTTGTTGTAATCTTATATACACAGTAAACGCTGGTGTCTTGTTACCAGCTTTGTTTATCTTTTGTTACAATAATTAATAATGGAGAAAAATGAGCAGGTAAACCGGCGTGGATAAAGCTGCCTCCACTCTGGAAGCACCCCAAGAGTTGTCTCTTTTTCGTTATTTTGTTTATTTTTTCTATAGGTATCAATCTTACAACAATAATATTTTTAACAATTATTTTTATTTATTTTTTAAAAAGAAATTATTATTTTTCATACGCCTTTTTTATTCCAATCTTAACAAAGGAAAAATATTCATGCTCATCAGTTCTTGAAATATCAGTTTAGCCGCATAAGGCATTTGAACCTGTGAGATTTGCGTTTGGTTCTTACATCTTCGGCACTCGAACGTATTCTTAATGAGATTTGCAATAACAAATACTCCACACAAATCGCAAACATATACGGAATAAGAATCGGAAACCTCGAACAATCTTTCCTTTAAAAATTGAGCTGCCCCGTGAGAGATTTGACAGTCACGTTCCATCTCACCAAATCGTAATCCACCATCTCTGGCGCGACCTTCCGTGGGTTGCCTCACCAAAATTTGCTTAGGACCGCGTGCTCTGGAGTGCACCTTGTCATCCACCATATGTTTAAGTCTTTGATAATAGGTAGGTCCTATGAAAATTTGAGACTGTAGCTTGTGCCCGGTAAAGCCATTGTACATAACTTCGTCGCCGTACTTATGAAACCCGTACGTTTCCAAAAGCTCTGAAATGCTTTCAACTGTCACGGCCTCATTAAACGGCGTTCCATCTCCAAAACTACCAGAAAGGGCCGCAACTTTACCTAGTTGGCATTCAATTAAATGGCCAATGGTCATACGGGACGGAATAGCGTGAGGATTGATTATAATATCTGGAGAAATACCGTCTGCCGTGAAGAGCATATTTTCTTGAGTATATACCATACCACAGGTTCCTTTCTGTCCATGACGAGAAGCAAATTTGTCACCTATTTGAGGAATCCTTTGCGAACGTATTCTAATTTTACAAAATTTGTATCCGTTTTCGTTCACACCTATCATCACACGATCAACGATGCCGCATTCGGTGCGCCTTATCGTCATCGAAACGTCTCGTTTAACAAAATTTTGAACTTCACCATCCACTTCGTCTTCCATTTCGGCTATAGTGATGGTTTTACCTACAATAACGTCGTTATTAGACACTGCAGTGTCAACGGAAATGATACCGTTGTCGTCTAGTTTATCGTACTTTTCCTTGCTGCCTTTCATACCCTGACACTTTCCTCGCAAAGGTTTTTCAAACAACTCTGAGTTATTCCCAAAAGTTCTATTTTCAACATTCTTATGAGTGCGGTAGCAAGTTGACCTTAAAAATCCACGATCGATTGAACTTTGATGTAAAATGACAGAATCTTCTTGATTGTAGCCGGTGTAACTTGCAATAGCAGCTATACTGTTGATGCCAGCTGGTAATTCTTCACAACGTAAATAATCTGCAGAACGTGATGCCACCAGCGGTTTTTGAGGATACCACAGTACATTTGCCAAAGTATCCATTCGGACTTGGAAGTTTGTTGTGTAAACACCCATGGCTTGTTTCCCCATAGCACTTTGATAAGTATTTCTAGGACTCTGATTGTGATCTGGGAACGGTATCATCGAAGCACACACACCCAAAATCATTGAAGGATGAATTTCACAATGCGTATACAAGAGAGTTTCTTGATTTCGACGTAATTCTTTCGGTGTTATAGCAATCAGGGTACTCTCGCTCTCCAACGTATCGATATATTCCACTAAACCACAATCAACTAATTCCTTCCAACCAAAACTATTCTTCCCATTTTTTAATAAAGAAATGTGGCACTTCTTAATCAATAACTTTCCATCTTCCAGAGTAAACAATGGTCTGTTAATTCGACCACCGTCGGTAAAAATTTGGATTTCACGATTTGGAATATCGTATGCGATAGATATCTGCGGCGAAATACTCTCACTTTTCCTAAATTCTTTCAAAGTCTTTAATAACGTACTGGGATCTTCGTGGATCCCTATCCAGGAACCGTTAACAAAAATTTTAGTCATATCTTTAATTTTTGATGGCATAATTTCCTCCAAATTATCCATACCATTGTCTTCCAAAATCTCCAATATTGACGATGATGGAAAATCCACCGAGACGTTCGACATCAAAGCTTGGTTTTTCACAAGACCGACCGCTTCACCTTCGGGTGTTTCGGCAGGACATATTACTCCCCAATGCGTATTGTGAAGTTGGCGCGGTTTTGGCAATTTTCCATTTCGTCCTAGCGGTGCATTGATTCTTCTCAGATGGGACAGTTCAGAAATGTAGGTTAGTCGATTCAATACTTGCGATACACCAGTTCTTACTTGACGAGCCCTTTTCCGATCTCCCCAATTTCCGGTGGCTAACGAATATTTCAAGTTATCAGAGATTAGTTTGCCGTTGATCACTTCTTTAACAGAGAAGTTTCTTCCTCTACTCATTGCATTCTTTGCAAGAAATTTGATTTGGTTAGTCATTTGTTTAAATTGGGCTTGAAATAGAGAAGCCAATAAAGTTCCTGCTAAATCAAATCTCTTGTTTCCGTTGTGGTCCCGATCATCTAAATCTCTTCGTCCCAAAGCTACCAATAACAATCTCTTTACCATGTAGCCTAAGAAATAAGCCTTTCTCGTTTCGCAGAATTCGGAAATTCCAACATGAGGCAGAAATTCTTTCTGTAAAATATATTTGACATGCTTCGTGCGCTTCTCGCTTGTTTCACCAGATTTATGGCTCCTGCATCCAATAAAATTTAACGCCTTATCTTGATTGCGTATTACGCTAGCTTCCTCAAATGACGGTATCAGCATCTCCATCATTTCTATGTCGTTGTAATCGTTGGTGATATGTTCAAAAATATCTTGATCGGTTTCGAATCCTAATGCCCGAAAAACAATAACGACTGGAATTTCTTGCTTAATGTAAGGTAAAGTTACCAAAATACGTTGCGGTAATTCTGGTTTGCCAATTGTTAAATGTAGAGCTAAACCAGAAGTCGGACGGTAGCTATTTTCGATACTAGATCTTATTTCGCATCTGTAGGCGTATTTTGCATCTTTCGTATCAAAAACAAACACCATATTATTGGCCAGTCGCTCCTGGGTAATAATCACTTTTTCTGAGCCATTAACTATGAAGTAACCTCCCGGATCTAGAGGACATTCGTTTTTTCCATACAAATCGGCGTCGTTTAATCCATGTAAAACGCAAAATTTCGAACGTAACATAATTGGAACATTGCAAAAAGGTACCATTTTAACTAATTCCTGTTCAGGTTCTGTATTTTTTCTGTGCGTAGTTTTTGTTACATCGACATATAATGGTGCACAATAGGTCAAATCTCTTAATCGCGCTTCATTCGGCGTAATTTCTGCAATAGAACCATCGTCTTCGGATTGAGTCGGTTTAGTTACATAGACTTGACCAAACTTTAAAGAATATTTAATTGGAATTTCAGATCTCTTACTTTTATATTTCTCATCGGTGAAAATTTCAATTTCTGGTATTTCATCGACTATGATTTGAATCGATTTTTCCACGAATTCGTTAAAGCTTTCTAATTGTTGACGCACTAAGCTATTGTTTTTAAAATATGCGTCCACAACAGACCAACAATCTTCTTGAGACAACTCAGGAGCATTTCTTGCTTCTTGGAAATGCATTTTCTTATTTTCTTACTAGAAGTTGATTTTAAATTAAAAATTTTACTTATATAGAAATATTTTGAAATTGGCTACCATAATTAAAGATAATAAGTTAATAAGTAGTGTGCATTTATGAATTAGTTATAGATAGTTAAGTTATTAACGTATGATGATAATAAATAAATAAGATATTTTAAAATGTATCGAGTTATCACAAAAATAGAAGGCCAGCACCTACAAAACAGAAAACAAAACATAAACAAAGCACAACAACAACAAAAACAAAACCAAAAAAAATGTATTGCAATTATTTTGGCTCACGCTAACATATCGACGGTATCTATTAGAGATGAATGCGGGACGGGACAGAATATCCCGCAGGATATTTTGAATATTTAGTCCAGCGCGGGATATTTTGTCAACTCAGTCCCGCGCGGGACGGGATTCCGCAGTCCCGCATTTAATTTATTTTATACAACGCAACCCGAATGAATTTTTTTGATTTTTTTGTTAACGCATATTACTTAGAGTAAATGTAGGGAAAGGATTCAATAAGTTAAATTATGAAATAGAAAGGGAAAAAATTTCGTTCCACGCGGTACTGAGTTGATAAAATGTCCCGCGCAGGATTAAATACTCTAAATATCCTGTGGAACAAAAAATATCCCGTGGGATATCTCGTCCCGTCCCGCATTTATCTCTAGTATCAATACAATACCTCGTATCTTTATACTTAAAGTACCTTGTATCTTCACTCTATAACCGCCATGTTTTAACCCAGATAATACGAGTTACTGCATTTAATTTTGACGTTTAACGCCAATGTAATATAACTTATGAAATTGACAGTAACATCTACCGATTCCTTTTCAAAACACTGACAAAACGCGCTAACACCAATTTTAAATAAATGTTAGATACTAGGCATTGCATATTACACCGTCGATATATAATTCTCAAAGTTTGTAAGTTTATGTGTGTGCATTTATACCGGGTGCTGAATGAGTTAGGCGAACATAGGATATTAACGTGTAAAAACTTATTTTTGCAAATTCCTGCTTCCCTAATTATTTTAGAGAAAAATTGAAAGATACAAATATAATGTATAAATATAAACTACGAATGATAAGAGCATTAGATTTTATCTAGCTTTTACGTAAATGATCAAAAAATTCTTTTGAAATTGTCAAAATTTTTATTTATCAAACTGGCCATGTATAAGTTTCCAAGGTAATATTCCATTTTATGAAATTAAAATTTAATAAAGTGCAAAACTGTCAACAACGTGCAATTGTTTTTTATTACTTATCAAAAATAATCACCTCGGAAACTTACATGGCAAGTTTGATAAATAAAAGTTTTAACAATTTCAAAAAAATTTTTTGACCATTTACGTAAAAGCTAGATAAAATCTAATGCTCTTATCATTCGTAGTTTATATTTATACATTATATTTGTGTCTTTCAATTTTTCTCTAAAATAATTAGGGAAGCAGGAATTTGCAAAAATAAGTTTTTACACGTTAATATCCTATGTTCGCCTAACTCATTCAGCACCCGGTATAATAAATAATATTTTTATTACTTTTAAGGTTTCTAATCCACTTTATTTTGATTTAATTTAATTTACAATATTGGGTTGGTATTTCCAGATGATCACAGCGCGAGTTATGTATGTTAGAATAAGTGAGGATTACTAAACCTGAACCCGGACCTGTATATGACGTTAATGAAATACTCTGCCCTGACTAATAATTTTAAATAAATGCGTTGAGTAAGTAATACCAACCTAATTTGGTATTATTAGGTTGGTAATCAACTATAACAGTATTACTATATCAAAACACAGTTTATCATAGGTGTGTGAAGACAGTAGAAGAACCTAAATATAGAAAATCGAGAAGAATATTATTTTAGCTTCATTTATTGCAAATATTTTGGCTCACGCTAACATCAGAAGTGGGATTCGAACCAACGTTTAACTGCAAACGGATAAGTTTTTTTTTGTCGTGTTTTTTTTTGTTTTTGTTGGTTTTGTGTTTTATTTTTTCTCTCGTTTGGTTTAAAATGAATCAAAATACAGAAGATTCCCAAAATGCAATTCAAAATCCGGACGGATATCCGATGGACAAACGCACGATGCCGTTAATAGCAAATTTTTGATTGATGAATAATGGATTGAACAAATAAACGATTTAAAGAAACGAACTAAAATATCCGATTTTATTATGATATTGAAAGAGTGAGACGCTCTACGAGAAAATGAAAAATAAAGTTTTTCGATGGATGGAAACCATTTGATAGGAGTTGGAATAATTTGTGTATGACTTTTGAATAACGTTCCCCAAACAAGAAACATGGCACACGAAGCTAAACAAGGCAGCTAATATAGAAAGTTTAAACCTTGTTAGTTTATGTGAATACGGAATAGAGAAAATACGTAGTACCAACCTCAACTGGAATGGCAGAAAGTAATACGTTCCATTGGTGGAATGAATAACGATATTATTCGACAAAGAATACGAATAAATGTACCAAAGAATCAACAAGATCTTAAAGCTTTACTTCGACAATATGATAGCGAAATCAAAGATGATCATCGAAGAGTACCAAAACAACTCAAGCTAGATACTATGCAATCGTATGAGAAAAACGGAAATTATCAAAAAAATGTTTCAACTGTAAAAAAAAAATAGGTCATTCAAAGAAAGACTGTAAATATTCAGAAAACCCGAAGCATGCAATGAAAGAAATCTAAATTAAGAAGCAAAAGAAGTGTTATAATAGTAAAGAAATTCAACTTGTAGCTGAGGATTGCAAAATTGGCTTTGAGTCTACCGCCTTGCAAGCTCCTGGAAGAGAAGTCGATAGACAGTAGTTGTATTCCTGGCGTAGATGGCGTAAATCATGGGCTCCCAACCGGTGGTACGCGTACCCCTGGTGGTACGCGGGAACGTTTCAGGTGGTACGCGTAAGTGATGTGTGCAAGAGTGAAGATAAGTTCCATTACTCCTAATGTTGATATTTTAAATTTTAATCTTTAAAATATCGTTAAAAACTCGCTATTCTAGCTCCAGTTTTTAAAAAATTTTTCCCAGGTGGTACGCAGGTGCAAAAAGGTTGGGAACCCCTGACGTAGATTGATTGGTTGGAAGACGATTCGGCGTCCCGGATTGTGCGTTGTCATGGGAAATTATGGATTGAACTTGGCGTAGTTCTCAATGATGAGACCCCGAATTTGATATGTACTGGATAGTGATATAAGTGTGTTGTCAGGAATGGACGAAGAGTGGAAAGGTGGAGTCCCGAGCGTTGGATGATTTTTGTATATTGGTGAATGCACCGTAATCTTGGTTGTGATTGGCGCATTTTTGAAGTATCCGTATATTTGCTCTCGTAGAGAACAAAACTTCTAAACAGTCTATGGTTACTTTGGGTTTTTTGTTTAAACGAGCTGGCATCCAGGGGCAGTCATGACTGATAAAGCGGAAATTTTCACTTCATCGGAATTCGTTAATTGTTTTAAACGAGAAGATGTTGAATTGCACCTTAAAAATGTGGGAGTGCCCAGAGGTGGCGGACAGGTAAAATCAGTGATAAAAGTCTTGTCTGATCTAGTGAAAAGTGCGTTGAACAACAGAAAGGAGATTGAATGGTTTGCAATATTGACCGGAATTGAAGCAGTACTTAATGAAGGTAAAAGTTTGGCAACTTGATATACGTCGGATGCATTTATGTTCTGAGGGAAGAATCGCGCAAGTGGAAATAGGATTTGGCAACAGTAAGATTTGGAAAGCTAAGCGGGAAGTTTTTGGGACTAAGCAAAATTATAGAAATGCTGGCTAACGAACGTTGCGTATTTGGAGGTTGGAGAAACTAGTGAAAGAGGCTACTTATGAACAGTTGAGAGGCTGGTTTAACAGACAATTTTGAGGAAAATATGACTAGTGAAGCAATTTGATTCATTGCTTTTCTTTGGTAAGTACATTTATACTATAATGTACATTTTCACATATACAAAACAATACTGAAAGTAGCTGTTTACAGTACAGAAACGTAAAATTTTACTTTATAGTACAGAAATGTCAAAACCTCAATTGTTTTATGTGCAATCCTACTAAAATGTACACTTTGACATATATTTTTGACGTATTTTGTGAATTTTAAATATTTTATTGCTTAGCAACATACGTATTTCGTTAAATTATTATCGTACATTTTTTTGCAGAAAATGTGCATTTCATTCCAATTACACATAAAATAGTTTATGCGCTTTATCCTTAAGGTGCCTTTTTGGCATTTGCGTGGTTATAGACTTCGTCTGCGCCTCAGTCTATAATTTTCCGCGCTCATGCCAAGAAGATGCACTTTCAGGACTTGGTGCATAAATAACTATTACGGACGGTAGAACCGAGTTATTTAAGGCGTTGCGGCCGAGTTATTTAAGGCGTTGCGGCCGAATTATTTAAGGCGTTGCGGCCGAATTATTTAAGGCGTTGCGGCCGAGTTATTTAAGGCGTTGCGGCCGAATTATTTAAGGCGTTGCGGCCGAGTTATTTAAGGCGTTGCGGCCGAGTTATTTAAGGCGTTGCGGCCGAATTATTTAAGGCGTTGCGGCCGAGTTATTTAAGGCGTTGCGGCCGAATTATTTAAGGCGTTGCGGCCGAATTATTTAAGGCGTTGCGGCCGAGTTATTTAAGGCGTTGCGGCCGAATTATTTAAGGCGTTGCGGCCGAGTTATTTAAGGCGTTGCGGCCGAGTTATTTAAGGCGTTGCGGCCGAGTTATTTAAGGCGTTGCGGCCGAGTTATTTAAGGCGTTGCGGCCGAATTATTTAAGGCGTTGCGGCCGAGTTATTTAAGGCGTTGCGGCCGAATTATTTAAGGCGTTGCGGCCGAGTTATTTATGGCGTTATTCAAAATTCAAAAAAAAAAAAAAAAATGTCACGGGGACGCGACAATTGCAGGAAGGCCGTGTTAGAATAAGTGAGGATTACTAAACCTGAACCCGGACCTGTATATGACGTTAATGAAATACTCTGCCCTGACTAATAATTTTAAATAAATGCGTTGAGTAAGTAATACCAACCTAATTTGGTATTATTAGGTTGGTAATCAACTATAACAGTATTACTATATCAAAACACAGTTTATCATAGGTGTGTGAAGACAGTAGAAGAACCTAAATATAGAAAATCGAGAAGAATATTATTTTAGCTTCATTTATTGCAAATATTTTGGCTCACGCTAACATGTATAAACCACAACAATTATTAATATAAAATGTGTTACTAATATTTATGCGTAATTCTTATCTATTAACCACAATTACTAATATAACGTAAAAACATGTTTATTACTAATTTATTATTTCCTCATCACGAGGCAGGAAAGTGACCAACACGACACAGGAAAGTGACCAATGTGTTCATCATATCCTTAGTATATAAGATTACTCTTGTAATAATTAAAGTAGTCATACATCAACGTGTATTCTTGATCGCATGTTAAATTGCTGAAGTCATAATATATTGTTATCTGTGTGTCTCCAACTTAATGTTGTAAAACCAATTAAAGTTTTTGTATTGTTATTAAAACAAAATAAAGATTTTTTTTGTTAAATAAGGCCACGACTTATTTAACTGGCGCAGTCGGTAGGATGCTGAAGAAAAACAACGCGAAATTTTTCTTATGTGTTAACATTTAATCAGTATCCTCGAATCATCGCAACCGTTCGAAAGGCATTCCAAAAATCGAATAACCAATCGAACAAACCGTCAAAATCAACGTCGCCAACATCGAGGACAAACATCGCCCCGGTACAGCAACGCTGGTTCGAGACAAACCCAGTCTATTGGAGACATCAGTCTATTGAAGACATCAATTTATCGAAGATTACTTAATCACCGAATAATGCAGTAAGTGAATTTTTAAATATTGTATATTACTAAGCGATTATACTGCTAAATAATTAATTGTGAAAATAATTTTGTAATAAAATTATTAGTTTATAAACAAATTGATTAAATCTATATGAATAAGAATATTTTAAAACCACCAACTTTAGTATTACCAGAACAAAATCGAGTTCATTTAGATAAAACAATGGCTAGCGTATTTCCACCCGGTTTTCATATGTCAATGTTGACAGAAATTCCACCTTACGACGGAGATCCCTGCACTTTATCTGAATTTATTCGATCTGCTGAAGTAATAATAAATCAATTTTCACAATCAGAGCAACCAAATGCTTATATTAATAAATTTCTATTAAGCTCAATGCGAAATAAAATTAAAGGCAACGCTTTAAAAATTATTACGGGTTATGAATTTAATAATTGGAACGAATTAAAAAACACGTTAATAATTAATTTTGGAGATCAAAGATCAGAATTAAATTTGACAATCGATATGGCAAAAATGCAACAAAATATTAAAGAAAATCCAATTGATTTTTATGGTCGAATTAGAACTTTATTAGCAATTTGCAATTCTAAAATATCCCTAACTGACGAAAATGAAATTATTAAACAATATAAACTTTTTAATGTAAAAAACTTAGCACTAAGAGCATTCCTTAGTGGCCTTAATGAACCTTTTGGATCCTTATTAAGAGGAAGAAATCCAGATACTTTAGAAGACGCAATCAAAATAGTTCGTGACGAAATTGATATTAGGTATTCACAAAATATATGTTAGAATAAGTGAGGATTACTAAACCTGAACCCGGACCTGTATATGACGTTAATGAAATACTCTGCCCTGACTAATAATTTTAAATAAATGCGTTGAGTAAGTAATACCAACCTAATTTGGTATTATTAGGTTGGTAATCAACTATAACAGTATTACTATATCAAAACACAGTTTATCATAGGTGTGTGAAGACAGTAGAAGAACCTAAATATAGAAAATCGAGAAGAATATTATTTTAGCTTCATTTATTGCAAATATTTTGGCTCACGCTAACATCAGAAGTGGAATTCGAACCAACGTTTAACTGCAAACGGATAAGTTTTTTTTTGTCGTGTTTTTTTTTGTTTTTGTTGGTTTTGTGTTTTATTTTTTCTCTCGTTTGGTTTAAAATGAATCAAAATACAGAAGATTCCCAAAATGCAATTCAAAATCCGGACGGATATCCGATGGACAAACGCACGATGCCGTTAATAGCAAATTTTTGATTGATGAATAATGGATTGAACAAATAAACGATTTAAAGAAACGAACTAAAATATCCGATTTTATTATGATATTGAAAGAGTGAGACGCTCTACGAGAAAATGAAAAATAAAGTTTTTCGATGGATGGAAACCATTTGATAGGAGTTGGAATAATTTGTGTATGACTTTTGAATAACGTTCCCCAAACAAGAAACATGGCACACGAAGCTAAACAAGGCAGCTAATATAGAAAGTTTAAACCTTGTTAGTTTATGTGAATACGGAATAGAGAAAATACGTAGTACCAACCTCAACTGGAATGGCAGAAAGTAATACGTTCCATTGGTGGAATGAATAACGATATTATTCGACAAAGAATACGAATAAATGTACCAAAGAATCAACAAGATCTTAAAGCTTTACTTCGACAATATGATAGCGAAATCAAAGATGATCATCGAAGAGTACCAAAACAACTCAAGCTAGATACTATGCAATCGTATGAGAAAAACGGAAATTATCAAAAAAATGTTTCAACTGTAAAAAAAAAATAGGTCATTCAAAGAAAGACTGTAAATATTCAGAAAACCCGAAGCATGCAATGAAAGAAATCTAAATTAAGAAGCAAAAGAAGTGTTATAATAGTAAAGAAATTCAACTTGTAGCTGAGGATTGCAAAATTGGCTTTGAGTCTACCGCCTTGCAAGCTCCTGAAAGAGAAGTCGATAGACAGTAGTTGTATTCCTGGCGTAGATGGCGTAAATCATGGGCTCCCAACCGGTGGTACGCGTACCCCTGGTGGTACGCGGGAACGTTTCAGGTGGTACGCGTAAGTGATGTGTGCAAGAGTGAAGATAAGTTCCATTACTCCTAATGTTGATATTTTAAATTTTAATCTTTAAAATATCGTTAAAAACTCGCTATTCTAGCTCCAGTTTTTAAAAAATTTTTCCCAGGTGGTACGCAGGTGCAAAAAGGTTGGGAACCCCTGACGTAGATTGATTGGTTGGAAGACGATTCGGCGTCCCGGATTGTGCGTTGTCATGGGAAATTATGGATTGAACTTGGCGTAGTTCTCAATGATGAGACCCCGAATTTGATATGTACTGGATAGTGATATAAGTGTGTTGTCAGGAATGGACGAAGAGTGGAAAGGTGGAGTCCCGAGCGTTGGATGATTTTTGTATATTGGTGAATGCACCGTAATCTTGGTTGTGATTGGCGCATTTTTGAAGTATCCGTATATTTGCTCTCGTAGAGAACAAAACTTCTAAACAGTCTATGGTTACTTTGGGTTTTTTGTTTAAACGAGCTGGCATCCAGGGGCAGTCATGACTGATAAAGCGGAAATTTTCACTTCATCGGAATTCGTTAATTGTTTTAAACGAGAAGATGTTGAATTGCACCTTAAAAATGTGGGAGTGCCCAGAGGTGGCGGACAGGTAAAATCAGTGATAAAAGTCTTGTCTGATCTAGTGAAAAGTGCGTTGAACAACAGAAAGGAGATTGAATGGTTTGCAATATTGACCGGAATTGAAGCAGTACTTAATGAAGGTAAAAGTTTGGCAACTTGATATACGTCGGATGCATTTATGTTCTGAGGGAAGAATCGCGCAAGTGGAAATAGGATTTGGCAACAGTAAGATTTGGAAAGCTAAGCGGGAAGTTTTTGGGACTAAGCAAAATTATAGAAATGCTGGCTAACGAACGTTGCGTATTTGGAGGTTGGAGAAACTAGTGAAAGAGGCTACTTATGAACAGTTGAGAGGCTGGTTTAACAGACAATTTTGAGGAAAATATGACTAGTGAAGCAATTTGATTCATTGCTTTTCTTTGGTAAGTACATTTATACTATAATGTACATTTTCACATATACAAAACAATACTGAAAGTAGCTGTTTACAGTACAGAAACGTAAAATTTTACTTTATAGTACAGAAATGTCAAAACCTCAATTGTTTTATGTGCAATCCTACTAAAATGTACACTTTGACATATATTTTTGACGTATTTTGTGAATTTTAAATATTTTATTGCTTAGCAACATACGTATTTCGTTAAATTATTATCGTACATTTTTTTGCAGAAAATGTGCATTTCATTCCAATTACACATAAAATAGTTTATGCGCTTTATCCTTAAGGTGCCTTTTTGGCATTTGCGTGGTTATAGACTTCGTCTGCGCCTCAGTCTATAATTTTCCGCGCTCATGCCAAGAAGATGCACTTTCAGGACTTGGTGCATAAATAACTATTACGGACGGTAGAACCGAGTTATTTAAGGCGTTGCGGCCGAGTTATTTAAGGCGTTGCGGCCGAGTTATTTAAGGCGTTGCGGCCGAATTATTTAAGGCGTTGCGGCCGAGTTATTTAAGGCGTTGCGGCCGAATTATTTAAGGCGTTGCGGCCGAATTATTTAAGGCGTTGCGGCCGAGTTATTTAAGGCGTTGCGGCCGAGTTATTTAAGGCGTTGCGGCCGAATTATTTAAGGCGTTGCGGCCGAGTTATTTAAGGCGTTGCGGCCGAATTATTTAAGGCGTTGCGGCCGAATTATTTAAGGCGTTGCGGCCGAGTTATTTAAGGCGTTGCGGCCGAATTATTTAAGGCGTTGCGGCCGAGTTATTTAAGGCGTTGCGGCCGAGTTATTTAAGGCGTTGCGGCCGAGTTATTTAAGGCGTTGCGGCCGAGTTATTTAAGGCGTTGCGGCCGAATTATTTAAGGCGTTGCGGCCGAGTTATTTAAGGCGTTGCGGCCGAATTATTTAAGGCGTTGCGGCCGAGTTATTTATGGCGTTATTCAAAATTCAAAAAAAAAAAAAAAAAATGTCACGGGGACGCGACAATTGCAGGAAGGCCGTGTTAGAATAAGTGAGGATTACTAAACCTGAACCCGGACCTGTATATGACGTTAATGAAATACTCTGCCCTGACTAATAATTTTAAATAAATGCGTTGAGTAAGTAATACCAACCTAATTTGGTATTATTAGGTTGGTAATCAACTATAACAGTATTACTATATCAAAACACAGTTTATCATAGGTGTGTGAAGACAGTAGAAGAACCTAAATATAGAAAATCGAGAAGAATATTATTTTAGCTTCATTTATTGCAAATATTTTGGCTCACGCTAACATATATATAAATCCGAAAATCATAATCAAAAACAAAATTTTAACAATAATGTGAGAAGCAATTCAGTTTCACAAAATTCATTTCAAAATAGATATAAAAATTTTGATTCAAATCAGCAAAAACAAAATTTTAGAAACAATAATTATGTTAATCGGAGTGATTTTCAATTTCCCAAAAGAAATTTTCCAAATATCCCTATAAATACTAATGTTCCTAGTAATTTAAACAAAAATGCATTTGCACCTGTACCCGGTTATAGAAATAATAATCCAGGAGAACCAATGCAATTGAGTTCCACAATTAACAAAAGATTACCAACAGCAAATATTTCTAGAAATCATTCAAATAATAGAAACTATTTCGGACAAAATAATCGTTCTAGAAATTTTATTTCTGAAGAATTGTTTAATCACAATTTAAATCAAGAAAATAATATTCCAGAAAATCTTGCAAATAATGAAGAATATGACAATGAAGATACTTTTGATAATTATGACGAATTTGAGATTCCCCCACAAGAAAATGAAGACGTAAATTTTCAAAACTAGCCTCGGAAAATATTATCGAAACTTTTAATCTTAGTACAATAAAATCAAATTTACCTTATATTATTATACCATCTACTGGCGAAAAATTATTATTAGATACAGGCAGTACTAAAACTATTATTTCACCTAAATTTGTTACTAAACATTTTCCAAATTCTATTCAAATTCAAAATTTTCAAATTATAACGTCTCATGGAACGACATACCATAACAAAGTTGCTAATTTACCGATCAAATCATTATTTAAAGAAGAAGGCAATCACAAATGTTATATTTTTAATTTTCATGACGAATACGTAGGACTTATTGGATCAGATCTATTATCCGATTTACCTGCAAGAATAGACTTTAAATGGATGCATGTACAAACAAATAGCACCATCATACCATTCTACTATGACAATTCGAAAACTCGTCAAGAACAACAAAAACGAAATGAATGTAATTTTTCGAAAATCCATCAAAATCTAGAACCTGTAAAATATATTTCTATCCCTCCAAGATCAGAAATTAAAATACTATTACCCACAGCAAGCAATAATGGAACAAAAATTTGTAATCAAATTAAATTCAATCAATATTGTATGACACCAAGAGCCTTAGTTAAAGTTCATAATAATTATTTTTGCACAACTGTAATTAACGTATCAAACAAAACAGAAGAATTCAGAATTTATAATCCTTTATTGTTGGAAGAATATGAAAAAGAAAAAGTTGAAATAAATTGCATAAATTTAGATCGCAAATCAAAAAACAAAATCTTAAATGATAATTTAAAGAATATTAATCTTGACCATTTAAATTTAGAAGAAGCTAACAAACTAAAAGAAATATGTTATGAATTTAAAGACATTTTTCATTCACCAGAATTACCATTGACATCTTCTAATCTAACAAAACATTTTATACGTACAAAAAACGATATACCAATCTACACCAAAAATTATAGATACCCCCATGTCCATAGAAATGAAGTAAAAGAACAAATTAATAAAATGTTATCAGACGATATAATTGAACCCTCACAATCACCTTATAATGCACCAATCTGGATAGTTCAAAAGAAACTAGACCACTCAGGTAAACAAAAATGGCGAATAGTCATCGACTACCGAAAACTCAACGAAAACACTATAGAGGACAAATATCCATTACCTCGTATTGAACAAGTTTTAGATAGCTTAGGAAGAGCCGAATATTTTTCAACCCTTGATTTAGCTTCCGGTTTCCATCAGATTGAAATAGAAGAAAATGATAGAGAAAAAACTGCTTTTTCCACTGAAGAAGGTCATTTCCAATTTAAAAGAATGCCCTTTGGCTTAAAGAACGCCCCAGCTTCTTTTCAACGATTAATTAACCAATCCTTAATAGGACTAACACCTGATCAATGTATGGTTTATTTAGATGACATCATAATATTTTCAAAATCATTACAAGAACATTTGATAAAATTAAAAAATGTATTCGAAAGATGTAGAAAGTTTAATCTCAAAGTACAATTAGATAAATCAGAATTTCTTAAAACTTCTATCGCTTATTTAGGACATATCTTGAGTAAAGATGGAATTAAACCAAATCGAAATAAAATTGAAACCATTAAAAATTTTCCCTTACCAAAAACTAGAACTGAAATAAAATCTTTTTTAGGAATGTTTGGATATTATAGAAAATTTATCAAAGATTATGCCAAATTAACTAAATTTTTAACACAATGTTTAAAGAAAAATAGCAAGATTATTCATGATCAACCATTTATTCAAAACTTTGATAACTTGAAAAGAATATTAACAAACGACCCTGTCTTAGTTTATCCTGATTTTGATAAAACCTTTGAATTAACAACAGACGCTAGTAAATATGCCCTTGGAGCAGTACTTTCACAAAATGGTAAACCAATTAGCTACGCATCACGCACTTTAAACCAATCTGAAATTAATTACCCCACTATAGAACGCGAATTACTTGCAATCGTATGGGCCTGCAAACATTTTCGACCTTATTTATATGGAGTACATTTTATCATTTATACAGATCATAGACCGCTTATATGGTTAAGAAATATTAAAGAACCAAACTCGAAATTAACGAGATGGGCTATTAAACTTGAAGAATATAATTTCACAATGCAATATTTACCAGGAAAATTAAATAAAGTAGCAGACGCACTTTCACGTGTACAAATACACCCTATAACAACTAACGGATTAGAAACCCCAGAACCAGATTTTGAACAAAGTAGTACAACACCCCAAAATCCTTATACACCAAGTTTAGATAGTTTTACTATACCTTCTTTTACACATCCTAATAATTCACCTACAAACATTGACCAAATTTTAATTAAAAATAATGATAACGAATCTCTTGACAATACTGTACACACACAACAATCTTCAACCCCTGTCATAGATATTTCAGAAAAACCATTACAACATCACAAAAATCAAATCGAATTTTTAAACTCTACTTTACCAAAGAAAATTAAAGTCCAAAAATTTGACGGATTTACCCATTATTCTGTATTTATAACACCTCAAAATGAAACAGAAATATTTAACACCCTACTCATTGAATTTTGCGAACCAAAGACTCATTACTATTGTATTTTTCAAAACTAAGAAATATTTAACAAATTCTCAAAATATATTTTAGATATAACAAATGAAAATACCCCTAAATTTCACAAATGTATAAAACAAGTAACTTATGTAAACGATCCCGAAGAAAAATTGTCATGTATGCAAAATTATCATTTAGGTAAAAATAATCACAGAGGAATTCAAGAAACAACCGAACACTTGAAAAGAGTTTACTACTGGAAAAATATAAATACTGACATAATAAATTTTTCGTTATTTCAGGTTATAAATGACCCCTTTACGTATCTGTTTTGAGCCCTATAAAAGGGGTCTTTTCTCAAAAGGTCACCTCAAGGAGAACCAACCCGACCATAAAACTAAGTTTTATAAGGTCCTAGGACCTATAAAACTTAACTTTATAAGGTCCTAGGACTTATAAAAACAGTCCTTGTTGAGATACCTGCCCGAACGATTCATCCGTTCGGGTGAACTCCTGTTTTTCGCTTATGTTGTCAATAACTTGACTAACAACTTGCGATCTTCACGCCATCTATCGATAGTTATATCAGAGCAAACAAATCGTGAATTTTGTGGGATATTATCCCCAAAATAACGAAATTACGACACCTTTAGTTAAAAAATTGGCAATTAAATTAAGTGTTACTTTATATTTATTTACAAAATCATAGATTTAGATAATATCCGACAAAATTCGAGTGCAAAAAAATTAAATTAAGTGTTACTTTATATTTATTTACAAAATCATAGATTTAGATAAAATCCGACAAAATTCGAGATTTTATTGCAATAATTGCATAACGTGACCCATCCGTCCGTTATTTCAACATGCTGTCCGTCAGACCAAATTGTCCGTCGTTCGGAAATTTCAAAAGAAAATCAACCTTTTTCGCTCCAAAGAGACAAACATTGATCAACGACTTGCAAGCTTCACGCCATCTATCGATTGTTATTTTAGAGCGATTATATAAAATCGCGAATTTTGTAGGATATTTTTCCTGAAATAACGAAAAATTGTTCATATCACTCGGGCGATAAGGGTTTTCATCCTTCGGTCGATTATTCACTCGCCGCTGCGCGGCTCGTTTCATAAACTTTCGCCCGGCGGATGAAAAGATCCCCTTTATCGCCCTTGTGATATAAACTACTATTATCAATAATTGTGATACATGTAAACTGGAAAAATATAACAGAAAACCAAATAAATTACCTTTTCAATTAACCCAAACATATAGTCGACCGTTCGAATTTATTCATTTAGATATTTTCCACATCAATAATATTAAATATCTAACAATCATAGATACTTTTAGCAAATTTACTCAAGCTTATTCTTTAAAATCAAGTAATAGCATTGATATCACAAACGCTTTATTTACGTTTATGGCAAGCTATGCAGTACCAAAGAATATTGTTGCAGACCGAGAATTTGACAATAACATTTTTAAAAATTTCCTAAAACTACACAAAATTAATTTTCACCTTACGACACCACTTCACCACCAATCAAACTCCCCTATAGAAAGAGTACACTCTACGTTAATAGAACATTACCGCCTATTAAAAGATACTCCTGAAAATGAAAAAATGATTCATTGCATCTTAGCATACAATAATACTATACATTCAAATTTAAAATTTACCCCTTACGAAATACTTTTTGGACATACAGAAGGATTAAATCCTTATGAATTATGTAATGACAGATTTTACGATACCTATATTAACGATCACAAAAATAAAATGACACAATTTTATAAAGCCTTACAAGAAAAACAACATGAAACTAAAGAAAAACGAGACATAAGAATTAATCTAGAAAGAAAAACAACCAATTTTAAAATTGATCAAAAAGTTTTTATTACACTAGATAGACGAAATAAGAAAACATCAAGATTTAAAGGTCCTTTCAAAATAATCAAAATTCTGGACCATGATAAATATCTGGTTGAACATCTTGAAACTAAGAAAAGATGTGAGAGACATGCTAATGAAATTATGGCTGTTTCAGATCCAAAGGAGCGATCCTCATCACCTGGTTCTTTATTCTCCCTTTAGTTAAAACTGAAGTGACAATAACTGACATTACTGACAACTCTAAACTATTTGAACGAACTCTCGGACAAATCATTAACTTTACCTTATCCAGCTACAAATAAGTACCTACATTTATATGAATCAATTATCATAACAAAAGTTTATCAATTAGGAAACAGAATAAATTTCATATTTGAAATTCCCCTAATATCTAAAGATAACCAATACCAATTAACTCAATTAATTCCATTTCCAATATTTATTAACGAAAACCGATATAAAATGATTATACCAACCTATAATACTATACTATTTAACGTTAAAGAAAGCATACCGATAAATATTAATTCTTGTAAATTAATAACTTTAAATACTTATTTTTGTCACCAAAATAATCACTTTAAAATTCCAAATGATAAGCTATGTGAAACACAATTGTTATCTTTTATTAACAATCAAACTTGTAAACCATATATATTTGAATTACTTAATATTAAAATTCAACAGATTGATACATCTACCTGGCTAATAACTTCACCCTCAAAAGTAGTGATGGGCACTATCGAAATTTTTTGACTATCGATAGTTAGTTACTAATTTTGTTTTACTATCGATAGTTAGTAACTAAAAATTTAGTTACTAAATACCAAACCGAATAAAAACTATCGAATAAAACTATCGAATAAAAACTACCGAATAAAAACTATCGAATAAATTTTTAGTTACTAATAAACTATTCGAATAACTTATTAGTTACTAAAACTATTCGAATAACTTTTTAGTTACTAAAACTATTCGAATAACTTTTTAGTTACTAAAATTATTCGAATAACTATTTAGTTACTAAAATTATTCAAATAATCTTTTAGTTACTAAAACTATTGTATGAATTTACTACCAATTACAATTAATGGCTTTAGATTAGAGGTTCCCTCAGTTTATTAATCTCTTAAGCCCCGGTATGACATGATGCATAATTTTGCATAAAATTTACATGTAAATGGTAACTAACCAATGAAAAACGTCCGATGGCTACTAATACACTCTTTCTATTGGTTAGTTCCCATTTACATGTAAATTTTATGTAAAATTTAACATCGTGTCATACAGGCTTTAAGGGGGATAGATTATAGATCTCAGTTAGACTTTAGTCGTTTTTTGACCCCCCCTCTGTTTTTGCATTTTTTTTTATATTTTTCAAATATTTCTGGTTCTACTTTCTTATTGGTTCTTCTTCGCTTACAATTAAAATTCTAATATTTTTATATTGGTATATGGATTATCTTTTACAATTCTCTATTAAGCCCCGGTATGACCGATGCATAATTTTACATAAAATTTACATGTAAATTTTTATGTAAAGCTCAATTTTTTTCATATTTTCATGCAGCTAAAAATAATTTTTTGTATGCAACGAGTGCAATTTTTTATGACAAACTTAGCACGCGCGCTTGCGTATTAAAGTTCAAACCAGTGTTGCCAACTCTTAAATTTACGAAGTCCTTTAGTAACAATCAGTGCCGGACTTTTGGCAATTTTTACAAATTGTCACATTTTCTGTCAGATAACCTTTAGTGAAGCTAGAATTTCAGTTATTCGCTAAATGATAGCTTTTCACCGCTAAAGCAACTTTCAATAAGTCATTTCTAGCCGGAAAACCGCTCAATTGGCAGCACTGATTCAAACTGGGCGGACTTTAGGCGGAAAAATGTCTACTGCGCACATTTACCTCCAAATTTAAAACATGTTCTAAATATTATGATTTATATTATATTAAGATTTATTTTCTGTACTAGGGCAATCGCAAGGTTGTTATGTGTAAAGGGCGGATTTATATGCAATAACAGACCGGTCTTAAGATATAGAGTTATAGACTAATATAAATCACCAATAGAAAACGATTATTAGCGCTAATAAGAATTTTATGTTGATAATACACTTTGCTTCACCAATTACTTGAGAGGTTTTACCATTAGACGGGGTATTATTATTCATAATATTGTACCATTTTGTTTATTTGGGATCGATGGGTAATATAGTAATACTAATCTAAAAGTTACTAATTGTCATTGCTAATTGATAATAAATTCATTCGATAACTAAATATTTATTCGGTAGTTTTAGTAACTAAATAGTTATTTGCATAGTTGTAGTTTTATATAAATAAAATATAAAAATTTATAAATATAACTTTAGTTACTAAAACTATTCAAATAATCTTTTAGTTACAAAAATTATTTAATTAACCTCAAAAGTCACTAAAAGCTATTCAAATAACTTATTTGAATAATTTTAGTAACTAAAAAATCATTCGAATAGTTTTAGTAACTAAAAAGTTATTCGAATAGTTTTAGTAACTAATAAAAAGTTATTCGAATAATTTTAGTAACTAAAAGTTATTCGAATAGCTTTAGTAACTAAAAAGTTATTCGAATGGTTTTAGTAACTAAAAAGTTATTCGAATAGTTTATTAGTAACTATCGATAGTTTCAATGAAGACTAACTATCGAATAATTCGATAGTTTTTATTCGATAGTCCCATCACTACTCAAAAGGTACTTTAGACATTACCTGTCAAAATCAAAATTACAGAAAAGAATTAATCAAATCCCAACTTTTACATCTGACACCTGATTGCAAAGCAATTGTAAATCATAATACTCTATTATTTCAAATTAAAACAACTTCTACAAGAACAAATAACTTGAAAATTCCCAACATAGGTCAATTAAATAATAACCTTACCAATATCGAAATTTCTAAAATTGATTTAACGCCTATAAATACGGAAAAATTAATAGCTGATCAAGTTCAAATTACTAAAAATCAAAATAAACTCGATTTTGCAAATGAAAATTCTAATACAACTATGTCTATATTTTCCATTGTAATGATAATTATAATTATATTGTTAATATTAAGTTTTATGTTATACGTCTATTGTAAACGTAACTCCCTTAAAGAAAGATTTATTAAATATGTTTATTCAAAAAATATAAATTCACCACTTGAATTAATTGAATCTAAAATTTAAATAATTTGCAATTATTGAAATATCTTTTGCGTGAGGAGTTATGTATAAACCACAACAATTATTAATATAAAATGTGTTACTAATATTTATGCGTAATTCTTATCTATTAACCACAATTACTAATATAACGTAAAAACATGTTTATTACTAATTTATTATTTCCTCATCACGAGAGTTACGATATTCATGTTATACGTAGAATGATAAGATGTAGTTCATTCGCTTTTCTTAGATTTAAGATAACAAAGGTGTTAAATAGAGGTGCAGAGCATCAGTAGTCGCTTTTTCTAATTCACTGTAGAAGTAGTTAAGTCCTGTGTAATAAAGGTTTTTACTTTTTAAAAACTGGTTTTTGTCAACCGAAATTGTAATTGGCGCAGTCGGTAGTATTCCCAAAATTGACCTTATCGCAAGAGCAATTTTCGTATCATCGATTAATTGGAAATTCGAAGAAAAAAATTCAATTTGGACAAAAACAGCACAGCAGTCATCAAGGGAGGAACAAGCATTGTCCGAACTGTTGACAATTAATTTAGGAAGTCCTGAGGAAGGAACAAGCATCGTCCAAACTTATAGGCATTAGCAACTAAGAAAACGAACCGCAAAGAATGAAAACAGCATTATTGTAAGTCTCATTTAATTTCATATCATTTCAATTCCTAGTATAAGATAGATAAGTGTAACTTTCAATCGCACGTTTCCGAGAAATTTATGAACCCAGAAATTGATTTCGAAAAATTAACAAATTTATTTAGTAACATAAAATTAGAACCATCAACAATGGCAACAAATTATCATTTATTAAAATTGCATTTAGATAGTATTTCACAATACGAGGGAAACCCTCACACTTTGAATATTTTTATAGATAATTGTCAAAATTTAATAAATACATTTTCAAGTGCTACCGATAACGCTTTAAACCAATTTTTGTTAAGAGCAGTATTAGGCAAATTAACAGGTAGAGCTTTAATTTTAATTGGTTCCCGTAGCGAACTCAACGATTGGTTAGCTATAAAATCAGCATTACAATTAAGTTTCGGAGATCAAAGAAATATCGATTGTCTCGTGCAAGATTTAATTGATTTGAAACCAAATAGAAATGAATCTTTTTATAATTTTGGCATGCGTTGTCAAGACGTACGATCGTTAATCACGTCAAATTTAAATTCAACAACAATGCCACCCGAAGAAATGGCGATTCAAATAAAAAATTACAATAATTTAGCTTTAAAAACTTTTATAAGAGGTCTAACTGGACAAATTCAAACTAATGTTAGATTAAGAAATCCAGATAGTCTTGAAAAAGCAATGAGCTTATTATTAGAAGAACAAAATTTTCTTTATTCCACTAACCAAAGTAACACTTTAAATTCGAATATTATGTTTAGACCGGAACAAAGATTAACACCTGGAAAATTAAATAATAATTTTAAAACCAATTTTAATTTGAATAAAACTCCAACAACTCAAAACGTTCAAAATTTTAACAGATTTCCACAGTATCAAAATTCGCAAAATTTTAATCAGTCTTCACCTTTTCAAAATACTTCAAATTTTAGTAAACCTATACAATTTCAAAATAACTCAAATTTTTATAAAAATTTACCATTTCAAAATAATTCAAATTTTAACAAAACGCCACAATTTCAAAACACCCCAAATTTTAATAGATTTTCACCATTTCAAAATAACTCTGCGATTAATCAAAGACCTTCATTTCAAAATACTAATTTTAATAAAACTTTTCAAAATCAACCTAGACCTTTTCAAGGTATGAATCAAAATTTTAACAGATCTGGTAGAACACAAATTACAAATCGATTACACGAACCAATGGATACAAGTAGTGGTCATGCTACTTTTGAAAGATCAAAATATTCTATGAACCACCTTTTTAATCAGAATGTAACTGAAAATCAAGAAACCGAAAACGAATTTGAAAATGTATTTAATTATACGGAAAATGTAAATCAAGACGAGTTTAACAACCTGCCGGAAGAATGTAACTTGTACCCTCAAGATGCATTCTTGCAACAAGATAACACATTTATAGACAAGGGTCAATGTCAACACAACGACATTAACAATGATAATAATGAAACAAATTTTCGCGAAGTCATTTATTCAAACCAACCCAGATAGTACAATTACATAATTTTCAATCTAACTTACCTTATATTTATATACCAGAAATTAACGCAAAATTTTTGATAGATACAGGTAGTTCAAAAAGTTTAATCGATCCAAAATTAGCTTATCATTTTTACAATAATTTCATTTCAAACGAAAATTTTAATATTCAAACATCACATGACATCTCAAATCATTATGAAGTAGCCGAAATTCCTATCTTTCAAATTTTTAAGACAAATCAAAATCATAAATTTTATCTTTTTCAATTAAACAAAAACTACCAAGGACTAATCGGATTTGACTTACTCGATAAATTAGAAGTTCAAATTAATATTGCAGAAAGAAGATTAACAACAACACGCACTGAAATTTCAATAATGTTCGATACTGATAAGAAACCTTTAATGCAAAATTCTAACAATTATAAATCAAAAGTAAACCTTTCAGATCATTTCAAAATTGAACCAAGAAATTTAGTAAACTTAAACTTTGTTGACCAAATAGATATAGATCATCAACCATTAAATTTAGAACAAGAAAATTTAAATTTATCAAAACAAAATTTTAAAAACATTAGATTAGAGCATTGCAATGAAAAAGAGAAATATAACACAAATGCAGATTGTTTATCTAGAATTTCAATTAACGATTTAGAAAACAAATCAATAATTAATAATCCTAGAGAAGCAGATGATAATACGCTTGAATTTTTATGTGAATGTATTGTTGAAAATATTACAGACCAACCCCAACTTTCGACTAGTAAAAACATAGAACCAAAAATTAAAATTTTATCCGATACCCAAATTAAAACCCCTGATCCAAAAATTAAGACAAAACGTTTGCTTTCAAAATTACAAGATTCCAAAAATCAAATAGAAACTTTATTCAATGAAAATACTAGTAGATTAACCTTACTACAAAATACCATTTTGGCAAACAAACAAATAAAATTGAAAGATGACAATTTAGAAAATTTAACACCAACAAAATTATTTAACTCGACCCAGATCAAAATGAAAACAAAAAACTTAACAAAATTAAACAATTCTCAAAAATGCATTGAACTTTTAATCGACGATAACAAACGGAAACTGAAGCTATTAAAAGATCCAAATTTTGAAAATAAACAAATACCGGAATTAAAAGACAAGTTAAAGTTGACAAAATTTAATTTAAATTTCAACCCTCAAATATTACCAAAAATTTATGGAAACAAAAAATTTTCAAACTTTAAACAAAATTGTTTTAATAATCTTTACAATTTAGACATTATACAACTACAAATTTTCAAAATTAAAAATATGAAAAGAAAGAAATTAAATAACAAATTTGTAGGAATCTATTGTATTCTTTTGCCTCCAGAACTTTATCAGTTCCAGGATTTCGCTCTCGTAGCATACATTATAATATCTTTTGCTTATTAGTAGTAATATATAATCTCGCTTTTCTAAATTTAGGTATAAATAACATAAAAATAATGGACCAATTAATATTGCATAAAAATAAAATTTCAATAAACCTTTAGAAATTCAAACTGATAACCAAAAGAAATCAAATTTATAAATTTCAAAGAAATATTAGATTCAAATTATTCAGTTGAAAATAAAATTTCAAATTTAAAAAAAAACTCTAACTAATAGAACATAAAGCTTGAAAATAAAATTCGCATTACATAATTATAAGATTGTTTATATCTTTTATTAAATAAAAACATAAAAAAATGCTAATACCCGTATTTAACACAGCGCACTTTAACGTAAACGAAAATACAAATGACGGAATTCAATCTAGTGATGAAATCATTAACAACAAAATAAATTAAATTTTAGTGTTCCTGAACGTTTATCACAAAGCGGATGTAAATCAGGATAGTTATGAAAACCATAAAATAATTACACTGAAAATACCGGAAAAAGATAACGATCAATTAATCTTAGATTTTCTGAAAGAATACACGGACCCACAAAAGGTTTATTGCATGTATTTTCACAATGACCAACTGTACAAGGATTTTTGTTTAGTATATTTAAAATATTTTACTGGTAACAAACCAAAATTAATTAGATGTACAAAAAGAGTCAATACCGTAACCGACCCTGAAGAACAAATAATTTTAATAAGAAATTATCATGACGGAAAAAATAATCACCGTGGAATTAAAAAATGTTTAGAAGCAATCAAAAGAAATTATTATTGGAAAAATATGATCGCGAACATAACAAAATTTATTAATGAATGCGAAGTGTGTCAAAGAACTAAGTATGCAAGAAATAAACCGTATGTACCATTAATGTTAACAGAAACGGCAACAAAGCCCTTTCAAATGGTTCACATAGACGTCTTCATATTCAATAATAAAAATTATTTAACATTAGTAGATTCATTTACAAAATTTGCTCAAGCAATTTTTATAGAAGGTAAAACTGCTATTCATATTAGCAAAGCTTTAATTAAATACTTTACTTCATTTGGAATCCCCCAAAATTTAACTATGGACAAAGGTACCGAATTTAATAATGAAACAGTTAAAGAAATCTTGAATCTTCATAAAATCAAAATTCATTTTACAACGGCAATGCACCACGAATCAAATTCCATTGTCGAACGTTTTCATTCAACAATTATTGAACATTTGAGAATACTGAATGAAATGTATCCTAATGAAAAAGATCTGATGGATTATGCCATTATTGGATATAACAATTCCATACACAGCGCTACAAATTATACCCCTTTTGAATTAACTTTTGGCCATACAAATTCTAGAAATCCAAATGAAATATTTAACTCAACTTCATTTTACACCGAATATGCGGAAAATCATAAAGATAAATTAAAACACGTTTACCAAGACTTGAATGAAAAATTAACCGACCAAAAACGTAAAGTAGTTTCAAAACATAACACTCACGGAGATTCTAATGACATTTTTAAATTAAATCAAACTGTTTTTAAGAAAAATCCAAAAACTCGAAATAAGAAAGAGAACAAATTTATTGGACCTTACCAAATTACCGAAATTTTAGATAAAAATAGAGTACAAATTACTAACAAACAAAACAAGAACGAAATTATTCATATCAAAGAACTTAAGATGCCTCTTGTTTCAGATTCACCTTGTTAACCGCAACCTTTTCTACAAAATTCCACAAAATAACTGAAAACCCTGGAATCTTACCTTTAAAATTAGGAAATGCCCAAAATAAAATTGATACTTGGTCATTCATTCAAATATTTGATATTACTGATACCATACGAGAATTCAATTCACTTCAAACAAAATTAAATCAATTAAAAAATTCATTTGAAATTAGTTCGACAAATCTTACTGAAAGTTATAAACAAGAATTAAATAATTCCTATGATTTAATAAATATTTTAGAAAGAAAAATAACATTACAAATTCATCAATTAAATCCTTTAAATCAAAATAGAGCCAAACGAGGTTTAGTAGACGGTTTAGGATCCATAATTAGAGTAATCACGGGAAATTTAGATCAAAATGATGCGGAAAAATATGACAAAGCAATAATGACAATTTCAGGAAACCAAGATAAAATTAAATCATTAGTAAAAGAACAGATAACGTTATTACAAAATTCAATTGGCAATTATCAGAAAAACATTCAAACATTAGCAAAAAATCAATTAATATTAGAATCCAAAATTTTACAAATAGAGAAGATATTAAAAACAATGGAATTTAAAAATATCGAAACTTATCATTTCTTTCTTATACAAATGTTTATTTCACAAATAATGTCAGCCTTTCAAACAATCTACGATTCATTGAAAAAAATTGAAGTAGCTATCACTTTTTCAAAAATTAACACATTTCATAATTCAATGTTAGATCCAAAAGAACTACTGAATGAAATTTTAATAATTAATAAACAACTGAATAATAAAAATATATTTCCATTTGAACCAGAAATTAAAAATATTCTTTTATTTGAAAAAATTATGGAAATAAAAAGTTATAGTAAAGAAAATCAAATCATTTTTATTTTAGAAATTCCAATAGTAGAAACTGAAAGTTACAATTACTATCATTTATATCCTTTGCCAATATTATCCGATACATCCTTCAAAACAATAATTCCTCATTCCGAATACCTCCTTTATAATGAGCAAAAATATGCATTTCTTACTGCAAGATGTCTTGAAATTTCGAACAAGGAATATTTATGTCAAAATGGAGAAATTATCGATTTCAAAGAAGATGCACCATGTGAAATCCAACTACTACGACACTCGGAAAATGCAACGAATTGTAAATTAATTCATGTTCAAATAACCAACATCAAAATTCAAAAATTGGAAAATAATCAATGGATCATCATTACACCAAAAAGTGTTGTTGCTACGAACAAGTGCGGTAATGACAAAGACAGTGTGTATTTAAACGGGAGTTACGTAGTTCAAATAGAAACAAAATGTGAAGTGAAAATAGAAGAGATAACACTAAAGACTTTTAAGAATTTAAATTTGGAATTTAAAAATATTGAATTACCTAAATTATATTATAGTCAAAATCAAAAAGTACACAACGATTTTAATTTTAAAACTGAAAAATTAAATTCAGTAAATGTCGATGAAATCAAAAATATTTTTAGTGACTTGTCAAATCAAAAAGAAAAATTAAATTCATTAAATGATACTTCGGTTCACTTCCACAGAATTAGTGGATATACATTAATCATTTATGTTATAATCTTTGTAATTTTAATTTATGTATTTTTTAAATATTATTATAATAGAATCAAAATTTTGAAGCCCTCAGCAGAGGAAGCCGAAGAAGAAAATGTTAAGCCGAAAAAGGAGATCAACATCAAATTATCTTCGAACTCTGGTAACCCATAGTTCTCATCTTAGGCCAGAGGAGTTACGATATTCATGTTATACGTAGAATGATAAGATGTAGTTCATTCGCTTTTCTTAGATTTAAGATAACAAAGGTGTTAAATAGAGGTGCAGAGCATCAGTAGTCGCTTTTTCTAATTCACTGTAGAAGTAGTTAAGTCCTGTGTAATAAAGGTTTTTACTTTTTAAAAACTGGTTTTTGTCAACCGAAATTGTAATTCGAGGCAGGAAAGTGACCAACACGACACAGGAAAGTGACCAATGTGTTCATCATATCCTTAGTATATAAGATTACTCTTGTAATAATTAAAGTAGTCATACATCAACGTGTATTCTTGATCGCATGTTAAATTGCTGAAGTCATAATATATTGTTATCTGTGTGTCTCCAACTTAATGTTGTAAAACCAATTAAAGTTTTTGTATTGTTATTAAAACAAAATAAAGATTTTTTTTGTTAAATAAGGCCACGACTTATTTAACTCGCGCGGGACTAGACAGGACGGAATGCCAATTCAGTTTCGCGCGAGACGGGTGCCTGCCGATTCAATCTCGCGCGGGATGGGATGCCAATTCAATCTCTTGCGGGACGGGTGCCAATTTAGTGCCCCGCGCTAGACAAGTGGCAATCCTGTCAATTTAGTCCAGGACAGATGGTAATTAAATCTCGCACATAGGCAGTTTCAAATGTAAGTCATAATTTTTAAACATTTAATTCACGTTTTGAGTCGCAAACTTTGCGACAAAAAAAAAAGGTAATTCGAAACAAAATTGTGGGTAAAGAGAAAAAAAGGACCGAGAATTATAAAAAGTTTCATGTTTTGGGTCGCAAATGTAGGGAGGGGTAAGAGACGGTCGGAGAGTAATAGTCAAGCGAGTTGACTATACGAACGCTCAATACCCGGTTCAAATCCGGGTGAATGTACAACTTTATTCTGGCCGTTTCGCTGGCCCTCCAGGTTGGGGGTTCTACGTCGAGCTGGCTCCTCGTCGTAAGTAAAAAATTTAAAATGCTTACAAAACCAAACGCCGCTTGGCAATGTTTGGGAATTGAAAGACGTCATAGAGCGTTAATAAAACTGAATAATACATGTGGGTAGAAGTAAAAAAAGGTCATTCAAAATAAAATTGTGGGTGAAAAAGAAACCAAGCTAATTACAAAAAGTTTCATGTTTTGGGTCGCAAATTGACATGGACGTGCGAGACCCACAAAACGTTTGTGAGACGGGACGGGACAAGACTATAAATTTTAAACTGTCAAATTTGCTCGATCAGAATATTTGTAAATTTTCTATTTACATTCTAATATTTACAAATATTCTAATATTTGTAAATAGACTTGTAAATTTTACTTCTTTTTGGTGTTGTCACTATATTTACAACTTATTGTAGTATATTTCACTGCATTTGTAGTTACATGAACAACTTTTTTTTGCGTGTACGCACGGACTTCTAAAATGTAGTTTTGAGTTAAATGCGTTTGAAGTTTTCCGTTTGATATAAATTTCATAATATTAATTGTTACTCTTATTAGCTTACAAACTAACTCTTTGCGAGTTTTATTCCGATCTACTTGAAACTTTTACATAATATTCCTGAGATGTACTTTCATATGAAAAAAAAAACTAGTTTTTTCGAATTCATGACTGTGCGTAAGCCCTTAATGTTAACTTTTATAGTTTTGTTTTGATTGTTCATTAATATTGTACATTATTTATATTTTATATTTAATATAACAATTCACTGTATGGTTGAAAAGTATTTAGGGTTTCAAGCCGAAGCTTTGAATTACCTCCAGCTTTTTAATCTTTGCCCGGTGCGCATACCCCCACGCCGTTGACGCGTATGTGAGTATGGGCCGGACGCAGGTTTTATAAAGCTGGAGTTTTTGTTTTTGGCCCAATTTACTTCCCCCTTTGGTGACGGCTTGAAGAGCGGCTCTGGCCCCTCTAGCCTTGTCCCTGGTGTAGTCAATATGGGGACCCCAAGTTAGTCTCTCGTCCAGGATAACCCCCAAATATTTTGAGGTCCTGGACCACGGAATGACGGTGCCGTTCATTGATAGCGGGTTTTGGGGAAGACGATGTTTTTTCCCCGGTCTGTATATATTGACGTGGATTCTTATAGGTTCAAAATTCCGAAATTATCCACAATTTAAAATTTCATTTTTGCTAAATTTTTCGATTGTGAAATTTTCTTAAATTTAATTGGACGAATAGTAGTCACTTGTTATTTTTCAATTACGTGTCAAAGAGATACGTGCAGAGACGAGATTTTTAGGTTTGGAGATTAGTCCAGAAAGCCTGAAAATTAAACATTTCAAACATGAAAACGTTAAAATTTTTGACTAATTTAATTTTTATTTGTTTTAAAATTGTTAACTTACGTTTAAAAATTGAGTTGGTACAATGGTAGCTACGAGCATCGATGCAGTGTTTTTAAACAAAAAGTGAAGTTCGCAATTATAATTTAGTGACATCAAAATGTTGAATTTTGCATCTAAAAATTTGAATTTCGCTGGAAAACCAACCAACCAGAGTGCGACACGATTTTCCTGAGAAAACTTTGTGCAGGAAACGAGATAAATGGGGAGTTGCTCGAGAGTAATGGAAGAGTGGAGTCTAGAACTCAACGACTTCAAAGTGTTATCTTCGAATGTTTGAAAATTACAAATTTGTAATTAATTTAAAGATGATTATGAGCAACTAGAGATTTGTTTAATTGTGTGTGCTACAAAAGAAGAATATTATGGAATTCATTATGATTTTTGAAGACTTGGAAAATTTACTTACCAATCTTGACGAGGTCGCCATTTTGTCAATCGTAGATGCAAGAAATTTGAAAGCCAATCATCAATTATTCAAGCCATCATTTTGGTAAATACCATTTAAAGTTGTTTATTCACGCTATTTCAACTATTGTCTTCGATATTTGTTATGATGCTGCGGAATTTTTTGAGGTTAATCACATTTGATGTTGTTAAATTCATACTTCAGGAAGCACTTGTGATCGGATTTACACTTAATTAATTTAAACACACTAGTGGAACTATTTTAATAATTAAGTCGTGTTATTAAGCTGCGAAATTAAAAATTTTTGTACACAACTTTTTCGTGCAGGTTTTTATGCAAACAGTTGACACCGGTAAATGACAATCAGGTATTAATGCTACCAACTCTTTATAAAAATAAAAAGCGCCAATATTTAAATATAAAACAAGTTTTCAATTTTTGTATAATTTTTATTACAGATGTTTTATTTAAATTATAATATGACGTTGATTATTCTACAAATTGGAGATACTGATTTTGAAAATTTAAATGTGTAAATTTGTAGGATAATTCTTCATGTTTTTGGAATTATCGATTGAATCGATAAGGTTTAATTACAAAAATTTCGTCTCAATTTATTAGTTTATTTGATTATGAATACTATTATCGTCAAATTAAATTATAATTTTATCCCTGAGAATTTTGTTTTATTGATTGTGGATAGTTTGCAAATAAGTTTTGGAACCTACTACTGAGGGAGAGTCTCGTTTATGCAAAACTCCGACTTCAACAGCTACGGGATTTAAAGAGTTGTTCGTTAGAACACGACAATATGTACCCTTCGAAGGTTTTGGTCACTACGCCTGGTAAAGTAAGTGGCCGTACTCTTGGAAGGATTTACAGCGATCCTCCACTTACGGTAGTAGTCACTTACTCTCGCCAGGACATCCAACAACCTTCGGGTGATAAATTCCGGACTCTTTCCGCCGGCGGCGATCCCCGCGTCATCGCAGAAAAGTTTGATCTGGGTGCGGGGGTCCGTCAGTATGGCCGGAAGGTCATGTGTAAAAAAGGAGAACAAGTCCGGGGAAAGAATGGACCCTTGGGGTACCCCCGCGAGGATATTCCTAAGGGTGGAAAGGATTCCTTCCACTCTCACCCTGAACTTGCGGTCCGTTAGGAAAGAAGCCAGTAAAATTATTAGGGTTAGTAGGATTTCCGCCTTGAGCATTTTGTAGAGTAATCCTTCCTTCCATACTCTATCAAAAGCCTTGGCAATATCCAAGAAAACTGCTCCCACCGCTTCTTTCTTTTCCCAGCTTTCAAGGATTGATTCCACTAGCCCCAATATGGCATGTACCGTGGAATGGCCCGGGCGGAAGCCAAATTGTTCATTAGGGACAATTTGCTTCTCCAACATTTGGTTGACCAGTCTGGTGCGAATTACTTTTTCGCACACTTTGCCCAGTGACGGCAGAAGACTAATACCCCGGCCCTTGTCCTTAAGGCTACTGAGCTCCGATACCGTGTATCTTTTCTCATTTCTTACGTAGGTTACGATTAATATGAAGTTCGGGGTGTGCGTAGCGCACCCCTCCTGTGACTCTAAACTGACCACTCAAGGGTAGGAGGTCCCCCCCCCTTTCTAGAGCAACCTGGTGTCGTGGTTTAAGTTTCAGAACGACAGACGGCGCATTTTGTGAACCTCAGTCTGGTACTCAACGAGTTTTCCCAGCTTTGGAACCAAGTGAGCGTCCGCCTGACCGAACATCCGCTTTATCCCGACGTGCATTCGTGGAGTGATGCATACCCGTTCGTCACTTAGCGACTTCTGGGTTAAAGCATGTCCCGAGAGGTTTGATCCGAGAGAAGGGAGGGTCCACTTTCCCGAGAGGTCAGTGAGCCGCTTTTAAATTGTGGTCTATGCCAAGTTTCTTTAATGCGAGGGGGGGGCTCCACCTAGGTGGAGAACCCCGCCCTCTGTGTTGTTTAGTTTTTAGTCGTCCTATCGCTCTTCAATCCCGAGTTTTTCAACTGGGCTGCGTACACCCCAATGTCTCATGTCTTTCGGAGGAATGGAAGGTAGTTAAGGAGGAAGTCCAGACCAGTGGTCCGAGCTCCAGTAACTTACGACGGAAAAACTCATCGTCTCTTTATTTGGGGCAATTAGTCGGGCGCGGAGGAGAGTATTACTACCCTCCCCCTGCGTGAAGTTGACCGGCTATTTTGCTGTAGTCCCCGCATTACCCGGGTCCCCCCCCCCCCGACGACTCTCGACATTTCCTTGACCGTTGAATGGTCGTAAGTAGGAGAAGTGAGGGCCGTGTGGAGGTCGGGGCCCCGGGTAGAGCGGGTTGTTTTGATATGTTTTCTTTAATTGCGCTGTGCTCTTTTCCAAGCAGTGATTTTTCTTCTTTAGGATCTTCCTTCAGGTCTTGACATCCACCTAACCTATTCGGAGGAAGAAGAAAAGGGGTCCCTACTTAGTATGGCCTTGGGTTTCCTATAATTCGCTGGTTCGTCCGGGTGGTACTGGCCCAATCCCTGGATCAGTGGATTATCGGAGTGTCCCGCGGCCTCATAAAATTTTTTCGCCTGGCGACGAATAAATTTTGTGATGGACTCTACGTTAGAGTCCTTCCTGAGTTGGGAGTTTGTTATACTTGTCATCGTTGCCCCCATTGCCTGCCTAATGGAGACGGATTGTACAGTTTCGATTTTTCTTATTTTTGGTTTTGTGGCATACCCCCAAGCAGTTGACGCGTAGGTCATAATCGGGCGTATACAAGTTTTGTATAGCCTGATTTTGTTGTTGGCGGAAAGCTTGCTGTTGGCCGCTAGGAACGGGTACAGCGAAACTTTCGCGCCTCTTGCCTTGTTGCGTACATAATTTAGGTGAGCCCCCCAGTTTAACCTCTTGTCGACGATAACGCCCAAATATTTAGAATTATCCGACCACGGGATATCTATGCCGTTTAAACTAACATTGGATTGTGGGAGGTTTTTAAATTTCCTCCCTCGAGGATGTTTTTTCCTATGATGACATTTATCGTGGGATCTGGTGAAGAAAGTAGCGGTACTTTTGGATGGATTTACAGCGATCCTCCAAGTGCGATAGTATTCGCTCATCACCCCCAGATAAGCTATCAATCTGAGGATTATAAATTCCGGTCTTTTCCCTCTGGTAAAGATGCCCGCATCGTCGCAGAAAAGTCGCAGCTCCGTATACGGGTCTTCCAGGCGGTTTGGGACCGGAGCGTCATGAGTAAAAAAGATAAATAGGTCCGGGGATAGGATGGATCCTTGTGGGACCCCCGCTAGCATTAGTCTAAGGGTGGATCGAATACCCTCCATCTTCACCCGGAATTTTCTTTCCGAAAGGAAAGACGCAATCAGGAGTATTAGGGCTAGTAGAATGTCAGCTTTGAACATTTTGTAGAGTAGGCCTTCTTCCATACCCTATCAAAAGCCTTTGCTATATCTAGAAATACCGCCCCCGTAGCTTCGTTCATTTCCCAGCTACGGAGGATGTATTCTACCAGCCCCAATATGGCGTGTACCGTTGAGTGCCCCGGCCAGAAGCCAAATTGTTCGTTAGGAATAATTTGCTTTTCAAGCATAGCGTTGACCAGTCTGCTGCGGATAACTTTTTCGCAAACTTTACCCAGTGCAGGCAGCAGGCTGATTGGCCTGTATGAGCCGGGATTACTAAGGTTTTGATTTGGTTTTGGTATTACTATGACGTCAGCCACTTTCCAACGGGAGGGAAAGTGTCTTAGTCTTAATACCGCATTTATTACTGTGGTAATAGCTACTAAACCCTTCTTAGGAAGCCGAGTCAACATGTAATTAGTGATATTATCCGGGCCTGGAGCCTTTTTCTTGTTCAAGCCGCGGATGATAGTGAAAATTTCTTGAAATGAAGTAGGCTCAATGGGTTCAAGGTTGACTCTTGGTTCCCTAAGCCGGGTTTCAACATAGTCCTCTACTTCTTTAGTGAAAGCGGGCACTTGGACGTCTTCGTTCGGAGTGAACTGGCGTTCCAAGTGGTCAGCAATGACTTCCGCTTTTTGCTGGGGGCTGAAGGCCTTCCCGCTTTCACCATCGAGGGGAGGGACTGTGGTTCGTTTCTTTTTGATATTTTTGATGAGTTTCCAAGCTGAAGGATCTTGGAAAGTTAGTTCCTCCAGCTTGTTATCCCATACTGTTTGGCGATGATCCCGGATCTCATGTTTAACGCGGACATTGAGGGCATTGTAGGCGCTACGATCTGCCGGGTTGCTAGTGTGCTGAGCGCGCTTTCTAGCTCGGTTTTTCTCACGGATAAGCTCCTTAATCTCGTGAGGTAACTGGTTTCGTGGATTGGGATTTGGGTAGTTGCGTCGATCGCCGCCTTAGAAATCTTTCCCTCAAGCACCTCGACATACCTTTCTAGGTCGTCAGGTGTCTCCAGGGTGGGAATCGGGCCCAGATTTTCAAGGAAATGGCTTTGAAACGCGGGCCAATTGATCTTGGATCTCTTGAAGAGGGATTTGTCGTGCCTGTCCTCTCCTAGTTGGAAGAGAACAGGGTTGTGATCGGAGCACAGTTCACTGACAGCTGTGAGCCTGTGGAGAAATTTCAAATTGCGGATAATGATGATGTCTAGTACATCGTGGTGATGTGAGAGGTGAAAATCGTCATCTGGAGTGTTTCTGGGGACATGTGGATTATATTTGAAGTAAGTGTAGTCGACTGGAGCGTCAACTACGAAATTACTGCTGTCGGACAGTCGGAGGAGTCTTTTGCCTGCCTGGTTTGCCTTGCGGCTGTTCCAGGCGGAGTGCTTGGCGTTTAGATCACTGGCGATGATGACTTGGTCGCCGGGCCCCCCCAGGAGGGAGGTAATATTTTCGTCTAGGAGTTTGGTTGACGGAGATCTGTACACCGATGTTAGGTGCAGCCAGCCGTTATTGCCTGTAAGGACTTTAACGATGGTTGCCTCAACATGGGTGAGAGATTCCGGGGTAGTTACTACGTGATGCTCTAAACATGATTTGATGTAGATTGCCGTGCCGCCCGCTCGACCGGTCAGTCTATCGTTTCTGTAGAGTGAGTAACTGGGGAGTTTGGCCGAGTCGCCGGGTTTGAGGTGGGTTTCGTTTACTAGAATGGCATCCAGGTCGTGACGTCTCGCAAATTCCAGGAGTTGGTATCGGCGATTTCTTAACCCGTTGGCATTCCAGTAAGCGATGTGCAAGGAGGTGGGTTTGACTTTTGTACTATTTATTCGCATGATGGGTTAGAGAGCTTATCTTGAGTGATCGCATCCTTGTAGCCTGCCTTAGCCAGAGTGGCCAGGCCGTCCTTGAAGAGGGAAATAACGGACTGCAGGAGATCTGTATCATTACCTTTCTGGAGATATTTGATAAAAGTTGGAACAGGTTTGGCATTTCCCTTGCGGGCGGGCCGCCTTTTCCTTTTTACCAAAGTAAACCCGGATTTTTCATTATTTGGGGGCGCATTTGGTCCCCCTTGGGGGGGAGGTGCGGGCCCTGAAGCTCTAGATTTAACTGTACGTATTTGTGGACGGCTAGGGCATTCAGTCCAGTTGGCTGGATGATCACCGCCACAGCATGCGCATTTCAGTATTGTTTTTGTTCGATCACCTTAGTTCGATAGTTCGATAGTCTTTTAGGACACTCGGATGATCTATGGTTTTCTGCGCATATGACACATTTAGTGGCCGATCTACATATGTGTTGAGTGTGCCCAAACCGTTGGCATTTATAGCACTGAGCCAAATTACTTTTAGAGTTCGGGTTCTCCACTGTGATCGGGATGGCCATGATGGTTTTGAGGTTGAAGATGCTTTTTCCCTTTGAATCTTTATTAAGTGTAATTTGAAAAAGCGGAAGAGCCCTGCGGTCGGGTCCTTTCCGGAATTGGTGCACCGCCGTGACCGGAAACCCCTCGTTGACGAGGTGTTTGTGAATTTCCTCTGTAGAAAATTCCAGAGGTAGACCTCTGATAATTACTTTTAGTGGTTTGTCTTCTGGCAAGGGAAAGACCACGAAGCCGCATTTTTGCTCGTTGAGTAAGGTCTCAACGGCTTTCCTGACTCTGATGGAGTCGGTGGTAATGAGTATGCCATGCCTCGTGTTCTTTACCTTGCCGTAGTTAGCAAATCGTGATTTAAGGTTGGCTTCGATGGTCGGCCATTTCCTTTTGTCCAAAAGTAAGATGGGCGGTGTTCTCAGTTCCCGGCGAGTAGTCAGAGCCGGACCCGAGCTCCCATCCGAGTTTCTACCGGGGTTGGTCTGAGAGGGGGGGGCAGCGAGGCCTGTGGAACAGGTGTCTTTGCCCTCTCTCCCAGGCTTTCCTCGGTTTTGGATTTCGGTGGGGGGAGGGGATCGTTCCTGAGTTTCGCACCGTTCTTTGAGGGGCCCTTTAATTGAATATTATCAAGTATTTTGGCTGCAGGCTTGTTTGTGCCAGCGGCTTGGGCGTAGGTTTTATCATTGTTAAATAGCATATTAAAGAATTCTTTACTGGATTTATGAGTATATGAAGGAGGGAGGGTCGGAGGCTTAGTTATAGGCCTGCGGTCATGTTCAAACTGGGCAGAAGGCCCAGGAGGGAAAGAGCTGCCGCATGGGTAGGCCTTTAACTTAGTCTTTGACCCTAAGGGGTTTGGAATGGGTATTCCTCCTCCGAGGAACGGCTTGAGTGCTGCCCCTGTCGAGACAGGGGGGGTCGGTTCAGTGTCGCTCTCGTCGGTGGTAAACCATTCCAGATCCCTTACCTTCTTCTTAGGCTTTTTGATTTTGATAGGTTTATTTTTAATTTGAAATTTACCCGTTTTGGTAGTATTTACCCCTGCGTTCGCGGCTTGAGGTAGAATGTTTTCCTTGGTAGGAGATTTTTCTTTAATGGAAAGTGCGTTTGTGTTAAGCATAGATTTCGAGTGGTCGGTTGGTGATTGATTGGTTCTATCCCCCCCCCAGCGTTATCTAAGTTGCTCTGGCTTTGAGTTAGTGGGTCCTGTATGAATGGTTCCACGCCGGTTTTGGGTTCTGAAGTATCCCTATCCCCTGAATCGTGAGGTAATTTCGCGTTAGGAGTTGAGATTTCGTTTGGACCGCGAGTTGGTTTAGCTTTAGTTTTGCGGTTTCCCCCCCCTTGCTTAAGAACGTTTGCGGTTGAGTCTTTTGGCGCGGGTAAACCCCCCCCCGAAAGGTTAAGAGCCGTAATTATTTTATTAAGTTTGGGTGCCTTATAACTAGATTGAACCGTTTTATCGATTATTTCCGCTATGATGGGATCGATGGGAGTTTTAATTTGTAGTGCTGTACTGTTTCCGTCGTTAATTTCTTTTGAGGGTTTGTCGTTTGTGGCGGTTTCAAATTGATCGTGCAATTCGTTGGGGGTTGAGGAGTTGACAATCAGTTGTGGGGGGGACCCACTCATGATTCTGCGCGCTTTTGCGCCCCTACGCTTTGCACGATCCGTTTGCAGTTTGGCTAGGACAATGGGGGACATTTCGTCCTCGATGAAGGAGTTTGATAATCGTCTCCCTCTTTTCTTAATGTTTGGGTTTGCCGAAGCTTCTTTTGGTCGGGCGTCGAGGGTTGTTTGAGGAGTTGAAAAGGTTGAAACGGAAGTAGTAGTTAAAGGTGCGATTACATCACTTATGGTTTTTGAGTCGTCCGAGTCGGATT
This sequence comes from Rhagonycha fulva, assembly GCA_905340355.1. Taxonomy (NCBI): domain Eukaryota; kingdom Metazoa; phylum Arthropoda; class Insecta; order Coleoptera; family Cantharidae; genus Rhagonycha; species Rhagonycha fulva. Next base: position 17,998,834 of record HG996554.1, on the reverse strand, counting down.
CGCCTCCTGAGGATGACTCCTCCGTCGTTGGGGATTCCGGTCGGTCGAGTCGTTCGACATAAGTGTTGTATTGCACCGTGTGGCGCGCGTTGATGGCTAACATTTGCCGACTAATTCTGACTAATGCACTTTCCGCTTGGGCAAGAGATTCCCTTGCTCTAGCGATAGTGGCTTCAACCTCGATACGCTCGGCTTCAAGAGCTTTTGCAATTTTCCGAATCTCCTTCATTTCATCATTTTCTCCGTGACCGAGATACATGGAATTATCTGGTAACGCAGAAACAATGATGTCGTCCGGGATCGTTACGTTATTAGCAGTCCTTACGGGGGTCTGGAATTGGCTAGGCCCAAGAGTTGGGTTAGCTCCGTTAGGGGTGACGAGGGTTGACACGTCATCTTGGATTTCCAATTGACCTTCCATAAGGATGGTGCCGTTTCACAAAAACAGAAAAATATACAAGTGAAGTGTTAGGATTGAGAAATAACTTTGAATTATGTTGAATGGGTTAAAGTTGAGTTTGAGTTTGTTAAAGTTAAAAATTAAAAGTTAAAAAATCAAGATTAAAAGTTAAAAATTAAATCAAAAATTAAATAGAAAATTAAAAAAAAAAAAATTAAGTCAAAATTAAATTAAAAATTAAAAAATTAAATTAAAAATTAGAGATTAAAAATTAGAAATTAAATCAAAAATTATTTTTTGATTTGATAAAATTATTTTAAATTGAAATTAATAATTAGGAATTAAAAATTAAATTGTGAGTTGAGGTTATGTTTTGTGAAAAAACGTGGCGCTTACCTTAGACTGCTTGGCTTGCTTTTTTCTTTAGTTGGTTGCTGTAATTGAGCTTTCACACTCAATTATTACGCAACTTGGTGAGTTTTCTTTAGAAGGGGTTGAAGCTCGGTTTATTTAATTACATCCGGGTGAACAAGAGGAGTCGCACTTGGTTCACTGCACACGATGTTGATGCTTCAGAGGTCGCACTACTTCTCTGATGGCCCGATCCTTGTCCTAATGGGTATCTCTAGTCCCGATCTCACAATCTCTACTAGTTTCGATGAATAAGAGGCTTAAATATGACGTTCGGAGTGCGCATAACGCACCCCTCCTGTCGCTCTAAGCTGACCCTCTCAAGAGGCCAGACCCCCCCACTCTCCTCTGTGGGTCCTTGAGCCGTGGTTGTGGCTTTGGTACCGACTTCGGGAGGCGGATTGGGAACTTCGGTTCGGTAACTCCGGCAGAGCCGTGTTATGCCGACGTTAGAACCCAACCGCTCATGTAATTTTTCCGTGTAGCATGTAGCATCACATAGCAAAAGAGCTATTACGGGCTACGCCCGCTTATTCTCGAAAATCGAGTAATTCGACCAATAGCAATGCGAATTTTGGGGATTTCAAACCCGAAAGGCGTTGAGCCGGATCTTGATGTTGTAAGCGTATTGGGGAGGGTACCAAAAGGTCCCCCCGATTACTCTACCTCGAAGCATTAGCGAGCTTACCGACGACACCAAAGCACACGTGCATTTATTTAAACAAAACAAAAAAATTTTACAGCAATTTTACAGAGTTTACACAAATAAAAATTACAAAAACTATAAAGTTTCGTCCTATTCCTAATCACGATAATCTTGAAATTATTTGAGTCTTTACATGGGAACCAATCAATCATGCTTGTGAGATCGATCTTGAGAGTTTTGGAAATACTAACCGAAAATTTCAAAATCGTCATCTTCTTCATCCGTGAAAAGGTTCATGATTGGTGCGTTTGAAGGAGGAACTTTTTGCGTTGCACGACCGGAGGTTTGATCTGGCTTGGTGATAATGTGTTTGGGTCTTGGCGTGAAGGGGAAGTCCAATGGGTCGTATTTTCCTAAGCCTTCGATTAGAGGATTTGAGGAGTGGGCGCAACCATCGTAGAGCTTAATGGCTTGCTCCTTGATGGTTTGTTCCACTGTCTTGGAGCCCGTAGCCGCCCGAATTTGTCGGTTAGATACGCAGTATGGAGCAGCGAGAGCTTGACGGATGCACATCACCTGGGTAGTTTCCAGGTTATGCATCTGGTGGTTGGAGATGAAACCCCATGCCGGCGCTGCATATGTTAGAATTGGGCTGATGATCGTTTTTACAATTCTCACCTTGGACTTTGGATGCAGCTTGCTTTTCGCGCCAATCAATGGTTGGAGTGCCCCTTTTAGCGCTCTTGCCTGCGTGTTTATTCTCGTGACGTGTTTGACCCAAGATAATCTGGAGTCCAGAGTGACTCCGAGGTACTTGACGGAGTCCCTCCAAGGGATTCGCGTGCCGTTCATTTCCACGACTTCGAACGGCTGTCGAGCATAGCGGCCAAACATAATCGCCTCGCTCTTGGATGGGTTTACGTCTAATCTCCAGAGTCGGTACCATGGATGAAGGAGCTTCAGGGCCTCACGAATGATCTTGATCACACGAGGACGGCTGGCCGACTTTGCAACAATCGCTACATCATCCGCGTATAGGGCCAGAAGGGTCTTTGGGGGGATCGGCATGTCTCGTTGAAAAAGACTGAAGAGCGTTGGGGAGAGTAGGGAGCCCTGAGGGAGCCCCGCTAACATAGGTCTGGGGCTTGAACGGGTGCCATCGATTTTTACACAAAATTTGCGATCGTCGAGGTAAGATCCAATTAGGTGAACCAGTCCGGGTTTCATTCCGGACGTGAAAAGCTTGAAGAGAAGACCTGGAAGCCAGACTTTGTCAAAGGCCTTGGCGATGTCTAGAAGCACCGCCATGGCCTTTAGCTTCTTGCTAAATGCGTTTGTGATCTCTTCAACCACCCTGAGAATTTGGTGGGTGGTGGAGTGTTGCTTTCGGAAACCGAATTGTTCATTGGGGATAAGGTTAAGACGGTCAATCTCTTCATTTAATCCGGAGAGGATGATCCTCTCCACGATTTTGGCTAAGCCAGGGATAAGAGAGATGGGGCGGTAATTTTGCGGGATGGAGCTGCATTTACCGGGTTTAGGAATAACGACTATATCAGCCGTTTTCCATCGGGGCGGAAAGTATTTAAAACGAAGGATAGCGTTGGTAATTGCGGTGATGGCCGTGATCGCCTTTTTGGGAAGTCGTTTTAAAGCGATGTTAGGAATTTGGTTTTGGCCTGGGGCCTTCCTGGGAGATATGCTTTTTATCGCAGCCTCAATCTCTTCAAAAGACACTGGTGTGATGGGGTCAGGGTCGGGTTCCAGCATTTTTTTGGCGACATATCCCTCCACCCTGGAGATGTGAGCCTGAAGGTCGAGATCGGATTGGGGGACGGGGTTAGGGGAGAATTGGCTTTGGAATGAGTCCGCAAACACTTCCACCTTCTCCTGAGGGGAGTAGGCGAAAGAGTTTGCAGTCTTGATGGGGGGAATAGGGGGGTTCGAACCTTTGAGAGCTTTGACCATTTGCCAAGCAGATCTGTCTTCAAAGGACAGGGACTCCAATTTCTCCGTCCATCTATCATCCCTGTAGGCAAGAAGTTCCTGTTTTAACTTGTTTTTAAGTTTTGCCGCCCGCGCGCAGTCGTCCAGGTGCCAAGATTGGCGAGCCCTTCGAATAGCTCTGCGCTTCTCGCGGATCAAATCAAGAAGATGCTGAGGGATTTTGGGTCGAGTGTGAGGGGCCGTATTTGTCTTTGTTGCACATTCCATTGAGAATTTGATTTTCTGCTCAAAAAGGTGAACGTAGTCGTCAAGATCCTGAGTGGAGTTTAGAATCGGGATTTTGCCCATACTTCTTCTGAGATGGTCAGTGAAGTAGGGCCAGGAAGTGCTTTTAGTGGTCTTTGTTTCAAGGGATTCATCAGGGTTGGGGTCTCCGAGAGTGACCAAGACCGGGAGTTGGTCTGACAACATGTGCTCATCCAACCTCAGTTGATGGAAGACGGGCATATTTTTGGAAATGAGAATGTCCAGTACATCATCCTGTTGCTCCCTATTGGAGCATAAGTGAGTGGTCTCCATGGGGGCGTCGAACTTAATGGGGTGGGATTCAGACAACTTTATCAACTTGTTACCCATCGCGTTGGTTGAGCGAGAATACCAAACAAAAGAATACCAAACAGGTTATGTTTTGTGAAAAAACGTGGCGCTTACCTTAGACTGCTTGGCTTGCTATTTTCTTTAGTTGGTTGCTGTAATTGAGCTTTCACACTCAATTATTACGCAACTTGGTGAGTTTTCTTTAGAAGGGGTTGAAGCTCGGTTTATTTAATTACATCCGGGTGAACAAGAGGAGTCGCACTTGGTTCACTGCACACGATGTTGATGCTTCAGAGGTCGCACTACTTCTCTGATGGCCCGATCCTTGTCCTAATGGGTATCTCTAGTCCCGATCTCACAATCTCTACTAGTTTCGATGAATAAGAGGCTTAAATATGACGTTCGGGGTGCGCATAGCGCACCCCTCCTGCCACTCTAAGCTTTTGCCTGCTCAAGGATTTGCGGGTCCCCCACCTCTGGGAGTTCCAATTGCCATGGTGCGATTTCTTTCCGACAGATGGGGCATTTCCGGGAGCTAATGTCTGGTACTCAACGAGTTTTCCCAGCGTTAGAACCTAAAGTGGCGCCCATCCGACCGGATTTCCACCTTGACCCGGCTAAAAATCGTGGATTGGTGCATTCTCCATCGTCGCCCTCGGCGACTTCGGAGCAATGTGCACTTCCCGAGTAGGAACTGTGACAGGGGCGAGAGACCCTCAATCCGAGCGGCGTAGCGAGCGGCTTTTAATTAGCGGCTTTTGGCCTTTCTTTTAAGTAATTGGGAGGGGGGGGGGCTCTTGATCCAAGAGATCCCCCGCCTTTTTAGCTAGATTTCGTCGAGTATTCCGTTGTCGCTCATTTACGCACACAGGGTTTTCAGAAAAAACGCGTACACTTAATCGTCCCATGTCCGGTACGAGAAACTGAAGGAATGTGTGGTCAGGCTGAAGGTCTGACCACACAGTTAAGAGAGGAAAGCCCAGGATCAGTGTGACCTTACCCCAGTAACTCTCGAAAAAATTGCATCATCTCAATGAGTGGGGGCAATGCACGCACAAGCTCGGGTGGGGTGTCGATGCACCCCTCCCTACGTGGTGCGGATAATCGGCTATCGCCTATGTCGATCCCGGTTCCCCCCCCCCACGCACCCCTTTCTCGTCCTCCCTCTGACCGTTGAATGGTCGCCTGAGGGACGGTTCGAGAGATTGGTGATTGTCGGGGGGCCCCTGGGTGTTCGCCTGCTAGATGCTTGAGTTGACCGGTTCTTCTTCTTCCGTTCCTGAAACAGAGTTAGGCTGTGGGGAAGAAAAGTTTAAGTTTAGTATAGCCTTGGGCCTCTTGAACCTCGATTGATCCTCCTGGTAACGGCCCAGGTCTTGGATCAACGGGTTCTCAGAGTGACCCGCGGCTTTGTAAAATTTCTCCGCCTGGTGACGGATGAAATTTACAACTGACTCCATGTTGGCGTCTTTTCTTATTTGGGAGTTTGTGACGCACGTCATTTGCGCTCCCATCGCTTGTCTTAACGATTTGTTAAGGACAGTCTGGATTTTTTTGACTTGAGTTGGGTGTGCGTGACCCCAAACGGTAGACGCGTACGTCATTATGGGGCGCACGCATGTTTTAATTAACCTCACTTTGTTTTTTCGGGAGAGAGGACTCCCCCTTTTAAGGAGTGGATAAAGCGCCCTTTTTGCCCCCTTTGCCTTGTTGCAAACTGCCCTGATATGTGGTCCCCAATGTAGTTTGTGATCTAAGATCACCCCCAAATATTTGGATACCTTTGACCAGGGGATATCGACACCGTTCATTTGAACTGGTTTGTCCGGGAGACGTTTTTTCCTGTGATGCGGTCGTCTTTGGAGTTTGCTCTCGAAATTGTTGTCGTGGCGGCGAGTGAAGTACGTGGCCGTGCTTTTGGAGGGATTGACCGCAATCCTCCAGGTGCGGTAGTACTCACTCATAGCCGACAAAATTCCGAGCAGCCTCCTCCAGACGTTTTCGGGTCTCTCTCCCCTGGCGAACGCCACCGCGTCGTCACAGAAGAGACTGAGTCTTTCGCGGGGGTCCGTCCGGGGGAAAGGGGCGTCATGGGTGAAGAACGTAAACAGGTCCGGAGAGAGGATGGACCCTTGAGGGACCCCCGCGAGGATCCCTCTAAGGGTGGATCGTAATCCTTCCATCAACACTCTGAACCTTCTGTCCTTCAAGAATGACGCCAACAAAAATATGAGGGCTAGTGGAATTTTCGCCTTGAACATTTTGTAGAGTAGGCCTGGAAGCCATACCCTATCAAAAGCCTTGGCGATGTCTAGGAAGACAGCCCCCGTAGCTTCTTTTGAGTCCCAGCTATCGAGGATAAATTCCACTAGTCCCAGAATGGCATGTACCGTAGAGTGCCCCGGTCGAAAACCAAATTGCTCGTTCGGAACAATCTGTTTTTCTGTCATGGCGGCGACCAGCCTGGTGCGAATAATTTTTTCGCACACTTTTCCTAAAGTAGGAAGGAGACTGATCGGCCTGTATGATCCGGGATTTCTAGAGTTTTGGTTTGGTTTTGGTATCATTATGACGTCAGCCACTTTCCAACGGGAGGGAAAGTGTCTGAGTCTTAATACCGAGTTTATTATTGCCGTTAAAGCAACCAAGCCCTTTTTGGGGAGTTGCTTTAGCGTACGGTTGGTGATACCGTCCGGGCCCGGAGCCTTTTTTGGGTTCAGGCCTCGGACGGTTTTGCAAATTTCCTGAAAAGATGCCGATTCGATGGGTTCCGTATCGGTCCTCGGCTCACCCAGTTGGGCTTCGACATAATCCTCCATCATCTTGGTGAAAGCGGGCACTTGGACGTCTTCGTTCGGAGTGAACTGGCGTTCCAAGTGCTGAGGGCTAAAGGCCGTCCCGCTTGCCCCGTCCAGCGGAGGAATCGTTTGCTTTTTGTTTTTCAGGCTTCTCACGAGTCTCCAAGCTGACGGATCTTGAAAGGAAAGCTCCTCCAGCTTGGAGTCCCATTGAGACTGCCTGTGGTCCCTGATCTCCCTTTTGACCTGTGCGTTGAGCGCGTTGTAGGCAGTTCTATGAACCGGGCTACAAGTGTGTTGAGCACGCTTTCTAGCTCGGTTCTTTTCCCTGATAAGGGCTCTCAAATCTTGGGGAAGTTGATCGCGGGGGTCTTTTAGGGGAATTACTTTCGTGGCTTCCGAGGTGGCTAGTGCAACCTTTCCCTCAAATTCCTCGACGTATCTTTCGAGTTCGTCGGAGGTCTGAAGGATGGGAATTGAGCCCAGGTTGCGAAGAAAGCTCCTCTGGAATTCGGGCCAGACGATTTTTTGCCTAGTAAATTTTGATTTCTCCTCCCGGTCCTCCCCTAGTTGGAGAAGGACTGGATTGTGATCTGAAGATAGCTCACTGACAGCCGTGAGTCTATGCAAAAATTTCAGGTTTCGAAGAATAGCTATGTCTAAGACATCGTGAAAGTGTTCAGGATGGAAATTGTCATCAAGATTGTTCCTGGGAATATTGGGGTTGTACCTGATAAACGTGTAGTCGACGGGAGCGTCGACCACGAAGTTGTTGCTGTCTGCTAGGCGTAGGAGTTTGACCCCGGCCTGGTTGGATTTGCGACTATTCCAGGCTGGGTGTTTTGCGTTCAGATCACCGGCGATGATGACTTGTTCGCCGGGCCCCCCCAGGAGGGGGGTAATATCTTCGCTAATTAACTTGGTGGCGGGAGATCTGTACACGGACGTGAGCTGTAGCCAACCATTATTACCCGTGAGGATTTTAACGGTGGTCGCTTCAACGTGAGTGAGAGATTCCGGGGTGGTTACTTCGTGATGCTCTATTGAGGATTTCACGTAGATTGCGGTGCCGCCCATTCGACCTTGCAATCTGTCGTTCCTGTAGAGAGAGTAACTCGCTAGCTTTGCCGAGTCGCACGGCTTAAGGTGGGTTTCGCTTACCAGAATGACATCTAGGTCGTGCGTTCTCGCAAACTCGAGAAGCTCGAATCTGCGAGACCTCAACCCGTTCGCATTCCAGTAAGCGATTTGGAGGGATGTAGGGTTAACTTTCTTTCTCCCTAGGGGCATGACGATCGAGAGCGCTTATCATGATTTTTCTTTTCTTTTAACCCTGCCTTAGCCAGAGTGGCCAGGCCGTCCTTGAGGAGGGAAAAAGCGGTTAAAAAGAGATCAAGGCTGCTCTCTATTGCGGCGGTTTGTGGTAAGGAGGAAGATTGCTTGTTTTTACCCTTGCGGGCTGGTCGGCTCTTCCTCTTTACCACTGTAAAGCCTGCTTCATTGTTGGTTTTCGATGCCTCCTGCTCCCCACCCTGCGGGCAGGAGACGGGGGGTCTCGAATCTCTGGTCTTAACCACTCGAGTTTGTGGGCGGCTGGGGCATCCGGACCAGCTGGCTGGATGCTTGCCCCCACAACTGGCGCAGTTGAGTTTCGATTTCGTCTTGTCCGGATTTTTGTTGGGACAGTCGGAAGCACGGTGGTTGCCCGCACACACAACACATTTGGTAGAAGCTCTACAAATGTGCTGCGTGTGTCCGAAACGCTGACACTTAAAGCATTGCGCTGTGTGGCTTTTCGGGTTTGGCTGTTCCACCGTGATTGGGATCGACATTATAGTTTTAATATTATAAATTTGCTTTCCCTCGCTGTCTTTTTTGAGAGTGACCTGGAAGAGCGGGAGAGTTTGCCTGTTGGGGCCTTTCCTAAATTGGTGAACCGCCAATACGGGAAATCCCCGCTCCACCAAGTCCCTCTGAACGTCTCCCGGAGTGAACTCAAGGGGCAGTCCCCTTATGATTACTTTCAGGGGTTTATCTTGTGGGAGGGGGAAAACCATGAAATTACACCTGTTTTCGTTTAGCAGGGAGGTAATAGCCTTGCGGACTCTGATGGAGTCCGAGGAAATGAGGATTCCCTCCCTGGTGTTCTTCACCCTCCCAAAGTCGGAAAACCTTGCCTTAAGGCTGGCCTCAATTTTTGGCCACTTGCCCTTATCTGTAATCAGAATGGGTGGGGTCCTTAAATTTGGGTTGGTGACTAGAGTGGGACCCGTGCGAACGCCGGTGCTCCCTCCGTCCGTGGAGGGGGCCTTGCCGGAGGGTTGGTGTAGAGGTTCTTTAATTGGTCTCTGCTGGGCAGAGGCCTTCAGATCCTCTTTCACCATACCCCCGGTTTTGGAGCTCCTGCGCTCGTCGGTTTCCCCCCCGGCTGCCTGCGCCCCTGGGCTGGGACCCTTTAGTTTGATGTTTTGGAGTATTTTGGCCGGCTGGCTGCCGGTTGAAGCTCCAGGTTTTGCATTGGGTTTAGAAAGAGGAGATTTGCCGTTTTTAACAGCTGAGCTGTAATTAAGTGGCGACGCTGGTTTCCCCTTGACTCCCCCGACGGCTGACGGTTCTGGAAGCGAGGCCTCGATGGGGTCCACTTCCATCTCGCTGTCGTCGGAGTAGACCAGGGGTTGGGCCTTCCTCCTTGCGATCTTTCTTAACTTCTTTGCTTTGCTTTTGGTAACCTTCGGGGCTTCTTCAGAACCGCCCTTCCCATCGTCTAGTGGAGTATGACCCTCCGCATTTGCGATAGGAAGCTCGGCTACTGGAGAGGTCCCGTGGGTTTGAATTATCCCCTGGTCAAAGGTTTTGGAATTTTCCCCCCTCCCTAGGTTAAAAGTTTCAGTGCCCTCTGAAACGTTTCCCCCTATAGGGTTGTTTTCACCCTGACTTGGAGGTTGGGAATTGGGTTCAAGGGTGGTTGGTTTGGTAGATCTCTTACCCCCCCCTTTATGGGTGTGAAAGATTTTCTCCTCCTGCCCCCCTCCCTGGATTTTACTACTCTTTTGGTTGGTGGACTCCCCGATTTAGGAGTTATCCCCTTTTTTGCTAGAGTTTCCACCACCTTTTCTAGCTTCACCCTCGTGGAGGTGTGTTTGTCCCCTTTAAAGACTACTGCGGGGAGAGAGTTTTTGTTTCTCTGATTTGAGAAAAGAATAATTGAACTTGGAGGATCGATCACCTCCCCCGCGGCCCCTTGAGCTGAGTGCTCAGGATTGGGTGCGGTTGGGGCGGTCGATTCTCTCTGAATCGTGATTACTAGCGGTGATAAACCGCTAGTATCAAGTTTTCTTGCTTTTGCGCCCCTGCGCGCAACCCGAAAGGATTTGTCCTTTATCGGACTGACAGGAGAAGGGCTAACGTTTTTTGGGGATTCCTCGTTGAAGGAGGTAGAAGGTTTTCTTCTTCGTTTTCCGCCAGGAGTGTGTGGAGTGGCACTGCTGGGCGGCGCGCCGTCAGCGGAGGCTTCTTTATTAGATGTAGCTGCTACATCGTGTACGCCGAAGAGATCATCTATTAAAGAATCCGAGTCCTCGTCCGAGGACGAAGGCTCGGTTTGGGGGGACTCAGAGCGGTCCAACCTCTCGACATACACGTTGTAGTGCTCCGTGTATCGGCCATTGATTGCCGTGATTAAAGCACTTATGCGAGCACGTTCTGCCTCAGCTTGGGCCAGAGTGGCCCTCGCTTGGGCTATGATTTGCTCCGCGACAGCCCGCTCAGCTTGCAGTGCCAAGCCATTTCTACGGAGTTCCCTCATATCTCCGTTCTCGCAGTACCCCAAGAATTCTTCTTGCAATGGTAGCGCGAGAACGTCGATCTGGGCGGGAATGAGGAAGGCGCTGGTTTCTATCCTCTTGGGCGAGCTTGCCTGGTTTACGGGGAGCTGAACCTTCTCGTGCAAGGAACCGGCTTCGCTAGTGTCCAATTGGTGAGATTCCATAGCAAAATCGACAATTTACAGCGTAAAACGTGGTCGTTATATCGATCGCCACGTGGCAGGTCGAGGTGAGGTTATGTTTCCCACGTGGGGACACGATAGGAACAAGTAAAATCTCACCTTCTTTCGCACAGATGCCGATCGACAACAAGGCCAATCCGCTGTAAAAAGTTAAAATTGGAAATAAAACCTCTTACCTTGATTCGCCTGAATTTGGTTTTCTCTTGTTAGGGGATCGTCCTGGTGTACTTACTACATGGGCACAACACAAAAACACGATGAACAGTTGGCTATTGTTAGCCAACTATTAAAACTCACGATTTACTTTGGGTTGATAACACGTGTCACCTGTTCGACGGTTCACTACTAATTGTCTAATTCAACAATTGAACAACAAATCAACCGACTAACCAATGACATTAACAAAGACATTAAAAACATAAAAAATCAAAATTGGAATAAAGCACTTGCTAACATCACACCACAAAACACCCAGAAGCTTTGGCGTATAGCAAAAGGACTAAAAAGCAACGCACAAGAAAGAACCATGCCAACCTTACAAACGCCCCAGGGGCCTAAAATTACAAACAAGGACAAGGCGAACGCAATAGCGGCCACCTACCTAGAAAACCACTCTATTACACTGGGTCTCTCGGACCCTCAAACTTCCAACATGGTCAAACAAACCATCAGCGCGTTTGACCAAGAAAATCACATAACACCCCCTGAAGACCTGCTTTCTCCTCAAGAAATTAAAAAACTAATCAAAACATTCAAAAACAAAGCCCCAGGACACGACAATCTTTCCCCATTAATTTTAAAACATTTACCCAAAAAGTCAATTTTGCAAATATATTACATCATGAACCAATGCCTAAAAAATCAGTACTTTCCGCTTTCCTGGAAACATGCAATTGTCATTCCCATCCCCAAGCCAGGAAAGCCTAAAAATTTAACTAATAGTTACCGCCCCATCAGCCTTCTACCCACCCTTTCAAAATTGTTAGAAAAAGTCATTTTAAATCGCCTTCAGCAATTTAATTTTGACAAAGATATCATCATACCTGAGCAATTTGGTTTCAGAGCAAACCACAGTACGGTTTTGCAGCTAGCTCGGCTAATCAACATCATCACCAAAAATTTCAATACTGGGCACACAACGTCGCTCGTCACGCTAGATATAGAAAAATCTTTCGATACAATTTGGCATGACGGCCTCATTTACAAACTCATAGATTTAAAAGTCCCCCGACACCTAATCAAGATTATTCAAAATTATCTCCAAAACCGTACTTTCCAAGTTTTAATCAACAATGCCCTATCTGACCACCATTCCATTCCCGCAGGCGTCCCTCAGGGATCCGTTTTAGCCCCCATACTATTTACTTACTACATAAACGACATACCGAAACACCAGAACACCGAGGTGGCTCTATTCGCAGACGACACCGGACTAATTTCCACTTCTCTCAATAAAAACAAATCGATCTCTTACCTACAACGACACCTCGACACCCTTTCACCTTACTACCAGAAGTGGAAACTCAAACTAAACTCTGACAAAACAACACTAACCATATTTTCAAAAAAAAAGACAAATACACCACGAACCTACAACTAGACGGACAAATCATCCATCCATCTCCCACGGTCAAGTACCTGGGAGTAACATTAGACAAATCACTCACCTTCAAACCACATTGCGCAGATAAGAAAGCCGCGGGTAACCGTGCCTTTCAAATGCTCTATCCATTATTCACCAACAAAAATCATCTCAATACATCAATCAAAATTCAACTTTACAAGACAATGATACGACCAATTTTGCTATACGCTTCTCCAGTGTGGAGCAAAGCTCCGGATTCATACATCCAACTACTACAAATCATACAAAACAAGTGTCTTCGGCTAATCACCGGTTCACCTCTTGATACCCCATCCTATCTCCTCCACGAACTCACTAGCGTACCGCGGCTCCATACAGTTATCACAGAACAAACATTCAAATTTTACAAACACCTCTCTCCACATAACCCACTTACTAAAAACATCACGTCAATCACCTCTAGTAACAATGCCCCATTCAAAATTAAACACAAACTTGTCCATCACCAACTTATACAATAATTTCATAAATATTAAACAACCCCATTCAAAACCAATTTAACTAAAAATTCAATTCAACATCTAAGCAACTTCACATTCATGTAACTTTCTTTTTTTTGTACAACCAGAGCGCTGGGTTTTTCCACTCGTCTTTTCCCAGGTTGAAATCATACATTGTAAATAAATCATAATTTGTAAATAAACCATACTCATCTAGTTTTAATTGTAGTTGCAATAGGCACTAGATTAAGTTCAACCCATGTATATATTCAGAACAATAGAGTTTTTATTATTATTATTATTATTTACTCGGAAAAGACCCTATACAACAAAAATATTTGTATTTTTACTCATTCCTCTATCTCATTGCAAATGCAGGTATTAAAAAAAATGTTAAATCAGATATAAACCATAAAAACAATAAACAAAAAGTTAAATTTAACTTGGCATGGAGGAAGTGGTGGGAGTCGTGGACGGTTTTGTCCTTGCTTCATCTACGTACTTGAATCTCTCAATGAAACTTAATAACCCATCTTTTGTCACCGGATTCTTTATAGATTCAAAAACGGCCTTTGCCGTATTCCAGCTATTGGGAAACGATTTATCCGTCCTTTCTCTCATGAACTTCCATTGATGGTTTTCATAATTACACTCGATAATTTTGTAATCTAAGTCTTTCATTTTTTTGGTACATACCATGGTACCAAATGGTGTATTTAATTGACCCACAAATAACTGGCCTATTTTTTGGGGAATTATACCAATTCCATTTTCTGTGATAATTTTTAACCTAAAATCAATTGTATTCATATGTGGCGGTTTCCATTTCAGCGCTTCCTTATAGGTTCCACCTTTATAAGGTTCATTAGATGGTTGAAATATCAAACCATCGTGTTCGTGAGGTAATTTTTCTATAAACTGTTGACTGGCTAGATAACCTGCCCATTCGACACCCCAGAAATCTTTTCTTCGAACACCGAACGGTTCTTCCGTTTTGTTTATTACACCTTTTTCGATCGCTTTATTTCGCGGTAAAATAATTTCGTGTTCGATGCAATACAGTCGAGTGGAGAACAAAGTTTTACCTACTTCTTGCCCTTCAAACTGTATTATATCGTATATTAAATACCTTGGAATACTTTTTCCATCGATTTTATCGATAACCATTTCACCATCAACCAACGTGTTACTTATATGCTTTGTTGTTTTGCTGTGAAAAAATTTTAATCCATGTACTGTAAATATGCAGTTGTCTCTGTCGATAAAGTAGACTTTGTCTTCGCCGTCGATGAGCATCATATACCTGGTTCCATCTGCTTTCCAAGATACATGGTACGGTTTCTCTTTCAATAATGTAATATTATTTACATCCAACGTGACAGGCTGTAATCCTGGAAATCCTTTTCCTTTCCATTCGCACATATTTGAAACTTTTTTTCTTATTTCAGTTACTTCAAAAATGTCGTCAAAATAAGTAACACCGGTAACACCTTCCATAAACACTGGAGTCTTCTTAATTTTGTCAGCTTTAAATCTTTTTGCGTTCGTTCCATCATTGCTACTTTCACCTTCCAAGCACCATTCCGGTAAACTGGGTGGAGATGGACAAACCTTATTATTTCCGTATCTTTTATAAAGTTCCACTAAATAATCATTTTTGTAAATTCCAGGTGATCTAACTTGAGAAAACGCTTTCAACGCTTGTTCCAGATGGAAATTCATTTTTGTAACCAAATACGAAACAATCAAAAACCCAGTTCTGTTGAAGCCGTGAGTGCAGTGCACCAATATTTTTTTCGTAGGATATTTTTCTGCAAATTTATGCACCAAATCCGAGAATGTTTTTGTTTGTTCTTCAGATGGTGTTTCTGCGTGACCTTGACATTGAAGTTTAAAATACTCACACTTTTTGTTTTTGATTTCTTCGGAATTATAATATCTGTTTTCGATGGTGTTAGTTAAATCTACCCATAATCCGAGTTTGACACCTTTTGTTTTACAACTATCAAATATAAGATTTGGAGGAAAACGACAGTGAATGGGGACTTCCGCATCATATTTATTACCAAGTGGTGTTTTACTTGCTATGAATTTATCCGCAATAAATTCGTCGGAATCCATTGGGCAATTTAGCCACCGTGGTGGAATCGATTCGTGATCTCGTTTTCTCTTATACATTTCTGTTCTGGTGCGATTTAGGTATATAATATGATACTCAAAAGTGTTGGAATAACAAATTTGATTTTGGATTATGATATACTTTTTGAGTTTAATTTTTCTTATATAGTGTTTTTTTCAGAAGATTATCCGATAATTAACTGATAATTAAAAGTGAATCATAAACAAAATTTAAGTACGTCAAATAGGTCAAAATCAACTTTGAGTAATTTTGCGGCAAAAGTGAGAAGGAAAAACTATCAAAAACAAAAAAAAGAAAAAATAAATTTTTTAAAGCCTTAAAATATGGAGGAAAAAAACTTGGTTTTATTTTTGATCGCGTGCTATGTAGTGATGTGATCTAAAAGTCTGACATTTTGGACTTAAACATTTCGGAATAAAATAAATTGGAATAACGGCAAGGTCATAGCATTTGTTTAGACCTTTATTTTGAAACGTCGTTGTTGACGACGTCGTTGACCGGTCGAAAGCATAAATACGACGGAATAAAATCGACGGAACAAAATGGTCCTGTACAGGACCGCAAATAAATTTGATAAAAGAGTTTACGTTATTAAGCAAACGAAATAGTTAAAACCGCAATATTTAATAATAAATTATAAACGATTGTCGTCGCACGGTCTAGTAGAATATATAATAAACGGTAGATGGCAGCCGCCCACGCACGTACTCTCCTTTATCGCCGTAACGCGATCCGCGGGTGTACGTGTAAAAATAATAAACAAAGCAATATCTGTGGGATAAATGAATGAAGAGGAGCGCAATGTTATTTTTGCAACCGTCGGCCGGCGGTCCCTTCATACAAAGGAAGTATCACGTTACGGAACGATAAGGTGAACTTGGTTAAGATTTAACATTGTAGTTTAATTAAAATATTGGACACGTATTAGATTTTCGTGTAAAATGAAACGTCGACGGGCTTAATAAAAAAAAGGAGTTGGTAACGATTTAACGTAGGCGTATAATAACAAGGGTTCTCTTAACTTTAAAAAAAGTTTTTGGCTCTAAAGAAGAGCCGTTTTTTTTGCCAATCGATGGATCGACGATTAAGCGCGTTCGCCGCGAATTCTCCTGGCGAGTTAGATGTCCTTGGGCATGATGGTGACCCTCTTGGCGTGGATGGCGCACAAGTTGGTGTCCTCGAAAAGGCCGACGAGGTAGGCCTCGCTGGCTTCCTGGAGGGCCATCACGGCGGAACTCTGGAAACGCAAGTCGGTCTTGAAATCTTGAGCGATCTCACGGACGAGCCGTTGGAAGGGCAACTTGCGGATGAGAAGTTCGGTACTTTTTTGATAACGACGGATCTCCCGAAGGGCGACGGTACCGGGTCTGTAACGATGGGGCTTCTTAACTCCTCCGGTGGCGGGCGCGCTCTTCCTGGCGGCCTTGGTGGCGAGCTGTTTGCGGGGCGCTTTACCACCGGTGGATTTACGTGCGGTTTGCTTGGTAAGAGCCATTTCGAAAATATGACGATGCGTATGCTATAGAGGTAACGGTGCAACTATGCTCGTCGCTATCGGTATCGTCTTTTAGCAATACGGAGCAGGTGCGGGCGAAGCCCGCTTATCCCCTTCATCTGTATGTCTAATTTTTACGTGGTTTTCAAACCCTGGATGGCCTCGAGCCCTGATTTCAAATATGTTTTACCGTACGGCGACTCGCAACAGTAACACCCCCCCCCCCCATTTATTTAAAAATAACTTAGTTTACAAACAAGAATATCATTTACAAAATACTCGTAAAATTATACGGTCTTGATTAAATTCGTCTTTGTTCTTGAGTCACAATGGTAATGAATACATAAGCAAAAATACAAATAATTTACAAAATACTCGAAATAATATCGACGATATCTCTTGGTTTTCGTGTGGTGGAGTCATTTTTGTAGTTCCCCAGGTTGGCGATCAGGGGATTGTCGGAGAATTTACATTTTTTATACAATTTGTTGGTCATATCCTTGATCGTTTGTTCTAGATCTTTAGTGCCCAGAGCTGCATTGATCTGGCGATTTGAGACAAACCAGGGGGCGCCCAGGATCTGTCTGATGATTTTGTTGTGTGTGGAATAGATTTTCGCCATTCGCGACTTGGATGCGAACGCCCACGCAGGCGCGGCGTAGGTCAGGACCGGCTTGATGACAGTTTGATATATTCTGATCTTGTTCGACGTTGCCATCTTGCTTCTCCTGTTGATTAGAGGGGCCAGCACACCCTTCAGCTTCTTGACTTGATTGATCTTGTCATTGGTGTGTTTGACCCAGGACATCAAGGGGTCTAGAGTCACGCCCAAGTACTTCAAGTGCGTCTTCCACGGTATCTTTTTATTATTCATCTTGTTGGCTTGGGACGGCTGGTTGAATCTTTTGCTGAACATCATGGCGGCGCTCTTGGTGGGGTTAACCATCAACCACCATTTGTAATACCACGGCTCGGTGATTGCTATCGCATCGCCAATGACCTTGCGAACTCGTTTCCTGCTGCGTGATTTAGTGATCAGACCCACGTCGTCAGCGAATTGGGCGGTCAGCACGTATGGGATGTTGGGGAAATCGTGCATGAAGATGTTGAACAGGGTCGGAGCAAGAATTGACCCTTGAGGGACCCCCGCTGTGATCGGACGGGGGGTGGATCTAAAACCATCGATTTTCACCCGGTAGCTCCTCCTACAAAAATAGGAAGCAATCAATTTAGCCAGTCCCAACTTAATTCCGGCAAACGCCTTCGCAATATCAAGGAAAATGCCAAGGGCAGTCTGGCCTGCTGCTAGCGCGGCTGTAATGTCTTCCACCACTCGAAAAACCTGGTGCGTAGTCGAGTGTCCGCTTCGAAATCCAAATTGTTCGTTTGAGATTAGTGCAAGCCTGGTTAGCTCGTCGTTGAGTCTTGACAAAATAATTTTCTGAAGAAGAGATATTGGTCGATAGTTACTAGGATCGGAAAGGGACTTTCCACCCTTGGGGATCAGGACCACGTCGGCTATTTTCCATCGGTCCGGGAAATGCTGAAGACGGAGCATCGCGTTAATAATGTGGGTCAATGCCGCAATCGCTTTCTTTGGTAAGTTTTTCAGCGCGACGTTAGATATGCCGTCGCACCCTGGGGCTTTTCAAGCTGGGGAACGCTTGATGATTTCTGCAATCTCCTCGTACAAAGCAGGTCGGATGGGGTCTGGATCGGATTTGGCCAGATGGTCGGCCACATATTTGTTGACCATGGAAATATGTTTTAAAATTTTCCTGTCCTTGGTGTTTACGGGGTTGGGAGAGAACTGTTCTTGAAGGATGTCAGCGAAGATTTCTGCCTTATCCTGGGGGGTGAAAGCAGTCGATTGAGGGATTTTTAGGGGGGGGGGGATAAAGGTTTTGACGCCTTTCAGTGCCTTCACCATATCCCATGCAGACCGGTCCTGAAACGAAAGAGATTCAATCTTCTTATCCCATCTTTCTTTAGTGAAATTTTTAAGCTCTTCTTTGAGTTGATTTCGAAGTTGGGCTTCTTGTCTGATATCATCGGGGTGCCACGTTCTTTTGGCCCTCTTGTGGGCTTGCCTCTTTTCACGAATCAAATCCCGTATATGTTGAGGAACACAGAGTCTGGAGTTAGGGGGTTTGGTTTTGGACTTGGTGGCATATTCAATGGAGCATCGGATATCTTGTTGGAAGGTGTGAACATATGAGTCTAATTCTTGGGGGGTGGAAATCACTGGGATTTTGGACATGTTGGTGCGAACATAATCCTTGAACACCGGCCAGTTGGTGCTTTTGATCGAGGGAGCAGGGGGGGCGTCTTGGGAGGGGTCTCCAAGGGTCAAGAGAACGGGGTAATGATCAGAGTGGAGGTCATCTCCAATTTCCAATTGGTGCTGGATTATTACGTTTTTGAAAAGCGCTATGTCCAGTACGTCGTCGGTGTGATTGGCCTGAGCGCAGGAGTGAGTTGGCTCTGTAGTGGCATCGATAACGAACGGAAAGTTTTCGGCAAGGTCTCTCAACCTGTGGCAGAGGGAGTTTGTCTGAACTGAGTGCCAGTCGGAGTGTTTTGCATTGAGATCTCCTGCCAGGATATGGGGGTCACTGCCACTGCTCAGGAAGAGGGCAGTCAGGTCTTTAATGCAGTCCTGCTTAGGTTTGTTGTATGCGGCAGTGATGTGGAATGTGCCATGATCAGCGACCGGTACCCCAATGGTGGTGTACTCGAGAAGAGAAGGCTGGATAGAAGGGATATGGTAATGGGCGATAGTACGTTTGACGTAGATAGCAGAACCACCCCCAGGGGTGGGGCGGTCACTTCTGTAAAGAACGTAATTGGGAATGCTGGTCCTGGAAGATTTTTTAAAGTGGGTTTCATTTACGAGGAGAATATCTAGGTCGTGGGTGGTGGCAAAGATGTGAAGCAAGGCGCGCTTTTCGTCAGAAAGGCCGTCCGCATTCCATAAAACTATTCTAAGAAAAGAAGGAATGGTTTTGTTTGCCATTTAATGATGAGAAGTCTAGCATGCAGAGATTAAGGGGGGGGAGAGATCTAGTTGTCGTTTACCTCTATGAAGTGTTTCAGCATTTCCTGGAGTAATTTCTCGCTCATGCCAGCCTTGATCATCTGGGCAATGGCGTGGGCCATTTGCTGGTGGGTTAGTTCAGCCTTACCTTGATAAGGCTTTTCGTTGTCGTTTCCAGCGTTTTGAAGGTCTTCTTTATCTTTGGCTTGGGAAGAGGGGAGAGGAAGTTGGGAGAAGGAGGAAGGATGGGAGGGGCAGGGGGGAGAGATTTTGTCCAGTCTTAACCACGTTCACGGGGGCAGGAGAGGGAAAATTTTGTCCAGTCTTGACCACGTTCACGTACGACTCTTGACCGTCGTAAAATCTTGTATGGGATCTTGGGTTTCTATCTAACGGGTGGGGAGGATTCCTGGGTCTTTGGAGCCTCCACAATTTTGAGTAAGCCCTGCAACCTTGGTAGTTTGCAGGATGGTCCATCCCAAAATTGGTACAAGTGGGTTTGGTCGTCTTGGGTTTGGTGCAATCCCTGGTCCAGTGTTGTCCCGGGCACTTAACGCAGCGGGGGGCTGCTTTACAACAGCTCTGGGCATGTCCAAATGCCTGGCAACGATGGCATTGTCCCACTTTGGTTTTGGCATGAGGCACTTCCACACGCACGCCAATTCGCATGATCTCCTCTTCATTAAAGATGTTTTTTGCTTTCTCGGATCTGGTCATGGTCACCATCACCAGTGGGAGCGGTCTTCTATCCCAGCTCCTCCTCATTCTAGCGACAGAGACACCTTCGTAACCTTTGTTAAGCAAACAGTTTTCAATCTTGTCTGTATTTAGCTCGCCTGGAAGACCCCTAATAACCACTTTTAGGGGTTTTTCGTCCTTTAAGTGGTGGTAGTACCAGCCTCCCTCCTCGGGGGTGAGTACCTCTTCAAAATGCTTGTACATGGCCCGATAATCGAGTTCTGTGGCAGGCGTGATGCTGAGGCATCCCTAAGGACGATGGGGGGAATTCTTGTTTTCGTATTGGAAGCGATGCCTTAAAAGGCGAGGTCATTGGTGGAATTGGTTTGAGAGTTGAGGTCGGAAGGGGGGGGACGAAGGGGTTGTCCTGGGATAAGGGGGGGTTATCGTTTAAACTTGAGAGTAGGTTTATGACATTTGGATCAATGAAGTCGGTTTCCATTGGTTGGATAGAAGAATCGGCATTTGAATTTTGAGAGTCAAAGACAATATCATGAACGAACGGTGGCTTAATAATGTCGTTACTTACGGCTTTGGCTTCAATTGCTGCTTTCTTGGCTGCAGGGCAAATCTCGTCTTCACTAATGGGTTCATTTTCTACCACTCCTTCACTTTCGGATTTGTCGAGCGGGATCCGTCTTTTCCTGTCCTTTTTAACGGTGTTGTCAACTTGCTTGCCAGACGTCGGCGTGGTTTGAATGGTGGTCGTTGGTGGATGGTTTGCACTTGAAGTGACAACTCTTGTGTTGCCCCTAAGTTTGGATCTATCGCATACGACTGTAACTTTCTCCTTTCTGGTCTCGCTGTGCTTGGAGATGTGTTCAAGCCTGTCCTTCGGGGTTATGTATTTGTCACGTGTTGTCTCATGCATGTCACGCTTCATCTTGATGACATTAATTTTTTCACGTTTTTCATTTTTGGTGCTTAACACTTGACTAGGACTGGATGGTAACTTCAGTTCTTCCAGTTCTTTGTTGCAAATGGCAAACCTTTCATCATGCCCAGCTATGGCACTGTCGATGGAAACAAGTAGTTCACTTCTCTCCACATCGCTCATTTTCAAAAAGGCTTCTTTGGTAATCGACATTTTGACTTAGGAGATTGGTAGGAACACGTGGTAGAAAAATTTAAATATCTTGGCGATAATTACGATCGGCAATATCAGTTGTTATCACCCAAATAACACACAAAGTTGCACAAAAACTTCACAATACACCAATTATTCACGATCAAATCACTTTAGCGATAAAAATCTTCAAAACTTCGGAATATTTAAATAATCTATGCAAAAACTTACTTAATCACGATGAACGGTTGGTAATCTTGGTAGGTG
This sequence comes from Rhagonycha fulva, assembly GCA_905340355.1. NCBI lineage: Eukaryota > Metazoa > Arthropoda > Insecta > Coleoptera > Cantharidae > Rhagonycha > Rhagonycha fulva. Next base: position 17,977,201 of record HG996554.1, on the reverse strand, counting down.
TTGACACTTCAAAGGTCTGATGCTCGTCGCCAACAAATGCCCCATATATTTATCAACTCCCGTCGGCGCAAAAGAAGCGAGGGAAGGCTGCCGGTTGGTCGGTCGGGCCACGCCCAGCGTAGGACCGGTCGAAAGCATAAATACGGGTGTTTAATTTGGGCGAAAGCGGAACTCGTTTTGTGAAAAGATCGTAAAAAAGTGAAATTTTGCTAAGATATTCCCGAAATCTAGTGAAAGTGCTGTGAAAAGTGGAAGAAGACCCGATTGAAAAAGAACATCGTAAGTTTCCAAGTTTGTACCAAGTGAACATCGGTTTTCTTTTGGTTTGATTCATACCACGAGGCGTGATCCCAAAGAAGAACTACCAACCGTAGCTAGAATCGTACGCAGTAAGTTTTGCCAGGATATTCAAATATTTTTAAAATTTTTTGGGCATCTGTATTCTGCTCGTTCAACGCTTCCTTATTTTTGAATTTGTACGATCGTCATCGCAACCATGCCAATTACGCCGGACTCTTTCAAGAAGCTGTGTAAAGATGAAAGAAAGCGCTTGCTTGATTCTCTCTCGGGCGCCATCAAAGACCTCACGCTTGAAATTAACGATTGTGACAAAAAACTATCGAATCTGAACGCCCCAGGAAGCCCCTCTAAGATGTTTGACTCAGTGCAGGCTGTTCGCGACCGATGTCAATCGATCAAATCTACCCGAGATTCCGCCCAAACCTCGCTAAAAAATTACAAGAAAGTTTGGGAAGAACTTTTGATAATAATGAAATCGGAGGAAAATGAAAAGTTTTTAATAGCGTCTGGAAAATCAAAGAGTAGATCCAGACGCACCAGCAACCAATCAAAGGAGAGACACCCTAAGGTTTCTCCTTTGAAGAAGTCAGATGAAGCAAAGAACGCAGACCCCCCATCCTCTGACTCAATTTCCGATGAAGTGCGTGCAAGGAAAAGGAAGATTAGCTTTAATAATCCCGAGGAAGACCACGAGAAGCTGTCTTTATCCAACGAAGATTGTTTGCCCACAAACAAGAAACCGGCCACTGAAATAAACGACACCTTGGTAAGTACTAATGATATGGACTACGCGACCACTTTGCAACCGCTCATCGCCACGCTTCTACCCCCCCTCACCCAATCGGATAACCCCATTCTCCAGGACCAATCAGTCTTATCCTCGATAATCCCCTCACTCACTCAAATTCCCCCCTCAGGACAACCCTCCCTTCCAGTACCAACCGTTCTCTTCCCTTCACCAGGTCTGCCGCCCCTGTCCCAAACCTCAAATTTACCAGACCCACAAACCCCTATCCCCCTATCTCAGACACCCATTCAGCTTCTAGAGTACCCCCCCTTGTCCTTCGCGACACGAGTAAGTGGGACATGCTCGCAACTGCCTTTGAAGCCAAAGGCATTAACTTTACTAAGGTCCGCCTTATGGCCGGAGGCCTTAGTATCACCCCCGCGACCGAGAGTGACTATCGTGCCATCTACCGTCACTTTGAGGAGGTCCTATCCCCTGAAGACGGTGGATGGTACTACCATCTACTAAAAGACGATAAACCCCTGAAAACAGTGATCAGGGGTATCCCCAGAGATTTCGATCTCAGCGTAGTAGAGAAGGATCTTCGAGACAAGGGATATGAATGCACCGTGGCCAGAATGAGGAGGAACGGCGATAAAAGGCCTCTCTCCCTAATTATGGTCACCTTGCCCAAAAACGAACAGGCCCGTAATATTTTCAACGAGACCCAGATTCGGTATATACAAATTCGTGTGGAAGTACCACACGCGAAGAACAAAGTTGGACAATGCCACAGGTGCCAAGGCTTTGGGCACGCCCAAAGCTGCTGCCGCGCGGCCCCACGGTGCGTCAAATGCCCCGGCGCACATTGGACGCAAGATTGTACCAAACCCAAGGACACAAGACCGACATGCACAAACTGTGGTGGTGACCACCCGGCGTGTTACCAGGGTTGTGTCGCATATCCGAAAATCAGGAGCTCCCTACTACCCCCCAGGCAACTCCCCCCATTGACAAGTCTTTTAAACATATCTACAGACCAGTCACTAGCCAACTTTCCTACCTGGAGGCGGCAAAATTGAAGGCTTTCTCTGCGTCAAGACCCAATACGGTTCCTCCACTGACCTCCCACCTAACTCAATCTTACAAAGCTCCTCCGGCTGACCCTCCCCAATTTGATTCAAACCCCTCAAACCAAGGATCTACCCAGAGCTGAAAGTATTTCAAGTAAAAGACTTGCAAAAAGTAATTCAAGTACTTAAAAGTACTTGAAGTACTTTAATTGAAGTACTTTTGAAACTAACTGAAAAGTACTTGGTACTTGAAGTACTTTTTGAAAGTACTTGAGTACTTGGTAATTGGATTTAACAAAATTTGAGTAATTGAAGTACTTTTAAAGTAATTGAAGTACTTTAAAGTAATTGAAGTACTTTAAAAGTAATTGAAGTACTTTTAAAGTAATTGAAGTACTTTAAAAGTAATTGAAGTACTTTAAAAGTAATTGAAGTACTTTAAAATTACCCAAGTACTGGAAAGTACTTAAAGTACTTTTAATGTAATTGAAGTATAGGGTGTCAAAAATTACACCTTTCGTAAAATTCCATCAAAATGATGTTGGTAATTAAGCAGGATTAAGTTTTTTAAATCGGATCAAAAATTTTAATCCGGTAAAATAGAAAATGTTTGTACGGCACTTACCCGGAGTATTCGAAAATTGAAATGCTCGAAACTTTGCAGAAAATGAAATTAAAATGATGGGAATAGAAGCTCATTCAAGCTCAAACGAATCTCTATCGATAGACATCAATTTCACAAAAAAATTCAAAATAAGAACGAAAATAGAAAAAGTATGTCTGAAGCCCCCCCCCCAAGAATTTTGCTAAAATAACTTTGCGACCGTTGAGGCTCAAACGAAAAATTTGGAAGCTCATTGATGCTTAAACGATGCTCAAACGTTTGACACCATTTTTACCCCAAAATTCCACTTGGGGGGGGGAGGCAAGCATGTCTACAGCCCCCCCCCCCCAAAGTTTTCGCGAATAACTCCGCGACGGTTGAGGCTCAAACGAAAATATTGGAAGCTCATTGATGCTCGAACGATGCTCAAACGTTTGACGCAAATTTTACCCAAAAATTCGATTGGGGGGGGGCAGCGACATTTACCTTTGAAAGTAGAGGTCAAACTGAGTCTTCAGAATTTTTTTAAAAATTTTTTGAGCACTCCTAACATGAGAAAAACGTTACCGGAGCTGACGTCTACGGGAGCTGACGTCACACAAAAGAACTAATCAGAATTGTCATATGACAATTATCATTGGTCAATCATGGCGCTCAGCTTAAATATTCTTTCAAACTTTAAATTGTTTTTAAAAATCTAAGAGTGAGTTTTGTGACTTCACCAATTATACATACATATAGCATTTTTATCTAAGTTTTATGTTCATATATTATTTCAAAAAATTATGACTAGTGAAACTCCCCCATTTAAAAATGTGCCAAAATACTCAAAAACTTTTTTCATTCTTTCCATCAGTGAAAATCAAAATCGTTTTACCAACCTAAAACATACCTTATGTCGTTATGTCTTAATGTAAAAGAAGTAATCAAAAAAAATTAAAATTATAAAAGTGAAAAAAGTGTAAGAGTGATTTTTATTATGAATAAAACATTAGCTGACTTGTTTAAAAGCGTTCCAACCATGAGAGCTGAAACTTCTAGAAGTAATGTTGAAGAAGACAAAGAATCGGCGGTTTTAGAAACATCGACAACATCAAATACAGTCTCAGGTGCAAAAGATGATAATTCTATGTTCGAAAAGTGTCCTTATTTAGATGGAAAATTTTTTAAGGTCGTTACATACTGTAAAGATGACAAAAAAGTTACCGCCGAATGTCAAATATGCTTGCCCAAGAAAGTGATCATTAAAGGACAATCTGGAGTGTCGACAAATTTTGTTAAACATCTTAAAACAAAACATGCAAACACAAAAACACATGACGAATACTTGGCCTACAAAGAATCAAGATCAAATTGCCAAGAAACTAATCGTAAAAGAAAACTGGAAGTAGATGATCTAACAACGAACGATGTAAGTATGAGTATTCCAAAACAACGAAAAATAACAGATTCGTATAGAAATAATGTGTGTATAGACCAAACGGAATTTGATGATAGGATTATTAAGTTTATTACAAATACGATGTCGGCAGTGTCAGTTATTAATAACCCATCATTTATTGCACTTTTTGAAGGAATGAATGTAAATGTGATGTCACGTACTACAGCTGTAACAAAAATAGACAATATGTGTAAGAGCATGCTGTCTTCGATAAAAAACGATTTAAATGTGGTAGAATTTGTTTGTACTACAGTAGATATTTGGTCAGCTAAACGCCGAAGTTTTTTTGGAATGACTTGTCATTGGATTGACGAAACCTTTAATAGACGTTCGGCAGCATTAGCATGTAAAAGATTTAGTGGTAGCCACACATATGATAGAATTGCAGAAATTATAGACGATTTGCATACAAAATTTAACTTTCAAAACAAATTGGTCGCCACAGTATCTGACAACGGTTCTAACTTTGTTAAGGCGTTTAATGAATTTGGTGTACACTTTGGTAACGATTCCAATGACTGCGATTCTGAAGTTATTGAAGACGAAATCATGAACTGTGAACCAGAATTCTGTAATATATCCGTAGATGAAGAAGATAGAGACGATTCTTTAAAAGAAAGTGTTCGGATCACGTTACCAAAACATGTTCGTTGTTCAACCCATACGTTGAATTTAATTGCAACCACGGATGTTAAAAATTGCATTGCAAAAAATAGTACTTTAAAAAGTAGGCACACGAAATGCTTACATAAATGTTCAGTTCTATGGAAAATGGCGGGACGTCCAAAAACGGCGGAGAAAATTAAACAGGCGCTTGGCCATACATTCAGTTATCCAGGTGCTACACGTTGGAACTCCTTATACGATTCAATTTCTGCAATCTTACGTGAAAAAGAGAAGTTGCCACAACTTTTTGATCAACTGGATATAAAAAAAGAATGTTTTACAGATACGGAATTTCAGTATTTAACTGAATATTGCAAAATTTTAGAACCGCTGGCCAGGACTTTAGATGCTCTGCAAAGAGAAAGTAATTGTTATTTTGGATATTTATTACCATGTTTAGGTAGCCTTTTAAAAAAATTTGAAAAATTAGAATCCGAAACGTTTCATTGCTGTGCTCCAATTTTGAAGGCGTGTAAAGAGGGTGTATTAAAACGGTTTAAAATTTATTTTGATTTTTGTGAAGTACCAAATGTAGAAACGCAAGAGGCAATTATTGCATCATTTACTTTGCCAAAATTTAAACTGTTATGGACAAGTCATTTCAGCAAATTCTATTTAAATGTAAATGACATCACACAAAAAATAGTGCTTGCAGCCGCCCAAAGTCTCCACAGTTTTGATTATATAAATGAAAGTATCGATAAATCAGCCAAAGTTATTGAAGATGACGAAGACAACTTTTTTGATTTTGAAGATGAATCAAAAGATTCTCTGCAAATATCAACCGCGATGAACGACAATTTTAAAAGAAAAATCGAATTGGAAATATTACAATATTTGAATGATCCTGAAAAATCTCTAATTGTATTGAATTCATTTCCAATTATTAAGAAATTGTTTTATCGGTACAACACATGTTTACCGTCTTCGGCACCCGTCGAAAGATTGTTTTCGTTTGCAGAAATAATAAACGCACCTAGAAGACATGCATTATCAGATGACAACTTCGAAAATTTAGTTTTATTAAAAGCGAATTTTAACAAAATAAAGTAAATTTTTTTCTTTTTGTGTTATATTGTAAAAAAAATTATTAGATCAATAAAGACTAATTTTTAATTTATAGGTACTATTTTTATTTTTTGCTTTCTTGACATTTTAGACCTGCAGACCTATAAGCCTACAACATTTGTAACATTGTAACTGTCACCCTGTTCACTAATCTTAACTAATCTGTTAAGTATAATCTTAATGAGCGATCAATACGGTGTCCGTATTAAAGGCTTTTCGTGACGGCTCAACGTGACCATGTTCTACCGTTGATTGAAGAACAACGATGTAAATATTTCAAGTAAAATGTTAGTTAATTCACTAATCACTAATTTTAGTTTTTACGTTATATTTATATTAGGTCTGTTTGGTACCACAGTCCTAGTGCTAATTGGTAATTGTACCACCAATCAATTTGTAGTAGTGTAGTTAGTGTAGCACTAGGACTGTGGTACCAAACAGACCTATTATAATGCATAATTTTTCCAAAGGGGGGGGGGGCGATCGCCCCCCCTAGATCCGCCCTTGGGTAAAGCAGATTACTATTAAATAAAAGCAGCGATAAAATCTCGAAATAATCTCGGCCCATGGTATAAACTAACGCCATCTAGATGTCGACACATGTCTATGGCACGTTTTTGTTCATAAGGCTGCATGTCTTCTTATTTTTCAATCAACGGTTCTACGTTTTGGCATTACATAATTAATCAAAATTTAAAATATGCAACAAAAGAAATTGAATAATGTAGTTGCAATCTTGCAATACTGCCCAGCCTTGACTTTGAGTAATTGAAGCACTTTTAAAGTAATTGAAATACTTTTAAAGTAATTGAAATACTTTTAAAGTAATTGAAATACTTTTAAAGTAATTGAAATACTTTTAAAGTAATTCAAGTACTTTTAAAGTAATTCAAGTACTTTTAAAGTAATTCAAGTACTTTAAAGTAATTGAAGTATTTTCGGTATTTGAAGTACCTACTTTTGGTAATTGAAGTATTTTGGTAATTGAAGTACTTTACTTTGGGTAATTAAAGTACTTTTGAGTAATTTGGTGGTACTTGAATTACTTTTTGGTTAATTTTGAAATATTTGAATTACTTTTGATAAGTACTTGGTAATTGAAATACTTTCTCTAAGCAAAGTAAATAAGTACTTGATGCTTCAAGTACTTAAAAAAAAATATAGTATTTGATACTTGAAGTACTTTCGGCATTAACAAAGTACTTGGTAATTGGTACTTGAATTACTTTTACAAAGTGCTTTAGACAGCTCTGGATCTACCTCCCCAACCGAAAACGTGATCCTTGAAGCCAATCCCCAGGAACCGCAACCCAAGATGAAAACTATTATGAAAACTACTATGCGTCACTTCGCATTCCTTATCCACGAGGTTGCTGTCATTTTCATGGATCCGGCAATGATTAAGCGTCTTGCCGCCCAATACGAAATCATTGACTAGCTTCCCTCCCCTTCAAACTACGCCCAAGTCTCTTTCATTCCCTCTAAATGGCCAGCCCTAGTATTATAAAATCCTCCCTAAAACTCGCCTATTGGAACGCAAACGGTCTCAACTGTGAAAAGCGGGAGCTCCTAAACATCCTGGCTATCCAGAACGACCTGGACTTGCTGCTATTAGGCGAGACCCATTGGAAAAAATCTATTAAGGCCAAGCTTCCTAACTTCACTCTCTACAGGAATGATAGATCTCACGCTAACTGGGGTGGCACCGCCATCTACATAAAGCGCTCCCTACTCCATCACCACATCCAGACCCCCTCCCCGGCCGCCCTTGAGTCCACCACTATTGGTGTCCCACTCAAGGACCACGGCCTTATTTATATCACGTCGGTCTACAATAAGCCAAACCAAGACTGTATTAAAGACCTTGACACGATATTGCATATTAGCGGCGACGCCCCCCCCCCTCATCGCGGGCGACCTGAATGCCAAACATCCAGTTTGGTATTCTCGCTCAACCAACGCGATGGGTAACAAGTTGATAAAGTTGTCTGAATCCCACCCCATTAAGTTCGACGCCCCCATGGAGACCACTCACTTATGCTCCAATAGGGAGCAACAGGATGATGTACTGGACATTCTCATCTCTAAAAATATGCCCGTCTTACATCAACTGAGGTTGGGTGAGCACATGTTGTCAGACCATCTCCCGGTCTTGGTCACTCTCGGAGACCCCAACCCTGATGAATCCCCTGAAACAAAGACCACTACAAGCACTTCCTGGCCCTACTTCACTGACCACCTCAGAAGAAGTATGGGCAAAATCCCGATTCTAAACACCACTCAGGACCTTGACGACTACGTTCACCTTTTCGAGCAGAAAATCAAATTCTCAATGGAGTGTGCAACAAAGACAAATACGGCCCCCCACACTCGCTCCCCTTAAGTTCGACGCCCCCATGGAGCCCACTCACTTATGCTCCAATAGGGAGCAACAGGACGATGTACTGGACATTCTCATCTCTAAAAATATGCCCGTCTTACATCAACTGAGGTTGGGTGAGCACATGTTGTCAGACCATCTCCCGGTCTTGGTCACTCTCGGAGACCCCAACCCTGATGAATCCCCTGAAACGAAGACCACTACAAGCACTTCCTGGCCCTACTTCACTGACCACCTCAGAAGAAGTATGGGCAAAATCCCGATTCTAAACACCACTCAGGACCTTGACGACTACGTTCACCTTTTCGAGCAGAAAATCAAATTCTCAATGGAGTGTGCAACAAAGACAAATACGGCCCCCCACACTCGACCCAAAATCCCTCAGCATCTTCTTGACTTGATCCGCGAGAAGCGCAGAGCTATTCGAAGGGCTCGCCAATCATGGCACCCGGATGACTGCGCGCGGGCGGCTAAACTTAAAAACAAGTTAAAACAGGAACTCCTTGCCTACAGGGATGATAGATGGACGGAGAAATTGGAGTCCCTGTCCTTTGAAGATAGATCTGCCTGGCAAATGGTCAAAGCTCTCAAAGGCTCGAACCCCCCCATTCCCCCCATCAAAACTGCAAACTCCTTCGCCTACTCCCCTCAGGAGAAGGTGGAAGTGTTTGCGGACTCATTCCAAAGCCAATTCTCCCCTAACTCCGTTCCCCAATCCGATCTCGACCTTCAGGCTCACATCTCCAGGGTGGAGGGATATGTCGCCAAAAAAATGGTGGAACCCGACCCTGAACCCATCACACCAGCGTTTTTTGAAGAAATTGAGGCTGCGATAAAAAGCACATCGCCCAGGAAGGCCCCAGGCCAAAACCAAATTCCTAACATCGCTCTAAAACGACTCCCCAAAAAGGCGATCGCGGCCATCACCACGATTACCAACGCCATCCTTCGTTTTAAATACTTTCCTCCCCGATGGAAAACGGCCGACATCCCAGGTAACACACAATACTGCCCCAGTGTTGCCCCAATGTTGTCCCAATGTTGGGCCGTTGCTGCCGGTATTGGCCCAGTGTTGCCCCGGTGTTGCCCCGATGATGTGTGTTACCTGGGATAGTCGTAATTCCTAAGCCCGGTAAATGCAGCACCATCCCGCAAAATTACCGCCCCATCTCTCTTATCCCTGGCCTTGCCAAAATCGTGGAGAGGATCATCCTCTCCAGATTAAATGAAGAGATTGACCGTCTTAACCGTATCCCCAACGAACAATTCGGTTTCCGAAAGCAACACTCCACTACCCACCAAGTCCTCAGGGTGGTAGAGGAAATCACCTTTGCGCTTAGCAAAAAACTAAAGCCCATGGCGGTGCTCCTGGACATCGCCAAGGCATTCGATAAAATTTGGCTCAAAGGGCTTCTCTTCAAACTTCTCCAATCCGGTATGAAACTCGGTTTGGTTCAGCTTATTGCTAGTTATCTCGACGAACGCAAGTTCTGCGTTAAAATAGCTGACGTTCGCTCCACCCCCAGACCCATGCTAGCGGGGCTCCCCCAGGGCTCCCTACTTTCACCTACCCTCTTCAGTCTTTTCCAACGAGACATGCCCCTCCCCCCTAAGACTCTTCTTGCCCTTTATGCGGACGATGTGGCGATCGTTACAAAGTCGGCCAGTCGCCCACACGTTATCAAGATCATTCGAGATGCCCTAAAGCTCCTCCAACCTTGGTATCGCCTCTGGAGGTTGGATGTAAATCCCTCCAAGAGCGAGGCGATAATGTTCGGCCGTTACGCTCGTCAGCCCTTCGATATTGTGGAAATGAACGGCACCCGTATTCCCTGGAAAGATTCGGTCAAGTACCTCGGTGTCACGCTGGACTCAAGGTTATCGTGGGTCAAACATGCCACCAGTATAATCAACCAAGCCAAAGCACTAAAGGGGGCGCTTTACCCGTTGATCGGCACGAAAAGCAAGCTCCCCCCCAAATCGAAAGTCAGAATCGTCAAATCAATTATAAACCCAGTATTGACATACGCGGCGCCGGCATGGGGTTTTATCTCAAACAGCCAGATGCATAACCTGGAAACCATCCAGGCGAAGTGCCTCCGTCAAGCCCTCTCTGCTCCCTATTGGGTCTCCAACAGACAAATCCGGGCAGCCACTAGGTCCAAAACAATTGAGCAAAACATCAAGGAACAGGCCATCAAACTCTACGAAGGTTGCGCTCGCTCCTCAAACCCCCTTATCAATGGCTTGGGGAAATACGATCCTATGGCTTTCTCCACCCCGAGACCCTTGCACATCATCTCAAAGCCGAATCAAGATATCGTTCGAATACCGATTTCCAAAACATGATTGCAAGGTTACAAGGGTATACATCATCGATTGGGCAAGCGCTCGGGCTCTCCTCTCTCTGGTTGGATCCGTACCAGATCCCCCACATCAAGGTCAATAATGGATGGAAAAGGATAGGACAAGATTTTTATGGATTTTTGTAATTTTTATATGATGTAAACATTGTAAACTCTGTACATTTTGTCTTAAGTAAATAAATGCACGTGTGCTTCGGTGTCGTCGCGAGCTAACTAATGCTTCGGTAGAAAAATCGGGGGGTCTAGTACCCTCCCCTTTACGCCTTCTCAATCAAGATCCGGCTCAAGGCCACCCGGGTTTGAAACCCCCAAAATTCTCTCTGTCATTGGTCATCAACCGATGTTTGAGAATAAACTGGCGTAGCCCGTAATAGCTCTTTTGCTATATAATGTTACCTGTTACCTGGGCGAAAGCATCATCATTCAACGTCAGACCTTCGAAGTGTCAACACCTATCAAGATTACCAACCGTTTCATCGTGCTCAAGTAAGTTTTGCTAAGATTATTTAAATTATCTCGAACTATTGAAGATTTTCATCGCTAAGGTTATTTGATCGTGAATATTGCAAATATTTTGATCGTGAATATTGTGAATTTTTTGTGCAACTTTCGTGTGTTATTTGGGTAAAAATCAATTGGACAGTGCAAAAGATCCAGTCAAATTTCTTCCACGTGTTAACTGTTAATTAACAATCCCCAAATCTAAAAATGCCTGTTACCGAAGAATCTTTTATGGAAATGAACGATGTGGAACGAAGTGAACTGCTCGATTCCATCGACAATGCCATAGCTGGGCATGAAGGCAAGATCGCTGCTTTAAATCATGAACTGGAAGAACTGTCATTACCATCCAGCCCTTCCAAGCAACTCTAAATACGAAGAAATCAAGGCCGTCAAGGCAAAGCGCGAAATACACGAGCTAACACGTGACAAGTACAAAACTGTCAAGGATAGGCTCGTGCACATCTCAAAACCCGATGAAAACCCGAAGAACAAGAAGGAGAAAAGTCCACACAAACGCGATAGATCTAAACTCAGAGATAACGCAAGAGTTGCCCCAACGCGTGCTAACCAACCATCAACACTTTCCATTCAAACCACACCCACGTCGGGCAATCAAGTCGCTGGCCCTTTGAAAAGGGACAGGAAAAGAAAGATCCCGCTCGAAAAAGCTGAAAACGACGGAGTTGTAGAGATGGATTCCACTAGTGACGACGAAATATGCCCTGCAACCAAGAAAGCAGCAATTGAATCCAAAACGGTAAGTAATGACATTACTGATCCTCCGTCTTCTCGCGATACTGCTTTTGACACCCAAAACCCACATCCTGATACCGATTCTTCTATCCAACCAATGGAAACCGACTTCATCGACCAAAATCTCATTAACCTACTCTCAAGCTCAAACGCGAACCCCCCCTTATCCCAAGACAACACTTTCGTCCCCTTCCTTTCCGACATAAATTCACAAACCAATTCCACCAATGACTTCGCCTCTCAAGGCACCACTCCCAATACAAAAACTAGAATTCCCCCCCCTCGTCCTTAGAGATGAGGGGAAATGGGACGAGATCTCCCGCGCCCTCGACTCCAAGGGCATCCGTTTCACAAAGGTGAGATTGCTAGTGGGTGGCCTCAGCATCACGCCGGCCTCCGAACTCGATTATCGTGCCATGTACCGACACTTCGAAGAGGTACTCACCCCTGAGGAGGGGGGTTGGTACTACCACCACCTAAAGGACGAAAAACCCCTAAAAGTGGTAATTAGGGGTCTTCCAGTCGAGCTCAACACGGACAAGACAGAAAGTGATTTACTAACCAAAGGTTATGAAGGTGTCTCTGTCGCCAGAATGAAGAGGAGCTGGGACAGAAGACCACTACCATTGGTTATGGTGACCTTGCCCAGATCCGAGCAGGCGAAGAATATTTACAACGAAGATGAGATTTTGCGAATTGGTGTACGAGTAGAAGCGCCTCACGCCAAGACCAAAGTGGGACAATGTCATCGTTGCCAGGCATTTGGACATGCCCAAAGCTGCTGCAAGGCAGCTCCCCGCTGCGTCAAGTGCGCGGGACAACACTGGACTAGGGACTGCACAAAACCCAAGTCGACCAAGCCCATCTGTACGAATTGTAGGATGGACCACCCTGCAAACTACCAAGGTTGCAGGGCCTACCCGAAACTATGGAGACTCCAAAGACCCAGGAACCCTCCACCGCTAGACAGAAATCCAAGAACACATTTCAGATTCTACGACGGTCAAGAGTCGTACGTCAACGTAGTCAAGAGAGTGCATAATCTTCCCCCCCTTCCCCTCCCTCCCTTTTTCATCCACCCAACCTCCTCTACCCTCCTCCCAACCTACCCTCCCCCTCCTAACTTCCTATCCCCCCCACCTATATTGAAATGAAGCCCATCAAAACAACGAGAACGACAACGATAAACCTTATCAAGGCAAGGCGGAACTGACTCACCAGCAAATGGCTCACGCTATCGCTCAGATGATCAAGGCAGGCATGAGTGAGAAATTACTTCAAGAAATGCTTAAACACTTCATCGAGGTAAATGACAATTAAGATCTCTCCCTCCCCCCTATTTTCTTCACGTTACAACTCCTACCGCTAAATGGCAACTGCATCTAAAAGCATTCCTTCCTCTCTCAGAATGGTTTTCTGGAATGCGGACGGCCTCTCCGACGAAAAGCGCGCGCTACTGCACATCCTTGCCACCACCCACGACCTGGATATCCTTCTCATTAATGAGACCCACTTCAAAAAATCCTCCAGGACTAACATTCCTAACTATGTTTTGCACAGAAACAACCGCCCCTCCCTTGGGGGTGGTTCAGCCATCTACGTCAAACGTACTATCCCCCATTACCTCATCCCGACTATCCACCCTTCTCTTCTCGAGTACACCTCCATCGGGGTACCGATCACTGATCATGGCACGTTCCACATCACTGCTGCTTACAACAGACCTGGCCAGGACTGCACCAAAGACCTGACTGCTCTCTTCCAGAGCAGTGGCAGTGATCCCCATATCCTGGCTGGAGACCTCAATGCTAAACATCCTGACTGGCACTCAGTCCAGACAAACTCCCTCGGCCGCAGGAAAACTTTTGCTTTGCCATCGACGCTACTTCAGAGCCAACGCACTCCTGTGCCCAGGCCAACTTCACCGACGATGTCTTAAACATAGCGCTCTTTAAGAACGTTACGATTCAGCACCAATTGGAGATGACCTCCACTCCGACCATTATCCTGTCTTCCTGACTCTGGGAGATAATGTCGATCCCAATCACGGTGGAACATCCCAATCCGAAAAGCCACACAGCGCAATGCTTCAAGTGTCAGCGCTACAGACACACGCAGCACATTTGTAGAGCTTCTACCAAATGTGTTGTGTGTGCGGGCAACCACCGTGCCTCCGACTGTCCAAATAAAAACCCGGACAAAACGAAAACCAAACTCAACTGCGCCAGTTGTGGAGGCAAACATCCAGCCAGCTGGTCTGGATGCCCCAGCCTCCCACAAACTCGAGTGGTTAAAACAAGAGATTCGAGACCCCCTGACTCCTGCCCGCAGGGTGCGGAGCAGGAAGCATCCAAAACTAATAACGAAGCAGGCTTTACAGTGGTAAAGAAGAAGAGGCGACCAGCCCGCAAGGGTAAAAACAAGCAATCTTCCTCCTTGCCACAAACCGCCTCAAAAAAAAGCAGCCCTGATTTCCTTTTAACCGCCATTTCCCTCCTCAAGGACGGCCTGGCCACTTTGGCCAAGGCAGGGTTAAAAGAAAAGACAACCCATGATAAGCGCTCTCGATCGTCATGCCCCTAGGGAGGAAGAAAGTTAACCCTACATCCCTCCAAATCGCTTACTGGAATGCAAACGGGTTGAGGTCTCGCAGATTCGAGCTTCTCGAGTTTGCGAGAACGCACGACCTAGATGTCATTCTAGTAAACGAAACCCACCTAAAGCCGTGCGACTCGGCAAAGCTAGCGAGTTATTCTCTCTACAGGAAGGACAGATTGCAAGGTCGAATGGGCGGCACCGCAATCTACGTGAAATCCTCAATAGAGCATCACGAAGTAACCACCCCGGAATCTCTCACTCACGTTGAAGCGACCACCGTTAGTATCCTCACAGGTTATAATGGTTGGCTACAGCTCACGTCCGTGTACAGATCTCCCGCCACCAAGTTAATTAGCGAAGATATTACCCCCCTCCTGGGGGAGCCCGGCGAACAAGTCATCATCGCCGGTGATCTTAAAGCAAAACACCCAGCCTGGAATAGTCGCAAATCCAACCAGGCCGGGGTCAAACTCCTACGCCTAGCAGACAGCAACAACTTCGTGGTCGACGCTCCCGTCGACTACACGTTTACCAGGTACAACCCCAAAATTCCCAAGAACAATCTTGATGACAATTTCCATCCTGACCACTTTCACGTCTTAGACATAGCCATTCTTCGAAACCTGAAATTTTTGCATAGACTCACGGCTGTCAGTGAGCTATCTTCAGATCACAATCCAGTCCTCCTCCAACTAGGGGAGGACCGGGAGGAGAAATCGAAATTTACTAGGCAAAAAATCGTCTGGCCCGAATTCCAGAGGAGCTTTCTTCGCCACCTGGGCCCAATTCCCATCCTTCAGACCTCCGACGAACACGAAAGATACGTCGAGGAATTTGAGGGAAAGGTCGCACTAGCCACCTCGGAAACCACGAAAACAATTCCCCTTAAAGACCCCCGCGATCAACTTCCCCAAAAGTTGAGAGCCCTTATCAGGGAAAAGAACCGAGCTAGAAAGCGTGCGCAACATACTTGTAGCCCGGTCCATAAAACTGCCTACAACGCGCTCAACGCACAGGTCAAAAGGGAGATCAGGGACCACAGGCAGTCTCAATGGGACTCCAAGCTGGAGGAGCTTTTCTTTCAAGATCCGTCAGCTTGGAGACTCGTGAGAAGCCTGAAAAACAAAAAACATACGATTCCTCCACTGGACGGGGCAAGCGGGATGGCCTTTAGCCCTCAGCAAAAGGTCGAAGTCTTTGCCGATCACTTGGAACGTCAGTTCACTCCGAACGAAGACGTCCAAGTGCCCGCTTTCACTAAGATGGTGGAGAAACACGTCGAAACCCAACTGGGAGAGCCGAGGGTCAAAATGGAACCTATCGAATCGGCTACCTTCCAGGAAATCTGCAAAACCATCGGCGGCCTGAACCCAAAAAAGGCTCCGGGCTCGGACGGTATCACCAACCGAACATTAAAGCAACTCCCCAAAAAGAGCTTGGTTGCTGTAACGGCAATAATAAACTCTGTATTAAGACACTTTCCCTTCTGTTGGAAAGTGGCTGACGTCATAATGATACCAAACCCAAACCAAAACCCTAGAAATCCCGGATCATACAGGCCGATCAGTCTCCTTCCTACTTTAAGAAAGGTGTGCGAAAAAATTATTCGCACCAGGCTGGTCGCCTCCATGACAGAAAAACAGATTGTTCCGAATGAGCAATTTGGTTTTCGACCGGGGCACTCTACGGTACATGCCATTCTGGGACTAGTGGAATTTATCCTCGATAGCTGGGATTCAAAAGAAGCCACGGGGGCTGTCTTCTTAGACATCGCCAAGGCTTTTGATAGGGTATGGCTTCCAGGCCTACTCTACAAAATGTTCAAGGCAAAAATTCCACTAACCCTTATATTTTTGTTGGCGTCATTCTTGAAGGACAGAAGGTTCAGAGTGTTGATGGAAGGTTTACGCTCCACCCTTAGAGGGATCCTCGCGGGGGTCCCTCAAGGGTCCATTCTCTCTCCGGACCTGTTTACGTTCTTCACTCATGACGCCGCTTTCCCCCGGACGGACCCCCGCGAAAGACTCAGTCTTTTCTGTGACGACGCGGTGGCGTTCGCCAGGGGAAAGAGACCTGAAAACGTCTGGAGGAGGCTGCTCGGGATTTTGTCGGCGATGAGCGAGTACTACCGCACCTGGAGGATTGCGGTCAATCCCTCCAAAAGCACGGCCACGTACTTTACTCGCCGCCACGACAACAATTTTGAGAGCAAACTATAAATGCGACCGCACTACAGGAAAAAACGTCTCCCGGACGAACCAGTTCAAATGAACGTAGTCGATATCCCCTGGTCAAAGGTATCTATATATTTGAGGGTGATCCTAGATCACAAACTTCATTGGGGACCACATATCAGGGCAATATGCAACAAGGCAAAGGGGGCAAAAAGGGCGCTATATCTACTCCTTAAGAGGGGGAGTACACTCTCCCGACTAAACAAGGTGAGGTTGATAAAAACGTGCGTGCGCCTCATAATGACGTACGCGTCTACCGTTTGGGACCACGCACACCCGACTCAAATCAAGAAGATACAGACTGTACTAAACAAATCATTGAGGCAAGCGATGGGGGCGCAAATGACGCGCGTCACAAACTCCCAACTTAGAAAGGACGCCAACATGGAGTCCGTCGTGAAATTCATCCGTCACCAGGCGGAGAAATTCTACAAAGAAATTCTACAAAGTCACTCTAAGAACCCGTTGATCCAAGGCCTGGGCCGTTACCAGGAGGATTAATCGAGGTTAAAGAGGCCCAAGGCTATACTAAATTTAAACTCTTCTTCCCCACAGATTAACTCTGCTTCAGGAACGGAAGAAGAAGAGCTGGTCAACTCAAGGATCTAGCAGGCCAGCAACCAGGGGCCCCCCGACAAACACCAATCTCTCGAACCATCCCTCCGGCGACCATTTAACGGTCAGAAGAAGGACGAGAGAGGGGTGCGCACAAACAAATTTTAACGGACAACAGAAAAAGTTTTAGTCCAGAAAATTTTTAATTTTTGAATAAATTTCATCATAAAATAATGTTTTTTAACTATATATTTTGGACTGCCTATTAGTGCCTATAATCTAATTTTTTGTTGCTTATTTGCTCGCCTAATTTGGAAGTTTTTAGTGCCTAAAAATTCGGGCCCTACAAGAAAATATCAAATCAGTAGGGTAACTATGTCTCAGTAGGCCAGTGTGCAATTATTTAATTTGAGTCTCCTGTACTTACCCAGAAGTTACTTAAGCAAAAAATGCCTAAACACCAGAGCGCAGCTGTCAAGAGAAAGAACTTCTAAATTATAGCATAGAAAAATCCAAGAATTGAATTTCTTCAAAGATACTTCTGTGTCTACTTGATATCTACTGATAGCTATTTACCATGTAAGTACTTAATAGAGATTAGATATGAAACTATAAACTCCTGCATCAGAGAATGAGTTGGTCTGCTGTTCAAGATATTGGTCGCTGAAACTGATCGCCTCCTACTTTTTCAGAAGAAAATACTATGTGAGAATAGAAGGATTTAGATCCACCCCCGTCCAATCACAGCGGGGGTTCCCCAAGAGTCTCTAACATTTTTTTCCCGCACGTGATGTTCGCCCTCTTCGCTGACGATGTAGGCCTGGTAACAAAGTCACGAAAGAAGAAGATAGTACTGAAGGTTATCGGTGACGCGATTGCAGTCATCGAGTCTTGGTATTACAAAGGGAAGTTGATGGTTAACTCCACAAAGAGTGCCGCCATATGATTTTAGCAAGAAGTTCAATCAACCGAGAAAGCCTATCAAAATGAAAGGTGAGAAGATCCCCTGGAAAACGCAGGTGAAATATCTGGAAGTAACACTGGATCCGCTGATGTCCTGGGTACAGCACACGAATGGATGCATCAATCAAGTCAAAAAACTAAAAAGGGCGTTACCCCCTTACTACACCGGAAGAGCAAGATGAACACAAAAAACAAGTTAAGAATGTATTAAGCCATAATAAAGCCAGTGCTGACATACGTGGCGCCTGCGTGGGCGTATACCCACATGTCTCAAAATCCCAAATGTCTAAACTATACGACAAGACCATCACACAGATCTTAGACGCACCGTGGTACGTCACAAACCGACAAGTACTGCAGCCTTAGGCCCCACCAACCTCGAAAAAACAATAATAAATGACATGATGACAAAAATTTACAAGAAGAGCAAATTCGCGGACAACCCCCTGATTGCCAACCTAGGGAACTACACAAACAACTCCACCGTGCCAAAACAAAAGGACATTATTGTCCCCCGTTCAAATATCCCTTCTCAACAAATTAGAAACTACGTCACAAATAAACTGAACGGAGCAGAAACTAAGGTAGATCAGATTGATACAAGGGGAAAACATAAAACGTTTATAGTTGGTGTCAACATGGCAAAAAAGGCAAAACTACGAAAAAAGCTTAGCACAAATGAAGAAAGAGTTTATGCGTATGTTCAAAACACAAAATAAGTCAAAATCAGCTGAACATACTGAAAGCTTAAGAAAGTTTAGACAAAACTACAGATAACTAATGCGAACAACATGGCAAAAGCATCTTGGGAAGTCATAAATAATTATTATAGAGGAAAGAAGACAGAAATAAATAATGTAACAAATATCAAGGCGGACGACTTCAACAACTACTTCGTTAACGTAGCAAAGGACCTCATCACCAACATAAGGAACGCACCTACACCAGTATCAAACGACCCCGGTCCCGCAATATATCAATCAACCTCAGGAACGTCCCCGAGGGGGGAATGGGGGGGGGGAGCTTAAAGCTGTAGAGGAAAGAAATAATCGTTAATAATAATCACGACCCAGGTCTTCGTAAAAAATTGAACACGGACAATGAAAAAAACTATTTAATTTCTCTTGGACCACACCAACCCATATTAAATCAATTTCCAAGAGATGGTAAAAATCGTTTCGATCCCAAATGGTATCGAGAATATAATTTTCTTGAATACAGTACTGTTAAAAATGCTGCGTTTTGCTTCGCTTGTTTTATTTCTCCCATTGGAGCTGGAAAACAAAAATCGGAAACTGCTTGGTTGACTGATGGTGTGACGGGATGGGGGAAAATGAGAAGTATAGGAAAGAATGAAAAGGGAAAATAATACAAACATTTTTCATCAAATGTACATAAATGTGCCTTGAACGATTTTGCGCATTTTTTAAACAAGAAAGGTCACGTTGACAGTCTTTTAGGTCGTAATATCAGGAATGCGCAAATTGAAAAGGAAAGAATTAACATTTACAATAAGAAGTCAATTGAAATTTTATTGGATATACCTTATAAGACATTAGGTAGACAAGGTCTAGAGAGATTTAGAGGTACCGACGATGATCAAGATGGGAATTTTCAACAACTCGTTTTTTTGGTTGCTCGTCATAGTACTATTTTAAAGTACTGGATTGACAATGTGAAATTCAGACCTTCACATTTCATACCTTTCAAACAGATCACAAAATGAATTTATAACTTTAATCGGAAATGGAGTTCGTCGTGAAATAATCAATGAAATTTCCGAGTGCAGCTTTATTACAGTGATGGCTGATACTACACCCGATGCTTCAAATAAAGATATACTCTCAGTGGTTGTTCGAAGTGTCAATAAAGATGGATATCCTAGAGAACGCTTAGTGGATGTAATAGTTGCCTAAGATAAAACTGGACTAGGAATTGCTACAGCTATTTTTCAAAGTCTTGTTTATGGCACAGTTTAATGGCACACAGAAACATATTTCGGATTTAGTGGGACACCATGTACCTTTCGTTGCTTGTCAAGCTCATCGAACAAACACTGCTGTTGAACAGCAATGTGAGCAAAATCGCTGGTGATTTATTTGATTTACTAAGTGACTACTTGGAAACGAAAGGGTTAATAATGGAAATCCAGTACGGCTTTAGGAGAAAAAAATCAACCGTTGAAATTCATAAGAAGCTACCTCAAAAACAGAAAACAAAGAACGATATAACGATGGTTATATACTCAGAAGCCAAACAAATTATATACGGGGTACCGCAAGGCTAAATATTAAGACCTCTCTTGTTCCTAGTATATATCAATGACATTAACTCAGCAATAATCGAAAACGAGAAACTGGTAGTATATGCGGATGACACAACAAAGCTATTGAAGCATAAACACCTAGACGAAGTCAAGAGGAGCATAACAGCAAACAACAATGTTTTAAAGAACTGGTTCAAGTCAAATCAAAGAATTATAGAGACGCAATTGGAAAATTGGCAACAAATCTTACAGTTGCAATCAAGGTTGAAGAACGAATCAGCTGCGACAATTGTTAAAACGATGGCAATATGAGGACTACCTGGGGGAATGTGTGCAAGATATTGATGAAGAGGCATCACTTTGTTCAGGAATGACAGGACTTAAAAAAACTTGGAGTCAAACATATTGGAACAAAGGAAATGGTGGCCGATTTGTTAACAAAAGCGTTGACAAGAGAAAAACGTCAATATTGTTCAAACAAGATGGGCCTACTGTTATAGTTACATCGTAACTAGTGGAGGTGTTGGAATATTAAGTTCCGATGTACAACAGATGACGTTGCCCATCTGTGAACCTAACCATTTTGTACCTATAGGTAGACATAAAGGATTATGTTACAACCTGTATGTGTGATCTTATCTCGACGATCGCAAATTTTGTGTGAAAATCGATGGCACCCGTTCAAACCCCAGACCTATGTTAGCGGGGCTCCCTCAGGGCTCCCTACTCTCCCCAACCCTCTTCAGTCTCTTTCAACGAGACATGCGGATCCCCCCAAAGACCCTTCTGGCCCTATACGCGGATGATGTAGCGATTGTTGCAAAGTCGGCCAGCCGTCCTCACGTGATCAAGATCATTCGTGAGGCCCTGAAGCTCCTTTATCCATAGTACCGACTCTGGAGATTAGACTTAAACCCATCCAAGATCGAGGCAATTATGTTTGGCCGCTATGCTCGACAGCCGTTCGAAGTCGTGGAAATGAACGGCACGCGAATCCCTTGGAGGGACTCCGTCGAGTACCTCGGAGTCACTCTGGACTCCAGATTATCTTGGGTCAAACACGTCACGAGGATAAACACGCAGGCAAGAGCGCTAAAAGGGGCACTCCAACCATTGATTGGCGCGAAAAGCAAGCTGCATCCAAAGTCCAAGGTGAGAATTGTAAAAACGATCATCAGCAAATACTAACATATAATTACGTCCAAAGAAAATTACCCTTTAGAATGAGATAAGTTATATCTCATAAAGAAAGTTAACCTTTATAATGAGATATAATTATCTCCTTGTTATCAAGGGGTTGAACGTTCATTTGTAAATTTAGATAAAGTAATTGTTAATTTTAAGGATAGTTTTTAAGTTAGTATTCATTTAGATTTATTTCTGTGAACAACTCTTGTTAAATTGGAAATAAAAGTTCTTTTTAAAAAGTATATTTTCATTCCAATTAACTTAACTATATGCAGCGCCGGCATGGGGTTTCATCTCCAACCATCAGATGCATAACCTGGAAACTACCCAGGCGATGTGCATCCGTCAAGCTCTCGCTGCTCCATACTGCGTATCTAACAGACAAATTCGGGTGGCTACGGGCTCCAAGACAGTGGAACAAACCATCAAGGAGCAAGCCATTAAGCTCTACAATGGTTGCATCTGCTCCGGGTTGATATGTAACGATACCGATACCTGCATGTGTGTCAACACCCGTTGTCATACAGGTTAGTGTTACTTGTTTATTGTTATGTTGTTAAGTAGTTATTTTTATTAAACTGTTTTGTTTGATCACTGCGTATTATCCTCGTATCTACTGCTAACCTTCCCAATAACAATTGATTAATTATTAGTTACAGAACATTAAGCTTAAAACCTAATTATCTCATTATAAAGTCAAGGCGGCTTAAATCATTATTGTTTTACAGTTTATACTATCCATGTATGGGAAAGAAAAAAATAGTTCATATTTTTGGCCGCCCCTATGATTCGGCAAACATGTACGGCGTGTACCATAGAATACGTGTACAGTGTACTCATGACCATTGGATTACAAAAGATACAATTTTTTAAAAAACAGTGACACCTCTTTAATCCATTCATGCGCGCGGTATTGCCAGAACACCAGAGACGTAATGTAAAATTACTTGTAAAATTTGTTTGTTTTACATACAATTTTCAAAAAGTTAAAAAGCTTTCAAAAAGCTGAAAAGTGATGCAATTGTGGCAACCTAATCCTACCACTTACCTTGACGACAATTCTTCCAATTCAATTCTTCAAAGAGGAGCTTCCACGACGATTATTACTCGATCACGTCCTCTTTTTCAATTTTGATATTTCTGGACATTCACACACTAACACTGCCATATACACCCACTCGACCAAACTTGAAAAAAACTGAAAAAGAGAAAGTTACCCTCTACAAAACTTGTGCGCGTTTGATACTCACCTATAATAGGGTGCTCAGCTGGTTACTTTTTTATAATTTGGTTTTTTGGTCAGTGCAAATGCTCAACTATGACGTCAATACCATTTTTAACAGTGAAGTCTCCTAAAACAGATTTTGAATTATTTATATAATTTTTTACTCGCAGCGATCATCATATAGTTTAATATTAAATTACTTTTATTTACAGGGTATCGCGTTTTAGATCTAATGTATTTCAAAATAGCTCTCAAAATTGTCAATATTGAGGATAGAAGGAACAAATAAATTTGAAAATTAAGAGTGATCATAGAAATTAATTTTTAAAAAATGGTACAGATACAATGACAATAATTGAAAACTAATAAACTAAAGAATCAAGTCCTTTAATAACAGGAGAAGAAACATTACAGTACCAGGGTGCTCAGCTGGTTACTTTTTTAGTAACTGGTTACTTTTTTATGATTGGGTTACTTTAAGTTAAAGTAACCAAATCATAAAAAAATTAAAGGACTTTTAGTTAAAGTAACCAAATTATAAAAAAGTAACCAGCTGAGCACCCTGCAGTACCGGCATGGGCGTCCATTGGGGGGGGGGGGGGGGGCAAAAGAGTCAGCTGCCCCCCCCCCCGGGTCTCGGCTGCTTAAAATTTTTTTTAGACATTTACAGGGTGCAGGGTGCTCAGCTGGTTACTTTTTTAGTAACTGGTTACTTTTTTATGATTGGGTTACTTTAAGTTAAAGTAACCAAATCATAAAAAAATTAAAGGACTTTAAGTTAAAGTAACCAAATTATAAAAAAGTAACCAGTTACTAAAAAAGTAACCAGCTGAGCACCCTGTAGTTCCTATCCTATAGACACTCTGTGTCCATAATCGGTAATTTTGTTGATATTAACAGGGTGCTCAGCTGGTTACTTTTTTAGTAACAGGTTACTTTTTTATAATTTGGTTACTTTTTTATAATTTGGTTACTTTAACTAAAAGTCCTTTAATTTGGTTACTTTAACTTAAAGTAACTTTAAATTAAAGTAACCAAATCATAACAAAATTAAAGGACTTTTAGTTAAAAAACCAAATTATAAAAAAGTAACCAGCTGAGCACCCTGGTAACTAGTTACTTTTTTATGATTGGGTTACTTTAAATTAAAGTAAAAAGGTTACTAAAAAAGTAAAAAGTAAAGGTTACTAAAAAAGTAACCAGCTGAGCACCCTGACCCTGTAACTGGTTACTTTTTAATGATTGGGTTACTTTACGTTAAAGTAACCAAATCATAAAAAAATTAAAGGACTTTTAGTTAAAGAAACCAAATTATAAAAAAGTAACCAGTTACTAAAAAAGTAACCAGCTGAGCACCCTGTAATGGGTATGTGGAAACCATAATTCCGAATAATTCGGTGCGCATGCTTACCAACAAAATGGCCGCCGCCTGCTTAATTTTAATTGGCGGGCCAAAATAGTTGACTAATGGAAACATTGTAAACGGCGGCCATTTTGTTGGTAAACGAGTGTCGCTTCTTATTCTAAATATTCTTTGATTTAATATTGTACCATCCCAAATTTTCTAAAACTTTCGGTTTTAAATGATTAAAATTATTTTATAACAAAATTTTTTTTATTTTGCCTCCCCCTCCTCCTGAAAACGATCTTATGGACGCCCACGAGTAGCGGATTAACACAGTAGCAGAAGTAGCAAGTTCTACGGGCTCCGCGCTTCTGGGAACCCCGCACCCGGCAGAAAAGTGCAAGAAAAATGTAATAAAAAAAAATTATCCCTGTTCCCATCTCGCAAAAAATAGCGCTTTTGGTTAGAAAAAAGGTAAAAAATTCGTTCACAATAATGGGGGACTCACGACAACATTTGCTAAGGGCCTCGCGCTGACTCAATCCGGCAATCAGATAAGATAATATTTCCTTAAAAGCTTAAAAATTTTTAGCTTAAAAATGTGCAATTTATTTCGGCCACACGCTGGGCCTGGTATTGTTAACCACCAAACTTTTTATTCTAATCCTACTTTATTACCAAGTATTACTACAAATTTAAATTTATGTACTTACTTTTTAGGCAAAATTTTAATTTGTTCGTCTTCAATTTTAACTTGTAGTCTCTTCGTATTGTTCAATCAAGCTCGACATAAATTCAACACAATCAAATAAAATACTGAGATATTTTATTTTATTTCATTTACCGACTTTGGTAGTTTCCTGCAATATTAACTGAGAGTTAAAGCCGGCGTCACACCAAAAATTGCAAAACTTGTCAAATCGGTTAAATTATTATCGGATATATAATCGGTATAACTAGATAAATATTTGAAAATATGACTAAAATGCAAAAACGGAGGGGGACAACGTGGTGTTTAAAAAAATTGAAAAATATAGTAAAATGATTGTAAAATTTATAGTAATACGATATGGCGCCATTTCAAGGTAATTGCCTATCTTCAGTCGTAAGTAACCAGAAAAAAATAAATAAAAATAAAGAAATTGATCAAAAATAGTTAAAAAACAAAAGAATTCAAAAATTGTAAAAACTAAAATTGCTTACCAATAGACATAATTAAACTAGATTTCCTATCTATCCAGGCACGTGGGGTTCAAAATGAAATAAAGGTTTAGAATAATAAAAATTTCAGACTACTGTCACAGACAGTATTGCCAAAACAGTGGCGCATAGTACCAACATAACTATGAAAAATAAATTTGAAAAATACTATTTTCAAATTTTACACATTACAATTTTACAATCTTGCGATTGCCCCTCGGATTGCCCTAATTTAGAAAAAGAATCTTATAAAACAATTTCAAGAATTTTTAAAAAAATTAAATTTTTAAATTAAAAGAATTTACCTATTCTTAAAATTTCTTTTTTATTAAAAGCTTTTATTTAACTTGGTGTAAGCGATGCTGTCGACTATGTCGGTGGACCGCTTTAAGGCCATTTGTAAGCAACTTCCGGACTTCCTAGACGTTGGAAATTTGTCGGTAAAAAACGTCGGTACACAGCTTTCACTTGCGGAGAACTTTCATATTTTAATTTTGTTTTTCTAAAATTCTGAAAAATAAAAAAAATCGAGAAAAAACTGAAAATTATAAAGCCCATGAGTCGCTGCGCATTGAACAACTTCAACACAGTATGTGGAAAGTAACATGGATTTTCAAATTTTATTTTTAAGGACCGAATTCAGGGTGAAGTTTTACGTTGTAATGGTTTATACAGGGTGAAGTATCCAGCATCTAAAACACATAATTTGAAAATTCTAATAGGATGAACCTAGATTACTTTAAATACAGGAGTTGTATTTGAAAAGACATGACTAAAAAATTAAAAAATTTAAAAAAAAATCTTTTATTTAAAATTACAAAGGAATACTAAAAAGTAAAAAATAATTTTAATAAGAGCAAACAAAGCTTCTTGAAAACATCAATCTAAAAGCGTGGGGCTATGAATTTCGTCCACCAACAGTGAGCCTGCTAACCCACCTATAAATAAACAGCCCCATGCTTATATTGATGTTTTCAAGAAGCTTTGTTTGTTTTTATTAAAATTATTTCTTATTTTGTTTTTAGAGGTGCATGTACCCCCCCCCCCCCCCCCAATTCGAATTTTGACTCCAAAATAATCTAAATCGTTTGTGCATCGTTTGTACCTGTTTGTGCAAACATTATTTTTGTTTGTACCCAAATAGTTTATGAGATTTTCAAGAAAAACATCACGAATACTGACGCGCATGAATGGATTAACGAGATTCTTTTAGCACGGGGAAATACAGAATTTTTTAAAATATCGAATTTTGGATTCAAAATAGTCTAAAACGTTTGTAATTCGTTTGTGCAAGTTTTATTTTCGTTTGTACCCAAATAGTTTTTGAGATTTTCGAGATTCTAGGTAACAAGTGGTAAAACAAAATTTCTTTAAAATTTCTAATTCCTGATACAAAAATAATCTAGAACGTCTCTGTTTGCTTTGTACTTGTTTGTGCAAGTTTCATTTTTGTTTGTACCCAAATAGTTTTTAAGATTTTCAAGAAATATATTAAGGAAACTGATGCGCATGAGTGGATTAACGAGATTGTAGATAACACTTACAGGATCACGTTCAAAATACTTTCTATCGTTTGTACTTCGTTTGTGCCTGTTTGTGCACGTTTCATTTTTGTTTGTACCCAAATAGTTTTTAAAATTATTAGGAAGATCTAAGACACTGACGCGCAAGATTGGGTTAACAAGATTCTGAGTAACACCTACAGGATCAAGTTCAAAATACTTTCTATTGTTTGTGCTTGTTTGTACAAGTTTCATTTTTGTTTGTACCTCAATATTTTTTTGAGATTTTTAAGAAAAATATTTAGGACACTGACGGGCATGATTAGGTTAACAAGATTCTCTTAGCACGGGAAAACACAGAATTTTTTAAAATTTTGAATTTTGGATTCAAAGTAGTCTAGAACGTTTGTAATTCTATTGTGCTTGTTTTTGTTTCCAAGTTGCAAGTATTATAAGCTTGATAGTAGTTCTATTTGTCATGTTACTCCAAACTACTCTAAGCAAGTTAGTATAAAAAATTGTGAAAATTGATTGGTGTAAAAAGGAGATTGATGATTTTACACCAATCAATTAGAGCAAAGTGTGTTCTGGTTGCACTAGAACTGTGATACCAAACTATGGCGGAGTGATTCAAGAAAGCTTTGGAGGGAAGAGCATGTAGATATGCTTCCAACACAAATCCAACAATTGAAATTTTGAGATAAAATTGATGTCAAACGTTGAAACACCGTTTGAGCCTCAATGAGCTTCTACTTATTCCCATCATTTTAATTTCATTTTTGGCCAAGTTATGAGTATTTAAACTTTAGAGTACTACTCCGAGCAAGTTTCGTACAATAACGCTCAAGTTTAATTCTAATTTATAAGATTTAAATTTTTTATTTGATTAAAAAAAACCTAATATAGTAAATACAAATTTAACCTAAATCTCAAAAACTATTTGGTTACAAAACAAAGTAAAGACGATTTTATTATTTTGAACTTGATCCTGTAGGTGTTGTCCAGAATCTCGTTAACTCAATCATGAGCGTTAGTATCATAGATGTATTTCTTGAAAATCTCAAAAACTATTTGGGTACAAACGAAAATAAAACTTGCACAAACGAATTACAAAGTTCTAGACTATTTTGAATCCAAAATTCAAAATTTTAAAAAATTCTATGGGTTTTCCCCGTGCTAAGAGAATCTCGTTAATCCATTCATGCGCGTCAGTATTTATGATGTTTTTCTTGAAAATCTCAAAATCTATTTGGGTACAAACGAAAATAAAACTTGCACAAACAATTACAAGCAAATTACAAACGTTCTAAACTATTTTGAATCCAAAATTCAAAATTTAAAAAAGCATGCCTCCAGCCCCCCCCAGCGAAATTTTGAAATTTCTCGAAAACTATTTGAGTACAAACAAAAATAATGTTTGCACAAACAGGCACAAACGGAGCACAAACGATTTAGACTATTTTGGAGTCAAAATTCGACATGAGGGAGCTAGCATGTCTCCAGCCCCCCCCCCCCAACAAAAATCGTGCATATGGATTGTGGTACATCATTTCAGTAATTGCAAGTTCATTCAATTTAAAGTGAATGGTATTGTTTCTGAATTTGAAAGGTACCTAGATTTTTCTTAGCAGCAGCCGACAAAGTAAGAATTGCTATGATGATCGCTACCATGAGAAGAATAACATTTGAAGCATCCTGTATGACATGCAGATAAAATTATCTATGTAGTTCCTAAAATTGACGCAGCATTTCCTTGGTTTCGTTTGTGATGGGATGAGATGAATAATTGAATTAATTGTTCAGGTAATTAATTTCATGACGATTCTATTAAAATATTGTTATTTAACTCGGCTTTTATTTACTATATTTAGGAAACTTTAAATTAAACGGCTCCGAGTCTGCAATCAATTATTCAGTGAACTTAACCTCAAATGCACACTTAATTTTTGGAGTTTTTTTATTTTACGATTACAATTTGTATGCTGATTAGTGATTAATAACTGGATTGATTTCGAATTTTGGTTTAACTTGATATAATTGGGACTGGTAATGTTCATTTATCGACAGTCAAATTTGTGTTGTCGGAAGTGCTTCGCACTTTGAATTTGGACAGTATGTACCTTTTTTTATTTATCGATTCATTTATTTCTTAATTTATTTGTTGTTTATATGTTCCGAAGGAATCTTTAGTTAATTTTAAACATTTGCTTCGGTTTTTGATTTTTTGGATTTTAATCGAACAATTAAAACTTATTGGTTAAATCTTGATTGTAATTAAATTTGAATTTTGTAGGTTCATTAATCGTACCAGTAAACTGTGGGAGTTGGTCTGAGAGGAATCTTAAGAGGAATACATGGATTTTGACGCAGAATTATCTTGCTGGATCAGAAAGGTACTATAGCATTTATTTTACAAAATTATTATCGAATTGAATAACAGAGACTAAATGTTAGTTTATAGTTGAGTTTGATAATTTTGAAAGTTTGTTAAGAGTAACTTGGTTTAAAATTTTGTTGAATGTTGGAAATTATTCTTGGGTTTAAAATTTCGTGTGAATTTTTTTTTGAAATTTTAGTTTGTTTTCTTTGGAATTGAATTTGGACTGAAAATTAC
Organism: Rhagonycha fulva; assembly: GCA_905340355.1. Taxonomy (NCBI): domain Eukaryota; kingdom Metazoa; phylum Arthropoda; class Insecta; order Coleoptera; family Cantharidae; genus Rhagonycha; species Rhagonycha fulva. The sequence continues at coordinate 17,947,629 of HG996554.1, read as the reverse complement.
ATAGAATTTTGAAAGTTTGTGTTACGATTTTGAAAACTTACAGTTGAATTTTGAAAATTTGGCTTCAAACTTTGTTACTACGCTCTCCTTTAAAATAAATTTAATCATGCCGCCCCCCTTTATTTCATAAAATAATACACAACTTTTTTAAATGGTAAAAATATAAACATCTTTTTGCATATTTTAATTTAATGAAATGACATTTCTGTTAAACTTTTTGTGCCCCCCTCCCCAGTTTGGAAATTGTTGGTCTAGAATGAAAATTGGTGTTAGGGTTTTGAAATTTTTATCTGTGTTGTAAATTAGAGTTGAAAATTAGTAAAGTTTTGAGAACTTGTTTATTTGGTTTATTATTTTGTGCCAAATTGTTTGAATTTAAGACGTGCAAAGTATTGCTTTGTTGGGTAAACCGTGCAGCCAAAGATATAAGAGCTGAAAAAATGGAATTTGCTATTCAAAATGTATGCTTTTTTTCGTTAAATAAATTGTGTTACTAATTTTTTTCTCATTTTCAGATGGCGCTACTAATTTGGGGTTACTAGTTTTTAAAGTCTACTTAAAATAACAACATAAGAGTGACTGACAGACAACGCACAGCCTAAATTGGTGGGTCTAGACTCTAGAAGCGTGAAATTTGGCATATGATGTAGGTGAGCACCAAGAACAAATTTCATGGAAATCCTATCCAAAAGAGATTATCAAGTTTGAAAACCGAGCGGAACTAATGTGCAGAAACGAAAATTTGTTTGGTTTGTTTACATGAAGACATTGGCACGATCTCTCTCCACATGTACTGTGCAGAAAATTGGCTTGCTAGGTCATCATAATTTTGCCTGAAAAGTGAGTAACCTAATTTAAATTTGTAATACTTGGTAGTTAAGGTGGTTCGAGCGGTACAGGTTTTAGGGTGCAAATAATTTCCACAAAAACGGGATTTGAATTTTCTTGTTTGTTCTTGGTATCTTTTTAACATACTAAAAGTCTAGAAAAATCTAAGTATGCAAAATGCGTTTTTTTGACCTAAAAGTTTTAAAGAAATGACGCGCACGAATGGATTAACGAGATTCTTAGAAAAATAAGTTTTTTTGGGTATAACTAATTCCCACAAAGATGGAATTTAAATTTTTAAGTTTGTTGTTGGTACTTTTTTGACATACAAGTCTAGAAAAATCGAAGAGTGCAAAATGAGATTTTTTGACCCAAATTTTTTTAAAGAAATGACGCGCATGAATGGATTAACAAGATTCCTAGAAAAATAGGTTTTTTTTTTGATGTAACTAATTCCCACAAAGATGGAATTTAAATTTTTAAGTTTGTTGTTGGTACTTTTTTGACTTACTAAAAATCTAGAAAAATCTAAGTGTTTACAGTGAGTTTTTTTAACTTTTAAAATAAAGACGTGCATGAATGGAATAGCGAGATTCATGTTGCTTAATGGTTGCTGAAGAACTGAAAACTTATGCCGTGTTAAAAATCATATTTTTATTAATCAGAATACGTTTTCTACTACAATTGCTTACTTTTTTCAATCTATGGAATTTTGAATTTTCAATTTCAAATGTAAAAAAACTATTTTATCAACTTACTCTAGATTGGTAAATTTGCAAATCTTGATATTGTATATGTTACGGGAAAAGTACGTATACCGGTAAAAATACAAATTTTCCGGTAAATGTGCACTTATACCGGCGCTTATGGTAAATGTGAGATTTCCCAATAGAATTAGGGAAATGTGTACATATACCAAGCGATGATGGGAAAAGTACATATATTGAGAATTGAAAACAATTTAGTGTATTAAAGCAAGAGCGGCGGGTTTTGAATTTTCCGTGGGATGTATTATGGGGATATTAATAATAATAATACAAATTTTAAGTAAACTGAAGAGCTGCAAAAAATGTATTTGCTTCTTTGTACATATTTTTTTTATATGGATTTTGCTTTTTAATTTATTACTTTTCTTTAGACACTTACCCCTTCTTCCCCCCCCGCGATGAGAAAATACTATTGGACTAATTACAAAAACTCTATTGGTTTAAGAGGGGCACTTTTTTCAGGGCCTTTTTAATTTAATCAACAGATGGCGCCTACTTAAATATTTTTATAAAATACTAGCTGAACCCGGCCACGCGTTGCTGTGGCTCAGTCTGATATTAATTAGCTTTGTTCGCGCAAACAATCCGGAGGACGTCCTGCCCTCCTGCGCATGCGGATTTATAAATTAGTCGTTCGCGGTAAAAAATCCTCTGCTTAGAGTACGTTCCAAATCAAATGTTTTGCGTTCGCGCTACTCGCTAATAAAATTCCGAATACGTTCGGAACGTGTTCAATGCATCCCGGGATTTTAGCAAGGATTTTTAATCCCAGCCATGCGCAGTGAATTTTTTAATGAAATGACAGATTAAAATTATCAAGTGACAGGTTATAACTTATAAGTAGTTATCAACAAATTAAGAAAAAGTGATTAAAAAAATAACAAACTATTCCAAAACAATCTGGTGGTTTAACAAACAAAGTTTTATAGTTTTTAAGGATCATTAATTTTTATAGCTTTGAAATAACCATTAATTTTTATTATTTTTGTAGGCAAACATTAATTTGACCACAAATTGAATGATAATTTATATTAAGTTAAACAAAAGACGATAATTTTGGCGACACAAGCGGTGAAATCGGTATCGGTTTTAGGGTAGTTACTTATTAAGACGTGTGTGCGTGTATTGAAAAGATGTAAAGGGGCGGGCGGTTAATTTGTAAGACGAACTAATTAATTGTCATTATTTTATATGTTAATCTTTATTAGTATTTGTTGAAGTTAAATAAAGTTAATTAAGAAATTTATGGTATATCTTTTGTACGAGTAAGTGAAATTGCAGCGGTGGTTCATAAATTGAAAAGAGTGTAACAATTACATGAGAATGAGTTGAACAAATTACCAAAATTAAACTGTTAGAAGATGGAATGTAGTACAAGTGGCATTCCAAAAACTTAAGGTGTAGATTTTCACAAAATTAATAAAAATGCTACGATTATTTAACAAACGTATTTTTACGATGGCCATATTTTGATATTCTGGTCAGTTATCAGCTGGTCTATAAGTAAGGCAGAATTCATGTTGAGATATTTGATAATCGCAGAAAAATTTAATTAAATAAGAAGTCTTAATTGAGTAAAAGTTTTAGTAAAAGATAAAAATCAATGAATATTATTTGCAACCTTTTTGGTTGCTGAACAATAACTAACTTTTGTCAAGCTGAAACAATACAAACTATAATGTAGGTGTTTTTATGCCTACAATGGCCTTCACCCTTTTCTATCGTAAAAAGCTTGTAATTCAATAAGTTCAACAATTCAAATCAAGCACCAAAAAGATTTTTTGTGCAATTTGAACACCATCTATCGATGAATAATTCAACCTAATTGCGGGATATGTTCTTAAAACGTTCGCGGTAACTTAAAAATCCTAAACATATCCTGGTTACGCATGCGTAGACGAAACGTTCGGAACATATCCCGAGCATGCTCTGAACACGTCCTAAAATGTTACCGCGAACAAAGCTAATTATTATTAGGGAAATAAATAAACGTATTGTAGCAAACATAGATTTTCCAAGAGATAAAAAACATTTAAATTAATACTCTCTTTTGAGTTGCTGTGGTATGAAAAAAAATAATTTTACACCACTCGGTGCGGTTTGTGCGCCTCGGCTTTGCTACGCTCGCCTCGTCTTCCAAAACTTCGCCCTCGGGTGTAAAATCTCGTTTTACGTCCTTGTGACGAAAGCTACGTATGTGTGCATATATATTTTTGCGCACAGTACACATAAATTTGCTCCGAGCAACATGCGCGAGCGTTATTTGCTCCGAGCAACATGCGGGTCAGGTAGTACATGTATAAATGGTTTTTCATTGGTTAATTACCATGTACTACATGAAAATGTTGTGTAAAATCCAATGAATGGGTTGTTTTTAATAATTATAACTTTATTAAGACTTTTCGGGTGGAGGGGGGGGGGTGCAAAGTTTTATTGAACTGAGTTCCAAAGACTACCATAATATCTACGCTAAAGTGTTCTTTATTACTTTATTAAGACTTTTTTGGGGGAGGAGACTTATTGAATCGAGTTCCAAAGAGTACCATAGTAATATGTAGGCTAAAGTTTTCTGCGTCGATTTACTATTGCACCGAAATGGGCCTATGCCAAACTGTACTCGCTCCGAATTGTGTCTGCGCCAAACAGTACTTGCGCCAAAAAAATTTTGCCGAAATGTGCTCTCGCCGAAGCGAGGTATGTGTTGCCCCTGCCAAACACATTTCGAGAACAATGAATGGATAGTTTTTAATTATTATAAATTTATTAAGATTTTTCGGTAGGTGGGGGGCAAAGTTTTATTGAAGTGGATTACAAAGATTACCATAATATCGCTAAAGTGTTCTGCGGTTTTTTTTGTAAATTTGTAGGAAAAAAATAAAATAAAAAAAGGAATAAAATAAAAAGTATATAAAAACACTCTGCGTATATATATTGTCAATGAATGGATAACTTTTCGTTATCGTTATGAATTCGTTAAGATCCGTAAAGTTTGGTTTACACTTAGAATTGCTTGAAATAGTAATGTAATGGTATGTGGAAACCAAACTTTACGGTTCATAACGATAACGAAAAGTTACAGAATAGGGGGGTTAATTGTTATGACTTTTTTGTTGGGAGAGGGGGGAGGGGGAAATTTTATTAAACTGAGTTCCAAAGAGTACCATAGTAATATGTACGCTAAAGTTTTCTGCGCCCTACTATTACACCGAAATGGGCCTATGCTGAACTGTACTCGCACCGAATTGAGTCCGCCGGTCTGCGTCGAACTGTACTTGCGCCAAAAAAATTTTGCCGAAGTATGCTCTTGCCGAACCGACCCATGTATGCTAAACACATTCCGGGAACACATTCTCGATGCCGACAATTCAAAAACTGATCGAAGGTTTTATTCGATGATTTTTTCTTGTTGGTGAATGGACTTATGTCGACAGTTGCACATAACATAACTTACAACATATGTAGGTATCGCCCTCTACCGAACACAGTACGAAACACAGAGCAAGAAATGAATTTTCTTCATAAATGGTTTTTTTTTGTACATTTTTAGGAATAAAAAGTATATAAAAACACTCTTCTATTCAAATGCAACGTTGTGTGAAAATTTGAAGTAAATCCATCGAGTACTTTTTGAGTTTTGACGACACAAACATACGGTCTCTGCATTTTTATATATATAGATAGACTAGGAGGCTTTTGTATTTAAAATATAGCAAATTCGTTGAGATAATACTATTCTATAAACAATATTCTTGGTCTTAAGCTATTTTGAGTTTGTAATATTTATTTATAAAAAAACAATTCATAATTAAAGTTTAATTATCTTTTTTTGTAAGTGAGTGTGTTTTGACATACTCAATACGAACTCAAAATAGCTTAAGACCAAGAATATTGTTTATATAATAGTATCGGTTGCAGGTAACTACTTTGGGCACGAAAATACAAATTTTACGATTGAAATCTCGATGAATTCTGAAAGAGTATATATTAAATAAGAGAATTAGCTATGAACGAATGCCTTAAATGCCCCTGTTTTTTCAAAAATCGAATTTAAAAACTTCGATTTTTGCAGTAAATTTTAAAGCAAAGTCGCTCGGGATTGGTTAATTCTGTCGGTACGTGCACCCAGATATAGTCTTAGCTTTGCGCAGAGTGGGAGCGACACTTGCATTGCGATGCAGTAACAGTGCACTTCGAACGAAAATCATGATTTTCAACCCTAAATGTGCCGGAAAAATGGCTTTAAGCCCTCGAGCGTAGCGAGAGGTGCTTAAAGTCGATTTTTCCTTGCACAACCACCTTTCCGAATAGTACATGTGCTGGAAAAATGGCTTAAAGCGCCCGAGCGTAGCGAGAGGTGCTTTAAGTCGATTTTTCTTCGCACAAGTACTGTGCGTTAAAAATCCACTGTCACGAGTTTCACATCTCAAAGATCCACCTTTTCATTGATCTGTCGGCCTAGGGATATTTTTAAATTAGTTGTCATTTTGATGAAAATGGCTCGAAGCGCCCGAAGGGTGCTGAGAGTCAATTTTCATCAAAATCACCATGGCAAGAGCCGGATCTACCGGCAAAAGTAACTACCGTTCGTTAAATTTAAGTAACCCTTTTCTGAAGTAATTTTTAAATAATTTTAAATTAAATAAAAAAGGAGAACGCATTCCTACCATTGCACTAGAGTTACTGTCTAATTGTAGAAGTGCGACACTCTTATGTATAGCAGTACACGGACCTCCCACGAACGAACTTCATTAACCACGAGCGTTTAAACTTCGAAAATCAAGCTTTTTTAAATTCGATTTTTGAAAAAACAGGGGCATTTAAGGCATTCGTTCATATCTAATTCTCTTATTTAATATATACTCTTTCAGAATTCATCGAGGTTTCAATCGTAAAATTTGTATTTTCGTGCCCAAAGTAGCTACCTTTCCCCATAGTATCATCTCAACGAATTTGCTATATTTTTAATACAAAAACCTCCTAGTATTTTATAAAAATATTTAAGTAGGCGCCATCTGTTGATTAAATTAAAAGAGCCCTGGAAAAAGTGCCCCTCTTAAAGACAACGTAGAAATGTTTAATTAGTAATTAAACAGTATAACAATTATACAGTAATTAATAATTACTGTATAATTTGTAAATATTTAAAGTTAAATTATTGAAAGGTACACAATCGAATAATGATTAAAAATTGTTAAAATTTATTTATTTTAAATTTTTATAAATCAAATTATAATTCCTAATACTCACTTGTATTGTGACAATTGTGCAATTGACAGAGAAATGCGAAGAAAGCTCAGAGATAAAAGCAAGAATAGCTAGAGCATCGAAAAGTACAGCGGCGATGAGACATATTTTATCATCGAGAAATGTATCCAGAAGGACCAAGCTACGCATATACAAAACAATTATCAGACCAACAATTTTATATGGCTCCGAGATATGGACACTTAACAGCACCGATCAGAAGAGATTACAGGCATGGGAGCGAAAGGTCCTAAGAAAGATATTTGGGGGAATCAACACTGGTGAGGGGTGGAGAAGAAGAAAAAACGAAGAACTTAGAGAACTTTATGGAGAACCCGACATAGTCGCAGTGGTGAAAGCAAATAGATTGAGATGGATGGGGCATATTGAAAGAATGGACAAGGACAGAATGCCAAAAATGATCCTCAAAAGGCAGCCGATTGGCACAAGAAGAGTCGGAAGGCCGAAGGCTAGATGGAGGGCGGCAGTCTTAGACCATTTAAACTTATAGACACGCCCTTTCCTATCTCTCTTTGAATAGAAACTGAAGCAAATATGTGTGACGTCACTGGTGAGGTTTTATCGAGATTTATATTAACGGAATACTAAAATAAACTATTTTTTTCATTTATAGTTGGTATTTACACGAATACCAGTGACGTCACTTATGTTTGCTTCACTGCTTGAAAATTAAGGCGTGTCTATAAGTTTAAATGGTCTAAGGCGGCAGTAAAAAACGACCTGAGAGAGTTGGGAGTGGGAGACTGGGAGAAAAAGGCAAAGAACAGGAAAGAATGGAAAAAGATCGTCAACTCAGCCCTGGGTCTTCAAGGCCCGTAGCGCTTGTTTATATATAGATATTTATATATTATATAATACTCACTTAATTTCAAATTAATTTAATTAAATTTGATCGAAAATAAAAAACAGTATAATAATAATTAAATAATCTTTATTGCAGCACTGATCGCGTACCAACTGATTTTCTTTTTTTTAAGTTTTAAATATTATATTGACATTTTAATTTTGAGGTTATGTTTACAATAACATTGCCTTTGTCTACTCACTTTTACCAAGGTACATGTTCACATGTGTACATTTCCCGGTAATTGTAAGGATAACACTGTATTTTAAATTATTCAACCCACTTTTACCAACTCCCGTGGAACATGTACACATTTACCGGTAAATGTATACATTTTCCGGTTACGTACTTTTCCCGTAACATATATAAGAAGACCGTTCATTTCATTTTAATTGTCTCATATTTGCAAAATTGAACGGTTCATATTGAACCATATTATGGTAATTGTTACATGCTGATTGGAAATAAGTCCAATCCTTCTTCCATTACTGGTCTGCAGTAATGGACAAGAAACCAAATTTTGAAGTTCCACCAGGTCATTTTTGTCAGTGGATAGCCGATAATGTGGACCACAATATTGGTACCACCGTGATGGTCACAACACGTTACATGGAATGGGAATTATGATGTGCAAAAAGAAAAGCATGTAACAGTTGTTGCTGACGATACCGATATTCTTGCACTTTTAATTTTTCATAACACACGAAATATTTGTTTGCAATCATCTACATTCCGTGATAAAAAACGTGATATTAAATCAATGCAACATCCCAAGTAACATTTCAATCCTGGCAATTACCTGCAAAATCAAAATTTACCTATCAAGCCTGCGTCAGGCCTGGTTGACACCAAGTAAATAATAATTTACAGGTTATTTAGCGATACCTGAGAATTTCCTGCGTTTCCCCTGGCGCAAGCCAATTCTAGGTTATTTACCTATACCTGAGAATTTGCTGTTCTTCCCCTGTGTCTGGCCTGCGCTTAACCTAAGGAATTCCTGGGAATTTCCTGTCAGAGAAAATTCATCCAGGACCTGCACCTGTGTCGGGTACTTAGCAGTTCTGCTACAGGTCCTGTCTGGGTAAAATGGCGCACGAATTTACCGTAGACAGCCTTGTGACAGACATGGTTAGAAGCAAGCAGGTGCCATCGATCTTTTATTTAACTAGATGGTGAACGCAGGTAGAAATTGTGAAGCCTGTCATAAGGTCTATTTTAGCGTGACGTGATTTTTGTTTGTTTACCTAGTCCCTGGATCTGATTGGTTCTCTCAAGGTTGCTTATGTTTACGTGGTCCCTGAATGTCAAATTTAAATTTTCTAACCTAAATGGTTTAAAGCGCTGTTATACACGTTGATCTTATAATACACTTTTAATTTTAATTTAAAAGTAATTTTAAATTTTAGTTGGTAATATACTTGGTTAATTGTCTGTTAAATTAATGATGGATTATTTTTGTAAGTATTATTTTATTTTAACTTGCTTTTTATTACGATCGAAAATTATCATGGGTAAATTTTGTGTAGCGTGTGGAATTAGATACCGATACGGAGTAGATTAACAAAATCTATTTTATTTCAAAATCAATAGTTTCGAAAAGATATTGATTTACTTTCTTTCTTTATATAAATAATTTCTCTTGTACAAACTTAAATTTATTTTTATAATAAAGTCGAAAATCAAATTATATTTGTTCCATTATTTTAATTTCAATGCTTGAAAATAGAGGCGCCACCGGCTGCGTAAATAGTAAACAAAGAAAAGGTAAACAAAAACATGTTATGGGTGGCTTCACAACAACCAATGCTATTTAGATAGGAGTCCGGTATCTAGTGTAATAAAAGATCGATGGCAGGTGCCGTCACAAACCTGTACCACACCCACCGCAAACCCGAAAAAATCCTGCAATGATTCTGATTTCCACGGGCCAAAAAATATTGTTAAAACATGTGACAAAGTTTAGTTAAATTTGTTAAGTTGCACACTGAAATAATATTTACAAAAAGATTATTGTTCTTATTGAATATTTAATTTTATATAAACAAAAGTAATTTAATTTTATAAAAATCGTAATTTTTTGTCAAAAATATTATTAAATATTGAAAAGTTTTAATAAAAAATTGACAATTTTATAAAATTTTGAATTGAATAATTTGGAATTAAATTTAAGGGGACATAAAACCACAAACAGAAATATAAATTACCACGTGCGTTTAGTCAGGGTCGTGCCAAACCAATTTTTTTCAGAGGGAAGTAATCTTAACCCCCCCCCCCCTATTCTGTAACTTCTTCGTTACGTTCGCTATCGAATCGTCAAAAACGGTAAAGTTTTTGGTTTCCATATACAATAATTACATTAATATATTTAATGAAATTCTAAGTGTAAACCAAAATTTATGGTTCTTAACGATTGGTTAACGATAACGAACGTAACGAAAAAGTTGCAGAATAGGGGGGGGGGTTAAGATTACTTCCCTCTAAAAAAAATTGCCAAATTTGCCAACTGACTTACTTCAAAATTGCCAACATTTTGTAAGTTGCAACTTTTTGTAAATTTAGACATAAAAAAATACCAACTTGACCAATTTTTGAGTGTTTTTAATAAATTTCTAAAATATTGAAGTTCAAGTTTATTGAAAAATTTATAGTTTTTAAAAAAATTTCTTTTAGTTTTTGACTAACTTGAGTTATAAATATAAAATAGTTTATAGTAAATAAAATCAAATTTTACGTATATTTTGAAAATTTCAATTTTCTATGATTATTCGTTTTTGAATAATCGAACTTAACAATAGAATTCAGGCCTAAATTCATGAATGTACATGAAATTTTAAATTTTAATCAATCGGATGTAAAGTATCAATAAATATGGATACTCAACTTATCTCTATATTAACAAAATAAACCTAGGGGACACTGTAAAAATTAAAAAAAAGGTTGCAGGTAGCTACGTCGCTGCGCTCGGGCGCTTCGAGCCATTTTTATCAAAATCACCCTGGCAAGAGTCGGACCTACAACCCAAAAGTAACTACCGTTCGTTAAATATAAGTAACCCTTTTCTAAAGTAATTCTTAAATAATTTTAAATTTTTAAAGTAAATAAAAAAGGAGAACGCATTCCTACCATAGCGCAAGAGTTACTGACTAATTATAGAAGTGCAACACTCTTATGTATAGAAGCACACGCACCTCCCACGAACGAACTTGATTAACCAATCACGAGCGTTTAACCTTCGAAAATCAAGCTTTTTTAAATTCGATTTTTGAAAAAACTGGTGCATTTAAGGCATTGCGTCTCCCTTAATTCTCTTATTTAAAATATACTCTTTCAGAAAAGTTCGAGGTTTCAATCGTAAAATTTGTATTTTCGGGACCACAGTAGCTACCTTTCCCCAAAAAAAAATCAAATTTAAAATTGTTGAAGGGCCGAAGTGTGAAAATAATATTACTTAAATAAAAAAAATTAGTAATTAATTAAGAGGGGCACTTTTTTTAGGGCTCTTTTAATTTAATCAACAGATGGCGCCTACTTAAATATTTTTATAAAATACTAGGAGGCTTTTGTATTTAAAATATAGCAAATTCGTTGAGATAATACTATTCTATAAACAATATTCTTGGTCTTAAGTTATTTTGTGTTCGTAATATTTATTTATAAAAACACAATTCATAATTAAAGTTTAATTATCTTTTTTTGTAAGTGAGTGTGTTTTGACATACTCCATACGAACTCAAAATAGCTTAAGACCAAGATTATTGTTTATAGAATAGTATTATCTCATCGAATTTGCTATATTTTAAATACAAAAGCCTCCTAGTATTTTATAAAAATATTTAAGTAGGCGCCATCTGTTGATTAAATTAAAAGGGCACTGAAAAAAGTGCCCCTCTTAATTAGAAAATTAATTAGAATATTAAAGAAAATATTCATAATACTTTGCAATTTTTGTAACCAAACTGTATGCCGTAGTGGTTAACATCGCAGGCTTTCAAAGAACCGAAAGGAAGGTCGGAGGTTCGATCCCCAGTTAGGTAACACTTAAAAAATTTTAATATTTATTTTCAGGCTCCATCCAATAAAACGCACCCCAAGGATATATATGTTACGGGAAAAGTACGTAACCGGAAAATGTACACATTTACCGGTAAATGTGTCATGTTCCACGGGAGTTGGTAAAAGTGGGTTGAATAATTTAAAAGACAGCGTTATCCTTACAATTACCGGGAAATGTGCACATGTGAACATGTACCTTGGTAAAAGTGAGTAGACGAAGGCAATGTTATTGTAAACATAACTTCAAAATAAAAATGTCAATATAATATTTAAAACTTATAAAAAAATAGAAAATCAGTAAGTACGCGGTCAGTGCTGCAATAAAGATTAATTTAATTATTATTATTTTATTTTTTATTTTCAATCAAATTTAATTAAATTAATTTGAAATTATAAGTGGGTATTAAGAATTATAATTTTGATTTATAAAAAATTAAAATAAATAAATTTTAACGCAATTTCTAATCATTATTCGATTGTGTACCTTTCAATAATTTAACCTTAAATATTTACTAATTACAGTAATTAAACAATTCTACGCTGTCTTTGTTAGTGGGACTGTCTTGTCTTTGACAAAACAAAATTTTATAGAGTGAGTGGTACCTCACAAATAATAATCGCATTTATGCGTGATATCAGATAAAAGTAAATACTATTGGATTAATGACAAAAAACTATTGCCATTAGTATTGAAAACCAATAGCAAAAGCATCGATTTGTTTAATTGAAAATTATTGAACCAATAACTTTTTCGTAATTAGTCCAATAGTATTTTTTCATTGGGGGGGGGGGGGGGGGAGTAAGAGTCGAAAGGAAAGTATAAATTACAAACTAATATTTGGCCAAATTAAAGTTGAAGTTATTGTCACAATATGAAAATTAATAAAATAAATTTAGAACTTAAAATTCATATTTGGCAACTCAAAATTAAAGTAAATCAAATTAAAAATATTTAGGAAGAATTTAGATTAAATCATTTAAAGATTAAATAATCGATAAGGCCATAATAATCGAAAAGTATTATAATTTCAATATGGCGATTACCGTCATGGCCGACAATGATTATGCAAAATTCATAATTTATTATATTTTATATTAACATAAATATGCAGATGGTTGTCATAATACGTCATATCAAGACATCATCTGACCATCGAGGTCCAATCTAAATTACGGTTGAATGAGTAGGGAAAATGTTATATATAGGTCACCGGTGCAATTGTTATCAGTAGAAGTAGTAGTAGTAGAAGAAGAGTTAGTTAGTCATATCAGTGGTGGCAATCGAGAAGCCGTCTAGAGGTCGTCCGTCAGCTGGACAGCGGCTGGGCCATGGGTGCCGAACCCTGGCCAAGAACTTCACCGAGATGTTCTACCCTCCAAGTGAAGAAATCCATTTATAACAATGCATGGTTGACCTATTAATTTTGGTAAATATATTTTAAATTATGATAATCCAAACTGTGTTGAATTTTACCAACCCATCGTTAGGGAATTATTTTAGTTTATAAGTTGTATAAATCTTTGTAAATATTATTCATTATAATTATTTGTAATATAAAGTGGTTTCCTTTATTCAAAAAGCTACAAACCCCCAATTAAGAAACTATGGCCAAGACAAGGAAATAAGATCCAATAATTTCGGTACAAAGACCACAGACCAAAACCTGTGGCATATGGTGGAGTGTGCCAGTTCTTGTCAAAAGGGCCTTATTTTTGTGCAAAACTTAATTTTTTTTTGATTTTTAAAATTTTTGAACTTTTTTCATGTAAATAATTTTTAATGTTAAATATTGCGTATAATTATATAATCTAATTATTAATTAATCTTATTTTTGGAAAAAGGAACCACTATTTGATTATTTAAAATTATATTTTACTTTGCTTTGCTATGGGAAATTCTTGCAAATGCTATTTGCAAGGTAACGCTTTGGTCCAGTAACTTACATACTTATCGCTCCCGTCGCTTCTTACATTAATTATGCATGCACTTTTTTCGATTAATAAATTTAAATTGGTCACCAGGTTTCCCAATCTGTTTTTTTAAATATAGGTATTAATTATTTTTGTTAATTACGGCGAAGTAATGCAATATAATGATTTTATGTTATTTTAACCCCTGATTTAAAAAATTAAAAAATTTTTTGTGAAAATTGTTTCCATCATTCACGTTTAACCAATTTAATTTTTAAAAAAGCTATTTTTTGTACATTTTTATTCGTATTTGATTATTAAATTGCCATCATAATGTAGCAATAATTTTTTAATAAACCTCAACATTGCACTTTGTCGAGTTCATTAACTCTTAAGTTTTACCTACGGTTGTATTTTTTATATAAATCAGAAATTGTTATATGGGTTAATTTAGTAAAACAAACAAATAAATTAATAATTACAACACCAATGCTTAAATTTTAAAAAGAAAAAAAAATACTTTAATGGTTCTGTTCTGTTCTTTAAGTGATTTTTGCGGAGTGAGCAGGTACTTGACCCTTTTCTCCTTTATCTCATGTATCGTTGCATATAGCAACACTTATCTGCTTTAGGAGCGTTGCTCCTGTGGGCCTGCTGGCAAGCCTGACACATGGTGTTTGAACCATCAATTTTTACATTGTTTATTGAGTGTTTGGATCGGTTGAAAAATTTGCATTGGTGTAGTTTTGTAAATTGTTTTGTCTTGTGTGGACGCGTAGCACTTGATTGTTTAATTGATTGTTTGTTTTATTTAGTTGATTAATTTGTTGATCACTGTTAAGTGTTTTTAAGGAGGGTTTTTAAGTGGTTTTTCACTTGAGTGTTCTGGTGGGTGAGGGTGGCTGTAATTGCAGCGGTGGGTAGCGAGGTCGTTCTTGGCACAGAACTAACTTCACTATTGTTTATTATCATTTGTTGTTATTTATATGAGTTTTATAAGAACTAAATTGTTTGATAGATTGTTAGCTTACACTTGTTAATTGTTTTGAACTGTGTTTGGGGGGGGGGTCACTAATTGTTTGATTGATTAATTGGTTTATTGTTTAACACTGTTTTAATCACTTATTTTTAGTTTTAAGTTTTTTTTTTTTTGGGTTGGGTGTATTACACTGGGGGGGGCACTAATTGATGATTTTAGTTTGTTGTTGTCTTTGTTTATTTACACTTGTTGAATGATAATTTTTGGCCTCTTGTGTTTGTTTTTCTGTTCGATTAAGTTGTAATTGCCTAACTGCTGAACGAGTGGGTTTGAGTTTAGGCGGCATTTGTCGTAGAGGTTGATTGCTTGATTTTTGATGAAGTTTTTGATGGTTTCTATTTCTGAGTCTGCATGGAGGCGAAGGTTTGTGATGAAATATGGGGCATCCCATGCAGCTCGTAGTGATTTATTTTGGATTACCTGTATCTTGTTCATGTTGGTTTTGCTTGCATACGCCCAAGCGGTGGAGGCGTATGTCATGGTCGGTCGAATTATGGCTTTGTATAATCTTATTTTATTGGTTGGAGACATCTTTGATTTTCTGCCCATCAATGGGTAAAGCTGGTGGAGCATACCTTTGGCCCGATTGACGACGGCGGTAATGTGAGGTTCCCAGGTGAGCTTCGAGTCTAGGAGCACTCCTAGATATTTGGCTGTTGTTCGCCATTGGATTATTTCCCCAAACATTGACAGGTGGACCTTGGGTCGAGCTTTTCTTTTGGTAAACATTATTGCTATGCTTTTGTTTGGATTGACTTTCAATCTCCACGTTGAAAACCAATGCTGGGCGTTATTGATTACCTCTTGTAGGAGTGTTGCGGCAAGATCTGGTGACATGGATGAGGCGAAGAGGCCTGTGTCGTCGGCGTAGAAGGCAGTGCTGGTTCTTCTGTCAGTGGTTTTGGGAAAATCAGACATGTAAATTTTGAAGAGATCTGCAGCTAATACTGAGCCTTGTGGGACGCCAGCACTGAGGCTTCTGGTTTCTGATCTGGTACCTTCTAGTTTGATGGAAAATTGTCTGTCTTGTAGGTAGGATCTGATGATGTTGATTATACCCAGGTGCAGACCTGCCCTGATCATCTTGTAGAGCAAGCCGTTGTGCCAAACGGTGTCGAAAGCTTTGGCGATGTCAAGGAAGGCTGCAGCTGTGTATAATTTTCTGTTGAATCCGTGTGTGATTAGCTCGATTAGTCTGAGAATTTGGTGTGTTGTCGAATGGCCTTGTCTGAAGCCAAATTGTTCTTGTTGGATGGTTTTGTGTTCTTCGAGTTCTTTTCTTAGTCTGTTGAGAATGACTTTTTCAAGGATTTTTCCCATTGTTGGAAGGAGGCTTATTGGCCGGTAGCTATTAGCTTGGTGTTGGTCTTGGCCGTGTTTATGTATAACTATGACGTCTGCTTTTTTCCACGCTGTTGGAAAGTGTTGGAGTCGAAGAGATGCATTTATTATTGCTAGCAGTGCGACAATTGCTTTTTTCGGGAAGTGTTTGATTGCCTTGTTGGTGATTTTATCAGGGCCTGGAGCACGTTTGTTTTTGAGTGTTTTG
The DNA here is from genome assembly GCA_905340355.1 of Rhagonycha fulva. Taxonomy (NCBI): domain Eukaryota; kingdom Metazoa; phylum Arthropoda; class Insecta; order Coleoptera; family Cantharidae; genus Rhagonycha; species Rhagonycha fulva. Next base: position 17,931,373 of record HG996554.1, on the reverse strand, counting down.
ACGATTGAGATTATTTCTTCGGGTGTTGTTGGTGAAATTTGACTGTTGTTGGCGTTTTGTAGTGAATCGTGTACAAATTGGTTGACCATGTCTATGTGGGTTTGGTTGATATTTTCATTACTCACTTTGCATTGGTTTTCAAAACTTCGCGCGAAGGCTTCGCTTTTTTCTTTGTCACTCTTTGCTTGAGTGCCATCGGGAAGATTTATGGCGGGAAATGGTCTTCTTTTGGATCTTAGTGCTTTTGCAATTTTCCAGCCGTTAGGTTCGTTTAGTTTCAGTTTTTCTATTTTCGTTGCCCATTTATCGTTGTGGTGCTGTTTGACTTGGGATGTCACTAGTTGCTTCAGGTAATTGTAGTTTTTCTTGTCATTTGGGTGTAGTGTGCAGTTGGCTTTGTGTCTGGCTCTTCTTTTTTCTCTTATTAGGTTATGTAGATGAGGAGGGAGTTGGTCACGAAGGTCGTCTATCGGAATGGCGTTAATTGCATGTTGTAGTGATTTTTGGATTTTGTGTTGGAATTGGTGCACGTAATTTTCTAGCTCGTCCGCGTTGTCAATGATTGGGATTTGGCCTAGATTGAAGTATAAGTGGTCATGGAATGCTGCCCAGTTGATTTTTGGGCGCGTTGCGTTGTTGGTTCTGGTGTCGATTTCGCCGAGGTGAATGACCACAGGGTAGTGATCCGAGGTGAGTTCGGTGGCGGTGGTGAGACGATGGTCTACTGATATGTTCTTGATTATCGCTATGTCAATGAATGTGGGCGTGCCAGCCTGAGAGTAGTGCGTAGGTGAGGTAGGAGCGTCTATTATAAAGTCAAGTTGCTCCGAAAGTTCAAGGAGTTTAACTCCTTTTGCATTCTTGCTTTGGCATTCCCAGGCTTGGTGCTTAGCATTCATGTCGCCAGCAAGGATCTTTCCATTAGGGCCGTCGAGTAATGTTTCTATATCTTCATCACAAATTGGGTTTTTAGGCGGGCTGTAAACTGAAGTGAAGTCAATCCAGCCTGACTTCATGTGAACTGCAATTGTGGTGGCTTCAAGTTGGTGGAGAGGAGGGTTTATAACTTCATAATGTTCAATATTTGATTTTATGTATATGGCGGTTCCACCTCCTTTTTTCCCGACGCGGTCGTTTCTGTATAGCGTGTAGTTCACTAGTTTAGGGTTGTGAGCTTTGCTGAGGTGAGTTTCATTTATTAATATAATATCGAGATCTTGCCTGTGGGCGAAGTCTAATAACAGGTACTTCTTTTCGTGCAGGCCGTTGGAGTTCCAGAAGGCGGCCTGTATGGAGCTTGGGTTTTTACGATTTTCAGTTGTCGCGGCCGCCATTTAAGGCGTTGGCGAGCTGGTAGTTTTTGAGAACGTTTATAAGTTGTTCGTCTTTTTGTGCTAATATCTTGGATTGGAGCAGGGCTTCAATTAGAAAATTAAGTTCGTCATGTGATTCTTCGTGAGGTTCTGGTTGGTTTCTTTGTGAGTTTTTTTGGTTGTGTTGTGGGAGATGTCTTGATTGGGGCCTGAATTGCTGCGATCTGATGAAATCTTGGGTGGGGCGGCGGTTGGTAAATTTTCTGGTGTCGACACTATTTTTGTTTTTGGGAAAAAGTGAGCACCCTTTGTAGCTGGCTGTGTGTTCTTCTGCGCAGTTGGCGCATTTAGCGGGGGTGTCTTTTGGTTTGGTGCAATCCGAGGAGATGTGGCCTTGGCCGCATTTGACGCATCTTGGTGGGAGTCTGCAACATCTCTGGGAGTGCCCAAACCCTTGGCATCTGTGGCATTGACTTGCAAAAGGGCTTGGCCTTGGGGATTCTATGTAAATCTCGTGTCTTCTGATTTGTTGTAGATTGAAGATTGTTTTGGCTTGTTCTCGGTTGTCAAGGACAACCATGAATAAGGGCATTGGTCGTCTGTCTTTGCCTCGCTTCATTTGGTATACGTAGGTAGGTTCGAAACCCAAGGCGGTGAGTTCGTCGGCAATATATCTGGTGGTTGTGGATGAAGGTAGTCCACGAATGACTACCTTTAAGGGTTTATCTTTCTGAAGTTGGTAGGTGTGGGATGGTAATTTCAGTTCGATGAAGAGTTTGTCGAGTTTTCTGTAGTCTTCCTCGGCGGCTGGTTGAAAAGAGATGCCTTCTCTCACTGTCTTGGAGGACTTGATGTTAATTCCAGCCTCTTCGATTGTCTTTTCTAATTCTTCCCATCCTTCTTCTTGATGAAGGATTATTGGTGGGATATTGGATTTCCATTTTGGGAATTTGTTTGCAGTGGGTTGGGAATTTGGATTATTTACTTCCTCGTTCGTTGGTTCAGGTTGTTGTTCTTGATCAATGGTTGGAGTTGCTGAGGTTTGAGTTGATGGGCTGTCTTCGTTGTCAGAAGGGATTTCGGTGATCGTTTCTAATTGGTTTGTTCGGGAAGAGGATGGTGGGTTGTTGTTGTTGTCTTCGGTTAGGGTTTGGTATTTATTGGAGGTGGTGATTTGATTTGTCGATGCTTTTTTGGAGCTTTGGATGCGAGGTGATCTTCTTTTTGGGACTAGGAAAGGATCCGGTTTTGCAAGTGGTTCTTCCAGAATGGCACGACATTGGTTATGGTATCTCGTTTTTTCCTCAATTAGAGTTTTGATTTCTTCGCATTGTTTGAGCATACGTTGGTATTGAAAGGTCATTTCTTCGATTTCTTTTTGAAAGCTGATTAAGTCGTCTGTTTTGGGCGGCTTTGGTAAGATTGGAATTGGTTGCTTTGAAAAAGGCATGTTTGATGTAGTGGAGTTGAGATTTCGATGTTAGGGGGTGAAACTGCATACGTTGCGACAGTATGATGAGGTGATTGAAATCGGTTTCAATCAAGTTCGTAGACGTGGTTACACCGCGTTGATTGGAACTTGTGCTCGCCAATGCTGAAGTTTGTTAGCACAGGTCACGCCCCTTTTAACTTTTGTTCTTTCGGCTCTTTTCGCTTGTTTGCGTCAAGATTTAACACTAGGACACTTCACTTAGGCACAACTACACTCGTTGAACATTACTACGCGACTAACTATATTACTTTACTTTAATGGTAATTTGGTTAACTCCTTTTATATGAAATTTAAACGTCTTTAATTTAAATATTATTTTAAGATTATGAATATTTTAAGTTTTAACCAATGTTTTTAATTAAATTTACAAGATATTTTGAATCGGCTGGCAATTTTTCCAGCATTAGTGGTAAATATTTTACTCCCGATGTTAGCTTTTAATTCATACGTACTTACAATTTTAATTTCAACGTTGTAATGTAGTTTAACTATAAGTTTGATTAATTTTAAGTTTGAAAAATTAAAAATTAAATCTAATAGATTTAAAAAGACAAAAGTAAATTATTAACATTATGTGCTTGGTTTTAACGCAATTAACAACTTTGGTTTTGCTAACTAACGACTACAAGTCCAAAATCAAAAAATTGGTGATTCATTAAAAAATGACTCTCGGCGAAGCTGTAAACAAAGATATCCCACCTCGCTTTCCTCGTTTTAAACAAGTAACTTCATTTAATCCTGGCTTTACTAACCCGCTAAAATTTTTAAAAGAATTTGAAAAAGGTGCTATTTTTAATAATTGGAACAATTTTTGTTCCACATATGTCACAATATGAAAATTAATAAAATAAATTTAGAACTTAAAATTCTATGCCACAGGTTTTGGTCTGTGGTCTTTGTACCGAAATTATTGGATCTTATTTCCTTGTCTTGGCCATAGTTTCTTAATTGGGGGTTTGTAGCTTTTTGAATAAAGGAAACCACTTTATATTACAAATAATTATAATGAATAATATTTACAAAGATTTATACAACTTATAAACTAAAATAATTCCCTAACGATGGGTTGGTAAAATTCAACACAGTTTGGATTATCATAATTTAAAATATATTTACCAAAATTAATAGGTCAACCATGCATTGTTATAAATGGATTTCTTCACTTGGAGGGTAGAACATCTCGGTGAAGTTCTTGGCCAGGGTTCGGCACCCATGGCCCAGCCGCTGTCCAGCTGACGGACGACCTCTAGACGGCTTCTCGATTGCCACCACTGATATGACTAACTAACTCTTCTTCTACTACTACTACTTCTACTGATAACAATTGCACCGGTGACCTATATATAACATTTTCCCTACTCATTCAACCGTAATTTAGATTGGACCTCGATGGTCAGATGATGTCTTGATATGACGTATTATGACAACCATCTGCATATTTATGTTAATATAAAATATAATAAATTATGAATTTTGCATAATCATTGTCGGCCATGACGGTAATCGCCATATTGAAATTATAATACTTTTCGATTATTATGGCCTTATCGATTATTTAATCTTTAAATGATTTAATCTAAATTCTTCCTAAATATTTTTAATTTGATTTACTTTAATTTTGAGTTGCCAAATATGAATTTTAAGTTCTAAATTTATTTTATTAATTTTCATATTGTGACATATGCCATATGCCACAGGTTTTGGTCTGTGGTCTTTGTACCGAAATTATTGGATCTTATTTCCTTGTCTTGGCCATAGTTTCTTAATTGGGGGTTTGTAGCTTTTTGAATAAAGGAAACCACTTTATATTACAAATAATTATAATGAATAATATTTACAAAGATTTATACAACTTATAAACTAAAATAATTCCCTAACGATGGGTTGGTAAAATTCAACACAGTTTGGATTATCATAATTTAAAATATATTTACCAAAATTAATAGGTCAACCATGCATTGTTATAAATGGATTTCTTCACTTGGAGGGTAGAACATCTCGGTGAAGTTCTTGGCCAGGGTTCGGCACCCATGGCCCAGCCGCTGTCCAGCTGACGGACGACCTCTAGACGGCTTCTCGATTGCCACCACTGATATGATTAACTAACTCTTCTTCTACTACTACTACTTCTACTGATAACAATTGCACCGGTGACCTATATATAACATTTTCCCTACTCATTCAACCGTAATTTAGATTGGACCTCGATGGTCAGATGATGTCTTGATATGACGTATTATGACAACCATCTGCATATTTATGTTAATATAAAATATAATAAATTATGAATTTTGCATAATCATTGTCGGCCATGACGGTAATCGCCATATTGAAATTATAATACTTTTCGATTATTATGGCCTTATCGATTATTTAATCTTTAAATGATTTAATCTAAATTCTTCCTAAATATTTTTAATTTGATTTACTTTAATTTTGAGTTGCCAAATATGAATTTTAAGTTCTAAATTTATTTTATTAATTTTCATATTGTGACATTATATAAAAAATATGTTAAAGGAAGTATAAATACATTTTTTGCAGCTTTTTAGTTTACTTAAAATTTGTATTATTTTTATTAACATCCCCATGATACATCCCACAAAAAAATTAAAACCCGCCACTCCTGCCTTATTAATACACTAAATTGTTTTCAAATCTCAATATATGTACTTTTCCCATCATCGCTTGGTTTATGTGCACATTTCCCTAATTCTATTGGGAAAAGTACATTGTATACACATTTACCATAAGCGCCGGTATAAGTGCACATTTACCGGAAAATGTGTACTTTTACCGGTATACGTACTTTTCCCGTAACATATACAGGACACCAATAGGAAAATCACACAAAAATAAAAGGACGAACTATAATCAAACAATAATAGGAGAAAATCGTAAAATAATATGAGATCTATAAGAAATTACCTACTACTATAAATAATAAAAAATTAAATAATAGAGCAATAATACTAAAAATGAATAAAAAAAGAGATTAATTTAAAAATTAATTTTTTCAATTAATGAACATTATTTATAATAAATTTAAAAATTATTTAAAATTTAATCTATAAATAATTTTTTTTACACGTGGAAATCAAATTTAATACCTATCTCAGGCTTGCGCCAGGTAATTACCTGGTTTACAAGGGCCTCTTGCAGGTTTGCGCCAGCACCTGTTTGCTTCTAACCAAGTCTGTCACAAGGCTGTCTACAGTAAATTCATGCGCCATTTTACCCAGACAGGGCCTGTAGCAGAACTGCTAAGTACCCTACGCAGGTGCAGGTCCTGGCTGAATTTTCCCTGACAGGTAATTCTCAGGAAATTCCCAGGCTAAAATGTTGCTTGGGATGTATTTGGCGAAAAGGGATGTGAAATTATTCTCTTTTCACATGCTAACTGGATGTGATACCACAAGCTCCTTATTTGGTAAAAGTAAATCGGCAGCATATTGACATTTTTGGAAAAATAAGGAATTTAGCATTTGCGCTACTCTGTTTGGATCAAAAAATGCAAACAGAAAGAAACTTATAGATATTGGCACTAAAGCATTGATATCATTTTATGGTGGAAATCCAAAGACAGAGACTCTGAACCTACTACGATAAAATCAGTACTTGAAAAAAATCACAACTGCCAAAAAAGTGAATTCAATATTGCAAGATTACCAGCTACAGAAGATGCTGCTATTTGAGGAGCAGACATTCTATATGCAGTTTGTCCAATGTAGAAAATACAAAGTGCAGTTTGTTCAATACATTTTTTAGCTGTTTTGCAAAACCGCCAATCGAATATTTGCTTCATTTATAGATACTTCATAGTGTAATTTACACTGTGTTATTGCAAAAATTACTTTTTTAATAACTTATCATGTAAACCTTTGGTAGTTTTACTGCTCTCGTGAAAATTTCAGAAAATAGACATACTGCATATAGAATGTCTGCTCCTCATTTATCATCTTCTCCGCATACATTTACAATGTCTTTGTTGAAAAACTATGAACACCAATATTGCTAATCCCTAAGAGTGGGGTTGGAAAAATGTAGGAGACCAACTGCAGCCCAAACATGTGAAATGAGCCCTGCACCACTGATCAGCCCTGATCATATTTAATATGCAAAACGGATTCAAATGAGCCGTGTGGTAGTGGTAGATGTACCTGTCGACGTTGTGGTGTGGAATGTACTGAGATATGTTGTAACTGTTCTGGTAGAGATTGCACAAATAGTGCACCGAAAGAAAGTGATTGACAAGAAATTGAAGAAGACTATTACATTAAGCTTTTCTCTTATGAAAGACGTAATACTTATTTACAAAATTAATTTGCATTTGTAATATAAAAAGCATTTTGATTAATAAAAATTAATAATAAAATCTATTAATAAAACTTATTTTTCTAAGAAACTCGTTAATCCATTCATGCGCGTCTTTATTTTAAAAGTTAAAAAACTCATTGTAAACACTTAGATTTTCTAAATTTTTAGTATGTCAAAAACATCTCAACAACAAACTTAAAAATTTAAATTCCATCTTTGTGGGAATTTGTTATACCCAAAAAAACTTATATTTTTAGGAATCTCGTTAATCCATTCATGCGCGTCATTTCTTTAAAACTTGGGCCAAAAAAAGCATTTTGCATACTTAGATTTTTCTAAACTTTTAGTATGTTAAAAAGATACCAAGAAAGAATTGGAAAATTCAAATCTCGTTTTTGTGGGAATTATTTGCACCTAACACCTACTTTTTGCGTATTTCTCCTGTACATATCTTGTCGAAAAAATTTGCGAAATCATCCAAATAATTGAACCCAATAAGAAAAGTAATAATCGCAACTATTTGTAGTGTTTCGGTCATCGTAGCAGGGTGCAAACTTTATAGAAGATGTCTAATAATTTTTAAAATGTTCTTCAAGGTTTGCACAAATTTTTAAATTTTTTTTGATGAAGCTATTTTACGTTTTCTTCTTTTTTTTTAAATAATTTAACAATGTTCCAGGGGAGTGGAAAAGGGTGCAAAAATCTTATTTATTATTTTTTCACACCCTACAATGTTGTTTCAAAATTTTTGCAATTTTTGTCCAACTGTTCACTTTTAAAGTCCTTAATGACTGGCCTAGCCTAGGAAAATTCATAATTGTAATAATGTATTGGGTATTACCACAAAGTAAATGGCTTATATGATGTCTAATGAAATGTCATATAATCTGCAATAATGGCCCCAAGTGTAAAATTACAGAATTAATTCAAGATCTGTTTCAGGAGACGATTCACCGTTGAAAATGGTACGGTATCGAGGACTTAGTCGAGCACTTGTTTTGTGAATGGATCCGACGATGTTCTCGATTTTGTCACTGGTCACTATACCTAAAATCAAGTTAATAATTCTCGGATAAATACCAATGATTCGCATAAATCTGTTTTACATCATCTGGAAAGTTTTACTTGCTACAGCCCACATGGGAGTATTGTAGGTGAGTATCAAATGAGCAAAAGTTTTATAGATTGTAATTTTCTTTTTTTCAGTTTAATTTTGTTCGAATAAATGAGTGTATATGGCAGTGTTAGTGTGTGAGTGACCAGGAATATTGTGATGATGGAAAGTGGATGTGATCGAGTGGTAATCCTTTTGAAAGCCCCTCCGGAATGTCAATGACAGAAGAATGACTTTAACGAAGAATTGTCATCAAGGTAAGTGGTAGGATTAGGTTGCCACAATTTTACCACTTTTAGGTTGTAATTTTTATCAGAGTAGGGTAGACTGGGTACGGTTGTGACAATTTTGGTTTGATCGCCAATAATTTTGTTAATTTATTAGTTAGCTGCGAGAAAAGTAATTTAAATCTTAATTTGTACTTTTGTCTACGTAAAAATACCAAAATGTTGTTCCTAAATACGCTGTATTAGTTATAGGATCAAATTTAAAAAAATGAGAAAGTCTCACAACCGACTACACCCCAAGGACGCTTGTGACAGTGGTTGGGGTCAGTAGTGACAAACATACTCAGAAATGGTTTGTAATTACTTTTATTGTTAGAAATATGTAACATACACAACATAACTGTCTTCTATAAAAAGTTAACATTCATAATAATTAAAGTAAATGAACTTAAATCTACGATCACTTCTATTCTTACAATTAATAATGCACTGCAACATCTAATGTTATTATAACCATCTTCTTTAAAATCAGTCAAAATGTTTTGTTTATCAGTCGAAATTACCGTAACTATGACATGCTTAACAAATATTCATGGACTGCAACATTTAGGGCCGGTTCCGCCAACTCTGATTAAATCGATGTTTAACTAATCACGGTTAATGGTTAATCATGATTAGTTGACCAACATTAATGACAAAGCGTTCCACCAAGCGTTTATTATCTTTGATTAGTTGACTGCTTTTACTTCGAGTATACTCGGTAATAATTTTGCAAAGGCTGTTCTGATTGGTTGATATATACATACTAATGATTTCATCCCATTGAATATTTATTGCTGCATCATCTGGGGGGCAAAGATTCTGCAGAAAGTCGTGCTTTATTATGCAAGACTGCAGTTGCCACTATTACTGGTAAAACATTTCTTTGTTGAAAACGCATTCCTGTTGCTAAACATGGAAATCTACGTTTCCAAATGCCAAATGTTCTTTCAATAACGCAACGAGTTCTTAGTTGCGACTCGTTAAAAACATTTTCAGCATTTGTTTGAGGGTCTAATAATGGCGTTATTAAATATGGTTTTACTGCATAACCACTATTGCCTAAGATTAAACTATTGCCAAATTCATTATCTTCCAGACGTACTTGCAATCGAGAATTGTTTAATATCGTGGAATCATGAGTTCCTCCAGGCCAGCGTGCAACAAACAATGTTTGATATTTTTAAATGAACATCACATGTAGCTTGCACGTTAATAGAAAAATAACCTCTTCTATTTCTAAACACTTCAACATTCTTCCATCCGAATGATTGAACTTTAATATGTGTGCAATCCAGTACTACAATAACTCTTGGAAATCGAGCAATTTCTAAAAATCTATTTGTTCAGATGTTATTTCTGCTGGTGTGGTAAGAAGCTTTATATAAGTTGGTCGCAACCTGGCAATAGCCCTTATTACCCGATGAACAATTCGATGTCTGTTGGTTTTACTGACTCCTGCAAAGTCGCTCATTGCAAGCAGATGCGATCCTGTAGCATAATATCGCTAAGCAAGCAGAAGTTGCTTTTTTGTAAATTTCGTAAAAGTCGGGTCTTGCATTTATCTCTCGCAGTCTTCTATTTTTCACATTCACAATATCTTCATCATCTGAAGAAGTAAAGATATTATTGTAAAATATTATTGTAAATAAGGTCCTCCAGGTTGGGGGTTCTACCGACGGGCTGGCTCCTCGTCGTAGGTAAAAAATGTAAAATGCTCACAAACCAAACGCCAATTCGCTAGGTTGGTAGTTTAGTATCGGACAACGTCGCAAGACGTTTAAAACCGACTTATTTTTTCTTCATTATTGTAAATGATATCAAAAAATAATCGCTTTTTTGGTTTATTTTTTAGGCTATGTATGTTCAAAATGTCAACATCACAGAACAAACTATTTACAATGGTCAACATTTATTCTATTGAAACAAAACAAATGCGCCGGTCATTAACCGTGGTTAAACTCGTCTAATGGCTCAAAATCGAGCGATTAGTTTGAACGCTGTTTTTCATTTAACCGTGATTAACTCCAACTAATCATGATTAATGTATTTAATCAGTGTTGGTGGAACCGGCCCTTAATGTTATTATAATAACAGTCTTGTTAGAATTAGTCAAAACGTTAACTAAACTTAAAAAACCGTAACTATGACAACATGATTAACAAATATTCATAAACTGGTAACATCTAACGTTATTATAACAACCTTCATTCAAAACGTTATCTAAACTTAAATTAACTGTAGGTAACTGGAAAAAGTTTTACTAAATTGTAACAAAGACTTTTTAAAAAATAAAGATTATGATCTGGTACTCGGATTCTAATTCTTCTTTGATGTACTCCGGGGCCATGTATGGGGTACCCTTTATGACTAATTTAATTGTTCTGTCTTCCTTGAACCCGTAGGTATACCCTTGTATACCTCCGGGGGAACAAGGAGGGTATTCTTCAGTGCGTCATGATCGGACCTGGTGGCCGTGTAAATCCAGGTCTGGCCCCGGATGTGTTGGATTCTGATGTCTTCTTTTATAATTGATTTGATATTTGCCATGAACTCCCTAAGGTCGCCAATCGGTGTGGAAAGTACTATTGGTGGCAGGGTTGTAATGTTTGAAACATTTTGTTTTAAACAAGGTGTTTTAAACATGTTTAAAACAAAATTCATTTAAAACAACAATTTGTTTTAAACATGTATTAAATGCGTTTAAAACAGGTGTTTAATTTTGTGTAAGTTTAAAACATGTTTTTTTTACATTTTTCAATTTTTTCTTAAAGATTATTAATAATACTTTATTCAAAATTTATCTTCTTCTTCTTCTTCAACTGAATGAATTCAGCCTAAGCCTAGAGCTTGTTATTTCCAGCCACTGCTTCGTTTCCTCGGCAGTGCTAGATCTATGAGCATATAAATTGTTTAACGTCCGATAGGTAGTTTGCTAGACTTGCCTACAGACGAGCCTGTAACCCTGGTTTTTATGTTAATGATGGCAATTCATTAACCCAGGAGGACCACCGGCTTAACGTGCCTTCCGAAGCACGGAGACGTCATAAGAAAGTTGCCCTTCTCCGGATTTGAACCCGGTACCTCGCTTTCGCAGTTGATCGCGTTACCTGCAAGGCAAATGACCGTCTCAAAATTTATGAAAAATAAAAAAATTTAGCTACGGAGGTTCGAACCACCGTCCCTTTAAGTCCTACACGCTTTACCATTCTAAGTGGTCACTGATACAACTACATAGGGGGGTCCATAAACTATGAGAAGCGTGTTTGGCGATCCCCCCCCCCCCGCAGTAAGATTTTGTGAGATTTGGCTGGACCCCCTCCCACGTCCCCCTAACCTCATTTGAGATTTTTTTAAATGTAAATTCATTGGATTTATTAAAAAAAACATAATTTTAAAGTTTTTTATCAAGAATTCTTACCAAAAAAAGTTTAATTAAAAAATTTTCTTTAAAACAATTGCAACAAAATAAAAACAAAAAAAACAATTTTTTTATTATTAATACATCTTTGAGTAGGAAAGCTGAAATTTTCAGAAAAATGTTTTTTCCGATTAAAAACCAAACGGCCATAGAGATTTTTAAAAATCTTTGGAGGCAGTTTTTGCATGCTTACTCGGAAGGTGTATAAAGCTAAAGGGCACAAATTTTTTTTTAGTTTTAAACATTGTTTTAAACATGTTTTTCTGTTTAAAACATGTTTTTTTTCTAAGGTAATAAAAAACCGTTTTAAACATAAAAAACTGTTTTAAACATAAAAAAAACGTTTGTTTTGTTTTATTTAAAAAAAACATGTTTTTTTACAACCCTGATTGGTGGTGGCTTGATGGGTTTCGGCGGGGCGGTGGTGGTTGAAGTGCCAGGCTGGACTCTCTGGGAAGGCTGAGGCCGCGCTCGCCTAGTCGAGGGTACACAGAAAAAAAAGGTGTACTTAAAAGTAGAACAATTTGTGCCTAGATTATCTACAGGTACAAATTAGGTGAAAATTAGGTACAATTGTACTTAATTTTAGTCAAATTCAGTCTCTAGCGCAATTGTACTATTTTATAGCACAAATTGTGCTAGATTTTTACACAATTTGTACCTGTAGACAATCTAGGCACAAATTGTTCTACTTTTAAGTACACATTTTTTTCTGTGTACGACTCTCCATGATGATTCACTTGGAGACTGAGGGAGTTGCTCCGGGGCTTTTTCCAGGATCCCGAAACGATTGTACAATGAAATGCCCGGAGCAACTTGTTGGATTGGTATGGTTTGGAATTCTGTTTTCATGTTGATAGGTGGAGGTATAGTAGAAGAAGAAGTAGATTTAGCGGAAGGATTTGAGACTACGTCCATGAGATCGTTGTTAGCCATGGCCAGGGAGGCTTGTAGAATGGTGGTTTTCTTGGTTTGTAACGGGTGAGAAGGTTCACCCGTTACTTGCCGGTTCTTTTTTGGTGCTGTGCTTTTCCTTTTATGAAAAGCGCGCTTTCGATGTACTTCTGTCACTGGTTTTGTTTTTATAGTTATAGCAGGCGGACTCATATGCGACACGTCTATCTCGCACCAACGCTGTGGTGCGAATCGCAAAATTTTTCTTTTTCTTTTAAAACAACTATTAAAATTTAATATTTACAAACAATTTCTGCAACATACACATCAATTTACAAATATACACTATTTACAAAAGGCGTCCAGGTTACAGTTGTTGGTTTCGAGAAAGGTCCGCTGTTCCCACTGCGACGGCAGTATTCCAGCAGGAGTGGAGTGGTGGTGTTACTGGAGGTCTTCCCAATGAATTTTCCTGGAAAAGAGTGTAAAAACCAGGCTCCATGATTAATGTGTGTAGGGGTGTTATAAGTAATTTAAAACATGATGTATTAATCTGTGTTTAATTTTCCTGAAGGGCATATTATGTTTTCTAATTGTGTTGATGTGGGCTGTACTTGGGTTCCGCCTGACCGTGTTTTCGAAAAATCCTATGGCGGTGCGATGAATGTGGGTTGAAATAAGTGGAATGTCTGCATTTACGTGTAGATCGTGAATTGGTGTGTGTCTGGGGGCCCCGGTGATCAGCCGGAGGCACTTGTTTTGGAGTACTTGGATGGCCTTGATATTTGAGCGAGCCGCTTTGCTCCAGACGGGGGAGGCATATAGGAGAATGGGTCGGATCATTGACTTATAAATTAGGAGACGGAGTTTTGGATTTAATTTGTTTTTGGAGTTTAGGAGGGGGTACAGGGCATGCCTTGCACGAGTAGCTTGTTTGATTTTATGGTTGATGTGTGGTCTGAAGGTGAGTCGTTGGTCCAGAAGGACCCCTAGGTATTTAGTCGTGGTGGAATTTTCAATTTGGGTATTGTTAACTGTCAGTATTTTCGTGGTTGGGTCTCGTCGATGGGTGAATGTGGTGATGGTCGTCTTGGAGTCATTGACTTTCAGACGCCAGTCATCGCAGTAGTCTAAAAAAGGTAGCTAGAAATTAAGGTGGGCCTGTACGACGAAGGTTTCTTGGGTGGCTTGTTGCCCTTCCGGATTAGCACTAACCTGGCGGTCTTCCAGTCGGCAGGAAATTCGCCCTTTGCCAGACAATCGTTGAAGACGCTCAGGAAGTGCTCGGGGCATTTTAAAGCCGCAGTTCTCACTATCCTGCCCGGGATACCATCCGGGCCGGGTGCCTTATCAGAGGGGACCTTCTCCGCCGCCGCTATTAGTTCTTCAACGGTAAACGGGTTGAAGGCCCCCTGTGTCTCTTCATCTCGGGGGACTTTTTTTTTGAGGATTTTATCCTCAGCTGTTATAGGATGTGTTGGGAATAAGTGTTCGACTATCTCTCTTACCTTGTCAGGAGACAGTCCGTGTCCTTTCCCGCCGCGCAATTTATTGCGCACGATTTTATAGGGAAGTCCCCACGGATCTTTGTCCAGAAGGTCCTTCCAGCATTTCCGCTTGCTTCTATCGATCATGATCGAGAGCAGTTTCTTTGCTTTCCGGTGGCTGCGTTGGGCTTCGGATCTTTCCGCGGTGCCCGCAGCCGCCTTCTGGACTTTCCGTCTGAGCCGTGTCGCCTCCCTCCTGGCCTCCGCGATGTCGGGCGTCCACCAATGGACCGGGGGCCTGTGGGAGGGTGTTCTTCGGGGCATGCATTTATCGCACACCCGGCTCAGCATCTGGACTAATTCCTCGGCCTCCCGTATCGGGGGGGCATTCTTTTCGGCAGCGACTAGATCTTCTTTATTTAGTTTTCTAGAGGCCCATCTTTTTTGGGGTCTAGTTGGCTTGGGCTTTAGGTTTTGAGGCCCCTCCACACAGAAGAAGATGTACCTATGGTCGCTGTGGTTCTCTATATAGAGGACCGCCCATTCGGTAACCCTGTGGAGTTTGGAGCTGGTTGCAAGAGTGATGTCCATTATGGACCCAGCTCCCCTGCCAACAAAAGTGGGCTCATTTCCCACGTTGGCGACGCCGAGGTTCATTTCGCTCAAGATGTCGGCGAGCGTTTCCCCCCGGCTATCGCTTTCCAACGAACCTCATTCAGGAGACTTTGCATTAAAGTCGCCGCCCACCACCACCATCCTTTTTACGCCGCTTACGCTGCCCCTCAGCGACTCCAGCTGTACGGCAAAGGTGTCGAGGCTGTCCGAAGGGGAATAGTAACAACTATAATAGGTGACCCCTCACCCGTTCCGCTGCTTCTGACGCCCTTTGTTGTTGATGGCAGGTAGATGGCCGCCCTGCCTGTGACGTCTCTCAGAATGTCTTTTGAGGCTGCGAGATTTGGCTCAGAGAGTAGCGCCAGATCGAGCCGCATGCTCCTGCCTGTAGCGGTCAGGAGGTCATATGCGTTCCTCGAGGTTCAGGTTTGCCTGTAGACAGCGGAGCCGCGACCCACTTGGGGGAGTAACTTGGCTCCCCCTCCGCCTCTTTGTCTTTAGTTTAAAGACTTATTAGTTTTTGTTGTTTGTGGGCGCAGGAACTTGTCCTGTGCCTCGCGGTTTTTTTTGGGTCGCTATAGTTCTCTGTGAGGCTATGCGGTAAGCGACGCTCGCCAGGTCCTCTTCGGGGGATGATGCCACGCCGATCTCCCTGAGGTAAGCCGTATACAGGCTCTTCAGCTTGACGTAATCCGTGGGGAGTCCCTCGCCGTTGATGTCGCATGCGAGGCTCACCCTGTTTATACCGTCGACCTGATGTTCATCTGGCTTATTATGAAAATAAGCCAGGTATTGTCTTACATATATTGTCTCGCGTCCGCTTTTCTCGTAATCGAGCGAGCTGATAGCGGCCGCCTTCTTCTGCTTGTCTCGTAAGTTTTGCCACAGGTGGCTCGATGAGTCCCTCTTCAGTCGTTTTGGGGGGTGGAGGAGAGAGCGTGACGTTCTCATCGAACCTACCTTCCTTAGCCGATTTGATAGCTTCGGCGTCGCTGCCGATGGCAATGGCACTATTGGTCTTTCGGACCGCGCCCGTTTCTCCGGATAGTCCTTTGTTTGGCGGATTTTGTACCTTTTTTCCATTTTGTTGTATTCCTGTACTAAATTAGCACGCCTTTTCGTAACAGTTCTCGTGGAGCTTTGCGGAGAATTCCTTGATGGTGTCCATCGGTGTTCCCGCCTTGAAGAGGACCTCCATGACTGCAGCCAATTTAGCAGCGAAGTCGGTTGGGTCGATGCGGGGTTGCTCTTCTGCAGCAGGCGGAGTGTCGGGTCCGATTTCCTCGAGGGTGACCTCGGGGGATCTCGCCCGTATCTCTTCTGCTGGGATCAGGTCTGTCCGCTGGGTAGTAGGAGGGGAGCGCGAGGAGGAGACGCACGATGCGTAGGATTTGTTGGGTTGCGACCTGTGGGGTGGGAACTTGCCTCTTGGACCTTCTTTTCTGTAATTAAATTGGTTAGTGTCGTTGTTTAACCTATATCTTCTTGGGCAGCGCGAGCAGCCCTGGTAGCTAGCGGGGTGTTGACCACCGCAGTTTGAGCAGGTTGACTTCACGTTCCTGGGTCTGGTGCATTCAGATGTCATGTGCTCTTGTCCGCACTTGACGCACCTGGGGGTCGAGTTGCAGCCCCTTTGGGCGTGCCCGAACTGCTGGCACCTGAAGCACTGGTTGCTTTTTGCCTTCTTGTGCGGGTACTCGACTACGACGTTGAGTCCCGCCACTTGCTTCAGGTTGAAGATCTCCCTGTTACGGTCATCCTTGGGAAGGGTAACCATAATCAGGGGCATCGGCTTCTTGGAGCGGCGGTTTTTCATGCGGGCGACCTGCGAACATACGAAGCCCTGATTAGTTAAGTCGTTGCTTACGTAATCGATTCCGATGTCCGGGTGCACCCCCCTGATGACCGCCTTCAACGGTACCTCGTTCCTAATCTCGTGGGTGTAGAACCCACCCTTGCTAGGGTCGAGGGTCTCCGTCATGACCTTCCTCATGGCGCGGTGGTCCTCGATGGTCGCTGGGTAAATGGCTACACCTAGCTTGACGTTCCAAGCCTTGGTGTAGCTTATCTTCTTCAAGGTCAGGATGGCCTGAAGGGCTGGTCACTGACCGGGTTCCCGAAGAGTGATGGGTGGGATGCGCCGTGTCTTGGTGGTGTCAGTCTCCATCTCGTCGGGGGTTTCTTCAGTGACGGGTACCTGAGAGGTTGGAGGGGAAGTGGGAGGAGGAGGATTTGGCGCGCGTCTCTTCTTGAGGATCTTTTTCTTGGATGGTGGTCGTTTCTCTTCGGAATCGGAGGGACACGACGTGCTGATGGTCTCCATCGGCCTCTTTTTTATTCCCACCGTAATCCCAAGCGAAGTGCTTGGTGGTGGTGCGTCGTCTTCGGCTTTCTTCGGTGGGGAAGTTATTTGGATTTTTTCTCTGCCGGCGGCTTCTGCTTTCTGTTCTCTTCGTCGGAAGAGGAGGAGCTGGTGGACAGCTGTCTCTTTGGGATGGGGTCTTGCATAAACTCCATTTCTTGAGTCTCCGGCATGGTAGGAGACGGTACCATCGAGGTTACTTCTGGAGCAGGCTGTGGTGGAAGAGTGTTTGCAGGTTGAAGACCTGGTACAACTCCTGTGATCGTTTCCCCAGGTGGAGACGGACCTGGGGGCAGCGTTCCAAGTGGAGACGGACTTGGTACCGCTGCTGCGATCTTGACCTCAGGTGGAGATGGATCTGAGGGCAGCACTCTAGGTGGAGATGGACCTAGGGTAACGGCTGCGATGGCCGCTGGAGTAGGTGCAGGTAGGGAACCTGGTCGCTTCTTGGGGTCGCTGACTAGCGCGGAGCGGTAGGAGATGGGAAGTGGTTTGGGAGGGCTTTGTGAGTCGCGTGGAGGTTTACTCGACTGTCTTCTTATTCTTATTTGGTGGCCTTACTTTGGCTGCTTTTTGAGCGGCAGCTGCTCAAGCTTTGGTGGCTGCAAACCGTTCCCGAGGTGTAAGTCCGTTGGTTGGAGGGTGGACGGGGGTTCTAAGAAGAGGCTGGGGGTAGCTTCTACCATTGCCGTAGCGGGGGTACAGGTCACGCTCAACGATGGTGTGGTACTTCGGCGGTTGCTTGGTCACTACGGTGGGAAGAGCGGTGCATTGGGCTTTTCTTCCGGCGATGATTGCCAGTCGAATCTCTTCCGTTTTTCACGGGCGATCTTGTCTTGAAGTTCTTTCTGGGCCTTCGCAAAGGCCTTTCTCATCACCTGGTATTGCTTCTTGGAACGAGTGTTGATGAACTCGTCCCTGTTGTCGTCAGAGATCTGAATGTACGATTGGGCGTCGTCGTCATCATCTATCGGGGTTTGGGGGTCGCTAACTTCGGCTGCAGGGGTGACTGAGAGAGCTTCAGTCACTTACAGATCCAACATCTGCTGGGTGGCGGCGGCGATTTGCTCGTTGGCCGTCGCAATAACGGCCTTGAGCTCCTTGATGCGGTTGGCAACAAATACGGGGTCCATGGCTTTTATTTTAGGGACAGTTTAAGCGTTTCTGTCTCAAGGTGGTGAAAGGAGGGCGGAAATGTCTCTGAAACGGGTTTAAACACAACACACAATAATGGGGACAAAATAATAGTTATACAACTTGGAGTAATAAAACACAGTTGGTACTTTATTTTTAATAGCTCGCTTGTGTAATAACACTGGAAGATTGAAATGAAATTCAAACACTTGTGAATATTTGAGTGGAGGGCAATGACACTAAAAAATTTTTAATTTAATGCAAGGGACGGTAACTGCAAAAAATTAGGTCGCTTGGGTGTAAAAAACGTCGACCAATGAGACTAACCTCTTCTGTTGATTGGTGAGGTGGGCGAAGCCTGTGCACACAAATTCGGATACACTAGTAAGTGAGCGGTCGTCGTTAAACAAGCACTTCGAACTTACAGCACCAATTGGCCACTACAACACTGCCACACAACACTTTACACTGCTGAAATAAACTTTTAGAAGATTAGTTTTAGCAAGAAGTCTCGCTGTTTTAAATATAAATTTAGAAAGCAAGTTAATAAATTTATATTTGTCGCTTTGGAACTCTGAATTAAAAATTCGGGAGCGCTTTGAGAGTACGTGGGTTCGCTTTGAAAGATCAAATAATCAAAGCATCAGGTCTTCTTCGGTTTTGGTCGTGACAATCATGTTGAGATCGTCGGCAAAACCGACCTGTTCAACTCCCGGCGGCAAGGGGCGCCTCAGAACTTTGTCATAGTGGACGTTCCAGAGTTTTGGGCCGATAACCGAGCCCTGTGGCACTCCACTCGTAGGTTGGATAGATGTTTTAAGAAAGTGTTCGTCCACTAGAAGGACTATATTTGAGAAGTAGTCCATGACGAAGTTGATGAGATAGTCCGAGACCCACCACTTCGCCAGTTCTTCAACCATCTCTTTCCATTTAGCGGAGTTGAAGGCGTTTTGGACGTCGAATGTGATCAAAGCACACATCCTTCTCGTCCGCCACGTGCCTTTGCGAGCCGATCTGGCCGCCTCCGCAATTCTCAACAGGGCGTCTATGGTGGATCTACCCTTAGTGAAGCCGTACTGGTTGGGATTCAACCCGCCTCTGTCCTCGATTTCCTGGGCAAGCCTGGAGAGAAGCAGCCTTTCGTATAGCTTTGCAATGTTGTTAATTAAGCATATTGGCCTGTAAGAGTTGGGCAGGTCCAATGGCTTGCTCCCCTTCCTGACCAGCACCAGTTTAGCCGTCTTCCAAGCGTTAGGAAGAGCACCTTCCCTGAGGCATCTGTTGATTACCCCCAGGACGGCCTCCGGGTTCTCTTCGACCAAAGCTTTGAAGGGCTTTGTGGGAATCCCATCTGGGCCCGGCGCCTTTTAAATCATCCAAATGCTTTTGTTGTGATTGTATACCCAAATTAGTTTTATAAGGATTAATATTACTTATAATTAAAGAATTTTCAAAAGTAAAATTACTGAACGTATTTACAAAAACGTTATCACCAATTATTATTTTACAATTATTTTTTGATGAAACCAAGACATTGTCAATAATTTCATAATTATAAACATTATTTTTGCATTCTTCAGCAAGACGAAAACGATTTTTACATGAAACTAAAATTTTTCCATTTTGGAGTTGTGTGAAAAGTTTGTAATTATTATTAGCCATTGCAATGGTGCAGTTTTTGAAATCTGTAAATGAACACTCACTAATTCGCGGTTTTTCGAAACACACAATTTGATTTTCAATCACTTTGCACTTTTCGTTGGTCCAGATCTCTCTTCTTGTACCTTGTAGATGATATTTGCCTGATGGTATCAGCACATTGTTTTGTTTGTCAGGAATTGGATAAATTCTGGTATATTGGAATGGTGAGGAATCGAGGATAGGTATTTTTAAAATACATTTAATAATATCTTTTGTTGAAACGATTTGAAATTTTGAAAATTCTAAAATTTTGAAAGCATGTATGGTATCCAATTCAAGTAGTTCTGTTCTTTTATAAATTAATTTTAAATGATTAACAATTTCTTGTAATTCAGAGTCAGAAATGATTTCCAAATTAGTTATTTCAGAAAAAGCTAATGATACGCTTCTTTCAATACTCCGGAGAGCGTTTCATAATTTTAAACTTATGAAATTGTAATATTCAACTACCAGTAGGTTGTACAGAAGATTTTTTACGTCCTTGAAGGTCCTTTGAATATAAACGGAAATTTATAGTTGAGAAGAGGTCTAAGTAATAATCTACAAGTAGATATTAAATTTATACTTCTTATACAGAATTTATAACACAACAGTAATAAATATAGTCAGGACCGTCATCAGGATTCAAAGTTCATTGAAATAATTAGCAAACAAATTATAAAATCAAAAGACACCTTATCGGATTACATGTTTCAATCTCATCCACGATTCTACTCGTGAAGCTGAAATCATGTTTTTTTGAAGAATTGGTAAGTAACTTATATTTTCATAAAAAACCAGTACTTTAATACCCCTATTATTCCAATGTTGTCAATTGTTATTTGTCTGTTGGAGACATCAATAATTATTCTAAATCTATCAATGAGGTCTATACCCATTATACAACCCATTTGCAAGCCTTTAATAATCAAAATATTGTCCTCAACTGCATGATTCCCAATTTTGATCAAAACAACAGCACTTTTGTTAATTTGTGCAAACCTTTTGTTATTGGCAGTTACTAAATTCATTTGTTTTGACCTAATTATTTGCGTCTTAAATTGTTCAGGGTTACTTTCTATTAATTCTTGTGATATCAAAGACAGCTCAGCACCTGTGTCTATAAGGCAAGTGAATAGAACACAATTAATCAAAACCTTAATAAATGGTAAAGTGGCTTTGTTATCAGCTTCCGATAACTGATTATCATCACACGCGATGAACTCTCTAGGGTGTTGGTAGGAATTCACCCGTGTAAATCCTGAACTGTCTATACCTAAAAATTTGTAGTGCTCACTCTCTCAACTGCATCATTTGACTCGCTCGTGATGGCCTTTACTTCAGCATTTCTCACACCATCTTGCCTTTCCTGAGACCTATTGTATTCAGGACGTGTGTCCTGAATGTTTTCTGAAACGTTTCCTGCCCTCCCGCTGCAGTCCTTGGTTTATTGTAGATGGTGTAGTCTTGTATTTTAGTAGGTTTACGTCTGTTGAGTTTGGTTTCTTGTATGAAAATGATGTCGGGTTTTAAGTCTTGTATTAGGGTCGCTAGCTCATGCATTTTGCTATATAGTCCACCGCTGTTCCATGAGATCAAAGTTAATTTGGTTAATCTACACATTGTATTTGGTAGCCACCTCGAACACTATGTTTAATTTGGTCAGGGAGTCGGTGACTCCAGTGAGGCGGCTTTTAAGTTCGCGCACCATTTGAAGCATGATTGGAATGTTTAATAATTTGTCCAAGTCTTTGATCTCTTGGAACAGGGTGGTGAGGTCGTCGGAGTTGGAATTTGGTGCGGCAGGAGTGGAGTCGAGGTTGACTTCGACTCTTTTGGATAAAAATTGTGGATTCTGGGGACGGTACGGAAGGGCAGGGAAGGCTGTTTGATTATTTAAATTAATTTCGGGGGTGGCGGCTGTGTGGGTGAGGGGTGCATGACGCTTAGCTTTTGCACTAACCTTAACAGAATAATCCACGTACTTGCGGCATAGACTCCAATTTGCTGCGTGATCCCCGCCGCAGTTGCAGCAGCGGACCTTGTCGTCCTGGACCGTCCTGGAGCATTGGGATGTTGGGTGATCGCCAGTACATTTTACACATCGTGGGTTGACGTTGCAGTGCGAGGAGCCGTGGCCGAAATTTTGGCACCTAAAACATTGTAGTAGGTGCGTTTTCTGGTTCAGCTCCTCGAACCGGACGATGATTGGACCAATGTTTCGAACTGGTTTTATCTGCTGGAGGGTTGTGCCTGGTGCGAAGTTTATCAGGAAAGACGAGGTGAGGTCTCGGTATTTATTCTTTAGTTGCGTGATTTTTAGGGTCTTGATTGCATATTCGTTTGCGAGCTCTTCCTCGATGTACTCTGTTGCCATGAAGGGGGAACCCTTCATGACAAGCTTTATCGTCCTGTCCTCCTTAAACCCGTAGGTATACCCTTGTATACCCCCCGGGATAAGGAGGGTGTTTTTTAGGGCTTCCTGATCGTCTCTCGAGGCAGCATAAATCCATGTTTGCCCCCGAATGTGTTGGATGCGGATTTGTTCCTTGACGAGGGGCTTGATGTTGTTCATGAATGTGCGTAAGTCATCGATTGGTGTGGACAACACAATCGGTGGAGGCCTGGAAGGTTTAGTGGTTGCGGTAGCTGTTGTCTGGGCCCCCTGGGGAACGGGTGGCATGGCGCGCCTCGTCGAAGGAACAATCCTCCAAGTGGGGTCGGGGGTAGGTGGTGGAGGTAGAGTCTCGGGTGCTTTTTCTAGTATCCCAAATCTGTTGTAAAGCGAGATGCCTGGAGAGATTTGTTGAATTGGAATGGTGTGGAATTCAGTTTCCATGTTGGTAGGCGGAGGTAGAATAGCAGAAGATGTAGATTTAGTAGACTGATTTGAGATGACGTCCATGAGGTCATTGTTGGCCATCGCTAAGGAGGCTTGAAAAATGGTGTTTTTTTTTGTTTGTAACGGGTGAGAAGGTTCACCCGTTACTTGCCGGTTCTTTTTTGGTGCAGAGCTTTTCCTTTTGTGGAAAGCGCGCTTTCGATGTGTTTCGGACACTGGTTTAGTTTTCACAGTAATAGCGGGCGGACTCATAAAAGACACGTTTTTTTCGCACCAACGCTGTGGTGCGAATGAAATTTTAAGCAAAGTCGCTCGGGATTGGTGAATCAATTCATTCTATTGACAGTACGTGCACTTTCAACTGGTCTTAGCTTTGCGCAGAACTGGGATAACATAAGCGACACTTGCATTGGGATGCAGCAACAGTGCACTCCGAACGAAAATCATGGTTTTCAACCTTAAATGTGAGGGAAAAATGGCTTAAAGCGCCCAAGCGCAGCGAGGAGTGCTTTAAGTCGATTTTTCCTTGCACAACCACTTTTCCGAATAGTACATGTGCTAGAAAAATGGCTTAAAGCGCCCGAGCGCAGCGAGGAGTGCTTCAAGTCGATTTTTCTTTGCACAACTACTCTGCGTTAAAAATCCACTCTCACGAGTTTCACCCTTCAAAGATCCACCATTTCCTTAATCCACGGGCCTAGGAATATTTTTAAATTAGTTGTCGTTTTGATGAAAATGGCTCGAAGCGCCCGAAGGGTGCTGAGAGTCAATTTTGATGAAAACCACCCTTGCAAGAGTAGGATCCACGCGAAAAAGTAACTACCGTTTGTTAAATTTAAGTAACCCTTCTCTGAAGTAATTTTGGTTCTAAAAATTTGTCAAGTGCAACACTATTATGCATAACTGCACGCGTAACGACAACAGAATGCATTGATTCACCAATCACCCAGCGATTTACCTTCAAATTTGCAGTGAAAATCGAGCTTTTTTAAATTCGATTTTTGAAAAAACTTGGTTTTAAGGCCATTTTCCTCACCTAATTCTCTTATTTAAAGTGTGCTTTATCACAATAAATCGAGGTTTTAATCGTAAAATTTTTATGGGGGGGTCTACGTTTCCTGCCTTTCCCCTCGCTGGTTGTAGGCGGGGTTGATTGATGCGGTTGGTGTTGGGAGTAAATGGTTTCTCGGCTTGATCGTTGGTAGTGGCGCTGGCGGTAGTGGGGGCCTAGCTGTCGTGCGGGTTGGGATGATGAACGACGGGACGGCAGCATCGTTGTGCGTGGCCAAAGCCTTGGCATCGATGGCACTGGGAAGCGTGCGTGGCTGGGTGTGGAGATTCGATTTTGATTTGGAATCGAAGAATTGTTGTTAAGTCGAATATAGTGTCGTGTTCTGACGAACAAGCACTTAAGAGGTCCGTAGCTCGTTGTTCGGAGTTTACACTTTTGAGACAATCTCAAGGAGTAGGTTCAAAAAACAAATTTATCTTTAAACTATCCACAATCAATGAAACAAAATTTTTACCAGGCATCAATAAAATTTTACTCAGGCAAATTGGTAATGAAAAAAATTTTTATAATAAGCAGAAAACAGAATTTTTGTTAAATCAAATTCCACAATGAATAAATCAGATATAGACGAGATTTATCTACAAGTTCCCACATTTACTGTTTCAAAATTATTACTGTAACTTGCAAACAAATCTAGCATGATAAATTGTACAAAATGAAATAAAAATAAAAGCACAAATTTATTGTATTATTTTAAATCTCGCGCCGACCTGTTATCAACCACATAAAACAAAACTGTTAAATTTTTTTATACTTATTCACGAATGAAGTTCGATGTAACGTGTCTCACAATCGTAGATTTTAATCGTCGTATAAAAAATTTATTAAAGTTAATCTCGAAGTTAACTAATTATTGCAAATTTTAAAAATTGGTGCATCGAAATAATAAAAGTTGATGTAATACTCCAATCAAACTGTTATCCATTAAATTTCCAGGTTCGTATAAAATGTGACTCACATAACCTCTCATTGTAATTTTTATAAATTCCGTTTTCAGAAAAATAATATCGAAATAGCGCAAAACAAAAGAATTTAAATTCTAATTACCATTCGATGGCTTCATAAATTATTGTTAGATGTGAATAAAACTCGATGGAAAACATCAAAAATGCGGCCATTTTACAACTGCAGGTATCAAATTTCATCTCCAATCCCGGAAATCAATCTTGCAGAAAAAACCATCATATTCATCATACTGACACTGTACTCATCATAATTGCCACTATAATTTACAATTCAGGCCGAAATTCCAACACTTCACAACTTATCGAGAAAATTTGCTTCCTCGACAAACACAACTTAACACTCCGGCCTCTCCGTCAGTAATCCTTATCTCCTACAAAATTTTCCTTTCCTTTCTGTTCCAGGTTTTTGAAAACGTGGCCCACGCCGATTCGTTGATTTTTCCAGCCAAATTTGAAATTTTCCAAAAAAAATTGATATCACAAACTTTTAAAATTGCTTTTCAACAATTACCGCACCATCTAGAGTTATTTACAAATAACACGACGTTATAGTTTTCTATCAGCGCATTCACTTATTTATTAAAAAGAAGGTAAACAAATTAACAATGCAAAAATTTAATCAAAACAAAAATGCAGTCAAATCTGATTAATTTAACTTTTTAGATTTCTGGAACAAAATATCCATCTATGAAATCCTGTTTTCTTAGCAACAAGCAAAACAATGACCATTAAGAGAAAAACCATTCAACTTATCAGAGTAAAATTCAAAATCATACAAAATTCAATGAAAGGACAAATCAAAATCAATTGTGAATATTTTAAACTTTTGGTAACTACCCCTGTACATGTCATCATCCCCTTATTTTACGAATTCAATTTTTTATTTATAAAAAATTGTGAGTAAAATAACAACAAAAAAAAATTTCCTTAAACGTTAAATTTTCAAACTTCCCATTATTAAACTTATTTACAAATTATTTACAAAATCAAATGAAAGTCTCAATTAATAAACTCAATTGGCATTAAACTTATAATTTCATCCTTATTCTTATCTTACTTTAATTTTTCTCATCAAATTTACAATTTTATTTTACAAATTTACTGACTAATTCATCAAAACAATCCCCTACATTATGCAACTTTAAATTAGTTATCAAAAACTGATAGAATTCAAATTTCCTCCAAATACCTTATAACTCTTCAAAAATTTAATTTTTCCCTTGTGGATATTTAATAATTATAAAATTTTCACTCGTACCTCGTAATTTTACTAAATCTTAATTTTCAAATTGACTTTCATTTACTTAAATCCTTTACTGTGGCTTTCAAATTACTTAATCATTTTATTTTATTTCCCAATTAACTATTCATAAATTTCATATCAATTCATCATAATCTCATTTCACAATTTCATTAATTTTCCCCATTTTAATTAAACCCCCTAAAATTATTAAACTCCAAAATCTCACAGTAACAAATTCTTTAGATAATTATCAACTTTATTATTAATTTTTAATTATCTTGCCAAATACGACTTTAATTTTTATTATTAAATTTTGTTGTAAATTTTCCACCTTATTTTCAGAAAAATCTTCATTAATTAAAATTGCTTAGTATCTCATTTAAACTTTTATTCTACCCATGTTCTAATTCTTAATCTTTTATCACAATATTTGGTCAGGAATGTTTGATGCTCATATTCATAATTTTATTTTTAAATTTTTATCTTATGATCAAATTTACAGTTTTAATTTTAATTCAATTTTATTAAATTTACAGCTATCCCCTAATTTTATTTTATCTTACAAACTACTAAATTTAATTAATCAATTAACCAATCATACTATTTACAAAATTTTCAATTCACAAATTTTTACTATTATCTTAAACTTTATCATCAATTTCCACGTTAATTGCAATTGTCTTATTTTTCAAATTTCCTGATCTTTATCAATTTTGGTTCTATTTACAAATTTGTTTCCATCGCACCCTGCGATAAGCCCATTTTAACATGGCACACAGCCATTCCTTTCCTGCAACTTTCTTCGTGCAAGAAATTAATTTACAAAAAATTATTAATTTTACTAATTTTGAATTTTTGTCTGTGTTGTTTTTATCAAAATTTTTAAAATTTTCTTTAATAAAATATCCTAAATTTGCATACTCATCTTCCTCATTATTTGTTTGACATGAAATTAAATTTTGTTGTTGTCCATTCAGCTCATCATTTACTCGAGAAATTTTTAAATTCGCTAAAACCTCATTTTTAGAATAAATTTTTAAAATTTTTACCTCAAATTTAAATTCTTTTCTTTTAGCTTTACTTATGCCTGAGTCTTTTGTAAAATTTAATTTCCTTTTAGCTTTTAACTTTCTAAATTTTATCTCCCTAATTTCTTTACGAGTAAAAATTTTAATTTTATTTTCATCATCTACAATTTTACCACAAAAATTATCAATAACTAAATCCTCCGTTGCAATTATTGGTTTTAAATTTTTATTATCAATAGTACAATTTTCAATAATCAAACTTTCCTTCCCTATCTGAACAGCTTGACCTACTTCATCAATTTTATTGCAAACTTTTTCTATCCCCTTAAATTTTATTTTCGAAAGCTCCTCTGCGATTGCAGGTACCAAAAATTTATTATTGATAGGACAGATTGAAGCAATCAAATTTGTCTCCCCTATTTGAATACTTTTGCAATTTGTTCCTTTGCTCTGATCTAAATTATTGTTCTTTTCTATTGTTTTTGTTTGTTTTGTTGTTTCTGACAAAGTATGACCAATTTCTGCTAATTTTTCTTTAAATAACCTATTGTCCTCAATTAAATTTTTTACATTTAGTTCAATTTTACCCAAATTAGCAATTTTACTTTTAACTTCATTAATATCATTTTTTAGCTCTGTTTTCATTTCTGCTAATAAAGCTTTGTTTTCTTTCGACATTCTTTGAAACAACATCTCAAACTGGTTAATTTCCTCAACCTTTTGTTGAGGTTCTCGTGGTGTACTAGTCATCCCAGGTGAACCTGTTACATCCCCCTGTTCTAATTCCCCAACTGACTCATCACTAATCACCTGTATTGTTTCTTCCCTTGTCTCAGGTACTACTCTATCCCCAGGCACATTTTGTACTTCCATATCGGAAATGTCTTCCGATGGATTATCCCCTGTTATATTTTCCATTTTCAATTAATGTTACAAATAATCCCCTTACTTTCAAAAATTCCTACAACTAAATTTATAAAGTAAAAAAAATCCACTTTTGTTTTTCGGAGCCCCACGTTCGTGCGCCAATTAAAGCCGTCGTGTTCTGACGAACAAGCACTTAAGAGGTCCGTAGCTCGTTGTTCGGAGTTTACACTTTTGAGACAATCTCAAGGAGTAGGTTCAAAAAACAAATTTATCTTTAAACTATCCACAATCAATGAAACAAAATTTTTACCAGGCATCAATAAAATTTTACTCAGGCAAATTGGTAATGAAAAAAATTTTTATAATAAGCAGAAAACAGAATTTTTGTTAAATCAAATTCCACAATGAATAAATCAGATATAGACGAGATTTATCTACAAGTTCCCACATTTACTGTTTCAAAATTATTACTGTAACTTGCAAACAAATCTAGCATGATAAATTGTACAAAATGAAATAAAAATAAAAGCACAAATTTATTGTATTATTTTAAATCTCGCGCCGACCTGTTATCAACCACATAAAACAAAACTGTTAAATTTTTTTATACTTATTCACGAATGAAGTTCGATGTAACGTGTCTCACAATCGTAGATTTTAATCGTCGTATAAAAAATTTATTAAAGTTAATCTCGAAGTTAACTAATTATTGCAAATTTTAAAAATTGGTGCATCGAAATAATAAAAAGTTGATGTAATACTCCAATCAAACTGTTATCCATTAAATTTCCAGGTTCGTATAAAATGTGACTCACATAACCTCTCATTGTAATTTTTATAAATTCCGTTTTCAGAAAAATAATATCGAAATAGCGCAAAACAAAAGAATTTAAATTCTAATTACCATTCGATGGCTTCATAAATTATTGTTAGATGTGAATAAAACTCGATGGAAAACATCAAAAATGCGGCCATTTTACAACTGCAGGTATCAAATTTCATCTCCAATCCCGGAAATCAATCTTGCAGAAAAAACCATCATATTCATCATACTGACACTGTACTCATCATAATTGCCACTATAATTTACAATTCAGGCCGAAATTCCAACACTTCACAACTTATCGAGAAAATTTGCTTCCTCGACAAACACAACTTAACACTCCGGCCTCTCCGTCAGTAATCCTTATCTCCTACAAAATTTTCCTTTCCTTTCTGTTCCAGGTTTTTGAAAACGTGGCCCACGCCGATTCGTTGATTTTTCCAGCCAAATTTGAAATTTTCCAAAAAAAATTGATATCACAAACTTTTAAAATTGCTTTTCAACAATTACCGCACCATCTAGAGTTATTTACAAATAACACGACGTTATAGTTTTCTATCAGCGCATTCACTTATTTATTAAAAAGAAGGTAAACAAATTAACAATGCAAAAATTTAATCAAAACAAAAATGCAGTCAAATCTGATTAATTTAACTTTTTAGATTTCTGGAACAAAATATCCATCTATGAAATCCTGTTTTCTTAGCAACAAGCAAAACAATGACCATTAAGAGAAAAACCATTCAACTTATCAGAGTAAAATTCAAAATCATACAAAATTCAATGAAAGGACAAATCAAAATCAATTGTGAATATTTTAAACTTTTGGTAACTACCCCTGTACATGTCAATAGATTTGACGTTGTGTGTGCGTTCGAGGATGATGAGGAACAAAGGCATGGGTCTCTGGTCGCGGCCTCTTTTCAATTGTAGAACTGAAGTAGGTTCAAATCCTTTGTGGGTGAGTTCATCAATGATAGCAGAGGTGGTGGTGACTCCAGGAAGGCCTTGAATAACCACTTTTAAAGGTTTGTCTTTGGGTAGTTGGTATGAGTGAGTGGGTAGATTTCTTATTGCGCAGAACTTGTCAAGTTTTTGATAATCGTCCTCGGTGGCAGGAAGAAGCGAAATTCCTTCGTGGACTGTACGGATGCTTTGAAGCTCGATGTCATTGTCGTTGATCTCGATCTCGATTGATGGCCAGTTGGTGGTGTCATGTAACACAATTGGTGGAATTTTCATGCGTCGAGTGAGCATGCATGAACAATTCTTCACGATGGGTCAGGAGTCGGCTGTTGGGGCGGTTGTTCAGGCGCCTTCTCCAAAATGCCGAAGCGATTATAAAGTGTCACCCCTGGGGCCACTTGATGGATGGTTAGTGTAGCGTCGGTGAGCAAGTTCACCCGTTACTATCCTTTTGGAACGTTTAGGTGCGGTTAACTTTCTTCTGTTGACTGATTTTTTACGAAAAAGTTCGCTCTTGAACGGCGGTTCGTTTTCACTCATTCGCATAAGGCAAAACACCAACGCTGTGGTTCGAATGATTTGGCTTTCGTGGTGATTCTAATGTGCTTGGTATAAATGTTGATGCTGTCTGAGATTCATCTGGTAAAACTTTTGAGGTTTAGCTTCAACAACTTCCGTTACTGGTTGTAAATTTGACAGATTCAATTCGGTATCTAACATTGGCACAGGTGCAACTTCATCTCTGTTAGTAGTTTTTGCTGTTTCAAAATCGGCTTCTGAGAAAATTTGTGAATCAAATGGCTTTATTTCAGTCGCAGGCAGTTTTTATGTTTCTCCTTCATTGCCTGCAAACGAAACTCTTCTTGATCTTGTACATGCTTAGTACGGCTTAATTCGATGGCTTCTTTGGCTTGTGCCCACTGCGAAACCCTTTCAGAAATAGCAACATCAGATTTATGTCGCCTGGGTGGTATTTCTGCATATAAATACATAACATATTTACTATATTTAAAACAAAAAAAGTGAAATTTACCCTTGGATTGCTGTGTAGTAAGAACTTTCGATTTTTTTGTTCGTAGCATCGTGGGAGTATATTTGGACCAATCTAAATTTCAATTAATAACTACAAATATAGAGCGATTCATAATAAGAATTTATATTTCACTTACCGTTATGAACTACTGCTTGCTCGGTATTATTTTCGTTCGCACTGTCATTGCTATCATTATTTTCTTTCGCACTGCCATTGTTATCGTCATCTGTAATAAGCCAAAAATGTTACGTTGATAAAATGCAGAAGTTTTATACATATACCAAAGTTTTGTATGAAAATGTCGTCCATAAAAGTAATTGAGTTTTCTGGATTATTTCTGAAATGTATTATATGTCAGAAAATTTTTAAATTTTACTGATACTTTGGTGTTTATGTGATTTATTGTACTTTTTTGTATGATGTTTTATTTTTGTTACTACCTCCTTGTTTAAATCAATTTCTTTTTTATTAGACAATTATTAATGCTTTTGTTTTCTTTTAATTAGCATCATATAAGGTGATTACTGCAAGATATAATTTTAAGTTGTATTACCACTAATTTTTACTCAAATTTTAGAAAATCAAATTTTTGGGCAACTCTGAAAGTGAGTGGTATTATGCACATGAATGTATAAGATGAGGCTAGGTAATGCATAAGACTACGCACATTATCTTAGATATATTTTCCTATGTTATTTACTATTTTTAAGAGTACCCATATAAATCCTAATAGTGTTTTGCAACTTTTTTGCCATAGATGAGGTTCAAATAATCATAATGAAACGTCGTAAAATAAATTGCAAACTTTAATGCAGTATATTGTAACAGAACAAAACATAAGAACAAAACATTCTATGAAAGATTATTCATTCATCACAACTAAAACAAATAAATTCACCCGTTACGTATGTTGTGCAGGATTCGTGCCACCAATTATTACATTTAGGGCACATATCCAGTCTTCGACGGAAGTAAAATATGACTCACGACAGCCTGGGCAAACCACATCATCCTTTTCTTCTTGTTTTTTATTCTTTTTTTGTTTCTTTGAAGTTGAAGGTTTTATATCAGATACAAGTTTTCTTTTCGCTGTTTCTACTTTCTTTTTTCTTTGGCTCTCTTCATTTCAGAAATGTTTTTGGTGTACTTGAAAGTATTTCCGATTTTTGAGACCGATTTTTTGATCGAATAGATTGTTCGCTTATTTTCGGCAAAGGTATAATATCTGCAACCGACAGATTCCAAGCAACAACATTTGAAATACTTGGACTGTTTGGGATTATTATACCGTTTTCACACTCTATATCAAGACTGATGATGTTTTCGATTGGTGGGGTAACAAGTCTTGGAGAAGTGCGATTAAATTCATTAGTTTCTGCATTCAAAGGAGTGTCAGATTCATCATCCAGTTCTACGGTATCATGGAAGTTCTCGTTTTTTGTTCTAGCAACATTAATTGGTATATCTGTAACTAAAGATGGAGCAAAGTCATCATCTTGAAACTGGTCTGGATTATAAGGATAAATTCCAAAAGCCTTGAATGAGTTCTCAGCTTTGATGATTTCTTGATATTAGCATAGGAGATATTAAATAATCCAGCAACTTGAATTTGAGTTATTACTTTCCCCGGATTATTTATCATCCACTTGTCGCATTCTCCTGCTGTAAGCATTCTTTAAAGGGCCAAAGAAACCTACATCCAAGGGCTGCATTCTGTGACTTGCATGGGGCGGTAAGGATAGTAAATCAATGTAATTATTTCTGCAATAATGGATAGCTTGTATGTCACTGTGAGAACTGTGGTTGTCAAGGACCAGAAGCACTGGGTTTACTGTAGTTTTTTAAATATACTAGCC
Source organism: Rhagonycha fulva (assembly GCA_905340355.1). Classification (NCBI taxonomy): domain Eukaryota; kingdom Metazoa; phylum Arthropoda; class Insecta; order Coleoptera; family Cantharidae; genus Rhagonycha; species Rhagonycha fulva. The sequence goes on along the minus strand of HG996554.1, from coordinate 17,898,583 downwards.
ATTGACAAAATAGTTTAATATTGATGAAACCAAATTCAGATATCATGTATCTGCCGGTGCATTTAGAAAGAGTTCATCTTTCATTCTCTTTCTGGAAGAGATCAATTCTGGGGTAACGTATGTACATACCGGTTGCACTGAAACAACATACAGCAGTTACAAGTTGTCCCCTATCTGCACTAGCTACTTTTCCTATAAATTTCTTTCTTTTTTTAGTCAATACTTTCGGCAATTTATTGGGTACGGTTGATAACCCTGTCTCATCCATGTTGTAAATGGAGCTTGGTAAGCATTGTTTTTTTTCGTACAGGACCATAAGATTCTTGAAAAACCTATCTACTTGAATTTTATTGAATCCCATGATTCTTCCCATCGAACATTTCTCTGGCTTTTTTTCAGCCCAAATGATTCATACATTGTGTTAAATGAATATCATATTTAACTTTAATTATATCATCTTGTACTTACCCCGATAAACACTATAATTTAGGAAACTACAGTCAAGATTGATGAAAGCTTAAAACGACTTTATCGTAAAATCAAAGTCGATCATGCAGATTTCAATAAGTGACTGCAATGTAATCTTCATTTTTTATGATATCTAATTGTTCATAATATTAAATAGATGGCTTGTTGTTTTCAAATAATGACTGCGTACTCGTTTTCGTTTTCTTGTTTGACTTTTCGGAGTAGAAGGTTCTCCTTTGCCTCCTTCGTCGGATGTGGGTTTCTTGACTTTTTGGATTTTATGATGGGCTCGAAGCCAAAGCGAGGTGATGCACCGAAGGTGCATCATGCGTAGTATTTCAATTGAGTTGAAGTTCGAGGTGGGCGTGGTAAACTGTAATTGGTCGGAAGGCGTGGTCTTCTAGTAGGGCTCGTTGATTATACGAGCACATTGAAGCTTCGTATGAGCGCTTTACTACGGTTTAGGGGGAGACCGATTGTTTGCTTCACTGATCGCGCGATCATTTCAAGTCGGATGATTCGCGGTAGAAGATTGTTTTGTATTGGGGATAGGTTGTCACTAACTAATTGTTTTTGGGATTGGTGGTTAACTGATTGTTTGTTTCACTGCACGGATGATCACTTCAAAGTTTGTGAATAAGGAAAAACCATTTTATGCCGAAGAGTTCGCGCTAGAAAATTGTTTTGCACTGGGGATGGATTTTCACTAACTAATTGTTTTTGAGTTGGGGTTTGTTGCACTGAGTGTCATTTTGGCGAATTGTTTGTTTGCCGTACGGGGGGTTGTCGCACTTTCGCGCTTGCACTTGGATTACATAAGTTTGTTAACTGAAGCACTAGTTGTTGTTGGAGATGTTGTCTTTGAGTTCTGTTGGGTTGAGGATGTTTTTGGGACGACCATGTTTCTTGAATTTGTTGGTGTCATATCTACCAAGTTTATTGATCAATGGATTATGGCTGGTGACTCATTTTTCGTAGAAGCGAGTGGTTTGTTTCTTGATGAAGTCTTGAATGGTGTCTGTCTTTGAGTCTAGGTGCAGTCTGTGGTTGGTGACGTAGTAAGGAGAATTCCAGACTGCGCGCAGTGAGTGAGCGACATTAAAAGTGCCGACCGCCTAATAAATAAAAAGAAAATCAGCATCGGATTCGCCGAGTGCAAACTCACAGAATTCACACGGTGCTTTCGATGCTGGGCCTCTGACCACAAATCGTCGGCTTGCGAGGGCCCGGACAGGAGAGGCCAATGTTGGAACTGCTGCCAGCCAGGTCACACGGTCGACAGCTGCACCAGCGAAGCTCCATCCTGCGCCGACTGCCACAGCCACAGAACAGGCAGGTGCCCACGAGGCACCACCAGCCAACGACGGGACTAACCCTCCCAAAGCGGCACCGGGAGGTGAGGCAACCTCCCGCAACAGCGGCCGGCTCAGGTTCCTGCAAGTGAACTCAGGTTCCTGCAAGTGAACCTGCACACGGCCAGGGCGGCACACGATCTTCTGCTCGAAACGGTCCACCGACTGAAGATCGATGTGGCGCTGCTATCGGAGCCAAACCTTCTGGGATCGGCCAATTTTATTAAAGACCCTAGTGGTAGGGCGGCCATCTACCTGCCACCAACAACAACAGTAGAAGGGTTAGGCAGCGGAGAAGGCTACGCTTGGGCGCAGATTTGGGGGGTCAGAGTAATTAGCTGTTATTACTCGCCAAATGACTCGATCGAAGACTTCAAAGCCCAGCTAGACCTTCTAGCTGCGGAGGCCAGAACGGCCCGAGCCCAAGGAAAACAAGTAATAATCGGCGGGGACTTGAACACGAAGTCTCCGGAGTGGGGCTCGCCCGAAGAGGATCCGAGAGGAGAAGCCCTAACGGACATCCTAGGCCAGGCCGGGCTAGAGGTGGAGAACGTCGGCAACACCCCAACGTTTACTAGGGGAAACTCCACCTCTATCATCGACGTAACTTTGGCCACCAGCCAGGCAAGCCAAAATATTAGGAATTGGAAAGTTCTAGATGAAGAGACCCTGAGCGACCATCGGTACATCTACTTCTGCTTGGAGAAACTAGCTCACGACAGAGCACCACAAGCAGAAGGATGGTCATCCAACAAGATGGACCAAGAAGAGCTCAGGGAACGATTCAAAGTAAGAACAGAAGAGCATCAACCGCAAAACGCCGAGGAGCTAATGGAGGCTCTGATCGGAGCCTGCGACGAGGCGATGCCAAGAAGGCAAGGGCCGAAAAGGCGACCGGTCCACTGGTGGACACCGGAGATCGCCGAGGCTCGGAAAACGGCAAAGAGGCTGGACAGAAAAGCCCAGCGGGAAAAAAGCCAAACTTCTATAGAAGAGTACAAGAAGAAGCTTAGACAAGCCATAGCAGACAGCAAGAGAACTTGCTGGTCTAAGCTTCTTCAAACCCTAGAGGACGATCCCTGGGGACTGGCTTACAAGATAGTGAGGGGGAAACTAAGAGGAGGCAGGAACATGAGCGGACCAAGCCCATCCAAGGTCCGGGACATAGCAAAGGTGTTATTTCAGACACACCAGGCTTTTGTCGAAACAAGAATGCCTTCTCCTCTACCAGAAGAAGACCTCTTCACTATCGAAGAGCTTAGCAAGACTGCCCACAGACAAGGCCCCTGGCCCAGACTCTGTCCCAGGACTGGCAGTTAAAATAGCTGCGACGGCGTGCGGGTCAGCATTCCTAGCCGCATTCAACAACTGCCTCGTAAAGGGAGAGTTCCCGACGAGGTGTAAAAAGGCTAGGTTAGTTCTGGCCCGCAAAGGCGATAAACCAATAAACGAACCCAGCAGCTACAGACCGATATGCTTGCTGGACCACGTAGGCAAGGTGTTGGAAAGAATGATTTTAAACAGACTGCTCCAAGACATAGAAAACAGCGGCAACCTGAGCGAAAGGTAGATCCACTATGGATGCTCTCGAAGCCATAGTGGGAATCGCCGGGGAAGCAATACAGGCCACATGGAGAACCAGGAACCTATGCCTTGTTGTCACTCTGGACGTCCAGAACGCATTCAACTGCGCAGGATGGAAGCACATACTGACTTCGCTCAGGACCCGAAAGATTCACCCCAACATCTTCAACCTAATCGCAAGCTACCTGGAAAGTAGGAGCGTGCAGCTAGAAGATGGGGACATGGAAGTTACAAGCGGCGTTCCACAAGGGTCCGACCTTGTGGAACGCAATGTACAACGACGTCTTCGAGCTTGAACTGCCAGAAGGCGTGACGATCATCGGATTTGCCGACGACCTGACCCTAATAGTGACAGGTAGAGACGCGGCAGACGTAGATCGAAAAGCTAACGAGGCCATAGCAATTATAAACGCATGGACAACCAGCCGAGGACTAATACTCGTCCCCGAGAAGTCTGAAGCTGTGTTAATCCGCGGAAGGAGGAAAGCTCCTAGAATGAGGTTACACCTGGGCAGGGCGCCAGTTGTAATCAAAAACAGCGTGACCATTCTAGGAGTGAAAATTGACAAAAACCTAAACTTTGCTGATCACATCAGAACGGTGTGCAGCAAAGCAACTGCAGTTGTGGCGTCTCTTGCAAGGCTAATGCCCAACATGGGAGGCCCTAAATCGACCAAAAGAAGAATGCTGGGCACGGTGGCCCACGCAGTAATGTTGTACGCCTCCCCTCTGTGGCAAGAGGCAACCAACATGGAACGCAAGCGGAAAAGACTGCAAGCCGCCCAAAGAAAAATGGCACTGAGAGTCACAAGCGCCTACAGGACCGCGTCCGGAGATGCCGTGCGAATCCTAGCCTCGATGCCTCCAATAGATTTATTGGCGACGGAGAGAGCAGATGCACGAGCGGGACTGGACTCGACTGCTAGGCAAAGGACTCTCGACAAGTGGCAAACAAGATGGGCCAACAACAACGGATGGATTAAAAGGCTAATACCAGACCTTCGTCCCTGGGTAACGAGGAAGCACGGGGAGGTGAGCTTCCATTTAACGCAAGCACTCACCAACCACGGATGCTTCAATGCTTCAACCAATGGCTCGGTTGGAGATGCCGTCGGGTCCTGGGGCACTTTTGACCTTGAGTGTTTTGATCAACTTGGTGATTTCTTCCATTGAGGACGGTTCGATTGTGGTTTGGCCATCGATGTGGAGCTCATATTGGATGTGTTTGTTGACCATGTCGATGTGGTCTTGGTTGGCTTTGTATGAGTTGGGCTTGCATTGATGTTCAAGGTTGGTAGCGAAGGCTTCTGATTTTTCTTTATCGCTTTTGGCTAGGGCTCCGTCTTGGTTGATCATGGCAGGGATTGGTGTTTTCTTGTTTTGATTTTTGACTAGTTTCCAACCGGATGGGTCGCTGAGAATTAGTTCTTCGAGTTTCGTATTCCATAGCTTGTTGTGATGTTCTTTGATTTCTTCTGAAACTTGTTGTTTAAGGTCGTTGTATCTGGTTTTGTCTACTGGGTTGAGCGTGCGTTGAGCTAGTTTGCGTGCATGTCTTTTCTCCTGTATGAGTAGTTTGAGATGAGGAGATAGACAGTCACGTCGGTCGGTGGCTGGCACATCATTGGTGGCGTATTGGATGGATTTTTGGATGGCAGTTTGGAAATGGAGTACGTATTCTTCAAGTTCTTCAGTGGTTTCTATTAATGAGATGACGCCCATCGTGGAAAGGAGGTGGTCGTGAAAAGATGGCCATGAGATTTTTTGCTGGGTGGGTGTTGAGTTTGTGTGATTGATGTCACCAAGATGTAGAATTACCGGGAAGTGGTTAGAAGTTAGCTCGTGCATCGTTGTGAGGCGATGCTGGAGAGAGACGTCTTTGAAGATGGCAACGTCGATGAACGTTGGTTTGCCAGCGGTTGAGAAGTGCGTGGGTGCGTTGGGGGCATCGATTGAGAAGTTATGACGTACTGCGAGATCTAATAATTTGTTCCATTGTTGTTGTTCTTGTGACAGTTCCAGACTTCGTGCTTTGCATTTAGGTCGCCGGCAAAGACTTTGCCATTAGTGCCAGCAAGCAAAATGGCAAAGTCGTTGTTTAGAATTTGTTTCGTCGGGGGACAGTAAATAGAGGTGAAGTCGATCCATCCATTATTTTTGGTGTGGACAGCGACTGTCGTGGCTTCGAGATCTTGAAAAGGAGGGTGGTCGATCTGATAGTGTTTGATGGTTGATTTGATGTAGATTGCAGTGCCGCCACCCTTGGTATTTTTACGATCATTTCGGCAAAGGGTGTAGTTTACTAATTTCGGGTTGAATGATGGACGTAGGTGGGTCTCGCCGATCAGGATTATGTCGAGGTCGTAGCGGTGGGCAAAGTCGAGTAGTAAGTATTTTTTGTCATTGAGGCCGTTGACGTTCCAATATGCTGCCTGAATGGTATGAGGTTGTTGGCGTGGAGTGTTAGACATCGTTGCTGTCAGAAGCGAAGTTATTGGTCTTGAATTTGGGGAATTTGCTGCACCCTCTATAGCTGGCGGTATGGAAAAACCTCACCTTTTTCGTACAGGTGCCGATCGACAACGAAACTAATCCGCTACAATTAGTTAAAATTGGTTATAAAATCTCTTACCTTGAGTCGCCTGGGTTTATTTTTCCTGTTAGGGGATCGTCCTGGTATTTTCAATACATCGGCACAACACAAAGATACGATAAATTTTTAACACAAAGCACTTACTGTAAACCACGATACGTAAAGGCTGTGGTGCTAGGCACGCACAGCTTGTTTTGCGATAGAAAGTTGGCTATTGTTAGCCAACTATTAAAAACTCACGATTTATTTCTTGGGTTGTCACCACTTGTTACCTATTCGACGGTACTAGTCCTCACTCACTGATCACTACTACTGGTACTGGTACTAGGACCGTCGGCCAATGAAACTAACCTTTTATGTTGGCGTGAAGGGGCGGGTCCTGTGCGTACAACTTAGAAATGCTCACAATTGCACTATCACTTGGCCACTGACTACACTGCTTACCTAAACTGCTGAAATTAATAACTTTTAATTAAAATTAACAAGTTGTCTTGCTGATTGGTAAATCTAAATTTTAAGACAAGTTAAAATTTATATTTGTCGCTTTGAAAACTTTGAATTGAAAAATTCGTAGTCGCTCGGAATGCGTGTGTTCTCTTTGAAAGATCAAGTCGAACTCTGTCCGTTTTAAAGTTTAGTAGGAGGTGTTTCTTGTCCTTGAGGTCGTTGGCGTTTCACAAAACGACATAGAGGGATTCCGGTTGCCTGCGTGTTTCAATCGTCGCGACCGTCAACTCCGTTTTTTCTGCAAATATTATGCAAACAAGTGTTTTCGAAGTGTATGGTACTGATGACAGCATAAAAAGCTCGAAACACAGGTGAAAATTTTTTGTTTTCTTTGTGGTTTTTGGTTTGCATAATTTATATTACATCATAAAGTTTAGTGCAAATTTATATTGAGGGATTCCGGTTGCCTGCGTGTTTTAATCGTCGCGGCTGCCAACTCCGTTGACGTGGGCGAACTGGGTCCTCAACGAGGTGAGGGTTTTGGAGTCGACTTTAGCTGCGACCAAGGCTTCGAACATGATTGTGAAAAGGTTGATTATGCTGTTATTTGGTTTTGGTTGGGTTTGAGGGATGTATTAGTAGGATCTTTCTGGGGATGGGGAGCGTGATCTGGGTCGTTCGTAATGACTGGAGCTTCGGCTTTGGCTGTGTTCGCGGCGTCTTTGGCGGTTGCGTCGATAGTCTTTATCTTGGTCTGTCACGGTACCAACGTAGCCAGAGGGCATACGCGACAAACCTACCTTTCGCACTACCCTAGCCAGCTCGGGGAAGACGGGTCGCGGGGTGTATCTAAGAGATACCGCGCAAGTACAAAAGATGGGGGGGGGGTTAAAATACCCTTTAGGAAGTCAAAATCTAGAAGAGTCACTATTATGGGCGCCACCCGAACTATTGACGTTACACCAAAACAAGTCTCGTACGTTCGTTCGAGAGAATCGTGACGAAATCTTCCCTGGATAGGAACTGCTTGATGCTCATAGGTTAATTCACTGCTTAACAATAAAACACAATGATTATGGCCACAGGCCAGATAAACATATAATACACAAAATATAAAATAAAGCCTAAGTGTAGGCAACACCTTAAACAATTCGATACAAGATCGAAGAGGAAACCGTCTTGAGGAATCCGATAATAATAAATGAGCAATAAAAGGGTTAGTAAACTTAAATCTAAGATATACAGGAATTATAAATTTAAAATACAAAATCGAACTGGTAGGCAATTGGCCAACAAATGATCGGCTGCAAGATGGTCCAATAACTTCAACGTAAAACATGCGACGATAGGCCAATAATTCGCTGAACCTCAATGGCCAGTGTTCAGAACGTCGAAAGGATGAAAACACTAACGTGGCACACAGGTTAATCAAGTAACGTAACACTTTTACCTTAAAAATATCCTACGTCCAAACGCAGATCTCCAGGAAGATAACGTACCAAGATTCTCGAACGACGAAGGTGGTGTGCTGAAATAAAATGACGGGTCTCATGACGTCGACATAATAGGTGACCCCATTCTGATTCGAATCCCCAACGAAATATCTTGTAGGCATGGCACTGGTAGAACATTGAATGTCTCCGAAGGATAATATTGCTGGTAAATTAGCTTGACAAGTATTCAACGTAATAAACAAGTATTTAATGGTTTAGAAGCATCGATGGTACTGACGCACCCTGTATGTTGAACTAAATAAGCGTAACGTATGCTTGAATTCGAAGCGCCAAAAGTGAGCATTTGAGGTTATGATTGTGACCTCAATTATATCTTTCCGAAATATTAAAACTTTGTAACTTAACATTGAACGACACAAATGGACGGCGGACAGCGTAATTCTCATAGATATTTACCAAGTGGTAAATCACGAAACGGATGGTTGATTTCAAAGAGGTGATTTTTTTTAAAATTGCACTAGGCAAATATTCCGAGGAACAAACGGTTTTCAAGCAACCGACAGTAACTAACATTCGCCAAAATGCGATTTCACTACAACACCAAAACTTCAACGTAAATTCGGGCGCTAATCCGTTATAATTTAAGAAAATCCACCAACTTTCACCCCAACACCGAAAAGTAATCCTCGCCACTCGCTAACTTGCAACGACTTCTTTGTTAAAAACTGTAAGTCTGACCGACGCGTCAATTACTACCCAATTCCTACGCGCAAAGCTTCTAAAAAGTAGTACTAAATACTTCAACTACACGACACTAGGTGCCGACACATATCAGAAAATAATTTAAAAATACATAACAAATGTCAAAATGACATCACAGGTCATCATAGTCTTCGATCATCTATACATCATCATCTATTGTATAGATGATCGAAGATCATAGTTGTTGTGATGTCTGGCGCGTGCTTGTTGTCGGTAAGGTAGATTTCTATTTTCATCTCTGTGGCTGTCTCTTCTCCAGTTTGAGTAATGGTGTCTTGGGAGGTAGTTGTTATAATTACTGTATTTTGGAGGTCGATACATCGGGCATTTCTTGTAGTTAGCTGTGTGCGCTTGTTGGCAGTTTGTACATGTGGCAGGGGTGCTTCTATCTTTCTTGCACTCAGCCGTGTGGTGCCCCTGGCCGCATTTAACACATTTGGGAGAAGCTCTACAACATCTTTGGGCGTGTCCAAATCGTTGGCATCGATAACACTGACTAGGTTGGTTTCGTGGTCTGGGGGTTTCAAAAGTGATGTTAATGTCGAGTATCTTGCGAATGTCGTAGATGGCTCCATTATGCTGGTTTTTGTCCATTTGGATCAGGAACAGTGGCATTGGTCTTTTTTGTGGACCTCTTTTTATCTGGTGGACCTCTTTTCATCTGGTGGACCGATCTTAATTCGAAACCTTGTTTTTCCAAATCTGTTTTGATTGAGTCGGGATTGGTTGAACTTGGGAGGCCACGGATGACGAGTCTAAATGGCTTTAGATGTTGGAGGAGGTAGGAGTGGGTGGGTTGGTTGCGGGAGAGGAAGAACTTGTCTAGTTTGGAATAGTCGTCTTCGGTTGGCGTTGTTATTGAGATGCCGTCGCTTAGGGTTTTAATCGCTGTTATTTGGATTCCTTCAGTTATAATTTGGTTATTGATGTTTTCCCAATCAGTCTTATCGTGCAGGACAATCGGAGGGATTTTAGGTGTGTATTATTTGGTAGTTTGCGTGACCATCTTTTCGGGTTGGAATGGTTCGTTAAGATATAACTCCATAAATTTTTGATTTATTACTTTTAAATGATCTAATACAGACAAAGCTCGTAAAAATGTAGCAGACAAAATCGTGTTTCGGTTCTGGCCTGAAGCAGTGTTTGAATAAAATGTCACTTCCGACACTTCTGGAGGTTAGTCGGAAAGTAACTGTCACACACATGTAGCTATTTCTGATGTTCCTTTAGATTCATCAGTCGTGCCACATGTAATTTTTGACATTACTATCAGCGAGAGTGTATACTTTAAAATTATAGGTTTTCTTTTCGCTGCTTCTACTTTCTTTTTTTCTTTGGCTCTCTTCATTTCAGAAATTTTTTCGGTGTACTTGAAAGTATTTCCGATTTTTGAGACCGATTTTTTGATCGAATAGATTGTTCGCTTATTTTCGGCAAAGGTATGATATCTGCAACCGACAGATTCAAAGCAACAACATTTGAAATACTTGAACTGTTTGGGATTATTATACCGTTTTCACACTCTATATCAAGACTGATGATGTTTCCGATTGGTGGGGTAACAAGTCTTGGAGAAGTGCGATTAAATTCATTAGTTTCTGCATTCAAAGGAGTGTCAGATACATCATCCAGTTCTACGGTATCATATAAGTTCTCGTCTTTTTTTCTAACATTAATTGGTATATCTGTAACTAAAGATGGAGCAAAGTCATCATCTTGAAACTGGTCTGGATTATAAGGATAAATTCCACAAGCTTTGAATGAGTTCTCAGCCTTCTTGATATTAGCAATATTAGTATAGGAGATATTAAATAATCCAGCAACTCGAATTTGTGGCAATTGAGAAATGGCAAAGTCATTGTCTAGAATTTGTTTCTTCGGGGCAGAATAAACTGAGGAGAAATCGATCCATCTATTGTTTTTGGTGTGGACAGCAACAGTCGTGGCTTCTAGTTCTTGAAGAGGAGGGTGGTCACTTGGTAATGTTCGATTGTTGATTAAATGTATATGGCAGTGCCTCCACCTTTGGCATTTTTTTCGATCGTTTCGGTAGAGAGTATAGTTTACCAGTTTTGGATTGAAAGATGGACGCAGGTGGGTCTCACTGACCAAAATTATGTCGAGGTCATGGCGGTGGGCGAAGTCCAGGAGTAAATATTTTTTGTCGTGCAGGCTATTGGGATTCCAGTATGCGGATTGGATGGTATGTGGTCGTCGTCGTGGTGAGTTAGTCATCGCTGCTACATTCGGTGACGAGAGCAAGCTTGAGGTTTTTCAGGATGGAGAGTGTTGCAGGATCAACCTCGGTGTTGGATTGCGATATTAAAAGATTGTCTATTAAATCGCTGGTTGTAGGCGGGGTTGATTGATGCGGTTGGTGTTGGGAGTAAATGGTTTCTCGGCTTGATCGTTGGTAGTGGCGCTGGCGGTAGTGGGGACCTAGTTGTCGTGCGGGTTGGGATGATGAGGTGGCGAAGTTGTTAGTCTTGTACTTGGGAAATTTGCTGTTTTTCATAGCACTCTACATGCGTAATTAATAAATTATTATTATTTATTTAAATCTTGTGTTTTCTCGAATTTTTTCTTATGTAACCTTATGAAAATTTTATGTTTTTATAGAGAAAAAATTGCAGATTACAAAAATGTTAAAAAAAAGACATGTTGCCATTTGAAAAAAAATTTTTGACACTTGACAGAGAATTTATGGCACTGAATTTTAAGATCTGGGTGTAAGAGTGTGGTTTGCTTTTTTTACCTAAAGGTACGAAGCTTTCGTTGTACACTACAAATCGTTTAGTAAAAACTACTGGTTTAAAGGTGTCTATTCGCGGTAGCATAAAACCTTCTGCAGATCGGTAGAGACACAAATCGTAGTTTTGTGGTCAATTATTTTATTGCAAGCAGCTTCTAGAGGCTTTTCGAGCGTTTTTAGCACGTTCAATGTGTTTGGACCATGACTTACAACACTGACAGTTTTTATCCACATATATGTTTGGATATTTTTCCAGAAAATCTTGATGCATGCTAACAACAGTTACATCGCTAGGGAGATATCTGAGATTAGGAGCATGTTCCCGTCTGTAATGTGATATGCAAGGATTATAAGATTCTATATGCCCATCTATCTCTTTTCTGTCGATTCTATTTGTCGATGATTGTTTTCCACGTCCATCTGTGGAAGGTTGGATTTTTTCCGTGTCAGTCTTGCTAAGAACCGAATTTACAACCCAATCATTAGATTTTTTAAATCTTAGGGTGGTTTAAAAAAAAGGTTTGCACACCCCATGTCGCTGTCTTGTTTTATCAGTAAAAGATAACTTGAAGGATTGTTTACGTTTTGTTAAAATGGAAGGATTTTTATTTGGAACTGCACTTGAATTACTCAAAATAAACGTAGCACTTGTTGATTTATGGAACTGGCGTGGTTATGTATGTTGCCTGTTGCTGCTTGGGGTCGTATCCTAGTGGATTTCGATGTCGGTTATATTTGTGGATTGCGTTATGTTGAATTCAAGATGGCTTTAGAGCGTCTATGCTTCATACTTTCATCATACTTTCCTAATTGATTGATCAGCGGGTTGGTATTGGTAAGGCACTTGTCGTAGAATCGGGTACCTTGTTTTCTTATATAGTCTTGAATAGTGTCGATTTTTGAGTCCAAATGAAGTCTGCGGTTGGTGATGTAGTAGGGTGCATTCCAGGCTATACGTAATGATTTATTTTGGATAACTTGCACTTTATTCAGATGGATATTTTTGACGTAGCCTCATACTGTAGATCAGGGGTCGGCAACCTTTTAGCTGTGGTGTGCCAAGCCACTCTACCAATATGATTCAGGGTGCCGCCTTAATTCTAAATTATATAATGGGGTTCTAGAGGAGAAGAATTTTATACCAAATTTATCTTTTAAACATATTTATTAAAAAATAACATAAAATTCTAACATAAATTAAAAAATTTTAATGCGAACCTTGTCCCTGCACATTTTTGCTTAATATTTCAATATCAGGGGTATAATTTGTGACTTTTAATTTCACACAAGATTCTGAATGTTCAATTGTTAAACGACTTCTTTGTGGACTCAAAATATGTTTCATGTGAGAAAAAATTTGTTCACAGAGATATGTGGAACCAAAAGCGGAAAGGAGAGCACATGCAATTTTCTTTAAACAATTAAATCTTTCCGGCAATGACATCCAACAATTTAATATAGTAGTCGATTTTTCCATAGAGTAATCTTCCAGATTTTTTCGTAATTCCTTAAATTTTGTTTTCCATAATTCTGAAGATATTAGTTCGATAAGTTCCATTTCAAAATTATCAACATTCATCCACTCAAAAATTGAAAAATCAAACGGGATTATTAATGGATCTATTAAATCTGGTTTTATGAGGAAGGAAAATATAGGCACATGAGCTTCAAAGTCTTTGCATCTTCTTGAAAATTCATCTTTAAGTGCTTCAACGTAGGTTTTAAGTTCATCTTTGTCTATGGTCGATTTATTTGCAAGCGCTGCAACATTTGGGAAGTATTTGTAGGTACTAGTATTAATATCACATAAAAATATATTTAATTTTGTAGCAAATCCTGTCCAATATTCAAAAAGTTCGAGCACAGTTTGGCGCTTTCCTTGCAATCTTAAGTTTAGTTCATTGAGATGTTTAGTTATATCAGTCAGAAACATCAATTTGCATAACCATTCTTTATCGTTCAATTCGGGGAAATGTTGTTCCTTTTCATTAAGAAAAACTTTAATGTGTTCCAGACATGACACAAACTTATTCAAGACATTGCCTCGACTAAGCCAACGAACATGGCTGTATAAGGGGAGGTCAACATATTCACTTTCCATTTCTTCTAAAAGAGATTTAAATTGCCTGTGTGTCAATGAAGAGCGAGACACTATGAAATTAACTATTTTAACAACAGTGTTCATTACAGGAATTAAGCGCTGTGACGAAATTTTGGCAACTAAACTTTCCTGGTGTATTATACAATGGAAGTTCAATATTTTATGTCCAATATGATTTTCAAGAAGTTTGACAAATCCTCTATCCTTGCCAACCATTGCAGGTGCGCCGTCAGTAGTTACACAAAATATTTTTTTGATATTAATGTTCTTGCTGTCAAAATAATTTATGAATGAAGCAAGAATATCCTGCCCCTTAGTTGTCCCAGACAGAGGAATCAAATTGCACAATTCTTCATAAACTTGACCTTTATCACAATACCGTGCAAATACTGCAAGCCGCGCAATATCATTTACATCGGTACTTTCATCAACAGCGACGCTAAATGCAACAGCTTCTTGTAATCCAGAATTCTGTTTTGTTGTTACATTGTCTGCCATTTCAGTTATTCTTCTTTCAATTGTTCGCGCAGAAGCCGGTATTTCTCGAATTCGGGATAATATGGTTTGTTGGTTAGGTAAATCGCTAAACAACTTTTCAGCACTTTTTATAAAGATTTCCTTTATATATTCCCCATCTGTAAAGGGTTTGCCTTTGGCAGCTATGCAATGAGCAATTGCGAAGCTGCATTCTGTCGCTTTAGGCTTCGTTCCAGTTATTCCACAAAAAAAAGTTACTTGTTTCTTATAACCAGAAACAGCTCTCTTTATAGTTTCACATTTCTCATCGTTGCTATTAAATGTGGACTGATGTTTGGTTCGGAAATGTCTTTGTACACTTGACATGCGGCATACGACACTTTCGCGACATATCGCACATACAGCACGATCCTTTAGTTGTATAAATCCATATTCATTCGTCCAATAGTCTTGAAACCCGCGAACATTTAGTTTTTGTTTCTTACCCTCCATTTTATTAAATATGGATGAATTATAACAAATATTAAACCAATAAGATACAAGTCTTCACAACAAAGTTATAACGGAAAGTAACGACCAGTATTAAACGAAATGCAAGTTTAACTGGTATTACAGGCAAATGGTGCGCAGTAGCAAAACGAGAAAGAGAGGGGCGAATGTCATTCCGGCTTGAACATACGTGATGTCCGCTTCGATAACTAGTCGGCGCTATGTATGTTTAATCCCTTTTACTCCGAATGCGCTCTCACTCACCCTTCGCGCAGATTTTCGTGACATTGGCGAGCCACGTTAGATAAATAATTATAATTTAACATTTTCTCTTATTTAAAAATCACTTCGTCTCGATATTTTCGCGATTTCCCTGATTATTTGTAGAGTGCCATTCAGAACCCCATCGCGTGCCATAGGTTGCCGACGCCTGCTGTAGATGCATACGTCTTGTAGAGTCTTGTTTACTGACGAGAGTTTGCTGTTTTTGCTGATTAATGGAAATAGCATACCGTGGAGGCGTAAAGCATGGTCGGGCGAATGATGGCTTTGTAAATTCGCAGTTTGTTCGTTGGTGACATTTTACTGTTGCGAGCAGTCATCGGATAGAGTTGGTGCATGAGACCTTTGGCACGGTTTGTGACCATTGTGATGTGATTATTCCAAGTAAGCGAGGCGTCCAGCAAGACGCCAAGGTACTTGGCGGTGAGTTGCCATTGAAAGAACGGAAGTTCAAGGCGAGAATATGATTTAAGAGGCCGGTAGTTTGTCATTTGGAGTAACTTAACCCACTAAGCATTAGGTAAATTTTGGCGGGACGGCACTGGCGATTATAATTTAGTAGAGTATTGCAGGACACGATCTTCCATACGAAAATAAACATTAATAACGGTACTCACTATACATTTGACGGGTCTTAAGGGAACCTTAGGCTTGTGCACCTTTGGTAATCCATATGCTTTTAGTGATTTAGCATTATACGTAGTGAGATTTTTTCTTATTTTTACATCTATATATGACCTGCATCGAAAAGGGACTTGGCGATTTTGTTAAACCCACTCTGGATGGATTGAGTGGGATCACGTCTTAGTTTCTTATATGTAGATGGATCATTCAATAAAGCATCCATTTTTTCGTTGTATTCTGGTATGTTCATTGCCACAGATGAATTTCTCTTATCCACCCTCAAAACAACCAGGCTAGGATTATTTTGTAAAAACCTCCTCGTCTCAATAACCTGTTGTGCTAGAACTATTAAGTATAAATAGAAACTATTTAACAGTGATCTGATATTTACATGACTTATTGAAAACGAATCCTTGGCTGATTTTGGAGTACCATTTTGGAAAATCTGGTTAGGTTCCTGTTTATGGTTGATAATCGTCGTACCGCAGCTTGGTTGTCGAGTTGACACTACTGCTTTTGTTGTGACGAGTCTTCGGGAAAATCCCTACGCTTTAACGAATTAGATTCACCTTGAATTTTACGTAAGAGTTTACCCCCCAATACTGAAATTAAACCTAGCATAACGAACACCAGTAGGCCAGAAGATGTCGGCGTAAACTTTTTCTTTATATACCATATTTTAGTATGTTTACCATGTTTTGAGAAGGTTGACTTGCACACCCTCAACATCGTCCAGTTTATCCGAGATATATTTATATAGCGACTTGTTGAGCAGCCATGTGTTCTTTAACTTTGGATACAAATGGGGAGATTCCGGGGGTCGTTTCTACATGATGCTTTATCGAGGATTTGACGAAAACTGCGGTGCCGGCCAAGCGGCCAGTGAGTCTATCGTTTCTGTAGAGGGAGTAACTGGGGCGTTTGGCTTGATCGCCTGGCTTGAGATGGGTTTCGCATACCAGAATGACATCGAGGTCGTGAATTCGTCTCGCGAATTCGAGGAGTTCGAATCTTTTTTGTTTTAATCCGTTGGCATTCCAGTATGCGATTTGCAGTGAGTTAGGGTTACATTTCTTTGGGGTTAGTTTCAACATTTCAAAGTGGCCAGGCCGTCTTTGAAGAAGGAATAAGTATACCGACTTCAGGAGATTAGAGTTTTCGGAAGACTGGTTGGCCGTTTGAGAGGGGGGGTTAGCGATTTTTGCCTCCGCGGGCGTGTCGTTTCCTTCCTCTCACCAACGTGAATCCGTCATTTTAAGAAAATTGTGGCCCCACCTGGCTCCTCTGCGAGGGGGTCTTGAGTTTTTAATTTTGCTTGGCGTACTTGCGGGCGGTTAGGGCACCCAGACCAGTTGGCTGCGTGCTCACCGCCGCAGGTAGCGCAGTTAAGCTTTGATTTGGAGCGGGGAGAGTCCGCTCGTATTCATTCTCCTGGTCTTTGCGCCTCTACGAGCGATCCGATAGGGCTTGTCTTTTACCGGACTGATTGGAAACAAACAGACGTTTTTCGCCTCGTCGTGGAAAAAGGTAGAGAGCCTCTTCCTCTTTCCATTATGTGGGTTCGGTGAGACACTGCTGAGCGGCGCGCCGTCTGCCGAGGCGTCTTTGGAACGTGGAGACACTACCTTGCGTACGCCAAAGAGGTCTCCCACCAACGAATCCGAATCATCGTCCGAAGTTGAGGACTCGGGTATGGGGGACTCTGAACGGTCCAACCTTTCTACGTACACGTTGTAGTGTTCTGTATACTGGCCATTGATTGCCAGGAGGAGCTTGTTTATGCGAGCGCATTCTGCTTCAGCTTGGGCCAGAGTGGCCTTCGCTTGGGCTATAATGTCCTCCTCGACAGCCCGCCGTGGTGCTAGGCACGCACAGCTTGTTTTGCGATGAAAGGTTGGCTATAGTTAGCCAACTACATAAAACTTACGATAATTTCTTTGGGTTGTCACCACTTGTTACCTGTACGACGGTTCACTGGTGCAGTAATAATGATAGCATGCGTTTCAATAGAAAGTTCCTTTAATTTAGGTATAATTTTAGTAAATTTTTTAAACACAGCAGAAATTACAATTTAAAGCACGTTACAAAATTTAAAATGTTTTTGCAGCAAAATATAAGAACAAACTAAAATTCTATTACGTTTTAAAATTTCAAAATATTACCTAATGGATTATTGTGTAATTCTACCAAAATTCTACCCTCAAACTATTGGCCGACTAGTAGTTATAATACCGTGTTTTTTGTAAATCTTTATTATTCTTGGAAATAATAAAATACCTTCTACTTCATCAACATTTTTTTGTAAAATTTCATTGCAATCATCATCAGCTTTTAGAATATTTTCTGCCTCATCTGCAATTTCACCAGACTCATCACCAATATTCATTTCCTCAACTTTTTTCTCTTCATCGATGGATTCTACATTACGTAACATATCGTTATCGTGTGGCATTATCGAATTAGCCGCAGCAATTTTAAATCGGCCATTTAAGTATTCAACGTGTGTTGATAAAAAGTTATCGATTCTCATAGGCATCTCTTCATTGCCAAAAATATAATTTTTAATGATGTTAAATTCGCTTTCTGCAGATGCAGGAGATGCTGGTACATATACGTCCACATTAAAATAGATTTCTACAAATGCAGGACCACAAGATAAAAATATGCATTTACACTTTCTCTGTTTGAATTGTGTACGATTTTTAACACTTTATCATCAATATTTTGACTCCATTTAAACCATCTGTTACCTCATCTTTTTTGCTTTCATCGGTCGCTAGATCTTCTATGACAATTTCGTCCAGATCAGCAGAAAAAACAACACCTTTTTCATCCATAGTTTTACAGTTTCGATCTTCTCTGTATTTTTTCCTAGCTACAGTTTCTTTTTTAAATATGTATTTCCGATTCATTACAATTGTCGCAGTCATCCACCAAATTTTCTGAATTGTGGTCAAGATTTTGTTACCGAAAAATTCACAGGATTCGCATTTAGTTTAGTAAATGAAATATTCATTTCAGCTACAACACTTCTATATAAATCATATATGAGCATTTAACATTTTCATATTTTGTCTTAAAATCATTATGCATTGAAACAATTGTAATATCTCTCGGCAACTATAGCGTTTATTCGGAGCGTGCTCGCTCCTGTAATGAGAAACGCAGGGATAAAAACTCTCGATATGTTAACGAATCTTTTCCCTATCGATTTTTGGTTTTGCATGCTGACCTCTGCCATTAGGTCTTTGAGAATTATTGCTCTGGGTAAGCACGTCGTGGATCACCGTGTTATTATTTTTGGAAAAGCCTAATGTGGTTAAAAAGAAGGTTTTACAAACCTGTACTCTGGAAGTTCCATTTTTTATGTAGTATTCAAATGTATTTTGCCTTATAGAGTCCTCAGACCCTCTACGACGTTTAATTGATTTTTTAAAAGAGTTATTTTGTATAAACACCCTTCTTCGACATCGCCGCTGCATTGGAAGAGCGCGGTCAAATCTTTGATACAATCCTGTTTGGGTTTATTGTATGCGGTGGTAATGTGAAAAGTACCATGGTCGGAAATTCGTACACCGATGGTTTTTTTTTGATTTTTCTGATTTTTTTTTGCAGAGTTTTTTGCTGATGAATTTGACGTTTTCGAGAGGGAGGGGGTAGACCACTATTGGCCCTACGGGCGGTACGTTTCCTCCCTCTCACCAACGTGAATCCGTTGTTTTGAGAGGATTGTGGCCCCGCTTGACTCCTATGTGAAAGGGGGGCCTTGGGTTTTTGTTTTCGCTTGAAGCACCTGCGGGCGATTAGGGCACCCAGACCAGTTGGCAGCGTGTTCACGGCCGCAGGTAGTGCAGTTAAGCTTTGATTTAGATTTATCTACATTTTTGTTGGTGCAGTCCGCCGCGTGGTGGGTTCCGGCACACACCACACATCTAAAACTGGATCTACAGATGTGCGGCGTGTGTCCGAACCTCTGGCACTTGAAGCATTGAGCCAGGTGACTCTTTGGATTTGGATGCTCCACCGTAACCGGAATGTTTACGATAACAGTGAGGTTGAAGATTTGTTTGCTGCGGGGGTCCTTCATCAGAGTAACCTGGAACAATGGAAGGGTCCTTCTGTCGGGACCCTTTCTAAACTGATGGATGGACCTCGGTGACTGGGTAGCCCTGTTCCACCAGGTCCTTCTGGATATCCGCGGGAGCGAATTCCTGGGGAACGCTCCTGATGATAACCGTAAGGAGTTTTTTTTGGGGAGGGGCAAAAACTGCATCGGGTATCGTTAAGAAGGGACACTAAAGCCCTGCGGACTTTAATGGAGTCCGTAGTAATGTGGATACCCTCGCGCGTGTTTTTCACCTTGAAGAAGTCAGAAAATCGGGCTTTGAGGTTGGCCTGTAGGGCTGGCCATTTTGATTTGTCAAGAATCAGGATCGGGGGGTCTGGGTGGGGGGGGGTTCAAGGGTTTCCTGCTGAGCAGTGGACCTCTGGGACCCCTCTACCTCCCTCACCACGGTTACGGATTGCTGTTGGCTAGCGGGGCCAGCCCTGGTCTTATTTTGTATGATAGTGGTCTCCCTGATAAATACGTCCGAGAGAATTTTTGCTGTGTTAGACCTTGCAGCTGTTCGCTCCCCGGATACGAAAGTTGTGGGCGGGTGGGGTCCACCTCCATGTCCTCTCACTCGTTGAGTTGCAGCTGCAAGGTTTTCTTTGAATTCTCATTGGATTTTTTATTACTCTTATTCTTTCTGCTGAGATTGTTGACGCGACTGGTTTTGACGGTCAGCTTAGGAGCTTGATGAGTGGTTCGAGGGCCCAACTTTTTGCCAGAGTGCGGTACTTGGGGTACTGTGGCATCTGTAGCGGGAAGTTCTCGCGCGGGAGTGAAGTCGTTGATGGGCGGCTCCGTCATTACGTGGGGTTGTAAGGTTCTCTCTGGGGTTCCTCCAAGATTACCTCCAAAATTCCTTCTAAGGTACCCTCCCACCACTGACTGTTTACTGGCTCCTGTGTTTCAGAAATTTCCCCTCCCCCCGTAGTACCGTTTTCATCAAAGGGACTAGAGTGGTTAAAAATGGTGTTTGAAAGATTTGAAGGGGGTTCGATATGGTTGTCATCCGAGTTGGATTCCGTTATGCCGATGATCCTGTCGGCCTCCACGACTCCCTCGTCTTCAGTGGCGGGAGCTGAAGGCTATTCGCTCATTTCGGAGGAGCGGGGGATCATTGGCTCTACGATTTGGTTTAGCTCTTTTAGTAATTCGAGTAATTTGTAGATCAAGCCATCATGCCAGGTGGTATCGAAGGCTTTTTAGATGTCTAACGTGACGACCGATGTGTTTCTTCTAATATTGAAATGTTTGGTGATGATATTTGTCAGTCGATTTAACTGGAGAACCGTACTGTGATTCGCGCGGAACCCAAATTGCTCAGGGATAATTATATTATTTTCAAAATTGAATTGCTGAAGGCGTTGCAAAATGATCTTTTCCAAAATTTTTGACATTGATGGAAGTAGACTGATGGGGCGATAGCTGGTTGGGTGATTCTTTGGCTTGCCTGGTTTTGGGATGGGGATGACAATGGCTTGTTTCCAGGAAGGCGGGAAATATTGATTTTTTAAGCATTGATTTAATATGTAGTAAAGTTGAAGTATGGGTTTTTTGAGTAAGTGTTTTAAAATTTGAGGGGTGATTTTATCCTGACCGGGGGCTTTGTTTCTGAGGGATCTGATATATTTTTTAATTTCGTGAAGCGAGAGCAGGTCTTCTTGAGGGGTAGGGTGGGTTTCTTGTTCAAACTTGCTGATGGCAAGTTGAACCATGTTGATTGTTTGGGGGTCAGATAGTCACAGTGTAAGTGAATGATTTTGATGGTAAGTGGCCTCCTCCTTGTCCTAATGGGTATCTCTAGTCCCGATCTCACGATCTCTACTAGTTTCGTTGAATAAGTGGCTTAAGTATGACGTTCGGAGTGCGCATAACGCACCCCTCCTGTCGCTCTTAGCTTACCCTCTCAAGAGGCCAACCCCCCTCCCACTCTCCTCTGTAGATCCTTGAGCCGTGGTTGTGACTTTGATACCGACTTCGGGAGGCGGATTGGGAACTTCGGTTCGGTAACTCCGGCAGAGCCGTGTTATGCCGACGTTAGAACCCAACCGCTCATCCTTACGACCGGTCCTCTGCCTTATCCCGACTATAGTCCCGTGGAGAGGTGCATGCTCCGCTGTCGCACTCGACGACTTTGGAGTTTGGGCACGTCCCGGGGAAGGACTTTCCAGAGGAAAGAAGGGGGGGACGATGGCTCGAGAGAGTCGCGAACGACTTTTAAATCTTTGGCTTGAGCCTTTCAGTGAAATGCGAGGGGGAGGGAACCCACCTCAAGGTGAGTCTCCCCGCCCTCTTTTGTAAGTTCTTAGGCCCCGTCTAGTCGCTCTTCACAACACACCGGTTTTTCGGGAGTACCGCGTACGATACACCGTCCCATGTCCGTCCGAGGAAAGTTGGCAGGTGTAATCCGGCTGAAGGTCGGATTACACAGTTAAAGGTGGATCGTCCGTTGTCAAACGGCCGAACCGAACCCCAGAACCCGCCGAAGAACCCACCGTTTCCTAAGTAGGGGCAAACTAGGCACGAGCACGGAGGAGAGCATTTGTGCCCCCCCCCTACGTGGTGCGGTTTGCGATGCTATCTGCCGACCGTCGAACTCGGTTCCCCTCCCCCTTTTGCCCGTCCCGAGGCTCCCTCTGATCGTTGAATGATCGAAGTTGAGGGTGGCCAACGGGTCGTGCTCGAGTCGGGGGGCCCCTGAGTTTGGATGATTAGTCTTCCTTTGGTTTTCTTTCCGTGGTGCCTCTTGGTAGTACCTAACCTAGAGGGGGGAAAGAAAAGGGGAAAAGAAGGTTAATGCGCATATGGTATGCTTTTTGAATTGCCAGCCTCTTTGTGGGCCCGGTTCCCCCCCCCTTGGACGGGATTCAGGCCTCCCTCCGACCGTTGAATGGTCAAGTGGAGGGTGGTCCTAGATCCGGCGCAAGTCGGGGGGTCCCTGGGGTTGGAGGCTGGTTGGTGTTCCCTTGGAGTCGCTAAAGTTAATTTATTAATTAAGGGGAAGAAGGATCCAGGTTCAGGATGGCTTTGGGCTTCGTGAACCTGGTAAGTGGCCGCTATTGCGTTCGACTTTTGAATGTTGGTGATTTGTTCCCCTTGGGGTGTTTGCAGTGTTGGGATGCCTCTAGGTATTCCTTTGCGTTTTAGTGCTGCTGCTATACGCCATAGATGCTTTGTGTTTTGTGGTGTGATGTTTTGTAATGCTTGATTCCACTTATCTGCCTTTACTTTGGCAATTTAGGTGTTGATGTAGTTTGTTAATTTGGTGATTTGTTTTTTGGTGGCGGGATAGTTGTATTTTTGATGTATTTTCCTGAGTTTGTTTTTGTTCTTGATTTTTAATAGTGTTTCGGGTGGGAGTTTTAATTTTGTTTTGACAATTGTGTTTTTGGTGTTTGATTCAAAAGTGTGTAAAATTTGTTCGGTGAAGCTTTTTATAACTTCATCGATGTCTGTATTTGTTTTAATGTTTGTGTTAAGCGTGATTTTGTTTGCGTTTATGTGTTTCGCGTTGAAGTAGCCTATTATGGCGACTTTTTTGAAATTTTGAGTAGTGTTGCAAGTTCCAATTCGTCAAGGTGTGATGCCTTGGCGAATTGTAAAAGTTTATTATTGTTGTGTCGTTTAATGTTATGGCAAGTGCTTCGGCATTGGCGGTGTTGGTTTGCGTTGTTGTTGAAATGAGGATGTTTTTTACGTAGGTTGTGAGTCCTCCGTGATTTGTGTTGGGTTTATTGAAGTGATTGTATTGTGGCAATTTTGGTGGTGATCTTTTATTGAGTCTAGTTTCTTGTATCAAAATAATGTCTGGATTTAATTCGCTCACTAACGCGTGTAGTTCGTTGAATTTTGGGTGTAGGCCGCTGGCGTTCCATGATATAATTTTGAGGAGACCTTGCCTGGCGTGACTAGTCATCGTATTTGGCTGCAATTTCGGCTAGGATTGATATCTTTGTGAAAGTATCTGTTACACCCGTTAATCTTGTTTTGATTTCCCTGACGATGGTAATCATTTGTGCCAGGTTGAAGGTCTCGTTCAATTCCTTAAGTTCTTGAAATAGTGTCTTGATGTTGTTCTGATTTGTATTCAAATTGTTGGTGTAGGTTGGTGAAGCCGTAATTGGTGTCTGCGTAAAATTTTTAATTTTATTTTTGGGAGCTGGTAGTCCCGGAAAATTTTGAATGGTGTTTTCAAGAGGCGCTTGCGTGCGCGGCGCGTTTGATTTTGCTACAGGCCCCGGGGCGAAGCGCTGGATGGCTTTATCACTTACCTTTTTTGCGTACGTTAAGTACGCCTTACAATCTCTGAAGTTTGCGGCATGATTTTCCCCGCAACTACAACACCTAACATTGCCGTCTGGATTTATTTTGTTCGTTCTGGTGCAGTTAGCTGTTAAGTGGCTTTCGGTGCACTTAACGCACCTTGGTTTTAAGTTGCAGTTCGAGGATCCGTGTCCGAACATTTGGCATCGGTGACATTGGATTCTTGTGTATCTGGGTGCGTAGTTTTGCCAGGTGATTAACACTGGCCCGATTGCTTTGATGGGTTGTAATAATCGTAAATCTTCTGTTGGCGGGAAATGAATCAGGAAGCTACTTGATAACTTACCGGTCTTCGTTTTCATGTTGATGATGGTTGATGTTTTAATTTCGTTTATGTGGAGTTCGTCAATTATGTCCTGGGCAGTTAGGCACGGTGAACCTTTGAGCACCATTTTTAAGTTTCTCTGCTCGGGAGGTGTGAAAGTGTACCCCTCGACTCCTCCTTCCTTAAACCACGCCTTCTTGAGTGCTTTTTGGTCATCGGTAGTAGCGGGGTACACCCATGCTTGGCCCCTGATGGTTTGAAATGTCACCGGATGCTCCGTGATTTCGTTTGTGGCTTTTACGAACGCTCTGACATCGGTTACTACAGTTGGTAGGATTATTGGTGGTGGCTTTCCATTTCGTGTCTTGGCTGTTGATGCCGCTTTGGATGCGATATCGTCTTGTTTGTTGGTTTAGTTGGTGTTGCTGGCACTTTTGGTGCAACTTCTGGATATGGGTTTGTGGTTGGGAGACTTGCTAGTAATCCAAATTTATTATAAGTAGCGTGAGGACTAACCTCGATGGTTTCGTCCGCTACTTCCATGGTCTCCATTTTAGCTTCGTCTGATTTTTTCTGTTTTTCGTGTTTTTCTTGATTTAATTGTGCAACACGCACTAGTGTTGCTAGTTGTGACCAGATGAGCTGTAGGCCCGGTCCCCCCCCCTTGGACGGAATTTAGGCCCCCCTCCGAGCGTTGAATGGTCAAGTGGAGGGCGGTCCTGGATCCGGCGCAAGTCGGGGGGTCCCTGGGTTGGGAGCTGGTTGGTTTTCCCTTGGGGTATCTATAATAAATTAAGGGGAAGAAAGATCCCGGCTCAGGATGGCTTTGGGCTTCGTGAACTGCGTTGAACCCTCGTGGAATTTACCCAGTCCTTGGATCAACGGGTTTTCGGAATGACCCGCAGGCTCGCAGAATTTAGCCGCCTGGCGGCGGATAAATTCTGCGACGGATTCCGTGTTGGAGTCCGACCTGAGTTAGGCGTTTGTTACGCGCATGCTTTGCGCGTCCATCGCCTGCCTTAGAGCTTTGCTCTGAATTACCTCCAGCTTTTTGATCTTCGCCCGGTGCGCATACCCCCACGCCGTTGACGCGTATGTGAGTATGGGCCGGACGCAGGCTTTATAAAACTGGAGTTTTTGTTTCTGTCCCAATTTGCTACCCCCCTTGGTGACGGCCTGAAGAGCGGCTCTGGCCCCCCTTGCTTTCTCCCTGGTATAATCAATGTGGGGACCCCAGGTTATCCTCTCGTCCAGGATAACCCCCAAGTATTTTGAGGTCCTGGACCACGGAATGGCGTTGCCGTTCATCGTTAACGGGTTTTGGGGAAGGTCTGTAAAGTTGCACTTTCCGAAGGTTTTGGTCGCTGCGCTTGGTAAAGTAAGTGGCCGAACTCTTGGAAGGATTTACGGCGATCCTCCACTTGCGGTCTTGCCCGCAACGTTACGTCGGATGATTTTTATTGAGGCGTACCTCTGAAAATTAGCGCGAAGCCAAGTTCTGGATCCTTGTTCAACAACGAGCGCTCACTTACAAGTATATCCGAAGTTGTGTGCATAGGCTCCGAACACCTCAGTAACCAACAGAAAAGGTTAGTCTTATTGGTCGACGTTCTTAGTCGATCTTTGCAGGACGCATTTTTACACCCAAACGACCTAATCTTTTGCAGTTACCGTCCCTTGCATTAAATTAAATATTTTTAGTGTCATTGCCTTCCACTAAAATATTTAAAGTGTTTGTAATTCACTTAATTTTCCCAGTGTTTTACACAAGTGAAATAAATAAAATACCAACTGAGTTTTATTACTGCCCAAAGTTGTTTTAATATTATTTTCTCCCATTACTGTGTGTTGTGTTTTTGTGTTCTGAGCCCATTTCAGAGACATACCCGCCCTCCTTTCACCACCTTGAGACAAAAACGTTGAACTTTTCCTAAATAAAAGCCATGAATCCCGTATTTGTAGCCAACCGCATCGAGGAGCTCAAGGCCGTCATCGCGACGGCCAACGAGTAAATCGCCGCCGCCACCCACCAGATGTTGGATCTGCAAACGACTGAAGTCCTTTCAGTCACCCCTGCAGCCGAAGTAAGCGACCCCTAAACCCCGATGGACGACGACGACGCCCAATCGTACATCAATATTTCTGATGACAACAGGGACTAGTTTATCAACAGTCGTTCCAAGAAGCAATACCGCGTAATGAGAAAGGCCATTGCCAAGGCCCAGAAAGAACTGGAGGACAAGATCGCCCGTGAAAAGCGGAAGAGATTCGACTGGCAATCATCGCTGGAAGAAAGGCCCAACGCACCGCTCCTCCCACCGTAGTGACCAAGCCACCGCCGAAATACCATACCATTGTTGCACGCGATCTTTACCCCCACTACGGCAATGGTAGAAGCTACCCCCAGCCCCTTCTTAAAACCCCTGTACACCCTCCAACTAACGGACCTACCCCAAGGCAACGGTTTGCAGCCACCGAAGCTAGAGCAGCTGCTGCTCAAAAAGCAGCCATGGTAAGGCGTCCAAGTAAGATGGCAGTCGACCCATCCCAGTCGACTAAACCCCCATGCGACGTAAAAGGCCCTTCCAAACCACTTCTGACCTCCTACCGGTCCGCGCTAATCAACGAAGCAAAGAAGACGCCACCTGCAGGTTCCTTATCTGCACCTACTTCAGCGGCCAACGCAGCCGTTAACCTAGGTCCATCTCCACCTAGAGCGCAGCCTTTAGGTCCATCTTCACCTGAGGTAGAGATCAAAGCAGTGGCACCAGGTCCGTCTCCACCTGGCACACTGCCTCCAGGTCCATCTCCACCTGGGGAAATGATCCAAGATGGTGCACCAGGTCCCTCGCAACCTGGAAACACCCCTCCTCCACCACCTGCCCAAGAGCTCCTCATGGTACCGTCTCCCCCCTTCACGTTTTCTTGTCAAGATAAGTTACCATTGGTTGACGTTCTTAGTCGACCTTTGGAGAACGCATTTTCACCCCTAAGCAATGTAATTTTTTTTGCACTTATTTCTTTTCCTTGCAATAATTAAGAAAGGTTTTGTTCACAGCCCTCCAATAAAATATTTCATAAGTGTTTGCAATCCTTTCATATCAGTGCGATCACCAAGTGCGATAAATAAATAACAAGCGTTTTTTATTAGATCCCAACAACCACCTGAGTCATTTTATTTGTTCTACATTTCTTGTGAATTTTTGTACACCCATTTCAGAGATATTTTGTGAGGCAACATAGCCACCGTAGACATCGCCATAGCGACAGCCAACTAGAAAATCAAAACGAGCAAAACATGTCACTTTGTCGTTCTATCAGGCAACTCAGGTTAGGCAATTAGGTATCTGACATTGCCATCTTTATTTTTACAAGCCGTGAAGTTACATTTGGCAAAGTCGCATTGACAGCGCTTGGTGGTCCTATTTTCAAATGTCTCTTATAAACGAAAAATTGTTTGTGCTATTTTAAGTTAATATACAGATCAAAAAATGATGCAATTTTATGTTTTAAAAGTTTATTATGAATAATATTAATTAATTGTTACAAAAACATATCTTAAATTATAAAGATTAAATAAAAACAATACATAGGTTTATGATAATGTTTGTAGTTTTCTCTTTTTTGTTGCAGTTTCAATACTTTTAACTGATCATTCGTTTGTTTCGTATAATTGTTTAATAGAATACTGCAAAACAACTTGTATATTTCTATACTGTAATTATTATTTCCTCTGGTAGGGCTGTTAGACATGTTGATATTTTATTTTATCGTCCGTGATCTCTTTTATGTTAAAAATTCTTTCTATATGAATGAGCCAAGCTTCTGGACATTGTGCCCAAAATGTTGTTAAATTACGGTTTGATTCAACTGTGTAATTATTTTTTGTCTTGGCATTAAATATTGTTCAAATAATATGTTATCTGCGTGGTTTTCTTAAAATAGAGGTCACCAAATATGTGGTATTATTTCCACATGGTAAAAATTAATTAACGAATTTGAAATTGTTATATTTATTTAACTTGAACGATTACCAAAATACAATTATATATTTTTTGACTTGTTATCAATGAAATTGTTTTTTTATTATCAAGAGCTATGGAGATTCTAAAATTATTAAACTTAAGGCTACTGACAATAAATTCATTAAAATTATGCTTGTGTGACGCCACAGTGTTATACAAGTTTCTCTGTAAAATCCAGATATATCAAACAAAATCATAAAATTGAATGTCCCAAAGTAAGTAATTTAAATAAGCCCAATATACCACGCGCAGTAATAAAAAATATACACAATCGGCAGCCAAAATTAAAAATAATTACACCATCGCCCACTTCTGTGTTTCCTGCTCATTACGCCTTCATCAGTACCACATACTATCTATTTTATCTATCTTAACTTGAAGATGTCTTCTGGTTCTTGATGGAAAGAGAGCTTTAAGATGGTATCTCCAAAATTACGATGCAGTAATATGTACCACAAAAAGTAAATCCTACCAGTGGAAGTGACGAAATCTCAAATCCGAAATAAAAACTTCCATAAAACAAACCTAAAAGAAATAAAGTTAAAAACTGGACGTATTTAAAATGGTTTAATTACCTCAAGGTGTTATCTTGGTTGGACTTCTGTCTTAAATAGTCTAAAAAGTAGCCCATTATGCCATACCATGTCAAACGCTTTGCAGACGTCGAGGAATGATGCAGCCCTGGATTATTTTCTGTTGAAGGCCTTCGTGATGGCTTCGACGATTCGAAGGCCTGGTGGGTGGTGCTATGGCCAGGTCTGAATCCGAACTGCTCGTCGGGGATGACGTTCTTGTGTTGAATTGACATCACTAACCTAGTTAGGATAATCCTCTCTGCGATCTTGACCAGAGTGGGCAGCAAGGTAGGCCGGTGCTCTTCGGAAAACTTCTCGGTTTTCCTGGATTGTGCAGGAAGATGGCGTTCGCCGTTTTCCATTTAGTTGGGAAGTACCTAAATCTAAGGATTGCGTTAATAATACCGGTTAGAACCACTAAGGCTTTCTTCGGAAGTTCCTTAAGGGTGGCGTTGGTGATGCCGTCCGGTCCTGGAGGCTTTTCTTCTATTCGTCCGCTTGATTGCGGCCTTCATTTCTTCAAGTGAAGTTGGCTCAATTGGATCGTCGTCTGGGGTGGCCAATCTCTTGGACTACCTGGTCGACCATTGCAATGTGTGCAATGTCCACGTTGGAAGTGGCGGGCTGCATTGCTCTTCTAGGTTGTCGGCGAGGGCTTCGGCTTTTTCTGTGGTCTGCATAAGCTATATTAACATTATTATCATCGTCTTTACTTTGTAATCGCGGCATCTCTGTCCGCGTCCCTTTGAGTGCACGCACCATCCTCCAGGCAGAGTTGTCTTCGCAAGACAAGGAGTCCAGTTTCTTGGCCCTCGAGTCGCTGCAAAAAGCGTTCAGCCGGTCTCTGAGCTGCGTCTTCAAAAGGTTGGCTCAGCTACGGTCCGCGGGGTTCCAGGTCTTGCGCGTGCGGCGCTCTTCTTCTTTCCCTGATGAGTTGTTTAAGCTCAGAAGAGAGATGATCTCTGAAGTCTACAAGGGGAATCGGATTAGAAGCGAATTTAATAGAGTCACTAACCTTAGTTTCGAATTCCGTTACATACTGCTCCAGCTCGGCAACGGATTAGATTATCGGAATGTTGCCCAAGTTTTGCTGGAGGTTCATTTTCACGTAGATGCAGGTGCCGCCTCCATTTCCTATAGGGCAGTCGGTCCTGTGCAGCGTGTAGTTTGGCGCTGCGTCTTGGTTTCAGGTGCGTCTCGTTAACTAGGATGATGTTCAGGTCATACTCCAGGACAAAGTCGATTTGCAGTGAGGTACGATTACATTTTGGGTTTTAGGGGCATGCTGGCATCGGGCGCTTAACATGAGGAACCTCCTGGAAGCCTGCCGTAGCCAAAGTGGCCAGGCCGTCCTTGAAGAGGGAATAGACCGACTTCAGGAGATCAGAGTTTTCCTTTGTTGGATTTGAAGTTTGAGAGGGGGGAGGGGTAGACGACCATTTGCCCCACGGGCGGTGCGTTTCCTCCCCCTCACCAACGTGAATCCATCATTTTGAGAAGGTTGTTGTTGTGGCCCCGTTTAACTCCTCTGAGAGGGGGGGGGCCTTGCATTTTTAATTTTGCTTGGCGTACCTGCGGACAGTTAGGGCACCCAGACCAGTTGGCTGCGTGTTCACCGCCGCAGATGGCGCAGTTAAGTTTAGATTAAAATCGATCGGTGTTTTTGTTTGTGCAATCCGCGGCGCGGTGGGGGCCGGCACACACAACACATCTGAGACTGGACCTACAGATGTGTTGCGTGTGGCCGAACCTCTGGCACTTGAAACATTGAGCCAGGTAACTCTTAGGATTTGGATGTTCTACCGTGACTGGAATACTTAAAATTTCTGTGAGGTTGAAAATCTGTTTTCCGCGGTGATCCTTCGTAAGAGTCACCTGGAACAATGGTAGGGTCCTTCTATCGGGACCTTTCCTAAATTGGTGCACCGCAGTTACTGGAAAGCCCTGTTCTACCAGGTCCTTCTAGATATCCGCTGGAGCGAATTCCTGAGGAAGACCCTTGATAATGACTTTGATGGGCTTCTCTTGGGGGGGGGGGGCAAAAACCACGTAATTGCACCGAGTCTCGTTTAAAAAGGACACTATGGCCTTACGGACTCTGATGGAGTCCGTAGATAAGTGGATGCCCTCACGTGTGTTTTAACCCTCCCGAAATCCGAGAAGGGGGCTTTAAGATTTGCCCGTAGAGCAGGCCATTTGGACTTGTCTAAAATTAATATTGGGGGAGTTTTGAGGTTAAAATTGGTGACCAGTACCGGGCCCGCCTTGCCAGCCGCAATCCCTCCGTCCGTCGAGGGTGTCGCGTCGGGGATGGGAAGGGGGGGGGGGTTCCAGAGGTTTCCTGCAGGGCAGTTGACCTCTGAGACCCCTCCATCTCCCCCTCCGCGGTTGCGGATTGCTGTTGGCAAGCGGGCCGTTCCTGGTCTTGCTCTGTGAGTTTGAAATCCCCCTGATTTGAACGTCCGAGAGAATTTTTGTTTTGGCGGAAGACCCTGCAGCTGGTCGCTCCCCGGATGCAAGAGTTGTGGGCGGGTGGGGGTCCACCTCCATGTCCTCGCACTCGTGGAGTTGCAGCTGCACGGTTTTCTTTGAAGCATTGACTTTTTTGGTGCCCTTTTTCTTCTTACTTATATTACTGACGCGACTAGTTTTCACGGTCAGTTTTGGAGCTGAATTGGAAGTACGTGATCCCGATCTTTCGCCAGAGTGCGGTACTTGGGGTACTGCGGCATCAGTGGCTGGAAGTTCGGGCGCGGGGGGGACGTCGTTTGTGATGGACGGCACGGTCGGTTCGGAAGGTTGTACGATTTCCTCTGGGATTCCCTCCAGGATGGTCTCCAAGATCCCTTCAAAGGTGCCCTCCCACCCCTGGTTATTTGATGGCCCCTGAGAATCTAAGTTACCCCCCTCCCCTGATGGACTGTTTGTGCTCAGAGGGCTTGAGGTTTTGGTCTTTAAATTAGAGTCGTTTAAAACGGTCTCGGGTTGGTTGTCGTCCGAGACCGATCCCGTTAGATCGATGATCCTGTCGACCTCGGCGACCCCCACCTCTTCGGTGGCGGGAGCTGAAGGCTCTTCGCTCGCTTCGGAGGGGGAGGTGATCATTGGTTCGGGGGTTTAGTTAGCCTCTTTTAAGGTTATGGCCGGCGAGGATTTTTGCATGATCCTGCGGGCTTTCGCTCCTCTAGGGGCAGCGCGGATTGTCAAGGCAGGCAATGTGATCGGCGATGAGTCGATGGACGAGTCAGAATCTCTTCCTCGTTTGGGTTTTGGGGTGGAGATGCTCAGCGGCGCGTCACCTGCTGGTAGGACCTCCGGGATTAGCTCTGAATCTGAGTTGGAATCGGAAAAAACAGCATTGTGAGGATTTTCAATATCGCCGCCGTTCAAGGTCTCGCTTTCCGAATCCTCCTCCGAGGTGGCCCCGGTGGGAGATTCGGGAAGATCGAGTCTCTCGACGAAAATATAAAAATTCTCGCTATATTGGAGATTAATGTTGACCATTCTTTGGTCGAGATCACGAAGAGCTTTCTCCGCTAGGGCCAGAGTGGCCCTGGCTTGAGCAAGAGCGTCCTCCGCTATGACCCGCTCGGCCTGCATTTCCCTCCCGTTGATTCGTAGGTCGCGCATTACGCCGTTCTCGCTGTGGCCAAGCAAACTTTCGTCTGCTGGCAACGTGAGAACGTCGATGATGGCAGGTAGGTCAAAGGCGGTCTGATACGTCGTGGCATTCCTTGCAGATTCAGTAGACGAGCCCGATGATGGGGTCTCCTCATGTCGTTGCACTGCTGGATTGTTCATGACGTATTTGGCCTGTGGATTTAGACTAATACCCCCAAAGAGATCGATTGCTTTCGCTATGCCACGTGGTGAGGCACTTAAAGAAAGAAGGAAAAACGTGGAGTTAACCTAAAAATTACACACGTGCTTGGCAGTCGTTACAGCAACCGATTTAATTGAAGGTAAAAAGTACAAAAACGCTTACCTTTAACTGGTTTTGTGGTGTTTTTCTTCCAGGGTGGCTGAACTTGTTTAGAGTTCAGCAGGGAAGAACAATGAAGGAGTTGAAAGTTTGATAAATTTCACTACATGTAACACTCACGATAAAACACTCACTTCGATAAACACACACTTCACACTTCAACACTCAATGAATACAATGAATTCAGCTAAGAACGTTGACCAATGAACTAACCTTATTTCTGCTTTGGTGTGAAGGGCGGAGTCAATGCGTACAACTTCAAACACTAAATGGATCGGTTCTGGCACTAACTTTCACACATTCGAACACCGTTCGTCGTTGTGTGTGTTTACGTGTACATCGCATCCGATATTGTTCATCGCATCCGTTATTTTCAAATTTCTTACCTGAAAAGGGGGAAATAATAATTATTACCAAGCACGTACATCAACAAAATCAATATTAAAGCCAAAACCAAGATCAAAGCGACCATTGCCGAAGAGAAGCGATATGTAGCGGCGAACGCCAATCCAGTTTTTGCGTCACAACTAGCAACATTAGTGCGTGTTGCACAATTAAACCAAGACAAGCACGATAAACAGAAAAAATTAAACGAAGCAAAAATGGATACCATGGAAGTAGCGGACGAAACCATCGAGGTTAGTCCACACGCTACCTATAATAAATTTGGGTTACTAGCAAGTCTCCCAACCACAAACCCGTACCCAGAAGTTGCACCAAAAGTGCCAGCAACACCAACCAAGCCAACTAACAAGACAACTTTTGCATCCAAAGCGGCATCAACAGCCAAGACAGGAAATGGAAAGCCACCACCAATAATCCTACCAACTGTGGTAACCGACGTCAGAGCGTTCGTAAGAGCCACAAACGAAATCACGGAGCATCCGGTGACATTCCAAACCATCAGGGGACAAACATGGGTGTACCCCGCCACTACCGACGACCAACAAGCACTCAAGAAGGCGTGGTTTAAGGAAGGAGGAGTCGAAGGGTACACTTTCACACCTCCCGAGCAGAGAAATTTAAAAATGGTGCTCAAAGGTTCACCGTGCCTAACTGCCCAGGACATTATTGACGAACTCCACCTAAACAAAATCAAAACATCAACCATCATCAACATGAAAACGAAGACCGGTAAGTTATCTAGCAGCTTCCTGATACATTTCCCGCCAACAGAAGATTTAAGATTACTACAACCCATCAAAGCAATCGGGCCAGTGTTAATCACCTGGCAAAATTACGCACCCAGATCGACAAGAATCCAATGTCATCGATGCCAAATGTTCGGGCACGGATCGTCAAACTGCAATTTAAAACCAAGGTGCGTTAAGTGCACCGAAAGCCACTTAACAGCAAATTGCACAAGAACAAATAGAATAAATCTTCACACTTGTCACACTTGATCGAACATTAACCTTTAGACAACACTGCATCAACAAAAAAGCCTCGGGAAACCGAGCATTCCACGCACTTTATTCACTATTAACACACAAAAATCATCTTGACACAAAACTAAAGTTACAACTATACAAAACCATGATAAGACCGCTGCTGCTATATGCATCTTCCATTTGGAGCAAAGCTGCCAAATCACACATAGACCAACTACAAATCATACAAAACAAGTGCCTTCGGCTAATAACTGGCTCACAACATTCCACCGAAATCAGAACACTCCACGAGCTCACTAACGTACCGCGTTTACACTCAGTAATTACAGATCACGCTTTTAAATTTTATAAACACCTTACTTCAAAACACCCACTCACAAAGAACATAACTACAATTACCAGCAGCAGAAATGCCCCATTTAAACTCAAACACAAACTTATACACCACCAACTCATGAACTAAATTGCAATCACTAAATTATTAAACTCAAACACACACTAAACTAAACTCCACACTCACCGAACTTTTTTCTTTTTTTTTTACCGCAACCAGAGCGCTGGGTTTTTTATCACTCGTTTTTCCCCAGCAAAAGCCATAATTGTAAATAAACCATAATGTAAATATTCAAATATGTAACTAGGTTAATTGTATAGCAATAGGAACTAGCATTAAGTCACTGAAATGTATATAAAATTCTGAACAATAGAGTCTTTATTAATTGATTGATTGATTATTGATTTAACTTTCACTCGTAGTCGCGTAGTAGCCCTCAACGAGTGTAGTTGTGCTTAAGTGAAGTGTTTAAGTGTAAAAACCCGACGCAAACGAGCGAAAAGAGCCAAAAGAACAAAAATCAAAAGGGGCGTGGCCTGTGTTAACAAACTTCAGCATTGGTGAGCACAAGTTCCAATCATCGCGGTGTAAACCACGTCTACGAACTTGATTGAAACGACGACTTCAATCATCCCACCATACTGTCGCAACTTGCACAGTCTCACCCCCTAACATCGGAATTTCAACTCCACTGCACCAAACATGCCTTTTTCAAAACAACCAATCCCAATCTTGCCCAAGCCGCCTAAAACAGATGACTTATTCAGTTTTCAAAAAGAAGTCGAAGAAATGAACATTCAATATCAGCGTATGCTAAAACAATGCGCCGAAGCCAAAGCTTTACTCGATGAAAAAACTAGATACCTTAACCAATGCCTTAACATCTTGAATAAACCACCCGCAAAACCAGATTCCTTTCTTGTTCCAAGAAGAAGATCACCCCGCATCCATAGCTCAAAAAAAGTATCGACAAACCAAATCACTACCTCCAATAAATTCCAGACCCTAGCAGAAGACAACAATAATCCACCCTCCTCCCAAACAAACCAATTGGAAACGATTACTGAAATCCCATCTGACAACGAAGACGCCTCTTCAACACAAACCTCAGCAACTCCAACCACTGAACAAGACCAACAACCCGAACCAACAAACGAAGAAGGAAATAACCAAAACTTTTGGTGTGATTGATTTTGCAGTCAATGCCACAGGTGCCAAGGATTTGGGCACTCCCAGAGGTGCTGCAAACTCCCACCAAGGTGCGTCAAATGCGGCCAAGACCACATCTCCTCGGACTGTACCAAACCAAAAAACACCCCCGCTAAATGTGCAAATTGCGCAGAAGAGCACACAGCCAGCTATAAAGGGTGTTCACTTTTTCCCAGAAATAAAAACAGCGTTGACGTCAGAAAATTTAACACCCGCCGTCCCACACAAGAATTCATCAGATCGCAGCAATTCAGGCTCCAGCCAAGACACACTCCACAACCCAACCAGATAAACACACATAGAAACCAACCAGA
Source organism: Rhagonycha fulva (assembly GCA_905340355.1). Classification (NCBI taxonomy): domain Eukaryota; kingdom Metazoa; phylum Arthropoda; class Insecta; order Coleoptera; family Cantharidae; genus Rhagonycha; species Rhagonycha fulva. The sequence continues at coordinate 17,862,669 of HG996554.1, read as the reverse complement.
ACCTCACGACGAATCACAAGAAGAACTAAATTTCCTAATTGAAGCCCTGCTCCAATCCAAGTTATTAGCAGAAAAATACGAACAACTTATAAACGTTCTCAAAAATTATCAGTTCGCCAACGCCCTCGATGGCGGCCGCGGCAACTGAAAAACGAAAGAACCCAAGCTCCATACAGGCCGCTTTCTGGAATGCCAACGGCCTGCATGAAAAGAAATACCTTCTATTAGACTGCGCCCACAGACAAGACCTTGATATTATCTTAATAAACGAAACACGTCTCAGTAAAGCACATAACCCTAAATTAGTGAACTACACGTTATAATAAAAATGATCGCATCGGAAAAAAAGGAGGTGGAACTGCCATATATATAAAATCAACTATTGAACACTATGAAGTTATCAACCCTCCTCTCCACCAACTGGAAGCCACCTCAATTGCAGTTCACATGAAGTCAGGATGGATTGACTTCACCTCAATTTACAGTCCGCCAAAAAACCCGATCAGCGATGAAGACATTGAAACTTTACTTGACGGCCCTAACGGAAAGATCCTCGCTGGCGAGACATGATTGCTAAGCACAAGCCTGGGAATGTCAAAGCAAAAATGTAAAAGGAGTTAAACTCCTTGAACTTTCGGAACAGCTCGATTTCATAGTAGATGCTCCTACCTCGCCAACTCACTACTCCCAAGCTGGCACGCCTACATTCATTGATATAGCGATAATCAAGAATTTATCATTGGATCACCGACTCACCACCGCCAATGAGCTCACCTCGGACCACTATCCTGTAGTCATTCACCTCGGTGAAATAGATGCAATAGAATATAATATAAACGCATCCCTCAGACTTAAGCACTTTCCCGGCAGGTGGAAGTTGGCCGACGTCATCCTCATACCAAAGCCGGGTAAGTGCTCGTCCAACCCCCAAAACTACCGACCCATTTCACTACTTTCCTCAATCGGTAAGATAGCTGAAAAGATTATACTCTCCCGTCTTCAAAACGAAGTAGACGATCTCGTTATCTTACCCAACGAACAATTCGGCTTTCGTAAGGGGCACTCGACCACGCATCAGATTCTGCGAGTGACTGAAAAAATTACCGAAGGCTTTACTAGAGGCCACAGGGCCTTGGCTATCCTTCTGGACATTGCCAAGGCCTTCGACAAAGTCTGGCACATAGGTTTGCTGTATAAGCTTTACATGGCGGGAATTAATTCAAGCCTAGTAAGGCTTATTGCATCCTACCTCTGTGCCAGAACCTTCCGGGTCAAGATCGGCTCATACTTTTCGTCAACTCGAGCAATATTAGCAGGGGTGCCGCAAGGCTCTATTCTTTCCCCCCTTCTCTTCAATATATATACGCACGACATCCCTGTACCCAAAAACGCTATGTTGTCCTGCTTCGCAGACGACATAGCCATCGTCTCGACCCACCCGCGGCGAAACAGAAATATCACTATCGCACGTGATTCACTGAAGCTCCTCCAACCCTGGTACTACAAGTGGAGACTTGTAGTCAATCCGGGAAAGAGCGAGGTAATCATGTTCGATAGAAAGCGCCACCCCCCAGACAAACTCGAGATGTTTGGCGAGTCGATCCCTTGGAAAGACTCTGTCAGATATCTCGGGGTTACCCTTGACAGCAGACTGTCGCTTACAAAGCACATCAAATCTTGCGTTGTCAAAGCCAGAGCCCTCAAAAGTAACCTTGCCCCGCTGATCGGTAAAAACAGCAAGTTACCCCCAAAAGATAAAGTCACGATATATAAGGCCATCATACGGCCAGTCCTCACTTACGCCGTCCCCGCATGGGGCTTTGCATCGAGCAACCAGATGAAGAAGCTCGATGCGATGCAGAATGCCTGTATCAGACAAGCCATGGGGGCCCCATGGTTCGTCACGAATAGGCAACTGCAGGCCGCAGCCAGCATCAAACCCCTTCGCGAACACATACAGGATCTTACCAAAAACTTGTACAAAAAGTGTCCCGATTGCCCAAACCCCCTAATCCAGTCGCTTGGTACATACGATGCCAAGCTTTTCCCTAAGACTCCCAGACCAAGAGACATTATCTCGCCAAAGGCCGCCACTCTGGTCAATCCCCCTCTCCCAGGACCTTCGGGACAAATTCCCGCCCCCTCTCTTTTCGACTCCGACTCTGACTCGGACTCCATTTTTCAATGAGACTGCGACGTGCTTGCCTACCAAACACTTGTTTTCCTAGTCAAGATATATCTCTTGATTTTTGTTTACTTTGTTTGTTGTTTAACGTTGTTTAATTTTTCTTTCAGCACCTTTACTAGATCTGTAATTTGTTGTTAGTAATTTGTTTGTATATTTTTATATAATTAAATAAATATGGTAACGGTGTTGCTGGTGCTCGTTGCGCGTGGTATTAAGCCCAAGGTAAGCACTCTTGCGTCGCCTCGGCCTCGCTGTGCTTACCTTAACGCCCAAAGTCAAGACTCGGCTCTAGGCCTCTCCTCGGGTTTGAAATCCTTGTTAAAAAATTCCCAAACGCTAGTTTCATATACTAGATGAAGGAGATAAGCGGGCTGCGCCCGCATCTGCTCCGCAGATGCCATGAAATGTTACCTGTTACCTGTTAGATGCAAGAACCAACAACACAACGCGCCCAAAAATCAATTGGTCGGCCTTCCACGACCATTTGTACTTTAACCTAGGCCAAATCCCAATCATCGGCAACGCGGAAGAGCTGGAAAATTACGTGCACCAACTCCAACATAAAGTCCAAAAATCATTACAATATGCAACCAATGCCATTCCAATAGACGACCTCTACATGACCTAATAAAAGAAAAAAGAAGAGCCAGGCACAAAGCCAACTGTACGCTACACCCAAACGACAGGAAAAACTACAATCATTTGAAACAACTAGTGACATCACAAGTCAAACAACACTATAACGTCAAATGGACAAAGAAAATAGAACAACTGAAACTAAATGAGCCTAACAGCTGGAGAATTACTAAAGCGCTAAGATCAAAAAGAAGACCACTTCCCGCCATAAATCTTCCTGATGGCCCCCAAGCAAGGAGTGACAAAGAAAAAAGCGAAGCTTTTGCGCAAAGTTTTGAAAGCCAATGCAAAGTAACGAAAACATCAACCAAACTCACATAGACATGGTCAATCAATTTGTATACGACTCATTACAAAACGCCAGCAACTGCCAAATTCCACCAGCAACGCCCGAAGAAGTAATATCAATCATCAAAACGCTCAAAACCAAGCGTGCTCCGGGCCCTTTCTCGAAAAATTCTCGAAAAAGTCATTCTCAACGGACTAAGAAAAGAACTTGAAGAACACAAAACCATCCAACAAGAACAATTTGGCTTCAGACAAGGCCATTCGTCAACGCACCAAATCCTCCGGTTAATTGAGCTAATCACACATGGATTCAACAGAAAATTGTACACAGCCGCAGCCTTCCTTGACATCGCCCAAGCATTTGACACCGCTTGGCACAACGGCTTGCTCTACAAGATGATTAGGGCAGGTTTGCATCTGGGTATAATCAACATCATCAGAGCATATCTACAAGACAGACAATTTTCCATCAAATTGGAAGGAACTAGATCGGAAACCAGAGGTCTCAGCGCTGGCGTTCCACAAGGCTCAGTATTAGCTGCAGACCTCTTTAAAATCTACATGTCCGACTTTCCTAAAACCACCGACAGAAGAACAAGCACCGCCTTCTACGCTGACGACACAGGCCTCTTCGCCTCATCCATGTCACTAGACCTTGCTGCAACACTCCTACAAGAAGTACTTAACAACGCTCAACACTGGTTTTCAACGTGGAGGTTGAAAGTCAATCCAAACAAAAGTATTGGAATAATGTTTACCAAAAGAAAAGCTCGACCCAAGGTCAACTTATCAATATTTGGGGAAATTATCCATTGGCGAACAACAGCCAAATACCTAGGCGTGCTCCTAGACACGACGCTCAACTGGGAACCCCACATTACCGCCGTCGTCAATCGGGCCAAAGGTATGCTTCACCAACTTTACCCACTGATTGGCAGAACCTCAAAGATGTCGCCAACTAACAAATTAAGACTACACAAAGCCATAATACGACCGACCATGACATACTCCTCCACCGCTTGGGGATACGCAAGCAAAACAAACATGAACAAACTACAAGTAATCCAAAACAAGTCACTACGCGCTGCACGGAATGCACCATATTTCATCACAAACGTCCGCCTCCATGCAGACTCAGAAATTGAAACCATCAATACTTTCATCAAAAATCAAACAATCAACTTCTACGACAAATGCCGCTTGAATTCAAACCCACTTGTCCAACAACTAGGAAATTACAACATGCTCGAACAGAAAAATAAACACAAGAGACCAAAAATCATCCTACACCAAGTGTAAATAAATAAAGACAACAATAAATAAAAATAATCCGAGTTAATTCAAACAGTCAACTTAACCCAGTGTACGATAAGCGAAAAACAATCTCAACCAAAATCATGTGAAAAATCTTCTTAAAAACCATTTTAAAAATCAATCGATTAGTGACCCCTAGTGTAATATACCCAACCTAAAAATAAGTGATAAACAATTAGTGTTAATCAATTAGTGACCCCCCTCCCAGACAATGTACAATAAAAAACAATTAACAAGTGTAAATCCAACAAACAATCGAGTTCTACAAATCAACTAGATAAAATAAACAATCAACTATAAAAATAAATTAGTGCTACGCGATCATACAAGACAATTTATAAAACTACACCAGTGTAATTATTTCAACAAATCCAAATAAACAATAAACAAAGTGAAAATTAATGGTCAAAAACACCATGTGTCAGGCTTGCCAACAGGCCCACAGGAGCAACGCTCCTAAAGCAGATAAGTGTTGCTATATGCAACGATACATGAGATGAAGGAGAAAAGGGTCATCGTACCTGCTCGCTCCGTAAAAATCACTTAACTAACAGAACAGTAACTTTCACTTTTCACACAAAACTCACTGGAAAAACTCGTAAACTACTTGGAAAAAATTTGACTGTAGGTTTAGCAAGTAACTCGCTGGTTTTTAATATAATAAATTATATTGTCGCTTTGGTAGAACTCAGAATTTAAAAAATTCGGGAGCGCTTGGAAAACAGGTGTGTTCGCTTCGAAAGATCAAATTGAACTGCTGAGTAATTTGTCAGCATAGCATAGCATCACATTGTGAACAGAGTTTGTTTGGAGGCGAAGCCTCCATTACCTCTTTCAACATCTCAGAACATCGCGTGGATGGTTAGAGTATGAAATACTAGAGCGAGCATTGAGCCTTGTATCGTTTCAAAGTAGAGTGTTGACCCGCGCAAGGCGATAATCAACCTTTGATGAATGATTTACGAGTTAGCCGGCCGAAGCGACAGTAACCCCAGAGAACGTAGCGTCGTGGAGCCCAAAAGGGTCCGTCGAAAGGAAAAAAGGCGACGCAGTCGCAAAAAAGAAGTGGAATTGTACGGTTGAATAAAGTTTTCTACCATACATGCCCGCAGCGTCTTCACTTAAGAACTGATCTAGGTCGGTGCCGAGACATTGAGTAAACGCCCCGGCTGTGACCCTGCAAGTCAAAAACGTGAGGCGTTTTTGGCACATTAAAACTGTGGGTGACGCCCACGAGTTTTAGCTCAAAAAGAAATTGGTGCGTGATTCGTACCAATTTCTCAGCATGTGAGGTATAACATCTTTTCATTGAGGCAAAACCTACAGAAAATAACACGTGACGCGTCTTGTTTTCAGTTGTGGAATTTAATTTGTGAATCAAATTAGTTCCGGTGTGAGGAAGTCAACGTCTCTTTGAATCAAATTAATAAATGAGGGAGTCCCATTTATTAATGACGAATTCAACGGGTGATGCTCGTTGATTTCGCTTGGTTTTGCAAGTGATTGAATAAAAAGTTTCGCGTTCTTTTTATTCAGTTACTTGTTTAATTAACATGGAAGTTAATTTCTCGCTGTAAATTAAATTAGATTTAATTAAATTTACTGGGTCCCTGTAAGGTAAGATTAAATTAAAATGTCCGTGAGAGTCGATCGCTGGTGGTGCAAGGCGGTGACTACTGCTACGGTGGCTTTACCCTTTCTCTGCCCTTCGCGGTGGAAATACCGAGTCGATTGCGAAGGCGTTCGGCCACTTGGTGTGGGGGAAGCCTTGGTTCACAACCTACCGCAATAAATCCATTGTTACACTTAGGCAAGTTGCTCCAATTTTGATTTGTTGACATGAATTATCAGTTCATGTTTAACTAGGCAAATTTAGAACAACTTGGTGTGCGAAAGGCCGATGCTGGTTAACTAAGCATTAGTTAATTGGCGGCTTCGTGGATCTGAAAAATTAAATAAATAGAAAAGGTTTATTTATTTTCGCTAACCTGGTTCTAAGATGGTCCTTGGTGTCTTCCGCAACGGATAGTCTTCGACGTTGTACTTTCCCAGTTCACAGATCTATGTGTTTTCTGCGTCCCACTACGATCGTAAAACTTTTCCGTTGCTTTCTTCACAGCTTCTTTGATGGTTGGAAGTTTCGTGTCCTCGTGAAGGTTCCTGTTCGGGAAGTACCAATCCGCGTCGAGGATCCTTCTGAGGCACACGTTCTGGGCTCGTTGGAGTTTTAGGTGCTGGGCATCGGAAAGGAATGCCCACGCCGGCGCGGCGTAGGTTATGGTAGGAAGGATTATGGATTTGTACATTCGTAACTTGAGGGACTTGTCTAACGTGCTTTTACGGCCGATCAAAGGTCCCAATGTTCACATTAGGGCCTTCGCCTGGTTGCAAAGCCTCGTTACCTGAGGCCCTCAAGTTAGACGACGATCCAAGGTGACTCCAAGATATTTAACGGAATTTTCCCAAGGGATAATTGCGTTAAACATGTCTAGATCGGGGATCGGGGCACGAGCGGGGCGACCACCTCTTCGGAACATTATTGCGGCTGATTTCTCGGGATTGATATCAATCCTCCATAAACCGTAATAATACTCCATCGAGTCTAGGTCTTCCTGCACGAGCCTGACCGCTTCGATCTGGGAGCAGGAGGTGGCGAGGGTCGCAAACTCGTCCGCATAATAAAAGCGCTGTACCTTGGGAGAGGCCGGTGCGGGCATGTCGCTCACGTAAAGATTGAATAGCCAGGGTGACAAAAGGGAACCTTGTGGCACTCCAGCTCTTATCGATCTCTCCGTGGAACGAATGCCCTCCAGCTTCACCCGGAACGTGCGATTATTAAGGAACGACGCGATGAGCTTCACTAATCCTGGTTGGACGCCTGCCTGAAACAGTTTAAAAAATAATCCATTATGCCACACCTTGTCGAACGCCTTAGCGACGTCGAGGAAAGTTGCAGCTGTGGACTCCTTCTTGTTGAGCGCCTTGGTGATTCGTTCGACAATTCGCATGACCTGGTGGGTTGTGCTATGTCCAGGTCTGAATCCGAACTGTTCCTTGGGGATGACTTCTTTATCTTGAATAGATTTGACTAACCTTGTTAGGATTATCCTCTCCGTGACCTTGGCCAAGGTTGCAAGGAGGCTAATCAAGCGATAATTCTTCGGAATTCGTCTCGGTTTTCCTGGCTTGTGAATGAAGATGACGTCTGCCGTCTTCCACTTAGCTGGAAAATGTCTAAATCTTAAAACAGCATTAATAATACCTGTTAATGCCACCAGGGCTTTCTTTGAAAGCTCCTTCAGAGCGGTGTTGGTGATCCCGTCGGGACCCGGAGCTTTTCTTCTTTTCGTCCTTTTTATTGCCAACATCACTTCTTCAAGAGATGTTGGCTCAATCGGATCGTCTTCTGGGGCGGCCAGCTTCTGCTCGACTTCCTGGTCTACCATTGCAATGTGGCCATTATTCACGTTGGACATGACCGGACTGCACTGCTCCTCCAGGTTGTCGGCGAAGGCTTCTGCTTTGTCTTGATCTGTAAAGGCGAGGTTATTTACATTATTGTTGTTACCTTGAAGCGGTGGTATCTCCGTTCCAGTCCTTTTGAGGGCGCGCACCATCCTCAAGGCTGAGTTGTCTTCGCATGACAAGGAGTCCAATCTTTGGGCCCACGAGTCGCTGCGAAAAGCTTTCAGCCGGTCTCTGAGTTGCGTCTTCAAAAGGTTGGCTCTGCTGCGGTCGGCTGGGTTCCAAGTCTTACGTGAGTGTTTGTCTGCCCTTGTTCTTTCCCTGATGAGTTGCTTAAGTTCAGGAGGGAGGTGGTCTCTACTGTCTGGAACTTGGAAAGTGTTAGAAACAAATTTAATCGATTCACTAACCTTCGTTTCAAACTCCGTTGAATACCGTTCCAGGTCTTCGACGGAGTTGATGACTGGAATCTTGCCCAGGTTGCGGTGAAGGTGCTCCTGGAAGACAGGCCACGCGACCTTGGTGGCTGTCCTGGGCTCGTCTCTGGCGGTTGGTTCCCCCAAGTGGAACAGAACTGGAAGATGATCCGAGAGCATCGGTTCCGCCGTCTCCAGGTGGTGCACTAGGTCGACGTTCTTCATTATGGCAATGTCTAAGACATCGTCACTTTGAGGACCGCGGGACGCGTAGTGTGTCACCTCCGTGGGGGCGACGACCTCGAAGTCAAGGTCATGCGACAGTCGAAGGAGGTCCATACCTTTCCTGTTGGCGACTTTCGAATTCCAAACGCAATGTTTGGCATTTAAGCCGCCGGCGATGATTTTGGAACCAGACCCTCTTAAAATCTTCTCGATGTCGTCTGCTGGAAGCGGGTTGAGCGGCGAACAGTATGCAGATGTGATCTGCAATTGTCTAGAATTATGCATTAAAATTCTTACCGTTGTCGCTTCCAGAGTCTCCAAATCGTTGAAAACGACTTCGCTGTGTTGGAGATTCCTTTTCACGTAGATGCAGGTGCCACCACCTCTCCCGAGGGGGCGGTCCGTCCTGTAGAGGATGTAGTTCGTCAGCTTTGCACTGTGGCTCGGCTTCAGATGAGTCTCGTTAACTAGGATGACGTCCAGGTCGTGCTCCAGGGCAAAATCGAGGAGTACCTGCCTCTTTCGGATGTTGAGCCCGATAGCATTCCAGAACGCCATCCTTAGTTGGGTTGGAATCCTCCTGGGATCTGTAAACATAAAGATATTAAAAGTTCACTTGGTTTACCTTGGAAAGACTGTGCTAAATTAGCACGCCTTTCCGTAACAGTTCTCGTGGAGCTTTGAGACGAATTCCTTGATGGTGTCCATCGGTGCAGCAAACTGCTGACACCTGAAGCACTGGTTGCTCTTCGCTTTCTTGTGCGGGGACTCGACTACGACGTTGAGTCCCGCCACTTGCTTCAGGTTGAAGATCTCCCTGTTACGGTCGTCCTTGGGAAGGGTAACCATAATCAAGGGCATCGGCTTCTTGGAGCGGCGGTTTTTCATGCGGGCGACCTGCGAACATACGAAGCCCTGATTAGTTAAGTCTTTACTTACATAATCGATTCCGATGTCCGGGTGCATCCCCCTGATGACCGTCTTCAACGGTACCTCGTCCCTAATCTCGTGGGTGTAGAACCCACCCTTGCTAGGGTCGAGGGTCACCGTCATGACCTTCCTCATGGCGCGGTGGTCCTCGATGGTCGCTGGGTAAATCGCTACACCTAGCTTGACGTTCCAAGCCTTGGTGTAGCTTATCTTCTTCAAGGTCAGGATCGCCTGAAGGGCTGGCCACTGACCGGGTTCCCGAAGAGTGATGGGTGGGATGCGCCTTGTCTTGGTGGTGTGAGTCTCCATCTCGACGGGGGTTTCTTCGGTGGCGGGTACCTGAGAGGTTGGAGGGTTAGTTGGAGGGAAAGGGGGAGGAGGAGAATTTGGCGCGCGTCTCTTTTTGAGGATCTTCTTCTTGGGTGGTGGTCGTTCCTCTTCGGAATCGGAGGGACACGACGTGCTGATGGTCTCCATCGGCCTCTTCTTTATTCCCACCGTAATCCCAAGCGAAGTGCTTGGTGTTGGTGCGTCGTCTTCGGCTTTCTTCGGTGGGGAAGTTTTTCGGACCTTCTTCTCTGCCAGCGGCTTTTGCTTCCTGTTTTCTTCGTCGGAAGAAGAGGAGCAGGTGGGCAGCTTTCTCTTTGGGGTGGGGTCCTGCATGAATTCCATTTCTTGAGTCTCCGGCATGGTAGGAGACGGTACCATCGAGATTACTTCTGGAGCAGGCGGTGGTGGAGGAGTGTTTGCAGGTTGAAGACCTGGTATAACTCCTGTGATCGTTTCCCCAGGTGGAGACGGACTTGGGGGCAGCGTTCCAAGTGGAGACGGACTTGGTACCGCTGCTACAATCTTGACCTCAGGTGGAGATGGACCTGGGGGCAGCACTCTAGGTGGAGACGGACCTAGGGTAACGGCTGTGATGGCCGCTGGAGTAGGTGCAGGTAGGGAACCTGCAGGTGGTCGCTTCTTGGGTATGAATTAATCGACACCCTCTTAAAATCGTTATCCAGCTCCGAAGTTGATCCTGCAACTCTCACTACCCTACATAACCTCAAGCTCGCTCTCGTCAACGACGGCAGCCGAGATGACTAGTTCACCACGACAGCAACCACACACCATCCAGGTCGCATTCTGGAATGCCAACGGCCTACTTTTGGACTTCGCCCATCGACACGACCTCGACATAATACTGGTCAGCGAAACCCATCTCCCAAAGCTGATAAATTACACACTCTATCGAAATGACAGAAAAAACGCCAAAGGAGGTGGCACTGTCATATATGTCAAATCCACAATTGAACACTACCAGGTTGACCATCCGGCCTTTCAAGAACTCGAAGCCACGACTGTTGCCGTTCATACCAAAAACAACGGATGGATCGACTTCTCTGCAGTCTATTCAGCCCCGAAGAAGCCAATCCTCAACGACGACTTTGTCATTCTGCTTGCTGGCAGTAATGACAAAGTCATGGCCGGTGATATAAACGCCAAGCATGAAGTATGGAACTGCCGCACCACCAACAAAAATGGCAATAAATTACTGGACCTTGCCAAACTTCACAACTTTTCAATTGATGCTCCCAACGCCCCTACGCACTTCTCAAATACTGGTACGCCGACGTTCATCGACATCGCAATATTCAAGGACATCGCCTTTCAACACCGCCTCACTACGATGCACGAACATCGGACCCTTCCAGTTATTCTTCACCTGGGCGACATAAACCATACAAATTCAACACCTACCCGATCCAAAATTTCATGGCCGACCTTTCATGACCCCCTCCTATCTACAATGGGCAACATTCCAAGAAACTACCGACGAACTTGAAGACTATGTTAATCAATTCCAAACTGCGATACAAAAATCAATCTAGTACGCCACCAACGTCGCTCCAGCTACTGATCGTCGCGATTGCCTCTCACCTCACCTCAAATTACTTATCCAAGAGAAGAGACACGTCCGCAAACAGGCTCAGCGCACACTCAACCCGCAAGACAAACCCAGATAAAATCAATTAAAGCAGCAGGTTTCTGAAGAAATTAAAGAACACCATAACAAATCATAGAACTCAAAACTCGAAGAACTCGTACTCAACGAGCCATCAGCCTGGAAACTCGTCAAAAACCTTAAAAACCGCAATAAGAAAAACCCAATTCCAGCCATATTCAATCGAGATGGAAGCTTTGGAATAATTTGGAACACCAATTCCGATTAAGAGTAATCCGCCAAGAAAGCCATTTGATAACATATTAAATGGTCGCCAACCTCCGATAGGAGACGGCACCTTAAGAAGAAGAATTCCGATAAAACCAGCCAAGATCACATCGACATGGTCGAAAAGTTCATTCAAGACGAGCTCAATGTCGATGATCAACCCTTCCTCGATAGAAGAAATTAAATCGCTGATTAAGACCCTTAAGGTAAAACGTTCACCAGGATCCGACAACATTTCCAATCGAGTCATCCGCGAACTGCCACGCAAAGCACTTGCAACATTCCTCTGCATAACTAATGCAGCACTCCGCGTACAGCATTTTCCAACTCCATGGAAGCACGCCAATGTGGTAGTTATTCACAAAGCCGGCCAAAACACACAACTACCCAAAAGCTACAGACCCATTAGCCTCCTTCCTGGACTTGGAAAACTACTGGAGGAAATAATCCTGGCCCGACTTCGAAACGAGATGGATACATTCAAGACCATCCCAGACGAGCAGTTTCTTCTTTATGAGGAAGGAGCAATGTCACAAAATACACGTAAATCAAAAATAATTATTTTACATTATTTAATATTATTACAACCTTCCTGAGTAAAGGAGACCACAGGCCGAATAACTTTAGCCTTTACGTATTTTTACTTTCTCTATGATGGTGGCAAGATCCACCAGCCACAACAAATCTTGGTAGTTTATTATATGTTTAATTGGTATTTAAAGCTTTACCAATATAAATATTAATAAAAAAAATTTTATATAAGCACAACTTTTCAGTACTAGTAATACAAATTAGAATTCGAAAATTGAAAAATAACAAAAATACAAAAATGATAACTCATACAGATGTGAATAATCAAGAAATCTGTAGTATTTGTTTAGAAAAATTTGATGATCGGGAAATTGGCTTGCCTGATTGTTGCACTCACAAATTCTGCTTTGCTTGCCTTAAAAGATGGATGAGAAATACCCCCATTTGTCCGTTAGATCGAAAAGAAATTCAAAATATTTCGATTAGTCCGAAAATCAACGAACCTATCACAAGAAATATTCCATTGTGGAGAATCAAATTTTTTCTTTATTTTGAAAATTTAACAAAAGTCCCATCAAACACAACAATATTACCAAACCACATCGAAGCTATTTTTCATGCTTTAAAAGTGTCGAACAAATTTCTGAAAGATATCGATATATATTTCAAATGGGAGGCAATAATAGTTATTTTCGTGGATTTAGAACACAATCCTTTAACAGAAGAACAAATCAATCGCCATATTAAGGATGTCATGTGTAAAGCTATTACCGATCTCGAGTACGAATTGACTAAAATTCTGACAGTATGGGGAAACTTTTCTACCAATCACATCGTATTACAGAGCGATGAACTTGAAAAAACCAAATTAAGTGATTATTTGGACAGACACGTCAATTTTGCAACGAGTGAATCAGAAAACTCGGATGTGCTAGAGAATTTTTTAAGTAACATAAAAGTTATGCTAAATTTTCAGGAAGATGTGATGGTATATATTACTAGTCACAAGCGAGGTTCCAATTTTATTATTAACTTGACCAACGACAAAGGTCATGCTTTTACACCTACTAAAGTTTTGCAAATGATTACAAGTTATTTGGAGGAAATTTTTTCCGCTTTTGACGTAGAATGGATTAATACTTGGATTGATTCTCACAGATTTAATTAATATACAAATGTTTTAAATAAATTATTATTTTGGAAAAGTTTATTGTAAATAAACATAATATATATGACAGCTCTACAGGCCTAGAAGGCCCATGGCTTTTCCCTGCTTACCTAACCTATCTTGCTAACTTTGCGTGTGTGACGCAGCCGTATTTACGGTAATGACGTCGACACAAATATCAGGGATCACCACAGAGTGTGGATGTTCACCGGAAGGCCAAACCAAGAAATTCTGTGCAATCCGCGATTTGAACGCAGAATTTCCGCTCTATACTCAACCAGCGATCACATCACTCCACTGCTGTGGCTAAATAAACATAAACAAATAACAATTTACCACCATTCAAATTGACATGTTTGAGATGGTGTAACAATATTTGACAACAGTGATTTCCAATACAATAATAAATATCTCTCTCAGATAACTGGATCAGCTATGGGAGATCCCTGTAGCCCGATTTTCGCTAGCTTCGTTATGCACGACCTCCTGTGTAACTACTTTGGTTCTGTAGATTTTGACATCCCATTCCTTATGATATATGTAGACGATATTTTAACTGCGGTACCTTCCAACAAGGTATTGGATTTCCAGGACATATTGAGTGAATATGACCATCTGCTTAAGTTCACTCATGAATTAGAAAAAAATAAAGCCATCCCTTATCTGGACTTATTGGAGTGTAGGGAGCCGGATAGCTCATTGTTTACAGACCTATACAGAAAGACATCTGGCAGTGACAGGGTCTTGAATTTTTATTCATCTCACCCCATGTGCCAAAAAATGGGCGTTGTAAGGACTATTAAGAATCGCATCGTTACTTGCGTGAGTTCTAAACGCAGGTGTAAAAGACTTTTGGAACTGAAGAAACAACTGCTTGCCAACAATTTTCCGGAAAGGTTGGTTATAATCTTTCACTTTTCGGTCCCTCGTGAGGCTATCCCTACTTTTCATAGAGTGGCGTACCACCCCAGGTTGGCCAATAAACTTAAAATCGTGTTGAGGCCCTGCATCGATGAACAGCAAATAGTGTTGACTTTTTACAACAGGTTCAATCTTGGTAATTTAATTTTCAGCAAAATGAAAGATAAAGTAGCACTTGGGGATAGGAGCAACGTTGTCTACAGAGTCCATTGTGAGTGTGGAAGCACATACACGGGCCAAACTTAGCAGTTGCGCTGACTAGTAGGTTGATGCAGCATAGACGGGATGCAGACTTGGAAACGGATAATACTGGACTATCAGAACATTTTAAGTCCAGTAACCACACCTTTGATAGAAATGAAGTCAAGATTTACATGAGTAGTTGTGCTTCCCCAAGCACGCGTTTTTTGGAAGTAGCGTACATAGCTGACACTTTAAGGTTTTATTTCTTGTCATGTTAGTCGCCGGTTTTATACCTAGGATGCGCTCTGTTTTCTGGCATTTTAGGGATTGTATATTTTAAAAGTTGTTAACACTGTTCAGATATTTTATTTGTTTGTAGGTTAGATATGCAATTTTTACATTGCTGACTATTTATTTTATCTTTACATTTAATTTTTTGCATATTCTAACTATTTTTATGACAATCCCAGTGGTAGCCATCTACTGTCCTGTGTATTTCACTCCAGTGGACTATTACATAAAATAAATATTACGCGGTTTTACAAGATGCGGAAAAATTAGTTGAAGTCGAACAAGAAAACGAACTTGACACGGTCAAATGCACCATCAGAGTCGAGTATAGCAAACGGCGGTAGTTGTGCACAACGACCCATTCTAACTCCAATAACGTACGTTTACCAAAGTTAAATTTGCCAAAACACGAGGGACGCTTGGATGAATAGTTATATAAAGAAACCTTTGATTCATTAATTAATAACAACAATACCATTAGTGATATACAAAAATTCATTTATTTGCGCTCGGTTTTAAAAGGGGACCCTGCAGACGTAATCGACACATTAAAAGTTACGGATGCTAATTATAAAATTGCGTGGGATTTGTTAAATGAATGATTCAGTACCGAAAAACTATTGGTATTAAGTCATGTTAAAGCGATATTCGAATTACCG
The DNA here is from genome assembly GCA_905340355.1 of Rhagonycha fulva. Taxonomy (NCBI): domain Eukaryota; kingdom Metazoa; phylum Arthropoda; class Insecta; order Coleoptera; family Cantharidae; genus Rhagonycha; species Rhagonycha fulva. The sequence goes on along the minus strand of HG996554.1, from coordinate 17,847,233 downwards.
AATAATACAAAGGAATATTTTAGCCATTTAAAATTAATTTTAGAAAGTACATCAAAACATTTGCGCGCTTTAAAAACATTAAATCAAGAGTGGAAATATTCCATCTGGAAGGCTTTACGATAAATACCAAAACCATACTAAAAGGCTACGGTGCTTACAATTCTTTCCTCTCCCGTGAGAAGTCCAGCAACCTGTCCCCCTTTCCAGAAAAGATGAAGAAATCTTAGATAAAAGTGAAGATAATGAGATGAATACTAGCATATTTATCCATAATACACAGGTGAGGTCTTAAAAAATTAAATTCATATATGTTTTTAGCAAAGCAAAAATAATAAGCGTTGGCTGGAATTAAATCGATGAGTGTCCCTGGAGTGATGTTAAATCAAAGTAGGTGAACACATTTAATTTAAGAAAAGCTAAAATTTCAGATAAAACTAAAGGTACAGCACATGTCTTATGGTATAGCAATAGACCATCGACTCACTACTGCCAACGAACTTACATCAGACCACTATCCGGTAATCATGCACCTAGGAAACATCGACAACAGAACCAACAACCCAACACGCCCCAAAATAGCATGGTCGGCTTACTACGACCATCTATATTTCAACATGGGTCAAATCCCAATTATTAACAACACAGAAGAACTGGCAAACTACGTACAACAATTACAACACAAAATTCAATACAGCACGCAACAAACATAATTCCCATAGATGACCTCCGAGACGAGCTCACTCCACATTTAGACGACTTGATAAGAGAAAAGAGAAGAACCAGGTACCAAGCTAGATGCACACAAAACCCAGATGACAAAAGACAATACAACTACCTGAAACAACAAAAATCCAAAAGTTAAACAACACCACAGCGACCAATGGACGAAGAAGATCGAACGGGGATAGGTAGCTACTAGGGTCCCGAAAATACAAATTTTACGATTGAAACCTCAAACTTTTCTGAAAGAGTATATTTTAAATAAGAGAATTAAAGGAGACGCAATGCCTTAAATGCAACTATTTTTTCAAAAATCTCGATTTTCACTTGTAATTGAAAGGTAAATCGCTCGTGATTGGTGAATCAATCGATTCTGTTGCCGGTACGTGTGCAGTTATGCATAATAGTGTTGCACTTGACAAACTACTCATGATTGCGGTTCAGTACTTGGCCTGGACGGACGTGCTTATCAGACGTCGTCAAAAAAGTAGTTTATCGTTATTCAAAATTTAAATCATTGTGAGACCGAAGAGTAAGGCGGTAAAATTCAAGCCTACATCAACTTTAAAATTACCACCATTAACATTACCAAATTCAAATCCATCCGATGGTAAAATCAAATTAATAATTCAAGAAAACCCGGAAATTGCCGAACACATGGCGAACTTACCCAAGCTGCCGGACCCGGCCAAAACAAAACCAACCGAGCAAATGGAATATGACGATGTTATTATCGACATTTCCACTTACAATAAATTCGGAGTACTAGCTAACGTGGAGGAAACCAACCCCAGGCCTGACGCCACCGATATCACCGCCCCGACTCTCAATCCGGGAAGGTATGTTAACTACAAAACATCATTCGCCTTTAAGGCAGCCGCACCGCCCAAGCCCAAGAGCACAAGGCCGCCACCAATCGTGCTACCGTCGGTAGTAAAAGACGTCCAAGACTTCGTACGCGCTACGAACGCCATCACCGAAGAGCCAGTTTCCTTCCAAACAATAAGAGGGCAAACATGGGTCTACGCTGCGTCTATAAAAGACCAGCAAAATCTCAAGAAAACTTGGTTTACCGAAGGAGGTTTGGGGGTACACCTTCACTCCCCCAGACCAGCGCACTCAAAAAATGGTGCTGAAAAGGAATCCCCATGCCTTAAGATGAACTCCAAATCGCGGACATTCCACCAACATCCATCATCAACATGCGATCGAAGACCGGTAAGACCTCCGCATCCTACCTCCTGTATTTTCCAGCCGAAGCAAACCTGAACATCCTCTAGACCATCAACGCCATAGGGCCGGTGATCATTCGCTGGCAAAATTATGCCCCCGCTCCACCAGGATCCAATGCCATAGGTGTCAAGCCTATGGACACGGATCCGGAAATTGCAACCCCAAACCTAGGTGCGTGAAGTGCCTAGGAGCCCATTTGACGTCGTCATGCACCAGAGTGGCGAGAGATGCTCAAGAGTCGCCTCCTGCAACTGCGGGGGCAATCACGCTGCAAATTACAGCGAATGTCCAGCTTACTTAACATATCAACAAAAGGTAAATGCGAAAACCCAGCGCTTAGCCCCGGGGCCTGTTGCCCGATCAAACGCTCCAATCCTCAACAACCCAGTCAACTTCCCGGGATTACCTGCACCTAAGCAAGCAATCCCCAATTTCATTCCTGTCACGGCTTCACCGACCTACACCAAAAACTTAACCCAAACCACAAACACAACTCCAGCCAATCCCAACGACATTAAAACACTGTTTCAGGAATTAAAAGAGCTAAACGAGACGTTCAACCTTGCCCAAATGATAAGCATCGTACGGGAAATTAAAACCAAACTGACAGATGTCACGGACACATTTACAAAAATTTCAATCCTAGCTGAAATTGCCGCCAAGTACGATGCTTAATCAAATCACAAAGGCAAACATCAAAGTAATCTCTTGGAACGCCAATGGCCTACTCAACAATTTTAACAAACTACACGCGCTAGTGAGCAAAATAAATCCCGATGTAATCCTCATCCAGGAAACAAAATTAAACAAAAGAAAACCCACCAAAATCCTACAATACTTCAACTTTAACCAACCCAAAACGACGCAAGATGGCCTCACCACCTACGTCAAAAGATCTTTCAACCCCACCATCTCATCAGTCACCACCGCCAACGCCGAAGCACTTGCACTTACATTAAACGACACTACAATTATTAATTACTACATCTCACCAGGGCTTCACTCTGACGAGGATGAACTTAAACACATCCTAAACATAAACGACAAAACGGCCATGATTGGCGACTTTAACGCCAAGCATACAAACTGGAACAATCAAACCAACAATCAAAACGGACTCTTCCTCAACAATTTTGAGAAAAAAACAAACTGAGAAAAATTTATCAACGACACAACTTTTAACCGATCAAACAACAAATCAACCGACTTACCAATGACATAAACAATGACATTAGAAACATAAAAAGCCAAAACTGGAACAAAGCACTTGCTAACATCACACTACAAAACACCCAGAAGCTTTGGCGTATAGCAAAAGGACTTAAAAACAACGCCGAAAAACGAACCATACCTTCCTTACGCACGCCCCAAAGGCCTAAAATTACCAACAAAGACAATGCGAACGCATCCCAAGCAACATTGAGTTTTAAGAAAGTTTTTATAACTAGAGATAACGTTGTTATAACTTACATTGTATGTGGGAATTATAACTAAAAAATGAAAAACTCTTATACGACTAAATTTAGTTATTTAGACCACTTTACAACGTTGGCTTAGCGTTAACTATAACAGTTTTAAAACTTCGTGTTATTAACGTTTTAAAGGGGTTTTAACAACTAAGTGTTTTAGTGGACTTAATTTCTGGTTATATAAACGTTGTTGGTTAACTTTTTTATGTAATACGCACAACAGTTTTAAAACTTAGTGTTATTAACGTTTTAAAGGGGTTTTAACAACTAAGTATTTTAGTGGACTTAATTTTTGGTTATATAAACGTTGTTGTATAAATTTAAACACAAAAATAACTACTAATCCTTATTTGTGTAATGTTATTGATTGCAAATTTCAAAATAATTCTAGCGATCGTTTCTTTTCTCATGTGTACAGTCATGTAAGAAACGGAATTGTAGTAAAATGTCCATTTTATGATTGCGAAAGTTCGAAATCTACACGTTCTTTTAAAACTGCATCTAGTTTAAAATCTCATTTCTATCGAATTCATTATAAAAAATTACAAAACCAAGAAAGAGAACATCGAGAAAAAGCTGAAAAATGTATTAAAGAAACTTCGGTTTCTTCAACAGATTATTTTGAAAATATTTCGGTATTTAACAACGAAACAAGTGATTCGAGTACCAGTTTAAGTGACGATATTGACGTCTACATAAATTCTTTGGCCGATCTGTATATAACATTGCAAACAAAGTACTTCTTAACAAATAGTACTTTACAAGCTATTATTGATGGTTTATCTACTATTAACGAAATAAGCCAAAGAAATCTTTCTAACTTGCTGAAAATTCGTCAGAATATTGACGTAACAGAATGCATTAATTCAACTAATGTTTTTAAAATAGCTCATAACAACACTGACGGTGTATTAAGGTCGTCTTACATCCGAAATAAATATTACAAAAAAAATTTCAACTACATCCCTCCTACAAAAATAATTTTGGAAGAGAGTGCAAATAAAGAATTGTTTTTTTCTTATATTCCAATTCTAGATACCATTAAGATGTTAATGAAAAACAAAGATATTCATAATCAGTGGTTGACAAATAGAAAATCAGCACCTGGCGTATTCGCCGATATTATTGATGGTGAATGTTATAGCAAGAATTTATTTTTCAAAAATAATCCCAATGCTTTTCAAATAATTTTATATCAGGACTCGTTTGAAGTATGCAATCCTTTAGGTTCATCAAAAAAAAATTCATAAAATTGTTGGAATTTATATGACTTTAGGAAATCTGCCAACTTTTAATAGATGTAAAGTTGATCAAATTCAACTAGTTGCTTTGTGCTTGGAAAGTAATGTGAAAAAGTTTGGTTTTAAAAAAATTTTTGATGTTGTAATGAGTGATATAAAGCAATTAGAAAATAATGGAATAAATATAAACAATGAAATCGTAAAAGGTACAATTGTTGCAGTACTTGGCGATAATTTAGGCAGCCATCAAATTGGAGGGTTTACAAAAAACTTTAGTACAAGTATGTACCAATGTCGCTACTGTTATGTAAAAAAAAATGATATGTTTGTAACAGTTGGTAATGGCAAACTTTCCAAACTTAGAACGAGCACTTCTCATGAAGATGATGTTATAATGGCAATGACTACTGAAGAAATAGTAAATGGTGTAAAGTTTGATTCTGTTTTAAACGAATCTAATTATACTTTCATGTATGTAATCCAGGTTTACCACCATGTTTGGCCCACGACTTGCATGAAGGAGTCCTTCAGTATGATTTTATGTTATGTTTTATGGCACTAGAGATAAGAGAACATCGACAGAAATTGTTCAGGCTGTTGTAGATGAAATTCGGCAGATTAAAAATAATATTTCTGCAAAATCTATCAAAATTATTGCTCAAAAAATTAGTGATAAGTATCCAAAAACCTTCCAAGACATCGACGATGACGGATGGTTGTATAACTCTCTATAATAAATTAGTGGAACGTCTGAAATATTTAAATAGATGTTCTAAGCGATCCTTGGATTCGCCATCTACTATATCGCTTAATAAGCGAAAGAAAATGCTAGCAAGACGAGCAGGTTGTGCAAATTGGCAGCCACAGAGTCCAATCAATAAAGATAGTGTGGATGAAAATTTGCAAGAAATTTTAAAAACAGTAAATTTCGAAGAATTTAGTGAAACCACCATTAACATGTTGGAATCCACATATCCGCAAGTACGGAACTTCATTAACATCCATGATTCTCCGTCACTTACTGATATTCGCAATAATTGGCCAATTTTGCTCTCACAAAATGGCCTTTACTGGCATTACAAAAAATTGATGGAACATGACGTACGGATTTTGGGTAAAAACATGGTTTTAAAATCAAAACGAATTACATCGTTTGGATTAAAGAAAAATTTTATTACCGAAATTCCTACCGAGGAAAATGAATTGATAATTACCATATTAAATATTATAACAACACATTTCTCCGACTCCATCAATAATATCTACTGTTCAATTAATGTAAGTATAACTGCCATAATTTATTATTATAATTTAATATACACGGTTCAGTTATAAACCCAGAGTGTTAAATAAATCAATCAGATGCAATTTTCATATGTTAACCATTTACTTAGATTTTTAGAAAAATAATTGAAGAGACTTTGTTAAAAATTTTATTGTGCAATAAAAATCAAATTAATTTTATTGTAGTTCACAAACCACCAGTTTTGGCCACTTACATTTTCATTTAAATTTTTTTAAATAACTTAAAGTACTTAATTATTGTGTTAAAGGCAATATAGTAATTATTATTATTCAAAACTGTTATCAAAAATGTTTCATTAATTGCCAAAAACGAAAGTGGTCAAAACCGGTGTCATTTGATTAATAATCAAGATTTAAAATTAGCTCTATATTGTGACTTGGTATATGATTTCCTACGATTGAAATATTAACCCTCTAAACTATAGAAAACGTCAAATTAAATTAATAGATATTAAAATAATCTCTTTTTTCAGAACGATGCAGAAATAGACGAAATGGACATTATATCTCCTCGTATAGTTTCTTCAGTGCAAGGTAAATAAATATGCATCGCTTAAAAAATATAAATCGCTTAAAGTTTGTCAGTTTTGGTTTAAGGGGCCGTTCAAGTATTACGTAAGAAAATTTCGAATGATTCTAGACCCCCACTCCCCTTTTATAAGCAAAAATAAGTAAATTTTAACCCCACCCCCAAATGATACCTCCCCCAGGTAACACACAATACTGCCCTAGTGTTGCCCCAATGTTGGGCCGTTGCTGCCGGTATTGGCCCAGTTTTGCCCCGGTGTTGCCCCAATGATGTGTGTTACGGGGACAGCAAATTGCGCCAGCGGTCAAGGGTTTTTTTAATCCTACCCGTAAATTGCGCCAAAAATTTTTTCGGCTGACCGTAAATTAAGTCAAAAAAAGGTTGTTAAATTTTAATCCATTGCTTGTTTGACAAAAGGATTAGTACTATTGAAAAAAATTTAAAAATAATTTAACAGAGGTGTATTTAGCCCGTATTTTCACACTGTGGGACTTTCACTTATTTTTACGTTAATTTAGACATTTTCTATTTTTGAATTTTAGCAGATACGTCACCTTTACCCTAACCCTGTTTAATATGCAATTCAAATTTAAATTTAATATAACTTAAAGTTGGTATTATTAGGTCGTAAATCAGCATAGAGAGAGAATAGAAGCAAATTAGATAATTTCAAAACTTTGTAATTTTTGGGCTTCAAGTATGCAAGAAATTGTGAGCGAACGTGGACATGTGCTGTTGGTAGTTGGTGGGTTTAAGGAGGTTGGGTCGCGGAAGCAAAATATTAAGAAATCTTTCAAACTTTGAATATAAGTCATTAAATGTATAATACACACGCTGTTAAAATTTTTAGACGATTTACCACGTTTAATAAAAGATAATTGCATTTAAAAATGACATTTTTTGTACATGTAGCATGGGAGAAGAGTGGGAAAATGACAGGTTTTTTAATTGTTTTCTTTGAAGGAGTATTACCATTCTGACAAAAAACTAGTATATTGAAAAAATATATATTTTGAACAATTTAGAAAAAAAATGAAAATTATTTACCATGTAATTTTAGTAAAATATTAAAAATAATTCCGTATTTAGAGGAATATTTTTAGCGGAAAGGGTATAAAATAGAGCCAAGCGGTGTGAGTACAATAGAGTGGTACAGTACAGTAGGGTGAGGGGTACACTACCTTTAAAAAACTTTATTAACTATCTTTGTTCCGCAGGTACGTATCATATGGGTAGTAAGCAGGTAGTAAGCCATAACTTTTTAACTGGACTGTAGGGAAAGAACTACCTTAAGTTTCGTCAAAGTAACACATTGCAAACCGGTGAAATAAGATGGCGATGTACTGATAAAAAATGTCGTGCAACTTTGCACACCACAGGAGAAGCTGGCAGTCGCATTCGAAGTAAAGAGAACCTTAATCATAATCATGTGGAAGATGAAGGGAAGTTAAATCGACAAATAATAAGTGTAGGTACAAAACGAAAAATTCTTGAAGATGGTTGGAAGCATGCACCACCGGCTAAAGTTGTCAATGCTGTTTTAAAGGAAAATCCGTCTGTTCCGATAAACGTTGTTGATATTACAAAGATAAAGCGCAATGCCTACAATGAAGTTAGAAAACAACGCCCCCCCCTTCCAACATCTATTGAGGACGTGCATTCTGCATTAGACTCCATAGATATCAGAACACACCGCGGCGAAAACTTTTTGATGGTTAACGACAGTGTTCAAAATTTAGTTATATTTTCATCTGAAACCAATTTGAAGTGTTTATGCGATGTAGACAGTATATATGTGGACGGTACTTTTGATTCTTGTACGAAACACTTTAAGCAATTATTTACAATTCATGGATTCAAAAATGGTTATTATATTTCTTTGGCATTTTGTCTCCTGCCGAGCAAATCAGAACATACGTATATCAATTGTTTTCAAACGTTGGTAAATATCTGCCTTGAAAAGTTTAATATACGTTTCCAACCTAGATCGATTGTTGCCGATTTTGAACAAGCCATTCAAAACAGTATACGGAAAGTTTGGCAGAATGTTGAAATTATAGGGTGTCGTTTTCATGTCAGTCAAGCGTGGTACCGAAAACTTAAAGAATTTGGACTTTCAACTGAATATCAAGATAAAAATTCGCTTATTGGAAATTGGTTGAAATGGACATTTGGGCTGCAGTATTTAAACCCCGCAGAAGTATCTGAAAGTTTTCATGAAGATTTAATGCAAATTATGCCCGTAGATGCCAGACTTTCTAAATATTCTTCATATCTACATAACACATACATACAAGAAAATTCTTTGTTCCCCCCAAACATTTGGGCATCGAATACATCAAATATGTTCCGAACAACTAACGCCTGTGAGTCTTTCCACAATTATTTTGCTAAAAATTTTCATACATCTTATCCAGACCTTTACACATTTTTGGACGCCGTGTTAGATATGCAAATTTCTGTTTACGTTAAAATCGATAGTATTAATCAACAGAAGCAAATCCGTACTAAAACTATACTCAAGCAAAAAACATTGCAATTCAACATAGCATTGTATCAATCGAAGGAACTAAGCAGATTTGATTTTCTAAAACGTATATGTCATCATTTTGCAGATATTTATGAAAAATAAATAATAATAATCTTCATTAATTATAATAATATTTTGTTGTTTATATTGTTTATATTTTGTTTTCTATATTGTTTTAGAAATGATGCAAAAGAAATTGAATCTGCGCGGAGAGGTACAGCTGTGCGTAGGTTACAGTTACTTTTTTATATATTTTTCTAAAAATTATATCAAAAACATTTTCATTGCGTTTTATAACTAAAATGATTCCCCCCCACACAGTTACTTTCATACGGTTCACATATTTTGAAACCTTCTAAAAACTACGCCACTGTGGGAATTACATAATATTATAATTACTAGTAAGTACTCCACTTATTGGGTATTACAACTTAAGCTCCCTAACCAACCGCTGGCGCAATTTGCTAGTTGTCCTTAAGCTACCGATCAAAAAAAGGCAAGAAAATAATGACCGCTGGCGCAATTTACCGGCGAGGCCGGTCAATATTTTCTTGGCTTTTTTTGATCGGTAGCTTAAGGACAACTAGCAAATTGCGCCAGCGGTTGCTTAGAGAGCTTAAGTTGTAATACCCAAAAAGTGGTGTATTTAGTAGTAATTATAATATTATGTAATTCCCACAGTGGCGTAGTTTTTAGAAGGTTTTATTTTTAGAAAAATATATAAAAAAGTAACTGTAACCTACGCACAGCTGTACCTATCAGCGCAAATTCAATTTCTTTGGCATCATTTCTAAAACAATATAGAAAACAAAATATAAACAACAATATATAATTATTAATGAAGATTATTATTAATTATTTTTAATAAATATCTGCAAAATGATGACATTTACGTTTTAGAAAATCAAATCTGCTTAGTTCCTTCGATTGATACAATGCTATGTTGAATTGCAATGTTTTTTGCTTGAGTATAGTTTTAGTACGGATTTGCTTCTGTTGATTAATACTATCGATTTTAACGTAAACAGAAATTTGCATATCTAATACGGCGTCCAAAAATGTGTAAAAGTCTGGATAAGCTGTATGAAAATTTTTAGCAAAATAATTGTGAAAAGACTCGCATGCGTTAGTTGTTCGGAACATATTTGATGTATTCCATGCCCAAATGTTTGGGGGGGAACAAAGATTTTTTTTGTATGTATGTGTTATGTAAATATGAAAAATATTTAGAAAGTCTGGCATCTACGGGTATAATTTGCATTAAATCTTCATCAAAACTTTCAGATACTTCTGCGGGGTTTAAATACTGCAGCCCAAATGTCCATTTCAACCAATTTCCAATAAGCGAATTTTTATCTTGATATTCAGTTGAAAGTCCAAATTCTTTAAGTTTTCGGTACCACGCTTGACTGACATGAAAAGGACACCCTATAATTTCTGCTAAAATTCAGAAATAGAAAATGTCTAAATTAAGAGTAATATCTAGTGCTTAAGTACAATTTTTGTGTTTTATGTAATTCATTTCCAGGACGTTACAAAAATTTAAATAATTGCTAGCATGCCAAAATCTTTTAACACTTCTTCATGTAAAGGCACTAAAAGCAATTGATTTATTTATTGGAATACCACGTTATCTGAAAACTAGAATGTGGGATTCTCCCCCCCCCCAATTCTAGTTTTTAAATAACGTGGTATTCCAATAAATAAATCAATTGCCTTTAGCGCCTTTACATGAAGAAGTGTTAAAAGATTTCGGCATGCTAGCAATTATTTAAATTTTTGTAACGTCCTGGAAATGAATTACATAAAACACAAAAATTGTACTTAAGCACTGGATATTGCTCTTATCGTAAAAATCAGTGAAACTCCTACAGTGTGAAAATATGGATTAAATACACCTCTGTTAAATTAAGACCCAATCTTTTTCAGTAGTACTAATCCTTTTGTCAAACAAGCAATGGATTAAAATATAACAACCTTTTTTTGACCCAATTTACGGTCAACCGCAAAAATTTTTGGCGCAATTTACGGGTAGGATTAAAAAAACCCTTGACCGCTGGCGCAATTTGTGGTCCCCGGGGTAATTTTACCCTTACCTAAGACGTGTAATTTTACCAGGAAATTTTAAATTTTGAGATGTAATTTTACCAGGAAATTTTAAATTTTGAGGTGTAATTTTACCAGGAAAATTTACACGTCTTGGGTAATTTTATCAGGTAAAATTACTCTTCTTAGGTAATATAACCTTTTACTTTTACATCAATAAAGTGTAATATTCACTTCAAGTTGTATTTTTAACCGTTACTTTTACCTATAAAATGTATTTTTAATTTTGAAATTAAAATTACCCCTATTATGTAAATTTACCTTAAAAATAGGAGGTAATATAGTTGCCTCCTATTTTCTGGGTAATTTTCCTCATTTTTTTTTTTAGAGTGCATCCAACAAATTCTTAACGTGGTGGGGGATAGACCACTACTAATTGGTATGGATGTCAACGCACAATCCAAGGCTTGGCACAGTAAAAGAATCAGGAACGCGTCCGACGATTCCGCGGTAAGGGGGGAAACTTTCAATCTTTTCTTGCTCGAAAGCGATATGATAATTCTAAACCAGCCAAGTCACATCTACACTTTTCACGGGGGGGTGGGAACGGGCGGACAGGGGTGCTCGGATATTGACATCTCTTTGTGCAACAATATTTTTGGGAACAAATACGAAGCCTCCTGGCATATTATGGAAGGTGTTGGACTGAGCGACCACACCCCAATAATACTAAAAGTACGAATTAAGGCAACTCTAAAAATTCTGAGAACGGGGAAACATACAAAACTTCAGGGTATAATACGAAAAATGCGGATTGGGAAAAGTACAGGGAAACTATTGAGAATATTGCGGAAGAAACGGGGACAAGTGCTTTCAACAGGCTAACGGCAAACGAGATGGTGACCACCATAACAGGGTGGATCAACCGGACAAATGAACTTGTCCTACCAGAGAATCGGACATCTGCGCACCCACACAACAAATGGTGGACTGCGGAACTAAGTGAAATGAGGAAGACTGTAAAAGCGGCTAAGAAAAGAAGCCAGAAGAGAAATAAAAACCAGGGGGGGGAGAGAGACAGTATACTCGACAACGAGTTCAAAGAACTCGCAAAGAACTTCAGTGATAAGATAAAAGAAGCTAAGGAGTGTGGGGATATTACTGGACCATTTCTTTAAAGACGGCGAACCGGCTCCTGTAGCCCCGGAGGGGACTCAGGCTCCAAACGAAGTTACAATGGAAGAGATCGAAAGGGCCTTCAACAGAATCAAAAATAATAAAGCGCCGGGGATGGATGGGGTAACACCGGAAATAGCCAAGGAGGTGTGGAAAGCAATCCCGGCATACATACACCTGTTATTTAACAAGTGTATCTTAACGGGTTGTTTTCCTACGGAATGGAAAGAGGCCAAGCTGGTCATTATCCACAAATCGCCCGCTAAGCCAAAATCGAAGGCTGCCTCTTACCGTCCCATCAGTCTTCTCCCAGTCATGGGGAAGGCTCTGGAACAAGTATTGGTGGACAGGTTGGACGCTCAAGTAGGCGATTCTCTGGATGATGCACAATTTGGCTTCGTTAAAAACCGAAGCACCGAAGATGCGTGGCACAGGGTTAAGACCGTCGTTCGTAATTCAGTTTCTAAGTACGTCATCGGCATTTTTATTGATTTCAAAGGCGCGTTTGACGGCCTCCTTTGGAGACAAATCTGTCAAAGACTCATTGACCTTGAATGCCCAGAACTCTTAATCTGGTTGAGTTATTTTAAAGAACGCGTAGTCAGGGTCCTGGGGGAAATTAAGTCAATTTTCAAAAATGTCCGGAGGGGGTGCCCACAAGGATCCATTATCGGGCCCTATGTGTGGAACCTCATGCTGGACGAGCTGCTTGTGCAATTAAGGAATCTGGGCTTCAAGGTCGTTGCGTATGCCGATGATATTCTCATCTTAATCGAAGCGAACGCACGTGCACCGCTTGAAGCTTTGGGGGTGACGAGAATGGGGGTGGAACTATCAGAAGATAAAACAGTGAGTATGATGTTGAAGGGCTCTTTCGCAGAAAGTAGACCACCATTGATAAAGGTAAACGGCAAGACTATAGCGCACGTCATAAAGAATACGAAGTACCTGGGTATCATAGTGAGTCCAAGACTTCACTTTGGGGAACATCTAACTGATATCAGGCACAAGGTAATAGCTATTATGGGTGGTTTGAGAAGATTGCTAAGAAAGGATTGGGGACTAAACAGAACAGCACTGAAGACGATTTATGAAGGACTGATAGTGGCTAGTATGGCGTATGGGGCTAGCGTCTGGGGAAATGAAATGAGCAAGGAAACATACGCCATCAAACTAAATAGGGCGCAGAGAACGGTTCTGATGGCCTCGGGAAACTTTACGAGGACTGTGTCAACAGAAGCCATGCAAGTCCTTGCTGGAACCATGCCCTGGGACTTGGTGGTTTTAGAAAGAAAAGAGTGGTACGACAAGAAGAAAGAACCCCCCGGTAACAACGACATAACTACCGAGGCAGAGAGAAGACTCTCTAAAAGAGCCTTCAAGAAGGTGTTAAAAGAGCGCCTCATGCAGAAATGGCAAGACAGGTGGACAGAGTCCACCAAAGGGGTAGTCACTAGAAATCTTATACCAAACGTCAGGTATGCTTTAGACAAGCCATGGTTTGCGCCCAGCAGGTACCTCAGCTTCCTTCTGACGGGACATGGCAGCTTCAACCAAAAGCTCTATGGTTTCAACAGTACTACCACAGTAGACTGTACATGTGGTCAAATCGAGTCATGGGAACATGTCTTTTTCCAATGTCCCAACTACCGCCACTCTAGGGAAATACTCGGTCCAAATCCGGACATCTCTCATATCCAAAACCTCTTAACCACAGAAGAGTGGTATCGAAAGCTGGAATTCTTCGCAGACGAAGTTTTCACAGCACGAAACAACAGAAGTATCCCTACCTCATGATCTTTCTCTTTTCTTTCTCTCTCACTCTTCTTTCTCTCTTCTAAATTCTCTTATACTAACCTCTAATACTCTTTTTACCTCTTTACTTTTACCTTTCACCCTTTCTAAATAAATTATCTCTCTCTTTTCCCCTAGTGACTACTCCCCCCCCCCAAAGATTAACCCCCTGCCTTGCTCACCTATTTTTCACTCCATATAATATCTATGTACTCTTTTAACTCCTTTCTCAATCATTTATTTATTATTTATCATATATATATTTATTTATTTACTATATATCTATTTATTATTTATTTATTATTCATTTATTTTATTCATTTATTTACCTATTTATTTATTAACTAATCTCTATCCACTAACAGGCGACATCTGGGCCTGGCGACCAGGTTTTGTGGAAACACAAAAACTGGAGGCCAGGCTAGGAAACCTGAGCCCGGCGTCCTGGAATAAGACCAGGAGGCCAGGAGCAGAAAGGAACGCTACCGGCCAAGCAACCGGTAAAGTTCCCAAAATAAATGCTCTGGGCAAGTTCCGAGCTGCGGGGTACTTTGCCGGCCAACAGCCGGTAAGGTTCCTGGCATATAATAGCTTCAAGTAATGACTGCGTGTGCGATAGCACATGCAGGAGCAAGGAGAAATGACATTTAAACCTGACCTCATCAAAGAGATGTTGACAGGGTCATTAGTATTATTACAGGAACTTCTGCCGGTTCTTTGCTGCGCAAAGTTCACTGTGCCTTTTTGCTGGTAAACAGAGGGAACTGAAGAGTCCCCTCGCGAAATACTCATATTTCGTGATGGCGCGACTTGGAATCCCAAAGGAAACCTGATTTGGTGAACGGAGGGGATGTGGAAGTTTAACCCGCGTAGTACTCGTACTGCGCGAAGGTAACCTCTCCCTCAAAGGGAACCTTTCTGGTGAACGGAGGGGATGTGGAAGTTTAACCCGTGTAGTGGTTGCACTGCACGGAGGTAACCTCTCCCTCGACGGGAACCTTGGTGATCGAAGGGGACGGAAAAGTTGGCACCGCGTGATACTCGTATTGCGCGATGGGGTGACTTGGGACCCGAAGGGAACCTTTCCCTCTGGTGAACAGAGGGGATGAATCATTTCAACCCTTACAGTGGTAGCGCAGTATGGACTTGAAATCTCATCTCCCGACGGAAACCAAACGGATAACTAAGGAGCCACAATCTTAACCTGCTACGGGGAGACCCGGGCAGCGCGAGTTATGTATAAACCACAACAATTATTAATATAAAATGTGTTACTAATATTTATGCGTAATTCTTATCTATTAACCACAATTACTAATATAATGTAAAAACATGTTTATTACTAATTTATTATTTCCTCATCACGAGGCAGGAAAGTGACCAACACGACACAGGAAAGTGACCAATGTGTTCATCATATCCTTAGTATATAAGATTACTCTTGTAATAATTAAGGCAGTCATACATCAACGTGTATTCTTGATCGCATGTTAAATTGCTGAAGTCATAATATATTGTTATCTGTGTGTCTCCAACTTAATGTTGTAAAACCAATTAAAGTTTTTGTATTGTTATTAAAACAAAATAAAGATTTTTTTTGTTAAATAAGGCCACGACTTATTTAACTGGCGCAGTCGGTAGGATGCTGAAGAAAAACAACGCGAAATTTTTCTTATGTGTTAACATTTAATCAGTATCCTCGAATCATCGCAACCGTTCGAAAGGCATTCCAAAAATCGAATAACCAATCGAACAAACCGTCAAAATCAACGTCGCCAACATCGAGGACAAACATCGCCCCGGTACAGCAACGCTGGTTCGAGACAAACCCAGTCTATTGGAGACATCAGTCTATTGAAGACACCAGTCTATTGAAGACACCAGTCTATTGAAGACATCAGTCTATTGAAGACATCAATCTATCGAAGATTACTTAATCACCGAATAATGCAGTAAGTGAATTTTTAAATATTGTATATTACTAAGCGATTATACAGCTAAATAATTAATTTTGAAAATAATTTTGTAATAAAATTATTAGTTTATAAACAAATTGATTAAATCTATATGAATAAGAATATTTTAAAACCACCAACTTTAGTATTACCAGAACAAAATCGAGTTCATTTAGATAAAACAATGGCTAGCGTATTTCCACCCGGTTTTCATATGTCAATGTTGACTGAAATTCCACCTTACGACGGAGATCCCTGCACTTTATCTGAATTTATTCGATCTGCTGAAGTAATAATAAATCAATTTTCACAATCAGAGCAACCAAATGCTTATATTAATAAATTTCTATTAAGCTCAATGCGAAATAAAATTAAAGGCAACGCTTTAAAAATTATTACCGGTTATGAATTTAATAATTGGAACGAATTAAAAAACACGTTAATAATTAATTTTGGAGATCAAAGATCAGAATTAAATTTGACAATTGATATGGCAAAAATGCAACAAAATATTAAAGAAAATCCAATTGATTTTTATGGTCGAATTAGAACTTTATTAGCAATTTGCAATTCTAAAATATCCCTAACTGACGAAAATGAAATTATTAAACAATATAAACTTTTTAATGTAAAAAACTTAGCACTAAGAGCATTCCTTAGTGGCCTTAATGAACCTTTTGGATCCTTATTAAGAGGAAGAAATCCAGATACTTTAGAAGACGCAATCAAAATAGTCCGTGACGAAATTGATATTAGGTATTCACAAAATATATATAAATCCGAAAATCATAATCAAAAACAAAATTTTACCAATAATATAAGAAGCAATTCAGTTTCACAAAATTCATTTCAAAATAGATATAAAAATTTTGATTCAAATCAGCAAAAACAAATTTTTAGAAACAATAATTATGTTAATCGGAGTGATTTCCAATTTCCCAAAAGAAATTTTCCAAATATCCCTATAAATACTAATGTTCCTAGTAATTTAAACAAAAATGCATTTGCACCTGTACCCGGTTATAGAAATAATAATCCAGGAGAACCAATGCAATTGAGTTCTACAATTAACAAAAGATTACCAACAACAAATATTTCTAGAAATTATTCAAATAATAGAAACTATTTCGGACAAAATAATCGTTCTAGAAATTTTATTTCTGAAGAATTATTTAATCACAATTTAAATCAAGAAAATAATATTCCAGAAAATCTTGCAAATAATGAAGAATATGATAATGAAGATACTTTTGATAATTATGACGAATTTGAGATTTTCCCACAAGAAAATGAAGACGTAAATTTTCAAAACTAGCCTCGGAAAATATTATCGAAACTTTTAATCTTAGTACAATAAAATCAAATTTACCTTATATTATTATACCATCTACTGGCGAAAAATTATTATTAGATACAGGCAGCACTAAAACTATTATTTCACCTAAATTTGTTAATAAACATTTTCCAAATTCTATTCAAATTCAAAATTTTCAAATTATAACGTCTCATGGAACGACATACCATAACAAAGTTGCTAATTTACCAATCAAATCATTATTCAAAGAAGAAGGCAATCACAAATGTTACATTTTTAATTTTCATGACGAATACGTAGGACTTATTGGATCAGATCTGTTATCCGATTTACCTGCAAAAATTGATTTTAAATGGATGCATGTACAAACAAATAGCACCATCATACCATTCTACTATGACAATTCGAAAACTCGTCAAGAACAACAAAAACGAAATGAATGTAATTTTTCGAAAATCCATCAAAATCTAGAACCTGTAAAATATATTTCTATCCCTCCAAGATCAGAAATTAAAATACGATTACCCACAGCAAGCAATAATGGAACAAAAATTTGTAATCAAATTAAATTCAATCAATATTGTATGACACCAAGAGCCTTAGTTAAAGTTCATAATAATTATTTTTGCACAACTGTAATTAACGTATCAAACAAAACAGAAGAATTCAGAATTTATAATCCTTTATTGTTGGAAGAATATGAAAAAGAAAAAGTTGAAATAAATTGCATAAATTTAGATCGCAAATCAAAAAACAAAATCTTAAATGATAATTTAAAGAATATTAATCTTGACCATTTAAATCTAGAAGAAGCTAACAAACTAAAAGAAATATGTTATGAATTTAAAGACATTTTTCATTCACCAGAATTACCATTGACATCTTCTAATCTAACAAAACATTTTATACGTACAAAAAACGATATACCAATTTACACCAAAAATTATAGATATCCCCATGTTCATAGAAATGAAGTTAAAGAACAAATTAATAAAATGTTATCAGACGATATAATTGAACCCTCACAATCACCCTATAATGCACCAATCTGGATAGTTCAAAAGAAACTAGACCAATCAGGTAAACAAAAATGGCGAATAGTCATCGACTACCGAAAACTTAACGAAAACACTATAGAGGACAAATATCCATTACCTCGTATTGAACAAGTTTTAGATAGCTTAGGAAGAGCCGAATATTTTTCAACCCTTGATTTAGCTTCCGGTTTCCATCAGATTGAAATAGAAGAAAATGATAGAGAAAAAACTGCTTTTTCCACTGAAGAAGGTCATTTCCAATTTAAAAGAATGCCCTTTGGCTTAAAGAACGCCCCAGCTTCTTTTCAACGATTAATCAATCAATCCTTAATAGGACTAACACCTGATCAATGTATGGTTTATTTAGATGACATCATAATATTTTCAAAATCATTACAAGAACATTTAATAAAATTAAAAAATGTATTCGAAAGATGTAGAAAGTTTAATCTCAAAGTACAATTAGATAAATCAGAATTTCTTAAAACTTCTATCGCTTATTTAGGACATATCTTGAGTAAAGATGGAATTAAACCAAATCCAAATAAAATTGAAACCATTAAAAATTTTCCCTTACCAAAAACTAGAACTGAAATAAAATCTTTTTTAGGAATGTTTGGATATTATAGAAAATTTATCAAAGATTATGCCAAATTAACTAAATTTTTAACACAATGCTTAAAGAAAAATAGCAAGATTATTCATGATCAACCATTTATTCAAAACTTTGATAACTTAAAAAGAATATTAACAAACGACCCTGTCTTAG
Organism: Rhagonycha fulva; assembly: GCA_905340355.1. NCBI lineage: Eukaryota > Metazoa > Arthropoda > Insecta > Coleoptera > Cantharidae > Rhagonycha > Rhagonycha fulva. The sequence continues at coordinate 17,828,114 of HG996554.1, read as the reverse complement.
TTTATCCTGATTTTGATAAAACCTTTGAATTAACAACAGACGCTAGTAAATATGCCCTTGGAGCAGTACTTTCACAAAATGGTAAACCAATTAGCTACGCATCACGCACTTTAAACCAATCTGAAATTAATTACCCCACTATAGAACGCGAATTACTTGCAATCGTATGGGCCTGCAAACATTTTCGACCTTATTTATATGGAGTACATTTTATCATTTATACAGATCATAGACCGCTTATATGGTTAAGAAATATTAAAGAACCAAACTCGAAATTAACGAGATGGGCTATTAAACTTGAAGAATATAATTTCACAATTCAATATTTACCAGGAAAATTAAATAAAGTAGCAGACGCACTTTCACGTGTACAAATACACCCTATAACAACTACCGGATTAGAAACCCCAGAACCAGATTTCGAACAAAGTAGTACAACACCCCAAAATCCTTATACACCAAGTTTAGATAGTTTTACTATACCTTCTTTTACATATCCTAATAATTCACCTACAAACATTGACCAAATTTTAATTGAAAATAATGATAACGAATCTCTTGACAATACTGTACACACTCAACAATCCTCAACCCCTGTCATAGATATTTCAGAAAAACCATTACAACACCACAAGAATCAAATCGAATTTTTAAACTCTACTTTACCAAAGAAAATTAAAGTCCACAAATTTGACGGATTTACCCATTATTCTGTATTTATAACACCTCAAAATGAAACAGAAATATTTAACACCCTACTCATTGAATTTTGCGAACCAAAGACTCATTACTATTGTATTTTTCAAAACGAAGAAATATTTAACAAATTTTCAAAATATATTTCAGATATAACAAATGAAAATACCCCTAAATTTCACAAATGTATAAAACAAGTAACTTATGTAAACGATCCCGAAGAAAAATTGTCATGTATGCAAAATTACCATTTAGGTAAAAATAATCACAGAGGAATTCAAGAAACAACCGAACACTTGAAAAGAGTTTACTACTGGAAAAATATAAATACTGACATAATAAATTTTATCAATAATTGTGATACATGTAAACTGGAAAAATATAACAGAAAACCAAATAAATTACCTCTTCAATTAACCCAAACATATAGTCGACCGTTCGAATGTATTCATTTAGATATTTTCCACATCAATAATACTAAATATTTAACAATCATAGATACTTTTAGCAAATTTACTCAAGCTTATTTTTTAAAATCAAGTAATAGCATTGATATCACAAACGCTTTATTTACGTTTATGGCAAGCTATGCAGTACCAAAGAATATCGTTGCAGACCGAGAATTTGACAATAACGTTTTTAAAAATTTCCTAAAACTACACAAAATTAATTTTCACCTTACGACACCACTTCACCACCAATCAAACTCCCCTATAGAAAGAGTACACTCTACGTTAATAGAACATTACCGTCTATTAAAAGACACTCCTGAAAATGAAAAAATGATTCATTGCATCTTAGCATACAATAATACTATACATTCAAATTTAAAATTTACCCCTTATGAAATACTTTTTGGACATACAGAAGGATTAAATCCTTACGAATTATGTAATGACAGATTTTACGACACCTATATTAACGATCACAAAAATAAAATGACACAATTTTATAAAGCCTTACAAGAAAAACAACATGAAACTAAAGAAAAACGAGACATAAGAATTAATATAAAAAGAAGAACAACCAATTTTAAAATTGATCAAAAAGTTTTTATTACACTAGATAGACGAAATAAGAAAACATCAAGATTTAAAGGTCCTTTCAAAATAATCAAAATTCTGGACCATGATAAATATCTGGTTGAACATCTTGAAACTAAGAAAAGATGTGAGAGACATGCTAATGAAATTATGGCTGTTTCAGATCCAAAGGAGCGATCCTCATCACCTGGTTCTTCATCCTCCCTTTGATTAAAACTGAAGTGACAATAACTGACATTTCTGACAACCCTGGACTATACCCCCTTACATTAGGTGATGCTCAAATTAAAGAAAATGATTGGACACTGATTAGGACAATCGATTATTCTGCTATTATTACTAACTATTATACTTTAAAATCTAATTTAGTTCAAACTATTAAACTTTTAGAAAATAAACCTTTTCGTATAAAATACAAAAACGGAAAAACAATTAACGATGTAATTACTACACACGATAACCTTTTGCTAATTATTTCTCAATACCTAGAACAATCAGATAGACTAATTAGACAAATACTTCCTGAAAATAATCCAAGAATCAAAAGAGGCCTTATAGACGGCTTAGGTTCTGTTTTCAAATTCCTCACTGGTAACCTAGACGCATCAGATGGAGAAAGATACGAAAATCAAATTTCTAAATTACAAAAAATCACTGAAAATCATAAACAAATTTTAATTGAACAAACCCAAATACTTAATGATACCATAAACAGCATAAGTATTCTCAAAACAAATCAAGATTTACTTAATGAAAATTTAAATAAAATTATACTACAAAATAAAGAACTTAAAAACGCAATAGCTACTCATACAACCAGAAATGTTTTAAATGAAGCAATATATTCCTTGCAATTATTTATCGATGTATGGATTGAATTAGAAAACGCATTAACTTTTGCTCAAAATCAACAAATGCATATGTCATTATTAGACAACGAAGATTTAATTCAAAATCTAAATCAAATCCTAAACTATTTGAACGAACTCTCAGACAAATCATTAACTTTACCTTATCCAGCTACAAATAAGTACCTACATTTATATGAATCAATTATCATAACAAAAGTTTATCAATTAGGAAACAGAATAAATTTCATATTTGAAATTCCCCTAATATCTAAAGATAACCAATACCAATTAACTCAATTAATTCCATTTCCAATATTTACTAACGAAAACCGATATAAAATGATTATACCAACCTATAATACTATACTATTTAACGTTAAAGAAAGCATACCGATAAATATTAATTCTTGTAAATTAATAACTTTAAATACTTATTTTTGTCACCAAAATAATCACTTTAAAATTCCAAATGATAAATTATGTGAAACACAATTGTTATCTTTTATTAACAATCAAACTTGTAAACCATATATATTTGAATTACTTAATATTAAAATTCAACAGATTGATACATCTACCTGGCTAATAACTTCACCCTCAAAAGGTACTTTAGACATTACTTGTCAAAATCAAAATTATAGAAAAGAATTAATCAAATCCCAACTTTTACACCTGACACCTGATTGCAAAGCAATTGTAAATCATGATACTCTATTATTTCAAATTAAAACAACTTCTACAAGAACAAATAACTTGAAAATTCCCAACATTGGTCAATTAAATAATAACCTTACCAATATCGAAATTTCTAAAATTGATTTAACGCCTATAAATACGGAAAAATTAATAGCTGATCAAGTTCAAATTACTAAAAATCAAAATAAACTCGATTTTGCAAATGAAAATTCTAATACAACTATGTCTATATTTTCCATTATAATGATAATTATAATTATATTGTTAATATTAAGTTTTATGTTATACGTCTATTGTAAACGTAACTCCCTTAAAGAAAGATTTATTAAATATGTTTATTCAAAAAATATAAATTCACCACTTGAATTAATTGAATCTAAAATTTAAATAATTTGCAATTATTGAAATATCTTTTGCCTGAGGAGTTATGTATAAACCACAACAATTATTAATATAAAATGTGTTACTAATATTTATGCGTAATTCTTATCTATTAACCACAATTACTAATATAACGTAAAAACATGTTTATTACTAATTTATTATTTCCTCATCACGAGGCAGGAAAGTGACCAACACGACACAGGAAAGTGACCAATGTGTTCATCATATCCTTAGTATATAAGATTACTCTTGTAATAATTAAAGTAGTCATACATCAACGTGTATTCTTGATCGCATGTTAAATTGCTGAAGTCATAATATATTGTTATCTGTGTGTCTCCAACTTAATGTTGTAAAACCAATTAAAGTTTTTGTATTGTTATTAAAACAAAATAAAGATTTTTTTTGTTAAATAAGGCCACGACTTATTTAACTCGCGCGGGACTAGACAGGACGGAATGCCAATTCAGTTTCGCGCGAGACGGGTGCCTGCCGATTCAATCTCGCGCGGGATGGGATGCCAATTCAATCTCTTGCGGGACGGGTGCCAATTTAGTGCCCCGCGCTAGACAAGTGGCAATCCTGTCAATTTAGTCCAGGACAGATGGTAATTAAATCTCGCACATAGGCAGTTTCAAATGTAAGTCATAATTTTTAAACATTTAATTCACGTTTTGAGTCGCAAACTTTGCGACAAAAAAAAAAGGTAATTCGAAACAAAATTGTGGGTAAAGAGAAAAAAAGGACCGAGAATTATAAAAAGTTTCATGTTTTGGGTCGCAAATGTAGGGAGGGGTAAGAGACGGTCGGAGAGTAATAGTCAAGCGAGTTGACTATACGAACGCTCAATACCCGGTTCAAATCCGGGTGAATGTACAACTTTATTCTGGCCGTTTCGCTGGCCCTCCAGGTTGGGGGTTCTACGTCGAGCTGGCTCCTCGTCGTAAGTAAAAAATTTAAAATGCTTACAAAACCAAACGCCGCTTGGCAATGTTTGGGAATTGAAAGACGTCATAGAGCGTTAATAAAACTGAATAATACATGTGGGTAGAAGTAAAAAAAGGTCATTCAAAATAAAATTGTGGGTGAAAAAGAAACCAAGCTAATTACAAAAAGTTTCATGTTTTGGGTCGCAAATTGACATGGACGTGCGAGACCCACAAAACGTTTGTGAGACGGGACGGGACAAGACTATAAATTTTAAACTGTCAAATTTGCTCGATCAGAATATTTGTAAATTTTCTATTTACATTCTAATATTTACAAATATTCTAATATTTGTAAATAGACTTGTAAATTTTACTTCTTTTTGGTGTTGTCACTATATTTACAACTTATTGTAGTATATTTCACTGCATTTGTAGTTACATGAACAACTTTTTTTTGCGTGTACGCACGGACTTCTAAAATGTAGTTTTGAGTTAAATGCGTTTGAAGTTTTCCGTTTGATATAAATTTCATAATATTAATTGTTACTCTTATTAGCTTACAAACTAACTCTTTGCGAGTTTTATTCCGATCTACTTGAAACTTTTACATAATATTCCTGAGATGTACTTTCATATGAAAAAAAAAACTAGTTTTTTCGAATTCATGACTGTGCGTAAGCCCTTAATGTTAACTTTTATAGTTTTGTTTTGATTGTTCATTAATATTGTACATTATTTATATTTTATATTTAATATAACAATTCACTGTATGGTTGAAAAGTATTTAGGGTTTCAAGCCGAAGCTTTGAATTACCTCCAGCTTTTTAATCTTTGCCCGGTGCGCATACCCCCACGCCGTTGACGCGTATGTGAGTATGGGCCGGACGCAGGTTTTATAAAGCTGGAGTTTTTGTTTTTGGCCCAATTTACTTCCCCCTTTGGTGACGGCTTGAAGAGCGGCTCTGGCCCCTCTAGCCTTGTCCCTGGTGTAGTCAATATGGGGACCCCAAGTTAGTCTCTCGTCCAGGATAACCCCCAAATATTTTGAGGTCCTGGACCACGGAATGACGGTGCCGTTCATTGATAGCGGGTTTTGGGGAAGACGATGTTTTTTCCCCGGTCTGTATATATTGACGTGGATTCTTATAGGTTCAAAATTCCGAAATTATCCACAATTTAAAATTTCATTTTTGCTAAATTTTTCGATTGTGAAATTTTCTTAAATTTAATTGGACGAATAGTAGTCACTTGTTATTTTTCAATTACGTGTCAAAGAGATACGTGCAGAGACGAGATTTTTAGGTTTGGAGATTAGTCCAGAAAGCCTGAAAATTAAACATTTCAAACATGAAAACGTTAAAATTTTTGACTAATTTAATTTTTATTTGTTTTAAAATTGTTAACTTACGTTTAAAAATTGAGTTGGTACAATGGTAGCTACGAGCATCGATGCAGTGTTTTTAAACAAAAAGTGAAGTTCGCAATTATAATTTAGTGACATCAAAATGTTGAATTTTGCATCTAAAAATTTGAATTTCGCTGGAAAACCAACCAACCAGAGTGCGACACGATTTTCCTGAGAAAACTTTGTGCAGGAAACGAGATAAATGGGGAGTTGCTCGAGAGTAATGGAAGAGTGGAGTCTAGAACTCAACGACTTCAAAGTGTTATCTTCGAATGTTTGAAAATTACAAATTTGTAATTAATTTAAAGATGATTATGAGCAACTAGAGATTTGTTTAATTGTGTGTGCTACAAAAGAAGAATATTATGGAATTCATTATGATTTTTGAAGACTTGGAAAATTTACTTACCAATCTTGACGAGGTCGCCATTTTGTCAATCGTAGATGCAAGAAATTTGAAAGCCAATCATCAATTATTCAAGCCATCATTTTGGTAAATACCATTTAAAGTTGTTTATTCACGCTATTTCAACTATTGTCTTCGATATTTGTTATGATGCTGCGGAATTTTTTGAGGTTAATCACATTTGATGTTGTTAAATTCATACTTCAGGAAGCACTTGTGATCGGATTTACACTTAATTAATTTAAACACACTAGTGGAACTATTTTAATAATTAAGTCGTGTTATTAAGCTGCGAAATTAAAAATTTTTGTACACAACTTTTTCGTGCAGGTTTTTATGCAAACAGTTGACACCGGTAAATGACAATCAGGTATTAATGCTACCAACTCTTTATAAAAATAAAAAGCGCCAATATTTAAATATAAAACAAGTTTTCAATTTTTGTATAATTTTTATTACAGATGTTTTATTTAAATTATAATATGACGTTGATTATTCTACAAATTGGAGATACTGATTTTGAAAATTTAAATGTGTAAATTTGTAGGATAATTCTTCATGTTTTTGGAATTATCGATTGAATCGATAAGGTTTAATTACAAAAATTTCGTCTCAATTTATTAGTTTATTTGATTATGAATACTATTATCGTCAAATTAAATTATAATTTTATCCCTGAGAATTTTGTTTTATTGATTGTGGATAGTTTGCAAATAAGTTTTGGAACCTACTACTGAGGGAGAGTCTCGTTTATGCAAAACTCCGACTTCAACAGCTACGGGATTTAAAGAGTTGTTCGTTAGAACACGACAATATGTACCCTTCGAAGGTTTTGGTCACTACGCCTGGTAAAGTAAGTGGCCGTACTCTTGGAAGGATTTACAGCGATCCTCCACTTACGGTAGTAGTCACTTACTCTCGCCAGGACATCCAACAACCTTCGGGTGATAAATTCCGGACTCTTTCCGCCGGCGGCGATCCCCGCGTCATCGCAGAAAAGTTTGATCTGGGTGCGGGGGTCCGTCAGTATGGCCGGAAGGTCATGTGTAAAAAAGGAGAACAAGTCCGGGGAAAGAATGGACCCTTGGGGTACCCCCGCGAGGATATTCCTAAGGGTGGAAAGGATTCCTTCCACTCTCACCCTGAACTTGCGGTCCGTTAGGAAAGAAGCCAGTAAAATTATTAGGGTTAGTAGGATTTCCGCCTTGAGCATTTTGTAGAGTAATCCTTCCTTCCATACTCTATCAAAAGCCTTGGCAATATCCAAGAAAACTGCTCCCACCGCTTCTTTCTTTTCCCAGCTTTCAAGGATTGATTCCACTAGCCCCAATATGGCATGTACCGTGGAATGGCCCGGGCGGAAGCCAAATTGTTCATTAGGGACAATTTGCTTCTCCAACATTTGGTTGACCAGTCTGGTGCGAATTACTTTTTCGCACACTTTGCCCAGTGACGGCAGAAGACTAATACCCCGGCCCTTGTCCTTAAGGCTACTGAGCTCCGATACCGTGTATCTTTTCTCATTTCTTACGTAGGTTACGATTAATATGAAGTTCGGGGTGTGCGTAGCGCACCCCTCCTGTGACTCTAAACTGACCACTCAAGGGTAGGAGGTCCCCCCCCCTTTCTAGAGCAACCTGGTGTCGTGGTTTAAGTTTCAGAACGACAGACGGCGCATTTTGTGAACCTCAGTCTGGTACTCAACGAGTTTTCCCAGCTTTGGAACCAAGTGAGCGTCCGCCTGACCGAACATCCGCTTTATCCCGACGTGCATTCGTGGAGTGATGCATACCCGTTCGTCACTTAGCGACTTCTGGGTTAAAGCATGTCCCGAGAGGTTTGATCCGAGAGAAGGGAGGGTCCACTTTCCCGAGAGGTCAGTGAGCCGCTTTTAAATTGTGGTCTATGCCAAGTTTCTTTAATGCGAGGGGGGGGCTCCACCTAGGTGGAGAACCCCGCCCTCTGTGTTGTTTAGTTTTTAGTCGTCCTATCGCTCTTCAATCCCGAGTTTTTCAACTGGGCTGCGTACACCCCAATGTCTCATGTCTTTCGGAGGAATGGAAGGTAGTTAAGGAGGAAGTCCAGACCAGTGGTCCGAGCTCCAGTAACTTACGACGGAAAAACTCATCGTCTCTTTATTTGGGGCAATTAGTCGGGCGCGGAGGAGAGTATTACTACCCTCCCCCTGCGTGAAGTTGACCGGCTATTTTGCTGTAGTCCCCGCATTACCCGGGTCCCCCCCCCCGACGACTCTCGACATTTCCTTGACCGTTGAATGGTCGTAAGTAGGAGAAGTGAGGGCCGTGTGGAGGTCGGGGCCCCGGGTAGAGCGGGTTGTTTTGATATGTTTTCTTTAATTGCGCTGTGCTCTTTTCCAAGCAGTGATTTTTCTTCTTTAGGATCTTCCTTCAGGTCTTGACATCCACCTAACCTATTCGGAGGAAGAAGAAAAGGGGTCCCTACTTAGTATGGCCTTGGGTTTCCTATAATTCGCTGGTTCGTCCGGGTGGTACTGGCCCAATCCCTGGATCAGTGGATTATCGGAGTGTCCCGCGGCCTCATAAAATTTTTTCGCCTGGCGACGAATAAATTTTGTGATGGACTCTACGTTAGAGTCCTTCCTGAGTTGGGAGTTTGTTATACTTGTCATCGTTGCCCCCATTGCCTGCCTAATGGAGACGGATTGTACAGTTTCGATTTTTCTTATTTTTGGTTTTGTGGCATACCCCCAAGCAGTTGACGCGTAGGTCATAATCGGGCGTATACAAGTTTTGTATAGCCTGATTTTGTTGTTGGCGGAAAGCTTGCTGTTGGCCGCTAGGAACGGGTACAGCGAAACTTTCGCGCCTCTTGCCTTGTTGCGTACATAATTTAGGTGAGCCCCCCAGTTTAACCTCTTGTCGACGATAACGCCCAAATATTTAGAATTATCCGACCACGGGATATCTATGCCGTTTAAACTAACATTGGATTGTGGGAGGTTTTTAAATTTCCTCCCTCGAGGATGTTTTTTCCTATGATGACATTTATCGTGGGATCTGGTGAAGAAAGTAGCGGTACTTTTGGATGGATTTACAGCGATCCTCCAAGTGCGATAGTATTCGCTCATCACCCCCAGATAAGCTATCAATCTGAGGATTATAAATTCCGGTCTTTTCCCTCTGGTAAAGATGCCCGCATCGTCGCAGAAAAGTCGCAGCTCCGTATACGGGTCTTCCAGGCGGTTTGGGACCGGAGCGTCATGAGTAAAAAAGATAAATAGGTCCGGGGATAGGATGGATCCTTGTGGGACCCCCGCTAGCATTAGTCTAAGGGTGGATCGAATACCCTCCATCTTCACCCGGAATTTTCTTTCCGAAAGGAAAGACGCAATCAGGAGTATTAGGGCTAGTAGAATGTCAGCTTTGAACATTTTGTAGAGTAGGCCTTCTTCCATACCCTATCAAAAGCCTTTGCTATATCTAGAAATACCGCCCCCGTAGCTTCGTTCATTTCCCAGCTACGGAGGATGTATTCTACCAGCCCCAATATGGCGTGTACCGTTGAGTGCCCCGGCCAGAAGCCAAATTGTTCGTTAGGAATAATTTGCTTCTCAAGCATAGCGTTGACCAGTCTGCTGCGGATAACTTTTTCGCAAACTTTACCCAGTGCAGGCAGCAGGCTGATTGGCCTGTATGAGCCGGGATTACTAAGGTTTTGATTTGGTTTTGGTATTACTATGACGTCAGCCACTTTCCAACGGGAGGGAAAGTGTCTTAGTCTTAATACCGCATTTATTACTGTGGTAATAGCTACTAAACCCTTCTTAGGAAGCCGAGTCAACATGTAATTAGTGATATTATCCGGGCCTGGAGCCTTTTTCTTGTTCAAGCCGCGGATGATAGTGAAAATTTCTTGAAATGAAGTAGGCTCAATGGGTTCAAGGTTGACTCTTGGTTCCCTAAGCCGGGTTTCAACATAGTCCTCTACTTCTTTAGTGAAAGCGGGCACTTGGACGTCTTCGTTCGGAGTGAACTGGCGTTCCAAGTGGTCAGCAATGACTTCCGCTTTTTGCTGGGGGTTGAAGGCCTTCCCGCTTTCACCATCGAGGGGAGGGACTGTGGTTCGTTTCTTTTTGATATTTTTGATGAGTTTCCAAGCTGAAGGATCTTGGAAAGTTAGTTCCTCCAGCTTGTTATCCCATACTGTTTGGCGATGATCCCGGATCTCATGTTTAACGCGGACATTGAGGGCATTGTAGGCGCTACGATCTGCCGGGTTGCTAGTGTGCTGAGCGCGCTTTCTAGCTCGGTTTTTCTCACGGATAAGCTCCTTAATCTCGTGAGGTAACTGGTTTCGTGGATTGGGATTTGGGTAGTTGCGTCGATCGCCGCCTTAGAAATCTTTCCCTCAAGCACCTCGACATACCTTTCTAGGTCGTCAGGTGTCTCCAGGGTGGGAATCGGGCCCAGATTTTCAAGGAAATGGCTTTGAAACGCGGGCCAATTGATCTTGGATCTCTTGAAGAGGGATTTGTCGTGCCTGTCCTCTCCTAGTTGGAAGAGAACAGGGTTGTGATCGGAGCACAGTTCACTGACAGCTGTGAGCCTGTGGAGAAATTTCAAATTGCGGATAATGATGATGTCTAGTACATCGTGGTGATGTGAGAGGTGAAAATCGTCATCTGGAGTGTTTCTGGGGACATGTGGATTATATTTGAAGTAAGTGTAGTCGACTGGAGCGTCAACTACGAAATTACTGCTGTCGGACAGTCGGAGGAGTCTTTTGCCTGCCTGGTTTGCCTTGCGGCTGTTCCAGGCGGAGTGCTTGGCGTTTAGATCACTGGCGATGATGACTTGGTCGCCGGGCCCCCCCAGGAGGGAGGTAATATTTTCGTCTAGGAGTTTGGTTGACGGAGATCTGTACACCGATGTTAGGTGCAGCCAGCCGTTATTGCCTGTAAGGACTTTAACGATGGTTGCCTCAACATGGGTGAGAGATTCCGGGGTAGTTACTACGTGATGCTCTAAACATGATTTGATGTAGATTGCCGTGCCGCCCGCTCGACCGGTCAGTCTATCGTTTCTGTAGAGTGAGTAACTGGGGAGTTTGGCCGAGTCGCCGGGTTTGAGGTGGGTTTCGTTTACTAGAATGGCATCCAGGTCGTGACGTCTCGCAAATTCCAGGAGTTGGTATCGGCGATTTCTTAACCCGTTGGCATTCCAGTAAGCGATGTGCAAGGAGGTGGGTTTGACTTTTGTACTATTTATTCGCATGATGGGTTAGAGAGCTTATCTTGAGTGATCGCATCCTTGTAGCCTGCCTTAGCCAGAGTGGCCAGGCCGTCCTTGAAGAGGGAAATAACGGACTGCAGGAGATCTGTATCATTACCTTTCTGGAGATATTTGATAAAAGTTGGAACAGGTTTGGCATTTCCCTTGCGGGCGGGCCGCCTTTTCCTTTTTACCAAAGTAAACCCGGATTTTTCATTATTTGGGGGCGCATTTGGTCCCCCTTGGGGGGGAGGTGCGGGCCCTGAAGCTCTAGATTTAACTGTACGTATTTGTGGACGGCTAGGGCATTCAGTCCAGTTGGCTGGATGATCACCGCCACAGCATGCGCATTTCAGTATTGTTTTTGTTCGATCACCTTAGTTCGATAGTTCGATAGTCTTTTAGGACACTCGGATGATCTATGGTTTTCTGCGCATATGACACATTTAGTGGCCGATCTACATATGTGTTGAGTGTGCCCAAACCGTTGGCATTTATAGCACTGAGCCAAATTACTTTTAGAGTTCGGGTTCTCCACTGTGATCGGGATGGCCATGATGGTTTTGAGGTTGAAGATGCTTTTTCCCTTTGAATCTTTATTAAGTGTAATTTGAAAAAGCGGAAGAGCCCTGCGGTCGGGTCCTTTCCGGAATTGGTGCACCGCCGTGACCGGAAACCCCTCGTTGACGAGGTGTTTGTGAATTTCCTCTGTAGAAAATTCCAGAGGTAGACCTCTGATAATTACTTTTAGTGGTTTGTCTTCTGGCAAGGGAAAGACCACGAAGCCGCATTTTTGCTCGTTGAGTAAGGTCTCAACGGCTTTCCTGACTCTGATGGAGTCGGTGGTAATGAGTATGCCATGCCTCGTGTTCTTTACCTTGCCGTAGTTAGCAAATCGTGATTTAAGGTTGGCTTCGATGGTCGGCCATTTCCTTTTGTCCAAAAGTAAGATGGGCGGTGTTCTCAGTTCCCGGCGAGTAGTCAGAGCCGGACCCGAGCTCCCATCCGAGTTTCTACCGGGGTTGGTCTGAGAGGGGGGGGCAGCGAGGCCTGTGGAACAGGTGTCTTTGCCCTCTCTCCCAGGCTTTCCTCGGTTTTGGATTTCGGTGGGGGGAGGGGATCGTTCCTGAGTTTCGCACCGTTCTTTGAGGGGCCCTTTAATTGAATATTATCAAGTATTTTGGCTGCAGGCTTGTTTGTGCCAGCGGCTTGGGCGTAGGTTTTATCATTGTTAAATAGCATATTAAAGAATTCTTTACTGGATTTATGAGTATATGAAGGAGGGAGGGTCGGAGGCTTAGTTATAGGCCTGCGGTCATGTTCAAACTGGGCAGAAGGCCCAGGAGGGAAAGAGCTGCCGCATGGGTAGGCCTTTAACTTAGTCTTTGACCCTAAGGGGTTTGGAATGGGTATTCCTCCTCCGAGGAACGGCTTGAGTGCTGCCCCTGTCGAGACAGGGGGGGTCGGTTCAGTGTCGCTCTCGTCGGTGGTAAACCATTCCAGATCCCTTACCTTCTTCTTAGGCTTTTTGATTTTGATAGGTTTATTTTTAATTTGAAATTTACCCGTTTTGGTAGTATTTACCCCTGCGTTCGCGGCTTGAGGTAGAATGTTTTCCTTGGTAGGAGATTTTTCTTTAATGGAAAGTGCGTTTGTGTTAAGCATAGATTTCGAGTGGTCGGTTGGTGATTGATTGGTTCTATCCCCCCCCCAGCGTTATCTAAGTTGCTCTGGCTTTGAGTTAGTGGGTCCTGTATGAATGGTTCCACGCCGGTTTTGGGTTCTGAAGTATCCCTATCCCCTGAATCGTGAGGTAATTTCGCGTTAGGAGTTGAGATTTCGTTTGGACCGCGAGTTGGTTTAGCTTTAGTTTTGCGGTTTCCCCCCCCTTGCTTAAGAACGTTTGCGGTTGAGTCTTTTGGCGCGGGTAAACCCCCCCCCGAAAGGTTAAGAGCCGTAATTATTTTATTAAGTTTGGGTGCCTTATAACTAGATTGAACCGTTTTATCGATTATTTCCGCTATGATGGGATCGATGGGAGTTTTAATTTGTAGTGCTGTACTGTTTCCGTCGTTAATTTCTTTTGAGGGTTTGTCGTTTGTGGCGGTTTCAAATTGATCGTGCAATTCGTTGGGGGTTGAGGAGTTGACAATCAGTTGTGGGGGGGACCCACTCATGATTCTGCGCGCTTTTGCGCCCCTACGCTTTGCACGATCCGTTTGCAGTTTGGCTAGGACAATGGGGGACATTTCGTCCTCGATGAAGGAGTTTGATAATCGTCTCCCTCTTTTCTTAATGTTTGGGTTTGCCGAAGCTTCTTTTGGTCGGGCGTCGAGGGTTGTTTGAGGAGTTGAAAAGGTTGAAACGGAAGTAGTAGTTAAAGGTGCGATTACATCACTTATGGTTTTTGAGTCGTCCGAGTCGGATTCGCCTCCTGAGGATGACTCCTCCGTCGTTGGGGATTCCGGTCGGTCGAGTCGTTCGACATAAGTGTTGTATTGCACCGTGTGGCGCGCGTTGATGGCTAACATTTGCCGACTAATTCTGACTAATGCACTTTCCGCTTGGGCAAGAGATTCCCTTGCTCTAGCGATAGTGGCTTCAACCTCGATACGCTCGGCTTCAAGAGCTTTTGCAATTTTCCGAATCTCCTTCATTTCATCATTTTCTCCGTGACCGAGATACATGGAATTATCTGGTAACGCAGAAACAATGATGTCGTCCGGGATCGTTACGTTATTAGCAGTCCTTACGGGGGTCTGGAATTGGCTAGGCCCAAGAGTTGGGTTAGCTCCGTTAGGGGTGACGAGGGTTGACACGTCATCTTGGATTTCCAATTGACCTTCCATAAGGATGGTGCCGTTTCACAAAAACAGAAAAATATACAAGTGAAGTGTTAGGATTGAGAAATAACTTTGAATTATGTTGAATGGGTTAAAGTTGAGTTTGAGTTTGTTAAAGTTAAAAATTAAAAGTTAAAAAATCAAGATTAAAAGTTAAAAATTAAATCAAAAATTAAATAGAAAATTAAAAAAAAAAAAATTAAGTCAAAATTAAATTAAAAATTAAAAAATTAAATTAAAAATTAGAGATTAAAAATTAGAAATTAAATCAAAAATTATTTTTTGATTTGATAAAATTATTTTAAATTGAAATTAATAATTAGGAATTAAAAATTAAATTGTGAGTTGAGGTTATGTTTTGTGAAAAAACGTGGCGCTTACCTTAGACTGCTTGGCTTGCTTTTTTCTTTAGTTGGTTGCTGTAATTGAGCTTTCACACTCAATTATTACGCAACTTGGTGAGTTTTCTTTAGAAGGGGTTGAAGCTCGGTTTATTTAATTACATCCGGGTGAACAAGAGGAGTCGCACTTGGTTCACTGCACACGATGTTGATGCTTCAGAGGTCGCACTACTTCTCTGATGGCCCGATCCTTGTCCTAATGGGTATCTCTAGTCCCGATCTCACAATCTCTACTAGTTTCGATGAATAAGAGGCTTAAATATGACGTTCGGAGTGCGCATAACGCACCCCTCCTGTCGCTCTAAGCTGACCCTCTCAAGAGGCCAGACCCCCCCACTCTCCTCTGTGGGTCCTTGAGCCGTGGTTGTGGCTTTGGTACCGACTTCGGGAGGCGGATTGGGAACTTCGGTTCGGTAACTCCGGCAGAGCCGTGTTATGCCGACGTTAGAACCCAACCGCTCATGTAATTTTTCCGTGTAGCATGTAGCATCACATAGCAAAAGAGCTATTACGGGCTACGCCCGCTTATTCTCGAAAATCGAGTAATTCGACCAATAGCAATGCGAATTTTGGGGATTTCAAACCCGAAAGGCGTTGAGCCGGATCTTGATGTTGTAAGCGTATTGGGGAGGGTACCAAAAGGTCCCCCCGATTACTCTACCTCGAAGCATTAGCGAGCTTACCGACGACACCAAAGCACACGTGCATTTATTTAAACAAAACAAAAAAATTTTACAGCAATTTTACAGAGTTTACACAAATAAAAATTACAAAAACTATAAAGTTTCGTCCTATTCCTAATCACGATAATCTTGAAATTATTTGAGTCTTTACATGGGAACCAATCAATCATGCTTGTGAGATCGATCTTGAGAGTTTTGGAAATACTAACCGAAAATTTCAAAATCGTCATCTTCTTCATCCGTGAAAAGGTTCATGATTGGTGCGTTTGAAGGAGGAACTTTTTGCGTTGCACGACCGGAGGTTTGATCTGGCTTGGTGATAATGTGTTTGGGTCTTGGCGTGAAGGGGAAGTCCAATGGGTCGTATTTTCCTAAGCCTTCGATTAGAGGATTTGAGGAGTGGGCGCAACCATCGTAGAGCTTAATGGCTTGCTCCTTGATGGTTTGTTCCACTGTCTTGGAGCCCGTAGCCGCCCGAATTTGTCGGTTAGATACGCAGTATGGAGCAGCGAGAGCTTGACGGATGCACATCACCTGGGTAGTTTCCAGGTTATGCATCTGGTGGTTGGAGATGAAACCCCATGCCGGCGCTGCATATGTTAGAATTGGGCTGATGATCGTTTTTACAATTCTCACCTTGGACTTTGGATGCAGCTTGCTTTTCGCGCCAATCAATGGTTGGAGTGCCCCTTTTAGCGCTCTTGCCTGCGTGTTTATTCTCGTGACGTGTTTGACCCAAGATAATCTGGAGTCCAGAGTGACTCCGAGGTACTTGACGGAGTCCCTCCAAGGGATTCGCGTGCCGTTCATTTCCACGACTTCGAACGGCTGTCGAGCATAGCGGCCAAACATAATCGCCTCGCTCTTGGATGGGTTTACGTCTAATCTCCAGAGTCGGTACCATGGATGAAGGAGCTTCAGGGCCTCACGAATGATCTTGATCACACGAGGACGGCTGGCCGACTTTGCAACAATCGCTACATCATCCGCGTATAGGGCCAGAAGGGTCTTTGGGGGGATCGGCATGTCTCGTTGAAAAAGACTGAAGAGCGTTGGGGAGAGTAGGGAGCCCTGAGGGAGCCCCGCTAACATAGGTCTGGGGCTTGAACGGGTGCCATCGATTTTTACACAAAATTTGCGATCGTCGAGGTAAGATCCAATTAGGTGAACCAGTCCGGGTTTCATTCCGGACGTGAAAAGCTTGAAGAGAAGACCTGGAAGCCAGACTTTGTCAAAGGCCTTGGCGATGTCTAGAAGCACCGCCATGGCCTTTAGCTTCTTGCTAAATGCGTTTGTGATCTCTTCAACCACCCTGAGAATTTGGTGGGTGGTGGAGTGTTGCTTTCGGAAACCGAATTGTTCATTGGGGATAAGGTTAAGACGGTCAATCTCTTCATTTAATCCGGAGAGGATGATCCTCTCCACGATTTTGGCTAAGCCAGGGATAAGAGAGATGGGGCGGTAATTTTGCGGGATGGAGCTGCATTTACCGGGTTTAGGAATAACGACTATATCAGCCGTTTTCCATCGGGGCGGAAAGTATTTAAAACGAAGGATAGCGTTGGTAATTGCGGTGATGGCCGTGATCGCCTTTTTGGGAAGTCGTTTTAAAGCGATGTTAGGAATTTGGTTTTGGCCTGGGGCCTTCCTGGGAGATATGCTTTTTATCGCAGCCTCAATCTCTTCAAAAGACACTGGTGTGATGGGGTCAGGGTCGGGTTCCAGCATTTTTTTGGCGACATATCCCTCCACCCTGGAGATGTGAGCCTGAAGGTCGAGATCGGATTGGGGGACGGGGTTAGGGGAGAATTGGCTTTGGAATGAGTCCGCAAACACTTCCACCTTCTCCTGAGGGGAGTAGGCGAAAGAGTTTGCAGTCTTGATGGGGGGAATAGGGGGGTTCGAACCTTTGAGAGCTTTGACCATTTGCCAAGCAGATCTGTCTTCAAAGGACAGGGACTCCAATTTCTCCGTCCATCTATCATCCCTGTAGGCAAGAAGTTCCTGTTTTAACTTGTTTTTAAGTTTTGCCGCCCGCGCGCAGTCGTCCAGGTGCCAAGATTGGCGAGCCCTTCGAATAGCTCTGCGCTTCTCGCGGATCAAATCAAGAAGATGCTGAGGGATTTTGGGTCGAGTGTGAGGGGCCGTATTTGTCTTTGTTGCACATTCCATTGAGAATTTGATTTTCTGCTCAAAAAGGTGAACGTAGTCGTCAAGATCCTGAGTGGAGTTTAGAATCGGGATTTTGCCCATACTTCTTCTGAGATGGTCAGTGAAGTAGGGCCAGGAAGTGCTTTTAGTGGTCTTTGTTTCAAGGGATTCATCAGGGTTGGGGTCTCCGAGAGTGACCAAGACCGGGAGTTGGTCTGACAACATGTGCTCATCCAACCTCAGTTGATGTAAGACGGGCATATTTTTGGAAATGAGAATGTCCAGTACATCATCCTGTTGCTCCCTATTGGAGCATAAGTGAGTGGTCTCCATGGGGGCGTCGAACTTAATGGGGTGGGATTCAGACAACTTTATCAACTTGTTACCCATCGCGTTGGTTGAGCGAGAATACCAAACAAAAGAATACCAAACAGGTTATGTTTTGTGAAAAAACGTGGCGCTTACCTTAGACTGCTTGGCTTGCTATTTTCTTTAGTTGGTTGCTGTAATTGAGCTTTCACACTCAATTATTACGCAACTTGGTGAGTTTTCTTTAGAAGGGGTTGAAGCTCGGTTTATTTAATTACATCCGGGTGAACAAGAGGAGTCGCACTTGGTTCACTGCACACGATGTTGATGCTTCAGAGGTCGCACTACTTCTCTGATGGCCCGATCCTTGTCCTAATGGGTATCTCTAGTCCCGATCTCACAATCTCTACTAGTTTCGATGAATAAGAGGCTTAAATATGACGTTCGGGGTGCGCATAGCGCACCCCTCCTGCCACTCTAAGCTTTTGCCTGCTCAAGGATTTGCGGGTCCCCCACCTCTGGGAGTTCCAATTGCCATGGTGCGATTTCTTTCCGACAGATGGGGCATTTCCGGGAGCTAATGTCTGGTACTCAACGAGTTTTCCCAGCGTTAGAACCTAAAGTGGCGCCCATCCGACCGGATTTCCACCTTGACCCGGCTAAAAATCGTGGATTGGTGCATTCTCCATCGTCGCCCTCGGCGACTTCGGAGCAATGTGCACTTCCCGAGTAGGAACTGTGACAGGGGCGAGAGACCCTCAATCCGAGCGGCGTAGCGAGCGGCTTTTAATTAGCGGCTTTTGGCCTTTCTTTTAAGTAATTGGGAGGGGGGGGGGCTCTTGATCCAAGAGATCCCCCGCCTTTTTAGCTAGATTTCGTCGAGTATTCCGTTGTCGCTCATTTACGCACACAGGGTTTTCAGAAAAAACGCGTACACTTAATCGTCCCATGTCCGGTACGAGAAACTGAAGGAATGTGTGGTCAGGCTGAAGGTCTGACCACACAGTTAAGAGAGGAAAGCCCAGGATCAGTGTGACCTTACCCCAGTAACTCTCGAAAAAATTGCATCATCTCAATGAGTGGGGGCAATGCACGCACAAGCTCGGGTGGGGTGTCGATGCACCCCTCCCTACGTGGTGCGGATAATCGGCTATCGCCTATGTCGATCCCGGTTCCCCCCCCCACGCACCCCTTTCTCGTCCTCCCTCTGACCGTTGAATGGTCGCCTGAGGGACGGTTCGAGAGATTGGTGATTGTCGGGGGGCCCCTGGGTGTTCGCCTGCTAGATGCTTGAGTTGACCGGTTCTTCTTCTTCCGTTCCTGAAACAGAGTTAGGCTGTGGGGAAGAAAAGTTTAAGTTTAGTATAGCCTTGGGCCTCTTGAACCTCGATTGATCCTCCTGGTAAAGGCCCAGGTCTTGGATCAACGGGTTCTCAGAGTGACCCGCGGCTTTGTAAAATTTCTCCGCCTGGTGACGGATGAAATTTACAACTGACTCCATGTTGGCGTCTTTTCTTATTTGGGAGTTTGTGACGCACGTCATTTGCGCTCCCATCGCTTGTCTTAACGATTTGTTAAGGACAGTCTGGATTTTTTTGACTTGAGTTGGGTGTGCGTGACCCCAAACGGTAGACGCGTACGTCATTATGGGGCGCACGCATGTTTTAATTAACCTCACTTTGTTTTTTCGGGAGAGAGGACTCCCCCTTTTAAGGAGTGGATAAAGCGCCCTTTTTGCCCCCTTTGCCTTGTTGCAAACTGCCCTGATATGTGGTCCCCAATGTAGTTTGTGATCTAAGATCACCCCCAAATATTTGGATACCTTTGACCAGGGGATATCGACACCGTTCATTTGAACTGGTTTGTCCGGGAGACGTTTTTTCCTGTGATGCGGTCGTCTTTGGAGTTTGCTCTCGAAATTGTTGTCGTGGCGGCGAGTGAAGTACGTGGCCGTGCTTTTGGAGGGATTGACCGCAATCCTCCAGGTGCGGTAGTACTCACTCATAGCCGACAAAATTCCGAGCAGCCTCCTCCAGACGTTTTCGGGTCTCTCTCCCCTGGCGAACGCCACCGCGTCGTCACAGAAGAGACTGAGTCTTTCGCGGGGGTCCGTCCGGGGGAAAGGGGCGTCATGGGTGAAGAACGTAAACAGGTCCGGAGAGAGGATGGACCCTTGAGGGACCCCCGCGAGGATCCCTCTAAGGGTGGATCGTAATCCTTCCATCAACACTCTGAACCTTCTGTCCTTCAAGAATGACGCCAACAAAAATATGAGGGCTAGTGGAATTTTCGCCTTGAACATTTTGTAGAGTAGGCCTGGAAGCCATACCCTATCAAAAGCCTTGGCGATGTCTAGGAAGACAGCCCCCGTAGCTTCTTTTGAGTCCCAGCTATCGAGGATAAATTCCACTAGTCCCAGAATGGCATGTACCGTAGAGTGCCCCGGTCGAAAACCAAATTGCTCGTTCGGAACAATCTGGATTCTGGATTCTGGATTTTATTGTGGAGGGCAAGACAAGCTCGCACGCACTTAGGCCTCTAAACCGGGCCCATTGTACTACCTCCGATTTCCCAGCAGTGTATGTGGCGCGACTAGGAATGGAACTGCGGTTTACCGCTTCCTAGCCCGCCAGCATATGCTTAACACCACACTGCTTGAAAAACAATCTGTTTTTCTGTCATGGCGGCGACCAGCCTGGTGCGAATAATTTTTTCGCACACTTTTCCTAAAGTAGGAAGGAGACTGATCGGCCTGTATGATCCGGGATTTCTAGAGTTTTGGTTTGGTTTTGGTATCATTATGACGTCAGCCACTTTCCAACGGGAGGGAAAGTGTCTGAGTCTTAATACCGAGTTTATTATTGCCGTTAAAGCAACCAAGCCCTTTTTGGGGAGTTGCTTTAGCGTACGGTTGGTGATACCGTCCGGGCCCGGAGCCTTTTTTGGGTTCAGGCCTCGGACGGTTTTGCAAATTTCCTGAAAAGATGCCGATTCGATGGGTTCCGTATCGGTCCTCGGCTCACCCAGTTGGGCTTCGACATAATCCTCCATCATCTTGGTGAAAGCGGGCACTTGGACGTCTTCGTTCGGAGTGAACTGGCGTTCCAAGTGCTGAGGGCTAAAGGCCGTCCCGCTTGCCCCGTCCAGCGGAGGAATCGTTTGCTTTTTGTTTTTCAGGCTTCTCACGAGTCTCCAAGCTGACGGATCTTGAAAGGAAAGCTCCTCCAGCTTGGAGTCCCATTGAGACTGCCTGTGGTCCCTGATCTCCCTTTTGACCTGTGCGTTGAGCGCGTTGTAGGCAGTTCTATGAACCGGGCTACAAGTGTGTTGAGCACGCTTTCTAGCTCGGTTCTTTTCCCTGATAAGGGCTCTCAAATCTTGGGGAAGTTGATCGCGGGGGTCTTTTAGGGGAATTACTTTCGTGGCTTCCGAGGTGGCTAGTGCGACCTTTCCCTCAAATTCCTCGACGTATCTTTCGAGTTCGTCGGAGGTCTGAAGGATGGGAATTGAGCCCAGGTTGCGAAGAAAGCTCCTCTGGAATTCGGGCCAGACGATTTTTTGCCTAGTAAATTTTGATTTCTCCTCCCGGTCCTCCCCTAGTTGGAGAAGGACTGGATTGTGATCTGAAGATAGCTCACTGACAGCCGTGAGTCTATGCAAAAATTTCAGGTTTCGAAGAATAGCTATGTCTAAGACATCGTGAAAGTGTTCAGGATGGAAATTGTCATCAAGATTGTTCCTGGGAATATTGGGGTTGTACCTGATAAACGTGTAGTCGACGGGAGCGTCGACCACGAAGTTGTTGCTGTCTGCTAGGCGTAGGAGTTTGACCCCGGCCTGGTTGGATTTGCGACTATTCCAGGCTGGGTGTTTTGCGTTCAGATCACCGGCGATGATGACTTGTTCGCCGGGCCCCCCCAGGAGGGGGGTAATATCTTCGCTAATTAACTTGGTGGCGGGAGATCTGTACACGGACGTGAGCTGTAGCCAACCATTATTACCCGTGAGGATTTTAACGGTGGTCGCTTCAACGTGAGTGAGAGATTCCGGGGTGGTTACTTCGTGATGCTCTATTGAGGATTTCACGTAGATTGCGGTGCCGCCCATTCGACCTTGCAATCTGTCGTTCCTGTAGAGAGAGTAACTCGCTAGCTTTGCCGAGTCGCACGGCTTAAGGTGGGTTTCGCTTACCAGAATGACATCTAGGTCGTGCGTTCTCGCAAACTCGAGAAGCTCGAATCTGCGAGACCTCAACCCGTTCGCATTCCAGTAAGCGATTTGGAGGGATGTAGGGTTAACTTTCTTTCTCCCTAGGGGCATGACGATCGAGAGCGCTTATCATGATTTTTCTTTTCTTTTAACCCTGCCTTAGCCAGAGTGGCCAGGCCGTCCTTGAGGAGGGAAAAAGCGGTTAAAAAGAGATCAAGGCTGCTCTCTATTGCGGCGGTTTGTGGTAAGGAGGAAGATTGCTTGTTTTTACCCTTGCGGGCTGGTCGGCTCTTCCTCTTTACCACTGTAAAGCCTGCTTCATTGTTGGTTTTCGATGCCTCCTGCTCCCCACCCTGCGGGCAGGAGACGGGGGGTCTCGAATCTCTGGTCTTAACCACTCGAGTTTGTGGGCGGCTGGGGCATCCGGACCAGCTGGCTGGATGCTTGCCCCCACAACTGGCGCAGTTGAGTTTCGATTTCGTCTTGTCCGGATTTTTGTTGGGACAGTCGGAAGCACGGTGGTTGCCCGCACACACAACACATTTGGTAGAAGCTCTACAAATGTGCTGCGTGTGTCCGAAACGCTGACACTTAAAGCATTGCGCTGTGTGGCTTTTCGGGTTTGGCTGTTCCACCGTGATTGGGATCGACATTATAGTTTTAATATTATAAATTTGCTTTCCCTCGCTGTCTTTTTTGAGAGTGACCTGGAAGAGCGGGAGAGTTTGCCTGTTGGGGCCTTTCCTAAATTGGTGAACCGCCAATACGGGAAATCCCCGCTCCACCAAGTCCCTCTGAACGTCTCCCGGAGTGAACTCAAGGGGCAGTCCCCTTATGATTACTTTCAGGGGTTTATCTTGTGGGAGGGGGAAAACCATGAAATTACACCTGTTTTCGTTTAGCAGGGAGGTAATAGCCTTGCGGACTCTGATGGAGTCCGAGGAAATGAGGATTCCCTCCCTGGTGTTCTTCACCCTCCCAAAGTCGGAAAACCTTGCCTTAAGGCTGGCCTCAATTTTTGGCCACTTGCCCTTATCTGTAATCAGAATGGGTGGGGTCCTTAAATTTGGGTTGGTGACTAGAGTGGGACCCGTGCGAACGCCGGTGCTCCCTCCGTCCGTGGAGGGGGCCTTGCCGGAGGGTTGGTGTAGAGGTTCTTTAATTGGTCTCTGCTGGGCAGAGGCCTTCAGATCCTCTTTCACCATACCCCCGGTTTTGGAGCTCCTGCGCTCGTCGGTTTCCCCCCCGGCTGCCTGCGCCCCTGGGCTGGGACCCTTTAGTTTGATGTTTTGGAGTATTTTGGCCGGCTGGCTGCCGGTTGAAGCTCCAGGTTTTGCATTGGGTTTAGAAAGAGGAGATTTGCCGTTTTTAACAGCTGAGCTGTAATTAAGTGGCGACGCTGGTTTCCCCTTGACTCCCCCGACGGCTGACGGTTCTGGAAGCGAGGCCTCGATGGGGTCCACTTCCATCTCGCTGTCGTCGGAGTAGACCAGGGGTTGGGCCTTCCTCCTTGCGATCTTTCTTAACTTCTTTGCTTTGCTTTTGGTAACCTTCGGGGCTTCTTCAGAACCGCCCTTCCCATCGTCTAGTGGAGTATGACCCTCCGCATTTGCGATAGGAAGCTCGGCTACTGGAGAGGTCCCGTGGGTTTGAATTATCCCCTGGTCAAAGGTTTTGGAATTTTCCCCCCTCCCTAGGTTAAAAGTTTCAGTGCCCTCTGAAACGTTTCCCCCTATAGGGTTGTTTTCACCCTGACTTGGAGGTTGGGAATTGGGTTCAAGGGTGGTTGGTTTGGTAGATCTCTTACCCCCCCCTTTATGGGTGTGAAAGATTTTCTCCTCCTGCCCCCCTCCCTGGATTTTACTACTCTTTTGGTTGGTGGACTCCCCGATTTAGGAGTTATCCCCTTTTTTGCTAGAGTTTCCACCACCTTTTCTAGCTTCACCCTCGTGGAGGTGTGTTTGTCCCCTTTAAAGACTACTGCGGGGAGAGAGTTTTTGTTTCTCTGATTTGAGAAAAGAATAATTGAACTTGGAGGATCGATCACCTCCCCCGCGGCCCCTTGAGCTGAGTGCTCAGGATTGGGTGCGGTTGGGGCGGTCGATTCTCTCTGAATCGTGATTACTAGCGGTGATAAACCGCTAGTATCAAGTTTTCTTGCTTTTGCGCCCCTGCGCGCAACCCGAAAGGATTTGTCCTTTATCGGACTGACAGGAGAAGGGCTAACGTTTTTTGGGGATTCCTCGTTGAAGGAGGTAGAAGGTTTTCTTCTTCGTTTTCCGCCAGGAGTGTGTGGAGTGGCTAATCAACATCATCACCAAAAATTTCAATACTGGGCACACAACGTCGCTCGTCACGCTAGATATAGAAAAATCTTTCGATACAATTTGGCATGACGGCCTCATTTACAAACTCATAGATTTAAAAGTCCCCCGACACCTAATCAAGATTATTCAAAATTATCTCCAAAACCGTACTTTCCAAGTTTTAATCAACAATGCCCTATCTGACCACCATTCCATTCCCGCAGGCGTCCCTCAGGGATCCGTTTTAGCCCCCATACTATTTACTTACTACATAAACGACATACCGAAACACCAGAACACCGAGGTGGCTCTATTCGCAGACGACACCGGACTAATTTCCACTTCTCTCAATAAAAACAAATCGATCTCTTACCTACAACGACACCTCGACACCCTTTCACCTTACTACCAGAAGTGGAAACTCAAACTAAACTCTGACAAAACAACACTAACCATATTTTCAAAAAAAAAGACAAATACACCACGAACCTACAACTAGACGGACAAATCATCCATCCATCTCCCACGGTCAAGTACCTGGGAGTAACATTAGACAAATCACTCACCTTCAAACCACATTGCGCAGATAAGAAAGCCGCGGGTAACCGTGCCTTTCAAATGCTCTATCCATTATTCACCAACAAAAATCATCTCAATACATCAATCAAAATTCAACTTTACAAGACAATGATACGACCAATTTTGCTATACGCTTCTCCAGTGTGGAGCAAAGCTCCGGATTCATACATCCAACTACTACAAATCATACAAAACAAGTGTCTTCGGCTAATCACCGGTTCACCTCTTGATACCCCATCCTATCTCCTCCACGAACTCACTAGCGTACCGCGGCTCCATACAGTTATCACAGAACAAACATTCAAATTTTACAAACACCTCTCTCCACATAACCCACTTACTAAAAACATCACGTCAATCACCTCTAGTAACAATGCCCCATTCAAAATTAAACACAAACTTGTCCATCACCAACTTATACAATAATTTCATAAATATTAAACAACCCCATTCAAAACCAATTTAACTAAAAATTCAATTCAACATCTAAGCAACTTCACATTCATGTAACTTTCTTTTTTTTGTACAACCAGAGCGCTGGGTTTTTCCACTCGTCTTTTCCCAGGTTGAAATCATACATTGTAAATAAATCATAATTTGTAAATAAACCATACTCATCTAGTTTTAATTGTAGTTGCAATAGGCACTAGATTAAGTTCAACCCATGTATATTGTACTCTCCTACTGCTGATTTGAAAAATTAAAAAAAAATAAAAATTATTGGGGAAACTCAATCCGCAAATAGAAGAGCACAAACTTTGTTGCTCCGGCCAGCCTTTTATTCGTCAAAAAAAATTCTTAAAGTAAAAAAAAAAAAACGATATGAATATTCTAACACAAAGTTTAATATTATAACCAGAAAAGGAAAAAATTTTTCGCAGATAAAAAATAAATCATATAACACTTTGGTTATTTGGTTTGAACCAAAGAAATGCAATTCAAAGCAAACGATTCACTTAACGTGTCTGTAAGCAGATACTTTTAAATTTAAAATAACCTACTGATTACAAACATGTTGTGGAAATAAATTTTACAACTATAAAAAAAAAACGTTGGGTACCTTGTTTCCTTTGATGTCTTCATCCAATCTTGTGAAGTAATACTGCCTTTAAATTCTTAATATCCAAATAAAAATATCCAAATAAATGTCACGATGTAAGATAGTGAAAATTTTCTCTTTATCTCCAACACGTTATACGGGAAACGCAAAAAAAACAATTCTCCAGCCTTCCAGAAATTACAAAACTCCTCACACACTTGATCAATACCACTGTGTAAGATTATACCAAATAATAATATGTGAAAATTGGTCCAAACTAGACATTTCAAAAACGCTCTGGAAAAACTCTCAAAAATCGACGTCCATCATACTTGACGTCCCACACCAGATAATCTTCCTTCATTTATTTCCGGTCTTCCGCCAAACTTTCAAAATCAAAAATTTCCACTTTTTATTTTATTTCCATCAGGTAACCGCCGATGCCAACTTACACTTTTCAAATCCCTAACTTTACAAATCTAACAAATTAATATTCAAATTTCCTCTAATTGGAACCGTTAGCTGTTCAAATCCCAAAAACAGGCACAAGCGCCTCATAGAAAAATACAAAAGTGTTATATTGACTTCTTAACAACGGAAGTCGTAATAATAAAAAAATTGCGCTAACAAAATAAAATAATTTCCTTTTCAAAACTTAAAATTTTTCAAATTAAACAAAATAAAAATTATTATTCATATCGTCTAATTGTTTTGTTATACGACATCTTACGCCCCTAGCATTTTGTGCAAAAGAAGGAAAAACTGAATCAAGCAAAATGCTACTACATTGTCGTATTCAAACTATTAACAATGCCCATATTTAAATTTACAGAGCAATACTTTACTTATTTTATTTACAAAATGCCATCAATAACAGTCAAATTTTTCGCACTAAAATTGTCCTATAATTATTTTGATAGATAAATCGAAAAATCTATTTTTTTTTTTTTAAATTACTTTGCAAAATTACCAATTCTATAAAATAGTCTATAATTTTCAAGTTTTCCTGTGTGAACTATCAACAAATTTAATTTTTCGTATTATAGCAACTTTAATTAATCTTAATTTCTTCAACTTTTTGTACTAAATTTCTTCGCTATTACCTTATTCAATTTTCAAAATTATCTCAAATCTCAATACTTTCAATACAACAAATTCATTCAATCTAAAATACACTACGTCCATTTTGACTATAGCAAAAATACTAATTTTAATTAATTTATTTAATTTATAATCATCATAATTTCAATCAATAACTTTTCAATTTTACTTGTATAGCGACAAAACATTTCTAAATTGTTAATTCAATCTTAATTAATCCAATCTTAATTGCTCAATACGGCCTTAAATTTTCATGTGATTATAGTAATTTGTTCACCTTTTACTCTTTATTTTTATCAGAAAACTATTTAATTTTTAATTATTTACTACAAATTTCAAATCTTAAATCTTGTTTATCAAAAAAAATCTTGTTTACTCCGTTGTTAAACTTAATATTACGTGCGTTGTTATAGGTCTTAATTTTATTTATTATTCGACATTCAGCTAATTATTGATAGTTTCATTTATTTCAAATTTTCCTTAGAACTAATAGAAATGATAAACCTTTAAACTTAAAATAATATTCAAAATTCAAATAATTGATATTAATAATCAATTTTCTTCTATCAAATTTACACATTAGCAAATAATATTCAAAACTAATTAATCAGCTTTCCAGTTGTCTTAAAATTCCTCTGCCCCTAATTTTTCAACAGAAGTAAATTTAACATTATTTTCAGCCACCTCATTACCTTTTGTGATAATTTCGGCTACTACCTCTACCATCATAATCAAAATATTGAAGTAAATAATCCTCAACATTTAACTGTTCCTTATTTCTATCATTTTTACAATAGAAAATTTTGACCTCAATACAATTTCTTTCTTGCAATAAATTTTCAAAATAATTTTCCCAAGTGAGAACTTTTTTTATCATAGTAGCATTCTCTAAAATAATTTGATCTCTAGCATCATTATAGAATTGCGAAAATTTATTAATCTCTGATAGAAAAATAAAAAACCCCGGATCTTTCACATCTAAATCAAAATTTTTCAAGTTCTTTTGCCTCTTATTACGTAAAATTTTTACTAAAGAAAACTGTTTTTCCTTCTGAATTTGGCAGTTTATTTTAAATTTTCTTTTTCTTTCCTTTTTAATCTTTCTCCCTCTACTTTTCTTATATATTTATATTTATATTTTTACTCATTCCTCTATCTCATTGCAAATGCAGGTATTAAAAAAAATGTTAAATCAGATATAAACCATAAAAACAATAAACAAAAAGTTAAATTTAACTTGGCATGGAGGAAGTGGTGGGAGTCGTGGACGGTTTTGTCCTTGCTTCATCTACGTACTTGAATCTCTCAATGAAACTTAATAACCCATCTTTTGTCACCGGATTCTTTATAGATTCAAAAACGGCCTTTGCCGTATTCCAGCTATTGGGAAACGATTTATCCGTCCTTTCTCTCATGAACTTCCATTGATGGTTTTCATAATTACACTCGATAATTTTGTAATCTAAGTCTTTCATTTTTTTGGTACATACCATGGTACCAAATGGTGTATTTAATTGACCCACAAATAACTGGCCTATTTTTTGGGGAATTATACCAATTCCATTTTCTGTGATAATTTTTAACCTAAAATCAATTGTATTCATATGTGGCGGTTTCCATTTCAGCGCTTCCTTATAGGTTCCACCTTTATAAGGTTCATTAGATGGTTGAAATATCAAACCATCGTGTTCGTGAGGTAATTTTTCTATAAACTGTTGACTGGCTAGATAACCTGCCCATTCGACACCCCAGAAATCTTTTCTTCGAACACCGAACGGTTCTTCCGTTTTGTTTATTACACCTTTTTCGATCGCTTTATTTCGCGGTAAAATAATTTCGTGTTCGATGCAATACAGTCGAGTGGAGAACAAAGTTTTACCTACTTCTTGCCCTTCAAACTGTATTATATCGTATATTAAATACCTTGGAATACTTTTTCCATCGATTTTATCGATAACCATTTCACCATCAACCAACGTGTTACTTATATGCTTTGTTGTTTTGCTGTGAAAAAATTTTAATCCATGTACTGTAAATATGCAGTTGTCTCTGTCGATAAAGTAGACTTTGTCTTCGCCGTCGATGAGCATCATATACCTGGTTCCATCTGCTTTCCAAGATACATGGTACGGTTTCTCTTTCAATAATGTAATATTATTTACATCCAACGTGACAGGCTGTAATCCTGGAAATCCTTTTCCTTTCCATTCGCACATATTTGAAACTTTTTTTCTTATTTCAGTTACTTCAAAAATGTCGTCAAAATAAGTAACACCGGTAACACCTTCCATAAACACTGGAGTCTTCTTAATTTTGTCAGCTTTAAATCTTTTTGCGTTCGTTCCATCATTGCTACTTTCACCTTCCAAGCACCATTCCGGTAAACTGGGTGGAGATGGACAAACCTTATTATTTCCGTATCTTTTATAAAGTTCCACTAAATAATCATTTTTGTAAATTCCAGGTGATCTAACTTGAGAAAACGCTTTCAACGCTTGTTCCAGATGGAAATTCATTTTTGTAACCAAATACGAAACAATCAAAAACCCAGTTCTGTTGAAGCCGTGAGTGCAGTGCACCAATATTTTTTTCGTAGGATATTTTTCTGCAAATTTATGCACCAAATCCGAGAATGTTTTTGTTTGTTCTTCAGATGGTGTTTCTGCGTGACCTTGACATTGAAGTTTAAAATACTCACACTTTTTGTTTTTGATTTCTTCGGAATTATAATATCTGTTTTCGATGGTGTTAGTTAAATCTACCCATAATCCGAGTTTGACACCTTTTGTTTTACAACTATCAAATATAAGATTTGGAGGAAAACGACAGTGAATGGGGACTTCCGCATCATATTTATTACCAAGTGGTGTTTTACTTGCTATGAATTTATCCGCAATAAATTCGTCGGAATCCATTGGGCAATTTAGCCACCGTGGTGGAATCGATTCGTGATCTCGTTTTCTCTTATACATTTCTGTTCTGGTGCGATTTAGGTATATAATATGATACTCAAAAGTGTTGGAATAACAAATTTGATTTTGGATTATGATATACTTTTTGAGTTTAATTTTTCTTATATAGTGTTTTTTTCAGAAGATTATCCGATAATTAACTGATAATTAAAAGTGAATCATAAACAAAATTTAAGTACGTCAAATAGGTCAAAATCAACTTTGAGTAATTTTGCGGCAAAAGTGAGAAGGAAAAACTATCAAAAACAAAAAAAAGAAAAAATAAATTTTTTAAAGCCTTAAAATATGGAGGAAAAAAACTTGGTTTTATTTTTGATCGCGTGCTATGTAGTGATGTGATCTAAAAGTCTGACATTTTGGACTTAAACATTTCGGAATAAAATAAATTGGAATAACGGCAAGGTCATAGCATTTGTTTAGACCTTTATTTTGAAACGTCGTTGTTGACGACGTCGTTGACCGGTCGAAAGCATAAATACGACGGAATAAAATCGACGGAACAAAATGGTCCTGTACAGGACCGCAAATAAATTTGATAAAAGAGTTTACGTTATTAAGCAAACGAAATAGTTAAAACCGCAATATTTAATAATAAATTATAAACGATTGTCGTCGCACGGTCTAGTAGAATATATAATAAACGGTAGATGGCAGCCGCCCACGCACGTACTCTCCTTTATCGCCGTAACGCGATCCGCGGGTGTACGTGTAAAAATAATAAACAAAGCAATATCTGTGGGATAAATGAATGAAGAGGAGCGCAATGTTATTTTTGCAACCGTCGGCCGGCGGTCCCTTCATACAAAGGAAGTATCACGTTACGGAACGATAAGGTGAACTTGGTTAAGATTTAACATTGTAGTTTAATTAAAATATTGGACACGTATTAGATTTTCGTGTAATGAAACGTCGACGGGCTTAATAAAAAAAAGGAGTTGGTAACGATTTAACGTAGGCGTATAATAACAAGGGTTCTCTTAACTTTAAAAAAAGTTTTTGGCTCTAAAGAAGAGCCGTTTTTTTTGCCAATCGATGGATCGACGATTAAGCGCGTTCGCCGCGAATTCTCCTGGCGAGTTAGATGTCCTTGGGCATGATGGTGACCCTCTTGGCGTGGATGGCGCACAAGTTGGTGTCCTCGAAAAGGCCGACGAGGTAGGCCTCGCTGGCTTCCTGGAGGGCCATCACGGCGGAACTCTGGAAACGCAAGTCGGTCTTGAAATCTTGAGCGATCTCACGGACGAGCCGTTGGAAGGGCAACTTGCGGATGAGAAGTTCGGTACTTTTTTGATAACGACGGATCTCCCGAAGGGCGACGGTACCGGGTCTGTAACGATGGGGCTTCTTAACTCCTCCGGTGGCGGGCGCGCTCTTCCTGGCGGCCTTGGTGGCGAGCTGTTTGCGGGGCGCTTTACCACCGGTGGATTTACGTGCGGTTTGCTTGGTAAGAGCCATTTCGAAAATATGACGATGCGTATGCTATAGAGGTAACGGTGCAACTATGCTCGTCGCTATCGGTATCGTCTTTTAGCAATACGGAGCAGGTGCGGGCGAAGCCCGCTTATCCCCTTCATCTGTATGTCTAATTTTTACGTGGTTTTCAAACCCTGGATGGCCTCGAGCCCTGATTTCAAATATGTTTTACCGTACGGCGACTCGCAACAGTAACACCCCCCCCCCCAATTTATTTAAAAATAACTTAGTTTACAAACAAGAATATCATTTACAAAATACTCGTAAAATTATACGGTCTTGATTAAATTCGTCTTTGTTCTTGAGTCACAATGGTAATGAATACATAAGCAAAAATACAAATAATTTACAAAATACTCGAAATAATATCGACGATATCTCTTGGTTTTCGTGTGGTGGAGTCATTTTTGTAGTTCCCCAGGTTGGCGATCAGGGGATTGTCGGAGAATTTACATTTTTTATACAATTTGTTGGTCATATCCTTGATCGTTTGTTCTAGATCTTTAGTGCCCAGAGCTGCATTGATCTGGCGATTTGAGACAAACCAGGGGGCGCCCAGGATCTGTCTGATGATTTTGTTGTGTGTGGAATAGATTTTCGCCATTCGCGACTTGGATGCGAACGCCCACGCAGGCGCGGCGTAGGTCAGGACCGGCTTGATGACAGTTTGATATATTCTGATCTTGTTCGACGTTGCCATCTTGCTTCTCCTGTTGATTAGAGGGGCCAGCACACCCTTCAGCTTCTTGACTTGATTGATCTTGTCATTGGTGTGTTTGACCCAGGACATCAAGGGGTCTAGAGTCACGCCCAAGTACTTCAAGTGCGTCTTCCACGGTATCTTTTTATTATTCATCTTGTTGGCTTGGGACGGCTGGTTGAATCTTTTGCTGAACATCATGGCGGCGCTCTTGGTGGGGTTAACCATCAACCACCATTTGTAATACCACGGCTCGGTGATTGCTATCGCATCGCCAATGACCTTGCGAACTCGTTTCCTGCTGCGTGATTTAGTGATCAGACCCACGTCGTCAGCGAATTGGGCGGTCAGCACGTATGGGATGTTGGGGAAATCGTGCATGAAGATGTTGAACAGGGTCGGAGCAAGAATTGACCCTTGAGGGACCCCCGCTGTGATCGGACGGGGGGTGGATCTAAAACCATCGATTTTCACCCGGTAGCTCCTCCTACAAAAATAGGAAGCAATCAATTTAGCCAGTCCCAACTTAATTCCGGCAAACGCCTTCGCAATATCAAGGAAAATGCCAAGGGCAGTCTGGCCTGCTGCTAGCGCGGCTGTAATGTCTTCCACCACTCGAAAAACCTGGTGCGTAGTCGAGTGTCCGCTTCGAAATCCAAATTGTTCGTTTGAGATTAGTGCAAGCCTGGTTAGCTCGTCGTTGAGTCTTGACAAAATAATTTTCTGAAGAAGAGATATTGGTCGATAGTTACTAGGATCGGAAAGGGACTTTCCACCCTTGGGGATCAGGACCACGTCGGCTATTTTCCATCGGTCCGGGAAATGCTGAAGACGGAGCATCGCGTTAATAATGTGGGTCAATGCCGCAATCGCTTTCTTTGGTAAGTTTTTCAGCGCGACGTTAGATATGCCGTCGCACCCTGGGGCTTTTCAAGCTGGGGAACGCTTGATGATTTCTGCAATCTCCTCGTACAAAGCAGGTCGGATGGGGTCTGGATCGGATTTGGCCAGATGGTCGGCCACATATTTGTTGACCATGGAAATATGTTTTAAAATTTTCCTGTCCTTGGTGTTTACGGGGTTGGGAGAGAACTGTTCTTGAAGGATGTCAGCGAAGATTTCTGCCTTATCCTGGGGGGTGAAAGCAGTCGATTGAGGGATTTTTAGGGGGGGGGGATAAAGGTTTTGACGCCTTTCAGTGCCTTCACCATATCCCATGCAGACCGGTCCTGAAACGAAAGAGATTCAATCTTCTTATCCCATCTTTCTTTAGTGAAATTTTTAAGCTCTTCTTTGAGTTGATTTCGAAGTTGGGCTTCTTGTCTGATATCATCGGGGTGCCACGTTCTTTTGGCCCTCTTGTGGGCTTGCCTCTTTTCACGAATCAAATCCCGTATATGTTGAGGAACACAGAGTCTGGAGTTAGGGGGTTTGGTTTTGGACTTGGTGGCATATTCAATGGAGCATCGGATATCTTGTTGGAAGGTGTGAACATATGAGTCTAATTCTTGGGGGGTGGAAATCACTGGGATTTTGGACATGTTGGTGCGAACATAATCCTTGAACACCGGCCAGTTGGTGCTTTTGATCGAGGGAGCAGGGGGGGCGTCTTGGGAGGGGTCTCCAAGGGTCAAGAGAACGGGGTAATGATCAGAGTGGAGGTCATCTCCAATTTCCAATTGGTGCTGGATTATTACGTTTTTGAAAAGCGCTATGTCCAGTACGTCGTCGGTGTGATTGGCCTGAGCGCAGGAGTGAGTTGGCTCTGTAGTGGCATCGATAACGAACGGAAAGTTTTCGGCAAGGTCTCTCAACCTGTGGCAGAGGGAGTTTGTCTGAACTGAGTGCCAGTCGGAGTGTTTTGCATTGAGATCTCCTGCCAGGATATGGGGGTCACTGCCACTGCTCAGGAAGAGGGCAGTCAGGTCTTTAATGCAGTCCTGCTTAGGTTTGTTGTATGCGGCAGTGATGTGGAATGTGCCATGATCAGCGACCGGTACCCCAATGGTGGTGTACTCGAGAAGAGAAGGCTGGATAGAAGGGATATGGTAATGGGCGATAGTACGTTTGACGTAGATAGCAGAACCACCCCCAGGGGTGGGGCGGTCACTTCTGTAAAGAACGTAATTGGGAATGCTGGTCCTGAAAGATTTTTTAAAGTGGGTCTCATTAATGAGAAGGATATCCAGGTCGTGGGTGGTGGCAAAGATGTGAAGTAGGGCGCGCTTTTCGTCAGAAAGGCCGTCCGCATTCCATAAAACTATTCTAAGAGAAGAAGGAATGGTTTTGTTTGCCATTTAATGATGAGAAGTCTAGCATGCAGAGATTAAAGGGGGGGGGGGAGAGATCTAGTTGTCGTTTACCTCTATGAAGTGTTTCAGCATTTCCTGGGGTAATTTCTCGCTCATGCCAGCCTTGATCATCTGGGCAATGGCGTGGGCCATTTGCTGGTGGGTTAGTTCAGCCTTACCTTGATAAGGCTTTTCGTTGTCGTTTTCTAGCGTTTTGAAGGTCTTCTTTATCTTCGGCTTGGGAAGGGGGGAGAGGAAGTTGGGAGAAGGAGGAAGGATGGGAGGGGGCAGGGGGGAGAGATTTTGTCCAGTCTTAAAATTTTGTCCAGTCTTGACCACGTTCACGTACGACTCTTGACCGTCGTAAAATACATATTTTATATATACAAATTCATACAAGTATGGGATCTTGGGTTTCTATCTAACGGGTGGGAAGGATTCCTGGGTCTTTGGAGCCTCCACAATTTTGAGTAAGCCCTGCAACCTTGGTAGTTTGCAGGATGGTCCATCCCACAATTGGTACAAGTGGGTTTGGTCGTCTTAGGTTTGGTGCAATCCCTGGTCCAGTGTTGTCCCGGGCACTTAACGCAGCGGGGAGCTGCTTTACAACAGCTCTGGGCATGTCCAAATGCCTGGCAACGATGGCATTGTCCCACTTTGGTTTTGGCATGAGGCACTTCCACACGCACGCCAATTCGCATGATCTCCTCTTTATTAAAGATGTTTTTTGCTTTCTCGGATCTGGTCATGGTCACCATCACCAGTGGGAGCGGTCTTCTATCCCAGCTCCTCCTCATTCTAGCGACAGAGACACCTTCGTAACCTTTGTTAAGCAAACAGTTTTCAATCTTGTCTGTATTTAGCTCGACTGGAAGACCCCTAATAACCACTTTTAGGGGTTTTTCGTCCTTTAAGTGGTGGTAGTACCAGCCTCCCTCCTCGGGGGTGAGTACCTCTTCAAAATGCTTGTACATGGCCCGATAATCGAGTTCTGTGGCAGGCGTGATGCTGAGGCCGCCCATTAGTAGTCTCACCTTCGTGAAACGGATGCCTTTGGCATCAAGGGCGAGGGAGATCTCGTCCCATTTCCCCGCATCCCTAAGGACGATGGGGGGAATTCTTGTTTTCGTATTGGAAGCGAGGTCATTGGTGGAATTGGTTTGAGAGTTGAGGTCGGAAGGGGGGGGGGACGAAGGGGTTGTCCTGGGATAAGGGGGGGTTATCGTTTGAACTTGAGAGTAGGTTTATGAGATTTGGATCAATGAAGTCGGTTTCCATTGATTGGATAGAAGAATCGGCATTTGAATTTTGAGAGTCAAAGACAATATCATGAACAAACGGTGGCTTAATAATGTCGTTACTTACGGCTTTGGCTTCAATTGCTGCTTTCTTGGCTGCAGGGCAAATCTCGTCTTCACTAATGGGTTCATTTTCTACCACTCCTTCACTTTCGGATTTGTCGAGCGGGATCCGTCTTTTCCTGTCCTTTTTAACGGTGTTGTCAACTTGCTTGCCAGACGTCGGCGTGGTTTGAATGGTGGTCGTTGGTGGATGGTTTGCACTTGAAGTGACAACTCTTGTATTGTCCCTAAGTTTGGATCTATCGCATACGACTGTAACTTTCTCCTTTCTGGTCTTCGAGCTTTTGCTGTGCTTGGAGATGTGTTCGAGCCT
The DNA here is from genome assembly GCA_905340355.1 of Rhagonycha fulva. Taxonomy (NCBI): domain Eukaryota; kingdom Metazoa; phylum Arthropoda; class Insecta; order Coleoptera; family Cantharidae; genus Rhagonycha; species Rhagonycha fulva. The sequence goes on along the minus strand of HG996554.1, from coordinate 17,791,721 downwards.
GTCCTTCGGGGTTATGTATTTGTCACGTGTTGTCTCATGCATGTCACGCTTCATCTTGATGACATTAATTTGTTCACGTTTTTCATTTTTGGTGCTTAACACTCGACTAGGACTGGATGGTAACTTCAGTTCTTCCAGTTCTTTGTTGCAAATGGCAAACCTTTCATCATGCCCAGCTATGGCATTGTCGATGGAAACAAGTAGTTCACTTCTCTCCACATCGCTCATTTTCAAAAAGGCTTCTTTGGTAATCGACATTTTGACTTAGGAGATTGGTAGGAACACGTGGTAGAAAAATTTAAATATCTTGGCAATAATTACGATCGGCAATATCAGTTGTTATCACCCAAATAACACACAAAGTTGCACAAAAACTTCACAATACACCAACTATTCACGATCAAATCACTTTAGCGATAAAAATCTTCAAAAATTCGGAATATTTAAATAATCTATGCAAAAACTTACTTATGCCCGTACTAATAGTCGAGGATCAATCCGAGATCAAGGATTGATTCTCGGATCGTTCAAAAATGCTACCAATAGTCGCAATAATCCTGGATTGAACACGATCCGAGATCAATATTGAACCTCGAAAACCGATCTTGCTTTGACCAGGATTAATCCTCGGATCATTGTGGCGCATGCGTGTTTGCTATGTTGTCATAGTGCATTAACCCTCATAATATTTAAATAATTTTTAAAAACTTTAATTATAGGAACTGAACAGGAACGACGATATAATATTAAAAATTAAATTTTTTTTAAAAATTAATAATAAAATAAAAAATTATGGTTATAAAATAGATACTAATAATGGTTATAAATAGAAACTAACTAAATATTACTAGATATATTACCAAATCCAAGATCAAATCTAGAATTCACCGATCTTACCCGAAGCCGGGACTATTTGTTACCCCAAGATCGTTGTTACAATCTAGGATCGCTGGATCTAGGATTGATCCTCGACTATTAGTACGGGCATTAATCACGATGAACGGTTGGTAATCTTGGTAGGTGTTGACACTTCAAATGTCAAATGCCCCATATATTTATCAACTCCCGTCGGCGCAAAAGAAGCGAGGGAAGGCTGCCGGTTGGTCGGTCTGGCCACGCCCAGCGTAGGACCGGTCGATAGCATAAATACGGGTGTTTAATTTGGGCGAAAGCGGAACATCGTTTTGTGAAAAGATCGTAAAAAAGTGAAATTTTGCCAAGATATTCCCGAAATCTAGTGAAAATGCTGTGAAAAGTGGAAGAAGACCCGATTGAAAAAGAACATCGTAAGTTTCCAAGTTTGTACCAAGTGAACACCGGTTTTCTTTTCGTTTGATTCATACCACGAGGCGTGATCCCAAAGAAGAACTACCAACCGTAGCAAGAATCGTACGCAGTAAGTTTTGCCAGGATATTCAAATATTTTTAAAATTTTTTGGGCATCTGTATTCTGCTCGTTCAACGCTTCCTTATTTTTGAATTTGTACGATTGTCATCGCAACCATGCCAATTACGCCGGACTCTTTCAAGAAGATGTATAAAGATGAAAGAAAGCGCTTGCTTGATTCTCTCTCGGGCGCCATCGAAGACCTCACGCTTGAAATTAATGATTGTGACAAAAAACTATCGAATCTGAACGCCCCGGGAAGCCCCTCTAAGATGTTTGACTCAGTGCAGGCTGTTCGCGACCGATGTCAATCGATCAAATCTACCCGAGATTCCGCCCAAACCTCGCTAAAAAATTACAAGAAAGTTTGGGAGGAACTTTTGATAATAATGAAATTGGAGGAAAATGAAAAGTTTTTAATAGCGTCTGGAAAATCAAAGCGTAGATCCAGACGCACCAGCAACCAATCAAAGGAGAAACACCCTAAGGTTTCTCCTTTGAAGAAGTCAGATGAAGCAAAGAACGCAGACCCCCCATCCTCTGACTCAATTTCCGATGAAGTGCGAGCAAGGAAAAGGAAGATTAGCTTTAATAATCTCGAGGAAGACCACGAGAAGCTGTCTTTATCCGACGAAGATTGTTTGCCCACAAACAAGAAACCGGCCACTGAAATAAACGACACCTTGGTAAGTACTAATGATTTGGACTACGCGACCACTTTGCAACCGCTCATCGCCCCGCTTCTACCCCCCCTCACCCAATCGGATAACCCCATTCTCCAGGACCAATCAGTCTTATCCTCGATAATCCCCTCACTCACTCAAATTCCCCCCTCAGGACAACCCTAACTTCCAGTACCAACCGTTCTCTTCCCTCCACCAGGTCTGCCGCCCCTGTCCCAAACCTCAAATTTACCAGACCCACAAACCCCTATCCCCCTATCTCAGACACCCATTCAGCCCCGTTCTAGAGTACCCCCCCTTGTCCTTCGCGACACGAGTAAGTGGGACATGCTCGCAACTGCCTTTGAAGCCAAAGGCATTAACTTTACTAAGGTCCGCCTTATGGCCGGAGGCCTTAGTATCACCCCCGCGACCGAGAGTAACTATCGTGCCATCTACCGTCACTTTGAGGAGGTCCTATCCCCTGAAGACGGTGGATGGTACTACCATCTACTAAAAGACGATAAACCCCTGAAAGCAGTGATCAGGGGTACCCCCAGAGATTTCGATCTCAGCGTAGTAGAGAAGGATCTTTGAGACAAGGGATATGAATGCACCGTGGCCAGAATGAGGAGGAACGGCGATAAAAGGCCTCTCCTCCTAATTATGGTCACCTTGCCCAAAAACGAACAGGCCCGTAATATTTTCAACGAGACCCAGATTCGGTATATACAAATTCGTGTGGAAGTACCACACGCGAAGAACAAAGTTGGACAATGCCACAGGTGCCAAGGCTTTGGGCACGCCCAAAGCTGCTGCCGCGCGGCCCCACGGTGCGTCAAATGCCCCGGCGCACATTGGACGCAAGATTGTACCAAACCCAAGGACACAAGACCGACATGCACAAACTGTGGTGGTGACCACCCGGCGTGCTACCAGGGTTGTGTCGCATATCCGAAAATCAGGAGCTACCTACTACCCCCCAGGCAACTCCCCCCATTGACAAGTCTTCTAAACATATCTACAGACCAGTCACTAGCCAACTTTCCTACCTGGAGGCGGCAAAATTGAAGGCTTTCTCTGCGTCAAGACCCAATACGGTTCCTCCACTGACCCCCCACCTAACTCAATCTTACAAAGCTCCTCCGGCTGACCCTCCCCAATTTGATTCAAACCCCTCAAACCAAGGATCTACCTCCCCAACCGAAAACGTGATCCTTGAAGCCAATCCCCAGGAACCGCAACCCAAGATGAAAACTATTATGAAAACTACTATGCGTCACTTCGCATTCCTTATCCACGAGGTTGCTGTCATTTTCATGGACCCGGCAATGATTAAGTGTCTTGCCGCCCAATACGAAATCATTGACTAGCTTCCCTCCCCCTCAAACTACGCCCAAGTCTCTTTCATTCCCTCTAAATGGCCAGCCCTAGTATTACAAAATCCTCCCTAAAACTCGCCTATTGGAACGCAAACGGTCTCAACTGTGAAAAGCGGAAGCTCCTAAACATCCTGGCTATCCAGAACGACCTGGACTTGCTGCTATTAGGCGAGACCCATTGGAAAAAATCTATTAAGGCCAAGCTTACTAACTTCACTCTCTACAGGAATGATAGATCTCACGCTAACTGGGGTGGCACCGCCATCTACATAAAGCGCTCCCTACTCCATCACCACATCCAGACCCCCTCCCCGGCCGCCCTTGAGTCCACCACTATTGGTGTCCCACTCAAGGACCACGGCCTTATTTATATCACGTCGGTCTACAATAAGCCAAACCAAGACTGTATTAAAGACCTTGACACGATATTGCATATTAGCGGCGACGCCCCCCACCTCATCGCGGGCGACCTGAATGCCAAACATCCAGTTTGGTATTCTCGCTCAACCAACGCGATGGGTAACAAATTGATAAAGTTGTCTGAATCCCACCCCATTAAGTTCGACGCCCCCATGGAGCCCACTCACTTATGCTCCAATAGGGAGCAACAGGATGATGTACTGCACATTCTCATCTCTAAAAATATGCCCGTCTTACATCAACTGAGGTTGGGTGAGCACATGTTGTCAGACCATCTACCGGTCTTGGTCACTCTCGGAGACCCCCAACCCTGATGAATCCCCTGAAACGAAGACCACTACAAGCACTTCCTGGCCCTACTTCAGTGACCACCTCAGAAGAAGTATGGGCAAAATCCCGATTCTAAACACCACTCAGGACCTTGACGACTACGTTCACCTTTTCGAGCAGAAAATCAAATTCTCAATGGAGTGTGCAAGAAAGACAAATAGGGCCCCCCACACTCGCCCCCCTTAAGTTCGACGCCCCCATGGAGCCCACTAACTTCCCAGGTAACACACAATACTGCCCCAGTGTTGCCCCAATGTTGTCCCAATGTTGGGCCGTTGCTGCCGGTATTGGCCCAGTGTTGCCCCGGTGTTGCCCCAATGATGTGTGTTACCTGGGTTATGCTCCAATAGGGAGCAACAGGACGACGTACTGGACATTCTCATCTCTAAAAATATATAAAAAAAAAATATCAACTGAGGTTGGGCGAGCACATGTTATCAGACCATCTCCCGGTTTTGGTCACTCTCGGAGACCCCAACCCTGAAGAATCCCCTGAAACGAAGACCACTAAAAGCACTTCCTGGCCCTACTTCACTGACCACCTCAGAAGAAGTATGGGCAAAATCCCGATTCTAAACACCACTCAGGACCTTGACGACTACGTTCACCTTTTCGAGCAGAAAATCAAATTCTCATGGAGTGTGCAACATAGACAAATACGGCCCCCCACACTCGACCCAAAATCCCTCAGCATCTTCTTGACTTGATCCGCGAGAAGCGCAGAGCTATTCGAAGGGCTCGCCAATTATGGCACCCGGATGACTGCGCGCGGGCGGCTAAACTTAAAAACAAGTTAAAACAGGAACTCCTTGCCTACAGGGATGATAGATGGACGGAGAAATTGGAGTCCCTGTCCTTAGAAGACAGATCTGCCTGGCAAATGGTCAAAGCTCTCAAAGGCTCGAACCCCCCCGTTCCCCCCATCAAAACTGCAAACTCCTTCGCCTACTCCCCTCAGGAGAAGGTGGAAGTGTTTGCGGACTCATTCCAAAGCCAATTCTCCCCTAACTCCGTTCCCCAATCCGATCTCGACCTTCAGGCTCACATCTCCAGGGTGGAGGGATATGTCGCCAAAAAAATGGTGGAACCCGACCATCATCACCGATCGCGGCTGATCGCGGCCATCAGCACGATTACCAACGCCATCCTTCGTTTTAAATACTTTCCTCCCCGATGGAAAACGGCCGACATATAGTCGTTATTCCTAAGCCCGGTAAATGCAGCACCATCCCGCAAAATTACCGCCCCATCTCTCTTATCCCTGGCCTTGCCAAAATCGTGGAGAGGATCATCCTCTCCAGATTAAATGAAGAGATTGACCGTCTTAACCTTATCCCCAACGAACAATTCGGTTTCCGAAAGCAACACTCCACTACCCACCAAGTCCTCAGGGTGGTAGAGGAAATCACCTTTGCGCTTAGCAAAAAACTAAAGCCCATGGCGGTGCTCCTGGACATTGCCAAGGCATTCGATAAAATTTGGCTCAAAGGGCTTCTCTTCAAACTTCTCCAATCCGGTATGAAACTCGGTTTGGTTCAGCTTATTGCTAGTTATCTCGACGAACGCAAGTTCTGCGTTAAAATAGCTGACGTTTGCTCCACCCCCAGACCCATGCTAGCGGGGCTCCCCCAGGGCTCCCTACTTTCACCTACCCTCTTCAGTCTTTTCCAACGAGACATGCCCTTCCCCCCTAAAACCCTTCTTGCCCTTTATGCGGACGATGTGGCGATCGTTGCAAAGTCGGCCAGTCGCCCACACGTTATCAAGATCATTCGAGATGCCCTAAAGCTCATCCAACCTTGGTATCGCCTCTGGAGGTTGGATGTAAATCCCTCCAAGAGCGAGGCGATAATGTTCGGCCGTTACGCTCGTCAGCCCTTCGATATTGTGGAAATGAACGGCACCCGTATTCCCTGGAAAGATTCGGTCAAGTACCTCGGTGTCACGCTGGACTCAAGGTTATCGTGGGTTAAACATGCCACCAGTATAATCAACCAAGCCAAAGCACTAAAGGGGGCGCTCTACCCGTTGATCGGCACGAAAAGCAAGCTCCCCCCCCAAAATCGAAAGTCAGAATCGTCAAATCAATTATAAACCCAGTATTGACATACGCGGCGCCGGCATGGGGTTTTATCTCAAACAGCCAGATGCATAACCTGGAAACCATCCAGGCGAAGTGCCTCCGTCAAGCCCTCTCTGCTCCCTATTGCGTCTCCAACAGACAAATCCGGGCAGCCACTAGGTCCAAAACAATTGAGCAAAACATCAAGGAACAGGCCATCAAACTCTACGAAGGTTGCGCTCGCTACTCAAACCCCCTTATCAATGGCTTGGGGAAATACGATCCTATTGCTTTCTCCACCCCGAGACCCTTGCACATCATCTCAAAGCCGAATCAAGATATCGTTCGAATACCGCAGCAAGCTCCTTCCTTGCACGCACTCGTCACGGATCAATCTGTAGACAAAGAAGAGGAAGATGACTTTGAAATTTTTGCCTGATTGGTTAAGTATCTCCACTAGGATTGGTCGATTTTACCTGCGAGCCTCTCATTGGCCGATTTCCAAAACATGATTGCAAGGTTACAAGGGTATACATCATCGATTGGGCAAGCGCTCGGGCTCTCCTCTCTCTGGTTGGATCCGTACCAGATCCCCCACATCAAGGTCAATAATGCCTTTACGCCTTCTCAATCAAGATCCGGCTCAAGGCCACCCGGGTTTAAAACCCCCAAAATTCTCTCTGTCATTGGTTATCAACCGATGTTTGAGAATAAACTGGCGTAGCCCGTAATAGCTCTTTTGCTATATAATGTTACCTGTTACCTGGGCGAAAGCATCATCATTCAAAGTCAGACCTTCGAAGTGTCAACACCTATCAAGATTACCAACCGTTTCATCGTGCTCAAGTAAGTTTTGCTAAGATTATTTAAATTATCTCAAACTATTGAAGATTTTTATCGCTAAGGTTATTTGATCGTGAATATTGCGAATATTTTGATCGTGAATATTGTGAATTTTTTGTGCAACTTTCGTGTGTTATTTGTGTAAAAATTAATTCGACAGTGCAAAAGATCCAGTCAAATTTCTTCCACGTGTTAACTGTTAATTACCAATCCCCAAATCTAAAAATGCCTGTTACCGAAGAATCTTTTATGGAAATGAACGATGTGGAACGAAGTGAACTGCTCGATTCCATCGACAATGCCATAGCTAGGCATGAAGGCAAGATCGCTGCTTTAAATCATGAACTGGAAGAACTGTCATTACCATCCAGCCCTTCCAAGCAACTCTAAATACGAAGAAATCAAGGCCGTCAAGGCAAAGCGCGAAATACACGAGCTAACACGTGACAAGTACAAAACTGTCAAGGATAGGCTCGTGCACATCTCAAAACCCGATGAAAACCCGAAGAACAAGAAGGAGAAAAGTCCACACAAACGCGATAGATCTAAACCCAGAGATAACGCAAGAGTTGCCCCAACGCGTGCTAACCAACCATCAACACTTTCCATTCAAACCACACCCACGTCGGGCAAAGGGACAGGAAAAGAAAGATCCCGCTCGAAAAAGCTGAAAACGACGGAGTTGTAGAGAAGGATTCCACTAGTGACGACGAAATATGCCCTGCAACCAAGAAAGCAGCAATTGAATCCAAAACGGTAAGTAATGACATTACTGATCCTCCGTCTTCTCGCGATACTGCTTTTGACACCCAAAACCCACATCCTGATACCGATTCTTCTATCCAACCAATGGAAACCGACTTCATCGACCAAAATCTCATTAACCTACTCTCAAGCTCAAACGCGAACCCCCCCTTATCCCAAGACAACACTTTCGTCCCCTTCCTTTCCGACATAAATTCACAAACCAATTCCACCAATGACTTCGCCTCTCAAGGCACCACTCCCAATACAAAAACTAGAATTCCCCCCCCTCGTCCTTAGAGATGAGGGGAAATGGGACGAGATCTCCCGCGCCCTCGACTCCAAGGGCATCCGTTTCACAAAGGTGAGATTGCTAGTGGGTGGCCTCAGCATCACGCCGGCCTCCGAACTCGATTATCGTGCCATGTACCGACACTTCGAAGAGGTACTCACCCCTGAGGAGGGGGGTTGGTACTACCACCACCTAAAGGACGAAAAACCCCTAAAAGTGGTAATTAGGGGTCTTCCAGTCGAGCTCAACACGGACAAGACAGAAAGTGATTTACTAACCAAAGGTTATGAAGGTGTCTCTGTCGCCAGAATGAAGAGGAGCTGGGACAGAAGACCACTACCATTGGTTATGGTGACCTTGCCCAGATCCGAGCAGGCGAAGAATATTTACAACGAAGATGAGATTTTGCGAATTGGTGTACGAGTAGAAGCGCCTCACGCCAAGACCAAAGTGGGACAATGTCATCGTTGCCAGGCATTTGGACATGCCCAAAGCTGCTGCAAGGCAGCTCCCCGCTGCGTCAAGTGCGCGGGACAACACTGGACTAGGGACTGCACAAAACCCAAGTCGACCAAGCCCATCTGTACGAATTGTAGGATGGACCACCCTGCAAACTACCAAGGTTGCAGGGCCTACCCGAAACTATGGAGACTCCAAAGACCCAGGAACCCTCCACCGCTAGACAGAAATCCAAGAACACATTTCAGATTCTACGACGGTCAAGAGTCGTACGTCAACGTAGTCAAGAGAGTGCATAATCTTCCCCCCCTTCCCCTCCCTCCCTTTTTCATCCACCCAACCTCCTCTACCCTCCTCCCAACCTACCCTCCTAACTTCCTATCCCCCCCACCTATATTGAAATGAAGCCCATCAAAACAACGAGAACGACAACGATAAACCTTATCAAGGCAAGGCGGAACTGACTCACCAGCAAATGGCTCACGCTATCGCTCAGATGATCAAGGCAGGCATGAGTGAGAAATTACTTCAAGAAATGCTTAAACACTTCATCGAGGTAAATGACAATTAAGATCTCTCCCTCCCCCCTATTTTCTTCACGTTACAACTCCTACCGCTAAATGGCAACTGCATCTAAAAGCATTCCTTCCTCTCTCAGAATGGTTTTCTGGAATGCGGACGGCCTCTCCGACGAAAAGCGCGCGCTACTGCACATCCTTGCCACCACCCACGACCTGGATATCCTTCTCATTAATGAGACCCACTTCAAAAAATCCTCCAGGACTAACATTCCTAACTATGTTTTGCACAGAAACAACCGCCCCTCCCTTGGGGGTGGTTCAGCCATCTACGTCAAACGTACTATCCCCCATTACCTCATCCCGACTATCCACCCTTCTCTTCTCGAGTACACCTCCATCGGGGTACCGATCACTGATCATGGCACGTTCCACATCACTGCTGCTTACAACAGACCTGGCCAGGACTGCACCAAAGACCTGACTGCTCTCTTCCAGAGCAGTGGCAGTGATCCCCATATCCTGGCTGGAGACCTCAATGCTAAACATCCTGACTGGCACTCAGTCCAGACAAACTCCCTCGGCCGCAGGAAAACTTTTGCTTTGCCATCGACGCTACTTCAGAGCCAACGCACTCCTGTGCCCAGGCCAACTTCACCGACGATGTCTTAAACATAGCGCTCTTTAAGAACGTTACGATTCAGCACCAATTGGAGATGACCTCCACTCCGACCATTATCCTGTCTTCCTGACTCTGGGAGATAATGTCGATCCCAATCACGGTGGAACATCCCAATCCGAAAAGCCACACAGCGCAATGCTTCAAGTGTCAGCGCTACAGACACACGCAGCACATTTGTAGAGCTTCTACCAAATGTGTTGTGTGTGCGGGCAACCACCGTGCCTCCGACTGTCCAAATAAAAACCCGGACAAAACGAAAACCAAACTCAACTGCGCCAGTTGTGGAGGCAAACATCCAGCCAGCTGGTCTGGATGCCCCAGCCTCCCACAAACTCGAGTGGTTAAAACAAGAGATTCGAGACCCCCTGACTCCTGCCCGCAGGGTGCGGAGCAGGAAGCATCCAAAACTAATAACGAAGCAGGCTTTACAGTGGTAAAGAAGAAGAGGCGACCAGCCCGCAAGGGTAAAAACAAGCAATCTTCCTCCTTGTCACAAACCGCCTCAAAAAAAAGCAGCCCTGATTTCCTTTTAACCGCCATTTCCCTCCTCAAGGACGGCCTGGCCACTCTGGCCAAGGCAGGGTTAAAAGAAAAGACAACCCATGATAAGCGCTCTCGATCGTCATGCCCCTAGGGAGGAAGAAAGTTAACCCTACATCCCTCCAAATCGCTTACTGGAATGCGAACGGGTTGAGGTCTCGCAGATTCGAGCTTCTCGAGTTTGCGAGAACGCACGACCTAGATGTCATTCTAGTAAACGAAACCCACCTAAAGCCGTGCGACTCGGCAAAGCTAGCGAGTTACTCTCTCTACAGGAAGGACAGATTGCAAGGTCGAATGGGCGGCACCGCAATCTACGTGAAATCCTCAATAGAGCATCACGAAGTAACCACCCCGGAATCTCTCACTCACGGATTATAATGGTTGGCTACAGCTCACGTCCGTGTACAGATCTCCCGCCACCAAGTTAATTAGCGAAGATATTACCCCCCTCCTGGGGGAGCCCGGCGAACAAGTCAAGGAACAATCTTGATGACAATTTCCATCCTGACCACTTTCACGACGTCTTAGACATAGCCATTCTTCGAAACCTGAAATTTTTGCATAGACTCACGGCTGTCAGTGAGCTATCTTCAGATCACAATCCAGTCTTCCTCCAACTAGGGGAGGACCGGGAGGATAAATCGAAATTTACTAGGCAAAAAATCGTCTGGCCCGAATTCCAGAGGAGCTTTCTTCGCCACCTTGGCCCAATTCCCATCCTTCAGACCTCCGACGAACACGAAAGATACGTCAAGGAATTTGAGGGAAAGGTCGCACTAGCCACCTCGGAAACCACGAAAACAATTCCCCTTAAAGACCCCCGCGATCAACTTCCCCAAGAGTTGAGAGCCCTTATCAGGGAAAAGAACCGAGCTAGAAAGCGTGCGCAACATACTTGTAGCCCGGTCCATAGAACTGCCTACAAAGCGCTCAACGCACAGGTCAAAAGGGAGATCAGGGACCACAGGCAGTCTCAATGGGACTCCAAGCTGGAGGAGCTTTTCTTTCAAGATCCGTCAGCTTGGAGACTCGTGAAAAGCCTGAAAAACAAAAAACATACGATTCCTCCACTGGACGGGGCAAGCGGGACGGCCTTTAGCCCTCAGCAAAAGGTCGAAGTCTTTGCCGATCACTTGGAACGTCAGTTCACTCCGAACGAAGACGTCCAAGTGCCCGCTTTCACCAAGATGGTGGAGAAACACGTCGAAACCCAACTGGGAGAGCCGAGGGTCAAAATGGAACCTATCGAATCGGCTACCTTCCAGGAAATCTGCAAAACCATCGGCGGCCTGAACCCAAAAAAGGCTCCGGGCTCGGACGGTATCACCAACCGCACATTAAAGCAACTCCCCAAAAAGAGCTTGGTTGCTGTAACGGCAATAATAAACTCTGTATTAAGACACTTTCCCATCTGTTGGAAAGTGGCTGACGTCATAATGATACCAAACCCAAACCAAAACCCTAGAAATCCCGGATCATACAGGCCGATCAGTCTCCTTCCTACTTTAAGATGTGCGAAAAAATTATTCGCACCAGGCTGGTCGCCGCCATGACAGAAAAACAGATTGTTCCGAATGAGCAATTTGGTTTTCGACCGGGGCACTCTACGGTACATGCCATTCTGGGACTAGTGGAATTTATCCTCGATAGCTGGGATTCAAAAGAAGCCACGGGGGCTGTCTTCTTAGACATCGCCAAGGCTTTTGATAGGGTATGGCTTCCAGGCCTACTCTACAAAATGTTCAAGGCGAAAATTCCACTAGCCCTTATATTTTTGTTGGCGTCATTCTTGAAGGACAGAAGGTTCAGAGTGTTGATTGAAGGTTTACGCTCCACCCTTAGAGGGATCCTCGCGGGGGTCCCTCAAGGGTCCATTCTCTCTCCGGACCTGTTTACGTTCTTCACTCATGACGCCGCTTTCCCCCGGACGGACCCCCGCGAAAGACTCAGTCTTTTCTGTGACGACGCAGTGGCGTTCGCCAGGGGAAAGAGACCTGAAAACGTCTGGAGGAGGCTGCTCGGGATTTTGTCGGCGATGAGTGAGTACTACCGCACCTGGAGGATTGCGGTCAATCCCTCCAAAAGTACGGCCACGTACTTTACTCGCCGCAACGACAACAATTTTGAGAGCAAACTACAAATGCGACCGCACTACAGGAAAAAACGTCTCCCGGACAAACCAGTTCAAATGAACGGAGTCGATATCCCCTGGTCAAAGGTATCTATATATTTGGGGGTGATCCTAGATCACAAACTTCATTGGGGACCACATATCAGGGCAATATGCAACAAGGCAAAGGGGGCAAAAAGGGCGCTATATCCACTCCTTAAGAGGGGGAGTACACTCTCCCGACTAAACAAGGTGAGGTTGATAAAAACGTGCGTACGCCCCATAATGACGTACGCGTCTACCGTTTGGGGCCACGCACACCCGACTCAAATCAAGAAGATACAGACTGCACTAAACAAATCATTGAGACAAGCGATGGGGGCGCAAATGACGCGCGTCACAAACTCCCAACTTAGAAAGGACGCCAACATGGAGTCCGTCGTGAAATTCATCCGTCACCAGGCGGAGAAATTCTACAAAGAAATTCTACAAAGTCACTCTAAGAACCCGTTGATCCAAGGCCTGGGCCGTTACCAGGAGGATTAATCGAGGTTCAAGAGGCCCAAGGCTATACTAAATTTAAACTCTTCTTCCCCACAGCCTAACTCTGCTTCAGGAACGGAAGAAGAAGAGCCGGTCAACTCAAGGATCTAGCAGGCCAGCACCCAGGGGCCCCCCGACAAACACCAATCTCTCGAACCATCCCGCCGGCGACCATTTAACGGTCAGAAGAAGGACGAGAGAGGGGTGCGCACAAACAAATTTTAACGGACAACAGAAAAAGTTTTAGTCCAGAAAATTTTTAATTTTTGAATAAATTTCATCATTTTGGACTGCCTATTAGTGCCTATAGTCTAATTTTTTGTTGCTTATTTGCTTGCCTAATTTGGAAGTTTTTAGTGCCTAAAAATTCGGGCCCTACAAGAAAATATCAAATCAGTAGGGTAACTATGTCTCAGTAGGCCAGTGTGCAATTATTTAATTTGAGTCTCCTGTGCTTACCCAAAAGTTACTTAAGCAAAAAATGCCTAAACACCAGAGCGCAGCTGTCAAGAGAAAGAACTTCTAAATTATAGCATAGAAAAATCCAAGAATTGAATTTCTTCAAAGATACTTCTGTGTCTACTTGATATCTACTGATAGCTATTTACCATGCAAGTACTTAATAGAGATTAGATATGAAACTATAAACTCCTGCAACAGAGAATGAGTTGGTCTGCTGTTCAAGATATTGGTCGCTGAAACTGATCGCCTCCTACTTTTTCAGAAGAAAATACTATGTGAGAATAGAAGGATTTAGATCCACCCCCGTCCAATCACAGCGGGGGTTCCCCAAGAGTCTAACATTTTTTTCCCGCACGTGATGTTCGCCCTCTTCGCTGACGATGTAGGCCTGGTAACAAAGTCACGAAACAACAAGATAGTACTGAAGGTTATCGGTGACGCGATTGCAGTCATCGAGTCTTGGTATTACAAAGGGAAGTTGATGGTTAACTCCACAAAGAGTGCCGCCATATGATTTTAGCAACAAGTTCAATCAACCGAGAAAGCCTATCAAAATGAAAGGTGAGAAGATCCCCTGGAAAACGCAGGTGAAATATCTGGGAGTAACACTGGATCCGCTGATGTCCTGGGTACAGCACACGAATGGATGCATCAATCAAGTCAAAAAACTAAAAAGGGCGTTACCCCCTTACTACACCGGAAGAGCAAGATGAACACAAAAAACAAGTTAAGAATGTATTAAGCCATAATAAAGCCAGTGCTGACATACGTGGCGCCTGCGTGGGCGTATACCCACATGTCTCAAAATCCCAAATGTCTAAACTATACGACAAGACCATCACACAGATCTTAGACGCACCGTGGTACGTCACAAACCGACAAGTACTGCAGCCTTAGGCCCCACGAACCTCGAAAAAACAATAATAAATGACATGATGACAAAAATTTACAAGAAGAGCAAATTCGCGGACAACCCCCTGATTGCCAACCTAGGGAACTACACAAACAACTCCACCGTGCCAAAACAAAAGGACATTATTGTCCCCCGTTCAAATATCCCTTCTCAACAAATTAGAAACTACGTCACAAATAAACTGAACGGAGCAGAAACTAAGGTAGATCAGATTGTTACAAGGGGAAAACATAAAACGTTTATAGTTGGTGTCAACATGGAAAAAAAGGCAAAACTACGAAAAAAGCTTAGCACAAATGAAGAAAGAGTTTATGCGTATGTTCAAAACACAAAATAAGTCAAAATCAGCTGAACATACTGAAAGCTTAAGAAAGTTTAGACAAAACTACAGATAACTAATGCGAACAACATGGCAAAAGCATCTTGGGAAGTCATAAATAATTATTATAGGGGAAAGAAGACAGAAATAAATAATGTAACAAATATTAAGGCGGACGACTTCAACAACTACTTCGTTAACGTAGCAAAGGACCTCATCACCAACATAAGGAACGCACCTACACCAGTATCAAACGACCCCGGTCCCGCAATATATCAATCAACCTCAGGAACGTCCCCGAGGGGGGTATGGGGGGGGAGCTTAAAGCTGTAGAGGAAAGAAATAATCGTTAATAATAATCACGACCCAGGTCTTCGTAAAAAATTGAACACGGACAATGAAAAAAACTATTTAATTTCTCTTGGACCACACCAACCCATATTAAATCAATTTCCAAGCGATGGTAAAAATCGTTTCGATCCCAAATGGTATCGAGAATATAATTTTCTTGAATACAGTACTGTTAAAAATGCTGCGTTTTGCTTAGCTTGTTTTATTTCTCCCATTGGAGCTGGAAAACAAAAATCGGAAACTGCTTGGTCGACTGATGGTGTGACGGGATGGGGGAAAATGAGAAGTATAGGAAAGAATGAAAAGGGAAAATAATACAAACATTTTTCATCAAATGTACATAAATGTGCCTTGAACGATTTTGCGCATTTTTTAAACAAGAAAGGTCACGTTGACAGTCTTTTAGGTCGTAATATCAGGAATGCGCAAATTGAAAAGGAAAGAATTAACTTTTACAATAAGAAGTCGATTGAAATTTTATTGGATATACCTAAGACATTAGGTAGACAAGGTCTAGAGAGATTTAGAGGTACCGACGATGATCAAGATGGGAATTTTCGACAACTCGTTTTTTTGGTTGCTCGTCATAGTACTATTTTAAAGTACTGGATTGACAATGTGAAATTCAGACCTTATCACATTTCATACCTTTCAAACAGATCACAAAATGAATTTATAACTTTAATCGGAAATGGAATTCGTCGTGAAATAATCAATGAAATTTCCGAGTGCAGATTTATTACAGTGATGGCTGATACTACACCCGATGCTTCAAATAAAGATATACTCTCAGTGGTTGTTCGAAGTGTCAATAAAGATGGATATCCTAGAGAACGCTTAGTGGATGTAATAGTTGCCCAAGATAAAACTGGACTAGGAATTGCTACAGCTATTTTTCACAGTCTTGTTTATGGCACAGTTTAATGGCACACAGAAACATATTTCAGATTTAGTGGGACACCATGTATGTACCTTTCGTTGCTTGTCAAGCTCATCGAACAAACACTGCTGTTGAACAGCAATGTGAGCAAAATCGCTGGTGATTTATTTGATTTACTAAGTGACTACTTGGAAACGAAAGGGTTAATAATGGAAATCCAGTACGGCTTTAGGAGAAAAAAATCAACCGTTGAAATTCATAAGAAGCTACCTCAAAAACAGAAAACAAAGAACGATATAACGATGGTTATATGGTATATACTCGGAAGCCAAACAAATTATATACGGGGTACCGCAAGGCTAAATATTAAGACCTCTCTTGTTCCTAGTATATATCAATGACATTAACTCAGCAATAATCGAAAATGAGAAACTGGTAGTATATGCGGATGACACAACAAAGCTATTGAAGCATAAACACCTAGACGAAGTCAAGAGGAGCATAACAGCAAACAACAATGTTTTAAAGAACTGGTTCAAGTCAAATCAAAGAATTATAGAGACGCAATTGGAAAATTGGCAACAAATCTTACAGTTGCAATCAAGGTTGAAGAACGAATCAGCTGCGACAATTGTTAAAACGATGGCAATATGAGGACTACCTGGGGGAATGTGTGCAAGATATTGATGAAGAGGCATCACTTTGTTCAGGAATGACAGGACTTAAAAAAACTTGGAGTCAAACATATTGGAACAAAGGAAATGGTGGCCGATTTGTTAACAAAAGCGTTGACAAGAGAAAAACATCAATATTGTTCAAACAAGATGGGCCTACTGTTATAGTTACATCGTAACTAGTGGAGGTGTTGGAATATTAAGTTCCGATGTACAACAGATGACGTTGCCCATCTGTGAACCTAACCATTTTGTACCTATAAGTAGACATAAAGGATTATGTTACAACCTGTATGTGTGATCTTACCTCGACGATCGCAAATTTTGTGTGAAAATCAATGGCACCCGTTCAAACCCCAGACCTATGTTAGCGGGGCTCCCTCAGGGCTCCCTACTCTCCCCAACCCTCTTCAGTCTCTATCAACGAGACATGCGGATCCCCCCAAAGACCCTTCTGGCCCTATACGCGGATGATGTAGCGATTGTTGCAAAGTCGGCCAGCCGTCCTCACGTGATCAAGATCATTCGTAAGGCCCTGAAGCTCCTTCATCCATGGTAACGACTCTGGAGATTAGACTTAAACCCATCCAAGAGCGAGGCAATTATGTTTGGCCGCTATGCTCGACAGCCGTTCGAAGTCGTGGAAATGAACGGCACGCGAATCCCTTGGAGGGACTCCGTCGAGTACCTCGGAGTCACTCTGGACTCCAGATTATCTTGGGTCAAACACGTCACGAGGATAAACACGCAGGCAAGAGCGCTAAAAGGGGCACTCCAACCATTAATTGGCGCGAAAAACAAGCTGCATCCAAAGTCCAAGGTGAGAATTGTAAAAACGATCATCAGCCCAATACTAACATATGCAGCGCCGGCATGGGGTTTCATCTCCAACCACCAGATGCATAACCTGGAAACTACCCAGGCGATGTGCATCCGTCAAGCTCTCGCTGCTCCATACTGCGTATCTAACAGACAAATTCGGGCGGCTACGGGCTCCAAGACAGTGGAACAAACCATCAAGGAGCAAGCCATTAAGCTCCTACGATGGTTGCATCTGCTCCGGGTTGATATGTAACGATACCGATACCTGCATGTGTGTCAACACCCGTTGTCATACAGGTTAGTGTTACTTGTTTATTGTTATGTTGTTAAGTAGTTATTTTTATTAAACTGTTTTGTTTGATCACTGCGTATTATCCTCGTATCTACTGCTAACCTTCCCAATAACAATTGATTAATTATTAGTTACAGAACATTAAGCTTAAAACCTAATTATCTCATTATAAAGTCAAGGCGGCTTAAATCATTATTGTTTTACAGTTTATACTATCCATGTATGGGAAAGAAAAAAATAGTTCATATTTTTGGCCGCCCCTATGATTCGGCAAACATGTACGGCGTGTACCATAGAATACGTGTACAGTGTACTCATGACCATTGGATTACAAAAGATACAATTTTTTAAAAAACAGTGACACCTCTTTAATCCATTCATGCGCGCGGTATTGCCAGAACACCAGAGACGTAACGTAAAATTACTTGTAAAATTTAAACCTAATCCTACCACTTACCTTGACGACAATTCTTTGTCAAAGTCATTCTTCTGTCATCGGCATTCCAGAGGAGCTTCCACGACGATTATTACTCGATCACGTCCTCTTTTTCAATTTTGATATTTCTGGACATTCACACACTAACACTGCCATATACACCCACTCGACCAAACTTGAAAAAAACTGAAAAAGAGAAAGTTACCCTCTACAAAACTTGTGCGCGTTTGATACTCACCTATAATAGGGTGCTCAGCTGGTTACTTTTTTATAATTTGGTTTTTTGGTCAGTGCAAATGCTCAACTATGACGTCAATACCATTTTTAACAGTGAAGTCTCCTAAAACAGATTTTGAATTATTTATATAATTTTTTACTCGCAGCGATCATCATATAGTTTAATATTAAATTACTTTTATTTACAGGGTATCGCGTTTTAGATCTAATGTATTTCAAAATAGCTCTCAAAATTGTCAATATTGAGGATAGAAGGAACAAATAAATTTGAAAATTAAGAGTGATCATAGAAATTAATTTTTAAAAAATGGTACAGATACAATGACAATAATTGAAAACTAATAAACTAAAGAATCAAGTCCTTTAATAACAGGAGAAGAAACATTACAGTACCAGGGTGCTCAGCTGGTTACTTTTTTAGTAACTGGTTACTTTTTTATGATTGGGTTACTTTAAGTTAAAGTAACCAAATCATAAAAAAATTAAAGGACTTTTAGTTAAAGTAACCAAATTATAAAAAAGTAACCAGTTACTAAAAAAGTAACCAGCTGAGCACCCTGCAGTACCGGCATGGGCGTCCATTGGGGCGGGGGGGGGCAAAAGAGTCAGCTCCCCCCCCCCCCGGGTCTCGGCTGCTTAAATTTTTTTTTAGACATTTACAGGGTGCAGGGTGCTCAGCTAGTTACTTTTTTAGTAACTGGTTACTTTTTTATGATTGGGTTACTTTAAGTTAAAGTAACCAAATCATAAAAAAATTAAAGGACTTTTAGTTAAAGTAACCGAAACAGAGGAGGTGAATTAGGTGAACGGGCTAAGGAGAGTAACGGGTTACGAATACAAATACGAAGGTGAACAAAAGAAGAATAAAGTTATAACAATCGAGTGGAAAAATATCATTTATCAGGAAGTACCAACCGTTAATCCAAAGTACTATCGTAAGTTTTCTTTGAATTCGAACAAAAATATGGGAGAAGAAGAAAAAAGTGAACCAAAAAATACGAAGGAAAACGATGGCAGCGGGTTGAACGCGGAAGAGGCACTGTGGCAAAGATTCTCACAAAATAAAACGTTAGTTCCAGCAAGGAAGGGGATTGGGAACAATAAGAAAATGGCAAATAATAATGGTTTTGTCAATTTGAACGTTATTAACAAAGATCGTGGTACATTGAAACGTGGTAATGGTGATGAAATTACGTCCGATATCCGTGAGTACGGTAATAATGGAAGAATCGTTACGAAAAGGCCAAGGTTTCGTCCGATACCGAATTTGAACGCTACTCAGGTAAGCAACCGTTTTCTGCCTTTAACCACGCTCGAGGATACCCAAACCACGAAAGAAAAAGAAGTAGAGGAAATGATCGTAGAAGAAGACGATTTCCGGGAGAATACTGAAAAAAATAACGTAACAGGGACGGCGGCAAAGAGGGTAAAACCACCACCCATTATTATCGAAACAAGTATCGATGGTCAACAGGCGGCGTTCCGTCAAATTATTAAGGCGTACGCTACCAAAGGTTTTCAATTGGCGTACCGTCACAATTCAGTGGCGGTATACGTCAATGATAAGAAAGAGTACTCCTTGCTATTGGCGCAATTGGAGAAAAGAAATTTTATGCACCACACTTTCACTCCAAAGGACGAAAGGACGCATGCTTTCGTCCTATGGGGTCTGACTCAGGACGCAACGACAAACGAAATATGTGAAGAATTAAAATCGAAGGGAGTAAATGCAACAAAAGTTTACCAAATGAAAGGTACAAGGTCTGCGGCTTTTCTGGTAGTTACCTCCAATGAGGTGACGTTAAAGGCATTGAATGCAAGAACAAGGCAGCTATTGGATGCCAGGATTCGGTGGGAGAGGCACACCAATAACAAGGGCATCATACAATGCCACAGGTGTCAATTGTGGGGACACGCAACTGCAAATTGCAGGCGTGCTTTTAAGTGTCTGAAATGTGGAGAAGACCATGACACCAAAATCTGTGAACTACAAGCAAATCAAAAACCAAAATGTGCAAACTGTGGCGGTGAACACACCGCTAATAACATAAAATGCGAAGTTTACATAAAGAGAATAAATCAAATAAACGATAAAAAAATAAACAGGGTCTCATCTCAAACTATTAGCGCACCGCGTTACGTGCCGGCCCCCCTTCCGACGACCTCACCATGGCACAAGAACACAACACCAACACCGATGTTTACTCAAGCACCACCTCCGACGTCATTCCAAGCTTTTCCCCCATTACGTACTCCAAGAATCTCAACAGCTGCACGTGTGGAACAACCAGAAAGACAACAGGAGCCGCTGCAAGTGCCCAGGACTAAACACCGACTACATCAACAACAAAGGAATCAAGACCAACGACTGCCACAACAGGGACCAACCGACAACAATATGGGAGACACTTTCGCGGAATTTGCCAAATTATGCGAAGAAATTAACCAACAAACAAATATGGAGGAAATGCTTCGAGCTCTGAGGGATTACAGCAACCTCCTCAAGGGCTGTAATAATAAAACAGAACGCCTTAGAGCCTCGATAAATTTCTTTTCAACTTTAGAGTCCTATGGCATCTAAGTTGAAAATTAATTTATGGAATGCTAACGGGTTAAGTAACAAAATTTACGAACTCAAAAACCATTTGCTCAAAAATAAAATTGATATTTGCTTAATTACAGAAACGAAACTGACCGAAAATAGATGCCTCAAGGTCCAGGGATACACCGTCCATAGACAAGACAGAGGCGGACACGGAGCGGGAGGCGTGGCAGCTCTGGTAAAAAACGACATTCCACACAGACGTATACACAACATAACACCAGGTAATAGTATGGAAGTTTTGGGGATTAAACTCCAACAAAACACTACACTCGTTGTTGCTTACAATAGACCACTAAACACTTTTACTAATCACGACTTAGACACGCTGTTTGGATTGGATGCTAAGGTAGTAGTGGCTGGCGATTTTAACGCCAAGCACCCCCACTGGAACTGCCATACGTCCAATTCAAACGGCAACACACTACTCGAATTCTGTTCATTAAAATATATCGACATATTACACTCAGACTCACATACACTTATACCATCAAACAACACGACCCCAACTACGATCGATCTGGTCCTGAGTAAGAATTTAACAAATATATCAAAACCAACCGTCAAACATACTCTGACTTCGGACCACAACGTGGTCCAGTTTTACATAAACAACTTCACTCGTAACAAGTCCTTCAGACCGGTTACGAGCTACAAAAATACCGATTGGTCCAAATTTCGTCGAAGGCTTGACGACCTCATTACCATAAACAATAACATCACAGACAGGGAAACACTAGACAGGGAAATTGACACACTTACAAAACACATAAACACGGCTAAGGCTGAGAATTCCAAAACGTACACTAAAGACAACACCAGGGACGTCTTCCCAGAGGACATACAAAACACCATCACGCAACGAAACCGGTGTCGCAAGTTGTGGCAACAAACCGGGGACGTTCAACACAGACAGTACATGACGAACTTAAACCAATTGGTACAGGACAAAATCAAAACACACAAAAACAAAACCTGGGAAGACCTACTGAAGTCCCTGAATACAAAAAACAATACATTATACAAACTTACAAAACTTTTACGAAAACCCTATAAGCCAATCCCGGCTCTGCAAGACAACTCCAACACAAACACGGCCATGACGGACGCCGAAAAGGCAGAACTCTTGGCCAACACATTCCAACAAGTACACTCTCTAGACGACATGACCGACACACCCGAACACATACACATAAAAGACACCGTAAAGGAATTCTCAAGCCAAACCTACAACATACCCACAAAACAATACGCCACTTACATGACTTCACCCACAGAAATACAACACATACTTAAAACACTACCGACAAACAAGGCTCCAGGCCCGGACAGAATTGAGAATAAAATTCTCAAAAATCTGTCCCGGAAAGCCATTGCGCAGCTTCATTATATTTGTAACGCTATATTGAAGCTCCAATACTTTCCGACAGCCTGGAAGCACGGACACACAATACCCATACACAAACAAGGCAAAGACCCCAACCTTCCTCTCAGTTACAGGCCAATCACGTTACTGAACACGATGGCCAAGCTAACTGAGAGGATAATACTTACTAGACTATTAGACGAAATACAAAAACTAAAAGTCACCAATCCCTCGCAATTCGGATTCACGGCGGGCCTTAACACGACCCTGCAAGTGACCCGAATTGTGAAGGACGTGATAGACCAATTTAACAAAGACAAAGTAACAGTTATGACTTTACTGGACATCGCAAAAGCCTTCGACAGAATTTGGATTGAGGGATTGATATATAAAATGTTAAAATACAGATTCAGTAATTACTTAATTAAATTAGTACTTTCATACTTAACGGACAGATCGATTGCAGTCAGGGTAAACGACACTATCTCCACAACAAAGCACATACACGTTGGAGTTCCCCAAGGTTCCGTACTAGCACCCACACTTTTTAACATTTACATAAACGACACCCCATCATTCCCAAAAACTAATTTGGGAATGTTTGCAGACGACATGGCTATCTACGCGCATTCATTCAGCGCGCAGGTAGCCACAAAACAAACACAAATACACATCGACATAATTAAAAAATACTGCGACAAATGGAAGATCCGGCTGAACGCCGATAAGACGGAGACAATAGTCTTTGCCCGAAAGCGTACGAATCACCGGGTCTTCCAAAAACTGACAATGGACGGACACACTATAATACCAAAAACACACGTAAAATATCTGGGAGTCACGATGGACTCCAGACTCAACTTCGACACACACTTAAAAAACAGACGACAACTCTCCTATGCAACAATGCGCAAACTTTACTCGCTCATGAAGAGCGAGGTTATGACTTCCGAAAACAAACGTGCGTTATACAAGGTCATCTTGAGACCGATAATAACGTACGCTTGTCCTGCTTGGGCGAACGTGTCTAAGACACGACTTCGACCCTTGCAGGTTTTTCAAAACAAATGCCTCCGACTCGCCACAGGAGCGGACCGGTACACTAGACTAACCACACTACATGACGATACACAAGTAGAATTTCTCGGGGACCACATAACGCGTCTATCCGAGAAATTCTATAAAACGCAAATACCAAAAAGCACACTCACAAAACACATGACACAAGACAACACCAGACGCAAATACTTACTTCCATTTCAAAATCTTCCTTCTTTTAAGACGCATACGACTACTTCTGACTAATGTACTTTTGAGCAGCCACTCCAATGGACGGGTATACCTGAACCTTGGGATGACGCGAGTGAAAACCGGTAGCATTCCGAGCTAAAGCGCTACAAAAGCATTTCCTCCATACATTATTATGGTTGTTTCTTTTTTTTTTTTTTGTTATTTATTTGTTGTTATTTAGTGTTTAATTGTTATTTAGTCTTTTAATTGTTATTGTTATTTTATTCTGTTTTGTCTCCCAATTGTTGTAAGTTGGTTTTTTGTTCTTAATTTTCCAACCATTTAATACGAAACGACGCCACAAGACAAACGAAAATTGGAGCACTTACATTACCGATGAAACAAGAATTTCCAAAAAACCTCTGCGTAGGTTCCACGTTTAGTAATTGGGGGATACGTGCCAACAGGAGCCCCTTATTGTAAATATACTTGTAATATTGGTCCAAACGGCGCTATGCGTCGAATGGACCAATAATCTGTTTTATTGAAAATCAATAAAGAATCTTTAAATCGTAAAAAGTTAAAGTAACCAAATTATAAAAAAGTAACCAGTTACTAAAAAAGTAACCAGCTGAGCACCCTGCAGTACCGGCATGGGCGTCCATTGGGGCGGGGGGGGGGGAAAAGAGTCAGCTCCCCCCCCCCCCCCGAGTCTCGGCTGCTTAAAATTTTTTTTAGACATTTACAGGGTGCAGGGTGCTCAGCTAGTTACTTTTTTAGTAACTGGTTACTTTTTTATAATTTGGTTACTTTAACTAAAAGTCCTTTAATTTTTTTATGACAGGGTGCTCAGCTGGTTACTTTTTTAGTAACTGGTTACTTTTTTATGATTGGGTTACTTTAAGTTAAAGTAACCAAATCATAAAAAAATTAAAGGACTTTTAGTTAAAGTAACCAAATTATAAAAAAGTAACCAGTTACTAAAAAAGTAACCAGCTGAGCACCCTGTTATGATTTGGTTACTTTAACTTAAAGTAGCCCAATCATAAAAAAGTAACCAGTTACTAAAAAAGTAACCAGCTGAGCACCCTGTAACTGGTTACTTTTTTATAATTTGGTTACTTTAACTAAAAGTCCTTTAATTTTTTTATGATTTGGTTACTTTAACTTAAAGTAACAGGGTGCTCAGCTGGATACAGGGTGCTCAGCTGGTTACTTTTTTAGTAACTGGTTACTTTTTTATGATTGGCTTACTTTAAATTAACCAAAAAAGTAACCAGCTGAGCACCCTGTGGATACTTTTTTAGTAACTGGTTACTTTTTTATGATTGGGTTACTTTAAGTTAAAGTAACCAAATCATAAAAAAATTAAAGGACTTTAAGTTAAAGTAACCAAATTATAAAAAAGTAACCAGTTACTAAAAAAGTAACCAGCTGAGCACCCTGAAGTAACCCAATCATAAAAAAGTAACCAGTTACTAAAAAAGTAACCAGCTGAGCACCCTGTAGTTCCTATCCTATAGACACCCTGTGTCCATAATCGGTAATTTTGTTGATATTACAGGGTGCTCAGCTGGTTACTTTTTTAGTAACTGGTTACTTTTTTATAATTTGGTTTTTTAACTAAAAGTCCTTTAATTTTTTTATGATTTGGTTACTTTAATTTAAAGTAACCCAATCATAAAAAAGTAACCAGTTACTAAAAAAGTAACCAGCTGAGCACCCTGATATTAACAGGGTGCTCAGCTGGTTACTTTTTTATAATTTGGTTACTTTAACTAAAAGTCCTTTAATTTTTTTATCATTTCATGATAAATCATAACAAAATTAAAGGACTTTTAGTTAAAAAACCAAATTATAAAAAAGTAACCAGCTGAGCATCCTGGTAACTAGTTACTTTTTTATGATTGGGTTACTTTAAATTAAAGTAAAAAGGTTACTAAATAAAAAAGTAAAAAGTAAAGGTTACTAAAAAAGTAACCAGCTGAGCACCCTGACCCTGTAACTGGTTACTTTTTTATGATTGGGTTACTTTACGTTAAAGTAACCAAATCATAAAAAAATTAAAGGACTTTTAGTTAAAGAAACCAAATTATAAAAAAGTAACCAGTTACTATAAAAGTAACCAGCTGAGCACCCTGTAATGGGTATGTGGAAACCATAATTCCGAATAATTCGGTGCGCATGCTTACCAACAAAATGGCCGCCGCCTGCTTAATTTTAATTGGCGGGCCAAAATAGTTGACTAATGAAAACATTGTAAACGGCGGCCATTTTGTTGGTAAACGAGTGTTGCTTCTTATTCTAAATATTCTTTGATTTAATATTGTACCATCCCAAATTTTCTAAAACTTTCGGTTTTAAATGATTAAAATTATTTTATAACAAAATTTTTTTTATTTTGCCTCCCCCTCCTCCTGAAAACAATCTTATGGACGCCCACGAGTAGCGGATTAACACAGTAGCAGAAGTAGCAAGTTCTACGGGCTCCGCGCTTCTGGGAACCCCGCACCCGGCAGAAAAGTGCAAGGAAAATGTAATAAAAAAAAATTATCCCTGTTCCCACCTCGCAAAAAATAGCGCTTTTGGTTAGAAAAAAGGTAAAAAATTCGTTCACAATAATGGGGGACTCACGACAACATTTGCTAAGGGCCTCGCGCTGACTCAATCCGGCAATCCAATAAGATAATATTTCCTTAAAAGCTTAAAAAATTTTAGCTTAAAAATGTGCAATTTATTTCGGCCACACGCTGGGCTTGGTATTGTTAACCACCAAACTTTTTATTCTAATCCTACTTTATTACCAAGTATTACTACAAATTTAAATTTATGTACTTACTTTTTAGGCAAAATTTTAATATGTTCAACTTCAATTTTAACTTGTAGTCTCTTCGTATTGTTCAATCAAGCTCGACATAAATTCAACACAATCACATAAAATACTGATATATTTTATTTTATTTCATTTACCGACTTTGGTAGTTTCCTGCAATATTAACTGAGAGTTAAAGCCGGCGTCACACCAAAAATTGCAAAACTTGTCAAATCGGTTAAATTATTATCGGATATATAATAGATAAATATCTAGATAAATATTTGAAAATATGACTAAAATGCAAAAACGGAGGGAGACAATGTGGTGTTTAAAAAAATTGAAAAATATAGTAAAATGATTATAAAATTTATAGTAATACGATATGGCGAGTTACGATATTCATGTTATACGTAGAATGATAAGATGTAGTTCATTCGCTTTTCTTAGATTTAAGATAACAAAGGTGTTAAATAGAGGTGCAGAGCATCAGTAGTCGCTTTTTCTAATTCACTGTAGAAGTAGTTAAGTCCTGTGTAATAAAGGTTTTTACTTTTTAAAAACTGGTTTTTGTCAACCGAAATTGTAATTGGCGCAGTCGGTAGGATTCCCAAAATTGACCTTATCGCAAGAGCAATTTTCGCATCATCGATTAATTGGGAATTCGAAGAAAAAAAAAATTCAATTTGGACAAAAACAGCACAGCAGTCATCAAGGGAGGAACAAGCATCGTCCGAACTGTTGACAATTAATTTAGGAAGTCCTGAGGAAGGAACAAGCATCGTCCAAACTTATAGGCATTAGCAACTAAGAAAACGAACCGCAAAGAATGAAAACAGCATTATTGTAAGTCTCATTTAATTTCATATCATTTCAATTCCTAGTATAAGATAGATAAGTGTAACTTTCAATCGCACGTTTCCGAGAAATTTATGAACCCAGAAATTGATTTTGAAAAATTAACAAATTTATTTAGTAACATAAAATTAGAACCATCAACAATGGCAACAAATTATCATTTATTAAAATTGCATTTAGATAGTATTTCACATTACGAGGGAAACCCTCACACTTTGAATATTTTTATAGATAATTGTCAAAATTTAATAAATACATTTTCAAGTGCTACCGATAACGCTTTAAACCAATTTTTGTTAAGAGCTGTATTAGGCAAATTAACAGGTAGAGCTTTAATTTTAATTGGTTCCCGTAGCGAACTCAACGATTGGTTAGCTATAAAATCAGCATTACAATTAAGTTTCGGAGATCAAAGAAATATCGATTGTCTCGTGCAAGATTTAATTGATTTGAAACCAAATAGAAATGAATCTTTTTATAATTTTGGCATGCGTTGTCAAGACGTACGATCGTTAATCACGTCAAATTTAAATTCAACATCAATGCCACCTGAAGAAATGGCGATTCAAATAAAAAATTACAATAATTTAGCTTTAAAAACTTTTATAAGAGGTCTAACTGGACAAATTCAAACTAACGTTAGATTAAGAAATCCAGATAGTCTTGAAAAAGCAATGAGCTTATTATTAGAAGAACAAAATTTTCTTTATTCCACTAACCAAAGTAACACTTTAAATTCGAATATTATGTTTAGACCGGAACAAAGATTAACACCTGGAAAATTAAATAATAATTTTAAAACCAATTTTAATTTGAATAAAACTCCAACAACTCAAAACGTTCAAAATTTTAACAGATTTTCACAGTATCAAAATTCGCAAAATTTTAATCAGTCTTCACCTTTTCAAAATACTTCAAATTTTAGTAAACCTATACAATTTCAAAATAACTCAAATTTTTATAAAAATTTACCATTTCAAAATAATTCAAATTTTAACAAAACGCCACAATTTCAAAACACCCCAAATTTTAATAGATTTTCATCATTTCAAAATAACTCTGCGATTAATCAAAGACCTTCATTTCAAAATCCTAATTTTAATAAAACTTTTCAAAATCAACCTAGACCTTCTCAAGGTATGAATCAAAATTTTAACCGATCGGGTAGAACACAAATTGCATATCGATTACACGAACCAATGGATACAAGTAGTGGTCATGCTACTTTTGAAAGATCAAAATATTCTATGAACCACCTTTTTAATCAGAATGTAACCGAAAATCAAGAAACCGAAAATGAATTTGAAAATTTATTTAATTATACGGAAAATGTAAACCAAGACGAGTTTAACAACCTGCCGGAAGAATGTAACTTGTACCCTCAAGATGCATTCTTGCAACAAGATAACACATTTATAGACGAGGGTCAATGTCAACACAACGACATTAACAATGATAATAATGAAACAAATTTTCGCGAAGTCATTTATTCAAACCAACCCAGATAGTACAATTACATAATTTTGCATCTAACTTACCTTATATTTATATACCAGAAATTAATGCAAAATTTTTGATAGATACAGGTAGTTCAAAAAGCTTGATCGATCCAAAATTAGCTCATCATTTTTACAATAATTTCATTTCAAACGAAAATTTTAATATTCAAACATCACATGACATCTCAAATCATTATGAAGTAGCCGAAATTCCCATCTTTCAAATTTTTAAGACAAATCAAAATCATAAATTTTATCTTTTTCAATTAAACGAAAACTACCAAGGACTAATCGGATTTGACTTACTCGATAAATTAAACGCTCAAATTAATATTGCAGAAAGAAGATTTACAACAACACGCACTGAAATTTCAATAATGTTCGATACCGATAAGAAACCTTTAATGCAAAATTTTAACAATAATAAGTCAAAAGTAAACCTTTCAGCTCATTTCAAAATTGAACCAAGAACTTTAGTAGATTTAAACTTTGTTGACCAAATAGATATCGATCATCAACCATTAAATTTAGAACAAGAAAATTTAAATTTATCAAAACAAAATTTTAAAAATCTCAGATTAGAACCTTACAATAAAAGAGGGAAATATAATACAAATGAAGATTGTTTATCTAGAATTTCAATTAACGATTTAGAAAACAAATCAATAATTAATAATCCTAGAGAAGCAGATGATAATACGCTTGAATTTTTATGTGAATGTATTGTTGAAAATATTACAGACCAACCCCAATTTTTGACTAGTAAAGACATAGAAGCAAAAATTAAATTTTTATCCGATATTCAAACTAAAACCCCTGACCCAAAAATTAAAACAAAACGTTTGCTTTCAAAATTACAAGATTCCAAAAATCAAATAGAAACTTTATTCAATGAAAATACTAGTAGATTAACCTCACTACAAAATACCATTTTGGCAAACAAACAAATAAAATTGAAAGATGACAATTTAGAAAATTTAACACCAACAAAATTATTTAACTCGACCCAGATCAAAATGAAAACAGAAAACTTAACAAAATTAAACAATTCTCAAAAATGCATTGAACTTTTAATCGACGATAACAAACGGAAACTGAAGCTATTAAAAGATCCAAATTTTGAAAATAAACAAATACCGGAATTAAAAGACAAGTTAAAGTTGACAAAATTTAATTTAAATTACAACCCTCAAATATTACCAAAAATTTATGGAAACAAAAAATTTTCAAACTTTAAACAAAATTGTTTTAATAATCCTTACAATTTAGACATTATACAACTACAAATTTTCAAAATTAAAAATATGAAAAGAAAGAAATTAAATAACAAATTTGTAGGAATCTATTGTATTCTTTTGCCTCCAGAACTTTATCAGTTCCAGGATTTCGCTCTCGTAGCATACATTATAATATCTTTTGCTTATTAGTAGTAATATATAATCTCGCTTTTCTAAATTTAGGTACAAATAACATAAAAATAATGGACCAATTAATATTGCATAAAAATAAAATTTCAATAAACCTTTAGAAATTCAAACTGATAACCAAAAGAAATCAAATTTATAAATTTCAAAGAAATATTAGATTCAAATTATTCAGTTGAAAATAAAATTTCAAATTTAAAAAAAAAAAAAACTCTAACTAATAGAACATAAAGCTTGAAAATGAAATTCGCATTACATAATTATAAGATTGTTTATATTTTTTATTAAATAAAAACATAAAAAAATGCTAACACCCGTATTTAACACAGCGCACTTTAACGTAAACGAAAATACAAATGACGGAATTCAATCTAGTGATGAAATCATTAACAACAAAATAAATCAAGTTTTAGTGTTCCCGAACGTTTATCATATCACAAAGCGGATGTAAATCAGGATAGTTATGAAAATCATAAAATAATTACTCTAAAAATACCGAAAAAAATAACGAACTAATATTAGATTTTTTGAAAAAAATACACGGACCCACAAAAAGTTTATTGCATGTATTTTCACAATGATCAATTGTACAAGGATTTTTGTTTAGTATATTTTACTGGTAACAAACCAAAATTAATTAGATGTACAAAAAGAGTTAATACTGGAACCGCCCCTGAAAAACAAATAATTTTAATTCAATAATAAAAAATTATTTAACATTAGTAGATTCATTTACAAAATTTGCTCAAGCAATTTTTATAGAAGGTAAAACTGCTATTCATATTAGCAAAGCTTTAATTAAATACTTTACTTCATTTGGAATCCCCCAAAATTTAACTATGGACAAAGGTACCGAATTTAATAATGAAACAGTTAAAGAAATCTTGAATCTTCATAAAATCAAAATTCATTTTACAACGGCAATGCACCACGAATCAAATTCCATTGTCGAACGTTTTCATTCAACAATTATTGAACATTTGAGAATACTGAATGAAATGTATCCTAATGAAAAAGATCTGATGGATTATGCCATTATTGGATATAACAATTCCATACACAGCGCTAGAAATTATACCCTTTTGAATTAACTTTTGGCCATACAAATTCTAGAAATCGAAATGAAATATTTAACTCAACTTCATTTTACACCGAATATGCGGAAAATCATAAAGATAAATTAGAACACGTTTACCAAGACTTGAATGAAAAATTAACCGACCAAAAACGTAAAGTAGTTTCAAAACATAACACTCACGGAGATTCTAATGACATTTTTAAATTAAATCAAACTGTTTTTAAGAAAAATCCAAAAACTCAAAATAAGAAAGAGAACAAATTTATTGGACCTTACCAAATTACCGAAATTTTAGATAAAAATAGAGTACAAATTACTAACAAACAAAACAAGAACGAAATTATTCATATCAAAGAACTTAAGATGCCTCTTGTTTCAGATTCACCTTGTTAACCGCAACCTTTTCTACAAAATTCCACAAAATAACTGAAAACCCTGGACTCTTACCTTTAAAATTAGGAAATGCCCAAAATAAAATTGATACTTGGTCATTCATTCAAATATTTGATATTACTGATACCATACGAGAATTCAATTCACTTCAAACAAAATTAAATCAATTAAAAAATTCATTTGAAATTAGTTCGACAAATCTTACTGAAAGTTATAAACAAGAATTAAATAATTCCTATGATTTAATAAATATTTTAGAAAGAAAAATAACATTACAAATTTATCAATTAAATCCTTTAAATCAAAATAGAGCCAAACGAGGTTTAGTAGACGGTTTAGGATCCATAATTAGAGCAATCACGGAAATTTAGATCAAAATGATGCGGAAAAATATGACAAAGCAATAATGACAATTTCAGGAAACCAAGATAAAATTAAATCATTAGTAAAAGAACAGATAACGTTATTACAAAATTCAATTGGCAATTATCAGAAAAACATTCAAACATTAGCAAAAAATCAATTAATATTAGAATCCAAAATTTTACAAATAGAAAAGATATTAAAAACAATGGAATTTAAAAATATCGAAACTTATCATTTCTTTCTTATACAAATGTTTATTTCACAAATAATGTCAGCCTTTCAAACAATCTACGATTCATTGGAAAAAATTGAAGTAGCTATCACTTTTTCAAAAATTAACACATTTCATAATTCAATGTTAGATCCAAAAGAACTACTGAATGAAATTTTAATAATTAATAAACAACTGAATAATAAAAATAAATTTCCATTTGAACCAGAAATTAAAAATATTCTTTTATTTGAAAAAATTATGGAAATAAAAAGTTATAGTAAAGAAAATCAAATCATTTTTATTTTAGAAATTCCAATAGTAGAAACTGAAAGTTACAATTACTATCATTTATATCCTTTGCCAATATTATCCGATACATCCTTCAAAACAATAATTCCTCATTCCGAATACCTCCTTTATAATGAGCAAAAATATGCATTTCTTACTGCAAGATGTCTTGAAATTTCGAACAAGGAATATTTATGTCAAAATGGAGAAATTATCGATTTCAAAGAAGATGCACCATGTGAAATCCAACTACTACGACACTCGGAAAATGCAACGAATTGTAAATTAATTCATGTTCAAATAACCAACATCAAAATTCAAAAATTGGAAAATAATCAATGGATCATCATTACACCAAAAAGTGTTGTTGCTACGAACAAGTGCGGTAATGACAAAGACAGTGTGTATTTAAACGGGAGTTACGTAGTTCAAATAGAAACAAAATGTGAAGTGAAAATAGAAGAGATAACACTAAAGACTTTTAAGAATTTAAATTTGGAATTTAAAAATATTGAATTACCTAAATTATATTATAGTCAAAATCAAAAAGTACAGAACGATTTTAATTTTAAAACTGAAAAATTAAATTCAGTAAATGTCGATGAAATCAAAAATATTTTTAGTGACTTGTCAAATCAAAAAGAAAAATTAAATTCATTAAATGATACTTCGGTTCATTTCCACAAAATTAGTGGATATACATTAATCATTTATGTTATAATCTTTGTAATTTTAATTTATGTATTTTTTAAATATTATTATAATAGAATCAAAATTTTGAAGCCCTCCGCAGAGGAAGCCGAAGAAGACAATGGTAATCCGAAAAAGGAGATCAACATCAAATTATCTTCGAACTCTGGTAACCCATAGTTCTCATCTTAGGCCAGAGGAGTTACGATATTCATGTTATACGTAGAATGATAAGATGTAGTTCATTCGCTTTTCTTAGATTTAAGATAACAAAGGTGTTAAATAGAGGTGCAGAGCATCAGTAGTCGCTTTTTCTAATTCACTGTAGAAGTAGTTAAGTCCTGTGTAATAAAGGTTTTTACTTTTTAAAAACTGGTTTTTGTCAACCGAAATTGTAATTGGCGCCATTTCAAGGTAATTGCCTATCTTCAGTCGTAAGTAACCAGAAAAAAAATAAATAAAAATAAAGAAATTGATCAAAAATAGTTAAAAAACAAAAGAATTCAAAAATTGTAAAAACTAAAAATTGTAACTAAAATTGCTTACCAATAGACATAATTAAACTAGATTTCCTTAGGCACGTGGGGTTCAAAATAAAATAAAAGTTTAGAATAATAAAAATTTCAGACTACTGTCACAGACAGGATTGCCAAAACAGTGGCGCATAGTACCAACATAACTATGAAAAATAAATTTGAAAAATACTATTTTCAAATTTTACACATTACAATTTTACAATCTTGCGATTGCTCCAGGCCCGTGCCCAGGATTTAATTTCGAGGGGGGCACTTAGTAAAAAGTAAAATTTTTAATGGTTTTTCTTTCGAGAATTTTTATTATTATAAACAAATTTTCATTTACTTTAAAAAAAAAAATTTTTTTTGAACATTGGGGGGGGGCACGTGCCTCCAGGTGCCCCCCCTGGGTACGGGCCTGGATTGCCCTAATTTAAAAAATGAATCTTATAAAACAATTTCGAGAGTTTTTAAAAGAATTAAATTTTTAAATTAAAAGAATTTACCTACTCTTGAAATTTCTTTTTTATTAAAAGATTTTATTAAACTTGGTGTAAGCGTTGTCCGTCGTCTATGTCGGAGGACCGCTTTGAGGCCATTTGTAAGCAACTTCCGGACTTCCTAGACGTGGGAAATTCGTCGGTAAAAAACGTCGGTACACAGCTTTCACTTGCGGAGAACTTTCATATTTTAATCTTGTTTTTCTAAAATTCTGAAAAATAAAAAAAATCGAGAAAAAACTGAAAATTATAAAGCCCATGAGTCGCTGCGCATTGAACAACTTTAACACAGTATGTGGAAAGTAACATGGATTTTCAAATTTTATTTTTAAGGACCGAATTCAGGGTGAAGTTTTACGTTGTAATGGTTTATACAGGGTGAAGTATCCAGCATCTAAAACACATAATTTGAAAATTCTAATAGGATGAACCTAGATTACTTTAAATACAGGAGTTGTATTTGAAAAGACATGACTAAAAAATTAAAAAATTTAAAAAAAAATCTTTTATTTAAAATTACAAAGGAATACTAAAAAGTAAAAAATAATTTTAATAAGAGCAAACAAAGCTTCTTGAAAACATCAATCTAAAAGCGTGGGGCTATGAATTTCGTCCACCAACAGTGAGCCTGCTAACCCACCTATAAATAAACAGCCCCATGCTTATATTGATGTTTTCAAGAAGCTTTGTTTGTTTTTATTAAAATTATTTCTTATTTTGTTTTTAGAGGTGCATGTACCCCCCCCCCCAATTCGAATTTTGACTCCAAAATAGTCTAAATCGTTTGTGCATCGTTTGTACCTGTTTGTGCAAACATTATTTTTGTTTGTACCCAAATAGTTTATGAGATTTTCAAGAAAAACATCACGAATACTGACGCGCATGAATGGATTAACGAGATTCTTTTAGCACGGGGAAATACAGAATTTTTTAAAATATCGAATTTTGGATTCAAAATAGTCTAAAACGTTTGTAATTCGTTTGTGCAAGTTTTATTTTCGTTTGTACCCAAATAGTTTTTGAGATTTTCGAGATTCTAGGTAACAAGTGGTAAAACAAAATTTCTTTAAAATTTCTAATTCCTGATACAAAAATAATCTAGAACGTCTCTGTTTGCTTTGTACTTGTTTGTGCAAGTTTCATTTTTGTTTGTACCCAAATAGTTTTTAAGATTTTCAAGAAATATATTAAGGAAACTGATGCGCATGAGTGGATTAACGAGATTGTAGATAACACTTACAGGATCACGTTCAAAATACTTTCTATCGTTTGTACTTCGTTTGTGCCTGTTTGTGCACGTTTCATTTTTGTTTGTACCCAAATAGTTTTTAAAATTATTAGGAAGATCTAAGACACTGACGCGCAAGATTGGGTTAACAAGATTCTGAGTAACACCTACAGGATCAAGTTCAAAATACTTTCTATTGTTTGTGCTTGTTTGTACAAGTTTCATTTTTGTTTGTACCTCAATATTTTTTTGAGATTTTTAAGAAAAATATTTAGGACACTGACGGGCATGATTAGGTTAACAAGATTCTCTTAGCACGGGAAAACACAGAATTTTTTAAAATTTTGAATTTTGGATTCAAAGTAGTCTAGAACGTTTGTAATTCTATTGTGCTTGTTTTTGTTTCCAAGTTGCAAGTATTATAAGCTTGATAGTAGTTCTATTTGTCATGTTACTCCAAACTACTCTAAGCAAGTTAGTATAAAAAATTGTGAAAATTGATTGGTGTAAAAAGGAGATTGATGATTTTACACCAATCAATTAGAGCAAAGTGTGTTCTGGTTGCACTAGAACTGTGATACCAAACTATGGCGGAGTGATTCAAGAAAGCTTTGGAGGGAAGAGCATGTAGATATGCTTCCAACACAAATCCAACAATTGAAATTTTGAGATAAAATTGATGTCAAACGTTGAAACACCGTTTGAGCCTCAATGAGCTTCTACTTATTCCCATCATTTTAATTTCATTTTTGGCCAAGTTATGAGTATTTAAACTTTAGAGTACTACTCCGAGCAAGTTTCGTACAATAACGCTCAAGTTTAATTCTAATTTATAAGATTTAAATTTTTTATTCGATTAAAAAAAACCTAATATAGTAAATACAAATTTAACCTAAATCTCAAAAACTATTTGGTTACAAAACAAAGTAAAGACGATTTTACTATTTTGAACTTGATCCTGTAGGTGTTGTCCAGAATCTCGTTAACTCAATCATGCGCGTTAGTGTCCTAGATGTATTTCTTGAAAATCTCAAAAACTATTTGGGTACAAACGAAAATAAAACTTGCACAAACGAATTACAAAGTTCTAGACTATTTTGAATCCAAAATTCAAAATTTTAAAAAATTCTATGGGTTTTCCCCGTGCTAAGAGAATCTCGTTAATCCATTCATGCGCGTCAGTATTTATGATGTTTTTCTTGAAAATCTCAAAATCTATTTGGGTACAAACGAAAATAAAACTTGCACAAACAATTACAAGCGAATTACAAACGTTCTAAACTATTTTGAATCCAAAATTCAAAATTTAAAAAAGCATGCCTCCAGCCCCCCCCAGCGAAATTTTGAAATTTCTCGAAAACTATTTGAGTACAAACAAAAATAATGTTTGCACAAACAGGCACAAACGGAGCACAAACGATTTAGACTATTTTGGAGTCAAAATTCGACATGGGGGAGCTAGCATGTCTCCCGCCCCCCCCCCCCCCCAACAAAAATCGTGCATATGGATTGTGGTACATCATTTCAGTAATTGCAAGTTCATTCAATTTAAAGTGAATGGTATTGTTTTTGAATTCGAAAGGTATCTAGATTTTTCTTAGCAGCAGCCGACAAAGTAAGAATTGCTATGATGATCGCTACCATGAGAAGAATAACATTTGAAGCATCCTGTATGACATGCAGATAAAATTATCTATGTAGTTCCTAAAATTGACGCAGCATTTCCTTGGTTTCGTTTGTGATGGGAGATGAATAATTGAATTAATTGTTCAGGTAATTAATTTCATGACGATTCTATTAAAATATTGTTATTTAACTCGGCTTTTATTTACTATATTTAGGGTGACTTGTATAGTCCAAGTTTAACCGGTAACTATGGTTTAAACTCGGATTTTGACTATTATGATTGGTTAATCTACAGTTTAAAATTTTAAACTAGATCTATACAAGTCACCCTTAGGAAACTTTAAATTAAACGGCTCCGAGTCTGCAATCAATTATTCAGTGAACTTAACCTCAAATGCACACTTAATTTTTGGAGTTTTTTTATTTTACGATTACAATTTGTATGCTGATTAGTGATTAATAACTGGATTGATTTCGAATTTTGGTTTAACTTGATATAATTGGGACTGGTAATGTTCATTTATCGACAGTCAAATTTGTGTTGTCGGAAGTGCTTCGCACTTTGAATTTGGACAGTATGTACCTTTTTTTATTTATCGATTCATTTATTTCTTAATTTATTTGTTGTTTATATGTTCCGAAGGAATCTTTAGTTAATTTTAAACATTTGCTTCGGTTTTTGATTTTTTGGATTTTAATCGAACAATTAAAACTTATTGGTTAAATCTTGATTGTAATTAAATTTGAATTTTGTAGGTTCATTAATCGTACCAGTAAACTGTGGGAGTTGGTCTGAGAGGAATCTTAAGAGGAATACATGGATTTTGACGCAGAATTATCTTGCTGGATCAGAAAGGTACTATAGCATTTATTTTACAAAATTATTATCGAATTGAATAACAGAGACTAAATGTTAGTTTATAGTTGAGTTTGATAATTTTGAAAGTTTGTTAAGAGTAACTTGGTTTAAAATTTTGTTGAATGTTGGAAATTATTCTTGGGTTTAAAATTTCGTGTGAATTTTTTTTTGAAATTTTAGTTTGTTTTCTTTGGAATTGAATTTGGACTGAAAATTACATAGAATTTTGAAAGTTTGTGTCACGATTTTGAAAACTTACAGTTGAATTTTGAAAATTTGGCTTCAAACTTTGTTACTACGCTCTCCTTTAAAATAAATTTAATCATGCCGCCCCCCTTTATTTCATAAAATAATACACAACTTTTTTAAATGGTAAAAATATAAACATCTTTTTGCATATTTTAATTTAATGAAATGACATTTCTGTTAAACTTTTTGTGCCCCCCTCCCCAGTTTGGAAATTGTTGGTCTAGAATGAAAATTGGTGTTAGGGTTTTGAAATTTTTATCTGTGTTGTAAATTAGAGTTGAAAATTAGTAAAGTTTTGAGAACTTGTTTATTTGGTTTATTATTTTGTGCCAAATTGTTTGAATTTAAGACGTGCAAAGTATTGCTTTGTTGGGTAAACCGTGCAGCCAAAGATATAAGAGCTGAAAAAATGGAATTTGCTATTCAAAATGTATGCTTTTTTTCGTTAAATAAATTGTGTTACTAATTTTTTTCTCATTTTCAGATGGCGCTACTAATTTGGGGTTACTAGTTTTTAAAGTCTACTTAAAATAACAACATAAGAGTGACTGACAGACAACGCACAGCCTAAATTGGTGGGTCTAGACTCTAGAAGCGTGAAATTTGGCATATGATGTAGGTGAGCACCAAGAACAAATTTCATGGAAATCCTATCCAAAAGAGATTATCAAGTTTGAAAACCGGGCGGAACTAATGTGCAGAAACGAAAATTTGTTTGGTTTGTTTACATGAAGACATTGGCACGATCTCTCTCCACATGTACTGTGCAGAAAATTGGCTTGCTAGGTCATCATAATTTTGCCTGAAAAGTGAGTAACCTAATTTAAATTTGTAATACTTGGTAGTTAAGGTGGTTCGAGCGGTACAGGTTTTAGGGTGCAAATAATTTCCACAAAAACGGGATTTGAATTTTCTTGTTTGTTCTTGGTATCTTTTTAACATACTAAAAGTCTAGAAAAATCTAAGTATGCAAAATGCGTTTTTTTGACCTAAAAGTTTTAAAGAAATGACGCGCACGAATGGATTAACGAGATTCTTAGAAAAATAAGTTTTTTTTGGGTATAACTAATTCCCACAAAGATGGAATTTAAATTTTTAAGTTTGTTGTTGGTACTTTTTTGACATACAAGTCTAGAAAAATCGAAGAGTGCAAAATGAGATTTTTTGACCCAAATTTTTTTAAAGAAATGACGCGCATGAATGGATTAACAAGATTCCTAGAAAAATAGGTTTTTTTTTTGATGTAACTAATTCCCACAAAGATGGAATTTAAATTTTTAAGTTTGTTGTTGGTACTTTTTTGACTTACTAAAAATCTAGAAAAATCTAAGTGTTTACAGTGAGTTTTTTTAACTTTTAAAATAAAGACGTGCATGAATGGAATAGCGAGATTCATGTTGCTTAATGGTTGCTGAAGAACTGAAAACTTATGCCGTGTTAAAAATCATATTTTTATTAATCAGAATACGTTTTCTACTACAATTGCTTACTTTTTTCAATCTATGGAATTTTGAATTTTCAATTTCAAATGTAAAAAAACTATTTTATCAACTTACTCTAGATTGGTAAATTTGCAAATCTTGATATTGTATATGTTACGGGAAAAGTACGTATACCGGTAAAAATACAAATTTTCCGGTAAATGTGCACTTATACCGGCGCTTATGGTAAATGTGAGATTTCCCAATAGAATTAGGGAAATGTGTACATATACCAAGCGATGCTGGGAAAAGTACATATATTGAGAATTGAAAACAATTTAGTGTATTAAAGCAAGAGCGGCGGGTTTTGAATTTTCCGTGGGATGTATTATGGGGATATTAATAATAATAATACAAATTTTAAGTAAACTGAAGAGCTGCAAAAAATGTATTTGCTTCTTTGTACATATTTTTTTTATATGGATTTTGCTTTTTAATTTATTACTTTTCTTTAGACACTTACCCCTTCTTCCCCCCCCGCGATGAGAAAATACTATTGGACTAATTACAAAAACTCTATTGGTTTAAGAGGGGCACTTTTTTCAGGGCCTTTTTAATTTAATCAACAGATGGCGCCTACTTAAATATTTTTATAAAATACTAGCTGAACCCGGCCACGCGTTGCTGTGGCTCAGTCTGATATTAATTAGCTTTGTTCGCGCAAACAATCCGGAGGACGTCCTGCCCTCCTGCGCATGCGGATTTATAAATTAGTCGTTCGCGGTAAAAAATCCTCTGCTTAGAGTACGTTCCAAATCAAATGTTTTGCGTTCGCGCTACTCGCTAATAAAATTCCGAATACGTTCGGAACGTGTTCAATGCATCCCGGGATTTTAGCAAGGATTTTTAATCCCAGCCATGCGCAGTGAATTTTTTAATGAAATGACAGATTAAAATTATCAAGTGACAGGTTATAACTTATAAGTAGTTATCAACAAATTAAGAAAAAGTGATTAAAAAAATAACAAACTATTCCAAAACAATCTGGTGGTTTAACAAACAAAGTTTTATAGTTTTTAAGGATCATTAATTTTTATAGCTTTGAAATAACCATTAATTTTTATTATTTTTGTAGGCAAACATTAATTTGACCACAAATTGAATGATAATTTATATTAAGTTAAACAAAAGACGATAATTTTGGCGACACAAGCGGTGAAATCGGTATCGGTTTTAGGGTAGTTACTTATTAAGACGTGTGTGCGTGTATTGAAAAGATGTAAAGGGGCGGGCGGTTAATTTGTAAGACGAACTAATTAATTGTCATTATTTTATATGTTAATCTTTATTAGTATTTGTTGAAGTTAAATAAAGTTAATTAAGAAATTTATGGTATATCTTTTGTACGAGTAAGTGAAATTGCAGCGGTGGTTCATAAATTGAAAAGAGTGTAACAATTACATGAGAATGAGTTGAACAAATTACCAAAATTAAACTGTTAGAAGATGGAATGTAGTACAAGTGGCATTCCAAAAACTTAAGGTGTAGATTTTCACAAAATTAATAAAAATGCTACGATTATTTAACAAACGTATTTTTACGATGGCCATATTTTGATATTCTGGTCAGTTATCAGCTGGTCTATAAGTAAGGCAGAATTCATGTTGAGATATTTGATAATCGCAGAAAAATTTAATTAAATAAGAAGTCTTAATTGAGTAAAAGTTTTAGTAAAAGATAAAAATCAATGAATATTATTTGCAACCTTTTTGGTTGCTGAACAATAACTAACTTTTGTCAAGCTGAAACAATACAAACTATAATGTAGGTGTTTTTATGCCTACAATGGCCTTCACCCTTTTCTATCGTAAAAAGCTTGTAATTCAATAAGTTCAACAATTCAAATCAAGCACCAAAAAGATTTTTTGTGCAATTTGAACACCATCTATCGATGAATAATTCAACCTAATTGCGGGATATGTTCTTAAAACGTTCGCGGTAACTTAAAAATCCTAAACATATCCTGGTTACGCATGCGTAGACGAAACGTTCGGAACATATCCCGAGCATGCTCTGAACACGTCCTAAAATGTTACCGCGAACAAAGCTAATTATTATTAGGGAAATAAATAAACGTATTGTAGCAAACATAGATTTTCCAAGAGATAAAAAACATTTAAATTAATACTCTCTTTTGAGTTGCTGTGGTATGAAAAAAAATAATTTTACACCACTCGGTGCGGTTTGTGCGCCTCGGCTTTGCTACGCTCGCCTCGTCTTCCAAAACTTCGCCCTCGGGTGTAAAATCTCGTTTTACGTCCTTGTGACGAAAGCTACGTATGTGTGCATATATATTTTTGCGCACAGTACACATAAATTTGCTCCGAGCAACATGCGCGAGCGTTATTTGCTCCGAGCAACATGCGGGTCAGGTAGTACATGTATAAATGGTTTTTCATTGGTTAATTACCATGTACTACATGAAAATGTTGTGTAAAATCCAATGAATGGGTTGTTTTTAATAATTATAACTTTATTAAGACTTTTCGGGTGGAGGGGGGGGGGGGGGCAAAGTTTTATTGAACTGAGTTCCAAAGACTACCATAATATCTACGCTAAAGTGTTCTTTATTACTTTATTAAGACTTTTTTGGGGGAGGAGACTTATTGAATCGAGTTCCAAAGAGTACCATAGTAATATGTAGGCTAAAGTTTTCTGCGTCGATTTACTATTGCACCGAAATGGGCCTATGCCAAACTGTACTCGCTCCGAATTGTGTCTGCGCCAAACAGTACTTGCGCCAAAAAAATTTTGCCGAAATGTGCTCTCGCCGAAGCGAGGTATGTGTTGCCCCTGCCAAACACATTTCGAGAACAATGAATGGATAGTTTTTAATTATTATAAATTTATTAAGATTTTTCGGTAGGTGGGGGGCAAAGTTTTATTGAAGTGGATTACAAAGATTACCATAATATCGCTAAAGTGTTCTGCGGTTTTTTTTGTAAATTTGTAGGAAAAAAATAAAATAAAAAAAGGAATAAAATAAAAAGTATATAAAAACACTCTGCGTATATATATTGTCAATGAATGGATAACTTTTCGTTATCGTTATGAATTCGTTAAGATCCGTAAAGTTTGGTTTACACTTAGAATTGCTTGAAATAGTAATGTAATGGTATGTGGAAACCAAACTTTACGGTTCATAACGATAACGAAAAGTTACAGAATAGGGGGGTTAATTGTTATGACTTTTTTGTTGGGAGAGGGGGGAGGGGGAAATTTTATTAAACTGAGTTCCAAAGAGTACCATAGTAATATGTACGCTAAAGTTTTCTGCGCCCTACTATTACACCGAAATGGGCCTATGCTGAACTGTACTCGCACCGAATTGAGTCCGCCGGTCTGCGTCGAACTGTACTTGCGCCAAAAAAATTTTGCAGAAGTATGCTCTTGCCGAACCGACCCATGTATGCTAAACACATTCCGGGAACACATTCTCGATGCCGACAATTCAAAAACTGATCGAAGGTTTTATTCGATGATTTTTTCTTGTTGGTGAATGGACTTATGTCGACAGTTGCACATAACATAACTTACAACATATGTAGGTATCGCCCTCTACCGAACACAGTACGAAACACAGAGCAAGAAATGAATTTTCTTCATAAATGGTTTGAAAATGGTTTGAAATGGTGTGAAAATTTGAAGTAAATCCATCGAGTACTTTTTGAGTTTTGACGACACAAACATACGGTCTCTGCATTTTTATATATATAGATAGACTAGGAGGCTTTTGTATTTAAAATATAGCAAATTCGTTGAGATAATACTATTCTATAAACAATATTCTTGGTCTTAAGCTATTTTGAGTTTGTAATATTTATTTATAAAAAAACAATTCATAATTAAAGTTTAATTATCTTTTTTTGTAAGTGAGTGTGTTTTGACATACTCAATACGAACTCAAAATAGCTTAAGACCAAGAATATTGTTTATATAATAGTATCGGTTGCAGGTAACTACTTTGGGCACGAAAATACAAATTTTACGATTGAAATCTCGATGAATTCTGAAAGAGTATATATTAAATAAGAGAATTAGCTATGAACGAATGCCTTAAATGCCCCTGTTTTTTCAAAAATCGAATTTAAAAACTTCGATTTTTGCAGTAAATTTTAAAGCAAAGTCGCTCGGGATTGGTTAATTCTGTCGGTACGTGCACCCAGATATAGTCTTAGCTTTGCGCAGAGTGGGAGCGACACTTGCATTGCGATGCAGTAACAGTGCACTTCGAACGAAAATCATGATTTTCAACCCTAAATGTGCCGGAAAAATGGCTTTAAGCCCTCGAGCGTAGCGAGAGGTGCTTAAAGTCGATTTTTCCTTGCACAACCACCTTTCCGAATAGTACATGTGCTGGAAAAATGGCTTAAAGCGCCCGAGCGTAGCGAGAGGTGCTTTAAGTCGATTTTTCTTCGCACAAGTACTGTGCGTTAAAAATCCACTGTCACGAGTTTCACATCTCAAAGATCCACCTTTTCATTGATCTGTCGGCCTAGGGATATTTTTAAATTAGTTGTCATTTTGATGAAAATGGCTCGAAGCGCCCGAAGGGTGCTGAGAGTCAATTTTCATCAAAATCACCATGGCAAGAGCCGGATCTACCGGCAAAAGTAACTACCGTTCGTTAAATTTAAGTAACCCTTTTCTGAAGTAATTTTTAAATAATTTTAAATTAAATAAAAAAGGAGAACGCATTCCTACCATTGCACTAGAGTTACTGTCTAATT
This sequence comes from Rhagonycha fulva, assembly GCA_905340355.1. Classification (NCBI taxonomy): domain Eukaryota; kingdom Metazoa; phylum Arthropoda; class Insecta; order Coleoptera; family Cantharidae; genus Rhagonycha; species Rhagonycha fulva. The sequence goes on along the minus strand of HG996554.1, from coordinate 17,747,350 downwards.
GTCCTTGTCCTAATGGGAATCTCTAGTCCCGATCTCACGATCTCTACTAGTTTCGATGAATTAGAGGCTTAAATATGGCGTTCGGAGTGCGCATAACGCACCCCTCCTGTCGCTCTAAGCTGACCCTCTCAAGAGGCCAGACCCCCTCCCACTCTCCTCTGTGGGTCCTTGAGTCGTGGTTGTGGCTTTGGTACCGACTTTGGGAGGCGGATTGGGAACTTCGGTACGGTAACTCCGGCAGAGCCGTGTTATGCCGACGTTAGAACCCAACCGCTCATCCTTCCGACCGGCCCTCAGCCTTATCCCGACTATAGTCCCGTGGAGAGGTGCATGCTCCGCTGTCGCCCTCGACGACTTTGGAGTTTTGGCACGTCCCGGGGAAGGACTTTCCAGAGGAAAGAAGGGGGGACGACTGTCTAATTGTAGAAGTGCGACACTCTTATGTATAGCAGTACACGGACCTCCCACGAACGAACTTCATTAACCACGAGCGTTTAAACTTCGAAAATCAAGCTTTTTTAAATTCGATTTTTGAAAAAACAGGGGCATTTAAGGCATTCGTTCATATCTAATTCTCTTATTTAATATATACTCTTTCAGAATTCATCGAGGTTTCAATCGTAAAATTTGTATTTTCGTGCCCAAAGTAGCTACCTTTCCCCATAGTATCATCTCAACGAATTTGCTATATTTTTAATACAAAAACCTCCTAGTATTTTATAAAAATATTTAAGTAGGCGCCATCTGTTGATTAAATTAAAAGAGCCCTGGAAAAAGTGCCCCTCTTAAAGACAACGTAGAAATGTTTAATTAGTAATTAAACAGTATAACAATTATACAGTAATTAATAATTACTGTATAATTTGTAAATATTTAAAGTTAAATTATTGAAAGGTACACAATCGAATAATGATTAAAAATTGTTAAAATTTATTTATTTTAAATTTTTATAAATCAAATTATAATTCCTAATACTCACTTGTATTGTGACAATTGTGCAATTGACAGAGAAATGCGAAGAAAGCTCAGAGATAAAAGCAAGAATAGCTAGAGCATCGAAAAGTACAGCGGCGATGAGACATATTTTATCATCGAGAAATGTATCCAGAAGGACCAAGCTACGCATATACAAAACAATTATCAGACCAACAATTTTATATGGCTCCGAGATATGGACACTTAACAGCACCGATCAGAAGAGATTACAGGCATGGGAGCGAAAGGTCCTAAGAAAGATATTTGGGGGAATCAACACTGGTGAGGGGTGGAGAAGAAGAAAAAACGAAGAACTTAGAGAACTTTATGGAGAACCCGACATAGTCGCAGTGGTGAAAGCAAATAGATTGAGATGGATGGGGCATATTGAAAGAATGGACAAGGACAGAATGCCAAAAATGATCCTCAAAAGGCAGCCGATTGGCACAAGAAGAGTCGGAAGGCCGAAGGCTAGATGGAGGGCGGCAGTCTTAGACCATTTAAACTTATAGACACGCCCTTTCCTATCTCTCTTTGAATAGAAACTGAAGCAAATATGTGTGACGTCACTGGTGAGGTTTTATCGAGATTTATATTAACGGAATACTAAAATAAACTATTTTTTTCATTTATAGTTGGTATTTACACGAATACCAGTGACGTCACTTATGTTTGCTTCACTGCTTGAAAATTAAGGCGTGTCTATAAGTTTAAATGGTCTAAGGCGGCAGTAAAAAACGACCTGAGAGAGTTGGGAGTGGGAGACTGGGAGAAAAAGGCAAAGAACAGGAAAGAATGGAAAAAGATCGTCAACTCAGCCCTGGGTCTTCAAGGCCCGTAGCGCTTGTTTATATATAGATATTTATATATTATATAATACTCACTTAATTTCAAATTAATTTAATTAAATTTGATCGAAAATAAAAAACAGTATAATAATAATTAAATAATCTTTATTGCAGCACTGATCGCGTACCAACTGATTTTCTTTTTTTTAAGTTTTAAATATTATATTGACATTTTAATTTTGAGGTTATGTTTACAATAACATTGCCTTTGTCTACTCACTTTTACCAAGGTACATGTTCACATGTGTACATTTCCCGGTAATTGTAAGGATAACACTGTATTTTAAATTATTCAACCCACTTTTACCAACTCCCGTGGAACATGTACACATTTACCGGTAAATGTATACATTTTCCGGTTACGTACTTTTCCCGTAACATATATAAGAAGACCGTTCATTTCATTTTAATTGTCTCATATTTGCAAAATTGAACGGTTCATATTGAACCATATTATGGTAATTGTTACATGCTGATTGGAAATAAGTCCAATCCTTCTTCCATTACTGGTCTGCAGTAATGGACAAGAAACCAAATTTTGAAGTTCCACCAGGTCATTTTTGTCAGTGGATAGCCGATAATGTGGACCACAATATTGGTACCACCGTGATGGTCACAACACGTTACATGGAATGGGAATTATGATGTGCAAAAAGAAAAGCATGTAACAGTTGTTGCTGACGATACCGATATTCTTGCACTTTTAATTTTTCATAACACACGAAATATTTGTTTGCAATCATCTACATTCCGTGATAAAAAACGTGATATTAAATCAATGCAACATCCCAAGTAACATTTCAATCCTGGCAATTACCTGCAAAATCAAAATTTACCTATCAAGCCTGCGTCAGGCCTGGTTGACACCAAGTAAATAATAATTTACAGGTTATTTAGCGATACCTGAGAATTTCCTGCGTTTCCCCTGGCGCAAGCCAATTCTAGGTTATTTACCTATACCTGAGAATTTGCTGTTCTTCCCCTGTGTCTGGCCTGCGCTTAACCTAAGGAATTCCTGGGAATTTCCTGTCAGAGAAAATTCATCCAGGACCTGCACCTGTGTCGGGTACTTAGCAGTTCTGCTACAGGTCCTGTCTGGGTAAAATGGCGCACGAATTTACCGTAGACAGCCTTGTGACAGACATGGTTAGAAGCAAGCAGGTGCCGTCACAAACCTGTACCACACCCACCGCAAACCCGAAAAAATCCTGCAATGATTCTGATTTCCACGGGCCAAAAAATATTGTTAAAACATGTGACAAAGTTTAGTTAAATTTGTTAAGTTGCACACTGAAATAATATTTACAAAAAGATTATTGTTCTTATTGAATATTTAATTTTATATAAACAAAAGTAATTTAATTTTATAAAAATCGTAATTTTTTGTCAAAAATATTATTAAATATTGAAAAGTTTTAATAAAAAATTGACAATTTTATAAAATTTTGAATTGAATAATTTGGAATTAAATTTAAGGGGACATAAAACCACAAACAGAAATATAAATTACCACGTGCGTTTAGTCAGGGTCGTGCCAAACCAATTTTTTTCAGAGGGAAGTAATCTTAACCCCCCCCCCCTATTCTGTAACTTCTTCGTTACGTTCGCTATCGAATCGTCAAAAACGGTAAAGTTTTTGGTTTCCATATACAATAATTACATTAATATATTTAATGAAATTCTAAGTGTAAACCAAAATTTATGGTTCTTAACGATTGGTTAACGATAACGAACGTAACGAAAAAGTTGCAGAATAGGGGGGGGGGTTAAGATTACTTCCCTCTAAAAAAAATTGCCAAATTTGCCAACTGACTTACTTCAAAATTGCCAACATTTTGTAAGTTGCAACTTTTTGTAAATTTAGACATAAAAAAATACCAACTTGACCAATTTTTGAGTGTTTTTAATAAATTTCTAAAATATTGAAGTTCAAGTTTATTGAAAAATTTATAGTTTTTAAAAAAATTTCTTTTAGTTTTTGACTAACTTGAGTTATAAATATAAAATAGTTTATAGTAAATAAAATCAAATTTTACGTATATTTTGAAAATTTCAATTTTCTATGATTATTCGTTTTTGAATAATCGAACTTAACAATAGAATTCAGGCCTAAATTCATGAATGTACATGAAATTTTAAATTTTAATCAATCGGATGTAAAGTATCAATAAATATGGATACTCAACTTATCTCTATATTAACAAAATAAACCTAGGGGACACTGTAAAAATTAAAAAAAAGGTTGCAGGTAGCTACGTCGCTGCGCTCGGGCGCTTCGAGCCATTTTTATCAAAATCACCCTGGCAAGAGTCGGACCTACAACCCAAAAGTAACTACCGTTCGTTAAATATAAGTAACCCTTTTCTAAAGTAATTCTTAAATAATTTTAAATTTTTAAAGTAAATAAAAAAGGAGAACGCATTCCTACCATAGCGCAAGAGTTACTGACTAATTATAGAAGTGCAACACTCTTATGTATAGAAGCACACGCACCTCCCACGAACGAACTTGATTAACCAATCACGAGCGTTTAACCTTCGAAAATCAAGCTTTTTTAAATTCGATTTTTGAAAAAACTGGTGCATTTAAGGCATTGCGTCTCCCTTAATTCTCTTATTTAAAATATACTCTTTCAGAAAAGTTCGAGGTTTCAATCGTAAAATTTGTATTTTCGGGACCACAGTAGCTACCTTTCCCCAAAAAAAAATCAAATTTAAAATTGTTGAAGGGCCGAAGTGTGAAAATAATATTACTTAAATAAAAAAAATTAGTAATTAATTAAGAGGGGCACTTTTTTTAGGGCTCTTTTAATTTAATCAACAGATGGCGCCTACTTAAATATTTTTATAAAATACTAGGAGGCTTTTGTATTTAAAATATAGCAAATTCGTTGAGATAATACTATTCTATAAACAATATTCTTGGTCTTAAGTTATTTTGTGTTCGTAATATTTATTTATAAAAACACAATTCATAATTAAAGTTTAATTATCTTTTTTTGTAAGTGAGTGTGTTTTGACATACTCCATACGAACTCAAAATAGCTTAAGACCAAGATTATTGTTTATAGAATAGTATTATCTCATCGAATTTGCTATATTTTAAATACAAAAGCCTCCTAGTATTTTATAAAAATATTTAAGTAGGCGCCATCTGTTGATTAAATTAAAAGGGCACTGAAAAAAGTGCCCCTCTTAATTAGAAAATTAATTAGAATATTAAAGAAAATATTCATAATACTTTGCAATTTTTGTAACCAAACTGTATGCCGTAGTGGTTAACATCGCAGGCTTTCAAAGAACCGAAAGGAAGGTCGGAGGTTCGATCCCCAGTTAGGTAACACTTAAAAAATTTTAATATTTATTTTCAGGCTCCATCCAATAAAACGCACCCCAAGGATATATATGTTACGGGAAAAGTACGTAACCGGAAAATGTACACATTTACCGGTAAATGTGTCATGTTCCACGGGAGTTGGTAAAAGTGGGTTGAATAATTTAAAAGACAGCGTTATCCTTACAATTACCGGGAAATGTGCACATGTGAACATGTACCTTGGTAAAAGTGAGTAGACGAAGGCAATGTTATTGTAAACATAACTTCAAAATAAAAATGTCAATATAATATTTAAAACTTATAAAAAAATAGAAAATCAGTAAGTACGCGGTCAGTGCTGCAATAAAGATTAATTTAATTATTATTATTTTATTTTTTATTTTCAATCAAATTTAATTAAATTAATTTGAAATTATAAGTGGGTATTAAGAATTATAATTTTGATTTATAAAAAATTAAAATAAATAAATTTTAACGCAATTTCTAATCATTATTCGATTGTGTACCTTTCAATAATTTAACCTTAAATATTTACTAATTACAGTAATTAAACAATTCTACGCTGTCTTTGTTAGTGGGACTGTCTTGTCTTTGACAAAACAAAATTTTATAGAGTGAGTGGTACCTCACAAATAATAATCGCATTTATGCGTGATATCAGATAAAAGTAAATACTATTGGATTAATGACAAAAAACTATTGCCATTAGTATTGAAAACCAATAGCAAAAGCATCGATTTGTTTAATTGAAAATTATTGAACCAATAACTTTTTCGTAATTAGTCCAATAGTATTTTTTCATTGGGGGGGAGTAAGAGTCGAAAGGAAAGTATAAATTACAAACTAATATTTGGCCAAATTAAAGTTGAAGTTATATAAAAAATATGTTAAAGGAAGTATAAATACATTTTTTGCAGCTTTTTAGTTTACTTAAAATTTGTATTATTTTTATTAACATCCCCATGATACATCCCACAAAAAAATTAAAACCCGCCACTCCTGCCTTATTAATACACTAAATTGTTTTCAAATCTCAATATATGTACTTTTCCCATCATCGCTTGGTTTATGTGCACATTTCCCTAATTCTATTGGGAAAAGTACATTGTATACACATTTACCATAAGCGCCGGTATAAGTGCACATTTACCGGAAAATGTGTACTTTTACCGGTATACGTACTTTTCCCGTAACATATACAGGACACCAATAGGAAAATCACACAAAAATAAAAGGACGAACTATAATCAAACAATAATAGGAGAAAATCGTAAAATAATATGAGATCTATAAGAAATTACCTACTACTATAAATAATAAAAAATTAAATAATAGAGCAATAATACTAAAAATGAATAAAAAAAGAGATTAATTTAAAAATTAATTTTTTCAATTAATGAACATTATTTATAATAAATTTAAAAATTATTTAAAATTTAATCTATAAATAATTTTTTTTACACGTGGAAATCAAATTTAATACCTATCTCAGGCTTGCGCCAGGTAATTACCTGGTTTACAAGGGCCTCTTGCAGGTTTGCGCCAGCACCTGTTTGCTTCTAACCAAGTCTGTCACAAGGCTGTCTACAGTAAATTCATGCGCCATTTTACCCAGACAGGGCCTGTAGCAGAACTGCTAAGTACCCTACGCAGGTGCAGGTCCTGGCTGAATTTTCCCTGACAGGTAATTCTCAGGAAATTCCCAGGCTAAAATGTTGCTTGGGATGTATTTGGCGAAAAGGGATGTGAAATTATTCTCTTTTCACATGCTAACTGGATGTGATACCACAAGCTCCTTATTTGGTAAAAGTAAATCGGCAGCATATTGACATTTTTGGAAAAATAAGGAATTTAGCATTTGCGCTACTCTGTTTGGATCAAAAAATGCAAACAGAAAGAAACTTATAGATATTGGCACTAAAGCATTGATATCATTTTATGGTGGAAATCCAAAGACAGAGACTCTGAACCTACTACGATAAAATCAGTACTTGAAAAAAATCACAACTGCCAAAAAAGTGAATTCAATATTGCAAGATTACCAGCTACAGAAGATGCTGCTATTTGAGGAGCAGACATTCTATATGCAGTTTGTCCAATGTAGAAAATACAAAGTGCAGTTTGTTCAATACATTTTTTAGCTGTTTTGCAAAACCGCCAATCGAATATTTGCTTCATTTATAGATACTTCATAGTGTAATTTACACTGTGTTATTGCAAAAATTACTTTTTTAATAACTTATCATGTAAACCTTTGGTAGTTTTACTGCTCTCGTGAAAATTTCAGAAAATAGACATACTGCATATAGAATGTCTGCTCCTCATTTATCATCTTCTCCGCATACATTTACAATGTCTTTGTTGAAAAACTATGAACACCAATATTGCTAATCCCTAAGAGTGGGGTTGGAAAAATGTAGGAGACCAACTGCAGCCCAAACATGTGAAATGAGCCCTGCACCACTGATCAGCCCTGATCATATTTAATATGCAAAACGGATTCAAATGAGCCGTGTGGTAGTGGTAGATGTACCTGTCGACGTTGTGGTGTGGAATGTACTGAGATATGTTGTAACTGTTCTGGTAGAGATTGCACAAATAGTGCACCGAAAGAAAGTGATTGACAAGAAATTGAAGAAGACTATTACATTAAGCTTTTCTCTTATGAAAGACGTAATACTTATTTACAAAATTAATTTGCATTTGTAATATAAAAAGCATTTTGATTAATAAAAATTAATAATAAAATCTATTAATAAAACTTATTTTTCTAAGAAACTCGTTAATCCATTCATGCGCGTCTTTATTTTAAAAGTTAAAAAACTCATTGTAAACACTTAGATTTTCTAAATTTTTAGTATGTCAAAAACATCTCAACAACAAACTTAAAAATTTAAATTCCATCTTTGTGGGAATTTGTTATACCCAAAAAAACTTATATTTTTAGGAATCTCGTTAATCCATTCATGCGCGTCATTTCTTTAAAACTTGGGCCAAAAAAAGCATTTTGCATACTTAGATTTTTCTAAACTTTTAGTATGTTAAAAAGATACCAAGAAAGAATTGGAAAATTCAAATCTCGTTTTTGTGGGAATTATTTGCACCTAACACCTACTTTTTGCGTATTTCTCCTGTACATATCTTGTCGAAAAAATTTGCGAAATCATCCAAATAATTGAACCCAATAAGAAAAGTAATAATCGCAACTATTTGTAGTGTTTCGGTCATCGTAGCAGGGTGCAAACTTTATAGAAGATGTCTAATAATTTTTAAAATGTTCTTCAAGGTTTGCACAAATTTTTAAATTTTTTTTGATGAAGCTATTTTACGTTTTCTTCTTTTTTTTTAAATAATTTAACAATGTTCCAGGGGAGTGGAAAAGGGTGCAAAAATCTTATTTATTATTTTTTCACACCCTACAATGTTGTTTCAAAATTTTTGCAATTTTTGTCCAACTGTTCACTTTTAAAGTCCTTAATGACTGGCCTAGCCTAGGAAAATTCATAATTGTAATAATGTATTGGGTATTACCACAAAGTAAATGGCTTATATGATGTCTAATGAAATGTCATATAATCTGCAATAATGGCCCCAAGTGTAAAATTACAGAATTAATTCAAGATCTGTTTCAGGAGACGATTCACCGTTGAAAATGGTACGGTATCGAGGACTTAGTCGAGCACTTGTTTTGTGAATGGATCCGACGATGTTCTCGATTTTGTCACTGGTCACTATACCTAAAATCAAGTTAATAATTCTCGGATAAATACCAATGATTCGCATAAATCTGTTTTACATCATCTGGAAAGTTTTACTTGCTACAGCCCACATGGGAGTATTGTAGGTGAGTATCAAATGAGCAAAAGTTTTATAGATTGTAATTTTCTTTTTTTCAGTTTAATTTTGTTCGAATAAATGAGTGTATATGGCAGTGTTAGTGTGTGAGTGACCAGGAATATTGTGATGATGGAAAGTGGATGTGATCGAGTGGTAATCCTTTTGAAAGCCCCTCCGGAATGTCAATGACAGAAGAATGACTTTAACGAAGAATTGTCATCAAGGTAAGTGGTAGGATTAGGTTGCCACAATTTTACCACTTTTAGGTTGTAATTTTTATCAGAGTAGGGTAGACTGGGTACGGTTGTGACAATTTTGGTTTGATCGCCAATAATTTTGTTAATTTATTAGTTAGCTGCGAGAAAAGTAATTTAAATCTTAATTTGTACTTTTGTCTACGTAAAAATACCAAAATGTTGTTCCTAAATACGCTGTATTAGTTATAGGATCAAATTTAAAAAAATGAGAAAGTCTCACAACCGACTACATCCCAAGGACGCTTGTGACAGTGGTTGGGGTCAGTAGTGACAAACATACTCAGAAATGGTTTGTAATTACTTTTATTGTTAGAAATATGTAACATACACAACATAACTGTCTTCTATAAAAAGTTAACATTCATAATAATTAAAGTAAATGAACTTAAATCTACGATCACTTCTATTCTTACAATTAATAATGCACTGCAACATCTAATGTTATTATAACCATCTTTAAAATCAGTCAAAAAAAATGTTTTGTTTATCAGTCGAAATTACCGTAACTATGACATGCTTAACAAATATTCATGGACTGCAACATTTAGGGCCGGTTCCGCCAACTCTGATTAAATCGATGTTTAACTAATCACGGTTAATGGTTAATCATGATTAGTTGACCAACATTAATGACAAAGCGTTCCACCAAGCGTTTATTATCTTTGATTAGTTGACTGCTTTTACTTCGAGTATACTCGGTAATAATTTTGCAAAGGCTGTTCTGATTGGTTGATATATACATACTAATGATTTCATCCCATTGAATATTTATTGCTGCATCATCTGGGGGGCAAAGGTTCTGCAGCAAGTCGTGCTTTATTATGCAAGACTGCAGTTGCCACTATTACTGGTAAAACATTTCTTTGTTGAAAACGCATTCCTGTTGCTAAACATGGAAATCTACGTTTCCAAATGCCAAATGTTCTTTCAATAACGCAACGAGTTCTTAGTTGCGACTCGTTAAAAACATTTTCAGCATTTGTTTGAAGGTCTAATAATGGCGTTATTAAATATGGTTTTACTGCATAACCACTATTGCCTAAGATTAAACTGTTGCCAAATTCATTATCTTCCAGACGTACTTGCAATCGAGAATTGTTTAATATCGTGGAATCATGAGTTCCTCCAGGCCAGCGTGCAACAAACAATGTTTGATATTTTTAAATGAACATCACATGTAGCTTGCACGTTAATAGAAAAATAACCTCTTCTATTTCTAAACACTTCAACATTCTTCCATCCGAATGATTGAACTTTAATATGTGTGCAATCCAGTACTACAATAACTCTTGGAAATCGAGCAATTTCTAAAAATCTATTTGTTCAGATGTTATTTCTGCTGGTGTGGTAAGAAGCTTTATATAAGTTGGTCGCAACCTGGCAATAGCCCTTGTTACCCGATGAACAATTCGATGTCTGCTGGTTTTACTGACTCCTGCAAAGTCGCTCATTGCAAGCAGATGCGATTCTGTAGCATAATATCGCAAAGCAAGCAGAAGTTGCTTTTTTGTAAATTTCGTAAAAGTCGGGTCTTGCATTTATCTCTCGCAGTCTTCTATACACTACATTCACAATATCTTCATCATCTGAAGAAGTAAAGATATTATTGTAAAATATTATTGTAAATAAGGTCCTCCAGGTTGGGGGTTCTACCGACGGGCTGGCTCCTCGTCGTAGGTAAAAAATGTAAAATGCTCACAAACCAAACGCCAATTCGCTAGGTTGGTAGTTTAGTATCGGACAACGTCGCAAGACGTTTAAAACCGACTTATTTCTTCTTCATTATTGTAAATGATATCAAAAAATAATCGCTTTTTCGGTTTATTTTTTAGGCTATGTATGTTCAAAATGTCAACATCACAGAACAAACTATTTACAATGGTCAACATTTATTCTATTGAAACAAAACAAATGCGCCGGTCATTAACCGTGGTTAAACTCGTCTAATGGCTCAAAATCGAGCGATTAGTTCGAACGCTGTTTTTCATTTAACCGTGATTAACTCCAACTAATCATGATTAATGTATTTAATCAGTGTTGGTGGAACCGGCCCTTAATGTTATTATAGTAACAGTCTTGTTAGAATTAGTCAAAACGTTAACTAAACTTAAAAAACCGTAACTATGACAACATGCTTAACAAATATTCATAAACTGGTAACATCTAACGTTATTATAACAACCTTCATTCAAAACGTTAACTAAACTTAAATTAACTGTAGGTAACTGGAATAGCTATTTTCGATACTAGTTAGGAAAACTAAGATTTTTCCATACGAGGCTGAATTTTGCGCACGAGGCCGAAGGCCGAGTTCGTGAACATAAAGCTGAGTATGGAGAAATAGTTTTCCGCTAGTATCGAACAATAGTTTGTCTAATGATGTTTCGAAAAAGAACCAATTCCCGATTTTTCGCACATAATAACTATCGACAGATGGCGTGAAGGTTGCAAGTCTTTGGTCAAGTTTGTCTCTGTGGTATCGATAAACCGAAGTTTATCGTAAATTCTTTAGTTTATATTTTTGTAATTCGTGCTTTTAGAATTATTGTAAAATGTTGGATTCATCCGTTTTTTTTTTTAATTTATGTTTACTACTCTACTAACCTAGAGAGAACAGATTAGGTTAGGTTAGGTTAGGTTTTTAATTTATGTTTAATACTCTACTCCGTCCGAGTAATATCAACAACTTTTCGATTTTTTGGGGGTAATATCCGACAAAATTCACGATCTCAGATAAGTATCGATAGATGGCGTGAAGGTTGCAAATCATTTGTCATGTTATTAATAACCTAAGCGATAAACATGTGTTCACCCGAACGGATGAAGAGGAGGTGAATTAGGTGAACGGGCTAAGGAGAGGACTCTAGTTTGGCGGGGCTAGGTTCGATCCCCAACCCGGCCACAAAATTTATCCGACTCCGTGGTTCGGATTCCACGTAAAGCTGTAGGTCCCACAGGTTAACACAGCCAGGACTTAGCTTCGCGCTAATTTTCAGAGGTACGTTTCAATAAAAATCATCCGACGTAACGTTGCGGGCAAGCCCGCAACCTTACTCTTCAAGTCTGCGAAGATATGGGGCAACAGCCCTGGTGCTTCGCACCAGACCAGAATAAATGATGAACGGATGAACCCCTTCTAACTATCTAACTATCGATAGATGGCGTGAAGGTTGCAAATCTTTTGTCATGTTATTAATAACCTAACCGATAAACATGCGTTCACCCGAACGGATGAACCCGTTTGTGTGAATTTCAGTGTGGAATTTCAGTGCGGAAAAGTAATTACTTTTCCACACTAGTGCGGGAAAGTAATTTCAGTGCGGAAAAGTAATTACTTTTCCGCACTGGCGGAAAAGTAATTACTTTTCCGCACTGAAATTTGTACTTTTCCAAACAATGCGGGAAAGTAGTGCCTTTCCAAACTCAATTGGATATCACAAAGTACCACTTTTCGAAACAGAATTAGACAAAAAGTTTTACTAAATTGTAACAAAGACTTTTTAAAATATAAAGATTATGATCTTGGTACTCGGATTCTAATTCTTCTTTGATGAACTCCGGGGCCATGTATGGGGTACCCTTCATGACTAATTTAATTGTCCTGTCTTCCTTGAACCCGTTCAAGCAACTTGTTGGATTGGTATGGTTTGGAATTCTGTTTCCATGTTGATAGGTGGAGGTATAGTAGAAGAAGAAGTAGATTTAGCGGAAGGATTTGAGACTACGTCCATGAGATCGTTGTTAGCCATGGCCAAGGAGGCTTGTAGAATGGTGTTTTTCTTGGTTTGTAACGGGTGAGAAGGTTTACCTGTTACTTGCCGGTTCTTTTTTGGTGCTGTGCTTTTCCTTTTATGAAAAGCGCGCTTTCGATGTAGTTCTGTCACTGGTTTTGTTTTTACAGTTATAGCAGGCGGACTCATATACGACACGTCTATCTCGCACCAACGCTGTGGTGCGAATCGCAAAATTTTTCTTTTTCTTTTAAAACAACTATTAAAATTTAATATTTACAAACAATTTCTGCAACATACACATCAATTTACAAATATACACTATTTACAAAAGGCGTCCAGGTTACAGTTGTTGGTTTCGTGAAAGGTCCGCTGTTCCCACTGCGACGGCAGTATTCCAGCAGGAGTGGAGTGGTGGTGTTACTGGAGGTCTTCCCAATGAATTTTCCTGGAAAAGAGTGTAAAAACCAGGCTCCATGATTAATGTGTGTAGGGGTGTTATAAGTAATTTAAAACATGATGTATTAATCTGTGTTTAATTTTCCTGAAGGGCATATTATGTTTTCTAATTGTGTTGATGTGGGCTGTACTTGGGTTCCGCCTGACCGTGTTTTCGAAAAATCCTATTGCGGTGCGATGAATGTGGGTTGAAATAAGTGGAATGTCTGCATTTACGTGTAGATCGTGAATTGCTGTGTGTCTGGGGGCCCCGGTGATCAGCCGGAGGCACTTGTTTTGGAGTACTTGGATGGCCTTGATATTTGAGCGAGCCGCTTTGCTCCAGACGGGGGAGGCAAATAGGAGAATGGGTCGGATCATTGACTTATAAATTAGGAGACGGAGTTTTGGATTTAATTTGTTTTTGGAGTTTAGGAGGGGGTACAGGGCATGCCTTGCACGAGTAGCTTGTTTGATTTTATGGTCGATGTGTGGTCTGAAGGTGAGTCGTTGGTCCAGAAGGACCCCTAGGTATTTAGTCGTGGTGGAATTTTCAATTTGGGTATTGTTAACTGTCAGTATTTTCGTGGTTGGGTCTCGTCGATGGGTGAATGTGGTGATGGTCGTCTTGGAGTCATTGACTTTCAGACGCCAGTCGTCGCAGTAGTCTAAAAAAGGTAGCTAGAAATTAAGGTGGGCCTGTACGACGAAGGTTTCTCGGGTGGCTTGTTGCCCTTCCGGATTAGCACTAACCTGGCGGTCTTCCAGTCGGCAGGAAATTCGCCTTTTGCCAGACAATCGTTGAAGACGCTCAGGAAGTGCTCGGGGCATTTTAAAGCCGCAGTTCTCACTATCCTGCCCGGGATACCATCCGGGCCGGGTGCCTTATCAGAGGGGACCTTCTCCGCCGCCGCTATTAGTTCTTCAACGGTAAACGGGTTGAAGGCCCCCTGTGTCTCTTCATCTCGGGGGACGTCCATTTTATCCTCAGCTGTTATAGGATGTGTTGGGAATAAGTGTTCGACTATGTCTCTTACCTTGTCAGGAGACAGTCCGTGTCCTTTCCTGCCGCGCAATTTATTGCGCACGATTTTATAGGGAAGTCCCCACGGATCTTTGTCCAGAAGGTCCTTCCAGCATTTCCGCTTGCTTCTATCGATCATGATCTTTCTTTGCTTTCCGGTGGCTGCGTTGGGCTTCGGATCTTTCCGCGGTGCCGGCAGCCGCCTTCTGGACTTTCCGTCTGAGCCGTGTCGCCTCCCTCCTGGCCTCCGCGATGTCGGGCGTCCACCAATGGACCGGGGGCCTGTGGGAGGGTGTTCTTCGGGGCATGCATTTATCGCACACCCGGCTCAGCATCTGGACTAATTCCTCGGCCTCCCGTATCGGGGGGGTATTCTTTTCGGCGGCGACTAGATCTTCTTTATTTAGTTTTCTAGAGGCCCATCTTTTTTGGGGTCTAGTTGGCTTGGGCTTTAGGTTTTGAGGCCCCTCCACACAGAAGAAGATGTACCTATGGTCGCTGTGGTTCTCTATATAGAGGACCGCCCATTCGGTAACCCTGTGGAGGTTGGAGCTGGTTGCAAGAGTGATGTCCATTATGGACCCAGCTCCCCTGCCATCAAAAGTGGGCTAATTTCCCACGTTGGCGACGCCGAGGTTCATTTCGCTCAAGATGTCGGCGAGCGTTTCCCCCCGGCTATCGCTTTCCAACGAACCCCATTCAGGAGACTTTGCATTAAAGTCGCCGCCCACCAGCACCATCCTTTTTACGCCGCTTACGCTGCCCCTCAGCGACTCCAGCTGTCCGGCAAAGGTGTCGAGGCTGTCCGAAGGGGAATAGTAACAACTATAATAGGTGACCCCTCACCCGTTCCGCTGCTTCTGACGCCCTTTGTTGTTGATGGCAGGTAGATGGCCGCCCTGCCTGTGACGTCTCTCAGAATGTCTTTTGAGGCTGCGAGATTTGGCTCAGAGAGTAGCGCCAGATCGAGCCGCATGCTCCTGACTGTAGCGGTCAGGAGGTCATATGCGTTCCTCGAGGTTCAGGTTTGCCTGTAGACAGCGGAGCCGCGACCCACTTGGGGGAGTAACTTGGCTCCCCCACCGCGTCTTTGTCTTTAGTTTAAAGACTTTTAGTTTTTGTTGTTTGTGGGCGCAGGAACTTGTCCTGTGCCTCGCGGTTTTTTTTGGGTCGCTATAGTTCTCTGTGAGGCTATGCGGTAAGCGACGCTCGCTAGGTCCTCTTCGGGGGATGACGCCACGCCGATCTCCCTGAGGTAAGCCGTATACAGGCTCTTCAGCTTGGCGTAATCCGTGGGGAGTCCCTCGCCGTTGATGTCGCATGCGAGGCTCACCCTGTTTATACCGTCGACCTGATGTTCATCTGGCTTATTATGAAAATAAGCCAGGTATTGTCTTACATATATTGTCTCGCGTCCGCTTTTCTCGTAATCGATCGAGCTGATAGCGGCCGCCTTCTTCTGCTTGTCTCGTAAGTTTTGCCACAGGTGGCTCGATGAGTCCCCCTTCAGTCGTTTTGGGGGGTGGAGGAGAGAGCGTGACGTTCTCATCGAACCTACCTTCCTTAGCCGATTTGATAGCTTCGGCGTCGCTGCCGATGGCAATGGCACTATTGGTCTTTCGGACCGCGCCCGTTTCTCCGGATAGTCCTTTGTTTGGCGGATTTTGTACCTTTTTCCCATTTTGTTGTATTTCTGTGCTAAATTAGCACGCCTTTCCGTAACAGTTCTCGTGGAGCTTTGAGGCGAACTCCTTGATGGTGTCCATCGGTGTTCCCGCCTTGAAGAGGACCTCCATGACTGCAGCCAATTTGGCAGCGAAGTCGGTTGGGTCGATGCGGGGTTGCTCTTCTGCAGCAGGCGGAGTGTCGGGTCCGATTTCCTCGAGGGTGACCTCGGGGGATCTCGCCCGTATCTCTTCTGCTGGGATCAGGTTTGTCCGCTGGGTAGTAGGAGGGGAGCGCGAGGAGGAGACGCACGATGCGTAGGATTTGTTGGGTTGCGACCTGTGGGGTGGGAACTTGCCTCTTGGACCTTCTTTTCTGTAATTAAATTGGTTAGTGTCGTTGTTTAACCTATATCTTCTTGGGCAGCGCGAGCAGCCCTGGTAGCTAGCGGGGTGTTGACCATCGCAGTTGGCGCAGGTTGCCTTCACGTTCCTGGGTCTGGTGCATTCCGATGTCATGTGCTCTTGTCCGCACTTGACGCACCTGGGGGTTGAGTTGCAGCCCCTTTGGGCGTGCCCGAACTGCTGACACCTGAAGCACTGGTTGCTTTTCGCCTTCTTGTGCGGGGACTCGACTACGACGTTGAGTCCCGCCACTTGCTTCAGGTTGAAGATCTCTCTGTTACGGTCATCCTTGGGAAGGGTAACCATAATCAGGGGCATCGGCTTCTTGGAGCGGCGGTTTTTCATGCGGGCGACCTGCGAACATACGAAGCCCTGATTAGTTAAGTCATTACTTACATAATCGATTCCGATGTCCGGCTGCACCCCCCTGATGACCGCCTTCAACGGTACCTCGTCCCTAATCTCGTGGGTGTAGAACCCACCCTTGCTAGGGTCGAGGGTCTCCGTCATGACCTTCCTCATGGCGCGGTGGTCCTCGATGGTCGCTGGGTAAATGGCTACACCTAGCTTGACGTTCCAAGCCTTGGTGTAGCTTATCTTCTTCAAGGTCAGGATGGCCTGAAGGGCTGGCCACTGACCGGGTTCCCGAAGAGTGATGGGTGGGATGCGCCGTGTCTTGGTGGTGTCAGTCTCCATCTCGTCGGGGCTTTCTTCAGTGACGGGTACCTGAGAGGTTGGAGGGGAAGTGGGAGGAGGAGGATTTGGCGCGCGTCTCTTCTTGAAGATCTTCTTCTTGGATGGTGGTCGTCCCTCTTCGGAATCGGAGGGACACGACGTGCTGATGGTCTCCATCGGCCTCTTTTTTATTCCCACCGTAATCCCAAGCGAAGTGCTTGGTGGTGGTGCGTCGTCTTCGGTGGGGAAGTTATTTGGATTTTTTTTCTGCCGGCGGCTTCTGCTTTCTGTTCTCTTCGTCGGAAGAGGAGGAGCTGGTGGACAGCTGTCTCTTTGGGGTGGGGTCTTGCATAAACTCCATTTCTTAAGTCTCCGGCATGGTAGGAGACGGTACCATCGAGGTTACTTCTGGAGCAGGCTGTGGTGGAAGAGTGTTTGCAGACCTGGTACAACTCCTGTGATCGTTTCCCCAGGTGGAGACGGACCTGGGGCAGCGTTCCAAGTGGAGACGGATTTGGTGCCGCTGCTGCGATCTTGACCTCATGTGGAGATGGATCTGAGGGCAGCACTCTAGGTGGAGACGGACCTAGGGTAACGGCTGCGATAGCCTCTGGAGTAGGGAACCTGGTCGCTTCTTGGGGTCGCTGACTAGCGCGGAGCAGTAGGAGATGGGAAGTGGTTTGGGAGGGCCTTGTGAGTCGCGTGGAGGTTTAGTCGACTGTCTTCTTGTTCTTATTCTTATTTGGTGGCCTTACCTTGGCTGCTTTTTGAGCGGCAGCTGCTCTAGCTTCGGTGGCTGCAAACCGTTCCCGAGGTGTAAGTCCGTTGGTTGGAGGGTGGACGGGGGTTCTAAGAAGAGGCTGGGGGTAGCTTCTACCATTGCCGTAGCGGGGGTACAGGTCACGCTCAACGATGGTGTGGTACTTCGGCGGTGGCTTGGTCACTACGGTGGGAAGAGCGGTGCGTTGGGCTTTTCTTCCGGCGATGATTGCCAGTCGAATCTCTTCCGTTTTTCACGGGCGATCTTGTCTTGAAGTTCTTTCTGGGCCTTCGCAATGGCCTTTCTCATCACCTGGTATTGCTTCTTGGAACGAGTGTTGATGAACTCGTCCCCGTTGTCGTCAGAGATCTGAATGTACGATTGGGCGTCGTCGTCATCATCCATCGGGGTTTGGGGGTCGCTAACTTCGGCTGCAGGGGTGACTGAGAGAGCTTCAGTCACTTACAGATCCAACATCTGCTGGGTGGCGCCGGCGATTTGCTCGTTGGTCGTCGCAATAACGGCCTTGAGCTCCTTGATGCGGTTGGCAACAAAAACGGGGTCCATGGCTTTTATTTTAGGGAAAGTTTAAGCGTTTCTGTCTCAAGGTGTTGAAAGGAGGGCGGAAATGTCTCTGGAACGGGTTTAAACACAACACACAATAATGGGGACAAAATAATAGTTATACAACTTGGAGTAATAAAACACAGTTGGTACTTTATTTTTAATAGCTCGCTTGTGTAATAACACTGGAAGATTGAAATGAAATTCAAACACTTGTGAATATTTGAGTGGAGGGCAATGACACTAAAAAAATTTTAATTTAATGCAAGGGACGGTAACTGCAAAAAATTAGGTCGCTTGGGTGTAAAACACGTCGACCAATGAGACTAACCTCTTCTGTTGATTGGTGAGGTGGGCGAAGCCTGTGCACACAAATTCGGATACACTAGTAAGTGAGCGGTCGTCGTTAAACAAGCACTTCGAACTTACAGCACCATTTGGCCACTACAACACTTCCACACAACACTTTACACTGCTGAAATAAACTTTTACAAGATTAGTTTTAGCAAGAAGTCTCGCTGTTTTAAATATAAATTTAGAAAGCAAGTTAATAAATTTATATTTGTCGCTTTGGAACTCTGAATTAAAAATTCGGGAGCGCTTTGAGAGTACGTGGGTTTGCTTTGAAAGATCAAAAAATCAAAGCATCAGGTCTTCTTCGGTTTTGGTCGTGACAATCATGTTGAGATCGTCGGCAAAACCGACCTGCTCAACTCCCGGCGGCAAGGGGCGCCTCAGAACTTTGTCATAGTGGACGTTCCAGAGTTTTGGGCCGATAACCGAGCCCTGTGGCACTCCACTCGTAGGTTGGATAGATGTTTTAAGAAAGTGTTCGTCCACTAGAAGGACTATATCTGAGAAGTAGTCCATGACGAAGTTGATGAGATAGCCCGAGACCCCCCCACTTCACCAGTTCTTCAACCATCTCTTTCCATTTAGCGGAGTTGAAGGCGTTTTGGACGTCGAATGTGATCAAAGCACACATCCTTCTCGTCCGCCACGTGCCTTTGCGAGCCGATCTGGCCGCCTCCGCAATTCTCAACAGGGCGTCTATGGTGGATCTACCCTTAGTGAAGCCGTACTGGTTGGGATTCAACCCGCCTCTGTCCTCGATTTCCTGGGCAAGCCTGGAGAGAAGCAGCCTTTCGTATAGCTTTGCAATGTTGTTAATTAAGCATATTGGCCTGTAAGAGTTGGGCAGGTCCAATGGCTTGCTCCCCTTCCTGACCAGCACCAGTTTAGCCGTCTTCCAAGCGTTAGGAAGAGCACCTTCCCTGAAGCATCTGTTGATTACCCCCAGGACGGCCTCCGGGTTCTCTTCGACCAAAGCTTTGAAGGGCTTTGTGGGAATCCCATCTGGGCCCGGCGCCTTTTAAATCATCCAAATGCTTTTGTTGTGATTGTATACTCAAATTAGTTTTATAAGGATTAATATTACTTATAATTAAAGAATTTTCAAAAGTAAAATTACTGAACGTATTTACAAAAACGTTATCACCAATTATTATTTTACAATTATTTTTTGATGAAACCAAGACATTGTCAATAATTTCATAATTATAAACATTATTTTTGCATTCTTCAGCAAGACGAAAACGATTTTTACATGAAACTAAAATTTTTCCATTTTGGAGTTGTGTGAAAAGTTTGTAATTGTTATTAGCCATTGCAATGGTGCAGTTTTTGAAATCTGTAAATGAACACTCACTAATTCGCGGTTTTTCGAAACAAACAATTTGATTTACAATCACTTTGCACTTTTCGTTGGTCCAGATCTCTCTTCTTGTACCTTGTAGATGATATTTGCCTGGTGGTATCAGCACATTGTTTTGTTTGTCAGGAATTGGATAAATTCTGGTATATTGGAATGGTGAGGAATCGAGGATAGGTATTTTTAAAATACATGTAATAATATCTTTTGTTGAAACGATTTGAAATTTTGAAAATTCTAAAATTTTGAAAGCATGTATGGTATCCAATTCAAGTAGTTCTGTTCTTTTATAAATTAATTTTAAATGATTAACAATTTCTTGTAATTCAGAGTCAGAAATGATTTCCAAATTAGTTATTTCAGAAAAAGCTAATGATACGCTTCTTTCAATACTCCGGAGAGCGTTTCATAATTTTAAACTTATGAAATTGTAACATTCAACTACCAGTAGGTTGTACAGAAGATTTTTTACGTCCTTGAAGGTCCTTTGAATATAAACGGAAATTTATAGTTGAGAAGAGGTCTAAGTAATAATCTACAAGTAGATATTAAATTTATACTTCTTATACAGAATTTATAACACAACAGTAATAAATATAGTCAGGACCGTCATCAGGATTCAAAGTTTATTGAAATAATTAGCAAACAAATTATAAAATCAAAAGACACCTTATCG
Organism: Rhagonycha fulva; assembly: GCA_905340355.1. Taxonomy (NCBI): domain Eukaryota; kingdom Metazoa; phylum Arthropoda; class Insecta; order Coleoptera; family Cantharidae; genus Rhagonycha; species Rhagonycha fulva. Next base: position 17,726,449 of record HG996554.1, on the reverse strand, counting down.
GATTACATGTTTCAATCTCATCCACGATTCTACTCGTGAAGCTGAAATCATGTTTTTTTGAAGAATTGGTAAGTAACTTATATTTTGTAACATGCTAAATGCATGCTACAGGTTAAGCCCTCCGCTTCAAGCTTAACACGGCTTTATTTAAACGTCAGGTATGAACGCACTCTAGCATCGAGAACCCTGGCGGTGATATTAAGTACGAAGCGCGAAAACAGCGAGCGAGTCTAACAGCGTCTTTCAGAACAACCTGTCGATGTAGAATTTTAGTTTAAAAATCCACCAGCGGATTTGACTATTATTTGAAAACCAATTTGATGACTCTGTGTTCCGACAGTGGTGTTGACTACTGTAATCACCCAATTACTTACTGTTTGCGTCGAAGAGCTGGTGAGAATTTTCTATTTTGAAGACCACATGTTGAATTGGATTTGCACATCTGGGTCAACCATTTTGGGAATTTTTCATCATCTCGCTTCAACCCTTAGTTTGGAGGCGTGTGAACAATTCGACTGAATATCTGCCGATGTCAAATTACTACCATCTTTCGCAAGAATTCGTCGTAGTGGAGCCCTGCACAGTAACTATAGTATCTGAACTTTTACTTTTCCCTGATAAGCCAGTAGTTTTGTTTGCTAGTCAAATATTGTTAAATCGAACTGTGGTAGCTTTGTGTTTTATCCAAAGAACCGCAGTGACATATTGTATGCTATTTGTGTGGTTGATTTTTTGATTTATCTTTTAGACTCGCAGTGGCCACTTCGACCAGATCGATTGCAATCATCCATCTTTATAGAGTATCTAGGGGTAAGTCAATTAATCTCTATACAAATTGGTACTACGATTGTCATTTTGTGCGAGTTGATTCACTTTTTGAACGATCGATTGATCGTACACTGCCATAGTCTTGATTTGATAGTTTTTGACGAAGCAGGCTACGCAATAGGCTTTATTGTTAATTCCTTTTGTGCAGAAGATACAATTGCTGTCGCAGTAAGCTCAATATCAAGTTCGACGTTTCGACCATCTACGGTGCAACGTGTGTTGCCTATATTAGTGCTGTTATCAGTAAACTTTATATCTGTATTCTCATATTTCTTTTCATACCGTGGAATAAATCTCTTTACACCCTTCCTATTGTTTTATTCTACGGTTGGCGCCCGAATTCTTTCTTTCAGGATACTAGTCAGCAATCCAGCGAAACAAGGACCAAACCAAGCTCATCCCCTGAGTGTCATCTCATTGCCTTCGACTGACTATCTGCTGCGTGTAATTCCATCTACGAGCTGTTTAGGGTCGTTGTACTCCAACTGGTGCTACAATTTTCATAAAAAACCAGTACTTTAATACCCTTATTATTCCAATGTTGTCAATTGTTATTTGTCTGTTGGAGACATCAATAATTATTCTAAATCTATCAATGAGGTCTATACCCATTATACAACCCATTTGCAAGCCTTTAATAATCAAAATATTGTCCTCAACTGCATGATTCCCAATTTTGATCAAAACAACAGCACTTTTGTTAATTTGTGCAAACCTTTTGTTATTGGCAGTTACTAAATTCATTTGTTTTGACCTAATTATTTGCGTCTTAAATTGTTCAGGGTTACTTTCTATTAATTCTTGTGATATCAAAGACAGCTCAGCACCTGTGTCTATAAGGCAAGTGAATAGAACACAATTAATCAAAACCTTAATAAATGGAAAGTGGCTTTGTTATCAGCTTCCGATAACTGATTATCATCACACGCGATGAACTCTCTAGGGTGTTGGTAGGAATTCACCCGTGTAAATCCTGAACTGTCTATACCTAAAAATTTGTAGTGCTCACTCCCTCAACTGCATCATTTGACTCGCTCGTGATGGCATTTACTTGAGCATTTCTCACACCATCTTGCCTTTCCTGAGACCTATTGTATTCAGGACGTGTGTCCTGAATGTTTTCTGAAACGTTTCCTGCCCTCCCGCTGCAGTCCTTGGTTTATTGTAGATGGTGTAGTCTTGTATTTTAGTAGGTTTACGTCTGTTGAGTTTGGTTTCTTGTATGAAAATGATGTCGGGTTTTAAGTCTTGTATTAGGGTCGCTAGCTCATGCATTTTGCTATATAGTCCACCGCTGTTCCATGAGATCAAAGTTAATTTGGTTAATCTACACATTGTATTTGGTAGCCACCTCGAACACTATGTTTAATTTGGTCAGGGAGTCGGTGACTCCAGTGAGGCGGCTTTTAAGTTCGCGCACCATTTGAAGCATGATTGGAATGTTTAATAATTTGTCCAAGTCTTTGATCTCTTGGAACAGGGTGGTGAGGTCGTCGGAGTTGGAATTTGGTGCGGCAGGAGTGGAGTCGAGGTTGACTTCGACTCTTTTGGATAAAAATTGTGGATTCTGGGGACGGTACGGAAGGGCAGGGAAGGCTGTTTGGTTATTTAAATTAATTTCGGGGGCGGCGGCTGTGTGGGTGAGGGGTGCATGACGCTTAGCTTTTGCACTAACCTTAACTGAATAATCCACGTACTTGGGGCATAGACTCCAATTTGCTGCGTGATCCCCGCCGCAGTTGCAGCAGCGGACCTTGTCGTCCTGGACCGTCTTGGAGCATTGGGATGTTGGGTGATCGCCAGTACATTTTACGCATCGTGGGTTGACGTTGCAGTGCGAGGAGCCGTGGCCGAAATTTTGGCACCTAAAACATTGTAGTAGGTGCGTTTTCTGGTTCAGCTCCTCGAACCGGACGATGATTGGACCAATGTTTCGGACTTGTTTTATCTGCTGGAGGGTTGTGCCTGGTGCGAAGTTTATCAGGAAAGACGAGGTGAGATCCCGGTATTTATTCTTTAGTTGCGTGATTTTTAGGATCTTGATTGCATATTCGTTTGCGAGCTCCTCCTCGATGTACTCTGTTGCCATGAAGGGGGAACTCTTCATGACAAGCTTTATTGTCCTGTCCTCCTTAAACCCGTAGGTATACCCTTGTATACCTCCCGGGATAAGGAGGGTGTTATTTAGGGCTTCATGATCGTCTCTCGAGGCAGCATAAATCCATGTTTGCCCCCGAATGTGTTGGATGCGGATTTGTTCCTTGACGAGGGGCTTGATGTTGTTCATGAAAGTGCGTAAGTCATCGATTGGTGTGGACAACACAATCGGTGGAGGCCTGGAAGGTTTAGTGGTTGCGGTAGCTGTTGTCTGGGCCCCCTGGGGAACGGGTGGCCTGGCGCGCCTCGTCGAAGGAACAATCCTCCAAGTGGGGTAGGTGGTGGAGGTAGAGTCTCGGGTGCTTTTTCTAGTATCCCAAATCTGTTGTAAAGCGAGATGCCTGGAGCGATTTGTTGAATTGGAATGGTGTGGAATTCAGTTTTCATGTTGGTAGGCGGAGGTAGAATATCCGAAGATGTAGATTTAGTAGAAGATGTAGATTTAGTAGACGGATTTGAGATGACGTCCATGAGGTCATTGTTGGCCATCGCTAAGGAGGCTTGAAAAATGGTGTTTTTTTTGGTTTGTAACGGGTGAGAAGGTTCACCCGTTATTTGCCGGTTCTTTTTTGGTGCAGAGCTTTTCCTTTTGTGGAAAGTGCGCTTTCGATGTGTTTCGGACACTGGTTTAGTTTTCACAGTAATAGCGGGCGGACTCATAAAAGACACGTCTTTCTCGCACCAACGCTGTGGTGCAAATGAAATTTTAAGCAAAGTCGCTCGGGATTGGTGAAGAGGTGGTGAATTAGGTGACGGGCTAAGGAGAGGACTCTAGTTTGGCGGGGCTAGGTTCGATTCCCATGTAGCATGTAGCATCACATAGCAAAAGAGCTATTACGGGCTACGCCCGCTTATTTTCGAAAATCGAGTAATTCGACCAATAGCAATGCGAATTTTGGGGATTTCAAACCCGAAAGGCGTTGAGCCGGAACTTGATGTTGTAAGCGTATTGGGGAGGGTACCAAAAGGTCCCCCCGATTACTCTACCTCGAAACATTAGCGAGCTCACCGACGACACCAAAGCACACGTGCATTTATTTAAACAAAACAAAAAAAATTTTACAGCAATTTTACAAAGTTTACACAAATAAAAATTACAAAAAACTATAAAGTTTCGTCCTATCCCTAATCACGATAATCTTGAAATTATTTGAGTCTTGACATGGGAACCAATCAATCATGCTTGTGAGATCGATCTTGAGAGTTTTGGAAATACTAACCGAAAATTTCAAAATTGTCATCTTCTTCATCCGCGAAAAGGTTCATGATTGGTGCGTTTGAAGGAGGAACTTTTTGCGTTCCACGACCGGAGGTTTGATCTGGCTTGGTGATAATGTGTTTGGGTCTTGGCGTGAAGGGGAAGTCCAATGGGTCGTATTTTCCTAAGCCTTCGATTAGAGGATTTGAGGAGTGGGCGCAACCATCGTAGAGCTTAATGGCTTGCTCCTTGATGGTTTGTTCCACTGTCTTGGAGACCGTAGCCGCCCGAATTTGTCGGTTAGATACGCAGTATGGAGCAGCGAGAGCTTGACGGATGCACATCGCCTGGGTAGTTTCCAGGTTATGCATCTGGTGGTTGGAGATGAAACCCCATGCCGGCGCTGCATATGTTAGAATTGGGCTGATGATCGTTTTTACAATTCTCACCTTGGACTTTGGATGCAGCTTGCTTTTCGCGCCAATCAATGGTTGGAGTGCCCCTTTTAGCGCTCTTGCCTGCGTGTTTATTCTCGTGACGTGTTTGACCCAAGATAATCTGGAGTCCAGAGTGACTCCGAGGTACTTGACGGAGTCCCTCCAAGGGATTCGCGTGCCGTTCATTTCCACGACTTCGAACGGCTGTCGAGCATAGCGGCCAAACATAATCGCCTCGCTCTTGGATGGGTTTACGTCTAATCTCCAGAGTCGGTACCATGGATGAAGGAGCTTCAGGGCCTCACGAATGATCTTGATCACACGAGGACGGCTGGCCGACTTTGCAACAATCGCTACATCATCCGCGTATAGGGCCAGAAGGGTCTTTGGGAGGATCGGCATGTCTCGTTGAAAAAGACTGAAGAGCGTTGGGGAGAGTAGGGAGCCCCGCTAACATAGGTCTGGGGCTTGAACGGGTGCCATCGATTTTTACACAAAATTTGCGATCGTCGAGGTAAGATCCAATTAGGTGAACCAGTCCGGGTTTCATTCCGGACGTGAAAAGCTTGAAGAGAAGACCTGGAAGCCAGACTTTGTCAAAGGCCTTGGCGATGTCTAGAAGCACCGCCATGGCCTTTAGCTTCTTGCTAAATGCGTTTGTGATCTCTTCAACCACCCTGAGAATTTGGTGGGTGGTGGAGTGTTGCTTTCGGAAACCGAATTGTTCATTGGGGATAAGGTTAAGACGGTCAATCTCTTCATTTAATCTGGAGAGGATGATCCTCTCCACGATTTTGGCTAAGCCAGGGATAAGAGAGATGGGGCGGTAATTTTGTGGGATGGAGCTGCATTTACCGGGTTTAGGAATAACGACTATATTAGCCGTTTTCCATCGGGGCGGAAAGTATTTAAAACGAAGGATAGCGTTGGTAATCGCGGTGATGGCCGTGATCGCCTTTTTAGGAAGTCGTTTTAAAGCGATGTTAGGAATTTGGTCTTGGCCTGGGGCCTTCCTGGGAGATATGCTTTTTATCGCAGCCTCAATCTCTTCGAAAGACGCTGGTGTGATGGGGTCAGGGTCGGGTTCCAGCATTTTTTTGGCGACATATCCCTCCACCCTGGAGATGTGAGCCTGAAGGTCGAGATCGGATTGGGGGACGGGGTTAGGGGAGAATTGGCTTTGGAATGAGTCCGCAAACACTTCCACCTTCTCCTGAGGGGAGTAGGCGAAAGAGTTTGCAGTCTTGATGGGGGGAATAGGGGGGTTCGAACCTTTGAGAGCTTTGACCATTTGCCAAGCAGATCTGTCTTTAAAGGACAGGGACTCCAATTTCTCCGTCCATCTATCATCCCTGTAGGCAAGAAGTTCCTGTTTTAACTTGTTTTTAAGTTTTGCCGCCCGCGCGCAGTCGTCCGGGTGCCAAGATTGGCGAGCCCTTCGAATAGCTCTGCGCTTCTCGCGGATCAAATCGAGAAGATGCTGAGGGATTTTGGGTCGAGTGTGAGGGGCCGTATTTGTCTTTGTTGCACATTCCATTGAGAATTTGATTTTCTGCTCAAAAAGGTGAACGTAGTCGTCAAGATCCTGAGTGGAGTTTAGAATCGGGATTTTGCCCATACTTCTTCTGAGATGGTCAGTGAAGTAGGGCCAGGAAGTGCTTTTAGTGGTCTTTGTTTCAAGGGACTCATCAGGGTTGGAGTCTCCGAGGGTGACCAAGGAGGGTGACCCGGCCACAAAATTTATTCGACTCCGCGGTTCGGATTCCACGTAAAGCTGTAGGTCCCACAGGTTAACACAGCCAGGACTTAGCTTCGCGCTAATTTTCAGAGGTACGCCTCAATAAAAATCATCCGACGTAACGTTGCGGGCAAGCCCGCAACCTTACTCTTCAAGTCTGCGAAGACATGGGGCAACACCCCTGGTGCTTTGCACCAGACCAGAATAAATGAATTGGTGAATCAATTTATTCTATTGACAGTACGTGCACTTTCAACTGGTCTTAGCTTTGCGCAGAGCGGGGATAACATAAGCGACACTTGCATTGGGATGCAGCAACAATAATAATAATCTTTATTAACGGAGTACTTCCTTTTCAAATACAATAACAACAAAACAAATAACAATAAATAAAATAATAATAAAAGTAACAAACATATTAAAAGAAAGAAAAGAAAACAGGGTTACATGTTCAATGCAAGCCTTAATGAAGATTTAAATCCCGTCGGGGAGCTTGCGAAGAAGTCAACTTCAACCTTGTTGGCAAGATTCTGAAGCCTTGTAACGGGCGAATGCATTCCATAGCTAGTTCTGAGTGCCATGACTAAACCAATGCCTTCAAGTCAGCAATAACCCTATCAAGTTCAGGGTCATTAGGTCTTTTTGCACTGATGCCTTCTTCAGCAAGTGTCAAAGCTGCAACAATCTCTTGCCTAAATCCAGTCCCGCCAGCATTGATTAATTCTCTGCTCTTGCAGTACATTAACCTGGATGCTTCAGGCGTTCCGTTGGACCTGTACGAAGCAGCATAATATGAAAACATCACATCAAGATCAGTCGGATCTTTATTCTTCCTGTGCAACACGTCATCGGCTAACACGTGAGCAAAGAAAAATAGAAGGTGTATCGTCGGATTTTTCAATAGGAACGCACGAGGTATTAAAGCTGGGAAGAAAGTGCATAAAAGACACCTTGACACGGTTGTTGCAGGTAAGAACCCTAAATCCTACATAGTGAAGAGTGCTTTTGCATGGTTAAAGTGGAAGAGGTTGCAAATTTTGTATGGAAAGCAAGCTGCCATACGGGGAATTGTCACAACATTTGGCATCAATTGTGCCATTACACTCCTTTGTGTTGTGTCAATGTTATATTTAGCCTTTAGAGTGTGAAGTATCACTGATAGATCGTCTGTTGACTTAGCATCATACTTAGTCCAGACAGAACCCCTATTAGCAAAGATGTAAATGAGAAAAGAGACATCCTGGAGAAGAGACTCTTGATTGGAGTACCTGAATGTTTTCTTCTCTCCATTTATAGTCACCTCAGTCTCATGCCATTGGCTCTATTCAAAGCAGTGTAGGCATCAGCATTTGCTTTCATGACACCTATCAGCTTTTTAATACAAAACCTTGATACTGAGAGATGGATTTCCATATGTCATATTGATCCAAGTCATCTGTTACAATGGGACTAAGACATTCTGGAGTCAACCATGCACTAATTCCAGGATCCTCTCTAAGAAAATCAAAAACACCAACCCAATAGTCAGGCCATGCTTCTTGAGCTGGATGGACCACTCTGAAGTGATCCTCACCCATGGCTGGATTGAATCACAGACACAATAATTCTTCTGATAACTGAGGATTGTATGGAAAAACAATTAAAGCAAGAACAACAGCTAGTAGCCTTTGCTCTTCACTTAAATGTATGTTTTGCCCAAGGGGGATCAACCAATGATACGGATCAATCTGTAAGCAATCAAACTTAAAGCCTACTTTAAAACAATTGGTCAAACACTAAAATATTAGAAAAACTAACTCTAAAACTGCAAAATGACTATCTTTACAGTAAAACAATTCTATGATGAAACCTAAAACTAACTTAAAAAAACCTTAAAGTTTAAAAACTAACGAACTAACTAAATTAATAAAACTAAATACTAAGCCTTAGTGGCAAAAAAACTTCCTACTAGGAAAACTAAGCAATGAAATTAGTTAGAATGCTTAGAACTTGAGAACAACTCTTTTAGCTCAAGCGAAAATTAAAAATCACTTCTTCGGATCTAAAGAAACAAAAGCACAATGCAACTCTTATGTTAGATGCAACTTGAATTTTCTCTTTGTGGCCGACAATGTGTGTAAGCATGTGTGAAGAAACAGTGCACTCCGAACGAAAATCATGGTTTTCAACCTTAAATGTGAGGGAAAAATGGCTTAAAGCGCCCGAGCTCAGCGAGGAGTGCTTTAAGTCGATTTTTCCTTGCACAACCACCTTTCCGAATAGTACATGTGCAGGAAAAATGGCTTAAAGCGCCCGAGCGCAGCGAGGAGTGCTTCAAGTCGATTTTTCTTTGCACAACTACTCTGCGTTAAAAATCCACTCTCACGAGTTTCACCCTTCAAAGATCCACCATTTCCTTAATCCACGGGCCTAGGAATATTTTTAAATTAGTTGTCGTTTTCATCAAAATGGCTCGAAGCGCCCGAAGGGTGCTGAGAGTCAATTTTGATGAAAACCACCCTCGCAAGAGTAGGATCCACGCGAAAAAGTAACTACCGTTTGTTAAATTTAAGTAACCCTTCTCTGAAGTAATTTTGGTTCTAAAAATTTGTCAAGTGCAACACTATTATGCATAACTGCACGCGTACCGACAACAGAATGCATTGATTCACCAATCACCCAGCGATTTACCTTCAAATTTGCAGTGAAAATCGAGCTTTTTTAAATTCGATTTTTGAAAAAACTTTTGGTTTTAAGGCCATTTTCCTCACATAATTCTCTTATTTAAAGTGTGCTTTATCACAATAAATCGAGGTTTTAATCGTAAAATTTTTATGGGGGGGGTCTACGTTTCCTGCCTTTCCCCAAAGATTGTTTATTAAATCGCTGGTTGTAGGCGGGGTTGATTGATGCGGTTGGTGTTGGGAGTAAATGGTTTCTCGGCTTGATCGTTGGTAGTGGCGCTGGCGGTAGTGGGGGCCTAGCTGTCGTGCGGGTTGGGATGATGAACGACGGGACGGCAGCATCGTTGTGCGTGGCCAAAGCCTTGGCATCGATGGCACTGGGAGGCGTGCGTGGCTGGGTGTGGAGATTCGATTTTGATTTGGAATCGAAGAATTGTTGTTAAGTCGAATATAGATTTGACGTTGTGTGTGCGTTCGAGGATGATGAGGAACAAAGGCATGGGTCTCTGGTCGCGGCCTCTTTTCAATTGTAGAACTGAAGTAGGTTCAAATCCTTTATGGGTGAGTTCATCAATGATAGCAGAGGTGGTGGTGACTCCTGGAAGGCCTCGAATAACCACTTTTAAAGGTTTGTCCTTGGGTAGTTGGTATGAGTGAGTGGGTAGATTTCTTATTGCGCAGAACTTGTCAAGTTTTTGATAATCGTCCTCGGTGGCAGGAAGAAGCGAAATTCCTTCGTGGACTGTACGGATGCTTTGAAGCTCGATGTCATTGTCGTTGATCTCGATTGATGGCCAGTTGGTGGTGTCATGTAACACAATTGGTGGAATTTTCATGCGTCGAGTGAGCATGCATGAACAATTCTTCACGATGGGTCAGGAGTCGGCGGTTGTTCAGGCGCCTTCTCCAAAATGCCGAAGCGATTATAAAGTGTCACCCCTGGGGCCACTTGATGGATGGTTAGTGTAGCGTCGGTCACGTCCATTTTGTCACTTGCAGGAAAGTTTGAAGGCGGAAGAATAGAAGATGAAGTAGTAGAAGAATTGGCAGAAGAGAAAGAGATGGAAGGTAATACGTTAGCTATGTTATCCAGCTTGTCCGTGGTCATGGCTTTGGAGGCGGTGTTCAAAGTTAATTTGGTGGTTTGTAACGGGTGAGCAAGTTCACCCGTTACTATCCTTTTGGAACGTTTAGGTGCGGTTAACTTTCTTCTGTTGACTGATTTTTTACGAAAAAGTTCGCTCTTGAACGGCGGTTCGTTTTCACTCATTCGCATAAGGCAAAACACCAACGCTGTGGTTCGAATGATTTGGCATTCGTGGTGATTCTAATGTGCTTGGTATAAATGTTGATGCTGTCTGAGATTCATCTGGTAAAACTTTTGAGGTTGATGGTACTGGTTGATTTCCGTCAGTAGCTTCAACAACCTCCGTTACTGGTTGTAAGTTTGACAGATTCAATTCGGTATCTAACATTGGCACAGGTGCAACTTCATCTCTGTTAGTAGTTTTTGCTGTTTCAAAATCGGCTTCTGAGAAAATTTGTGAATCAAATGGCTTTATTTCAGTCGCAGGCAGTTTTTATGTTTCTCCTTCATTGCCTGCAAACGAAACTCTTCTTGATCTTGTACATGCTTAATACGGCTTAATTCGATGGCTTCTTTGGCTTGTGCCCACTGCGAAACCCTTTCAGAAATAGCAACATCAGATTTATGTCGCCTGGGTGGTATTTCTGCATATAAATACATAACATATTTACTATATTTAAAACAAAAAAAGTGAAATTTACCCTTGGATTGCTGTGTAGTAAGAACTTTCGATTTTTTTGTTCGTAGCATCGTGGGAGTATATTTGGACCAATCTAAATTTCAATTAATAATTACAAATATAGAGCGATTCATAATAAGAATTTATATTTTACTTACCGTTATGAACTACTGCTTGCTCGGTATTTTTTTTGGTTCGCACTGTCATTGCTATCATTATTACTATCATTATTTTCTTTCGCACTGCCATTGTTATCGTCATCTGTAATAAGCCAAAAATGTTACGTTGATAAAATGCAGAAGTTTTATACATATACCAAAGTTTTGTATGAAAATGTCGTCCATAAAAGTAATTGAGTTTTCTGGATTATTTCTGAAATGTATTATATGTTAGAAAATTTTTAAATTTTACTGATACTTTGGTGTTTATGTGATTTATTGTACTTTTTTGTATGATTTTTTATTTTTGTTACTACCTCCTTGTTTAAATCAATTTCTTTTTTATTAGACAATTATTAATGCTTTTGTTTTCTTTTAATTAGCATCATATAAGGTGATTACTGCAAGATATAATTTTAAGTTGTATTACCACTAATTTTTACTCAAATTTTAGAAAATCAAATTTTTGGGCAACTCTGCAAGTGAGTGGTATTATGCACATGAATGTATAAGATGACGCTAGGTAATGCATAAGACTACGCACATTATCTTAGATATATTTTCCTATGTTATTTACTATTTTTAAGAGTACCTATATAAATCCTAATAGTGTTTTGCAACTTTTTTGCCATAGATGAGGTTCAAATAATCATAATGAAACGTCGTAAAATAAATTGCAAACTTTAATGCAGTATATTGTAACAGAACAAAACATAAGAACAAAACATTCTATGAAAGATTATTCATTCTTCACAACTAAAACAAATAAATTCACCCGTTACGTATGTTGTGCAGGATTCGTGCCACCAATTATTACATTTAGGGCACATATCCAGTCTTCGACGGAAGTAAAATATGACTCACGACAGCCTGGGCAAACCACATCATCCTTTTCTTCTTGTTTTTTATTCTTTTTTTGTTTCTTTGAAGTTGAAGGTTTTATATCAGATACAAGTTTTCTTTTCGCTGTTTCTACTTTCTTTTTTCTTTGGCTCTCTTCATTTCAGAAATTTTTTTGGTGTACTTGAAAGTATTTCCGATTTTTTGATCGAATAGATTGTTCGCTTATTTTCGGCAAAGGTATAATATCTGCAACCGACAGATTCAAAGCAACAACATTTGAAATACTTGGACTGTTTGGGATTATTATACCGTTTTCACACTCTATATCAAGACTGATGATGTTTCCGATTGGTGGGGTAACAAGTCTTGGAGAAGTGCGATTAAATTCATTAGTTTCTGCATTCAAAGGAGTGTCAGATTCATCATCCAGTTCTACGGTATCATGGAAGTTCTCGTTTTTTTGTTCTAGCAACATTAATTGGTATATCTGTAACTAAAGATGGAGCAAAGTCATCATCTTGAAACTGGTCTGGATTATAAGGATAAATTCCACAAGCCTTGAATGAGTTCTCAGCTTTCTTGATATTAGCATAGGAGATATTAAACAATCCAGCAACTTGAATTTGAGTTATTACTTTCCCCGGATTATTTATCATCCACTTGTCGCATTCTCCTGCTGTAAGCATTCTTTAAAGGGCCAAAGAAACCTACATCCAAGGGCTGCATTCTGTGACTTGCATGGGGCGGTAAGGATAGTAAATCAATGTAATTATTTCTGCAATAATGGATAGCTTGTATGTCACTGTGAGAACTGTGGTTGTCAAGGACCAGAAGTACTGGGTTTACTGTAGTTTTTTAAATAGGTATACTAGCCATTGACAAAATAGTTTAATATTGATGAAACCAAATTCAGATATCATGTATCTGCCGGTGCATTTAGAAAGAGTTCATCTTTCATTCTCTTTCTGGGAGAGATCAATTCTGGGGTAACGTACATACCGGTTGCACTGAAACAACATACAGCAGTTACAAGTTGTCCCCTATCTGCACTAGCTACTTTTCCTATAAATTTCTTTCTTTTTTTAGTCAATACTTTCGGCAATTTATTGGGTACGGTTGACAAACCTGTCTCATCCATGTTGTAAATGGAGCTTGGTAAGCATTTTCTTTTTTCGTACAGGGCCATAAGATTCTTGAAAAATCGATCTACTTGAATTTTATTGAATCCCATGATTCTTCTCATCGAACATTTCTCTGCCTTCTTTTCAGCCCAAATGATTCATACATTCTGTTAAATGAATATCATATTTAACTTTAATTATATCATCTTGTACTTACCCCGATAAACACTATAATTTAGGACCAGCAAACTACAGTCAAGATTGATGAAAGCTTAAAACGACTTTATCGTAAAATCCAAGTCGATCATGCAGATTTCAATAAGTGACTGCAATGTAATCTTCATTTTTTATGATATCTAATTGTTCATAATATTAAATAGATGGCTTGTTGTTTTCAAATCATGACTGCGTACTCGTTTTCGTTTTCTTGCTTGACTTTTCGGAGTAGCAGGATTTCTCCTTTGCCTCCTTCGTCGGATGTGGGTTTCAGGTAACAGGTAACATTTCGTGGCATCTGCGGAGCAGATGCGGGCGCAGCCCGCTTATCTCCTTCATCTAGTATATGAAACTAGCACTGGGAATTTTTAAACAAGGATTTCAAACCCGAGGAGAGGCCCCGAGTCTTGACTTTGGGCGTTAAGGTAAGCACAGCGAGGCCGAAGCGACGCGAGAGTGCTTACCTTGGGCTTAATACCACGCGCAACGAGCACCAGCAACACCGTTACCATATTTATTTAAATATATAAAAATATACAAACAAATTACTAACAACAAATTACAGATCTAGTAAAGGTGCTGAAAGAAAAATTAAACAACATTAAACAACAAACAAAGTAAACAAAAAGCAAGAGATATATCTTGACTAGGAAAACAAGTGTTTGGTAGGCAAGCACGTCGCAGTCTCATTGAAAAATGGAGTCAGAGTCGGAGTCGAAAAGGGGGGGGCGGGAATTTGTCCCGAAGGTCCTGGGAGAGAGGGATTGACCAGAGTGGCGGCCTTTGGCGAGATAATGTCTCTTGGTCTGGGAGTCTTAGGGAAAAGCTTGGCATCGTATGTACCAAGCGACTGGATTAGGGGGTTTGGGCAATCGGGACACTTTTTGTACAAGTTTTTGATAAGATCCTGTATGTGTTCGCGAAGGGGTTTGATGCCGGATGCGGCCTGCAGTTGCCTATTCGTGACAAACCATGGGGCCCCCATGGCTTGTCTGATACAGGCATTCTGCATCGCATCGAGCTTCTTCATCTGGTTGCTCGATGCAAAGCCCCATGCGGGGACGGCGTAAGTGAGGACTGGCCGTATAATGGCCTTATATATCGTGACTTTATCTTTTGGGGGTAATTTGCTGTTTTTACCGATCAGCGGGGCAAGGTTACTTTTAAGGGCTCTGGCTTTGACAACGCAAGATTTGATGTGCTTTGTAAGCGACAGTCTGCTGTCAAGGGTAACCCCGAGATATCTGACAGAGTCTTTCCAAGGGATCGACTCGCCAAACATCTCGAGTTTGTCTGGGGGGTGGCGCTTTCTATCGAACATGATTACCTCGCTCTTTCCCGGATTGACTACAAGTCTCCACTTGTAGTACCAGGGTTGGAGGAGCTTCAGCGAATCTCGTGCGATAGTGATATTTCGGTTTCGCCTCGGGTGGGTCGAGACGATGGCTATGTCGTCTGCGAAGCAGGACAACATAGCGTTTTCGGGTACTGGGATGTCGTGCGTATATATTGTCGTGTTCTGACGAACAACTCTTTAAAAGCCGTAGCCGTTATGGTCGGTAGTTTGCATTATTGAGACTATCTCAGGAGTAGGTTCCATAAATTTTGCTCATAAACTATCCACAATAAATGAAACAAAAGCTCAGGGATAAAATTATAATTTAATTCGACGAAAGCAGTAGTCATAATCAAATTAATGAACAAGTTGAGACGAAATTTTGTAATTAAACTTATCGTCACAATCGATAATTCCAAAATCATGAAGAATTATCCTACAAATTTACACATTTAAATTTCAAAAACAGTATCTCCAATTTGTAAGATAATCAACGTTTTACTATAATTTAAATAAAACATCTGTAATAAAATAATTTACAAAAAAATGAGAAAAATTGTTTAATTTTTAATAATAATAATAAAGCGTTTATTTAGCCAAAGGCTATACAAAAAACATAAAAAATATTAAAAATTTACACTACTACAAAAATTTACACTAAAATCACAAAAATATAATACAATGAAATATAACAAAAATACAAACAAAATATATATACAACACAAAAAAATAATAATAAGATAATACAAAAATATACAAAAAACAAAACACACAATACATTTATAAACTCCTGCCCCCAATGTAGGCTATTAATTCACCTCTAAACACCTTCTCACTTGTGCATCTCCGCAATCGCTCCGGTAGCTCATTATATAGCACCGCACCTTTGAAAAATATTGTATTTTGCACAAACGCCGAGTTTACATTTGTCAAAGCAATCCTGTTTCCATTCCTGGTGTTATGTTGGTGTACCTCACTGAATGTTGGGAGAAAACCATCAAAATACCGAGGCATCTTCCCCAACACTACTTTATGTACGAACATTAAAACTTGGCACTCTACCATGTGTCTTATATTCAACCAATTGAGCTCCTTTATCATGTCGTCGATTTTCGAATATCTATCTACTTTCAAGATCGTTCTCATTGCTCTATTTTGTAGTACTTGTAAACGACTCAATTCTGCAGCATTCACCATGAAAAATATCGTTCCCATATACGTGAAATGAGGCAAAACAATTGCGTTGTATATCGTCTGTTTGGTTTGTCTGGAAGTAAAGCCACTGCATCTACTAAGCACCCCCAGTTTCTTTGCTATCTTTTTACAAGTGTAATCAATATGCCCTTTGAAGTTCAATCGATTATCAATCATCAATCCCAAGTATTTCATGTTTTCAACCAAATCAACATTTGCTCCTTCACAAATTATTCGCAAGTTCTCACTCGTAAATACCTTCTTAAACCTCTCCTTGCCCAACATCATTCCCTTCGTCTTCCTTACGTTCAATTTAAGCCTGTTTCCGTTCAACCATCCGACCAACTTAACAATCACTTCATTCAACTTTTCAACCGTTGCTTTGCAGTCCCTTCCTGTCACATACACCAGTGTATCATCCGCAAATAAGTGAAACTTGACTCCTATAAAAGTCGTAAAAACCATGAACATATCGTTGATGAACATTATGAACAATAAAGGACCAAGTATACTTCCTTGAGGTATTCCATTTTCTACATTAATTTCCTCCGATATGTACCCTTGGAATTTAACTCTTTGCTTTCGATTTGTTAGATAACTTTTCATCCAACTAAGTACCATTCCAGACAACCCAAAAAGTTTTTCCAGTTTTTCAATTAATAGTGCCCTATCTATTGTTTCAAACGCTCTCATGAAATCTAAGAATAATACCAAGATCAGTAAATCATTATCAATTTCCTTTTTCCATTCATGTATTAGTAATTGGACTGCTGTTTCACAGCTATGTCCCTTCCGAAATCCTGATTGGAATATCGATATCAATTCGTTGTTTGTTACATACTCTTTTAACTGTATATAAACAACGTTCTCCAATATCTTGCTTATGGCACTCAACATGTTCACTGGCCGGAACTCGTCCGCCTTATCTGTACCAGCAATTTTCTTAATTGGTATGACGGTCGCTATTTTACATATGTCAGGTACCGTTCCAGTTTCCAACGAAGTATTAATAATATTCAGCAATGGATCACTCACTTCCTCCCAGAATATTTTCAAAATATCCAGATCAATGTCATCTGGGCTTGATTTGTTTTTCATTTTTATTACAATTTCATATAATTGGTCTTTATTCAATAATTTAAAATCTTGAAATCCCGGTGTCGTCGTTTGTTGAGTACTCAATAATATATCTACTTTGGGTATTGAAACTACAATTTCTTCGATGCTCTTTACAAAGTAGTTGTTAAATTCTACTGCGATGTTACTGCTACCGGACACTGTTTTACCCTGAAAGTTAATTTCGTTAACTTTGTCTTCCTGTTTCTTAGATGATATCAATGTTTTTAATGTTTTCCACATTCTACTCGTATCGTATCGACATTCGTCTATAGCTGCTGCATAATAATCTAACTTTGTTTTCCGAATCACTCTTACCACTTCGTTTCTGTTTGTTTTATACGTATGCCAGTTTTCATTACTTCTTTGCAACCTGTATTTTTTATAGCTCGTATCTCTGTTTTTTATGGCATTTAATATTACCCCATTAAACCAATAGTTATCATAATTATTTAGTCGTTTTTCTTGTATCGGCATGTGGATATCAATTATCGACTTTATTTCTTTGCAAAGATTAACGCTTTTTGTATTTAAAAATTAGCGCTTTTGTAACTGTTCAAAAAAAATTGGTATCATTAAATAACCTTTGTTGATATGGTAGCCACTACCGAATACGCAAAAAACTACACACGGTAAAGTTAAACACATTAAGAGGGGCATTTTTTTCAGGGTCCTTTTAATTTAATCAACAGATGGCGCCTACTTAAATATTTTTATAAAATAAGAGGAATTTGCTATATTTAAAATATAGCAAAATTCGTTGAGATAATACTATTCTATAAACAATATTCTTGATCTTAAGCTATTTTGAGTTCGTATTGAGTATGTCAGAACACACTCACTTAAAAAAAAGATAATTAAACTTTAATTATGAATTGTGTTTTTATAAATAAATATTACGAACTCAAAATAGCTTAAGATCAAGAATACTGTTTATAGAATAGTATTATCTCAACGAATTTGCTATATTTTAAATACAGCAAATTTCTCTTATTTTATAAAAATATTTAAGTAGGCGCCATCTGTTGATTAAATTAAAAGGGCCCTGAAAAAAATGCCCCTCTTAATTTAAATTTTGCAGTTAAACAACACAAATCAATTATTAAAATTGTTCCACTGGTGTGTTTAATTAATTAAATGTGAAAATCCGATGATAAATGCGACTCGAAATACAAATTTAAAGTCAGGTGTAAATAACCTCAAAATTTTACTAAGCATTGTGACAAAAATCGAAGACAATCGTTGATATAGCGTAAATAAACAATTTTAAAATTATTTACCAAGATGATGGCTTGAATAATTGATGATTAACTCTCAATCTCCTTGCATTTACGATTTGACAAAATGGCGACCTCGTTTCAAGTCTGGTACGTAAACTTTCCAAATCTTCAAAAATCACCACGAATTTCATAATACTCTTCTAGCACACACAATCAAACAAATCTCCAGTTGCCCATAATCATCATTAAATTAATTACCAATGGGTAATTTTCACACATTCGAAGATTACACTTTGAAGCCGTTAAGTTGTAGACTCCACTCTTCCATTACTCTCGAGCAACTGACTATTTATCTCGTTTCCTGTACAAAGTTTTCTCAGGAAAATCGTGTCGCACTCTGATTGGTTGGTTTTCCAGCGAAATTCAAATTTTCCGATGCCAAATTCAACATTTTTAAGATGGGAATTTTTTTCAGGGCTCTTTTAATTTAATCAACAGATGGCGCCTACTTAAATATTTTTATAAAATAAGAGGAATTTGCTACATTTAAAATATAGAAAATTTGTTGAGATAATACCATTCTATAAACAATATTCTTGATCTTAATCTATTTTGAGTTCGTATTGAGTATGTCAAAACACACTCATTTACAAAAAAAGATAATTAAACTTTAATTATGAATTGTGTTTTTATAAATAAATATTACAAACTCAAAATAGCTTAAGATCAAGAATATTGTTTATAGAATAGTATTATCTCAACGAATTTGCTATATTTTAAATATAGCAAATTCCTCTTATTTTATAAAAATATTTAAGTAGGCGCCATCTGTTGATTAAATTAAAAGGGCCCTGAAAAAAATGCCCCTCTTAAGTCACTAAATTTTTAATTGCGAACTACACTTTTGGTTTAAAAACACTGCATCGATGATCGTAGCTACTTTTGTACCAACTCCATTCAAACGTAAGTTAACAATTTTAAGAACAAATAAAAATAAATTAATCAAAAATTTAACGTTTTTCATGTTTGAAATGTTTAATTTTCAGGCTATATGGACTAATCTCCAAACCTAAAAATCTCGTCTCTGCACGTATCCATTTGGCACGTAATTGAAAAATAACAGGTTACTACTTATCTAATTAAATTAAAGGAAATTTCACAATCGAAAACTTTAACAAAATGAAAATCTAATTGTGGATAATTTTAGAATCTTCAACCTATTACAATCCACGTCAATATATTGAAGAGAAGGGGGGAAAGAATAGAGCCTTGCGGCACCCCTGCTAATATTGCTCGAGTTGACGAAAAATATGAGTCGATCTTGACTCGGAAGGTTCTGGCACAGAGGTAGGATGCAATAAGCCTTACAAGGCTTGAATTAATTCCCGCCATGTAAAGCTTATACAGCAAACCTATGTGCCAGACTTTGTCGAAAGCCTTGGCAATGTCCAGAAGGATAGCCAAGGCCCTATGGCCTCTAGTGAAGCCTTCCGTAATTTTTTCGGTCACACGCAGAATCTGGTGTGTGGTCGAGTGCCCCTTTCGAAAGCCGAATTGTTCGTTGGGTAAGATGTCGAGGTCTTCTACTTCGTTCTGAAGACGGGAGAGTATAATCTTTTCCACTATCTTTCCGATTGAGGAAAGTAGTGAAATGGGTCGGTAGTTTTGGGGGTTGGACGAGCACTTACCCGGCTTTGGTATGAGGATGACGTCGGCCAACTTCCACCTGCCGGGAAAGTGCTTAAGTCTGAGGATTGCGTTTGTAATGGCCGTAAGGGCTGAAATGGCCTTTTTAGGGAGGTTTTTCAGTGCGGCATTTGATATGCTATCGGGGCCTGGAGCTCTTCTACTATTGGTGCCTTTTATGGCTTCCTTTATTTCGAAGAAAGATGCGGGCTGGATGGGGATGAGGTCTTTTTGGGCAAATTTTTGTTTGACCGTCGCGTTTATGGTATTTATATGCTTTAAGAGCTTACGGTCTGAAGTGTTGACCGTGTTGGGGGAAAATTGTACCTGAAGTGAATCAGCGAACAATTCGGCTTTGTCAAGGGGAAAGTAGGCGTGCGTTTTATCGGGTTTAATTAGGGTAGGGATGGAAGGACGAACGCCCTTGAGGGATTTCACCATTGCCCAGGCTGATCGGTTTTGGAAAGATAGGGACTCGATTTTGTCTTTCCATTTCTGGTTTGCGTAGTCCTGGAGTCCGGATTTGAGAAGGGCCCGGAGCTCCGACGCCTTTTTAATGTCATCGGGGTGCCAGGTCCGTTTTGCAACCTTATGGGCATGTCGTTTTTCCTGGATTAGTTGCAGGAGGTGCTGAGGGAGAGAGGGTCGAGAGAGCGGTATTTGCGCTGTTTTGGTGGCATAGTTCAGGGAGGTGGAAATATCTGTCTCTAGTTTGTGGACGTATTGTTCCAATTCTGTCGGCGTGGTGATTACGGGAATTTTACCCATAGTCTGGCGCAGGTGGTCCTGAAAAACGGGACAAGATGTTCTTTTATGTGTTGCGTCGGGGGATGTTGCCTCCGGGGAAGGGTTTCCCAAGGTGAGCAGAATTGGATAATGGTCAGAGAGAAGGTGTTCACCTACCTCCATCTGATGCTGGGTCTGAAAATTTTTAAAAATGGCTACATCAAGCACGTCATTGGTGAAGCCAGGTCTATGACAAGTGTGAGTGGGGGACGTCGGGGCATCGATAACGAAAGGGAAGTTCTCGGCAAGAGCTTTAAGCTTTCTGCCGTTTGTGTTGGTCCTAATGGAGTGCCAGTCCGGATGCTTGGAGTTTAAGTCACCGGCGATAATGTGGGAATCGTCTCCGCTTCTTTGAAGAAGAGCGGAGATGTCTTGGGTGGGGTCTTGGTCTGGTTTGTTATAGACTGAGGTGATGTTGAGCAAACCCTGATTGGCGAACGGAACGCAAATAGTGGTTGATTCCACATTGGCAGCTATTGTCGGGATGCGATGGTGGGGAATGACACGTTTAACATAGATGGCAGTACCACCCCTGCTGGCGTGTGTATTATCTCTGTATAATGTGAAGTTTGGCAGATTGGCGCGGATTGACTTTTTGAAATGAGTCTCACCGACCAATAAGATGTCGAGGTCGTGCTGGGAGGCAAACAGCTGAAGTAGTGTTCGCTTCTCGCTAGTGAGGCCGTTGGCATTCCAGAAGGCTATCTTAAGCGATTTGGGTATAGTTTGTGCCATTACGGGGAAAGTAGATGGCGCGGGCTAGAAAAGAAAACAGGGAGGGCTTAATCGGATTTAATGAAATGCCTCAAAGTTTTTTGGATCTCGTCAGAGGTCAGGCCGAGCCTTGTGAGTTCGAGAGCGACTCTGGCGATTTCTTTAGTTGTCGCAGTGAAGCGATCATTGGTATCTGAGGGAGAGGGCTTGTTTGGTTGGTCGAGAGAAGGGAGCTTCTCGGGTTGAGAAGGAGCTTGATTGGAGGGTTTAGTCCGAGTCACCTCGGCATAAGCGCGGTCTTTGGTGACCGGTTTTGGAAGATGTCTCGGTTCCCTATTGGTAAATGGAGGGCGGGGAGGAGCTTGGGTTCTCCACATCTTTGGAAAAGAGGGGCAACCGCGGTAGCTGGCCGGATGGTCGCCACCACAGTTGGTACATATCGGGCGGGGGGCAACTCTGGTACAGTCAGCAGTCAGGTGGTTGCCAGGGCATTTGACACACCTGGGAGCCGCCTTACAGCAGCTCTGTGCGTGGCCAAACGACTGACACCGATGACACTGACCGATCTTAGTCTTTGCATGCGGGGCTTCCACGCGGATCTCGATGTTGATTACTTTATCTTCGTTGAAGATGTTTCTGGCCTTTTCAGACTTTGGCATAGTGACCATGATGAGAGGGATAGGTTTGCGATCCTTACTCCTCTTCATCCTGGCAACCGTGCAGTCATAGCCTTTGGCGGAGAGGTCGTCTTGAACGTCTTGTATGTCGACTTCAATAGGAATGCCTCTGATCACGGCTTTCAGAGGCTTTTCGTCTCTAAATTGGTGGAAGTACCACCCCCCTTCTTCGGGAGTGAGTACTTCCTCAAAATATTTGTAGGTCACCCTGTAATCTTTTTCGGTGGCAGGGTGATGTTAAGGCCACCGGCAAAAAGTTTTACCTTGGTGAACCTGACACCCATCCTGTCCAATTCTTTGTTCATCCGGCTCCACTTGCCGGTGTCCCTCAGCACTAGCGGAGGGATCCTGGTTTTAGGAGGGGAAGGGGTCTGCTGGGGGGGAAGGGTTTTGTCAGTGACCTGTCGAGGAGGTGACTGAGTTTTTGCTAAGGTCTGTTCTAGGATTGGGTTGGATGGACCCTGCTGGGAGTCAGGGTCATCCAACACCATTGGTTCCGGGAGTGAAAGGCTCTCAACAAGCTCGGTAGAAATGATGTCCTGAACTGATGGGAGAGGAATGGTTTGATCGGACAGAGGGGGAGTAGGAGACCGCAACGTACTTACCTCCAGTTTCCTATTTGTCGGCTTCTTCTTCTTACGGTCACAGCTGGCGGAGGAGCTCCTAGAGCCGGATCTGGTCGCACTCTTGACCTTTCTTTTCCTATCGCGGTTTACCAACGCGCTTTCGGACGGTATTTGGGCACTATCCGATTTCGGCTTCTCGGGACTTGACCTTTTGGCTTCCTTCGCCACCAGGAGAGCTTGGATTTCCACTACGTAACCTTTCAGTTCGTCACGGGTGGTGATCGCGTTGTCGTGGACAGACTTCGCCTTTTGGTAAGGCCGACTGTCAGGTCTTTCACCAATTTTTGTTAAGAACGCCTTTGTGGGGCTCGAGCCAAACGCGGCCAATTCTTTCTTGGTCCGTTCTATCAGGTCATCTTGTTCTGCGATGCAGACCTGGAGGTCGGACATCGAACCTCGCAGCTCTTCCTCAGTCATTTTTGCTAATTTACGGATGTACGACATCTTTTTTCTTTGCGATAACGAGTTTGAATTTGAATTTATAAGAACGGTTGGTACTTACGGATCGCTATATGTTAAACGGCTTGGCCAAGAATATTTTTCCACGATAACTTTTCAAAAACTCACAATTCACGATAAGCACTCTATCGATAACTCTTCACGACTTTCTTAAAGAATTTCACAATTTATAAAACTTTTTGGGCGATAGATCACTATTTCTCGATTTTTCAGTCTTGACGATGTTGACAGCTCGGTGGTCCGGTTAAAAGTGGATGTGGGTTTCTTGACTTTTTGGATTGAGTTGAAGTTCGAGGTGGGCGTGGTAAACTGTAATTGGTCGGAAGGCGTGGTCTTCTAGTAGGGCTCGTTGATTATACGATCATTTATTCTGGTCTGGTGCGAAGCACCAGGGCTGTTGCCCCATATCTTCGCAGACTTGAAGAGTAAGGTTGCGGGCTTGCCCGCAACGTTACATCGGATGATTTTTATTGAGGCGTACCTCTGAAAATTAGCGCGAAGCTAAGTCCTGGCTGGCTTCACCCGCGAGGGATCCGCGAGAGAAAGGTTTGGTAGACTAGGATGCAGGGATGGGTTGTGGGAATTTCAATTTGAATACCTTTCCTTCGTGTGCGTTGCTCGTTTGTGTTGGTTTTTCCCTAAAGTGGCCAGTTTTCTTGTGGGCGTGGCTTGATTTTCTTGGGCGTGGTTTTTCTTAGCAGGAGTCGGTAGATTATACGAGCACATTGAAGCTTTGTATGAGCGCTTTACTACGGATTAGGGGGAGACCGATTGTTTGCTTCACTGATCGCGCGATCACTTCAAGTCGGAGGATTCGCGGTAGAAAATTGTTTTGTATTAGGGATAGGTTGTCACTAACTAATTGTTTTTGGGATTGGTGGTTAACTGATTGTTTGTTTCACTGCACGGATGATCACTTCAAAGTTTGTGAATAGGGAAAAACCATTTTATGCCGAAGAGTTCGCGGTAGAAAATTGTTTTGCACTGGGGATGGATTTTCACTAACTAATTGTTTTTGAGTTGGGGTTTGTTGCACTGAGTGTCATTTTGGCGAATTGTTTGTTTGCCGTACGGGGGGTTGTCGCACTTTCGCGCTTGCACTTGGATTACATAAGTTTGTTAACTGAAGCACTAGTTGTTGTTGGAGATGTTGTCTTTGAGTTCTGTTGGGTTGAGGATGTTTTTGGGACGACCATGTTTCTTGAATTCGTTGGTGTCATATCTACCAAGTTGATTGATCAATGGATTATGGCTGGTGAGGCATTTTTCGTGAAGCGAGTGGTTTGTTTCTTGATGAAGTCTTGAATGGTGTCTGTCTTTGAGTCTAGGTGCAGTCTGTGGTTGGTGACGTAGTAAGGAGAATTCCAGACTGCGCGCAGTGATTTATTTTGAATGATTTGGACTTTTTTCATATGGATGTTCTTGGCATAGCCCCACACAGGTGAAGCGTATGTCATCATTGGTCGGGTGATGGTTTTGTAAAGCTTCAATTTGTTTGCAGGTGAGAGCTTGCTTTTCCGGTTGATCAAAAAAAAAAAAAAAATCAAAGCCCATAGGGCGTTTATTCAAATGATTAGATTTACATACGAGACCAAATTGGGCCTTCATTAATTTTGTCTTGCGTTTTGATTACTTAGGTTACATTTTGTTTTAACATTATGATTATTTTTTTTTTTTTTTACAAATTGAGAATTATTGGTTCTTGTGTAGTTTGTTACCTTTTCCAAGTTGTTTAAGGTTATATTATGAATGTGTTTTCTTACCTTTAGACTTCCAAAGGTCTACTAGTTCATATTTGTTAAAATTTGTTATTGGTTGTAATTTTTTCATTTCATTCATGTAGGCTTTTGGAAGACTAATGGATTCTGCATTTTTTTTTGGAATATTTATTATTAACTACAGAATCTATTGAATGTTAAATTTTTCATCATTATCTTATTTGTTTATTAATTTTTATTTTGTTTTAGTCTTGAGTAGTACGTTGAGCAACTTTTTAGTTGGGAATTATGTGAAATTTACAGTAATAATTATAATGTAATACATAATACAAGTTTTAATAAACAGGCACTGTAACAAAGTGGGAACGCTGTGGATCGAGCACACAAGAGGAAAAGAAGCATGACAAGAAGATAATTTGGCTAGCCATCCTTAAGCTCAGTGCCCGTCTTCCGCCAACCCCGACATTCACCCAACTGCCACCCCACGATGTCGGAATGATTCATTTCATTATTTCATATTAATGTTCTCATTTTTGCATTTTCTAAAGAAATCTAGTGTGGCAAACTTGCTTTGTGACAATTTTGTTGAATCATTCTTAGATCATCGTGGATACAGCCGGGACAGCCCCTGAGCGAGCAAAAGGTGTAAGGCCTGAGCAAAAGAACTACTAACCTTCAAAATTTAAGGTGGAAAAATGACACCATGTTACTTCGTTTGATTTTGGTCTTATCCCTTGAAGGTACGTGGTCCATATTTCTCCTGTATGGTTTCCTCTTGTTTGTGGACTTGTTTGATTCAACCTTCAAAACTTAAAGATGATCACTGCCTGTTTTTTATTTTTTTTTAATATTTTTATTTAATCACTTAATCTAATTAAAAGTAAAAATGGGAGTAAATGAAGTTATTTTGATTCTAATGTTTCGACACTCTCGATATATTCTTTTAATTTAAGCTTATAAACTGGGCAAAAACTAGAACTGGTTGAGTGGTTGTTTGGGGAAATCTTTGCACGCACACAATTTATACACTTGCGATCTTCGTCGTTTGCTTCACATTGATTTGTTGCGTGCTCATGAGATGAGCACGAGCCACAAGCCTGAGCACCGTGACAGTATTTTGTTGTATGTCCAAATCTTTGACATTTATAGCATTTTGTTATGTTTATGTAATCGAATAATTGACACCCCTGCCACCCAAAGTGGATACTACCTTTTTTTATGGCAGCAGCCCTAATTTTTGGATGTACAGTGGCAATCCAATTTGTAAATAAGCCCTCTTTTTTTCCAAAAGGATTCATGTTTCTAATGTGGTCCATGTTTACTTGTTCGTTTTGTTCTTTATTTGTAATTTTCATTAATTCAGCCGTGATTTGTTCTCCTTTTATTTCCTTGGGTACATTGTTTATCGTAATAGTGGGCCATATGTTTACCGGAATTTTTGCTACGAGTCCTTTTTCGGTAAGGCATTCGCTGCCCACCAAATTGAAGATATTTTTGTTGGTAGATTCCAGTAGAATTCCAGAATTTTTAACTTTTATCATTCTAGTTGTTTCTATTCCCAGCTCATCTGGGTTTGTAGTTAGTAAGATTTTTTTTGTGTTGTCCGAATTGTTTGTTGGAGCTTCAATGTTGGGGTAAATTATAATTTTATGTTTCTTTTTGGAGGGGCATTTGTTAGAGTTGATGTCCCGTGAAGGATTTTGGGTAAAATTTGGTGTGGAGGAGCTAACTCTGACTGAAATTGGTGGGTCCAAAGAAGGTTTTGGTGTTCCTGAGCTAATATTTTCTATTTTGTTTTCAATACTTTTTAAGGTTTTTTCCGCGATGGAGTCCACATGTTTTAATTTTTCGTTAAGTAATTCTATTTTGAGTGTATTATTTGAATTTAGTAGTCTAGGTATTGAGGCACCAATGTGTGCTAATGCTGAGACCGCCTCAGTCTTTTCTTTGAGGCGATCTTTTGAGGCAGTTATAAATCTAGAGATTAAAGCTAAATTGTGAACAAAGTCGTCGTATATAGTTTCTACCGGGTCTAAAGAATTAGAAATGATATGTTTTGTGGGATCCCTTTCCACACTTAAGTTGGTGTCGTTGTTAAATATTTTTGTTTGCCACTAGTACGTCGTAAATTTTGAGTTTAGGTCCTTTGGTTTCGATTTTGTTTTGTTTATGTTTTGCGCTCAAATTTATTGAGCTCAAGGAGCTAATTTTTAATCGCGAATTGGGTTTTAAATTTGTGTTACAATGTTTTTTTGAAAGTCAAAATTTTGGAATTTCCAATTTTAAAGTCACTAACCTGTAGATACACTGTGTTTATGAAGATTGACGAGTTCAAGTTTTCAAAATTTTGAGTTGGACCTTACTATTTTTCACTTTTTATGAGTGCCACGCCCTAACCACTTTTTTTTAAACTGGTCCCATCGGCCAAGTTTTTTGGTAACTGTTTTAGGCACTATCTGATACGAACATTACTCTTCAGAAATCCACTTTCATTTTTTTTTAAAAGCTGTAATTTGTAAGTTATTAACGTATTTTAATTTTTTTTTTTTAATTCTGTTCTATGATGTTGATTTACAAAAAGTCAAAAGGTCATTGATTTTGGTTTTTCTTTTTTTATGCTTTGCGCTCAATTTTATTGAGCTCAAAAATACTAATTTTTATTTTTTAGCTGAAGCTTTACTATTTTTAAACACGATTTATTTTTTTTGATTTTGTGAAACAAAGTTAATTAAAGCCGAAAATTCAAATTTTTTGAAATTCTAATTTTTTAGGTCACTAGCGTATGGGGGCACACTTTTTAGGAAGAATGTCGTTTTCACATTTCCAAAATTTTTAGTTGGTCCACAATATTTTTTACTTACAAAAATGCCACGCCCTAACCACTTTTTCTTAAACTGATTCCATCGGCCACAATTTTGGAATTTTTTGAAAACTATTTTAGGCACTATTTAGATCGAACTTTATTCTTCAATAATCCATTTTTACTTTTTGAATTGCACTACACGAAACTTTTTTACAAAATAAAAACGTTGCAAATACTCTAGCACGAGAGGTCCGGGTAACCCGCTGAAACTCCTTCGTGCTAGGGATTGGGGCTTGCAATTCAGTGGAAAGAGTTGGTACATGGCGCCTTTTGCTTGATTGGTGATTTTTGTAATGTGGGGGCCCCAGGTGAGGTTGGAGTCGAGGGTGACGCCTAAGTATTTGGTGGTGGTTTGCCATGGTATCTTTTCTTCGAACATCCAGATGTTGGTTTTTGGTTTTTTGAATCGTTTTGAGAAAAGTATTGCTGTACTTTTAGAAGGATTGACTCCAATTTGCCAGGTAGATGTCCATTCTTCTGTCTTGTTGATAATTTGTTGATTGAGGGCAGTAGCAACGTTAGGGCATCATGAGGTGGAGTAGTAACATGTATCGTCGCCATACTGTGCGAATTGTGTTCTTGGGTCGTCAGGTCTTGGAAAATCGCTCATGTAGATCTTGAATAGGTCGGCTACGAGAACGGAGCCTTGAGGGACTTCAGCGGTTAGATTGCGGACGGATGATGTTGTTCCTTGCAGTAGAATTGCAAAGGTTCTTCCTACTAGGTATGATGAAATTAGTCGTATGAGTGATTTGCTGAAGCCGGCTATTAGCATTTTGTAGATGAGGCCTGGATGCCAGACGGTGTCGAACGCCTTTGCGATGTCTAATAGGACAGCAGCTGTGTATTGACGTCGAGCAAATCCGAGGGTGATTTGTTCAACCAGGCGGAGTACATGATGAACTGTGCAGTGGCCAGCACGGAAGCCAAATTGTTCGTCGGGGATGATTTTGAGTGGGTCCATCTCGGATCGTAGTCGGGCGAGAATAACCTTCTCCAGTAATTTTCCAAGTCCTGGAAGTAGACTAATAGGTCTGTAGCTTTTTGGGAGTTGCGCATTTTGTCCAGTCTTGTGGATAACCACTACGTTGGCGTGCTTCCATGGAGTTGGAAAATGTTGGAGTCGAAGTGCTGCGTTAACAATGCATAGGAGGGCTGCTTTTGCTTTTCGAGGCATCTCGCGAATGGCTCGGTTGGAGATGCCGTCGGGTCCTGGGGCACTTTTGACCTTGAGTGTTTTGATCAACTTGGTGAGTTCTTCCATTGAGGACGGTTCGATTGTGGTTTGGTCATCGATGTGGAGCTCATCTTGGATGTGTTTGTTGACCATGTCGATGTGGTCTTGATTGGCTTTGTCTGAGTTGGGCTTGCATTGATGTTCAAGGTTGGTAGCGAAGGCTTCTGATTTTTCTTTATCGCTTTTGGCTAGGGCTCCGTCTTGGTTGATCATGGCAGGGATTGGTGTTTTCTTGTTTCGATTTTTGACTAGTTTCCAAACGGATGGGTCGCTGAGAACTAGTTTTTCGAGTTTCGTATTCCATAGCTTATTGTGATGTTCTTTGATTTCTTCTGAAACTTGTTGTTTAAGGTCGTTGTATCTGGACTTGTCTACTGGGTTTAGCATGCGTTGAGTTAGTTTGCGTGCATGTCTTTTCTCCTGTATAAGTAGTTTGAGATGAGGAGAGAGACAGTCACGTCGGTCGGTGGCTGGCGCATCATTGGTGGCGTATTGGATGGATTTTTGGATGGCAGTTTGGAAATGGAGTACGTATTCTTCAAGTTCTTCAGTGGTTTCTATTAATGAGATGACGCCCATCGTGGAAAGGTGTTGGTCGTGAAAAGATGGCCATGAGATTTTTTGCTGGGTGGGTGTTGAGTTTGTGTGATTGATGTCACCAAGATGTAGAATTACCGGGAAGTGGTAAGAAGTTAGCTCGTGCATCGTTGTGAGGCGATGCTGGAGAGAGACGTCTTTGAAGATGGCAACGTCGATGAACGTTGGTTTGCCAGCGGTTGAGAAGTGCGTGGGTGCGTTGGGGGCATCGATTGAGAAGTTATGACGTACTGCGAGATCTAATAATTTGTTGCCATTGTTGTTGTTCTTGTGACAGTTCCAGACTTCGTGCTTCGCATTCAGGTCGCCGGCAAAGACTTTGCCATTAATGCCAGCAAGCAAAATGGCAAAGTCGTTGTTTAGAATTTGTTTCGTCGGGGGACAGTAAATAGAGGTGAAGTCGATCCATCCATTATTTTTGGTGTGGAAAGCGACTGCCGTGGCTTCGAGATCTTGAAAAGGAGGGTGGTCGATCTGATAGTGTTCGATGGTTGATTTGATGTAGATTGCAGTGCCGTCACCCTTGGTATTTTTACGATCATTTCGGTAAAGGGTGTAGTTTACTAATTTCGGGTTGAATGATGGACGTAGGTGGGTCTCGCTGATCAGGATTATGTCGAGGTCGTAGCGGTGGGCAAAGTCGAGTAGTAAGTATTTTTTGTCATTGAGGCCGTTGGCGTTCCAATATGCTGCCTGAATGGTATGAGGTTGTTGGCGTGGAGTGTTAGACATCGTTGCTGTCAGAAGCGAAGTTATTGGTCTTGAATTTGGGGAATTTGCTGCACCCTCTATAGCTGACGGTATGGTAGTTGGCGCAGATCGGAGGGATTTAGAATGGTTTGGTGCAGTCCTTAGATGGATGGTTTTTTGCACATTTTACACACTTGTGCGGGAGGCGACAGCATCGCTGGGCATGGCCAAATCCTTGACAACGGGGGCACTGGGAAGCGTGCGTGGGCGGGTGTGGGGATTCAATTTGGATTTGGAATCGAAGGAAGGTGGTTAATTCATAGATAGATTTCACGTTGTGAGTGCGATCAAGGATGGTGAGGAATAAAGGCATTGGTGTCTGATCGCGGCCTTTTTTCATTTGGATGACTGATGTGGGTTCAAATCCTTTGAGGTTGAGTTCTTCGAAGATAGCAGAGGTGGTGGTGGCTTCCGGTAGGCCTCTGATGACCACTTTTAAGGGTTTGTCTTTGGGTAATTGGTAGGAATGGGTGGGTAAGTTTCTTGATGCTCAGTATTTGTCCAGTTTACGATAGTCGTCTTCAGAGGCGGGAAAGAGCGATATTCCTTCTTGGACTGTACGGATGCTTTGAAGTTTTATATCGTTGTCATTGATCTCGATTTCGATTGTTGGCCAGTCAGTGGTGTCGTGTAACACTATTGGCGGAATTTTCATGCGTCGAGCTGGGGGTGAATGTGGTGGTGCAGAGACAGTGTTGGGTGGGACGCTGATGGGTTGCACCGTGCTGTTGTTGGTGTCAGTTGAGTTGTCTACGGGAGGATGATTTACGCTAGGTGTTGTAGGGGGGGGGATGATTGGAAGCGTAGTGTTGTTGGGGATGGTTGTGGAGGTAGAAGGAGTAGATTTTTTGTTATTGGATCGGGACCGGTGAATGGTTTTTGCTGAAGTGATTCAGTTGAGGATGTGGAAGCGCTGGCTAGATCTCTTGATTGACTTCTGGTGATTCCTTTAGTGCGCTTGTTGATTTGAGTAGTTGATGGTGATGGGGGTTCAAGTGCTTTCTTGATTTCGTCCAGGTATTTGGTTTTTTCGTTTAATAATAGGAGGGCGTCATTCGCTTGGGCGAAAAGCCGTTTAACTTGGTCTTTCATTTCGTCGATTTCGGATTGGAAGGTGTCCACCTGAGCCGTGTTGGTTGGTTTGGGTAGGATCGTACGGAAAGACGACATTGGTAGTTTTCTGTCATTTAATTTGATGAGTTATGCAGTTGGTTAGGGAAACCGTGATGATTGGAACTTTGTTCACCAATACTGGAGTTAGTTAGCACAGGCAACGCCCCTTGGAACTTTTGCTCTTTTCGCTTGACGGTGTCGAGGTTTTCACTTAAAAAACTCACTTAAGCACAACTGAACTCGAAGAGATTCACTACGCGAATGGATGGCTGCGTACTCTCCTTGTCCTAATGGGTATCTTTAGTCCCGATCTCACGATCTCTACTAGTTTCTATAAGTTAAGAGGCTTGAGTATGGCGTTCGGAGTGCGCATAACGCACCCCTTCTGTCGCTCTTAGCTAACCCTCCCAAGAGCCCCCCCCCCCACTGTAGGTCCTTGAGCCGTGGTTGTGGTTTTGGTACCGACTACGGGAGGCGGATTGGGAACTTCGGTACGGTAACTCCGGCCGAGCCGTGTTATGCCGACGATAGAATCCAACCGCTCATCTTTACGACCGGTCCTCTACCTTATCCCGACTATAGTCCCGTGGAGAGGTGCATGCTCCGCTGTCGCCCTCGACGACTTTGGAGTTTAGGCACGTCCCGGGGAAGGACTTTCCAGAGTAAAGAAGGGGGAGACAATGGCTCGAGAGAGTCGCGAACGACTTTTAAATCATTGGCTTGAGCCTTTCAGTGAAATGTGAGGGGGGGGGACCCACCTCATGGTGAGTCTCCCCGCCCTCTTTGTAAGTTCTTTGGCCCCGTCTTAGTCGCTCGTCACACACACACCGGTTTTTCGGGAGTACCGCGTACGATATACCGTCCCATGTCCGTCCGAGGAAAGTTGGCAGGTGTAATCCGGCTGAAGGTCGGATTACACAGTTAAAGGTGGATCGTCCGTTGTCAAACGGCCGAACCGAACCCCAGAACCCGCCGTAGAACCCACCGTTTCCTAAGTAGGGGCAAACTAAGCACGATCACGAAAGGGAGCATAATGCCCCCCCCTACGTGGTGCGGTTTGCTAGGCTATCTTGCCGATCGTTGAACTAGGTTCTCCCCCCCCTCGCGCACGTCCCGGGGCTCCCTCTGATCGTTGAATAATCGGAGTTGGAGGGTGGCCTTCGGGTCGAGTTCGAGTCGGGGGTCCCTGAGTTTGGATGATTAGTTTTTCTTTAGTTTTCTTTCCGTGGAGCCTCTTGGTTGTACCTAACCTAGGGGGAGGGAAGAAAAGGAGAAAAAGGTGAATGCGTAATTGGTATGCATTTTGAATTGCCAGCCTCTTTGTGGGCCCGGTCCCCTCCCCTTGGGCGGAATTTAGGCCCCCCTCCGACCGTTGAATGGTCAAGTAAAGGGTGGTCTTAGATCCGGTGCAAGTCGGGAGGTCCCTGGGTTGGGGGCTGGTTGGTGTTCCCTTGGAGTCTCTGAAGTTAAATAATTTAAGGGAAAGAAGGGTCCCGGCTCAGGATGGCTTTGGGCTTCGTGAACCGCGTTGAACCCTCGTGGAATTTACCCAGTCCTTGGATCAACGGGTTTTCGGAATGCCCCGCAGCCTCGTAGAATTTAGCCGCCTGGCGGCGGATAAATTCTGCGACGGACTCCGTGTTGGAGTCCGACCTGAGTTGGGCGTTTGTTACGCGCATGCCTTGCGCGTCCATCGCCTGCCTTAAAGCTTTGTTTTGAATTACCTCTAGCTTTTTAATCTTCGCCCGGTGCGCATACCCCCACGCCGTTGACGCGTATGTGAGTATGGGCCGGACGCAGGTTTTATAAAGCTGGAGTTTTTGTTTTTGTCCCAATTTGCTTCCCCCTTTGGTGACGGCTTGAACAGCGGCTCTGGCCCCTCTTGCCTTGTCTCTGGTATAATCAATGTGGGGACCCCAAGTTAGCCTCTCGTCCAGGATAACCCCCAAATATTTTGAAGTCCTGGACCTCGGGATGGCGGTGCCGTTCATCATTAACGGATTTTGGGGAAGACGATGTCTTTTCCCCGGTCTGTAGAGTTGTACTCTTCGGAGGTTTTGGTCGCTACGCCTGGTAAAGTAAGTGGCCGTACTCTTGGAAAGATTTACAGCGATCCTCCATTTACGGT
Source organism: Rhagonycha fulva (assembly GCA_905340355.1). Taxonomy (NCBI): domain Eukaryota; kingdom Metazoa; phylum Arthropoda; class Insecta; order Coleoptera; family Cantharidae; genus Rhagonycha; species Rhagonycha fulva. The sequence continues at coordinate 17,693,104 of HG996554.1, read as the reverse complement.
AGTAGTCACTTACTCTCGCCAGGACATCCAGCAACCTTTGAGTGACAAATTCCGGACTCTTTCCGCTGGCGGCGATCCCCGCGTCATCGCAGAAAAGTTTGATCTGGGTGCGGGGGCCGTCAGTATGGCCGGAAGGTCGTGCCTAAAGAAGGAAAACAAGTCCGGGGAAAGAATGGACCCTTGGGGTACCCCCGCGAGGATATTCCTAAGGGTGGAAAGAATTCCTTCCACTCTCACCTTAAACTTGCGATCCGTAAGGAAAGAAGCCAGTAGAATTATTAAGGCTAGTAGGATTTCCGCCTTGAGCATTTTGTAGAGTAATCCTTCCTTTCATACTCTATCAAAAGCCTTGGCGATATCCAAGAAAACTGCTCCCACTGCTTTTTTCTTTTCCCAGCTTTCAAGGATTGATTCCACTAGCCCCAGTATGGCATGTACCGTGGAGTAGCCCGGGCGGAAGCCAAATTGTTCATTTGGAACAATTTGCTTCTCCAACATTTGGTTGACCAGTCTGGTGCGAATTACTTTTTCGCACACTTTGCCCAGTGACGGCAGAAGACCGATCGGCCTGTAGGAGCCGGGGTTCCGTGGATTTTGCTTCGGTTTAGGTATCATGATGACTTCTGCGATTTTCCATTTAGAGGGAAAATGCATTAGTCTCAATACCGCGTTTATTATGGTTGTAATAGCCACTAATCCCTTCTTGGGGAGCTGAGTCAAGGTTTGATTTGTAATACCGTCCGGGCCCGGACGTACTCTTATACACTGCGTACTCTCTCCTTGTCCTAATGGGTATCTCTAGTCCCGATCTCACGATCTCTACTAGTTTCGATGAATTAGAGGCTTAAATATGGCGTTCGGAGTGCGCATAACGCACCCCTCCTGTCGCTCTAAGCTGACCCTCTCAAGAGGCCAGACCCCCCCCACTCTCCTCTGTGGGTCCTTGAGTCGTGGTTGTGGCTTTGGTACCGACTTTGGGAGGCGGATTGGGAACTTCGGTACGGTAACTCCGGCAGAGCCGTGTTATGCCGACGTTAGAACCCAACCGCTCATCCTTCCGACCGGCCCTCAGCCTTATCCCGACTATAGTCCCGTGGAGAGGTGCATGCTCCGCTGTCGCCCTCGACGACTTTGGAGTTTTGGCACGTCCCGGGGAAGGACTTTCCAGAGGAAAGAAGGGGGGACGATGGCTCGAGAGAGTCGCGAACGACTTTTAAATTGATGGCTTGAGCCTTTCAGTGAAATGCGAGGGGGAGGGAACCCACCTCACGGTGAGTCTCCCCGCCCTCTTTTGTAAGTTCTTAGGCCCCGTCTAGTCGCTCTTCACACACACCGGTTTTTCGGGAGTACCGCGTACGATACACCGTCCCATGTCCGTCCGAGGAAAGTTGGCAGGTGTAATCCGGCTGAAGGTCGGATTACACAGTTAAAGGTGGATCGTCCGTTTGTCAAACGGTCGAACCGAACCCCAGAACCCGCCGAAGAACCCACCGTCTCCTAAGTAGGGGCAAACTAGGCACGAGCACGGAGGAGAGCATTTGTGCCCCCCCCTACGTGGTGCGGTTTGCGATGCTATCTGCCGACCGTCGAACTCGGTTCCCCCCCCCTCATGCCCGTCCCGAGGCTCCCTCTGATCGTTGAATGATCGAAGTTGAGGGTGGCCAACGGGTCGTGCTCGAGTCGGGGGGCCCCTGAGTTTGGATGATTAGTCTTCCTTTGGTTTTCTTTCCGTGGTGCCTCTTGGTAGTACCTAAACTAGAGGGGGGAAAGAAAAGGGGAAAAAGACGGTTAATGCGCATATGGTACGCTTTTTGAATTGCCAGCCTCTTTGAGGGCCCGGTTCCCCCCCCCTTGGACGGGATTTAGGCCTCCCTCCGACCGTTGAATGGTCTTGTGGAGGGTGGTCCTAGATCCGGCGCAAGTCGGGGGGTCCCTGGGGTTGGAGGCTGGTTGGTGTTCCCTTGGAGTCGCTAAAGTTAATTTATAATTAAGGGGAAGAAGGATCCTGGTTCAGGATGGCTTTGGGCTTCGTGAACCGCGTTGAACCCTCATGGAATTTACCCAGTCCTTGGATCAACGGGTTTTCGGAATGACCCGCAGCCTCGTAGAATTTATCCGCCTGGCGACGGATAAATTCTGCGACGGACTCCGTGTTGGAGTCCGACCTGAGTTGGGCGTTTGTTATGCGCATGCCTTGCGCGTCCATCGCCTGCCTTAAAGCTTTGCTTTGAATTACCTCCAGCTTTTTAATCTTTGCCCGGTGCGCATACCCCCACGCCGTTGACGCGTATGTGAGTATGGGCCGGACGCAGGTTTTATAAAGCTGGAGTTTTTGTTTTTGGCCTAAACTACTTCCCCCTTTGGTGACAGCTTGAAGAGCGGCTCTGGCCCCTCTAGCCTTGTCCCTGGTGTAGTCAATATGGGGCCCCCAAGTTAGTCTCTCGTCCATGATAACCCCCAAATATTTGGAGGTCCTGGTCCACGGAATGACGGTGCCGTTCATCGATAGCGGGTTTTGGGGAAGACGATGTTTTTTCCCCGGTCTGTATATATGTACCCTTCGAAGGTTTTGGTCGCTACGCCTGGTAAAGTAAGTGGCCGTACTCTTGGAAGGATTTACAGCGATCCTCCACTTACGGTAGTAGTCACTTACTCTCGCCAGGACATCCAACAACCTTCGGGTGATAAATTCCGGACTCTTTCCGCTGGCGGCGATCCCCGCGTCGTCGCAGAAAAGTTTGATCTGGGTGCGGGGGTCCGTCAGTATGGCCGGAAGGTCATGTGTAAAGAAGGAGAACAAGTCCGGGGAAAGAATGGACCCTTGGGGTACCCCCGCGAGGATATTCCTAAGGGTGGAAAGGATTCCTTCCACTCTCACCCTGAACTTGCGGTCCGTTAGGAAAGAAGCCAGTAAAATTATTAGGGCTAGTAGGATTTCCGCCTTGAGCATTTTGTAGAGTAATCCTTCCTTCCATACTCTATCAAAAGCCTTGGCGATATCCAAGAAAACTGCTCCCACCGCTTCTTTCTTTTCCCAGCTTTCAAGGATTGATTCCACTAGCCCCAATATCTTATACACAGGCGAGCTTTTATACACATTTACCTTATACCACCCAAACTGAACCACCAGGTGGCGCAGTAATAAAGGAGTTTTCTGAAATAAAAGAAATATAGGAAGAAATTAACTTTTATTTATTAAAAAAATGAATAACAAAATTAAGTTTTAATAATTTAGTTTGCTTTTTTTTTACAAAGTTGGATTGAAGTGGGGATTCTCGATGCGGATATTGATTCTTGCAGCTTGGGTATTGTTGAATATCTCTCGGTTGTGTTCAGTTTTCTGCAAGGTGAGCATATGGAGTGGCATGGGTCGCTTGTCGTGTCTTCTCCGGAATCTGGTAATCTGCGAACATGTGAACCCTTGCTTTTTCAAACAAGCGTCCACGTGAGAATCATCAATACCGGCGGGGATGCCTCTGACGATCACTTTTAGGGGCACTTCATCTTGTATTTCATGTGTATAGAACCTCCTTTCGCAGGATCGAGGGTTTCTTCCATGGCACGTCACATTGCTCGGTGATCTTCGATGGTGGCCGGGTACACAGCAATTCCTTGCTTCGCGTTAGTCGCTTTGGTATACCAGATCTGTTCTTCTAGCTTCCTCTTGGGGGTGAGCTCTTGAGTGAAGTCCATTTCCAAGTTGGTAGGAGATGGTACCGTCGCTGGTAATGGGGCCACTGGAGATGGAGCTACCACCACAACTTGTTGAATTTCAGGTGGAGATGGACCTGGAGGTGGGATGACAGGTGGAGATGGACCTGTGGGTAGATTGCCAGGTGGAGATGGACCTAGCTTGACGGCTACCACCTTGGGCTGAGATGGGCCTTTTTTCGTTGGTAAAGCTACTGAAGCCTTACCTTGAATGGCTCTGCGTTTTGCAGCCGCTTCCGCTTTTGCTTTGACGACTGCTCATCTCTGTGTGAAGGAGTGGTCAGAGGGGATGGGGGGATTACTTCTGCTTGAAGGAGTGGCTTGGGGTTGCCATACCGGGGGTAGAGGTCACGGGCGACGAACGTTTGAACGGGTTTGGGGACGGAGACCTTGGGCTTCTCGGTGGTCTTTGCTTTCCTCTCGGCGATGACCACCAACGCGTCCTCAGCTTTCTTCAACTCTTCCGCTTCTCTTCTTGCCGCTTCGATGGGCGGTCACTTTGCGGCTTTTCTTGGACTTGGCAAACCGAAACTCGTCCTTGACGTCATGGTCGTAGTCGGGGTCGTCTTCGCCCGAAGAAAAAGCCGCGGTGTCGATGGTTAATGGGATGGAGAGGTTTTCTTCAGAAGAGGCGTGTGGGTCGACTTCCATGACTGCCTCAATGGGGTTAACTTCTTGGAGGAGTTGCTCGATACCGTGCCGTGCTGGTCGTCTGGTTCATTGTTTGTGACTACTGGAGTCTGCGGTGGAGGGGTGTCTTCGTTATCGGGCGGAACCTCCATGACCGCTTCCAGTTGGTTAGCATGTGAAGTAGACGGATTGTCTTCTGCTAAGGCCGTGAATCTGTTGGAAGTTGAGACTTGGTTTGTTTTGGATTTTTCTGAACTGCGAATTCGGGGTGATCTTTTTCTGGGTTGTGTGAAAAAAGGATCGGGTTTTACTTATTGCCCAGTTGTAAATCGCCCAGTTGTCTATCGCCCGGTTTACCAATCGCCCAGTTATACGTCGCCCAGTGGGATTCGCCTAGTTGTCGTGTACCGGGACATGGATGTGCGGGGAGTGGGTAGGGGAGGGTTTACCACTGGGATGGTTTTGGTTGAGGTTGTTGTTTTCTCTGGCTGAGATGGGCCAGTTGTCTTCTTACTTTGAAGCCCTACCTTTGGATGATCTGCTAATTTAGCAGCAGCTTCGGCTTTTGCTTCGGTAAGTGCATACCGTTGACGCGGGGTTAACTTGTTGGGAGGGAGGTCAATGATTGCGCGTAGAAGTGGCTGGGGCTTGTCATATCTAGGGAAAAGGTCGCGTTCGACGATGGTGCGGGACCTGGTTACACGTTTGGGGGCAGTCGAAGGTGGAGCGGTGCGAGGCGCCTTCCTCGATTCTCTGATAGCGAGTCGAATCTCTTCTGCTTGCTCGGCTGCCGTCTTTTCTTCTTTTTCTTTCTTCGCTTTTTGTGTTTTTAGGGTCGCTTTTCGCATCAATCGTTTCGTTTTTTTGGTGCGGGCTCATAGGTATTCGTCTTGGGAGTCGTCGCTGTCGTAGACTTCAATATCGCTGGTGATGGGTGGGATTTGTGAGGAGTGTGGGGTGTCGTCTTTCATGGGGATCACGGGAGTCACTGATGCTGGAGAGACTTGTTGGGTCTCGGTTACTTCAAGTTCCATCATTTGCTGGGAGGCGGCGGCGATTTGCTGCTGGGCTGCTTCTATAATGGCTCTTAGTTTCTCTATGAGGGTGGCTCTTTCGATGGGGTTCATGACTGTAGGGTTCATGGCTTTTATTAGGGGGTAGTTTAACGCTTCTCAGGGTAACTGGGTTGGGAAGGGTCTTTGAAAAGGGCACACAAAAACAAACACACAATATAAATGGGGAACAAGTAGTTAAACTAGTAGTAATAAAATAGTAAAACACAGGGGATTAATAAAACGCTTGTTTACTTATTTATTTGTTAAGGCTCTTTGTGTTTGCGCTGGGTTGCAAACACTTGTGGTTTATTGAGCTAGTATAATTAATGCAAGATGGTTCTGCAAAATTAATGGCTCTTCGTCGCTGACGTGCAAAAATTAATGGTTTTTTGACGCTGGGGTGCAAAGCTAATGGTTACTCGTCGCTAAGTGCAACAAGTATGGTTTATCGCCGTTACTCGCCGCTTTGTTTCTAAATTTAACTAATGGAGTTATTAGCTAGCTTGAGTCGCTTTTGAATAAAACTTTACGTTTTGCAATGCGGGATGGGTTATGGGTTGCAAAAAGGTGTCGCTTGATTTTACTATTACAATCACTTTTAATTTGGGGGCGTTGAATGGCAAAATTTTACTCTAATTATTTGTAAAAAATGAATAAGATGTAAAAATTGGCGCTTTTAATTTAGTTTAAATTTAATTTATGAAGTGATTTTTAGCTCGCTTTATTTAAGCCACAATGAAAAATTTGAAATTGTGAAGGTTCTTGGTTGAATGATAAAAAAAACTCTGTTATAATCATAAACATTTATTCACATAACAAATAAAATAATGAAACTCGCAAACTCGAGAAGCTCGAATCTGCGAGACCTCAACCCGTTTCTTATTCTGGTCTGGTGCGAAGCACCAGGGCTGTTGCCCCATATCTTCGCAGACTTGAAGAGTAAGGTTGCGGGCTTGCCCGCAACGTTACGTCGGATAATTTTTATTGAGGCGTACCTCCGAAAATTAGCGCGAAGCTAAGTCCTGGCTGGCTTCACCCGCAAGGGATCCGCGAGAGAAAGGTTTGGTAGACTAGGATGGAGGGATGGGTTGTGGGAGTTTAGTGTTGTATACCTTTTTATGTTCGTGCGATGTGTGTTCGTGGTGTCTTTTCCCTAAAGTGGCCGGTTTTCTTGTGGGCGTGGTTAGTTTTTCGTGGGTGTGGTTTTTGGTTTGCAGGAGTCCTTTTTTACTTATGCGGGGTCGTTAGGGGTCGGCGTCATCAATGATTTCCCTTGGCATCTTGTATTTCGGATGGTTTTCTTTGTCGTACTTTCCCAGTTGGTTGATTAGCGGATTTTGGTGGTCTTCTGATTTCGCGTAAAATTTCTCGGTGTGGTTCCTTATGAATTTTTTGACGGTGGTTAATTTGGAGTCGTTGCGGAGACGGACGTTTGTTACTCTTCTTGGCGGGTTCCATGCGTAGCGGACGAGCTTATTTTGTATTGTTTCAATCTTGTTGATGTGGGTTTTGGCTGCGTGACCCCATGCTGGTGCAGCGTACGTGAGAGCCGGCCTGATGATGGTTTTGTAGACGCGAAGTTTGTTGGCCGGCGACATTTTGCTCTTTGGACCTACGAGCGAGTAGAGTTGCGACATCGTTCCCCTTGATTTGTTCGTGATGTTGGTGATGTGTTGGCCCCAATTTAGTTTTTGGTCCATGGTGACGCCAAGGTACTTCGCCGATTTTTGCCATTGGATGAGGGACCCGTTCATCCAAAGGTTGCCTTTGCAGTGGTCCTTTTCTTACATCGCGCGAAGATGACTGCTACGCTCTTGTTAGTGTTGACTCCGATACGCCAGTCTCCCATCCATTGCTCGATTTGTTCCGCTACGTCTTGAACTCTTTGCGTGGCGATGTCCGGGGAAATTGAAGTTGATGCTACTGCTGTGTCGTCCGCGAAGTAGAAATTGTTGACCTGCGGGTGGATTGGCTTGGGGATGTCGCTCATGTAAATGTTGTAGAGGGGTGCAGAAAGTGGCGAACCTTGGGGGACCCCTGCGTCCATTCGATGAGGTTCGGATTTGGTCCCGTCGGCGACGATGCGGAAGGTTCTTTCTGCAAGATAAGAACGGATTAGTTTTACGATGGCGAGTTTGATACCGGCTTGGAGCATCTTGTAGAGGAGTCCGGCGTGCCATACGGAGTCGAATGTCTTGGAGATGTCTAGAAGAAGGGCGACGGTGCATTCTTTTTTCGAGAACCCTCAACCCGTTTGCATTCCAGTAAGCGATTTGGAGGGATGTAGGGTTTACTATCTTCCTCCCTAGGGGCTTGACGATCGAGAGCGCTTATCATGGGTTGTCTTTTCTTTTATACCTGCCTTAGCCAGAGTGGCCAGGCCGTCCTTGAGGAAGGAAATGGCGGTTAAAAGGAGATCAGGGCTGCTTTCTTTAGACGCGGTTTGTGGCAAGGAGGAAAACTGCTTGTTTTTACCCTTGCGGACTGGTCGCCTCTTCCTCTTTACCACTGTAAAATTTGCTTCGTTATTGGTTTTGGATGCTTCTTGCTCCCCACCTTGAGGGCGGGAGACAGGGGGTCTTGAATCTCTTGTTTTTACAACGCGGGTTTGTGGGCGGCTGGGGCATCCAGGCCAGCTGGCTGGATGTTTGCCCCCACAACTGGCGCAGTTGAGCTTGGATTTCGATTTGTCCTGGTTTTTATTTGGACAGTCGGAGGCACGGTGGTTGCCCGCACACAACACATTTGGTAGAAGCTCTACAAATGTGCTGCGTGTGTCCAAAGCGCTGGCACTTGAAGCATTGAGCTGTGTGGCTTTTCGGATTGGGATGTTCCACCGTGATTGGGATCGACATTATTGACTTTTCATTGTAAATCTGCTTCCCCTCGCTGTCTTTTTTAAAGGTGGCTTTTAAGAGCGGGAGAGTCTTCCTGTTGGGGCCTTTCCTAAATTGGTGAACCGCCAACACGGGTAATCCCCGCTCAACCAAGTCCCTCTGCACGTCTCCCGGAGTGAACTCTTGAAGTAGTCCTCAAGGATTTTGTGGGAGGGGGAAGACCACAAAATTGCACCTGTTCTCATTGAACAGGGAGGTAATAGCCTTGCGGTCTCTGATGGAGTCCGTGGTAATAAGGATTCCTTCCCTGGTGTTCTTCACCCTCCCAAAATCGGGAAACCTTGCCTTAAGGTTGGCTTCAATTTTTGGCCACTTGCCCTGGTCGGTGATTGGAATGGTGCTCTCTCCGTCCGCGGAGGGGACCTTGCCGGAAGGTTGGTGTAGAGGTTCTTTTGTTGGTCTCTGCTGGGCAGGGGCCTTCAGATCCTTTTTCACCATACCCCCGGTTTTGGAACTCTTGCGCTCGTCGGTTTCCCCCCGGCTGCCTGCGTCCCTGGATTGGGACCCTTTAGCTTAAGGTTTTGAAGGATTTTGGCCGGCTGGCTGCCGGTTGACGCTCCAGGTTTGGAATCATGTTTTGAAGGAGGGGGCCTGTTGTTTTTAACAGATTGGCTGTAGTTGAGTACCGAGGCTGTTTTCCTCTTGACTCCCCCGACAGCTGGCGGTTCCGGAGGCGAGGCCTTGATGGGGTCCACTTCCCTCTCGCTGTCGTCGGAGTAGACCAGGGGTTGAGCCTTCCTCCTTATGTTCTTTCTTGTTTTTCTGGTTGTGTTTTTGACAAGATTTGGGGCTCCTTCAGTACCGCCCTTCCCATCGTCTAGCGGTGTTTGAGGAACTGCCGCATTTTCGATAGGAAGCTCGGTCGCTGAGGGGGTCTCGTAGGTTTTATTTATCCCCTGGTCAAGAGCTATAGGGTTGTCCCCCTTCCCTAAGTTAGAAGTCTCTGTACCCTCTGAATCATTTCCTCCCATTTGATCGTTTCCCCCCCGACTTTGGTAGATCCCTTACCCCCGCCCCTTGTCGGTTTTAAGGATTTTCTTTTCCTGCCCCCCTCCCTGGATTGTACTAATCTTTTTGTTGGTGGGCTCTCCGATTTGGGAGTTTTTTCCTTTTTAGCTAAGGATTCCACCACCTTTTCTAATTTCACCCTAGTGGTGGTGTGTTTTTCCCCCTTGAAAACTACCGCGGGAAGAGAGTTTTTATTCCTTTGATTTGAGAATAGAATTATAGGGAGGGTCGATCACCTCCCACGCGTCCCCTTGAGCTGAGTGCTCAGGATTGGGTGCGGTTGAGGGGGTCGACTCTCTCTGGATCGTGATTACTAGCGGTGATAGATCGCTAGTATCCAGTTTCCTAGCTTTTGCGCCCTTGCGCGCAACCCGAAAAGATTTGTCCTTTACCGGACTGGCTGGAGAAGGGCTAGCGTTTTTAGGCGACTCCTCGTTGAAGGAGGTAGAGAGTTTCCTTCTTCTTTTTCCGCCAGGAATATTTGGAGTGGCACTGCTGGGCGGCGCGCCGTCAGCTGAGGCTTCTTTAATTGAAGTAGCTCCTACATCGTGTGCGCCGAAGAGGTCGTCAATCAAAGAATCCGAGTCCTTGTCCGAGGACGAAGACTCGGTTGGGAGTACTCTGGACGGTCCAACCTCTCGACATACACGTTGTAGTGCTCCGTGTATTGGCCATTGATTGCCATGAGTAAGTCATTGATACGAGCACGTTCCGCCTCAGCTTGGGCCAGAGTGGCCCTCGCTTGGGCTATGATCTGCTCCGCGACGGTCCGCTCAGCTTGCAGTGCCAAGCCATTTTTTCGGAGTTTCCTCATATTTCCGTTCTTGCAGTACCCCAAGAATTCTTCTTGCGATGGTAGCGTGAGAACGTCGATTTGAGCGGGAATGTGGTAGGCGCTGGTTTCTTCCCTCTTGGGCGAGCTTGCCTGGTTTACGGAGAGCTGAACCTCCTCGTGCAAAGAACCGGCTTCGCTAGCGTCCATTTGGGATGATTCCATAACAAAATCAACAAGTTTTATCGATCGCCACGTGGCAGGTCGAGGTGAGGTTATGTTTCCCACGTGGAGGCACGATAGAAAAAAGGAAAAACCTCACCTTTTTTCGGACAGGTGCCGATCGACAACGAGACTAATCCGCTACAATTAGTTAAAATTGGTTATAAAATCTCTTACCTTGAGTCACCTGGGTTTATTTTTCCTGTTAGGGGATCGTCCTGGTATTTTCAATACATCGGCACAACACAAAGACACGATAAATTTTTAACACAAAACACTTACTGTAAACCACGATACGTAAAGGCTTTAGTGCCAACCTGCGCCAACTGCGGTGGTCAACACCCCGCTAGCTACCAGGGTTGCTCGCGCTGCCCGACAAGATTTAGGTTAGCGAACAACGACACTAACCAGTTTAATTTCAGGAAAGCAGGTCCAAGAGGCAGGTTCCCACCCTACAGGTCGCAACCCAACCGATCCTACGCATTGTGCGTCTCCTCCTCACGCTCCCCTCCTACTTTCCAGTGGACAGACCTGATCCCAGCAGAAGAGACACGGGCGAGGTCACCCTCGAGGAAATCGGACCCGACACTCCGCCTGCTGCAGAAGAACAACCCCGCATCGACCCAGCCGACTTTGCTGCCAAATTGGCCGCGTCATGGAGGTCCTCTTCAAGGCGGGAACACCGATGGACACCATCAAGGAGTTCGCCTCAAAGCTCCACGAGAACTGTTACGGAAAGGCGTGCTAAATTAGCACAGTCTTTCCAAGGTAAACCAAGTGAACTTTTAATATCTTTATGTTTGCAGAGGCCAGGAGGATTCCAACCCAACTAAGGATGGCGTTCTGGAATGCTAACGGGCTCAACATCCGAAAGAGGCAGGTCCTCCTCGATTTTGCCCTGGAGCACGACCTGGACGTCATCCTAGTTAACGAGACTCATCTGAAGCCGAGCCACAGTGCAAAGCTGACGAACTACATCCTCTACAGGACGGACCGCCCCCTCGGGAGAGGTGGTGGCACCTGCATCTACGTGAAAAGGAATCTCCAACACAGCGAAGTCGTTTTCAACGATTTGGAGACCCTGGAAGCGACAACGGTAAGAATTTTAATGCATAATTCTAGACAATTGCAGATCACATCTGCATACAGTTCGCCGCTCAACCCACTCCCAGCAGATGACATCGAGAAGATTTTAAGAGGGTCTGGTTCCAAAATCATCGCCGGCGACTTAAATGCCAAACATTGCGTTTGGAATTCGAAAGTCGCCAACAGGAAAGGTATGGACCTCCTTCGACTGTCGCATGACCTTGACTTCGAGGTCGTCGCCCCCACGGAGGTGACACACCACGCGTCCCGCGGTCCTCAAAGTGACGATGTCTTAGACATTGCCATAATGAAGAACGTCGACCTAGTGCACCACCTGGAGACGGCGGAACCGATGCTCTCGGATCATCTTCCAGTTCTGTTCCACTTGGGGGAACCAACCGCCAGAGACGAGCCCAGGTCAGCCACCAAGGTCGCGTGGCCTGTCTTCCAGGAGCACCTTCACCGCAACCTGGGCAAGATTCCAGTCATCAACTCCGTCGAAGATCTGGAACGGTATTCAACGGAGTTTGAAACGAAGGTTAGTGCATCGATTAAATTTGCTTCTAACACTTTCCAAGTTCCAGACAGTAGAGACCACCTCCCTCCTGAACTTAAGCAACTCATCAGGGAAAGAAGAAGGGCAGACAAGCACGCACGTAAGACTTGGACCCCAGCCGACCGCAGCAGAGCCAACCTTTTGAAGACGCAACTCAGAGACCGGCTGAAAGCTTTTCGCAGCGACTCGTGGGCCCAAAGATTGGACTCCTTGTCATGCGAAGACAACTCAGCCTGGAGGATGGTGCGCGTCCTCAAAGGGACTCGAACGGAGATACCACCGCTTCAAGGTAACAACAATAATGTAAATAACCTGGCCTTTACAGATCAAGAGAAAGCAGAAGCCTTCGCCGACAACCTGGAGGAGCAGTGCAGTCCGGTCATGTCCAACGTGGATAATGGCCATATTGCAATGGTAGACCAGGAAGTCGAGCAGAAGCTGGCCGCCCCAGAAGACGACCCGATTGAGCCAACATCTCTTGAAGAAGTGATGTTAGCCATAAAAAGGACGAAAAGAAGAAAAGCTCCGGGTCCCGACGGGATCACCAACACCGCTCTGAAGGAGCTCCCAAAGAAAGCCCTGGTGGCATTAACAGGTATTATTAATGCTGTTTTAAGATTTAGACATTTTCCAGCTAAGTGGAAGACGGCAGACGTCATCTTCATCCACAAGCCAGGAAAACCGAGACGAATTCCGAAGAATTATCGCCCGATTAGCCTCCTTGCGACCTTGGCCAAGGTCACGGAGAGGATAATCCTAACAAGTTTAGTCAAATCTATTCAAGATAAAGAAGTCATTCCCAAGGAACAGTTCGGATTCAGACCTGGACATAGCACAACCCACCAGGTCATGCGAATCGTCGAACGAATCACCAAGGCATTCAACAAGAAGGAGTTCACAGCTGCAACTTTCCTCGACGTCGCTAAGGCGTTCGACAAGGTGCTTTCTTTATTCTTTATTTATTTCTTGGTTTTTCAGGATGGAGAGTGTTGCAGGATCAACCTCGGTGTTGGATAGCGATATTAAAAGATTGTCTATTAAATCGCTGGTTGTAGGCGGGGTTGATTGATGCGGTTGGTGTTGGGAGTAAATGGTTTCTCGGCTTGATCGTTGGTAGTGGCGCTGGCGGTAGTGGGGACCTAGTTGTCGTGCGGGTTGGGATGATGAGGTGGCGAAGTTGTTAGTCTTGTACTTGGGAAATTTGCTGTTTTTCATAGCACTCTACATGCGTAATTAATAAATTATTATTATTTATTTAAATCTTGTGTTTTCTCGAATTTTTTCTTATGTAACCTTATGAAAATTTTATGTTTTTAAAAAAAAAAAAATTGCAGATTACAAAAATGTTAAAAAAAAGACATGTTGCCATTTGAAAAAAAATTTTGACTCTTGACAGAGAATTTATGGCACTGAATTTTAAGATCTGGGTGTAAGAGTGTGGTTTGCTTTTTTTACCTAAAGGTACGAAGCTTTCGTTGTACACTACAAATCGTTTAGTAAAAACTACTGGTTTAAAGGTGTCTATTCGCGGTAGCATAATAACCTTCTGCTGGTCGGTAGAGACACAAATCGTAGTTTTGTGGTCAATTATTTTATTGCAAGCAGCTTCTAGAGGCTTTTCGAGCGTTTTTAGCACGTTCAATGTCTTTGGACCATGACTTTGTAGCATTCCAAATGCTATTATTTAAATTGGTTTGAAATCTACGCATCATCCTGTGTATGTCCATCACGCGCAAGCGTTAATATTTCGAAAATTTGTCAAATTGGCATTCTTCCGTTTGTCACCATCTAAAATGGAGGTTTCATTTTTGTTCTGTGTAATGTTTGAGTTTTAAAAGCCACAAACTTTATTTTAATGAAGTGATCTTTTTAATAACCTTCAGTTTTATGTTTGTGGGTAAGCATTACATTGATATTTTTCATTTTGAGCTGATGTTGACTTTGATAAATTTTAGCTTTTTATTACCACCTGTCCATTTCTGTGTTCGTCCATTTTGGTTTTCAACTTTTGTTTATGGTTTTCTGGAAGCAAACTTAAAGTGGAGCTGATATATTTCTATTGTTCGATCAGCGTGATGGAACCATTTCCATGAAGGCGTTTTACTTTTTATTCCCATGGATGTTTATAATGGAGTTTTCGCACCTGGTTTTCATTCTTATCAGTCCACTTGAGCTGACCTTGTCCGTTTGACGTCACCGCCTTATCGGCTTTGATTTTGATAATTTCGACGACGTGGGATGACCTGAAAACCATGGATTTTTATTTTGTTAAAAGCGCATTTAGGAAATTAGCTTTCTTTAATACTTTACATCGACATTGGGATGTTACCGTTCGCAGGTGAATTGATTCTTGTTTAATTATTGCAGTTTTGTTATTTTTAGCTTTACATCTGAAACTCAGTTTGCACGATGAACCATTAATATTCCAGAGGTTCCAAAAGAATAGCGATGAATCGGAATGATTGTAGTGGAAGGGTAAGTTGAAAAGGCAATTACTGTATTTAATTCCACTTGATGATATCTCTTGCGAATGAGTATTTGTAGTCAATGTTACCGACGTGTTATGTCTGCGTTGAGCAGTTTCCTAGATGCGCGATATTATTTTTGGTGGGTTGTCTTCATATGACAACTCATTTGTATTTTTTTTTAGTTCTTTTATTTTGATTTATTGTCCCAGGGTATCCCTTCAGGGTATCCTGGATTTAACTTGAATTGTTATGTGTTTGTGTTTCTCCTATATGGAGTTTTGGAATCAAGCATTGTCAACCCCACCTTTTATCTCGACTTTTGTTTTATAAATAAAACCAACTCTTCTACTTTCGTGTTTTATTTAGAAGACTGGCGCCCGATTATATTTTTCCTTAGTTAGTTGCCAAAGATCGTCTGAGTCACAACGTGAAAGAATCCACGAATCGCGCATGCGCGACCCATGCTCTGGTACTGGACGGGGGTGTAATCCCTTAGCTGGCCTGTCTGCCATTCCATCGCAGATCAGCGGGGCAAGCGACACAATTTAGAGCACATTGTGGTACAACTTACAACACTAACAGTTTTTATCCAAGTTGCTTTTGGTATGTTCTTTATTATGCAACTGGAATTCCTCGCACTGCTCACACTCTTTATGTCCTAGTTTTGAAAAACTGATTTTTTTTCTTTAATGGCTTTCGATAAAGATCATAGGAACACGCTATGTTTGGATATTTTTCCAGAAAATCTTGATGCATGCTAACAACAGTTACATCGCAAGGGAGATATCTGAGATTAGGAGCATGTTCCCGTCTGTAATGTGATATGCAAGGATTATAAGATTCTATATGCCCATCTATCTCTTTTCTGTCGATTCCATTTGTCGATGATTGTTTTCCACGTCCATCTGTGGAAAGTTGGATTTTTTCCGTGTCAGTCTTGCTAAGAACCGAATTTACAACCCAATCATTAGATTTTTTAAAAACTTAGGGTGGTTAAAAAAAAAGGTTTGCACACCCCATGACGCTGTCTTGTTTTATCAGTAAAAGATAACTTGAAGGATTGTTTACGTTTTGTTAAAACGGAAGGATTTTTATTTGGAACTGCACTTGAATTACTCAAAATAAATGATCGCCGCTCACACCGTCTTCAGTCGTTTCATGTAAAACCTGATGATTGACTACTACAGAAACTCAACAAAATGATTGACAGCATGGATATCTAATCGTAAACTGTCTAGACATTAACCCAGCGTTACTATGCATAAACACAGTAGGTCCTAGGCTAAGCAAAAACACCACAACTTCAAGCCGTTTACTGTGTTCTTACTTCTGATTATTTAGATACCGTATTCTAGCTTAGCAGAACATGAAAATTTTTGATTTTACGGGGTTTGTAAAAGTCTGTTTTACGTGTTTATCGGTGTTTTACCGTGTTTACGCTTAGTAGATATGTAGAACAATGTCTTATGATTACTAATCTGAAACTAACTCTTTTTTACTGTTTAATTTTTACTGTTGCGGGCAGTCATCGGGTAGAGTTGGTGCACGAGACCTTTGGCACGGTTTGTGACCATTGTGATCTGGTTATTCCAAGTATGCGATGCGTCCAGCAAGACGCCACGGTACTTGGCGGTGGGTTGCCATTGAATAGGTTGTTCGAACATCCATAGATTTGTTTTTGGGTTCTTGGGTACGTTTTTTTAAACATCACAACCGTACTTTTGTTAGGGTTGATGCGGATGCGCCATTTGGAGAACCATTTTTAAGCGTCGTTTAGAACACTTTGTAGTAGAGATGTGGCGACGTCAGGGCACAGTGAAGAGGCAAATAGGCCAGTGTCGTCCGCGTAGAAGGCGTTGCCGGTGCGATGGTCGGTTGGTTTCGGAAAGAACGGAAGTTCAAGGCGAGAATATGATTTAAGAGGCCGGTAGTTTGTCATTTGGAGTAACTTAACCCACTAAGCATTAGGTAAATTTTGGCGGGACGGCACTGGCGATTATAATTTAGTAGAATATTGCAAGACACGATCTTCGATACGAAAATAAACATTAATAACAGTACTCACTATACATTTGACGGGTCTTAAGGGAACCTTAGGCTTGTGCACCTTTGGTAATCCATATGCTTTTAGTGATTTAGCATTATACGTAGTGAGATTTTTTCTTATTTTTACATCTATATGACCTGCATAGAAGAGGGACTTGGCGATTTTGTTAAACCCACTCTGGATCGATTGAGTGGGATCTTAGTTTCTAAACCACCCACCCACAAAACAACCAGGCTAGGATTATTTTGTAAAAACCTCCTCGTCTCAATAACCTGTTGTGCAATGCTACACGTTTTGGTATTGTCACTTTTGTTGCAGAAGTTATGAGCGACGTTTAGTAATCTACCTCTAATAAGTGCATCTTTGTTGTCAACTTAACTTGCTTAAGCCAGCTCTCAGTAACTGATATGATTTGAAAGTTATCTGTAGTAATGACGGCACTAAAATCATAGAAACTCTTTAACAGTGATCTGATATTTACATGACTTATTGAAAACGAATCCTTGGCTGATTTTGGAGTACCATTTTAGATAATCTGGTTAGGTTCCTGTTTATGTTGATAATCGTCGTACCGCAGCTTGGTTGTCGAGTTGACACTACTACCTTTGTTGTGACGAGTCTTTGGGAAAATCCCTGCGCTTTAACGAATTAGATTCACCTTGAATTTTACGTAAGAGTTTACCCCCCAATACTGAAATTACACCTAGCATAACGAACACCAGTAGGCCAGAAGATGTCGGCGTAAACTTTTTCTTTATATACCATATTTTAGTATGTTTACCATGTTTTGAGTAGGTTGACTTGCACACCTTCAACATCGTCCAGTTTATCCGAGATATATTTAGCGACTTGTTGAGCAGCCATGTGTTCTTTAACTTTGGATACAAATGGGGAAATTCCGGGGGTCGTTTCTACATGATGCTCTATCGAGGATTTGACGTAAACTGCGGTGCCGGCCAAGCGGCCAGTGAGTCTATCGTTTCTGTAGAGGGAGTATCTGGGGCGTTTGGCTTGATCGCCTGGCTTGAGATGGGTTTCGCATACCAGAATGACATCGAGGTCGTGAATTCGTCTCGCGAATTCGAGGAGTTCGAATCTTTGTTGTTTTAATCCGTTGGCATTCCAGTATGCGATTTGCAGTGAGTTAGGGTTACATTTCTTTGGGGTTAGGAGCGCTTGTCGTGGGAGATCTCCTTGAAGCCTGCCTTAGCCAAAGTGGCCAGGCCGTCTTTGAAGAAGGAATAAGTATACCGACTTCAGGAGATTAGAGTTTTTGGAAGACTGGTTGGCCGTTTGAGAGGGGGGGTTAGCGATTTTTGCCTCCGCGGGCGTGTCGTTTCCTTCTCACCAACGTGAATCCGTCATTTTAAGAAAATTGTGGCCCCACCTGGCTCCTCTGCGAGGGGGTCTTGAGTTTTTAATTTTGCTTGGCGTACTTGCGGGCGGTTACGGCACCCAGACCAGTTGGCTGCGTGCTCACCGCCGCAGGTAGCGCAGTTAAGCTTTGATTTGGACGATTGATTTGGAGCGGGGAGAGTCCGCTCGTATTCATTCTCCTGGTCTTTGCGCCTCTACAAGCGATCCGATAGGGCTTGTCTTTTACCGGACTGATTGGAAACAAACAGACGTTTTTCGCCTCGTCGTGGAAAAAGGTAGAGAGCCTCTTCCTCTTTTCATTATGTGGATTCGGTGAGACACTGCTGAGCGGCGCGCCGTGTGCCGAGGCATCTTTGGAACGTGGAGACACTACATTGCGTACGCCAAAGAGGTCTCCCACCAACGAATCCGAATCATCGTCCGAAGTTGAGGACTCGGGTATGGGGGACTCTGAACGGTCCAACCTTTCTACGTACACGTTGTGGTGTTCTGTATACTGTCCATTGATTGCCAGGAGGAGCTTGTTTATGCGAGCGCATTCTGCTTCAGCTTGGGCCAGAGTGGCCTTCGCTTGGGCTATAATGTCCTCCTCGACAGCCCGCCGTGGTGCTAGGCACGCACAGCTTGTTTTGCGATGAAAGGTTGGCTATAGTTAGCCAACTACATAAAACTTACGATAATTTCTTTGGGTTGTCACCACTTGTTACCTGTACGACGGTTCACTGGTGCAGTAATAATGATAGCATGCGTTTCAATAGAAAGTTCCTTTAATTTAGGTATAATTTTAGTAAATTTTTTAAACACAGCAGAAATTACAATTTAAAGCACGTTACAAAATTTAAAATGTTCTTGCAGCAAAATATAAGAACAAACTAAAATTCAATTACGTTTTAAAATTTCAAAATATTACCTAATGGATTATTGTGTAATTGTGTAATTCTACCAAAATTCTACCCTCAAACTATTGGCCGACTAGTAGTTATAATACTGTGTTTTTTGTAAATCTTTATTATTCTTGGAAATAATAAAATACCTTCTACTTCATCAACATTTTTTTGTAAAATTTCATTGCAATCATCATCAGCTTTTAGAATATTTTCTGCCTCATTTGCAATTTCACCAGACTCATCACCAATATTCATTTCCTCAACTTTTTTCTCTTCATCGATGGATTCTACATTACATAACATATCGTTATCGTGTGGCATTATCGAATTAGCCGCAGCAATTTTAAATCGGCCATTTAAGTATTCAACGTGTGTTGATAAAAAGTTATCGATTCTCATAGGCATCTCTTCATTGCCAAAAATATAATTTTTAATGATGTTAGATTCGCTTTCTGCAGATGCAGGAGATGCTGGTACATATACGTCCACATTAAAATAGATTTCTACAATTGCAGGACCACAAGATAAAAATATGCATTTACATCCTCTCTGTTTGAATTGTGTACGATTTTTAACACTTTATCATCAATATTTTGACCCCATTTAAACCATCTGTTACCTCATCTTTTTTGCTTTCATCGGTCGCTTGATCTTCTATGACAATTTCGTCCAGATCAGCAGAAAAAACAACACCTTTTTCATCCATAGTTTTACAGTTTCGATCTTCTCTGTATTTTTTCCTAGCTACAGTTTCTTTTTTAAATATGTATTTCCGATTCCTTACAATTGTCGCAGTCAGCCACCAAATTTTCTGAATTGGGGTCAGGATTTTGTTTACCGAAAAATTCACAGGATTCGCATTTAGTTTAGTAAATGAAATATTCATTTCAGCTACAACACTTCTATATAAATCATATATGAGCACTTAACATTTTCATATTTTGTCTTAAAATCATTATGCATTGAAACAATTGTAATATCGCTCGGCAACTAGCGTTTATTCGGAGTGTGCTCGCTCCTGTAATGAGAAACGCAAGGATAAAAACTCTCGATATGTTAACGAATCTTTTCCCTATCGATTTTTGGTTTTGCATGCTGACCTCTGCCATTAGGTCTTTGAGAATTATTGCTCTGGGTAAGCACGTCGTGGATCACCGTGTTATTATTTTTGGAAAAGCCTAATGTGGTTAAAAAGAAGGTTTTATAAACCTGCACTCTGGAAGTTCCATTTTTTATGTAGTATTCAAATGTATTTTGCCTTATAGAGTCCTCAGACCCTCTACGACGTTTAATTGATTTTTTAAAAGAGTTATTTTGTATAAACACCCTTCTTCGACATCGCCGCTGCATTGGAAGAGCGCGGTCAAATCTTTGATACAATCCTGTTTGGGTTTATTGTATGCGGTGGTAATGTGAAAAGTACCATGGTCGGAAATTCGTACACCGATGGTTTTTTTTTGATTTTTCTGATTTTTTTTGCAGAGTTTTTTGCTGATGAATTTGACGTTTTCGAGAGGGAGGGTGTAGACCACTATTGGCCCTACGGGCGGTACGTTTCCTCCCTCTCACCAACGTGAATCCGTTGTTTTGAGAGGATTGTGGCCCCGCTTGACTCCTATGTGAAAGGGGGGCCTTGGGTTTTTGTTTTCGCTTGAAGCACCTGACGGCGATTAGGGCACCCAGACCAGTTGGCAGCGTGTTCACCGCCGCAGGTAGTGCAGTTAAGCTTTGATTTAGATTTATCTACATTTTTGTTGGTGCAGTCCGCCGCGCGGTGGGTTCCGGCACACACCACACATCTAAAACTGGATCTACAGATGTGCGGCGTGTGTCCGAACCTCTGGCACTTGAAGCATTGAGCTAGGTGACTGTTTGGATTTGGATGCTCCACCGTGACCGGAATGTTTACGATATGAGTGAGGTTGAAGATTTGTTTGCTACGGGGGTCCTTCATCAGAGTAACCTGGAACAATGGAAGGGTTCTTCTGTCGGGACCCTTTCTAAACTGATGGACCTCGGTGACTGGGTAGCCCTGTTCCACCAGGTCCTTCTGGATATCCGCGGGAGCGAATTCCTGGGGAACGCTCCTGATGATAACCTTAAGGAGTTTTTTTTGGGGAGGGGCAAAAACTGCATCGGGTATCGTTAAGAAGGGACACTAAAGCCCTGCGGACTTTAATGGAGTCCGTAGTAATGTGGATACCCTCGCGCGTGTTTTTCACCTTGAAGAAGTCAGAAAATCGGGCTTTGAGGTTGGCCTGTAGGGCTGGCCATTTTGATTTGTCAAGAATCAGGATCGGGGGGTCTGGGTGGGGGGGGGGTCAAGGGTTTCCTGCTGAGCAGTGGACCCCTGGGACACCTCCACCTCCCCCACCACGGTTACGGATTGCTGTTGGCTAGCGGGGCCAGCCCTGGTCTTATTTTGTATGATAGTGGTCTCCCTGATAGATACGTCCGAGAGAATTTTTGCTGTGTTAGACTTTGCAGCTGTTCGCTCCCCGGATACGAAAGTTGTGGGCGGGTGGGGTCCACCTCCATGTCCTCGCACTCGTTGAGTTGCAGCTGCAAGGTTTTCTTTGAATTCTCATTGGATTTTTTATTACTCTTATTCTTTCTGCTGAGATTGTTGACGCGACTGGTTTTGACGGTCAGCTTAGGAGCTTGATGAGTGGTTCGAGGGCCCAACTTTTTGCCAGAGTGCGGTACTTGGGGTACTGTGGCATCTGTAGCGGGAAGTTCGGGCGCGGGAGTGAAGTCGTTGATGGGCGGCTCCGTCATTACGTGGGGTTGTAAGGTTCTCTCTGGGGTTCCTCCAAGATTACCTCCAAAATTCCTTCTAAGGTACCCTCCTACCACTGACTGTTTACTGGCTCCTGTGTTTCAGAAATTTCCCCTCCCCCCGTACTACCGTTTTCATCAAAGGGACTTGACTGGTTAAAAATGGTGTTTGAAAGATTTGAAGGGGGTTCGATATGGTTGTCATCCGAGTTGGATTCCGTTATGCCGATGATCCTGTCGGCCTCCACGACTCCCTCGTCTTCAGTGGCGGGAGCTGAAGGCTATTCGCTCATTTCGGAGGAGCGGGGGATCATTGGCTCTACGATTTGGTTTAGCTCTTTTAGTAATTCGAGTAATTTGTAGATCAAGCCATCATGCCAGGTGGTATCGAAGGCTTTTTAGATGTCTAACGTGACGACCGATGTGTTTCTTCTAATATTGAAATGTTTGGTGATGATATTTGTCAGTCGATTTAACTGGAGAACCGTACTGTGATTCGCGCGGAACCCAAATTGCTCAGGGATAATTATATTATTTTCAAAATTGAATTGCTGAAGGCGTTGCAAAATGATCTTTTCCAAAATTTTTGACATTGATGGAAGTAGACTGATGGGGCGATAGCTGGTTGGGTGATCCTTTGGCTTGCCTGGTTTTGGGATGGGGATGACAATGGCTTGTTTCCAGGAAGGCGGGAAATATTGATTTTTTAATCATTGATTTAATATGTAGTAAAGTTGAAGTATGGGTTTTTTGAGTAAGTGTTTTAAAATTTGAGGGGTGATTTTATCCTGACCGGGGGCTTTGTTTCTGAGGGATCTGATATATTTTTTAATTTCGTGAAGCGAGACCAGGTCTTCTTGGGGGGTAGGGTGGGTTTCTTGTTCAAACTTGCTGATGGCAAGTTGAACCATGTTGATTGTTTGGGGGTCAGATAGTCACAGTGTAAGTGAATGATTTTGATGGTAAGTGGCCGCTATTGCGTTCGACTTTTGAATATTGGTGATTTGTTCCCCTTGGGGTGTTTGCAGTGTTGGGATGCCTCTAGGTATTCCTTTGCGTTTTAGTGCTGCTGCTATACGCCATAGATGCTTTGTGTTTTGTGGTGTGATGTTTTGTAATGCTTGATTCCACTTATCTGCCTTTACTTTGGCAATTTAGGTGTTGATGTCGTTTGTTAATTTGGTGATTTGTTTTTTGGTGGCGGGATAGTTGTATTTTTGATGTATTTTCCTGAGTTTGTTTTTGTTCTTGATTTTTAATAGTGTTTCGGGTGGGAGTTTTAATTTTGTTTTGACAATTGTGTTTTTGGTGTTTGATTCAAAAGTGTGTAAAATTTGTTCGGTGAAGCTTTTTATAACTTCATCGATGTCTGTATTTGTTTTAATGTTTGTGTTAAGCGTGATTTTGTTTGCGTTTATGTGTTTCGCGTTGAAGTAGCCTATTATGGCGACTTTTTTGAAATTTTGAGTAGTGTTGCAAGTTCCAATTCGTCAAGGTGTGATGCCTTGGCGAATTGTAAAAGTTTATTATTGTTGTGCCGTTTAATGTTATGGCAAGTGCTTCGGCATTGGCGGTGTTGGTTTGCGTTGTTGTTGAAATGAGGATGTTTTTTACGTAGGTTGTGAGTGCTCCGTGATTTGTGTTGGGTTTATTGAAGTGATTGTATTGTGGCAATTTTGGTGGTGATCTTTTATTGAGTCTGGTTTCTTGTATCAAAATAATGTCTGGATTTAGTTCGCTCACTAACGCATGTAGTTCGTTGAATTTTGGGTGTAGGCCGTTGGCGTTCCATGATATAATTTTGAGGAGACCTTGCCTGGCGTGACTAGTCATCGTATTTGGCTGCAATTTCGGCTAGTATTGATATCTTTGTGAAAGTATCTGTTACACCCGTTAATCTTGTTATGATTTCCCTGACGATGGTAATCATTTGTGCCAGGTCGAAGGTCTCGTTCAATTCCTTGAGTTCTTGGAATAGTGTCTTGATGTCGTTCTGATTTGTGTTCAAATTATTGGTGTAGGTTGGTGAAGCCGTAATTGGTGTCTGCGTAAAGTTTTTAATTTGATTTTTGGGAGCTGGTAGTCCCGGAAAATTTTGAATGTTGTTTTCAATAGGCGCTTGCGTGCGCGGCGCGTTTGATTTTGCTACGGGCCCCTGGGCGAAGCGCTGGGTGGTTTTATCACTTACCTTTTTTGCGTACGTTAGGTACGCCTTACAATCTCTGAAGTTTGCGGCGTGATTTTCCCCGCAATTACAGCACCTAACATTGCCGTCTGGATTTATTTTGTTCGTTCTGGTGCAATTTGCTGTCAAGTGGCTTTCGGTGCACTTAACGCACCTTGGTTTTAAGTTGCAGTTCGAGGATCCGTGTCCGAACATTTGGCATCGGTGACATTGGATTCTTGTGGATCTGGGTGCGTATTTTTGCCAGGTGATTAACACTGGCCCGATTGCTTTGATGGGTTGTAATAATCGTAAATCTTCTGTTGGCGGGAAATGAATCAGGAAGCTACTTGATAACTTACCGGTCTTCGTTTTCATGTTGATGATGGTTGATGTTTTAATTTCGTTTATGTGGAGTTCGTCAATTATGTCCTGGGCAGTTAGGCACGGTGAACCTTTGAGCACCATTTTTAAGTTTCTCTGCTCGGGAGGTGTGAAAGTGTACCCCTCGACTCCTCCTTCCTTAAACCACGCCTTCTTGAGTGCTTGTTGGTCATCGGTAGTAGCGGGGTACACCCATGTTTGGCCCCTGATGGTTTGAAATGTCACCGGATGCTCCGTGATTTCGTTTGTGGCTTTTACGAACGCTCTGACATCGGTTACTACAGTTGGTAGGATTATTGGTGGTGGCTTTCCATTTCGTGTCTTGGCTGTTGATGCCGCTTTGGATGCGAATATCGTCTTGTTTGTTGGTTTAGTTGGTGTTGCTGGCACTTTTGGTGCAACTTCTGGGTATGGGTTTGTGGTTGGGAGACTTGCTAGTAATCCAAATTTATTATAAGTAGCGTGAGGACTAACCTCGATGGTTTCGTCCGCTACTTCCATGGTCTCCATTTTAGCTTCGTCTGATTTTTTCTGTTTTTCGTGTTTTTCTTGATTTAATTGTGCAACACGCACTAGTGTTGCTAGTTGTGACCAGATGAGCTGTAGGCCCGGTCCCCCCCTTGGACGGAATTTAGGCCCCCCTCCGAGCGTTGAATGGTCAAGTGGAGGGCGGTCCTGGATCTGGCGCAAGTCGGGGGGTCCCTGGGTTGGGGGCTGGTTGGTTTTCCCTTGGTGTATCTATAATAAATTAAGGGGAAGAAAGATCCCGGCTCAGGATGGCTTTGGGCTTCGTGAACTGCGTTGAACCCTCGTGGAATTTACCCAGTCCTTGGATCAACGGGTTTTCGGAATGACCCGCAGGCTCGCAGAATTTAGCCGCCTGGCGGCGGATAAATTCTGCGACGGATTCCGTGTTGGAGTCCGACCTGAGTTGGGCGTTTGTTACGCGCATGCTTTGCGCGTCCATCGCCTGCCTTAGAGCTTTGCTCTGAATTACCTCCAGCTTTTTGATCTTCGCCCGGTCCGCATACCCCCACGCCGTTGACGCGTATGTGAGTATGGGCCGGACGCAGGCTTTATAAAACTGGAGTTTTTGTTTCTGTCCCAATTTGCTACCCCCCTTGGTGACGGCCTGAAGAGCGGCTCTGGCCCCCCTTGCTTTCTCCCTGGTATAATCAATGTGGGGACCCCAGGTTATCCTCTCGTCCAGGATAACCCCCAAGTATTTTGAGGTCCTGGACCACGGAATGGCGTTGCCGTTCATCGTTAACGGGTTTTGGGGAAGGTCTGTAAAGTTGCACTTTCCGAAGGTTTTGGTCGCTGCGCTTGGTAAAGTAAGTGGCCGAACTCTTGGAAAGATTTACGGCGATCCTCCACTTGCGATCTTGCCCGCAACGTTACGTCGGATGATTTTTATTGAGGCGTACCTCTGAAAATTAGCGCGAAGCTAAGTCCTGGATCCTTGTTCAACAACGAGCGCTCACTTACAAGTATATCCGAAGTTGTGTGCATAGGCTCCGAACACCTCACCAACCAACAGAAAAGGTTAGTCTTATTGGTCGACGTTCTTAGTCGATCTTTGCAGGACGTATTTTTACACCCAAATGACCTAATTTTTTGCAGTTACCGTCCCTTGCATTAAATTAAATATTTTTAGTGTCATTGCCCTCCACTCAAATATTCACAAGTGTTTGTAATTCACTTCATTTTCTCAGTGTTTTACACAAGTGAAATAAATAAAATACCAACTGAGTTTTATTACTGCCCAAAGTTGTTTTATTATTTTCTCCCATTACTGTGTGTTGTGTTTTTGTGTTCTGAGCCCATTTCAGAGACATACCCGCCCTCCTTTCACCACCTTGAGACAAAAACGTTGAACTTTTCCTAAATAAAAGCCATGAATCCCGTATTTGTAGCCAACCGCATCGAGGAGCTCAAGGCCGTCATCGCGACGGCCAACGAGCAAATCGCCGCCGCCACCCACCAGATGTTGGATCTGCAAACGACTGAAGTCCTTTCAGTCACCCCTGCAGCCGAAGTAAGCGACCCCTAAACCCCGATGGACGACGACGACGCCCAATCGTACATCAATATTTCTGATGACAACAGGGACGAGTTTATCAACAGTCGTTCCAAGAAGCAATACCGCGTAATGAGAAAGGCCATTGCCAAGGCCCAGAAAGAACTGGAGGACAAGATCGCCCGTGAAAAGCGGAAGAGATTCGACTGGCAATCATCGCTGGAAGAAAGGCCCAACGCACCGCTCCTCCCACCGTAGTGACCAAGCCACCGCCGAAATACCATACCATTGTTGCACGCGATCTTTACCCCCACTACGGCAATGGTAGAAGCTACCCCCAGCCCCTTCTTAAAACCCCTGTACACCTTCCAACTAACGGACCTACCCCAAGGCAACGGTTTGCAGCCACCGAAGCTAGAGCAGCTGCTGCTCAAAAAGCAGCCAAGGTAAGGCGTCCAAGTAAGATGGCAGTCGACCCATCCCAGTCGACTAAACCCCCATGCGACGTAAAAGGCCCTTCCAAACCACTTCCGACCTCCTACCGCTCCGCGCTAATCAACGAAGCAAAGAAGACGCCACCTGCAGGTTCCTTATCTGCACCTACTCCAGCGGCCATCGCAGCCGTTAACCTAGGTCCATCTCCACCTAGAGCGCAGCCCTTAGGTCCATCTCCACCTGAGGTAGAGATCAAAGCAGTGGCACCAGGTCCGTCTCCACCTGGCACCCTGCCTCCAGGTCCATCTCCACCTGGGGAAATGATCCAAGATGGTGCACCAGGTCCCTCGCAACCTGCCCAAGAGCTCCTCATGGTACCGTCTCCCCCCCTTCACGTTTTCTTGTCAAGATAAGTTACCATTGGTTGACGTTCTTAGTCGACCTTTGGAGAACGCTTTTTCAGCCCCAAGCAATGTAATTTTTTTGCACTTATTTCTTTTCCTTGCAATAATTAGGAAAGGTTTTGTTCACTGCCCTCCAATAAAATATTTCATAAGTGTTTGCAATCCTTTCATATCAGTGCGATCACCAAGTGCGATAAATAAATAACAAGCGTTTTTTATTAGATCCCAACAACCACCTGAGTCATTTTATTTGTTCTACATTTCTTGTGAATTTTTGTGCACCCATTTCAGAGGTATTTTGTGAGGCAACATAGCCACCGTAGACATCGCCATGGCGACAGCCAACGAGAAAATCAAAACGAGCAAAACATGTCACTTTGTCGTTCTATCAGGCAACTCAGGTTAGGCAATTAGGTATCTGACATTGCCATCTTTATTTTTACAAGCCGTGAAGTTACATTTGGCAAAGTCGCATTGACAACGCTTGGTGGTCCTATTTTCAAATGTCTCTTATAAACGAAAAATTGTTTGTGTTATTTTAAGTTAATATACAGATCAAAAAATGATGCAATTTTATGTTTTAAAAGTTTATTATGAATAATATTAATTAATTGTTACAAAAACATATCTTAAATTATAAAGATTAAATAAAAACAATACATAGGTTTATGATAATGTTTGTAGTTTTCTCTTTTTTGTTGCAGTTTCAATACTTTTAACTGATCATTCGTTTGTTTCGTATAATTGTTTAATAGAATATTGCAAAACAACTTGTATATTTCTATACTGTAATTATTATTTCCTCTGGTAGGGCTGTTAGACATGTTGATATTTTATTTTATCGTCCGTGATCTCTTTTATGTTAAAAATTCTTTCTATATGAATGAGCCAAGCTTCTGGACATTGTGCCCAAAATGTTGTTAAATTACGGTTTGATTCATCTGTGTAATTATTTTTCTTTGTCTTGGCATTAAATATTGTTCAAATAATATGTTATCTGCGTGGTTTTCTTAAAATAGAGGTCACCAAATATGTGGTATTATTTCCACATGGTAAAAATTAATTAACGAATTTGAAATTGTTATATTTATTTAACTTTTACCAAAATACAATTATATTTTTTTTGACTTGTTATCAATGAAATTGTTTTTTTATTATCAAGAGCTATGGAGATTCTAAAATTATTAAACTTAAGCCTACTGACAATAAATTCATTAAAATTATGCTTGTGTGACGCCACAGTGTTATACAAACTTTTGTGTAAAATCCAGATATATCAAACAAAATCATAAAATTGAATGTCCCAAAGTAAGTAATTTAAATAAGCCCAATATACCACGCGCAGTAAAAAAAAATATACACAATCGGCAGCCAAAATTAAAAATAATTACACCATCGCCCACTTCTGTGTTTCTTGCTCATTACGCCTTCATCAGTACCACATACTATCTATTTTATCTATCTTAACTTGAAGATGTCTTCTGGTTCTTGATGGAGGGAGAGCTTTAAGATGGTATCTCCAAAATTACGATGCAGTAATATGTACCACAAAAAGTAAATCCTACCAGTGGAAGTGACGAAATCTCAAATCCAAAATAAAAACTTCCATAAAACAAACCTAAAAGAAATAAAGTTAAAAACTGGACGTATTTAAAATGGTTTAATTACCTCAAGGTGTTATCTTGGTTGGACTTCTGTCTTAAATAGTCTAAAAAGTAGCCCATTATGCCATACCATGTCAAACGCTTTGCAGACGTCGAGGAATGATGCAGCCCTGGATTATTTTCTGTTGAAGGCCTTGGTGATGGCTTCGACGATTCTAAGGCCTGGTGGGTGGTGCTATGGCCAGGTCTGAATCCGAACTGCTCGTCGGGGATGACGTTCTTGTGTTGAATTGACATCACTAACCTAGTTAGGATAATCCTCTCTGCGATCTTGACCACAGTGGGCAGCAAGGTAGGCCGGTGCTCTTCGGAAGACTTCTCAGTTTTCCTGGATTGTGCAGGAAGATGGCGTTCGCCGTTTTCCATTTAGTTGGGAAGTACCTAAATCTAAGGATTGCGTTAATAATACCGGTTAGAACCACTAAGGCTTTCTTCGGAAGTTCCTTAAGGGTGGCGTTGGTGATGCCGTCCGGTCCTGGAGGCTTTTTTTTCTATTCGTCCGCTTGATTGCGGCCTTCATTTCTTCAAGTGAAGTTGGCTCAATTGGATCGTCGTCTGGAGTGGCCAACTTCTCTTAGACTACCTGGTCGACCATTGCAATGTCCACGTTGGAGGTGGCGGGCTGCATTGCTCTTCCAGGTTGTCGGCGAGGGCTTCGGCTTTTTCTGTGGTCTGCATAAGCTATATTAACATCATTATCATCGTCTTTACTTTGTAATGGCGGCATCTCTGTCTGCGTCCCTTTGAGTGCACGCACCATCCTCCAGGCAAGACAAGGAGTCCAGTTTCTTGACCCTCGAGTCGCTGCAAAAAGCGTTCAGCCGGTCTCTGAGCTGCGTCTTCAAAAGGTTGGCTCAGCTACGGTCCGCGGGGTTCCAGGTCTTGCGCGTGCGGCGCTCTTTTCTTTCCCTGATGAGTTGTTTAAGCTCAGAAGAGAGATGATCTCTGAAGTCTACAAGGGAAATCGGATTAGAAGCGAATTCAATAGAGTCACTAACCTTGGTTTTGAATTCCGTTACATACTGCTCCAGCTCGGCAACGGATTCGATTATCGGAATCTTGCCCAAGTTTTGCTGGAGGTTCATTTTCACGTAGATGCAGGTGCCGCCTCCATTTCCTATGGGGCGGTCGGTCCTGTGCAGCGTGTAGTTCGCCATCTTGGCGCTGCGGCTTGGTTTCAGGTGCGTCTCGTTAACTAGGATGATGTTCAGGTCATACTCCAGGGCAAAATCGAGGAGGACCTGCCTCTTTCGGATGTCAAGCCCGTTCGCATTCCAGAACACCATCCGTAGTTGGGTTGGAGTTTTTCTGGGCCCTGTAAACATACTGACTATAAAAAGTTCACGTATGTTACCTTGAAGGAGAGACGGTGCTAGAATCTAACACGTCTTCCCGAGTGTCTGTTTCTGCCCCAATTTGCTACCCCCCTTGGTGACGGCCTGAAGAGCGGCTCTGGCCCCCCTTGCCTTGTCCCTGGTATAGTCAATGTGGGGACCCCAGGTTAGTTTCTCGTCCAGGATAACCCCCAAATATTTCGAGGTCCTGGACAAAGAAATGGCGGTGCCGTTCATCGTTAACGGGTTTTGGGAAAGACGATTTCTTTTCCCCGGTCTGTAAAGTTGCACTCTCCGAATGTTTTGGTCGCTGCGCCTGGTAAAGTAAGTGGCCGTACTTTTGGAAGGATTTACAGCGATCCTCCACTTGCGGTAGTAGTCACTTACTCTCTCCAGGACATCCAACAACCTTCGGATGACAAATTCTGGACTCTTTCCGCTGGCGGCGATCCCCGCGTCATCGCAGAAAAGTTTAATCTGGGTGCGAGGGTCCGTCAGTATGGCCGGAAGGTCGTGCGTGAAAAAGAAAAACAAGTCCGGGGAAAGAATGGACCCTTGGGGTACCCCCGCGAGGATATTCCTAAGGGTGGAAAGAATTCCTTCCACTCTCACCCTAAACTTGCGATCCGTAAGGAAAAAAGCAAGTAATATGATTAGGACTAGTAGGATTTCCGCCTTGAGCATTTTGTAGAGTAATCCCTCCTTCCATACTCTATCAAAAGCCTTGGCGATATCCAAGAATACTGCTCCCACTGCTTCTTTCTTTTCCCAGCTTTCAAGGATTTATTCCACTAGCCCCAATATGGCATGTACCGTGGAGTGGCCCGGGCGGAAGCCAAATTGTTCATTTGGAACAATTTGATTCTCCAACATTTGGTTGACCAGTCTGGTGCGAATGACTTTTTCGCACACTTTGCCCAGTGACGGCAGAAGACCGATCGGCCGATCGGTAGGAGCCGGGGTTCCGCGGATTTTGCTTCGGTTTAGGTATCATGATGACTTCTGCGATTTTCCATTTAGAGGGAAAATGCATTAGTCTTAATACCGCGTTTATTATGGTTGTTAGAGCCACAAGTCCCTTCTTGGGGAGCTGAGTCAAGGTGTGATTTGTAATACCGTCCGGGCCCGGAGCTTTACGTTTCTTCAGGCCGCGGACGATAATAATAATAATAGTATTTATTGTACAAATTAAATTTTGATACAAAAGGTTAAAAAACATAGTAAATAACATGATATAAATTTAACCATGAGGATAGAATTTAACAACTCAATCCATTAAAATTTTGACTTGTCGATGTTCGGGTCCATTATGTCATTCAGGATATCTTCTTTGAACTTCTTTTTCAACACAGGCGCTGAAAGGTTCCAGTAATCCTTTGGTAGGTTGTTCAAGAGGTAAGCTGCTAGATAAGAGAAGGATTGTTCGTATTTAGCAGTTTCGTGTTGGTCGATATTGTATGTTTCCTTGACATTTCGTAGGTTAAGTCCGTGATATTATCCCGGACTATTCCCGAGATATTATCATAGCCCTCTAAGTATGGTTTTTGTTTTAGAGTTATGTTAGCCACTTCTTCCTCTTCCACAGGTATAAACTTAAAGATTGTATCATTTGAGACGTTGTCTTGCAGATTCCATTCCTTCAAGTAAATTGGGTCCGGATCGATTACCGAAATAGAGTTGATGAAGTGGTCATTTATTAAATTTGGATTTAGTAGGTCTTTTGGTAATTCTGAAGCAATCGACTTAGTCACTTTGAGATGTTTTAGTTTATCCCAAACCTGTTTACTGTTCCGACTGATATTTCTGAAAGATTCTGTAAAATATTTCTTCTTTTTTTGATTTGTTTGATTGTTGTATATTGTACGACATATACAGTATATCTTTCTATCTGTATCACAACACGTTTTTTTGTATTTCTGAAATGATTTTTGCTTTTCTTTTCTCAGTTTGTCCAGTGTTTCATCATACCATGGTTGCTTTCGACTATATTCCTTTGTTATCCTAGAGTTCTTTATGGGAGCATGTTTGTTAAAAAGACCAAGAACCTTTTCATTGAAAATTTCGACTTTTTCATTTATGTTCTCCTTATTTAATAGGCTGGACCAGTCTAATTTTTCTGCGTCTTCCTGTAGTGCATTAGAGTCGATTTTTTTGTAATTCCGGTATTGCCGAATAGATTTGGCTTCGTTGATAGAGTTTATTTCACAGTATATTAGATTATGGTCAGCTATCGTGCACTCGCTTACTCCACATTTTGCTACCTGGAATCCATCGTTCACAATCATTAGGTCGATTAATGTTGAGGACCTATCAGTGGTTCTTGTGGGATCTGTAATGATCTGCTTGGAACTGTGTATGTACATCACCTCTTGTAATCGTTTCACATCCCTATCATCAGTTTTCAGAAAGTTTATATTGAAGTCTCCCATAACTATAAATTCAGCTGAGCCATTTTCTGCAAATAGTGATAGAATGTCATTAAATACATTGATATTATCCAAGCTGGTGTTAGGTGGTCTATATATTACTGCTACAAATAAGTTTCGTTTTTTAATGGCTATCTTCAGGATTAAAAATTCAACTTCTGGGTAGTTTTCGTTAGGCTGATCGACTACCGAGTATTGTATAGTATTTTTTATATATATTGCAATTCCACCTCCCCGATTGCCTCTATCTTTCCTTACTAAATTATAGCCATTTATACTATAAGCTGAGTCTAGATTGTGGTCATTTAGCCACGTTTCAGTGATTCCAATAAGTAAGTAATCCTCCACGTTTATGTCATCCTTGAATTTGATAAAATTTTTTGGTAGCGATCTGACATTCACGTGTCCGAATCTAATTTTTTTACTATTAATGTTTGTATTGTGTCTACGAGTAATTTTGGTATGTGTGTTTTTCAAGCCAGCGGCTTCGAAGTCGCATTTCCTAAAAAATTCCTGCCTTTCGTAAATGAAAATCTTTCAAAGTTGACACCAGTGGGCCAGAAACTTGTATGGAATACTTTATTTTTAAACGAAAAGTCGATTCCGATCATAAAATAATTCTCTTGAGCTTCGTGTTTCGGTAGTACCTGCTTGACAAAGAGATCACAGTTATTTATTCGTTGGGTGATATGTTTTTTTACCATTTCTTCCGTAACACTATTTTTCACTTTCGAGACTAATAGCCATACCTTTTTCTTCTTTTCGATCCCCACAAACCCGTCACTGTCTGCACTGCTATCTATTCCGATTGCCACCTCTTTCTTCTGATATCTCTTCTTATGTGTAACCGTTTGGAAGCCTTCATCATCTACAATTGGTTCATTTACCCTACCACGATCATCTTTATTGATAAATTTTTGAACATTTGGTTGTTCAAAACAATTCTTAACGTGCTGTTTACTAATTTTATTGATCATACCTAAGTTTATTGCATTGTCCTCCTTTATTTCAAGACTTTGGGTTTTCTTGGTTTCTAAATTCTTTACATTGTTGAATTTGAGGTTATTGTACACTTGTTTGTGGTTGACTAAGGCATGCTTCACATTTTCCGATTGTTGAGTTGGTTGCCTACTCTTCACCTTCATAAAATTAATGATGCAATTTTTGTCATTTATCGTAGCTTTAAGGATGTTTATTTTATCCTTAAGCGTGTCGATGTAATCTTGATCAATGCCTCCATTTCCTATTTGCACACCCTCTTCTTCCTTGCTTTCTTCCTTCTTTTTGAGTTTCAGAAAATTCTGCAAAACACTATTATCTTGATGTTTTGACGGCAGTTTCCTTTTCACAATGAAGTCGATCAATTCTTGCTTTAGTAATTTATTCAACTCTGTTGCGATCAAGTCAGGTTTCATAACCTCAGTTTTTGCCACGTTTTTCTTTTCTTCACTATTACCAACCATTTTAGGTTAGGCGTGTGTACCTGCGTGTGTACTTTTAAGTTCTCTTACTGATCTTACTGATCTCTTGAAAAGAAGCTGGCACAATTGGAGCCAGGTTGACTCTAGGTTCCTCAAGCCGGGCTTCCACGTGATCCTCCACGGTCTTGGTGAAGGCGGGCACTTGGACGTCCTCGTTCAGAGTGAACTGGCGTTCCAAGTGGTCAGCAAAAAGATCGGCCTTCTGCTGAGAGCTGAAGGCGGTCCCGCTAGGACCGTCGAAGGAAGGCACCGCAGATTTTTTATTTTTGAGTCTCTCAATTAGTTTCCAGGCTGATGGATCTTGCAAGGAAAAATCCTCCAGCTTGTAATCCCATAAGGACTGACGATGATCTCCTGTTTTACTCGGGAGTTAAGGAGATTGTACTCGGTCCGATGGACCGGGTTGCAGGTGTACTGCGCGCGTTTACGGGCCCGGTTTTTCTTTCTGATAAGCTCCCGAATGCTGCTTGGGAGTTGGTCTCGGGGATCGCGGTAAGGGACTGAGGAGGTGGCATCGGTAGTTGCCTTGACAATTTTCCCTTCGAAGAAGTCGACGTACCGTTCCAGGTCGTCGGAAGAACGGATGGTGGGGATTGAGTCCAGGTTGTCAAGGAAGCAACTTTGCTGTTGCTGTCGGCTAGTTCGAGAAGTTTTTTACCTGCTTGGCTTGTCTTTCGACTGTTCCAGGCAGGGTGCTTAGCGTTAAGATCACCGGCGATGATGACTTGTTCGCCGGGCCCTCCCAGGAGGGAGGTAATATCAGAATCGATAAGCTTCTTGTGGGTCGGAGATCTGTACACCGATGTAAGGCGAATCCATCCCTTATTGGCCGTGTGGACCATAACGGAGGTCGCCTCGACATGGGTGAGAGATTCCGGAGTCGTTACTACGTGATGCTCTATCGAGGATTTTACGTAGACTGCAGTGCCGCCCAAGCGACCAGTGAGTCTATCGTTCCTGTAGAGGGAGTAACTAGGAAGTTTGGCTTTATCGCCGGGCTTTAAATGGGATTCGCATACCAGGATGACATCGAGATCATGTCTTCTCGCAAATTCGGGGAGTTCGAATCTGCGTTGTTTCAACCCGTTGGCATTCCAGTATGCGATTTGCAGTGAGGTAGGATTACATTTGGGTTTTAGGGGCATGCTGGCATCGGGCGCTTATCATGAGGGGAACCTCCTGGAAGCCTGCCTTAGCCAAAGTGGCCAGGCCGTCCTTGAAGAGGGAATAGACCGACTTCAGGAGATCAGAGTTTTCCTTTGTTGGATTTGAAGTTTGAGAGGGGGGAGGGGTAGACGACCATTTGCCCCACGGGCGGTGCGTTTCCTCCCTCTCACCAACGTGAATCCATCATTTTGAGAAGGTTGTTGTTGTGGCCCCGTTTGACTCTTCTGAGAGGGGGGGGCCTTGCATTTTTGATTTTGCTTGGCGTACCTGCGGACGGTTAGGGCACCCAGACCAGTTGGCTGCGTGTTCACCGCCGCAGATGGCGCAGTTAAGCTTAGATTTAAATCGATCGTTGTTTTTGTTTGTGCAATCCGCGGTGAGGGCCGGCACACACAACACATCTGAGACTGGACCTACAGATGTGTTGCGTGTGGCCGAACCTCTGGCATTTGAAACATTGAGCCAGGTAACTCTTAGGATTTGGATGTTCTACCGTGACTGGAATATTTAAAATTTCTGTGAGGTTGAAAATCTGTTTTCCGCGGTGATCCTTCGTAAGAGTCACCTGGAACAATGGTAGGGTCCTTCTATCGGGACCTTTCCTAAATTGGTGCACCGCAGTTACTGGAAAGCCCTGTTCTACCAGGTCCTTTTAGATATCCGCTGGAGCGAATTCCTGAGGAAGACCCCTGATAATGACTTTGATGGGCTTCTTTTTGGGGGGGGGGCAAAAACCACGTAATTGCACCGAGTCTCGTTTAAAAGGGACACTATGGCCTTACGGACTCTGATGGAGTCCGTAGATAAGTGGATGCCCTCACGTGTGTTTTTAACCCTCCCGAAATCCGAGAAGGGGGCTTTAAGATTTGCCCGTAGAGCAGGCCATTTGGACTTGTCTAAGATCAATATTGGGGGAGTTTTAAGATTAAAATTGATGACCAGTACCGGGCCCGTTTTGCCAGCCGCAATCCCTCCGTCCGTCGATGGTACTGCGTCGGGGATGGGGAGGGGGGGCTCCAGTGGTTTCCTGCTGGGCAGTTGACCTCTGGGACCCCTCCACGGTTACGGATTGCTGTTGACTAGCGGGGCCGGCCCTGGTCTTGTTCTGTGTGGTAGAAGTCCCCCTGATTAGAACGTCAGAGAGAGTTCTTGCTTTGACGGAAGGCCCTGCAGCTGGTCGCTCCCCGGATGCGAGAGTTGGGGGCGGGTGGGGGTCCACCTCCATGTCCTCGCACTCGCAGAGTTGCCACAGAGTTCTAAGCAAGAAGTGAGTGAAAAAAGTGTGTAAATTTTTAAAAAAAGTAAAGAAAAGTGTATAGAAATTTTGAAAAAAGTGACAAATAGGGTAAAAATATTTTACTTCGGGCAGTAAAACGTAGCAAACCAACACCACAGATCCTGAGGCAAAACCTACAGCGGGTCCCCTTTTTTTAGAAACAGTGTTTCAAACTGCTCTTTGGGCATTTGAGAAATTTTTCTCAAATTTTTTTTGAAAGACCCTTTTTTGACTCCCTAGCTAAATTTGCAAACCAAAACTAGCAAACGGTTCAATTGTTTTACACATTTTGTACCTCTCGGCCTTTTTTTCCAAAAAAAATTATCTTTAAATGACTTTTTTCAACCAGTTTACATTTCCTCAGAGCAACATGCGTACTACTCCAATATTTTGTTTCGTGTATAGCGTAATTTTTTGTGGAATGCAGTGCTGACTCGATTTTCACATATGTCTACTGCCTATAAATGGCCATACATCTGCCTTTCACAAGAAATTACACTCTAACATGATTGCTTAATTTTCTCGGTGGCCCGGCACTACCTCCTGCTACGTCACTGCTTTTGGGTCCCTAGGAATTCACGGACTGTATGCTTTTGCACACCGGTAGTTACGCCACTGCTGACGCGCATGAATGAATAGAATATACAAGATTCTTTATTTTGCGTGTACAGAGGTGTCAAACTCATTCCAGCCGTGGGGCACTTCCTCCAAGCAAAATTTTTTACGAGTGGCACAAATGATTGTTTTACCCCTTTCCCCATCTCATTTTTTCACCGAAAATTTTTTGAATGACTATTTTAACTCATAATTTTAATTTTAAATAATTTCATAATTTTACTTGTTGATTAGCTAGTCTACATTAGCTCCAAGCAACATGCGTTGACAATTTTTAAAATTCTAGTTACTGAATTTTTAAATGTATCAAAAAATTTAATTTTTGTAAGTGAAATCGTAAAAAAAAAGTGAAAATAGTGAATATTTTTTAAAAAAGTGAAGAAAAGTGCAAGATTTTCAAAAAAGTGAATAAAGTGAAAAAAGTGTATCTGTGGCAACCCTGCACTCGTTGAGTTGCAGCTGCACGGTTTTCTTTGAATTTGCTTTGACTTTTTTGTTACCCTTTTTCTTTTTGCTTATGTTACTGACGCGACTTGTTTTGACGGTCAGTTTTGGAGCTAGATAAGAAGTTCGTGGTCCCGACTTTTCGCCAGAGTGCTGTACTCGGGATACTGCGGCATCGGTGGCTGAAGGTTCGGGCGGGGGGGTGACGTCGTTAATGATGAGCGGCACCGTCGTTTCAAGAGGTTGTGAGATATCCTCAGGGATTCCCTCCAGGATAGTCTCTAGAATCCTTTCAAAAGTTTCCCCTCACCCCTGATACACTGTTTACGCTCAAAGGACTTGAAATTTTGGTCGTTAAGTTAGGGTCGTTTAAAACGGCCTCTGATTGGTTATCGTCCGAGATTGATCCGGTTAGGTCGATGATTTTGTCGACCTCGGCGACCCCCTCCTCTTCAGTGGCGGGAGCTGAAGGCTCTTCGCTCATTTCGGAGGGGGGGTGATCATTGGTTCGGCGGTTTGGTTTGGCTCTTTTAAGGTTATGGCCGGCGAGGATTTTTGCATTATCCTGGCCGCGCGGATTTTTGTGGCAGGCGATGTGTTTAGCGATGAGTCAATAGATGAGTTAGAATTTCTTCTACGTTTTGGTTTTGGG
Organism: Rhagonycha fulva; assembly: GCA_905340355.1. NCBI lineage: Eukaryota > Metazoa > Arthropoda > Insecta > Coleoptera > Cantharidae > Rhagonycha > Rhagonycha fulva. The sequence continues at coordinate 17,655,144 of HG996554.1, read as the reverse complement.
GTGGAGATGCTAAGCGGCGCGTCACCTGCAGGTAGGACCTCCGGAATTGACTCTGAGTCAGAATTTGAATCGGAAACAGTATTTTGAGAATGTTCTACATCGCCGCCGTTCAATGTCTCGCTTTCCGAATCCTCCTCCGAGGTGGCCCCGGTGAAAGATTCAGGAAAATCGAGTCTCTCGACGTAAATATAAAAATTCTCACTATACTGGAGATTGATGTTGACCATCCGTTGGTCGAGATCACGAAGAGCTTTCTCCGCTTTAGCCAGAGTGGCCCTAGCTTGAGTAAGAGCGTCCTCCGCTATGACCCGCTCGGCCTGCATCTCCCTCCCGTTAATTCTTAGGTCGCGCATTACGCCGTTCTTGCTGTGGCCAAGCAAACTTTCGTCTGCTGGCAACGCGAGAACGTCGATGATGGCTGGTAAGTCAAAAGCGGTCTGGTACGTCGTGGCATTCCCTGCAGTTTCAATGGACGAGCCCGAGAGAGGAGCCTCCTCAGATCGTTGCACTGCTGGATTGTTCATGACGTGTTTGACCAGTGAAATTAAACTAATAACCCCCAAAGAGACCGGTTGCTTTCGCAATGCCACGTGATTAGGCACTTAAGAGGGGCACTTTTTTCAAGGCCCTTTTAATTTAATCAACAGATGGCGCCTACTTAAATATTTTTATAAAATACTAGGAGGCTTTTGTATTTAAAATATAGCAAATTCGTTGAGATAATACTATTCTATAAACAATACTCTTGGTCATAACCTATTTTGAGTTCGTATTGAGTATGTCAAAACACACTCACTTACAAAAAAGATAATTAAACTTTAATTATGAATTGTGTTTTTATAAATAAATATTACGAACCCAAAATAGCTTAAGACGAAAAATATTGTTTATAGAATAGTATTATCTCAACGAATTTGCTATATTTTAAATACAAAAGCCTCCTAGTATTTTATAAAAATATTTAAGTAGGCGCCATCTGTTGATTAAATTAAAAGAGCCCTGATAAAGTGCCCCTCTTTTAAGGAAAGAAAAGAAAAACGTGGAGTTAACCTAAAATAACCCACGTGCGTGGCTGTCGTTACAGCAACCGATTTAAATGAAGGTAAAAAGTACAAAATCACTTACCTTTAACTGGTTTGTGGTGTTTTTTCTTCCAAGGTGGCTGAACTTGATTAGGGTTCAGCAGGGAAGAACAATGAAGGAGTTGAGAGTTCTATAAATTGCACTACATTTAACACTCACGATAAACACTCACTCCGATAAACACACACTCAACGATGAACACACGACTCCTGGTAATCAATAATTCACCAAGTTGCCCCGGGCATTTCTTTATATAATCGGTTCGGCATTCTTGAAAAGGCTCCGGAGCAACTCCCGCAGATGTCAAGTGATCCATCATGGAGGGTCGTACCCTCGACCAGGTGAATGCGGCCTCCAGCGTCCCAGAGAACCCAGCCAGGCACATCGACCACCGGTACCACCACTAAACATATCAAGCCACCGCCAATTATTTTATCTACACCGATTGACTAACATAACATTCATGACTAACATAAAACCATTAATTAAAAAAGACATCAGAATCCAGCATATCCGGGGCCAGACCTGGATTTATACGGCCTCCAGGCAAGACCACGAAGCATTAAAGAATATCCTCCTTGTTCCTTGTTCAAGGAAGACAGAACCATTAAAGTCGTTATGAAAGGCTCTCCATACATGGCCCCGGAATATATCAAAGAAGAGTTAGAAACAGAATATAACATCTCCACCATCAAGATAACGCAACTAAAGAATAAGTACCGCGACCCAACCGCCTCTTTTCTCATTAATTTTGCTGCTGGTACCACCCTCCAGAAAATCAAGAGAGTTCACAACATTGGCCCATAATTGTACGATTCGAGGAGCTTAATCAAAAAACACACTTATTACAGTGTTTCCGATGTCAGAATTCCGGCCCCGGTTCATCTTACTGCAACATCAACCCCCGGTGCGTCAAATGTACCGGGGACCACCCAACAGCCCAATGCCAACGCACAGTCCAAGACGACAAGGTCCGCTGCTGCAACTGCGGCGGCGATCATTCTGATAATTGGAGTTTGTGTCCGAATTACTTCGATTGCGCGGAAAAGGTGAGCAAAGCCTTCTAACTTCAAAATCACATCTTTAGAATTTGAAGATCTTAATTTCAAATTAACAACTAACTTGGTAATTTCAAATTGCTAACTTTAAAATCACATCTTTAGTGACACCAAAAGTTTTTGACACCAAATGCAACTTTTTTTACGAGTTGTAAACGGTCTAAAAACAACGACAAATTGTATTTTATTTGCATCTAATGAATAATAAGGGAGTTTTAAGCGCAACTTTTCATGTTATGGCATCTTTTTGCAACTTTCTACATATTTGCAACTTTTAAAAAATTACAAGTTAAATAAACTTTTTTTTTCAATTTTTCCCTGAATTTTTAATTTCCATAAATCTTAAGCCCATTATAACCAGCAAATGGTTACTAACCAATTCAAAGCACGTGTTAGTATCCATCAGATGCTTTCTATTGGTTAGCTACCATTTACTAAGTACAACCCTGTACGAGTTATTTTTGCATTTTGAATTGTGTAGTTTTAATTTTGTAAGTTTTTATGATTAACAAATGCATCTTTTTGTGTTTGAAATGCAACAAAAAAATTGCTATAGCTATTAGTTAATTCATGGTCAAGGATTATACTTTTTTACACAATTGGCCCTTAGTAGTTTTTTTGCCCTTTTCCGGAAAACTATTGAAGTACAATAGTAGTTTATATCACGAGGGCGTAACGGGTTGTTTTTCGTCATGAGACGTAGTTTATGACACGAGCCGCAAGGCGGCGAGGGGAATAATAGTCGAGAGATGAAAAAACCCTGGAGCCCGAGTATTATGAACTGCTTTTCGTGAATTTGGGAATAATATCCGACAAAATTCACGATTTTTTTGCAATAATTGCATAAATTTCATAAATTTATAACACGTTTTAATTGACATCGTGGTAGTGTAAAACCAACTTTTACTTGTAACCATGGTGTTTTTCTTGGCACCAGTTCGTACCCTGGAAGGCGGCCATGTTGGGGCGCCATGTTCATTTTGATTTCTGGTCTCGTGATGTTTGAACGTTTGTGTATTGTGTCGTGTGTTTTCAATTAAAAATGCCTAAAAACCAAGAAATAATCAGGTGCATGTCCCCAGCCCCCCCCCAATTCGAATTTTGACTCCAAAATAGTCTACATCGTTTGTGCTTCGTTTGTACCTGTTTGTGCAAACATTATTTTCGTTTGTACCCAAATAGGGCCACCGAACAGCGAGAACACCACTATGTGTTCGTCACGGAGCCGCCATCCAAGGTAAGAGACAACCAGTCTCAGAGGCAGATCTTGGAAAAATGTAATCAACACCCGTCCGCGAAAACGGGTAGTGACATACACTGGAACAAGCTGCTACCTGGGACCCATACGAAAGAGCTCCCCTTCCAGATAGACACCTAGGCGAGCTTAGGAACAAGCGCCACTCTTAGGAGCAGGACACTACTGGAGACACAAGGGGACTCGAAATCGGTAGGTGCGGTAATAAGCATCCCTTTGGGCTGGGTGCCCTGCAAGGATGCTCGCCAAGAGAATCAGGCTATGAAAATAGCCATGACCAATGGGCGCACCTACTACCAAGTGCGGAGGGTAATTCCTGGAAACAGGTACCACAGCGCTGGGATGGGTATGCCCCTCAGGCATATCTAGACCGGCCGAGGCTCACTCGGCCAACGGGGAGTGAACCCCGCGGGAAATCCACTAATCCTACGGTATCGCGCTTATGGGATGAATGATCGGGGGTGACAACTCGGTAGCTAGCGTATTGGATACCTCATGTACGCATGGGGATCCCGTATTTGAGATATTTAAATGTACTTACTCGTGGGAACTTTCATGGATATTTACAAAAACTACAAACGACGCGGCGCGGTGGTGGGCGCGAGTGGCACGGTGGTAGGTGCGAGTGGCGCGGTGGTAGGCGCAAGGGACGTGGTGGGGGGCGCAAACGATATAGGGACGGGAGCGATAAAAGGGGGGAAAGAACTTCGGGTCACTCTGACCAATCTGCGGTTAACTTCACCAACAGTAAATCTTAAGAGCTTCAATCTGGGGACTTTAAAGGGTAACAAGCGTACGGGTGCAGAACGCGCGGCGGTCTGCACCAACAGGTATTGGGGCAGCACGGGAACGGGCAACAGGGGACCTCGGGGAAGTAGCGGGAGTGCAAGCTGCGCGGTGGCGAGCACTAGTGCGGTCGCTGAGAATAGGGAACTTCGGGTCATTCTGGAAAATTTAAAAATTACTAATACAACGGTTAATCTCAAAACCTTCATTCCGGGAAAATCATGCTCTAATTCAATCCCAATTCTAAATTCAGTCACAAATTCAGTCACAAATTCAGTCACAAATCCAGTCACAAATTCAGTCACAAATTCAGTCACAAAGTCAAAGTCTATTTCAAAATGTCCGGCTCCTACTCCATCTCTACGTATCCTCCAACTCAATTGCCAAAGAGCACAGGACAAGACCCTAGAAATTTTCACTTGGGCCATCAACCAAAATATTGATATCCTTCTCCTTCAAGAACCCTATGTTAATAAGTTCGGGATAATTCCAGGGGCTCCGGGGGGCACTTTAACTTTTGGAACAACGAAGGCCTCAGCCGCAGTTGTCGTCTTGAACAAGAGTTTTACTTGCATGGACGTTGGACTCGTGCGTGACGACTATCATGTTCTAGTTCACTTCTCGTCAATAACCCTGGGCGAATTTTACGCTGCCAGCCTCTATTGTAGAAGTCAACACGAAATCGAGTCCAACATCCAGCGCATTCAAGAAATGCTCGAAATAGCGGGGAACAGACCTCTAATCATGGGAATGGATGCCAATGCTCAGTCAAAAGCATGGCACAGTAAAAATATCAGGAACGCGTCGGATAATTCAGCTGTCAGGGGGGAAACTCTAAACCTTTTCATTCTAGAAAATGACCTGGTAATTCTAAACCAGCCCAGTCATGTTTTCTCTTTTCAGGGGGGTATCGGCATTGGGGGGAAGGGATGCTCAGATATAGACCTGACTCTATGCAACTCTTCGTTTGATAACAGATATGATGCCTCCTGGCACATTTTCGAAGGGGCGGGACTCAGCGACCACACGCCAATAATAATTAATATTAGGGACAAATTGGAAGAAAGAAACACGAACCCGGACTCATCCCTGCCCACGTATAACATAAAGAATGCTGACTGGCAGAAATATAGAGATACCTTGGAACAGGTATCGATCTATGAGATGAGCCAAGAAGATTTTAAGAAATTAAATGCCGACGAAATGGCAGACAAAATAACAGAATGGGTGAACGAAACAAACAGGCTGGTCCTGCCGGTAATACGAACTTCTCCGCGACCCCGGAACAGATGGTGGACGGAGGACCTCGAGAAAATGAGGATAAAAGTAAGAGCTGCGAAGAAAAGATATTACAAGAGGAATCAGAAGAACACAGATGTTCATAAGAACAAAAGAAGTAGAATAAACGAAGATGAAAATGACGAAGGCGAAAACAGGGACGAAAATGGGGGACCGTCTACATGTGATGAGGAATACCGCGACCTCTCGACTAGATATCGAGAAATGATGAGAGAAGCGAAGGATAAGGACTGGCAGAGGTTCGTCAGGGAAAATGGGAACGAGGAGCCATGGGGCACAACCTATAAAATCATCAGAGAAAAGAAGAAGAAGCAAGCACTGGCGGATATAGAGTATAAAGAAGGGGGAAAAGTCCTAAGGGCAGTAACGTGGGAGCAAAGTGTAGGAATATTGCTCGACCACTTTTTCAAGGAAGGAGAGCCAGTGATAGAAGCACCGGGGGGAGATAGGGTCCCAGAAGAGATAAGTGTCGAAGAAATTGAGAAGGCCTTTCATCAAATAAAGAATGGTAAAGCACCGGGGGGGGATGGGATACTGCCAGAGACTGCGAAGCAAGTATGGAAAGCAATTCCGGATCATATACATGCACTTTTCAACAAGTGTATGATGACGGGTTGCTTTCCAAAGAAATGAAAAGAGGCCATTCTGGTCATCATCTTGAAGTCGCCTACTAAACCGAAATCGCAAGCCGCCTCGTATCGGCCCATCAGTCTTCTCCCAGTCATGGGGAAGGCTCTGGAACGCATACTGGTGGACAGGTTGAACGAACAAGTAGGTGAGCTGCTTGATGACGCACAGTATGGCTTCGTCAAGGAACGAAGTACAGAAGACGCATGGCAGCACGTAAAGGCCGTCGTTCTAAATTCAGATTTCAAATACGTCATCGGCATCTTCATAGACTTCAAAGGCGCGTTCGACGGCCTCCTTTGGAGTCAAATCGCTCAAAAATTAATAGACCTTGATTGCCCAGAAATTCTAATTTGGTTAAACTATTTCAAAGAGCGTACAGTCAGGGTTTCAGGGAGTCTAAAGTCAATCTTGAAAGATGTCCTCAGAGGGTGCCCACAAGGATCCATCGTCGGACCCTATGTGTGGAACCTTATGATGGACGAGCTGCTCGTGCAGCTCAGAAACCTGGGCTTCAAGGTCATCGCTTATGCCGATGACATCTTAATTCTAATAGAAGCGAACGAGCGGTTATCGCTAGAGACTTTGGCCCATCAGGCACTTGACTTAGTTTATCTTTGGGGAATAAGGATGGGGGTGGAATTATCGAAGGATAAGACGGTGAGTATGATGATGAAAAGCAGCTTTGCAACTAGTAGGGACCCTATTATCAAAGTGAACGGCACCACCATCAAGCACGTGACCGACACGAAATATCTTGGAATCGTCGTGGGCTCTAGACTGTGCTTCACAAAGCACTTAAATGAGATAAAGCACAAAGTAGGCGGTATTATGGGTGGTCTGAGAAGAGTTTTGAAGAAAGAATGGAGACTGAACAAGACTTCCCTCAACGTGCTGTATGAAGGGCTAATCGTCGCGAGCATGGCATACGGTGCAAGTGTCTGAGGACAGGATATGCACAAGAGCACGTATGCCATCAAACTAATCCAAGCCCAGAGAACGGTCCTGATGGCTTCTGGGCACTTCACGAGAACGACGTCCACAGAAGCCATGCAGGTTATTATGGGAAAAATGCCATGGGACTTGGTGGCGATCGAAAGAATGGAATGGTATGATAAGAAGAAAGGAACTCCCCCCGGTGAGAATGATCAGACAACTGTAGCAGAGAGAACACTGTCCAAGGGCAGATTCAAGAAAATGTTGAGAGAACGTCTGATGCAGAAGTGGCAGGAGAGGTGGACTGAGTCCACAAAAGGGGCAGTCACCAGACAACTGCTACCCGACGTTAAATTCGTGATGGACAAACCATGGTTCACACCGAGCATTTATCTCAGCTTTCTGCTGACGGGACACGGTAGTTTTAACTATAAACTCTACAATTTCAATATCTCCACAACTGTGGAGTGCGCGTGCGGCCTCATCGAAACTTGGGAACATGTTTTCTTTCAGTGTCCTAACTACCGTCATTCCCGAGAACATCTAGGCCCAAATCCTGACATCCCCCGAATCCAGGAACTTCTAACTACAGAAGAAGGATTCCAAAAACTCGAGACCTTTGCAAACGAAGTTTTTGAAACTCGAAACAGAAGAAACGCCTTAAGCTAATCTTCTCACCCTGCTCTTTCTCTTTCTTTTTCTTCTTCTCATATTATTGTTGTTTATTGTCATAAACAACATTATTTTATTCCATATTTTAACTATTTATTCTATTTATTCGTATACATATATATTTTTATCTATTTACACTATCTATTTATTCTTTATTTATTTATTCGTTATTTATCCGTTATCATTTATTACAGAGTCTATTCTTGTTATTTTACTTTATTTTATTTATTTATTATTTTGTTATCTATTTATTTTGTTATCTATTTATTTTGTTATCTATTTATTTATTTTGTTATCTATTTATTATTTTGTGTACTAATCTTACTTGCAGATGGAGAACAGGAACTCTAGGTTCGGCGGCTTTGGCTCAGGCCAAGGAGGCCCGACTAAGAAACTCGGTTTTGGCGGCTTGAACTAAGTTCCGGCTATGTGGCCGACGTCCATGTCGTCCGTAACCGGGCCGCACTGCTCCTCCAGGTTGTCAGCAAAAGCCTCGGCTTTTTTCTGATCTGAAAGAGCAATATTAGTGGTTCCTTGTAGGGGCGGGATCGGCGCGTTCCTCGTCCCTTTGAGAGCGCGCACCATCCACCAGGCCGAATTATCCTCGCAAGACAGCGAGTCCAATTTCTTGGACCAGGAGTCATTGCAAAAAGCGTTCAGCTGGTCTCTGAGCTGCGTTTTCAAAAGGTTGGCTCGGCTACGATCCGCCGGGTTCCAGGTTCTTTTCGTGAACTTGTCTGCTCTCCTTTTCTCTCTGATGAGTTCCTTAAGTTCGGGTGGGAGGCGGTCTCTAGTGTCTGAGATTGGAAACGTGTTCGAAGCGAACGTTAGCGATTCTAGTACCTTGGATTGAAAGACGTTTACGTACCCCTCCAGGTCCGCAACGGTTTCAATTATGGGGATGTTACCCAAGTTGTTCGCCAGGTGCTCTTGGAAGACTGGCCATGCAGTCCTGGTTGCGGTCCTGGGTTCGTCTCTGGTGGGTGGATTGCCAAGGAAGAGTAGAACTGGGTGATGGTCGAACAACATGGGGTCGGCCGTCTCCAGGTGGTGCACAAGGCCAAGGTCTTTCATAATGGCGATGTTTAGGACATCGTCACTCTGAGGTCCCTGTGTGGCGTAATGTGTCGCCTCCGTGGGTCCGTCGACCACGAAGCCCGATCGTCGGGATAACTTAAAGAGGTCTTTACCTGCCCTGTTCTCGACTTTTGAGTTCCAAGTCTTGTGCTTGGCGTTGAGGTCACCGGCGATGATCTTGGGGCTGGAGCCCCTAAGAATCTTCTTGATGTGATCTTCTGGTAGCTGGTTCTGCGGTCGGCTGTACGCCGAGGTGACCTGGAGCTTTCTAGAATTATGCATTAAAATGTTTACCGTAGTCGCTTCCAGGTCCTCCAGGTCGTCGAAGACGACTTCGCTGTGCTGGATGGACCTTTTGACGTAGATGCATGTCCCCCCACCTCTTCCGATGGGGCGGTCTGTCCTGTGGAGTACGTAGTTCGTCAGCTTCGCATTGGTGCTCGGCTTCAGATGTGTCTCGTTGATTAGGATGACGTCTAGGTCGTGCTCCTGAGCAAAATGGAGGAGGACCTGCCTCTTTCTGATGTCAAGCCCATTAGCATTCCAAAACGCCATCCTAAGCTGTGATGGAAGTTTCCTGGGCTGTGTATACATAAAAGAGTTGATTAATCACGTGAAAATGCTTACTTTTCTGGAAGGTTGTTAAATTAACAAGCTTCCCCGAAGAAGTTCTTCTGGATTTGTCTGGTGAAAGCCTCGATTTCACTAAGAGAGGTCTTAGTGTCAATCAAGACTTTCAGCACGGCGGCTAGGGTGGTGGCGAAGTCGGCTCCTGCTGCTGCCGGGCTGACGACGGGTGTTTCCACTGCAGGTAGTGGCATCTCTTGGACTTCCATGTGGGATTCTGGAATCAGACATGTTAGTTGGGGTTGGGGGGTGGGTGGATTTTGAGGGGTTCGTGGAGGGGTTTGGGATGGGGATTGAGGTGGTGGCAAGTACCTCGCCGGGGCGTTTCTGGGGTTTGCGACTCTGCTGGCATACGATTGTCCAGGGTGAGTTCTGTGAGGCTCGAACCGTCCCTGCGGTCTCTCATCTCTTTGCCTAAAATTAAAATTTCTATAGTTGGGAGCGTTTTGCGAGCTACTTACGAAACGCCGATGTCTTGGGAAGTTGGGACATCTCTGGAAGTTTGCCGGGTGATCACCTCCGCAGTTGGCGCACTCGGCGTCTTCACTGTCGGGTTTTCGGCAGTCAGAGGTGAGGTGGTTACCAGGGCACTTGACGCACCTGGGGGCCGACCTGCAGCTCCTCTGGGAGTGGCCGAAGCCCTGACAGCGATGGCACTGACCGATGGCCGCCTTCTTATGGGGGTTTTCAATTTAGATGTTGATTCCTACAACCTGCGTAATGTTGTAGATCTCTCTGTTGTGCTCATTCTTCTCCAATGTGAGCATGTGGAGTGGCATGGGTCGCTTGTCGTATCTTCCGCGGAACCTGGTGACCTGCGAACAGGTGAACCCTTGCTTTTTCAAGCAAGCGTTCACGTGGGAGTCGTCAATACCGGCGGGGATGCACTTCGTCTCTTATTTCGTGGGTATAAAAACCTCCTTTCGCCGGATCGAGGGTTTCTTCAATGGCTTTACGCATCGCCCGGGGATCTTCTATGGTGGCCGGGTACACCGCAATGCCTTGCTTGGCATTGGTCGCTTTGGTATACCTGATCTTCTTTGCCTCCAAGAGGCATTGAAGGGAGACCCATTGCGCTGGCTCGCGCATGACGATAGGTGGGATGCGGCGTTTGGCGGCGGCTTTCTTGGTTTTCACCTCTTCCTGGGTCTGGGGGACCTGAGAAGAAGAGTTAATTTCTGGGGGAGGAGGGGGAAGGATGAGGGCGTCGTCGTTGTTGCTTGGCTTAGTCTTCTTGGCAGAGGATTTTCCTTTGCCTTTCCCTTCGCAGTGACCGGGGCCTGGAGGAGCTCTACCAGATCGCTAGCTTGGCTGAGGGCCGCTTTGCGCTTCCGTTGGTTCTCCTCCTTGGCTTCGGCTGACGTCGGGTCGGTCGAGGTGCTCGGGCGATCGGTCGAGATTTCTCCGCTTGGACTTTGGGATAAGGCCTCGCGTGGTTTCTTCGATGCCGTTGGGTTTGCTGGTGGGGTGGTCTCTTCGTCAGAGGAGACTTCCCAGAGGAGACTTCCTCCAGCTTCCTCTTGGGAGTGGGCTCTTGGGTGTATTCCATCTCCAAGTCGGTATTAGATGGTAGCGTCGCTGGTGGAGGGGCAACTAGAGATGGAGTTACCACCACCATGGCTTGTTGGATGACAGGTTGAGATGGACCTGCGGGTAGCGAGCGAGGTGGAGATGGACCTCGTTTGACTACTATGGGCTGAGATGGGCCCATTTTCTTGGGTGGATCTAAAGCTACTGGAGTCTTACCTTTCGTGGATCTGCGTTTAGCAGCCGCTTCCGCTTTTGCTTCGGCAACTGCACGTCTCTGTGAGAAGGTGAGGTCGGAGGGGGGAGACCTCTGCTCGAAGGAGTGGCTTGGGGCCATACCGGGGGTAGAGGTCACGGGCGACGATCTCTTGGGGGGGTTTGCGGGCGGTGACCTTGGGCTTCTCGGTGGTCTTTGCCTTCCTCTCGGCGATGACCACCAACTTGTCCTCGGCCTTCTTTAATTCTTCCGCTTCTCATTTCGACGCTTCGATGGCTCTTCTCATTACTCTGCGGGTTTTCTTGGACTGGGCGAACCTGAACTCGTCCTTGACGTCAGCGTCATGGTCGTAGTCTGGGTCGTCCTCGCCCGAAGAAAAAACTGCAGAGTCGATGGTGAATGGTTCTTCATCGGTTGGGGGAAGTGGGTCGACAATCATGTTGGCTTCGGCGAGGTTAACTTCTAGAAGAGGTTGCTCACCGGCGGGAATGACTTCCACCGTCGAAACTGGTGTTTCCATGATCTCCATCATGGCTCGTTGGGCGGCGACGATTTGCTCAGTAGCCGTCGCAATGACGGACTTGAGCTCTTCGATGCGAGCGGCGGCTTCAATGGGGTTTATTATGGTTGACAGTTTAAACGTTCCTTTCAAGGTCGTGAAAGGAGGAACGGGAAAGTTTCTGAAATGGGCTCAAAAACACAACTCACAATAATTGGGAAAAAACAATAGTAAAACAACTTGGGCAGTGATAAAACTCGGTTGGTACTTTATTTTTTATAATCTCACTGGTGTAGAAAATTGGCACTGGGAAGTTGAAATGAATTTCAAACACTTTTGAATATTTTAGTGGGGGGCAATGACGCTAGAATTTATTAAAATTCAATGCAAGGGACGGTAAATGCAAAAAATTTAGGTCGCTTAGGATAACAAAGTACGTCCTGAAATGGTCAACTAAGAACGTTGACCAATGAACAAACCTTATTTCTGCTTTGGTGTGAAGGGCGGAGTCAATGCGTACAACTTCAAACACTAAAATGGATCGGTTGTGGCACTAACACGGTCACCAAGACCGTGGAGGATCACGTGGAAGCCCGGCTTGGGGAACCTAGAGTCAACCTGGCACCAATTGAGCCAGCTTCTTTTCAGGAGATTTGTAAGATCGTCCGCGGCCTGAAGAAACGAAAACTCCGGGCCCGGACGGTATTACAAATCAAACCTTGACTCAGCTCCCCAAGAAGGGATTAGTGGCTATTACAACCATAATAAACGCGGTATTGAGACTAATGCATTTTCCCTCTAAATGGAAAATCGCAGAAGTCATCATGATACCTAAACCGAAGCAAAATCCGCGGAACCCCGGCTCCTACAGGCCAATCAGTCTTCTGCCGTCACTGGGCAAAGTGTGCGAAAAAGTAATTCGCACCAGACTGGTCAACCAAATGTTGGAGAAGCAAATTGTCCCTAATGAACAATTTGGCTTCCGCCCGGGCCATTCCACGGTACATGCCATATTGGGGCTAGTGGAATCAATCCTTGAAAGCTGGGAAAAGAAAGAAGCGGTGGGAGCAGTTTTCTTGGATATCGCCAAGGCTTTTGATAAAGTATGGAAGGAAGGATTACTCTACAAAATGCTCAAGGCGGAAATCCTACTAGCCTTAATAATCCTACTGGCTTCTTTCCTTACGGATCGCAAGTTTAGGGTGAGAGTGGAAGGAATCCTTTCCACCCTTAGGAATATCCTCGCGGGGGTACCCCAAGGGTCCATTCTTTCCCCGGACTTGTTTTCTTTTTTTACGCACGACCTTCCGGCCATACTGACGGACCCCCGCACCCAGATCAAACTTTTCTGCAATGACGCGGGAATCGCCGTTAACGGAAAGAGTCCGGAATTTGTCATCCGAAGGTTGTTGGATGTCCTGGCGAGAGTAAGTGACTACTACCGTAAGTGGAGGATCGCGGTAAATCCTTCCAAGAGTACGGCCACTTACTTTACCAGGCGTAGCGACCAAAACCTTCGAAGAGTACAACTCTACAGACCAGGGAAAATACATCGTCTTCCTCAAAATCCATTAATGATGAACGGCACCGCCATTCCGTGGTCCAGGACTTCAAAATATTTGAGGGTTATTCTGGACGAAAGGCTAACTTGGGGTCCCCACATTGACTACACCAGAGACAAGGCAAGAGGGGCCAGAGCCGCTCTTCAAGCCGTCACCAAAGGGGGAAGCAAATTGGGACAAAAACAAAAACTCCAGCTATATAAAACCTGCATCCGGCCCATACTCACATATTGGAAAGCAACCCATCCTGAGCCGGGATCCTTCTTCCCCTTAATTAATTATTTAATTATTCAACTCTAGAGAGTCCAAGGGAACACCAACCAGCCCCCAATCCCAGGGACCCCCCGACTTGCGCCGGATCTAGGACCACCCTCCACTTGACCATTCAACGGTCGGAGGGGGGCCTAAATCCCGTCCAATGGGGGGGGGGACCGGGCTTACAAAGAGGCTGGCAATTCAAAATGCATATCTTAATCGCATTAACTTTTTTTTTCCCCTTTTCTTCTCTCTCTAGGTTAGGTACTACCAAGAGGCACCACGAAAAGAAAACCAAAGGAAAACTAATCATCCAAACTCAGAGACCCCCCGACTCGAGCACGACCCGTTGGCCACCCTCAACTTCGATCATTCAACGATCAGAGGGAGCTTCGTGACGGGCAAGAGGGGGAGGGGGGGAAACCGAGTTCGACGGTCGGCAGATAGCATCGCAAACCGCACCACGTAGGGGGGGGCACTATGCTCTCTTCCGTGCTCGTGCCTAGTTTGCCCCTACTTAGGAGACGGTGGGTTCTACGGCGGGTTCTGGGGTTCGGTTCGACTGTTTGACGAACAGACGATCCACCTTTAACTGTGTAATCCGACCTTCAGCCGGATTACACCTGCCAACTTTCCTCGGACGGACGCGGGACGGTGTATCGTACGCGGTACTCCCGAAAAACCGGTGTGTGTGATGAGCGACTTAAACGGGGCCTAAGAACTTACAAAAGAAGGCGGGGAGACTCACCGCGAGGTGGGTTCCCTCCCCCTCGCATTTCACTGAAAGGCTCAAGCCATCAATTTAAAAGTCGTTCGCGACTCTCTCGAGCCATCGTCCCCCCTTCTTTCCTCTGGAAAGTCCTTCCCCGGGACGTGCCAAAACTCCAAAGTCGTCGAGGGCGACAGCGGAGCATGCACCTCTCCACGGGACTAAAGTCGGGATAAGGTAGAGGACCGGTCGCAAGGATGAGCGGTTGGGTTCTATCGTCGGCATAACACGGCTCTGCCGGAGTTACCGAACCGAAGTTCCCAATCCGCCTCCCGAAGTCGGTCCCAAAGCCACAACCACGGCTCAAGGACCTACAGAGGAGAGTGGGAGGGTCTGGCCTCTTGAGAGGGTCAGCTTAGAGCGACAGGAGCGGTGCGTTATGCGCACTCCGAACGTCATATTCAAGCCTCTTATTCATCGAAACTAGTAGAGATCGTGAGATCGGGACTAGAGATACCCATTAGGACAAGGACTAACTTTCACTCATAGTCGCGTAGTAGCCCTCAACGAGTGTAGTTGTGCTTAAGTGAAGTGTTTAAGTGTAAAAACCCGACGCAACCGAGCGAAAAGAGCCAAAAGAACAAAAATCAAAAGCGGCGTGGCCTGTGTTAACAAACTTCAGCATTGGTGAGCACAAGTTCCAATCATCGCGGTGTAAACCACGTCTACGAACTTGATTGAAACGACGACTTCAATCATCCCACCATACTGTCGCAACTTGCACAGTCTCACCCCCTAACATCGGAATTTCAACTCCACTGCACCAAACATGCCTTTTTCAAAACAACCAATCCCAATCTTGCCCAAGCCGCCTAAAACAGACGACTTATTCAGTTTTCAAAAAGAAGGCGAAGAATTGAACATTCAATATCAGCGTATGCTAAAACAATGCGCTGAAGCCAAAGCTTTACTCGATGAAAAAACTAGATACCTTAACCAATGCCTTAACATCTTGGATGAACCACCCGCAAAACCAGATCCCTTTCTTGTTCCAAGAAGAAGATCACCCCGCATCCAAAGCTCCAAAAAAGTATCGACAAACCAAATCACTACCTCCAATAAATTCCAGACCCTAGCAGAAGACAACAATAATCCACCCTCCTCCTCCCAAACAAACCAATTGGAAACGATTACTGAAATCCCATCTGACAACGAAGACGCCTCTTCAACACAAACCTCAGCAACTCCAACCACTGAACAAGACCAACAACCCGAACCAACAAACGAAGAAGGAAATAACCAAAACTTTTGGTGTGATTGATTTTGCAAGTCAATGCCACAGGTGCCAAGGGTTTGGGCACTCCCAGAGGTGCTGCAGACTCCCACCAAGGTGCGTCAAATGCGGCCAAGACCACATCTCCTCGGACTGTACCAAACCAAAAAACACCCCCGCTAAATGTGCAAATTGCGCAGAAGAGCACACAGCCAGCTATAAAGGGTGTTCACTTTTTCCCAGAAATAAAAATAGCGTTGACGTCAGAAAATTTAACACCCGCCGTCCCACACAAGAATTCATCAGATCGCAGCAATTCAGGCCCCAGCCAAGACACACTCCACAACCCAACCAGATAAACACACATAGAAACCAACCAGAACCTCACGACGAATCACAAGAAGAACTAAATTTCCTAATTGAAGCCCTGCTCCAATCCAAGTTATTAGCAGAAAAAGATGAACAACTTGTAAACGTTCTCAAAAATTATCAGTTCGCCAACGCCCTCGATGGCGGCCGCGGCAACTGAAAATCGAAAAAACCCAAGCTCCATACAGGCCGCTTTCTGGAATGCCAACAGCCTGCATGAAAATAAATACCTTCTATTAGACTTCGCCCACAGACAAGACCTTGATATTATCTTAATAAACGAAACACATCTCAGTAAAGCACATAACCCTAAATTAGTGAACTACACGTTATATAGAAATGATCGCATCGGAAAAAAGGAGGTGGAACTGCCATATATATAAAATCAACTATTGAACACTATGAAGTTATCAACCCTCCCCTCTACCAACTGGAAGCCACCTCAATTGCAGTTCACATGAAGTCAGGATGGATTGACTTCACCTCAATTTACAGTCCGCCAAAAAACCCGTTCAGCGATGAAGACATTGAAACTTTACTTGACGGCTAACGGAAAGATCCTCGCTGGCGACATGAATGCTAAGCACAAGCCTGGGAATGTCAAAGCAAAAATGTAAAAGGAGTTAAACTCCTTGAACTTTCGGAACAGCTCGATTTCATAGTAGATGCTCCTACCTCGCCAACTCACTACTCCCAAGCTGACACGCCTACATTCATTGATATAGCAATAATCAAGAATTTATCATTGGATCACCGACTCACCACCGCCAATGAGCTCACCTCGGACCACTATCCTGTGGTCATTCACCTCGGTGAAATAGATGCAAGAACCAACAACACAACGCGCCCAAAAATCAATTGGTCGGCCTTCCACGACCATTTGTACTTTGTAACATGCTAAATGCATGCTACAGGTTAAGCCCTCCGCTTCAAGCTTTACATGGCTTTATTTAAACGTCAAGTATGAACGCACCCTAGCATCGAGGACCCTGGCGGTGATATTAAGTACGAAGCGCGAACAGCGAGCGAGTCTGACAGCGTCATTGAGATCGAACGCATTGATCCTTGATCGACAGAAATTTTAGTTTGAAATCCCAGATAGTGGATTCTTCTATCATTTTATATAAAACCAAGTTGATGACTCAGTGTTCTGACAGTAGTGCTACTACCGTAATTATTATTACTTTTCGTTTGCGGCGAAGCGCTGGTCAAGAATTTTCACTTTCAATACCACATGGTCCATTGGTTCGGTGGAGTGACATCTGGAACCTCCATTTTGAAATTTTTCGACTTTAACTTTTCAACCCCGAGTTTCGAGGCTAAGGGACATCCGAGGAGTTGTCTGCTGATGACTACAGGTCACCTTCTGTCGCAAGAATTCGTCGTAGTGGAGCCCTGTACAGTAACTATAGTATCTGAACTTTTACTTTTCCCTGATAAGCCAGTAGTTTTGTTTGCTAGTCGAATATTGTTAAATCGAAATGTGGTAGCTTTGCTTTTTATCCAAAGAACCGCAGTGACATATTGTATGCTATTTGTGTGGTTGATTTTTGATTTATCTTTTAGATTTATTCAAACCGCTTTATCTACGATCGACTCGCAGTGGCCACTTCGACCAGATCGATTGCAATCATCCATCTTTATAGAGTATCTAGGGGTAAGTCAATTAATCTCTATACAAATTGGTACTACGATTGTCATTTTGTGCGAGTTGATTCACTTTTTGAACGATCGATTGATCGTACACTGCCATAGTCTTGATTTGATAGTTTTTGACGAAGCAGGCTACGCAATAGGCTTTATTGTTAATTCCTTTAGTGTAAAAGATACGGTTACTGTAGCAGTAAGCTCATTATCAAGTTCGACGTTTCGTCCATTGACGGTGCAACGTGTGTTGCCTATATTAGTGCTGTTATCAGTAAACTTGATATCTGTATCTTCATATTTCTTTTCATACCGTGGAATAAATCTCTTTACACCCTTCCTATTGTTTTATTCTACGGTTGGCGCCCGAATTCTTTCTTTCAGGATACTAGTCAGCAATCCAGCGAAACAAGGACCAAACCAAGCTCATCCCCTGAGTGTAATCTCTTTGCCTGCGACTGACTATCTGCTGCGTGTATTTACATCTACGAGCTGTTTAGGGTCGTTGTACTCCAACTGGTGCTACAACTTTAACCTAGGCCAAATCCCAATCATCGGCAACGCGGAAGAGCTGAAAAATTACGTGCACCAACTCCAACATAAAGTCCAAAAATCATTACAATATGCAACCAATGCCATTTCAATAGACGACCTCCGAGATCAACTTCCTCCTCATCTACATGACCTAATAAAAGAAAAAAGAAGAGCCAGGCACAAAGCCAACTGTACGCTACACCCAAACGACAGGAAAAACTACAATCATTTGAAACAATTAGTGGCATCACAAGTCAAACAACACTATAACGTCAAATGGACAAAGAAAATAGAACAGCTGAAACTAAATGAGCCTAACGGCTAGAGAATTGCTAAAGCGCTAAGATCAAAAAGAAGACCACTTCCCGCCATAAATCTTCCTGATGGCACCCAAGCAAGGAGTGACAAAGAAAAAAGCGAAGCCTTTGCGCAAAGTTTTGAAAGCCAATGCAAAGTAAGTAACAAAAACATCAACCAAACTCACATAGACATGGTCAATCAATTTGTATACGACTCATTACAAAACGCCAGCAACTGCCAAATTCCACCAGCAACGCCCGAAGAAGTAATATCAATCATCAAAACGCTCAAAACCAAGCGTGCTCCGGGCCCCGACAAAATCACCAACAAGGCAATCAAACACTTCCCGAAAAAAGCAATTGTCGCCCTGCTAACAATAATAAATGCATCCCTACGACTCCAACACTTTCCAACAGCATGGAAGAAAGCAGACGTTATAGTTATCCACAAACACGGCCAAGATCAACACCAAGCCAAAAGCTACCGGGCGATAAGCCTTCTTCCAACAATGGGAAAAATTCTCGAAAGTCATTCTCAACAGACTAAGAAAAGAACTTGAAGAACACAAAACCATCCAACAAGAACAATTTGGCTTCAGACAAGGCCATTCGACAACGCACCAAATCCTCCGGTTAATTGAGCTAATCACACATGGATTCAACAGAAAATTTTACACAGCCGCAGCCTTCCTTGACATCGCCAAAGCATTTGACACCGTTTGGCACAACGGCTTGCTCTACAAGATGATCAGGGCAGGTCTGCATCTGGGTATAATCAACAGAGCATATCTACGAGACAGACAATTTTCCATCAAATTGGAAGGAACTAGATCGGAAACCAGAGGTCTCAGCGCTGGCGTTCCACAAGGCTCAGTATTTAAAATCTACATGTCCGACTTTCCTAAAACCACCGACAGAAGAACAAGCACCGCCTTCTACGCTGACGACACAGGCCTTTTCGCCTCATCCATGTCACCAGACCTTGCTGCAACACTCCTACAAGAAGTACTTAACAACGCTCAACACTGGTTTTCAACGTGGTGGTTGAAAGTCAATCCAAACAAAAGTATTGGAATAATGTTTACCAAAAGAAGAGCCCGTCCCAAGGTCAACTTATCAATATTTGGGGAAATTATCCAATGGCGAACAACAGCCAAATACCTAGGCGTGCTCCTAGACACGACGCTCAACTGGGAACCCCACATCACCGCCGTCGTCAATCGGGCCAAAGGTATGCTTCACCAACTTTACCCACTGATTGGCAGAACCTCAAAGATGTCTCCAACTAACAAATTAAGACTATACAAAGCCATAATACGACCGACCATGACACACGCCTCCACCGCTTGGGGATACGCAAGCAAAACAAACATGAACAAACTACAAGTAATCCAAAACAAGTCACTACGCGCTGCATGGAATGCACCATATTTCATCACAAACGTCCGCCTCCATGCAGACTCAGAAATTGAAACCATCAATACTTTCATCAAAAATCAAACAATCAACTTCTACGACAAATGCCGCTTGAATTCAAACCCACTTGTCTAACAACTAGGAAATTACAACATGCTCGAACAGAAAAATAAACACAAGAGACCAAAAATCATCCTACACCAAGTGTAAATAAATAAAGACAACAATAAATAAAAATAATCCGAGTTAATTCAAACAGTCAACTTAACCCAGTGTACGATAAGCGAAAAACAATCTCAACCAAAATCATGTGAAAAATCTTCTTAAAAACCATTTTAAAAATCAATCGATTAGTGACCCCTAGTGTAATATACCCAACCTAAAAATAAGTGATAAACAATTAGTGTTAAGGGTAGTTCACACTACATGATTTATCATATGACTTGTCACATGACTTCTCATATGAGTGATTTTTTTACGTTCACACTATATGATTTTTGATATTATAGAAGTTATGGCTCTTATGATTGGCTGTTGTGATGGTATGATTTTAGCCATGACTTTTCTTATGACTAAGTCATATGATAAATCATGTAGTGTGAACTACCCTTTAATCAATTAGTGACCCCCCCCCCCAGACAATGTACAATAAAAAACAATTAACAAGTGTAAAACCAACAAACAATCGAGTTTTAAAAATTGCATAAATATCAACAAACAATAATAAATAAACAATAGCGAAGCTAGTTCTGTGCCAGGAACAACCTCGCTACCAACCGCTGCTTAATCAGCATTACAACTACCCACACCCACCCGAACACACAAGTGAAAAACCATCCAAACCCAGTTAAAAACACTTAACAGTGATCAAAAATAACAAATCAACTAGATAAAATAAACAATCAACTATAAAAATAATTAGTGCTACGCGATCATACAAGACAATTTATAAAACTACACCAGTGTAATTATTTCAACAAAACAATAAACAAAGTGAAAATTAATGGTCCAAAACACCATGTGTCAGGCTTGCCAACAGGCCCACAGGAGCAACGCTCCTAAAGCAGATAAGTGTTGCTATATGCAACGATACATGAGATGAAGGAGAAAAGGGTCATCGTACCTGCTCGCTCCGTAAAAATCACTTAAGAGTGTTATGCAGTTGAAAATTTTCTAGTTTTGTGTTGTCCATTCAAATAATCATCATGTCGAATTGTTTGCAATATTCCAATGGGTGGTTGGAGGTAAAAGTTTTACCTGGCCGTCATAAATCATTTCATAAATGTTTTATTGTATAGAATTTTACAAATCTTACCGTAGAATTCGTCTGATTCAACTTTTCTAGTTAGACCAAAGCTCAGTTTACCTTAAACTTTAATTTTTTGTCAGTTTATGTTGTAATTTACGATAAAATTAGATAAATTAAAAGTTTGATATAAAAAATGTTGTCGAGTTTTTAATTACTGTTTTATTTGTGTAAATACTAAATACACCCAACGGATCATGATAATAAATGATTTATACCTAAACAAATTTAGTATTGTTGAGTTGAATAGGACATTAGGAAATACAAATACATTTTTTATCAATTTGGCGCAGTTAAATGCAGTGTTGTTTATTTATAAGGGCAGTAGCGTAACTACTGGTGTGAGCGGTGAGCAAATGCACAAAGGCAGTGACGTAGTAAAAAGTGATGCCAGACACCAGGGCCCGAGTATTGTACTACTGTACAGAATTTTGAAGAGCAATTTAAATTTAAACTGATTAAATTATACATGTTAGAATAAGCGAGGATTACTGAAACATACACCCTGAAGCCGGACCTGTATGTGACACTTAGGCCCGTACTAATAGTCGAGGATCAATCCGAGATCACGGATTAATTCTCGGATCGCTCAAAAATGCTACCAATAGTTGTAATAATCCTGGATTCAACACGAACCGAGATCAATATTGAACCTCTAAAAACGATCTTGCTCTGACCAAGATTAATTCTCGGATCATTGTAGCGCAGGCGTGTTTGCTATGTTGTCAAAGTGTATTAACCGCATAAAAATAAAGTTTGTTCACCTCAAATAGAATTTTTTCCTGAAATAGACGATTTAGATGAGTGCAGAAATACCTCGACTTACGCGAACCCGAAGCTACGCGATTTTTAAATCTCGTCGATTCTACATCAAAATGCTTATCCATGCAGAACATCAGGGCCGTATATAAGGGGGTGGTTTTGAGGGTTCAACCCCCCCCCTCATGGCATAACGAAAGGGTAAAAAAAAGTCTAAAAACTTTTAATTTTTTTGTAAATACATTTATGCAAAGCCAAAGAGGCGTCCCGCTTTCTCTATTACACTTGGTGACGACTGAAACGGCCTTCCTGTGCTTGTACCCTTTTTGGAATCCTCATAATCCTTATCATAATGCGGCCAAAGACGCCGCTCTGTCTGGCCACATGTTGACGACGACCGATTACCCGGGTTTTAGGACATATTTTCTACATACCCCAAGAACACTCTGTAAGAAAAAGAATATTAACCTGATAATTCGTGATAAACTTGCTGTGATTTTTTTTTCGTTTAAAAATATTTTTCATTACAAATGGGTAATAAAAAAATAAAGAACATTTCTAATAAGCGTTCCATAAGAAGTAAAATGAAATCGATGCGAAGTTCAAAAGTAGTTGGTGAAACGTCGTCGCAATTGCCTTTGGCTGATATTAGTATGGAAGAAGATGTACAAAATCCTGATGTAGAAGTTAGAACAAACGAAGAAAATGTGCAATTGCCTTTGGCTGATGTTAGTATGGAAGAAGATTTACCAAATCCTGATGTAGAAGTTCGCACAAACGAAGAACATGTGAAGAATAATTTTGTTATTGGGGGAAGACGAATTGTGGACATCAGCTATTTCTTATCGTCGCTGATTGGATTAAAACACGTTGGATTTGATTGTTCTTTTTTTGATTTACAACTCATCAAAGAAAAACGAAGAGGATTTGTTTCGATATTGACCTTCAAGTGCAAAGTTTGCAATAAAATTGACGTTATTTCTACTGAAAATATGGACAATTCAGGAACAGATGTAAACTTTGCTGCTGTTTCTGGTATAGTAGCTATAGGAGCGGGATTTACACAACTGCAAGATTTTTCAGCGGCTTTAAATATTCCATCTCCATCAAGCGGTACATATATGACTTACTTTAATAAAGTTTCTGAGGGATTTTACAAAACAAGTTTGGATTCGATGAAAAATGCAGCCGAAGAAGAGGCAAAGCTAGCAGTAGATTTGGGAGAAATTGACGCCGAGGGATATCCTTGTATCACGGTTGTAGCAGATTACATGGAGCATGGAGTAAAAGATCGTACCGAACCAATTATAACGCTTTATCAGGAGTGGCTTGCATTATTGGACAAAGGACTAATAAGGTTTTGTATATGTCGGTAAAAAATAAATTTTGTTTAGTTTGCTCAAGAAAGGATCTCTATAAAAATAATGAATGTCCAGTACATACGTGTTACAAAAATTGGAATGGCCCATCTACTGGTATGGAAAGTACTATTATTGTAGAAGGATTTCAACAGTCAGTGGCATTATATGGAATAAAATTTACAAAGTTAATTGGAGATGGAGATAGCAGTGTTCACAGGAAATTAATGGAATGCATGCCATATGGCCCAACCACGATAGTACAAAAAATTGAATGCAAAAACCATATTTTACGAAATTATATTACAAAACTTAAAGATTGCGTAAAGAAACCTAGGACTGATGCAATATATAAAGAAGCAATAAACAGAAATATAAACAACAACAAATTTAGAAGCGCTGTTACTAAAGCTATTCAACATAGGAAAACTGAACAAACATCAATGTTCACGAAAATAAAAGAATTAGAGTTAGACATTTTAAACGGGCCGAATCATATCTTTGGAGATCACCAACAATGTGGAGAACGAGGATATTTTTGTACTGGAGAAAAAGAAAACGAAATAAACATGGTACCTCAACTTAAAAATAATGGTTTGTGGGACGACATAATGGTTTCAGTTCGACGAGTTTCAAGACATGCCAATAGTTTAATCTGTGACGTCACCAATAATTCTGCAAAACATTATAACGCACAAGTGGCTAAATTTGTTGGGGGGAAAAGAATTAATTTTTCAGGAAGAAATTCATACAACACTCGATGTAGCGCTGCTGTTATAGCTTACAATGAAGTTGGCAATTTTCAAAATGCATTATACAAGAGCATTTCTGCCAAACCAGGCCAGTTTACCCATAATTTTTGCATAAGAAGGAAACGTCAATTAAACTTACGAAAAATACGACAAAATAATAGACGAAGAGCAATAAAAACGGCAAACGATGTAGATTTAGATTATGGACCACATGCAGCTGATCCCATAAACGATATAGACGGAGAAGAGCTAAATTCCGCAAAACAAGTTTTTCTTGAAAGGCTTTCCCATAATATGAAAGAAATATTAGAAGAAACTGTAGGTCAACATCGTAGCAACAGGTGGTTGGAGGAAAGACGGAAAAGACTAACAGCATCGAATTTTGGAAGAATTTGTAAAATGCGAGCAAAAACGTCTTGTGCAAACGCCGTCAAGGATATATTGTACCAGCAATTTTTTGGAAATGCAGCTACGAAATACGGAAAAGAAAATGAACACAGAGCAATCGAAGCATTTGAAAAATTAACGAATAAGAAAGTCTATTCGTGTGGTTTGTATATCGACGCAGATAACCCATTTTTGGCAGCTTCTCCGGATGGCATAGTTGGAAGTGATGATGCAATAATAGAAATTAAATGTCCTTTTGTAGCAAGAAATATGACACCAAGAGAAGCAATTATCTCTAAGAAAATTACATTTAGTGAATTGATTGGTGAAACCAATAAACTCAAGACGAATCATGCGTACTATTATCAAATTCAAGGGCAACTTAATATTACCAGGAAAGAAATATGCTATTTTATAATTTGGACTCCTGAAGGTATTTTGACAGAAGAAATAAAAAAAGATGATGTGTTTTGGGAACAAACCATGTTGCCTAAGCTAAAAGCGTTTTATATGGGCTCTTTATTACCAGAACTATTGGACCCTCGTGCTTCTAGAAATATGCCAATGCGCAAAACATTTTTGAATTCGCCATATTAGTAGGTACTAATCATTTTACTCTTAAAGTTTTAATAAACTTTTTATTTTAATTACTAATTCGTTGATTTTTGTCCAATTCTACTTATTATTGACTATATAAAATAATCAATCACCAATAATTTACCAATTTTCAAACATTCTTAATTTTACTTTAATGGAATAAGGTGATATAAGTATTACCTTATTAATTACTTTAATAAAATGGAATAATTTTTAATTATTTGTTATTTTCTTTTGAATTTTATGCTTACTAATAAAAATAGATGTCTTTTACAACTTTCCTATTGTTCCTTTATAATCTTGACAGGGCTCCCTGCTGATTTGGGTTTAGATGGTCGAACCGTATCATAAAATGCTACAGTCAGGTGTGTTGCCTATCTCTGGCATGGGAATTAATTATCTTTGAAGGGAAATTACTGTTGATTAAATTAATTTGAAAAAGATTTAAAAACATCAGGGTATTTAAAATACCATTTTCCATGGGAGTAAATGGCCAAATTTTAATAAACTACCCTAATAAAATAATAATTCTACTAAATGTAAAAATACAAAACATGGGGTCAATTAATTGCAAATACGCAAGAAATTATAAATTTTTTAAAAAATGTGCCGATTTACTCCCCTGCGGAAAGCATGTGGCTTTCCAATGCTGTAATTAGTTTTTTTCCAAGTTATTTAATAAGGGATGCAGTTACCTTCAAATATGTTAAGAAATCCCTATGTTAAAATCTACTGCATAACACTCTTAACTAACAGAACAGTAACTTTCACTTTTCACACAAAACTCACTGGAAAAACTCGTAAACTACTTGGAAAAAATTTGACTGTAGGTTTAGCAAGTAACTCGCTGGTTTTTAATATAATAAATTATATTGTCGCTTTGGTAGAACTCAGAATTTAAAAAATTCGGGAGCGCTTGGAAAACAGGTGTGTTCGTTTCGAAAGATCAAATTGAACTGCTGAGTAATTTGTCAAGTAGAGATGGGTACTTCGCGAACGAACTAATAAAAAGAACGACTCTTTTACACGAACTAAATGAACTAGTTCGGCAAATCCAAGTGAACTAGTTCAAAACGAACGAGTCGGCTAAATACAGATATTAGCACAAAGAATGAGATAGAATAACTTTCAGATTTGAGATACGAACGAGTATCTACGAACTGGTTTGAGATTGGCATGGCCATAGACCCTCCCGAGTAACTACGAAAAGCGACGAAACGAGGACACGATTGGTACTTAGTAAAAGATACAATTTTCATTTTACATTACATAGTATTGGGGTTTAATAAGGTTCATTATCGATTGATACCATTCTGAAATATTGTACTAAATCGCATGCCGTATGAACGTTCGGCGTAAAGAAAAATAAACCTTATACATAAATCAGTTTTAAAAAGATTTCATAATTCATATTCACCTCAAACAAAATTAAGAATCATTAATTAAAACAAATACTATAGATTATTACCTATAATATTTGATTAAAATTAGTACTCATATTGAATTCTATAAATGAAATAATGGTCTTGCTTTATGCTTGGTCGTGCTTTATAAAAGCACGTGTTAAAGTAAGTCCGTTTACCGGTTTTTAAAAAATTTATTGAATTTGATATGATTTAATGCCAAATTCAGCGAATTGAATCGATACTGTATTTACTTATATAAGTTGTACCATGTACCATATAAAATGATTTTTATCAAATTATAAAAAAATTAAAAACAAACTAAGAAAAACGTCTTTGAAGTTATAAACGTTTTACATAATCATATCTATTGATTTATTAATTAATTGTTTTCAAAATTTTATGAATGCTTTTGTTTATAATGTTTATGATTTTGATAAAGTTGTTGATTTTTAAACCGAACTCTTGTTGTAGTTATTATTCATTCCTTTCGTTCAATGGGAACGAGAACGAGTCGGGTTGTAGTTTATGGTGGTAGTTCTCATTCGTTCCTTTCGTTCAATGGGAAAGAGAATGAGTCGGTCTGCTCCTAATCTCTTTCCCGTCAACATAAGAGACATTCTGTTGTAGTTCGCGAACGAACTGTAAAAATGAACTAGTCTTTTTGGTGAACGAGATTGCGCGAACTAGTTCGTTCAAGTGAACGAGTATTCCCATCTCTATTGTCAAGTGCAACACTACTATGCATAACTGCACGCGTACCGACAACAGAATGAATTGATTCACCATGTTTCACCAATCACGAGCGATTTACCTTTAAATTTGCAGTGAAAATCAAGCTTTTTAAATTCGATTTTTGAAAAAACAGATGCATTTAAGGCATTCTGTCATAGCTAATTCTCTTATTTAATATATACTCTTTCAGAAAAGTTCGAGGTTTCAATCGTAAAATTTGTATTTTCGCGGCCTTTCTAGCTACCTTTACCCATTATTTATTCAATCTACTTTGCCAACAACCTCAAATATTCCTGAATAGAAATCAATTGTTCCTACCGGAAATCGTTCAAAAATATTAAAGTTATGTCATGATGAACCTACTTCTACTCATTTTGGTGTAGCTAAAACGTTGGCCCGCATATCGGAATTATATTATTGGCATAAACTCAAAAAATATGTTGATAATTGCCATATTTGCGGATCCCAAAAAAGTTCTAATCAAGCACGTCCTGGCTTGATGGGACAATAAAATAAAAATATATCATTCCCCTTGCAATTAATTTCTGTAGATCTTTTGGGACCCTTTCCACGATCCAAAAGAGGTAACCAGCACCTTTTAGTTGTCACTGACTGGTTTACCAAATTTGTGTTAGTGCAACCTTTAACTAAAGCCACGGCCGCCTTTGTTGTGAAATTCATAGAGAATCAAGTTTTTTAATTTTTTGAGTTCCACCAGATAATTTTATGCAATAATAGAGTTCAGTTTATATCAAAGGAATTTAAACAGCTTACAACTTCATACAAAGTTCAGAAGGTTTGGTTTAATGCCCGTTATCACCCACAGGTGAATCCAACAGAAAGGGTTAACCGCGTTTTAGTTACTGCCATATCTTCTTATGTGAAACAAAATTATAAGTGTTGGGATGAAAACATTCATAAAATAGCGCAACCAATTAGAACCGCTAAAAATGAAGTTACAAAGTTCTCCCCTTCTTATCTTACATTTGGACGTTTTGTTCCAATAGATGGTACAATTTTTGGCCCCACTCCTGATGACACTGAAGTTATTCATATTGAGGAACGTATTCGTTTAGATCAGGAACATCAAGAAATTCTCAATTTATATAGGCAAGTCAGAGAAAAACTTAAACACTCTTATGACCTCAGTAAACAACGGTACGATCTTCGTAAACGTCCCCTTTCGTTCCAAGTAGGCGATAAAGTTTGGAAGAAAAACTATGCTTTTTAAAAAGCAAAAAAAATTTTCACGGCCAAATTAGCTCCAAACTATATACTTTGTAATGTTGTTAGGAAAGTAGGAAATTTATCTTACGAACTTATAAATGAGACAGGTCATAACGTTGGTATTTAGCATACTAAAGACCTAAAACCATACAAAGGCAGTTCAAATTAATAATTGAGTTACTATAATTTTTGCTAAAGTCAATTTTAATTTCAAATTCAGTTTTTATTTTTTTTTGTTGAGTACCTAAATTTTTGTTAATTTATTTTCATGTTAAAAGAAATCATCATGCAAATTTAGTAGTTACGTTGTTTGTGTATTTGGGTCCTTTTTGAATCGTTATTACGTTTCATATTCCCATATTTTATATTATATTTTCATCCCCAAATATTAGAATTTTTAAATTCTACTGTATTAACCATGCCGTTTTCATCTCAACCAATACCCATTCTCCCTAAACTGCCCAAAACGGACGATTTAATCAGCTTCAAAAAAGAAATAGACGAATTAAACACCCAGTACCAGCGTTTGATCAAACAGTGTGAGGAATCCAAGGCTCTGATAGATAGCAAGCAAAAGTACTTCAATCAATGCTTTTGCAACCCTAGACGAACCTCCTAAAAAACACGATCCTTTTTTCACACAACCCAGAAGAAGATCACCCCGAATTCGTAGTTCAGTAGAATCCAAATCCAAAACAAACCAAGTCTCAACTTCCAACAGATTCACGGCCTTAGCAGAAGACGATCCGTCTACTTCACATGCTAACCAACTGGAAGCGGTCATGGAGGTTCCACCAGATAACGAAGACACCCCTCCACCGCAGATTCCAGTAGTCACAAACAATGAACCAGACGACCCACCACCTCAACAAAGCAGTCAAAACTCCAAACCTAAAACAAATAAATTCCTAAATCGGAAAATCAACATCCCACCGATAACAATTTTACACCAGGAAGAAAGATGGGAAATAATAAAGAAAACAATAGAAGAAGCCGGAATAAAAATTAACTCTTCCAAAACCGTAAAAGAAGGGATTTCATTTCAACTGACCACAGAAGATGACTACAAAAAACTTGACAAGCTGTTCATTGAGATGAAGTTGCCAACTCACACATAAGCAGCTACGAAAAGATAAACCTATAAAAATTGTCCTCCGTGGACTACCATCGTCCACAACCACTCAGTACATCGCGGAAGAACTAACCGCCCTTGGCTTCACACCCAATTACGTAAACCAAATGAAAAGAGGCAAGGACAAGCGTCCAATACCCCTATTTATGGTAGTTCTTGACAACCGTGAACAGGCAAAATCAATCTTCGCCCTACAATACATAAGAAGGTACGAAGTATTTGGAGAATCTCCAAGACCCAGTGAGTTTGCAAGCCAGTGCCATAGATGCCAGGGGTTCGGTCATTCTCAGAGATGCTGCCGATTACCACCCAGATGCGTAAAGTGTGGCCAGAACCACCTCACAGTCGAATGTACAAAAGAAAGAAACACCCCAGCCAAATGTGCCAACTTTAAAGGCTGCCCACAATTTCCTAAAAACAACAGTGTGGAAGCAAGAAGGTTCAACACGCGAAGACCTACACCCGAATTTATCCGATCTCAACAATTCAGATCACAACAGAGACGATCTCTAAGAACAAACCAAGCAAGCTCACAAGAAAACCAACCAGAAACGCAAGACAAAGTCAAGGTGCAAGCCTTGCTCCAATCAAAATTAGTAGCTCAAGCAGACGAACAATTAATACAAGTTCTTAAGAACTACCAGCTTGCCTCGGGTTTGAAATCTCCAAAATTCGCATTGCAATTGGTCGAATTACCCGATTTTCGAGAATAAGCGGGCGTAGCCCGTAATAGCTCTTTTGCTATGTGATGCTACATGCTACACTACCAGCTTGCCAACGCCAATTCAAATGGCGGAATTGAAGAAATCAAGAAGATACTCAAGCCTCCCACACCACCGACCTTTCAAGTCACCAGACGTTCTAAAAGAGTCACAAGAAGCCAATCTCGTGATCTAGCTAGAGGAACCGCATCTACGTCTTCAGCCACCTCACTTTTACCTAAAACCCCTCGACAATCCCGATTCACCAGCAAAAAATCAACTCCAACCACTCTAGAAATCAACCCTAACAACGCCCCGCTTCCCACTATACCAGCCTCTCCCCCTACGTCATCCAGCACAAACCAATCTTCTGTTGAAAATCAAATTGACGCCAGCATCTATCATACCCCATCAAACAGCGACACCGACTCTCAGCCACCGGCTCCAATTCGACGCACGAAAATCCCTCCAATTGTACTACATGACACTACAAACTGGCCAGCCATTGAAATTGAGATCAACGATAACGGCGTATCAAGCTCCAAAACATCCGCACGGTCAATGAAGGAATATCACTTCTCTCTGCCACTGAAGATGATTACCGCAAGCTCGACAAATTCTGCTCTGCAAGAAACCTCCCTACTCACTCCTACCTGCTACTTAAGGACAAACCCCTAAAAGTGGTTACACGTGGCCTTCCTGGAGCCACCACCACTTCAGCTATTACAGACAAACTCATCAGCAAAAGATTCTAGCCCTCATCAGTCCTACAAATGCGAAGAGGCCGTGAACAACAACCGATGCCTCTGGTCCTTATCGTTCTTGAACGCACCTATAATGTCAAGTCAATCTACGACCTAGCGGCATTCTTACGTTTTCAAATCAAGACTGAAACTGCACGTCGGCCCACACATGCTACCCAGTGCCATAGATGTCAGGGCTTTGGTCATGCTCAACGGTGTTGTGGCCTTCCGCCTAAAAGCGTAAAGTGCGCCAAAGATCATTTATCCCAAGAATGCACTAAGCCCTTCTAAGTACCTCCCACCTGTGCCAACTGCGGCGATAACCACACCGCCAGTTACAAAGAATGCAACAAATTTCCCAAGTTTAAAACCAACAATTTCTCCAATCCAGCATCCCAACACAGCGCTACTACCAACGCCCAAGACGAGATGCCAACAAGAATTGAGAATCAACGTCAATCTTACCAATCAACCCCTCCTACAACGTATGAATTAATCGACACCCTCTTAAAATCGTTATCCAGCTCCGAAGTTGATCCTGCAACTCTCACCACCCTACAAAACCTCAAGCTCGCTCTCGTCAACGACGGCAGCCGAGATGACTAGTTCACCACGACAGCAACCACACACCATCCAGGTCGCATTCTGGAATGCCAACGGCCTGAACAATAAAAAATATCTACTTTTGGACTTCGCCCATCGACACGACCTCGACATAATACTGGTCAAAGAAACCCACCTCCCAAAGCTGATAAATTACACACTCTATCGAAATGACAGAAAAAACGCCAAAGGAGGTGGCACTGCCATATATGTCAAATCCACAATTGAACACTACCAGGTTGACCATCCGGCCTTTCAAGAACTCGAAGCCACGACTGTTGCCGTTCATACCAAAAACAACGAATGGATCGACTTCTCTGCAGTCTATTCAGCCTAGAAGAAGCCAATCCTCAACGACGACTTTGTCATTCTGCTTGCTGGCAGTAATGACAAAGTCATCGCCGGTGATATAAACGCCAAGCATGAAGGATGGAACTGCCGCACCACCAACAAAAATGGCAATAATACTGGACCTTGCCAAACTTCACAACTTTTCAATTGATGCTCCCAACGCCCCTACGCACTTCTCAAATACTGGTACGCCGACGTTCATCGAAATCGCAATATTCAAGGACATCGCCTTTCAACACCGCCTCACTACGATGCAAGAACATCGGACCCTTCCAGTTATTCTTCACCTGGGCGACATAAACCATACAAATTCAACACCTACCCGATCCAAAATTTCATGGCCGACCTTTCATGACCCCCTCCTATCTGCAATGGGCAACATTTCAATTATAGAAACTACCGACGAACTTGAAGACTATGTTATTCAATTCCAAACTGCGATACAAAAATCAATCCAGTACGCCACCAACGCCGCTCCAGCTACTGATCGTCGCGATTGCCTCTCACCTCACCTCAAATTACTTATCCAAGAGAAAAGACACGTCCGCAAACAGGCTCAGCGCACACTCAACCCGCAAGACAAAACCAGATAAAATCAATTAAAGCAGCAGGTTTCTGAAGAAATTAAAGAACACCATAACAAATCATAGAACTCAAAACTCGAAGAACTCGTACTCAACGAGCCATCAGCCTGGAAACTCGTCAAAAACCTTAAAAACCGCAATAAGAAAAACCCAATCCCAGCCATATTCAATCGAGATGGAAGTTTTGGAATAATTTGGATCACCAATTCCGATTAAGAGTAATCCGCCAAGAAAGCCATTTGATAACATATTAAATGGTCGCCAACCTCCGATAGGAGACGGCACCTTAAGAAGAAGAATTCCGATAAAACCAGCCAAGATCACATCGACATGGTCGAAAAGTTCATTCAAGACGAGCTCAATGTCGATGATCAACCCTTCCTCGATAGAAGAAATTAAATCGCTGATTAAGACCCTTAAGGTAAAACGTTCACCAGGATCCGACAACATTTCCAATCGAGTCATCCGCGAACTGCCACGCAAAGCACTTGCAACATTCCTCTGCATAACTAATGCAGCACTCCGCGTACAGCATTTTCCAACTCCATGGAAGCACGCCAATGTGGTAGTTATTCACAAAGCCGGCCAAAACACACAACTACCCAAAAGCTACAGACCCATTAGCCTCCTTCCTGGACTTGGAAAACTACTGGAGGAAATAATCCTGGCCCGACTTCGAAACGAGATGGATACATTCAAGACCATCCCAGACGAGCAGTTTCTTCTT
This sequence comes from Rhagonycha fulva, assembly GCA_905340355.1. Taxonomy (NCBI): domain Eukaryota; kingdom Metazoa; phylum Arthropoda; class Insecta; order Coleoptera; family Cantharidae; genus Rhagonycha; species Rhagonycha fulva. The sequence continues at coordinate 17,622,055 of HG996554.1, read as the reverse complement.
TATGAGGAAGGAGCAATGTCACAAAATACGCGTAAATCAAAAATAAATATTTTACATTATTTAATATTATTACAACCTTCCTGAGTAAAGGAGACCACAGGCCGAATAACTTTAGCCTTTACGTATTTTTACTTTCTCTATGATGGTGGCAAGATCCACCAGCCACAACAAATCTTGGTAGTTTATTATATGTTTAATTGGTATTTAAAGCTTTACCAATATAAATATTAATAAAAAAAATTTTATATAAGCACAACTTTTCAGTACTAGTAATACAAATTAGAATTCGAAAATTGAAAAATAACAAAAATACAAAAATGATAACTCATACAGATGTGAATAATCAAGAAATCTGTAGTATTTGTTTAGAAAAATTTGATGATCGGGAAATTGGCTTGCCTGATTGTTGCACTCACAAATTCTGCTTTGCTTGCCTTAAAAGATGGATGAGAAATACCCCCATTTGTCCGTTAGATCGAAAAGAAATTCAAAATATTTCGATTAGTCCGAAAATCAACGAACCTATCACAAGAAATATTCCATTGTGGAGAATCAAATTTTTTCTTTATTTTGAAAATTTAACAAAAGTCCCATCAAACACAACAATATTACCAAACCACATCGAAGCTATTTTTCATGCTTTAAAAGTGTCGAACAAATTCCTGAAAGATATCGATATATATTTCAAATGGGAGGCAATAATAGTTATTTTCGTGGATTTAGAACACAATCCTTTAACAGAAGAACAAATCAATCGCCATATTAAGGATGTCATGTGTAAAGCTATTACCGATCTCGAGTACGAATTGACTAAAATTCTGACAGTATGGGAAAACTTTTCTACCAATCACATCGTATTACAGAGCGATGAACTTGAAAAAACCAAATTAAGTGATTATTTGGACAGACACGTCAATTTTGCAACGAGTGAATCAGAAAACTCGGATGTGCTAGAGAATTTTTTAAGTAACATAAAAGTTATGCTAAATTTTCAGGAAGATGTGATGGTATATATTACTAGTCACAAGCGAGGTTCCAATTTTATTATTAACTTGACCAACGACAAAGGTCATGCTTTTACACCTACTAAAGTTTTGCAAATGATTACAAGTTATTTGGAGGAAATTTTTTCCGCTTTTGACGTAGAATGGATTAATACTTGGATTGATTCTCACAGATTTAATTAATATACAAATGTTTTAAATAAATTATTATTTTGGAAAAGTTTATTGTAAATAAACATAATATATATGACAGCTCTACAGGCCTAGAAGGCCCATGGCTTTTCCCTGCTTACCTAACCTATCTTGCTAACTTTGCGTGTGTGACGCAGCCGTATTTACGGTAATGACGTCGACACAAATATCAGGGATCACCACAGAGTGTGGATGTTCACCGGAAGGCCAAACCAAGAAATTCTGTGCAATCCGCGATTTGAACGCAGAATTTCCGCTCTATACTCAACCAGCGATCACATCACTCCACTGCTGTGGCTAAATAAACATAAACAAATAACAATTTACCACCATTCAAATTGACATGTTTGAGATGGTGTAACAATATTTGACAACAGTGATTTCCAATACAATAATAAATATCTCTCTCAGATAACTGGATCAGCTATGGGAGATCCCTGTAGCCCGATTTTCGCTAGCTTCGTTATGCACGACCTCCTGTGTAACTACTTTGGTTCTGTAGATTTTGACATCCCATTCCTTATGATATATGTAGACGATATTTTAACTGCGGTACCTTCCAACAAGGTATTGGATTTCCAGGACATATTGAGTGAATATGACCATCTGCTTAAGTTCACTCATGAATTAGAAAAAAATAAAGCCATCCCTTATCTGGACTTATTGGAGTGTAGGGAGCCGGATAGCTCATTGTTTACAGACCTATACAGAAAGACATCTGGCAGTGACAGGGTCTTGAATTTTTATTCATCTCACCCCATGTGCCAAAAAATGGGCGTTGTAAGGACTATTAAGAATCGCATCGTTACTTGCGTGAGTTCTAAACGCAGGTGTAAAAGACTTTTGGAACTGAAGAAACAACTGCTTGCCAACAATTTTCCGGAAAGGTTGGTTATAATCTTTCACTTTTCGGTCCCTCGTGAGGCTATCCCTACTTTTCATAGAGTGGCGTACCACCCCAGGTTGGCCAATAAACTTAAAATCGTGTTGAGGCCCTGCATCGATGAACAGCAAATAGTGTTGACTTTTTACAACAGGTTCAATCTTGGTAATTTAATTTTCAGCAAAATGAAAGATAAAGTAGCACTTGGGGATAGGAGCAACGTTGTCTACAGAGTCCATTGTGAGTGTGGAAGCACATACACGGGCCAAACTTAGCAGTTGCGCTGACTAGTAGGTTGATGCAGCATAGACGGGATGCAGACTTGGAAACGGATAATACTGGACTATCAGAACATTTTAAGTCCAGTAACCACACCTTTGATAGAAATGAAGTCAAGATTTACATGAGTAGTTGTGCTTCCCCAAGCACGCGTTTTTTGGAAGTAGCGTACATAGCTGACACTTTAAGGTTTTATTTCTTGTCATGTTAGTCGCCGGTTTTATACCTAGGATGCGCTCTGTTTTCTGGCATTTTAGGGATTGTATATTTTAAAAGTTGTTAACACTGTTCAGATATTTTATTTGTTTGTAGGTTAGATATGCAATTTTTACATTGCTGACTATTTATTTTATCTTTACATTTAATTTTTTGCATATTCTAACTATTTTTATGACAATCCCAGTGGTAGCCATCTACTGTCCTGTGTATTTCACTCCAGTGGACTATTACATAAAATAAATATTACGCGGTTTTACAAGATGCGGAAAAATTAGTTGAAGTCGAACAAGAAAACGAACTTGACACGGTCAAATGCACCATCAGAGTCGAGTATAGCAAACGGCGGTAGTTGTGCACAACGACCCATTCTAACTCCAATAACGTACGTTTACCAAAGTTAAATTTGCCAAAACACGAGGGACGCTTGGATGAATAGTTATATAAAGAAACCTTTGATTCATTAATTAATAACAACAATACCATTAGTGATATACAAAAATTCATTTATTTGCGCTCGGTTTTAAAAGGGGACCCTGCAGACGTAATCGACACATTAAAAGTTACGGATGCTAATTATAAAATTGCGTGGGATTTGTTAAATGAATGATTCAGTACCGAAAAACTATTGGTATTAAGTCATGTTAAAGCGATATTCGAATTACCGAATAATACAAAGGAATATTTTAGCCATTTAAAATTAATTTTAGAAAGTACATCAAAACATTTGCGCGCTTTAAAAACATTAAATCAAGAGTGGAAATATTCCATCTGGAAGGCTTTACGATAAATACCAAAACCATACTAAAAGGCTACGGTGCTTACAATTCTTTCCTCTCCCGTGAGAAGTCCAGCAACCTGTCCCCCTTTCCAGAAAAGATGAAGAAATCTTAGATAAAAGTGAAGATAATGAGATGAATACTAGCATATTTATCCATAATACACAGGTGAGGTCTTAAAAAATTAAATTCATATATGTTTTTAGCAAAGCAAAAATAATAAGCGTTGGCTGGAATTAAATCGATGAGTGTCCCTGGAGTGATGTTAAATCAAAGTAGGTGAACACATTTAATTTAAGAAAAGCTAAAATTTCAGATAAAACTAAAGGTACAGCACATGTCTTATGGTATAGCAATAGACCATCGACTCACTACTGCCAACGAACTTACATCAGACCACTATCCGGTAATCATGCACCTAGGAAACATCGACAACAGAACCAACAACCCAACACGCCCCAAAATAGCATGGTCGGCTTACTACGACCATCTATATTTCAACATGGGTCAAATCCCAATTATTAACAACACAGAAGAACTGGCAAACTACGTACAACAATTACAACACAAAATTCAATACAGCACGCAACAAACATAATTCCCATAGATGACCTCCGAGACGAGCTCACTCCACATTTAGACGACTTGATAAGAGAAAAGAGAAGAACCAGGTACCAAGCTAGATGCACACAAAACCCAGATGACAAAAGACAATACAACTACCTGAAACAACAAAAATCCAAAAGTTAAACAACACCACAGCGACCAATGGACGAAGAAGATCGAACGGGGATAGGTAGCTACTAGGGTCCCGAAAATACAAATTTTACGATTGAAACCTCAAACTTTTCTGAAAGAGTATATTTTAAATAAGAGAATTAAAGGAGACGCAATGCCTTAAATGCAACTATTTTTTCAAAAATCTCGATTTTCACTTGTAATTGAAAGGTAAATCGCTCGTGATTGGTGAATCAATCGATTCTGTTGCCGGTACGTGTGCAGTTATGCATAATAGTGTTGCACTTGACAAACTACTCATGATTGCGGTTCAGTACTTGGCCTGGACGGACGTGCTTATCAGACGTCGTCAAAAAAGTAGTTTATCGTTATTCAAAATTTAAATCATTGTGAGACCGAAGAGTAAGGCGGTAAAATTCAAGCCTACATCAACTTTAAAATTACCACCATTAACATTACCAAATTCAAATCCATCCGATGGTAAAATCAAATTAATAATTCAAGAAAACCCGGAAATTGCCGAACACATGGCGAACTTACCCAAGCTGCCGGACCCGGCCAAAACAAAACCAACCGAGCAAATGGAATATGACGATGTTATTATCGACATTTCCACTTACAATAAATTCGGAGTACTAGCTAACGTGGAGGAAACCAACCCCAGGCCTGACGCCACCGATATCACCGCCCCGACTCTCAATCCGGGAAGGTATGTTAACTACAAAACATCATTCGCCTTTAAGGCAGCCGCACCGCCCAAGCCCAAGAGCACAAGGCCGCCACCAATCGTGCTACCGTCGGTAGTAAAAGACGTCCAAGACTTCGTACGCGCTACGAACGCCATCACCGAAGAGCCAGTTTCCTTCCAAACAATAAGAGGGCAAACATGGGTCTACGCTGCGTCTATAAAAGACCAGCAAAATCTCAAGAAAACTTGGTTTACCGAAGGAGGTTTGGGGGTACACCTTCACTCCCCCAGACCAGCGCACTCAAAAAATGGTGCTGAAAAGGAATCCCCATGCCTTAAGATGAACTCCAAATCGCGGACATTCCACCAACATCCATCATCAACATGCGATCGAAGACCGGTAAGACCTCCGCATCCTACCTCCTGTATTTTCCAGCCGAAGCAAACCTGAACATCCTCTAGACCATCAACGCCATAGGGCCGGTGATCATTCGCTGGCAAAATTATGCCCCCGCTCCACCAGGATCCAATGCCATAGGTGTCAAGCCTATGGACACGGATCCGGAAATTGCAACCCCAAACCTAGGTGCGTGAAGTGCCTAGGAGCCCATTTGACGTCGTCATGCACCAGAGTGGCGAGAGATGCTCAAGAGTCGCCTCCTGCAACTGCGGGGGCAATCACGCTGCAAATTACAGCGAATGTCCAGCTTACTTAACATATCAACAAAAGGTAAATGCGAAAACCCAGCGCTTAGCCCCGGGGCCTGTTGCCCGATCAAACGCTCCAATCCTCAACAACCCAGTCAACTTCCCGGGATTACCTGCACCTAAGCAAGCAATCCCCAATTTCATTCCTGTCACGGCTTCACCGACCTACACCAAAAACTTAACCCAAACCACAAACACAACTCCAGCCAATCCCAACGACATTAAAACACTGTTTCAGGAATTAAAAGAGCTAAACGAGACGTTCAACCTTGCCCAAATGATAAGCATCGTACGGGAAATTAAAACCAAACTGACAGATGTCACGGACACATTTACAAAAATTTCAATCCTAGCTGAAATTGCCGCCAAGTACGATGCTTAATCAAATCACAAAGGCAAACATCAAAGTAATCTCTTGGAACGCCAATGGCCTACTCAACAATTTTAACAAACTACACGCGCTAGTGAGCAAAATAAATCCCGATGTAATCCTCATCCAGGAAACAAAATTAAACAAAAGAAAACCCACCAAAATCCTACAATACTTCAACTTTAACCAACCCAAAACGACGCAAGATGGCCTCACCACCTACGTCAAAAGATCTTTCAACCCCACCATCTCATCAGTCACCACCGCCAACGCCGAAGCACTTGCACTTACATTAAACGACACTACAATTATTAATTACTACATCTCACCAGGGCTTCACTCTGACGAGGATGAACTTAAACACATCCTAAACATAAACGACAAAACGGCCATGATTGGCGACTTTAACGCCAAGCATACAAACTGGAACAATCAAACCAACAATCAAAACGGACTCTTCCTCAACAATTTTGAGAAAAAAACAAACTGAGAAAAATTTATCAACGACACAACTTTTAACCGATCAAACAACAAATCAACCGACTTACCAATGACATAAACAATGACATTAGAAACATAAAAAGCCAAAACTGGAACAAAGCACTTGCTAACATCACACTACAAAACACCCAGAAGCTTTGGCGTATAGCAAAAGGACTTAAAAACAACGCCGAAAAACGAACCATACCTTCCTTACGCACGCCCCAAAGGCCTAAAATTACCAACAAAGACAATGCGAACGCATCCCAAGCAACATTGAGTTTTAAGAAAGTTTTTATAACTAGAGATAACGTTGTTATAACTTACATTGTATGTGGGAATTATAACTAAAAAATGAAAAACTCTTATACGACTAAATTTAGTTATTTAGACCACTTTACAACGTTGGCTTAGCGTTAACTATAACAGTTTTAAAACTTCGTGTTATTAACGTTTTAAAGGGGTTTTAACAACTAAGTGTTTTAGTGGACTTAATTTCTGGTTATATAAACGTTGTTGGTTAACTTTTTTATGTAATACGCACAACAGTTTTAAAACTTAGTGTTATTAACGTTTTAAAGGGGTTTTAACAACTAAGTATTTTAGTGGACTTAATTTTTGGTTATATAAACGTTGTTGTATAAATTTAAACACAAAAATAACTACTAATCCTTATTTGTGTAATGTTATTGATTGCAAATTTCAAAATAATTCTAGCGATCGTTTCTTTTCTCATGTGTACAGTCATGTAAGAAACGGAATTGTAGTAAAATGTCCATTTTATGATTGCGAAAGTTCGAAATCTACACGTTCTTTTAAAACTGCATCTAGTTTAAAATCTCATTTCTATCGAATTCATTATAAAAAATTACAAAACCAAGAAAGAGAACATCGAGAAAAAGCTGAAAAATGTATTAAAGAAACTTCGGTTTCTTCAACAGATTATTTTGAAAATATTTCGGTATTTAACAACGAAACAAGTGATTCGAGTACCAGTTTAAGTGACGATATTGACGTCTACATAAATTCTTTGGCCGATCTGTATATAACATTGCAAACAAAGTACTTCTTAACAAATAGTACTTTACAAGCTATTATTGATGGTTTATCTACTATTAACGAAATAAGCCAAAGAAATCTTTCTAACTTGCTGAAAATTCGTCAGAATATTGACGTAACAGAATGCATTAATTCAACTAATGTTTTTAAAATAGCTCATAACAACACTGACGGTGTATTAAGGTCGTCTTACATCCGAAATAAATATTACAAAAAAAATTTCAACTACATCCCTCCTACAAAAATAATTTTGGAAGAGAGTGCAAATAAAGAATTGTTTTTTTCTTATATTCCAATTCTAGATACCATTAAGATGTTAATGAAAAACAAAGATATTCATAATCAGTGGTTGACAAATAGAAAATCAGCACCTGGCGTATTCGCCGATATTATTGATGGTGAATGTTATAGCAAGAATTTATTTTTCAAAAATAATCCCAATGCTTTTCAAATAATTTTATATCAGGACTCGTTTGAAGTATGCAATCCTTTAGGTTCATCAAAAAAAAATTCATAAAATTGTTGGAATTTATATGACTTTAGGAAATCTGCCAACTTTTAATAGATGTAAAGTTGATCAAATTCAACTAGTTGCTTTGTGCTTGGAAAGTAATGTGAAAAAGTTTGGTTTTAAAAAAATTTTTGATGTTGTAATGAGTGATATAAAGCAATTAGAAAATAATGGAATAAATATAAACAATGAAATCGTAAAAGGTACAATTGTTGCAGTACTTGGCGATAATTTAGGCAGCCATCAAATTGGAGGGTTTACAAAAAACTTTAGTACAAGTATGTACCAATGTCGCTACTGTTATGTAAAAAAAAATGATATGTTTGTAACAGTTGGTAATGGCAAACTTTCCAAACTTAGAACGAGCACTTCTCATGAAGATGATGTTATAATGGCAATGACTACTGAAGAAATAGTAAATGGTGTAAAGTTTGATTCTGTTTTAAACGAATCTAATTATACTTTCATGTATGTAATCCAGGTTTACCACCATGTTTGGCCCACGACTTGCATGAAGGAGTCCTTCAGTATGATTTTATGTTATGTTTTATGGCACTAGAGATAAGAGAACATCGACAGAAATTGTTCAGGCTGTTGTAGATGAAATTCGGCAGATTAAAAATAATATTTCTGCAAAATCTATCAAAATTATTGCTCAAAAAATTAGTGATAAGTATCCAAAAACCTTCCAAGACATCGACGATGACGGATGGTTGTATAACTCTCTATAATAAATTAGTGGAACGTCTGAAATATTTAAATAGATGTTCTAAGCGATCCTTGGATTCGCCATCTACTATATCGCTTAATAAGCGAAAGAAAATGCTAGCAAGACGAGCAGGTTGTGCAAATTGGCAGCCACAGAGTCCAATCAATAAAGATAGTGTGGATGAAAATTTGCAAGAAATTTTAAAAACAGTAAATTTCGAAGAATTTAGTGAAACCACCATTAACATGTTGGAATCCACATATCCGCAAGTACGGAACTTCATTAACATCCATGATTCTCCGTCACTTACTGATATTCGCAATAATTGGCCAATTTTGCTCTCACAAAATGGCCTTTACTGGCATTACAAAAAATTGATGGAACATGACGTACGGATTTTGGGTAAAAACATGGTTTTAAAATCAAAACGAATTACATCGTTTGGATTAAAGAAAAATTTTATTACCGAAATTCCTACCGAGGAAAATGAATTGATAATTACCATATTAAATATTATAACAACACATTTCTCCGACTCCATCAATAATATCTACTGTTCAATTAATGTAAGTATAACTGCCATAATTTATTATTATAATTTAATATACACGGTTCAGTTATAAACCCAGAGTGTTAAATAAATCAATCAGATGCAATTTTCATATGTTAACCATTTACTTAGATTTTTAGAAAAATAATTGAAGAGACTTTGTTAAAAATTTTATTGTGCAATAAAAATCAAATTAATTTTATTGTAGTTCACAAACCACCAGTTTTGGCCACTTACATTTTCATTTAAATTTTTTTAAATAACTTAAAGTACTTAATTATTGTGTTAAAGGCAATATAGTAATTATTATTATTCAAAACTGTTATCAAAAATGTTTCATTAATTGCCAAAAACGAAAGTGGTCAAAACCGGTGTCATTTGATTAATAATCAAGATTTAAAATTAGCTCTATATTGTGACTTGGTATATGATTTCCTACGATTGAAATATTAACCCTCTAAACTATAGAAAACGTCAAATTAAATTAATAGATATTAAAATAATCTCTTTTTTCAGAACGATGCAGAAATAGACGAAATGGACATTATATCTCCTCGTATAGTTTCTTCAGTGCAAGGTAAATAAATATGCATCGCTTAAAAAATATAAATCGCTTAAAGTTTGTCAGTTTTGGTTTAAGGGGCCGTTCAAGTATTACGTAAGAAAATTTCGAATGATTCTAGACCCCCACTCCCCTTTTATAAGCAAAAATAAGTAAATTTTAACCCCACCCCCAAATGATACCTCCCCCAGGTAACACACAATACTGCCCTAGTGTTGCCCCAATGTTGGGCCGTTGCTGCCGGTATTGGCCCAGTTTTGCCCCGGTGTTGCCCCAATGATGTGTGTTACGGGGACAGCAAATTGCGCCAGCGGTCAAGGGTTTTTTTAATCCTACCCGTAAATTGCGCCAAAAATTTTTTCGGCTGACCGTAAATTAAGTCAAAAAAAGGTTGTTAAATTTTAATCCATTGCTTGTTTGACAAAAGGATTAGTACTATTGAAAAAAATTTAAAAATAATTTAACAGAGGTGTATTTAGCCCGTATTTTCACACTGTGGGACTTTCACTTATTTTTACGTTAATTTAGACATTTTCTATTTTTGAATTTTAGCAGATACGTCACCTTTACCCTAACCCTGTTTAATATGCAATTCAAATTTAAATTTAATATAACTTAAAGTTGGTATTATTAGGTCGTAAATCAGCATAGAGAGAGAATAGAAGCAAATTAGATAATTTCAAAACTTTGTAATTTTTGGGCTTCAAGTATGCAAGAAATTGTGAGCGAACGTGGACATGTGCTGTTGGTAGTTGGTGGGTTTAAGGAGGTTGGGTCGCGGAAGCAAAATATTAAGAAATCTTTCAAACTTTGAATATAAGTCATTAAATGTATAATACACACGCTGTTAAAATTTTTAGACGATTTACCACGTTTAATAAAAGATAATTGCATTTAAAAATGACATTTTTTGTACATGTAGCATGGGAGAAGAGTGGGAAAATGACAGGTTTTTTAATTGTTTTCTTTGAAGGAGTATTACCATTCTGACAAAAAACTAGTATATTGAAAAAATATATATTTTGAACAATTTAGAAAAAAAATGAAAATTATTTACCATGTAATTTTAGTAAAATATTAAAAATAATTCCGTATTTAGAGGAATATTTTTAGCGGAAAGGGTATAAAATAGAGCCAAGCGGTGTGAGTACAATAGAGTGGTACAGTACAGTAGGGTGAGGGGTACACTACCTTTAAAAAACTTTATTAACTATCTTTGTTCCGCAGGTACGTATCATATGGGTAGTAAGCAGGTAGTAAGCCATAACTTTTTAACTGGACTGTAGGGAAAGAACTACCTTAAGTTTCGTCAAAGTAACACATTGCAAACCGGTGAAATAAGATGGCGATGTACTGATAAAAAATGTCGTGCAACTTTGCACACCACAGGAGAAGCTGGCAGTCGCATTCGAAGTAAAGAGAACCTTAATCATAATCATGTGGAAGATGAAGGGAAGTTAAATCGACAAATAATAAGTGTAGGTACAAAACGAAAAATTCTTGAAGATGGTTGGAAGCATGCACCACCGGCTAAAGTTGTCAATGCTGTTTTAAAGGAAAATCCGTCTGTTCCGATAAACGTTGTTGATATTACAAAGATAAAGCGCAATGCCTACAATGAAGTTAGAAAACAACGCCCCCCCCTTCCAACATCTATTGAGGACGTGCATTCTGCATTAGACTCCATAGATATCAGAACACACCGCGGCGAAAACTTTTTGATGGTTAACGACAGTGTTCAAAATTTAGTTATATTTTCATCTGAAACCAATTTGAAGTGTTTATGCGATGTAGACAGTATATATGTGGACGGTACTTTTGATTCTTGTACGAAACACTTTAAGCAATTATTTACAATTCATGGATTCAAAAATGGTTATTATATTTCTTTGGCATTTTGTCTCCTGCCGAGCAAATCAGAACATACGTATATCAATTGTTTTCAAACGTTGGTAAATATCTGCCTTGAAAAGTTTAATATACGTTTCCAACCTAGATCGATTGTTGCCGATTTTGAACAAGCCATTCAAAACAGTATACGGAAAGTTTGGCAGAATGTTGAAATTATAGGGTGTCGTTTTCATGTCAGTCAAGCGTGGTACCGAAAACTTAAAGAATTTGGACTTTCAACTGAATATCAAGATAAAAATTCGCTTATTGGAAATTGGTTGAAATGGACATTTGGGCTGCAGTATTTAAACCCCGCAGAAGTATCTGAAAGTTTTCATGAAGATTTAATGCAAATTATGCCCGTAGATGCCAGACTTTCTAAATATTCTTCATATCTACATAACACATACATACAAGAAAATTCTTTGTTCCCCCCAAACATTTGGGCATCGAATACATCAAATATGTTCCGAACAACTAACGCCTGTGAGTCTTTCCACAATTATTTTGCTAAAAATTTTCATACATCTTATCCAGACCTTTACACATTTTTGGACGCCGTGTTAGATATGCAAATTTCTGTTTACGTTAAAATCGATAGTATTAATCAACAGAAGCAAATCCGTACTAAAACTATACTCAAGCAAAAAACATTGCAATTCAACATAGCATTGTATCAATCGAAGGAACTAAGCAGATTTGATTTTCTAAAACGTATATGTCATCATTTTGCAGATATTTATGAAAAATAAATAATAATAATCTTCATTAATTATAATAATATTTTGTTGTTTATATTGTTTATATTTTGTTTTCTATATTGTTTTAGAAATGATGCAAAAGAAATTGAATCTGCGCGGAGAGGTACAGCTGTGCGTAGGTTACAGTTACTTTTTTATATATTTTTCTAAAAATTATATCAAAAACATTTTCATTGCGTTTTATAACTAAAATGATTCCCCCCCACACAGTTACTTTCATACGGTTCACATATTTTGAAACCTTCTAAAAACTACGCCACTGTGGGAATTACATAATATTATAATTACTAGTAAGTACTCCACTTATTGGGTATTACAACTTAAGCTCCCTAACCAACCGCTGGCGCAATTTGCTAGTTGTCCTTAAGCTACCGATCAAAAAAAGGCAAGAAAATAATGACCGCTGGCGCAATTTACCGGCGAGGCCGGTCAATATTTTCTTGGCTTTTTTTGATCGGTAGCTTAAGGACAACTAGCAAATTGCGCCAGCGGTTGCTTAGAGAGCTTAAGTTGTAATACCCAAAAAGTGGTGTATTTAGTAGTAATTATAATATTATGTAATTCCCACAGTGGCGTAGTTTTTAGAAGGTTTTATTTTTAGAAAAATATATAAAAAAGTAACTGTAACCTACGCACAGCTGTACCTATCAGCGCAAATTCAATTTCTTTGGCATCATTTCTAAAACAATATAGAAAACAAAATATAAACAACAATATATAATTATTAATGAAGATTATTATTAATTATTTTTAATAAATATCTGCAAAATGATGACATTTACGTTTTAGAAAATCAAATCTGCTTAGTTCCTTCGATTGATACAATGCTATGTTGAATTGCAATGTTTTTTGCTTGAGTATAGTTTTAGTACGGATTTGCTTCTGTTGATTAATACTATCGATTTTAACGTAAACAGAAATTTGCATATCTAATACGGCGTCCAAAAATGTGTAAAAGTCTGGATAAGCTGTATGAAAATTTTTAGCAAAATAATTGTGAAAAGACTCGCATGCGTTAGTTGTTCGGAACATATTTGATGTATTCCATGCCCAAATGTTTGGGGGGGAACAAAGATTTTTTTTGTATGTATGTGTTATGTAAATATGAAAAATATTTAGAAAGTCTGGCATCTACGGGTATAATTTGCATTAAATCTTCATCAAAACTTTCAGATACTTCTGCGGGGTTTAAATACTGCAGCCCAAATGTCCATTTCAACCAATTTCCAATAAGCGAATTTTTATCTTGATATTCAGTTGAAAGTCCAAATTCTTTAAGTTTTCGGTACCACGCTTGACTGACATGAAAAGGACACCCTATAATTTCTGCTAAAATTCAGAAATAGAAAATGTCTAAATTAAGAGTAATATCTAGTGCTTAAGTACAATTTTTGTGTTTTATGTAATTCATTTCCAGGACGTTACAAAAATTTAAATAATTGCTAGCATGCCAAAATCTTTTAACACTTCTTCATGTAAAGGCACTAAAAGCAATTGATTTATTTATTGGAATACCACGTTATCTGAAAACTAGAATGTGGGATTCTCCCCCCCCCCAATTCTAGTTTTTAAATAACGTGGTATTCCAATAAATAAATCAATTGCCTTTAGCGCCTTTACATGAAGAAGTGTTAAAAGATTTCGGCATGCTAGCAATTATTTAAATTTTTGTAACGTCCTGGAAATGAATTACATAAAACACAAAAATTGTACTTAAGCACTGGATATTGCTCTTATCGTAAAAATCAGTGAAACTCCTACAGTGTGAAAATATGGATTAAATACACCTCTGTTAAATTAAGACCCAATCTTTTTCAGTAGTACTAATCCTTTTGTCAAACAAGCAATGGATTAAAATATAACAACCTTTTTTTGACCCAATTTACGGTCAACCGCAAAAATTTTTGGCGCAATTTACGGGTAGGATTAAAAAAACCCTTGACCGCTGGCGCAATTTGTGGTCCCCGGGGTAATTTTACCCTTACCTAAGACGTGTAATTTTACCAGGAAATTTTAAATTTTGAGATGTAATTTTACCAGGAAATTTTAAATTTTGAGGTGTAATTTTACCAGGAAAATTTACACGTCTTGGGTAATTTTATCAGGTAAAATTACTCTTCTTAGGTAATATAACCTTTTACTTTTACATCAATAAAGTGTAATATTCACTTCAAGTTGTATTTTTAACCGTTACTTTTACCTATAAAATGTATTTTTAATTTTGAAATTAAAATTACCCCTATTATGTAAATTTACCTTAAAAATAGGAGGTAATATAGTTGCCTCCTATTTTCTGGGTAATTTTCCCCATTTTTTTTTTAGAGTGCATCCAACAAATTCTTAACGTGGTGGGGGATAGACCACTACTAATTGGTATGGATGTCAACGCACAATCCAAGGCTTGGCACAGTAAAAGAATCAGGAACGCGTCCGACGATTCCGCGGTAAGGGGGGAAACTTTCAATCTTTTCTTGCTCGAAAGCGATATGATAATTCTAAACCAGCCAAGTCACATCTACACTTTTCACGGGGGGGTGGGAACGGGCGGACAGGGGTGCTCGGATATTGACATCTCTTTGTGCAACAATATTTTTGGGAACAAATACGAAGCCTCCTGGCATATTATGGAAGGTGTTGGACTGAGCGACCACACCCCAATAATACTAAAAGTACGAATTAAGGCAACTCTAAAAATTCTGAGAACGGGGAAACATACAAAACTTCAGGGTATAATACGAAAAATGCGGATTGGGAAAAGTACAGGGAAACTATTGAGAATATTGCGGAAGAAACGGGGACAAGTGCTTTCAACAGGCTAACGGCAAACGAGATGGTGACCACCATAACAGGGTGGATCAACCGGACAAATGAACTTGTCCTACCAGAGAATCGGACATCTGCGCACCCACACAACAAATGGTGGACTGCGGAACTAAGTGAAATGAGGAAGACTGTAAAAGCGGCTAAGAAAAGAAGCCAGAAGAGAAATAAAAACCAGGGGGGGGAGAGAGACAGTATACTCGACAACGAGTTCAAAGAACTCGCAAAGAACTTCAGTGATAAGATAAAAGAAGCTAAGGAGTGTGGGGATATTACTGGACCATTTCTTTAAAGACGGCGAACCGGCTCCTGTAGCCCCGGAGGGGACTCAGGCTCCAAACGAAGTTACAATGGAAGAGATCGAAAGGGCCTTCAACAGAATCAAAAATAATAAAGCGCCGGGGATGGATGGGGTAACACCGGAAATAGCCAAGGAGGTGTGGAAAGCAATCCCGGCATACATACACCTGTTATTTAACAAGTGTATCTTAACGGGTTGTTTTCCTACGGAATGGAAAGAGGCCAAGCTGGTCATTATCCACAAATCGCCCGCTAAGCCAAAATCGAAGGCTGCCTCTTACCGTCCCATCAGTCTTCTCCCAGTCATGGGGAAGGCTCTGGAACAAGTATTGGTGGACAGGTTGGACGCTCAAGTAGGCGATTCTCTGGATGATGCACAATTTGGCTTCGTTAAAAACCGAAGCACCGAAGATGCGTGGCACAGGGTTAAGACCGTCGTTCGTAATTCAGTTTCTAAGTACGTCATCGGCATTTTTATTGATTTCAAAGGCGCGTTTGACGGCCTCCTTTGGAGACAAATCTGTCAAAGACTCATTGACCTTGAATGCCCAGAACTCTTAATCTGGTTGAGTTATTTTAAAGAACGCGTAGTCAGGGTCCTGGGGGAAATTAAGTCAATTTTCAAAAATGTCCGGAGGGGGTGCCCACAAGGATCCATTATCGGGCCCTATGTGTGGAACCTCATGCTGGACGAGCTGCTTGTGCAATTAAGGAATCTGGGCTTCAAGGTCGTTGCGTATGCCGATGATATTCTCATCTTAATCGAAGCGAACGCACGTGCACCGCTTGAAGCTTTGGGGGTGACGAGAATGGGGGTGGAACTATCAGAAGATAAAACAGTGAGTATGATGTTGAAGGGCTCTTTCGCAGAAAGTAGACCACCATTGATAAAGGTAAACGGCAAGACTATAGCGCACGTCATAAAGAATACGAAGTACCTGGGTATCATAGTGAGTCCAAGACTTCACTTTGGGGAACATCTAACTGATATCAGGCACAAGGTAATAGCTATTATGGGTGGTTTGAGAAGATTGCTAAGAAAGGATTGGGGACTAAACAGAACAGCACTGAAGACGATTTATGAAGGACTGATAGTGGCTAGTATGGCGTATGGGGCTAGCGTCTGGGGAAATGAAATGAGCAAGGAAACATACGCCATCAAACTAAATAGGGCGCAGAGAACGGTTCTGATGGCCTCGGGAAACTTTACGAGGACTGTGTCAACAGAAGCCATGCAAGTCCTTGCTGGAACCATGCCCTGGGACTTGGTGGTTTTAGAAAGAAAAGAGTGGTACGACAAGAAGAAAGAACCCCCCGGTAACAACGACATAACTACCGAGGCAGAGAGAAGACTCTCTAAAAGAGCCTTCAAGAAGGTGTTAAAAGAGCGCCTCATGCAGAAATGGCAAGACAGGTGGACAGAGTCCACCAAAGGGGTAGTCACTAGAAATCTTATACCAAACGTCAGGTATGCTTTAGACAAGCCATGGTTTGCGCCCAGCAGGTACCTCAGCTTCCTTCTGA
Organism: Rhagonycha fulva; assembly: GCA_905340355.1. NCBI lineage: Eukaryota > Metazoa > Arthropoda > Insecta > Coleoptera > Cantharidae > Rhagonycha > Rhagonycha fulva. The sequence goes on along the minus strand of HG996554.1, from coordinate 17,605,032 downwards.
CGGGACATGGCAGCTTCAACCAAAAGCTCTATGGTTTCAACAGTACTACCACAGTAGACTGTACATGTGGTCAAATCGAGTCATGGGAACATGTCTTTTTCCAATGTCCCAACTACCGCCACTCTAGGGAAATACTCGGTCCAAATCCGGACATCTCTCATATCCAAAACCTCTTAACCACAGAAGAGTGGTATCGAAAGCTGGAATTCTTCGCAGACGAAGTTTTCACAGCACGAAACAACAGAAGTATCCCTACCTCATGATCTTTCTCTTTTCTTTCTCTCTCACTCTTCTTTCTCTCTTCTAAATTCTCTTATACTAACCTCTAATACTCTTTTTACCTCTTTACTTTTACCTTTCACCCTTTCTAAATAAATTATCTCTCTCTTTTCCCCTAGTGACTACTCCCCCCCCCCAAAGATTAACCCCCTGCCTTGCTCACCTATTTTTCACTCCATATAATATCTATGTACTCTTTTAACTCCTTTCTCAATCATTTATTTATTATTTATCATATATATATTTATTTATTTACTATATATCTATTTATTATTTATTTATTATTCATTTATTTTATTCATTTATTTACCTATTTATTTATTAACTAATCTCTATCCACTAACAGGCGACATCTGGGCCTGGCGACCAGGTTTTGTGGAAACACAAAAACTGGAGGCCAGGCTAGGAAACCTGAGCCCGGCGTCCTGGAATAAGACCAGGAGGCCAGGAGCAGAAAGGAACGCTACCGGCCAAGCAACCGGTAAAGTTCCCAAAATAAATGCTCTGGGCAAGTTCCGAGCTGCGGGGTACTTTGCCGGCCAACAGCCGGTAAGGTTCCTGGCATATAATAGCTTCAAGTAATGACTGCGTGTGCGATAGCACATGCAGGAGCAAGGAGAAATGACATTTAAACCTGACCTCATCAAAGAGATGTTGACAGGGTCATTAGTATTATTACAGGAACTTCTGCCGGTTCTTTGCTGCGCAAAGTTCACTGTGCCTTTTTGCTGGTAAACAGAGGGAACTGAAGAGTCCCCTCGCGAAATACTCATATTTCGTGATGGCGCGACTTGGAATCCCAAAGGAAACCTGATTTGGTGAACGGAGGGGATGTGGAAGTTTAACCCGCGTAGTACTCGTACTGCGCGAAGGTAACCTCTCCCTCAAAGGGAACCTTTCTGGTGAACGGAGGGGATGTGGAAGTTTAACCCGTGTAGTGGTTGCACTGCACGGAGGTAACCTCTCCCTCGACGGGAACCTTGGTGATCGAAGGGGACGGAAAAGTTGGCACCGCGTGATACTCGTATTGCGCGATGGGGTGACTTGGGACCCGAAGGGAACCTTTCCCTCTGGTGAACAGAGGGGATGAATCATTTCAACCCTTACAGTGGTAGCGCAGTATGGACTTGAAATCTCATCTCCCGACGGAAACCAAACGGATAACTAAGGAGCCACAATCTTAACCTGCTACGGGGAGACCCGGGCAGCGCGAGTTATGTATAAACCACAACAATTATTAATATAAAATGTGTTACTAATATTTATGCGTAATTCTTATCTATTAACCACAATTACTAATATAATGTAAAAACATGTTTATTACTAATTTATTATTTCCTCATCACGAGGCAGGAAAGTGACCAACACGACACAGGAAAGTGACCAATGTGTTCATCATATCCTTAGTATATAAGATTACTCTTGTAATAATTAAGGCAGTCATACATCAACGTGTATTCTTGATCGCATGTTAAATTGCTGAAGTCATAATATATTGTTATCTGTGTGTCTCCAACTTAATGTTGTAAAACCAATTAAAGTTTTTGTATTGTTATTAAAACAAAATAAAGATTTTTTTTGTTAAATAAGGCCACGACTTATTTAACTGGCGCAGTCGGTAGGATGCTGAAGAAAAACAACGCGAAATTTTTCTTATGTGTTAACATTTAATCAGTATCCTCGAATCATCGCAACCGTTCGAAAGGCATTCCAAAAATCGAATAACCAATCGAACAAACCGTCAAAATCAACGTCGCCAACATCGAGGACAAACATCGCCCCGGTACAGCAACGCTGGTTCGAGACAAACCCAGTCTATTGGAGACATCAGTCTATTGAAGACACCAGTCTATTGAAGACACCAGTCTATTGAAGACATCAGTCTATTGAAGACATCAATCTATCGAAGATTACTTAATCACCGAATAATGCAGTAAGTGAATTTTTAAATATTGTATATTACTAAGCGATTATACAGCTAAATAATTAATTTTGAAAATAATTTTGTAATAAAATTATTAGTTTATAAACAAATTGATTAAATCTATATGAATAAGAATATTTTAAAACCACCAACTTTAGTATTACCAGAACAAAATCGAGTTCATTTAGATAAAACAATGGCTAGCGTATTTCCACCCGGTTTTCATATGTCAATGTTGACTGAAATTCCACCTTACGACGGAGATCCCTGCACTTTATCTGAATTTATTCGATCTGCTGAAGTAATAATAAATCAATTTTCACAATCAGAGCAACCAAATGCTTATATTAATAAATTTCTATTAAGCTCAATGCGAAATAAAATTAAAGGCAACGCTTTAAAAATTATTACCGGTTATGAATTTAATAATTGGAACGAATTAAAAAACACGTTAATAATTAATTTTGGAGATCAAAGATCAGAATTAAATTTGACAATTGATATGGCAAAAATGCAACAAAATATTAAAGAAAATCCAATTGATTTTTATGGTCGAATTAGAACTTTATTAGCAATTTGCAATTCTAAAATATCCCTAACTGACGAAAATGAAATTATTAAACAATATAAACTTTTTAATGTAAAAAACTTAGCACTAAGAGCATTCCTTAGTGGCCTTAATGAACCTTTTGGATCCTTATTAAGAGGAAGAAATCCAGATACTTTAGAAGACGCAATCAAAATAGTCCGTGACGAAATTGATATTAGGTATTCACAAAATATATATAAATCCGAAAATCATAATCAAAAACAAAATTTTACCAATAATATAAGAAGCAATTCAGTTTCACAAAATTCATTTCAAAATAGATATAAAAATTTTGATTCAAATCAGCAAAAACAAATTTTTAGAAACAATAATTATGTTAATCGGAGTGATTTCCAATTTCCCAAAAGAAATTTTCCAAATATCCCTATAAATACTAATGTTCCTAGTAATTTAAACAAAAATGCATTTGCACCTGTACCCGGTTATAGAAATAATAATCCAGGAGAACCAATGCAATTGAGTTCTACAATTAACAAAAGATTACCAACAACAAATATTTCTAGAAATTATTCAAATAATAGAAACTATTTCGGACAAAATAATCGTTCTAGAAATTTTATTTCTGAAGAATTATTTAATCACAATTTAAATCAAGAAAATAATATTCCAGAAAATCTTGCAAATAATGAAGAATATGATAATGAAGATACTTTTGATAATTATGACGAATTTGAGATTTTCCCACAAGAAAATGAAGACGTAAATTTTCAAAACTAGCCTCGGAAAATATTATCGAAACTTTTAATCTTAGTACAATAAAATCAAATTTACCTTATATTATTATACCATCTACTGGCGAAAAATTATTATTAGATACAGGCAGCACTAAAACTATTATTTCACCTAAATTTGTTAATAAACATTTTCCAAATTCTATTCAAATTCAAAATTTTCAAATTATAACGTCTCATGGAACGACATACCATAACAAAGTTGCTAATTTACCAATCAAATCATTATTCAAAGAAGAAGGCAATCACAAATGTTACATTTTTAATTTTCATGACGAATACGTAGGACTTATTGGATCAGATCTGTTATCCGATTTACCTGCAAAAATTGATTTTAAATGGATGCATGTACAAACAAATAGCACCATCATACCATTCTACTATGACAATTCGAAAACTCGTCAAGAACAACAAAAACGAAATGAATGTAATTTTTCGAAAATCCATCAAAATCTAGAACCTGTAAAATATATTTCTATCCCTCCAAGATCAGAAATTAAAATACGATTACCCACAGCAAGCAATAATGGAACAAAAATTTGTAATCAAATTAAATTCAATCAATATTGTATGACACCAAGAGCCTTAGTTAAAGTTCATAATAATTATTTTTGCACAACTGTAATTAACGTATCAAACAAAACAGAAGAATTCAGAATTTATAATCCTTTATTGTTGGAAGAATATGAAAAAGAAAAAGTTGAAATAAATTGCATAAATTTAGATCGCAAATCAAAAAACAAAATCTTAAATGATAATTTAAAGAATATTAATCTTGACCATTTAAATCTAGAAGAAGCTAACAAACTAAAAGAAATATGTTATGAATTTAAAGACATTTTTCATTCACCAGAATTACCATTGACATCTTCTAATCTAACAAAACATTTTATACGTACAAAAAACGATATACCAATTTACACCAAAAATTATAGATATCCCCATGTTCATAGAAATGAAGTTAAAGAACAAATTAATAAAATGTTATCAGACGATATAATTGAACCCTCACAATCACCCTATAATGCACCAATCTGGATAGTTCAAAAGAAACTAGACCAATCAGGTAAACAAAAATGGCGAATAGTCATCGACTACCGAAAACTTAACGAAAACACTATAGAGGACAAATATCCATTACCTCGTATTGAACAAGTTTTAGATAGCTTAGGAAGAGCCGAATATTTTTCAACCCTTGATTTAGCTTCCGGTTTCCATCAGATTGAAATAGAAGAAAATGATAGAGAAAAAACTGCTTTTTCCACTGAAGAAGGTCATTTCCAATTTAAAAGAATGCCCTTTGGCTTAAAGAACGCCCCAGCTTCTTTTCAACGATTAATCAATCAATCCTTAATAGGACTAACACCTGATCAATGTATGGTTTATTTAGATGACATCATAATATTTTCAAAATCATTACAAGAACATTTAATAAAATTAAAAAATGTATTCGAAAGATGTAGAAAGTTTAATCTCAAAGTACAATTAGATAAATCAGAATTTCTTAAAACTTCTATCGCTTATTTAGGACATATCTTGAGTAAAGATGGAATTAAACCAAATCCAAATAAAATTGAAACCATTAAAAATTTTCCCTTACCAAAAACTAGAACTGAAATAAAATCTTTTTTAGGAATGTTTGGATATTATAGAAAATTTATCAAAGATTATGCCAAATTAACTAAATTTTTAACACAATGCTTAAAGAAAAATAGCAAGATTATTCATGATCAACCATTTATTCAAAACTTTGATAACTTAAAAAGAATATTAACAAACGACCCTGTCTTAGTTTATCCTGATTTTGATAAAACCTTTGAATTAACAACAGACGCTAGTAAATATGCCCTTGGAGCAGTACTTTCACAAAATGGTAAACCAATTAGCTACGCATCACGCACTTTAAACCAATCTGAAATTAATTACCCCACTATAGAACGCGAATTACTTGCAATCGTATGGGCCTGCAAACATTTTCGACCTTATTTATATGGAGTACATTTTATCATTTATACAGATCATAGACCGCTTATATGGTTAAGAAATATTAAAGAACCAAACTCGAAATTAACGAGATGGGCTATTAAACTTGAAGAATATAATTTCACAATTCAATATTTACCAGGAAAATTAAATAAAGTAGCAGACGCACTTTCACGTGTACAAATACACCCTATAACAACTACCGGATTAGAAACCCCAGAACCAGATTTCGAACAAAGTAGTACAACACCCCAAAATCCTTATACACCAAGTTTAGATAGTTTTACTATACCTTCTTTTACATATCCTAATAATTCACCTACAAACATTGACCAAATTTTAATTGAAAATAATGATAACGAATCTCTTGACAATACTGTACACACTCAACAATCCTCAACCCCTGTCATAGATATTTCAGAAAAACCATTACAACACCACAAGAATCAAATCGAATTTTTAAACTCTACTTTACCAAAGAAAATTAAAGTCCACAAATTTGACGGATTTACCCATTATTCTGTATTTATAACACCTCAAAATGAAACAGAAATATTTAACACCCTACTCATTGAATTTTGCGAACCAAAGACTCATTACTATTGTATTTTTCAAAACGAAGAAATATTTAACAAATTTTCAAAATATATTTCAGATATAACAAATGAAAATACCCCTAAATTTCACAAATGTATAAAACAAGTAACTTATGTAAACGATCCCGAAGAAAAATTGTCATGTATGCAAAATTACCATTTAGGTAAAAATAATCACAGAGGAATTCAAGAAACAACCGAACACTTGAAAAGAGTTTACTACTGGAAAAATATAAATACTGACATAATAAATTTTATCAATAATTGTGATACATGTAAACTGGAAAAATATAACAGAAAACCAAATAAATTACCTCTTCAATTAACCCAAACATATAGTCGACCGTTCGAATGTATTCATTTAGATATTTTCCACATCAATAATACTAAATATTTAACAATCATAGATACTTTTAGCAAATTTACTCAAGCTTATTTTTTAAAATCAAGTAATAGCATTGATATCACAAACGCTTTATTTACGTTTATGGCAAGCTATGCAGTACCAAAGAATATCGTTGCAGACCGAGAATTTGACAATAACGTTTTTAAAAATTTCCTAAAACTACACAAAATTAATTTTCACCTTACGACACCACTTCACCACCAATCAAACTCCCCTATAGAAAGAGTACACTCTACGTTAATAGAACATTACCGTCTATTAAAAGACACTCCTGAAAATGAAAAAATGATTCATTGCATCTTAGCATACAATAATACTATACATTCAAATTTAAAATTTACCCCTTATGAAATACTTTTTGGACATACAGAAGGATTAAATCCTTACGAATTATGTAATGACAGATTTTACGACACCTATATTAACGATCACAAAAATAAAATGACACAATTTTATAAAGCCTTACAAGAAAAACAACATGAAACTAAAGAAAAACGAGACATAAGAATTAATATAAAAAGAAGAACAACCAATTTTAAAATTGATCAAAAAGTTTTTATTACACTAGATAGACGAAATAAGAAAACATCAAGATTTAAAGGTCCTTTCAAAATAATCAAAATTCTGGACCATGATAAATATCTGGTTGAACATCTTGAAACTAAGAAAAGATGTGAGAGACATGCTAATGAAATTATGGCTGTTTCAGATCCAAAGGAGCGATCCTCATCACCTGGTTCTTCATCCTCCCTTTGATTAAAACTGAAGTGACAATAACTGACATTTCTGACAACCCTGGACTATACCCCCTTACATTAGGTGATGCTCAAATTAAAGAAAATGATTGGACACTGATTAGGACAATCGATTATTCTGCTATTATTACTAACTATTATACTTTAAAATCTAATTTAGTTCAAACTATTAAACTTTTAGAAAATAAACCTTTTCGTATAAAATACAAAAACGGAAAAACAATTAACGATGTAATTACTACACACGATAACCTTTTGCTAATTATTTCTCAATACCTAGAACAATCAGATAGACTAATTAGACAAATACTTCCTGAAAATAATCCAAGAATCAAAAGAGGCCTTATAGACGGCTTAGGTTCTGTTTTCAAATTCCTCACTGGTAACCTAGACGCATCAGATGGAGAAAGATACGAAAATCAAATTTCTAAATTACAAAAAATCACTGAAAATCATAAACAAATTTTAATTGAACAAACCCAAATACTTAATGATACCATAAACAGCATAAGTATTCTCAAAACAAATCAAGATTTACTTAATGAAAATTTAAATAAAATTATACTACAAAATAAAGAACTTAAAAACGCAATAGCTACTCATACAACCAGAAATGTTTTAAATGAAGCAATATATTCCTTGCAATTATTTATCGATGTATGGATTGAATTAGAAAACGCATTAACTTTTGCTCAAAATCAACAAATGCATATGTCATTATTAGACAACGAAGATTTAATTCAAAATCTAAATCAAATCCTAAACTATTTGAACGAACTCTCAGACAAATCATTAACTTTACCTTATCCAGCTACAAATAAGTACCTACATTTATATGAATCAATTATCATAACAAAAGTTTATCAATTAGGAAACAGAATAAATTTCATATTTGAAATTCCCCTAATATCTAAAGATAACCAATACCAATTAACTCAATTAATTCCATTTCCAATATTTACTAACGAAAACCGATATAAAATGATTATACCAACCTATAATACTATACTATTTAACGTTAAAGAAAGCATACCGATAAATATTAATTCTTGTAAATTAATAACTTTAAATACTTATTTTTGTCACCAAAATAATCACTTTAAAATTCCAAATGATAAATTATGTGAAACACAATTGTTATCTTTTATTAACAATCAAACTTGTAAACCATATATATTTGAATTACTTAATATTAAAATTCAACAGATTGATACATCTACCTGGCTAATAACTTCACCCTCAAAAGGTACTTTAGACATTACTTGTCAAAATCAAAATTATAGAAAAGAATTAATCAAATCCCAACTTTTACACCTGACACCTGATTGCAAAGCAATTGTAAATCATGATACTCTATTATTTCAAATTAAAACAACTTCTACAAGAACAAATAACTTGAAAATTCCCAACATTGGTCAATTAAATAATAACCTTACCAATATCGAAATTTCTAAAATTGATTTAACGCCTATAAATACGGAAAAATTAATAGCTGATCAAGTTCAAATTACTAAAAATCAAAATAAACTCGATTTTGCAAATGAAAATTCTAATACAACTATGTCTATATTTTCCATTGTAATGATAATTATAATTATATTGTTAATATTAAGTTTATTGTTATACGTCTATTGTAAACGTAACTCCCTTAAAGAAAGATTTATTAAATATGTTTATTCAAAAAATATAAATTCACCACTTGAATTAATTGAATCTAAAATTTAAATAATTTGCAATTATTGAAATATCTTTTGCCTGAGGAGTTATGTATAAACCACAACAATTATTAATATAAAATGTGTTACTAATATTTATGCGTAATTCTTATCTATTAACCACAATTACTAATATAACGTAAAAACATGTTTATTACTAATTTATTATTTCCTCATCACGAGGCAGGAAAGTGACCAACACGACACAGGAAAGTGACCAATGTGTTTATCATATCCTTAGTATATAATATCACTCTTGTAATAATTAAGGCAGTCATACATCAACGTGTATTCTTGATCGCATGTTAAATTGCTGAAGTCATAATATATTGTTATCTGTGTGTCTCCAACTTAATGTTGTAAAACCAATTAAAGTTTTTGTATTGTTATTAAAACAAAATAAAGATTTTTTTTGTTAAATAAGGCCACGACTTATTTAACTCGCGTCCTCCTACACGTCGGGGCCTAATTCGTCCGCGATCCCGAAAGACCGCCCGCCGTTTGCTTGCCGCCGACAGCGAAGTATAAGCGGGACGCTTCAGCGCCATCCATTTTCAAGGCTAGTAACTTCGGCAGGTGAGTTGTTACACACTCCTTAGCGGATTCCGACTTCCATGGCCACCGTCCTGTTGTTGTGGATGTAAAGTCTACCTTTTAACAAATGAAATATATTTTAAGATTTTTTTTAGACTGTTGCAAATTTAGTGGTGCATTTAGGAATGCTAAGTCGATTGTGTTGGATATAAATAGGACCTGGCGACCCACTAGTGACGCTCATGTCATTATGCCGGTAAAGAAGGACGTTACCGGATGATACGTCACTTTTGTAATAAGATAGTAATTGTGAATACATACGATACTTGTACGTTGAAGTCGGTTCATGCCTTTTTGTATTTAGTCAATGTTTAAAATAAAGTTTCACTACTATTAGAAGTTTCTACTTGTGTGATCGTCTGCTGATCGAAATTACTACGATCAATCATATTCATTTCTAATAGGTTATGGGCCCAGCAAGTGAGTGAAATTTTTGGAACAATTAATGTTGACAAAGGAAGTACCACGCCATATTAAAAAAAAAAACATTTTTAGTATTAAGTTTATTAGTTCGGTTAGTTTTTAAATTGTGTATAAGGTGAGTGCAACAATGTTTTCAAACGTGGCACGCATTGAAAATTTACACAAAGACAATTACGACACGTGAAGGATACAAATGGAAGCGATCCTAACAAAATGTGATTTATTAGAATACGCAAATGAAACCACGGAAAAACCAACAGCAACCGCGGAAATAGCAAATTGGACAAAGAACGATAACAAGGCATTCGCACCACAGCGTTGGTGCGAGAACGTTCTATTCGTACTACCTTGTATGAGTGAAAATCGTATATTTACACCACCTACATCAACGAGCGATTTATATCGCCAAAGTAAACGTAAAAGTTCTAAACCAAAAAGGAAAGTTGGTGTGCTGCATACTGCTCGCACCAATAAACCCATCCGATCCACAACAAATTCAGAAGACGCAAAAATCATGGATGACAACAGCAGCACTATCCCGGCTGCAAAACCCGTTTCCACTCCTGGCAACCCACCTGACAGGATGGAAGTCTCCGAAATTCAGACGCTCACCATTAATCAAGTTGCCCCGGGGATTTCATTATATAACCGTTTTGGAATCCTCGAGAAAGCCCCCGAAACAATACCACCGCTGCCCACTCAAGACCCATCCTGGAGGATTGTGCCATCAACGAGGCGAGCGAGGCCTTCCGTCTCCCAGGGAGCCCCGCAAACCTCCAATCAATCTCAGCAAAAAAATGTCAGACCTCCTCCGATCGTGCTCGCCACGCCGATCGGGGACCTCAAGTCCTTCATGATCAGCGTGAAGCCAATCATCAAAGACCAAATAAGAATCCAGCACATCCGGGGGCAAACCTGGATCTACGCTGCCACACGCGAAGACCAGGAGGCACTAAAGAACACCCTGTACCCCAGGGGTACACCTACGGGCACAAGGAGGACCGCACTATCAGGCTGGTCATGAAGGGCTCACCTTTCATGGCCCCCGAGTACATCGAGGAGGAGTTACTCAACGAATACAACGTAAAAGTCAACAAAATCACCCAACTCCGCAACAAATACAAAGACCTCACTTCATCCTTCCTCATTAACCTCGCGCCAGGCACTACGCTACAACAAATCAAGGCCATCAGGAACATCGGCCCGATCATCGTAAGATTCGAAAAACAAAACCAGCGCACCCACTTGTTGCAGTGCTTCAGGTGCCAAAATTATGGCCATGGCTCCTCGCACTGCAACATCAACCCTCGATGCGTGAAATGCACCAGAGACCACCAGACCTCATCTTGCCCAAGAACTGTCCAGGACGACAAGGTCCGTTGCTGCAACTGCGGTGGCAACCACGCAGCGAACTGGAGCCTCTGCCCCAAGTACGTGGAATACTCTGAAAAGGTTAGTGCAAAAGCTAAGCACCAAGTCACACCCACCCACACAGCCGCCTCTCCCACACTTAACCTCAATAATCCTACCGCCTTTCCCGCTCTTCCCTATAAACCCCAAAACCCGCAATTCACATCCCCAAGAGTTGACTTAAACATCAACTCTACTCCCGTCGCCCCAAATTCCGATGACCTTACCTCATTATTCCAGGAGATTAAGGAATTGGATCAGCTACTAAATATTCCCTTGATGCTGCAGATGGTGCGCGAGCTCAAAAGCCGCCTCACTGGAGTCAATGGCTCCTTGACCAAATTAAATATTGTATACGAGATCGCGTCCAAATACAATGTCTAAGCAAACCAATATAACCTTAATCTCATGGAATAGTGGTGGACTTTTTACTCTCCTTATTACTTGACCTACATAAACCAGCTTGAACGTGTTCAGCACAAGTTTTTCAAGTACTTGCATTATAAACGCGGGCTTCAAGTTGACGACTTCTCTGATAGTGGCTGTCTCGAGTTTTGTAACACTCGAACATTGGCAGATAGAAGAATAATCTCTGATTTGTGTTTTATCCATAGTTTGGTGAATCACAAAATTGACTGCAGCTATCTTCGCGATTATTTTAGAGTTTGGAATCCATCTAGATTCACTAGATCCACGAAGATTTTTGAAGAAGGTTTCCATAGGACTAATTACGGATTCTACAGCCCAATTAGTCGAATGATACGCTCTGCTAATCGCTTAAGTGATGATAAATCATTAGCATTAGCAGAATCATTAGCGGCGTTTAAGCGTGTTTCAAAAACCATGGAGTTTGCAGCGATCGGACTATAGTGTATTTATTGTCTGATTTTTGTGTAAATTTTGAATTACTATTTTTGTATATGAATTTTTGTAAAATGGTTCATCCGTAAATATATTATTATTAATATTATTATTATATTATGCAATGGTCCCATCTCCTGGGAATCTAAGAAACAGAGAACGGTAGCCCTTTCGTCGACAGAAGCCGAGTACATGGGCATGGTAGAAATAGCCAAGGAAGCCATTTATCTGCAAAAGTTTGTTGCTGAGCTCAAATTTGAAAAGCTTAAAAATATCAAAATTTACGACAACATGAGTGCACTGAAACTCGCAGAAAACTCCGTATTTCACGCTAGAAGCAAGCACATCGACATTAGATATCACTTCATCCGAGAAGCCATTAGCAACGGTATGTTATCGCTAGCACACATCGGAACCGAAGACATGGTGTCTGACATCCTTACGAAGGCTTTGTCAAAATCTAAACATTATAAGTGTGTACACATGTTAAATTTGGATTGTTCAGTGTTTTCGCGCACAGTGTGAGTCGAGGGGAAGTGTTGGATATAAATAGGACCTGGCGACCCACTAGTGACGCTCATGTCTTTATGCCGGTAAAGAAGGACGTTACCGGATGATACGTCACTTTTGTAATAAGATAGTAATTGTGAATATATACGATACTTGTACGTTGAAATCGGTTCATGCCTTTTTGTATTTTGTCAATGTTTTAAATAAAGTTTCACTGCTATTAGAAGTTTCTACTTGTGTGATCGTCTGCTGATCGAAATTACTACGATCAAATCATATTCATTTCTAATAGATTGTATGCCAAACATAATTTGACGATTCAACCATTACCTGTTGTCGTTGGAAACTGGCAAAATCCGATGTGTTGTGTAGTTTTGAACGACATCAGATATTTGGTTGAAAGTCCTTTGGCAGCTTTTGACTTAGCTTTCAAAATATTATATGCACTAGATGCATCGTATCCCTCTGAAGCACAGTCTTCTTGGATGTTTGTGCAGGAAGGATTGTATGGCATTAACACTAAAGGCGGCAAGGGAAAATATTATACGGCTGTAAAAGCACTTTTAGCTGATTTAAGATTGGATAGATTAACCCACAAAGATACACGACACAGCAAATGTGCAGGTAAAATCTGCATCACCTGCTGATGATTCGATATTCGGAAGAAGTTTATGCGTACGTGAAAACGTGCCCAGACAGACTTTCTCAGTAAGCGCTCCAGCCCTTATCGAGATTTCTCGTCAAACTTATAGTGAGATGATCACCGATGACAGCTCATTATCAAAAGTTCTACTCCCTGAATATGTGGATTATTATGCAACCGCATTGCTGTGGTTTCGTATTATCTCCCTGAAACAGAAAAACTCGCAAGCATTGACAAACAGCGAGCAAGATTTGCTGATGGCCATTCAACCAATGACCTACGCAGTTCCCGAGCCTATTCGCTTGCAATTGAGCCATCTTGGCAACATTGTGATGAAAACAGGTTCCCATCTGTTTCCATCCTTCCCACCCCTACCCATCGAAGTGATCGGAGGTCACGGCGGCTATTATGGCACGCTACTAAAGAACTAAAAAACTAAAAAAATTGATTTTAATTTTAAACTTATTAATTTAAATATTTTTTTTTTAAATAAATATAAAAAGAATTTCGATTAGTACTCATTTAATCTGTAAGGTAAATTTTTCAATTGGTACTAATTTAAGGGGTTACGACGCTTGTTTAGAAATTTTAAAAAATCGATTTTTTTTTTATTACATTTTCTAAAAGTACAACATTTGGAAAATATTTCCTAAAATTTTCACTCATAATAACTCTTAAATTAAGTACTATATAAGTTTAATAATATAAATATAAAATAAGTAAGTGATGCTAATAATATAATTTGTTTTGCGAGCGACTGTATTGTTAATGTTATGTTATCTTTCCATTAGAAAGGAAAAATTTATCGTTCATTGTGGATTTACTCTGTGTGACGTTTTCATTGATAAAAGAAACATTGTTTTTGTGGTATGTACTCAGTTATTATATATAATCTTCTTGTTAAGGGGAAATTCAAGTTATTTTTTGATGTTAATGGGGATGTAGTCGGAAAAAATTACTTATTTCTGCTTTTTTAGATTCGTAGTAATATATTTTGAAACAAAGATCCATCATGTCTTCAGACCACGTTTGCTCCGAGTCTTCAACAGATCCCAATACATGCGCAAGTTGTAATCGTGTGCTTAGAACATTCAGACGACAAAGAAAAAGAATAAATAGCAATACTAAATGTACGAAATATTCAGAAAGAGTGCAAAAGGTGCTGAAACTTGGTGATATAGTTTGTAATTACTGTAGATTAACCCCATATAATTCACACATTACACAGAACAATGAAAGTGCAACCGAGTCAACAAATTTGCTTGGATTATCTCAATCTTCTTTTCAACAAGCAGATTTGGAACTTGGAACATCTTGACAACGATTATATCCGCTTATGTCCTCAGAGTCCTCTACAGTGAGCAATAAATCATCAAGTTCCGATTCACAATTTCTTCCAAATACCGATGCATCAGAAGATGTGGAAGTAATAGAAATGCCTTTTCCACGTGTAGTATCCACTCATGGATACTGTTTCCTTTGTGGTTCATCAACACTGATTACTGTAGTACCACCAATAGGAAAATCTTTGTTCCCAAGGGAAATCGCTGTTGTCCAAGCCACCTTATAAAAGGAAAATTTTATATAGAGGATCTGAAAATGTTAGAAATCTATTATAGCACCAGTATTATCGAAGTTCTAGATCTAACTAATTTTATTAACGAACTATCAAATATATGTAACCTTGAACTAAAACATCGGATTGGGGATGGTACTTTATCTGACCGAAGACTGGAAGCACTGCTACAATTGCCCAACCAACAAAAAGGCAAAAAAACTAAAAAGAAAAACAAGAGAGGCAAAAAAAACAGCAGCCTGCTACGGGGCTGCAGACCGCCAAACCCAGCGCGATAGCTGAGCCAGTCAGCACAGCGCTCACCGGGTTGAAGGACGAAGAGGGGGAGGAAGCGATGTCGTCCCGGATACAAGCGGGAGAGACAGCTCCAATGAGGGAGCAGCAAGGTAGCGACGGGCGTTCCACCGGGCCCTTACCAGAAACGAGCGAGGACGCCCCAGCCGACAGCATCGAGACTGCGGGCTCCTCGACGGAGAGTTTCCAAAAGCAAAGGCGACAAAGAAGAGGGGCGGCCAGTAGGGCCGCGCCTGGAGGGAGGCACCGGGATCCGGCCATCATCATCGAATTGAGCCAGGCCGGGAGCCAAAAAGAATTTACAGAGGTGGTGCGAATGCTCAAGGAGAAGTTGGGCAAAGAGGCCGCCAGAATAACCCAGACCAGTAATGCAATACTGGTCCTAGGGAACAAGGAAGACGTCGCAGGCAGGCTTCTAAACGAGATAAGAGCCGCCGACACGACACACAAAGCAACGGGCCGGTTTTCCAAAGAAGCGAAACGGTCAACGCTACTAAGGGGCCTCGACCCTCTAGCCACCGAGGAAGAAATATTGACCTCGATAAGGACAGCCACCGGGGCCAAAGGACACATCACCCTTCGGTCCCTAAACAAGTTAAGCAACGGGACGCAGGTCGCTCACATAGTGAGCGACATCAAAAGTGCCGAACGTCTTATAAATAAGAATAAAATCAGCATCGGATTCGCCGAGTGAGAGAGAAAAGTCAAGCCTCTATAGAAGAGTAAAAATCCGCCAAGTGATTTTGAGTGAGTGATTTTGATGTTTATTTCTAATTTCAGATACGCCGACCATCCGTCACCTACGATTTGGATCTTCGGACTTGAATAGCAAGTTTTCGTTAGAAAATGGAATAGAAAATATTGCCTTGCCTTGTACTTATTTTTACAATAAAATTTAAAATAACGTTAAGGAGTATCATTGATCAACAAAAGCTGTGTAAATGATGGCTACTTTTCGGCAACGAAAATATAGCGCCATTTTGTAAACGAGTTATTTTTCTTGTATGTAATACTTTATGTATGTATGTATACTTTTTATTGTAATACTGCGCCCCTGGTACTAATAAAATTCCATTAGTATTTGAATTTTTTACCTCTTTGAATTTATGCGTTCCTGATGAACAACTTAAGAGTAGTTATGAATAAGTTAAATATCTTACCTCCTGTAATTTAACGCTAAAATTGTGACCATGTTTTCGAAATAAAAAGTTGATATATATCAGGAGATATATATAATCTACCTCTTTTAACTTATGCGCTACTGGTAAAAAAAAAGGTAAAAATCTTGAACGTTGTACAAATAAAAGTCGGTGTATTAAGAACACAAACATAAAAATACACCTCCTTTAACTTATGCGCTTCTGGTAGAAAAGTAATAAATTTTAAGAATATGTCAAATATCAAGAGTGCATGATTTAAAGATAAACTTTAAAAAATTTGCTTACTGTATAATACTTTCCTGACAAAGTCGGATTGAGTACACAGATCTATAATAAAAATTTAAGCCCCCCCTTTCCATTTAGTTATCAAGTATAGTAAATCGTCTTTTACTACTATGTCATTAAAAAGAAAAAAAAACTACCGAAAATAAGACAATTTTGTAATATGTGGTTAAAATTAAAACCTGAAAAGTGATAAAATTTTGGCAACCTAATCCTATCACTTACCTTGATAACAATTCTTAGTCAAAGTCTTTCTTGTCAGCAACATTCCAGTGGGGTTCTTACAATGATTACTATTCGATCAGATCCACTTTTCCATTTTCATGATATTCCTGGACACTCACACACTAACACTGCTATATACACTTGTTTGACCAAAATTTAACTGAAAAAAGAACGTTATACCCTCTAGAAAACTTGTGTTAGTTTGATACTCACATATAACGTGGCCCTCAGAAAGTAAAAGTTTCCAGACGATGCAGAACAGATTTATGAGAAACATCAGTAATTATTCCAGATTTATTACATCCAATTTTATGCAGTGATTTCCAAATCGAAGCCATTGACCACTTTATTAAAAACAAAATCAAGACAATCATCGAATTTATTCGCAAAGCAAGTGCTCGACTATGACCTCGATGCCGTACCATTTTCAAATCCGTAATGTCTCCTGAAACCGAGTTTTTTTAATTAATTCTGTGATTTTTCACTTAGGCCCATCATTGGAGAGTGTACGATATTCACTTGACATCATGTATGCCATTGACCTACTAATTGATGTCGAATGTTGGAGCCTAAATGAGCTTCTATTTTTTCGTTTAAGCCTCAATCTTCGGAGAGTTATTTGAAAAATCTTTGAGGGGGGGGGCTGTAAACATGTTTTCTATTTTTACTCCTATTTTAAATTTTTGAGTGAAATTAGTGTCAATCATTAGACCTTCGCTACACAGAAAAAAAATAAAATCGTCTTTTCATCTAATAAAGTTACGACTATTTCAAATTTTCCCGTCATCCGAGCAAGTTTCGTACGATAAAAGTCAATTTAATTCTATTTTGTCAAATTAAATTTTTGTCCCAATTAAAGAAACAAATTTTACTTAAATTGGTAAATGATCACCCCTGCACCCCTGCATATAATAGTAACAATAATAATAAATAATTAAAATAATCAATCTTATGCGGCACAAATCATGTGATGCAGTAATTGATCTCATCAATTATCAAATTATCTAATTAGGATTCTTTTATTCGTTTTATTATTCGTTATAGAATCTACTGCTTACTGAATAATTTGTATTTTATGTCATTTATTTCCAGGACCTTACAAAAATTTAAATATTGCTAGCATTACGGTCATTTGCCTTGTAGGTAACGCGATCAACTACGAAGGCAAGGTAGCGGGTTCAAATCCGGACAAGGGTAAACTTTCTTTCCGTGCTTCAGAAGGCGCGTTAAGTCGGTGGTCCTCTTGCTTTAATGAATTGCCATCATTAACATAAAAACCAGGGTTACAGGCACATCTGGAGGCCAGTCTAGCAAGCTACTTCATCGGATGTTAAACAATTAATTGTTTAATTGTTTAGAAAAAGCTCAAAGAACTTTTTAGTAAGTGCATCCGAGCACTTGAAACAGAAAAAACAAGCAGTGCATAATTAGAAGAAGCTAGCATTACAAAATCTGTCAACACTTCTTTACGTAAACACGCTGAAAGAAATTAATTTATTTATTGGAAAACCATGACTTTTATTACACGAAACTAGCTCGGAGAACTGGAACATTTGAAAAATCGATAACTTTGTACAACATAAAATTAAAATAAAGAAAAAAAAGCTCATTCATGTTCTAAGGAAGGTCTAACAATTGACACTAATTTCACCCAAAAATTCAAAATAGGAGTAAAAATAGAAAAAATTGTCTACAGCCCCCCCCCCAAAGATTTCGCGAACTAACATTCAACACCAATTTACCCTAAAATTCGACTGGGGGAAGCGTGTCAACAGCACCACCCCCCCCGGCTATTTCACGAATAACTCCGAGACGGTTGATTTTTTTAATCTTTTAATAAAATTAAAATGTATCAGTTATGTTGTTGAATTAAAATTGGGAAAAATTTTGAATTTAAGAAACTAGGTATAGTTGGTGTACGTACTTATAGCAGTATTCGATTTTATTAGTTCACGATTTTCTATTAAATTCTTTTCTAAAATTACACCTTCCGTATTATTCCATTAAAATGATAGGGGTAATTAAGCAGGATTAAGTTCATTTAATCGAATCAAAAATTTAAACCCGATAAAATTAAATTAAAATTGAAAGTTTTTGTACGGTACTTGCTCGGAGTACTCGGAGTATTCTGGTAACTATGCAGATAATGAAATTAAAATGATGGGAATGGAAGTTCATTCAAGCTCAAACGAAGCTCTATCGATAGAAATCAATTTCACAAAAAAAATTCGAAATAAGAACGAAAATAGAAAAACATGTATACAGCCCCCCCCCCAAATTTCGCAAATAACTCGGCGACGGTTGGGGATAAAACAAAAATTTTAGAAACCCATTGACGCTCAAACGATGCTTACACGTTTGACACCATTTTTACCCCAAAATTCCACTTGGGAAGCTAGCATGTCTACCCCCGCCCCCCCAAAAAAAAGTTTTCGGGAATAACTCCGCGACGGTTAAGGCTCAAACGAAAATATCAGAAGCTCATTGATGCTCAAACGTTTTACACAAATTTTACCCAAAAATTAGATTTGGAGGAGGGGCAGCGACATGCACCTTAACTGCGGTTGAAATAAAAACATTTTTCATTTTGGAAATGTAAACTTCTTTCATTTTCATATTTCATGAATTTACAAAAATCAAAAGTTCAGAAAGGGATAAATTTCTTTTGTGATATAAAAGTCAAAGTCAAAAAAGTACTAACATCAAACTTAAAAATTTAAATTCCATCTTTGTGGGAATTAGTTATACCCAAAAAACTTATTTTTCTAAGAATCTCGTTAATCTATTCATGCGCGTCATTTCTTTAAAACTTTTGGGCCAGAAAAACGCATTTTGCATACTTAGTTTTTTCTAGACTTTTAGTATGTTAAAAAGATACTAAGAACGAACTAGAAAATTCAAATCCCGTTTTTGTGGGATTTATTTGCATCCTAAAACCAATTTCTCCTGTACTATAAACAAAAACAATAGAAGCTCATTTGACACCAATTTCACCCCAAAATTCGACTTGGGAGGGCTAACGTGTCTACGTCTTTCACCAAACATTTTACGACTGAGGCAAAAGCGATAAAAATGGAAGCTCATTTAGGTTCATTAGTCAACAACGATGACTAACACCAATTTGGATAAAAATGATCAAAATTTAGACACCAAAGTGGATAAAGACAACACCAATATCTAATTTAAATCCTAAAACATATTGACTATTATGCTCCCAACATTTTATCAAAAATGATTATCATTACAAAAAAATAATTTTTCAAAACGAATCTTAAAATTTCGGACTGACTTTACTATGTTTCCTTCCGTTGCAGATATAAGGAATGAGTTAATTGATTTATCAGAATCTGAGAATAGAGGAGAAAATATTATCTAAAGATAAAAGTATAATCTAACAAAGGGAAGGCCAACTTTGATCGTCATCGATCCTCATCACTACCATTATACGTGTGAATCATAATTAAGGATGATTATTTTTGGGATGAACAAATTTAGTTGACAATTTTTATATTTTTAATTTTTGAAAATTGAAATTTGTGACGCCCTGGTGTGATCGTAAAAGTGGGGAAATTTAAAATTTTTGAGAAAGACTTGCGAGCGACCCACGGTGCTGCAAGGTCGCGGTTTTGTGGATCGATACATTATATGTAAATTTTTGCAAGAGTAATAAAATATTTTGATAAGCGATAATTGAAGATAAGTGAAGCGGAAAGTTTTCTTGTGTATTTATTTTTTTAGTAGAGCTAATAGAAATTTTAAGTTTCATTTATTGAAAGTCGCGCATTGCAAATGTGCAATTAATTTTGATTATAATAATATGTCAATATACATCAATATATTTCTAAGATGATCGAGCATCTAGAATTGAATGATTTCCTTTAGAACGACCCATAAGTAATTTTTTAATTCAAATTCAATTTTCTCCAAATTGGCTGAAATTCGGTGTTTTAAATTTTCACTAGATGAAGACCTAATTATGATTCACACGTGTGATGGTTGTGCTAAGGATCGGTGACGATCAAAGATTTTGTTTAGAAATTCTTAAAAAAATATTCCGCTTCATCAAATGGTAAAATTAATAAAACCCAACAATGGCAGATTTATCAAGTGACCATATCATTTTGGTTGTAGTACAATACACATATGTGCAACTCACCTTTAAAAAGTGTCATATCGAGATTGTTATGTGTCAAAATCCAAAAATTCCTCTTACTACGATTCCAATTACACCAGCTCTCCAAGATTACTGGTAAATGAATGAACCTGCAAAATTAAAATTGAATTACAATCAATATTTAACCAATTAGTGTTAATTGTTCGATTAAAATCCAAAAAATTAAAACCGAAGCAAATTTCGAAAATCTTTGATTTTTGAAAAAACTAAATGAAGAAACAAGTAATAAATTAAGCAAACCAAACATCGGTAAATAAATAAAGGTACCTACTGTCAGAATTTCAAGTATGAAGCACTACCGAGACCACAAATTTTACTGTCGGTAAATCAACAACTTTGGAAATTAGAAGTCCCAATAATATAAAGTTATACCAAAACTTAAAATATACAGATATGTCAGTCAATCAATCCAGTTATTAGGTCACTAATCTCGTTACAAATTTTCATCATTAAATAGAAAATTCCAAAAATCAAGTGTGAATTTGAGGTTAAGTTTACTGAATAGTCGACTGCAGAATCGTAGTCGGTTTATTTTGAAGTGTCCTAAAAATACCAAAAAAGATGATTTGAAATAATTACAAATAGAAAAGTGATGAATTAAATTACCTGAACAATCAATTTAATTTATTTTGAACTCGTCATTTTTACAACAAACACAAACGAATATGACATCTTGATTCTTGAAATGCGAGGCGACGGTAAATGTAGGAACTACAAGAATACTGTCATACAGGATGCTTCAAATGTTTCACAAACTACAATCATAATCAAATTAATTGAAACATTTTTATTTTATAGAACTTTGGTTTTAAGCATTTAACTAATGAGTAACGTAAGGAACGTAGTTTGAATGGTTGTTAATAAAAAGACAGCATTTGGAGGAAGGTAGTGTTAGTAGCAAATACTATAGATTATATAAATCTATAGGTAGTATTTGTTAGTAGTAAATAGTAGGTAAGACGGATCTGTTGGCATGGTACGTGATACACCTATATGGGTTAGCTAACCCCTTATTAACTAACTAAAAAGCTCGTCCACGGACGGGCAGCTTACCAAAGTTGAAAACTCGATTGGTTTGCAGCTCAGAGTACGTTGTGTGTTTTATAAAAAAACTAGCTGACCCGGCAAACGTTGTTTTGCCCCCGTGTCAACTCCTAATCAATGAAAAAAAAAATTTGGGGTGGACCATAACATTTAGAGGTATGAAAAATAAACCTACCCGATAAGCACAAAAATTTTTATCAAAATCGGTTCAGCCGTTTCGGAGGAGTTTGGGAACAAACACCGAGACGAGAATTTTATATATTAGATGAAAATAAAACATTTTTCAAGAATTAAATCCAAAATTGACGAGATTATTTACTGTCATAGCCCAACTCGCTACGCTCGCCTCGTCTACAAATCTCCGCCCACTCGCGGCCGTAAAATCTTGTTTTACGGCCTTGTGACGAAAACTACTATTTTATTAACCCCCGACCCAAAAAGAGGGGTGTTATGTGTTTAACGTGTGTGTGGGTGTGTATGGGTGTGTCTGTCTGTGGCGTCGTAGCTCCCAAACAAATGAACCGATTTTGATTTAGTTTTTTTTGTTTGAAAAGTGACTTGATCGAGAGTGTTCTTAGCTATGATTAAAAAAAATCGGTTTAGCCGTTCAAAGATCATTTGCTGTTTTGTAGTCGAGTTGATGAAATTAGGGCTGTACTAGTACTATAAAAAGTTGATGGCAGGGCCGTACTAGTAATATTTAAAGTTTAAAAAGCATCAAATAAAATTAAATTAAAAATTTAAAAAACCCCCGACAGAGAAAATCTTTAAAAAGTAAAAAATAAAATCCAAGCGTCGTCGCGTCGGGAGACCGCTAAGTAAATAAAATAAAAACAGAATACAACTAAAAATGATACAGTATGAAATTTAAATACACGTCAACTACCTAGGTCCCCGACGCGACGACGCTTGGATTTTATTTTTTACTTTTTAAAGATTTTCTCTTTCGGGGGTTTTTTAAATTTTTAATTTAATTTTATACTATAAGAAGAATAAGTCACCAAACATTACATATTACCCAACAAAAAATTTGGCTTTTGTCAAGGACACTCTCTCTTTTCCTTATACTTTTTAAAATTTACATACATGATATACCCATCTCACTTATGCCACAATCGCCTGCTTTGCTGATGATTTACGCATACTGAAAACACACCCCGGACAAAGAACAGTGATCAAAATCATTGATGATACGCTTAAACTTCTTCAACTCTGGTATTATAAATGATGACTTTAAGAAGTTTTCTTAAACGTTTAAAGTGGGTTTTGGTTTTTGGATGGCGCGGGAGAGAGACTTGGGGTTTAGAAATTAATAGTGAATTTAGCAAATAACAGTAGCTGACCAAAAACGTACAATAAAAAATAAAGTAGTGTGTAAAAAAAATCGCGAATGCAAGAGATACGCGCATTTTAGCGTTAATTTTATTTACAATTTTCTGACTTTATTTTTCAAAATAACGCGTTCAAATTTTTACAGTATGTCTAAAACGTTATTTTTAATATTATGTCGGAGCCAAAATTTTTTTAAAATTGCGTTAAAAATTTTTTTTTTGCGATTTATTTATTCGCGATAAAAGCGCTACGACATAATATTGTAAATAACATTTCAGACATACTGTAAAAATTTTAACTCGTTATTTTCAAAAATAAAGTCAGAAAATTGTAAATAAAAAAGTGGTTGCGAGAGAACAGCCTTAAAGATCAGATGAGTTTAAATATATCAATTTGGTGCTCCTTGAGCTGCCGCCCTAGACACTCCGGCAGATCTCCCCCCCCCCATAGGTCCGGAGCTGATCTGTATTTGAACGAGTTTCGGGGTAAAGTGATAAAGGGATTTACAAAGATATATGGTTAATAATCTTCTTGATGTGTGATATGTTTACCTCGCTTAAAACCAAACCCGCATCAAGCTGGCGCCGCCACTTTTGCAAAACCTAAAATGAACTACAGTAGAATCCGTTTATTATGACTCCGCTTATATTGACCAACCGCTTAATATGAAGTAATTGCAGTGCGAAGTTTGGTTTTCATATAAAATTCTATATAACAAAGTTCGGATATAATGACTTCGCCACTTCGCTTATAGTGACATGTCGCTTATTATGACCTATTTTTAAGGAATCATGTGACCAACATCCCTTTCCCTGCAACGATCTTTGGTGCTAGGCTCATTTTTGTTTTGATTCTCAGTGATTCTATTTTTAATATGCTTGTTTTGTGTCAGTTCATGTTTCTTTTTTATTAATAGATACACACAATTTGAAGTTTTCTTTTCTATTAAACTAAATATCTAAAAAAGTAGGAAGTTGTTTATTTTCTAAGACTATGCTTTGTATGACGTCCGCTTAGTATGACTTGTTTGTCACTTCTCTTCGATGTCATTATAAGCGGATTCTACTGTATATGGGAATTTGTGGCTAATTTGTTGCTAATTAGTTACCGCAATTGCGAATTTGTGGCTCTTACCGTTCGCGAATTACAGCCATTTGAGCGGTGGCGGCGCTAGCTTGATATCAAGTCAGCGTCGCCACCACTCAAAAACTTATCAAAACTTAAAAATAAGTATATGGAAATTTGTGGCTAATTTGTTGCTAATTAGTTACCGCAATCGCGAATTTGTGGCTCTTACCGTTCACGAATTACAGCCATTTGAGTGGTGGCGGCGCTAGCTTCATATCAAGCCAGCGTCGCCACCACTCAAAACTTATCAGAACTTAAAAATAAGTATATGGGAATTTGTGGCTAATTTGTTGCTAATTAGTTACCGCAATCGCGAATTTGTGGCTCTTACCGTTCGCGAAAGATTCAAAAACTACAAAGGTACACTAAAAAGCAAAAAATATTTTAAAAAAAGCAAACAAAGCTTCTTGAAAACATCAATATAAAAGCGTGGGGCTGTTTATTTATTGAAGCTTGAAGCTCAAACAAAAAATTTGAAAGCCCAATGAGGATTAAACTATACCAAACGTTTGACATTAATTTTACCCAAAAATTTTATTTAAGTACGGGAAATATCCCCCCCCTTCAAAGTTTTTGTGAATTTTTCCGTGACGGTTGAAGCTTTTGACTCATTGAATCTCAAACGTATGACTCAAATTATTCTAAAAAATTTGATTTTTACATGTTCATTCAATAATTTTTAGAATATTGAAAGTTGCACTAGATTTTGAGTCTTAAAAATTCTTTTAAAGTAAAATGTACAATAGTAAATGTATAAAAACCAACCAATAGAAAGATCGTATTAGTAGCCATCAGACATTTTTCATTGGTTAGTTATTATCATTAAAATGTTAATTTTATGCAAAATTAAGCATCGTGTCATACAGGGTTTACGATAACTAAAAAATTTGAAACAATAAAAGGTAAAAAATGAGGCATTTAAAGAAACCTCGAAAAAATCGTGTAACATCTACATAAAAATGCCATGACATCAAGGTCTTTAAAACTAAAACTTCACGTATAAAATTTAAATTGTATTTTTTTCAAGCATTTTTATTTTAATTTTCTTTTCGTGCTTTAAAATGGTAAGAGATAACTGCTTTTTGTAAAGGTTTATGGCTCATTTTGGCAACGAATTAGCTACAAATGCCCATCATTTTTTTTTTAGTTTTAATAAGTTTTGAGTGGTGGCGACGCTGGCTTGATATGAAGCTAGCGCCGTCACCACTCAAAAGGCTGTAATTCGCGAACGGTAAGAGCCACAAATTCGCGATTGCGCTAACTAATTAGCAACAAATTAGCCACAAATTTCCATATACTTATTTTTAAGTTTTGATAAGTTTTTGAGTGGTGGCGACGCTGGCTTGATATCAAGCTAGCGCCGCCACCACTTAAATGGCTGTAATTCGCGAACGGTAAGAGCCACAAATTCGCGATTGCGGTAACTAATTAGCAACAAATTAGCCACAAATATCCATATACTTATTTTTAAGTTTTGATAAGTTTTTGAGTGGTGGCGACGCTGGTTTGATATCAAGCTACCGCCGCCACCACTCAAATGGCTGTAATTCGCGAACGGTAAGAGCCACAAATTCGCGATTGCGGTAACTAATTAGCAACAAATTAGCCACAAATTCTCATATAGTTTATTTTGGGTTTTGCAAAAGTGGCGGCGCCAGCTTGATGCGGGTTAAAACCAAAGGAGTAAAAAATAAAAAATTTGATTATCATTGTAGGTCGTGAAACATTTGAAGCATCCTGTATGACGTTCAGTACACTACTTGTAGTTCCTACATTTCACGTTCACGCCGCATTTCAAGATGTCGTTCTCGTTTTTGTTTGCTGTAGAAACTAAACATGAGTTTAAAATAAATTGAATTGATTGTTCAGGTAATTAAATTCATCACTTTTCTATTTGTAATTATTGCAAGTCATCGGTTATAGCATTTTTAGGAAACTTTAAAATAAACCGACTACGATCCTGCAGTCAACCATTCAGTAAACTTAACCTCAAAGCACGCTTGATTTTTGAAATGTTCTAAAAATTGGAAATTTGAAAATGTGTAAGGAGGTTGCTGATTTAATAATTGGATTGATAGATTAACATACCTATATTTGAAATTTTGGTATAATTTTATATTATTGAGACTTCTAATTTACAACGATGTTGATTTGCCGACAGACAAATTGTGGTCTCGGTAGATACTTGAAAATCTAACAGTATGTACATTTTTTTAATGATTTAATTTAATGTTTTCTTAATTTATTTATTGTTTATATCTTCTGAACGAACCTTTAGTTGATTTTCAGCATTTGCTTTGCTTTCAATTTTTTGGATTATAATCGAACGATTAACACTAATCGGTTAAATTTTGATTGTAATTAAATTTTAATTTCTCAGGTTAATTCATCTACTAGTAATCTTGAGGAGCTGGTGTAATGGGAATCGTAGTAAGCGGAATGCATGATGGTTTTTGACCCAGAACAATCTTGGTGTGCCATTTATTTGAGGGTGAGTTGGACATATTATGTATATTGTACTACTACAACCAAAATGATATTCTTACTTTATAAATACGTAGTGATTATGCCACACGTCTCATCACTTCATGATAAATCAAATGAATCTGGTCTGCCGTTGTTGGGTTTTATTAATTTTTGATGAAGCCGAATATCTTTTAAGGGTCTTTTAAATAAAATGAATTTTTTTTTTGCAAAAGAACTTTATTACTCTATGGTAAAACAGTGACTAATATAAAGTAAATTTTGAAAGTTTATGTGTGGATTTTGAAAATTTGCATTAGAAAAATATGGTCTAGATTGAAAATTAGGGTTGGGATTTTGAAAAGTTGGTTTACATGTTGGTTTGATGTAAATATAGAATTGTAGTCCAGTCAAAATAGACATAAAAATAGGGGTACCTTTGCATAAATTCCCAAGAAGCTGAAAATTTACATAAACGTTAGGGATACCCTTATAATGAAATTGCGAAAAGTCCCCATCGATCCCATGTGTGCAAGAAATTTTATTCAAGGACAAAGTTTGCAAAAATAGGTTTTTTGAATTTTTTAGCGAAACGGGTATTTGTATAAGAAAAATAGTTTAGACTAAAATTGTAGATCATTTAATTATCTACAAAAATTGTTCTTACACTTTTTTCCCTAAGATTTACCATTTCTGAGAAAAAGTGATTCCAAAATTTACTAAAGTTGTATTCTCAACTTCTGACAATACAACTTTAGTAAATTTTAGAATCGCTTTTTCTCAGAAATGGTGAATCTTAGAGAAAAAAGTGTAAGAACAATTTTTGTAGATAATTAAATGATCTGCAATTTTTGTCTGAACTATTTTTCTTATAAAACTAACCGTTTTGCTAGAAAATCCAAAAAACTTTTTTTTGCAAACTTTTTTTTGCATAAAATTTTTTGCACACATGGGACAGATGAGGACTTTTTACAATTTTATTATAATGGTAACGTTCATGCAAATTTTCAGCTTCTTGGGAATTTATGAAAGGGTCAATGTCTATTTTGACTGGACTAATTAGTAAAGTTTTGAGAACTTGGATGTTTATTTGGTTTATAATTTTGTGGCAAATTGTTTTAACTTGGATAGAATCACGGGTCTTGTATTGTATTATATAAGAAACGAACAACAAATTTTATTGATTTTTATATAGAACAGCTTTTGTGCGAATGCTTCTTTTAGCATTAAGCTAGTGATACACATGCTACTAAGTCGCATGCTCTCATGCGACTAGGTACCAATAATTGCATAAGAGCATGCGCAGTAGCATGAGAGCATGCGACTTAGTAGCATGTGTATCACTAGCTTTAAGCTGGTGTCGCAAGACCTAGTCGCAAGAGAGCATGCGACTTAGTAGCATGTGAATCACCAGCTTAAAGCTGCGACTGCGAATGCTCTCTTGCATTCTCTTGCGACTAGGTACCAATAATTGCATATCTCTTGCGACTAGTTACCAATAATTGCATAAGAGCATGCGCAGTAGCATGAGAGCATGCGCAGTAGCATGAGAGCATGCGACTTAGTAGCATGTGTATCACCGGCATTACCTGATCTCGCGAGCAGATGCATGCGCTGTACGTTTTGCTGATATGATTTTTTATCACGGAGTAACTACGATTGAGTTACGCACCTTATGAATTTTTAACAAAATTAATTTGTTAACTATTTTAAATTTTATTTTATATGAAGGTAATTTTGAAAAGTTTTATTTACGCAACTTCAGTTTTTATTTCTTAAAAAAATTTTTAATTTTTAAATTTTTTTAATTTTTTAATTTTTAATTAATAATAATTGGGGAAAGGTAGTTAGAAAGGCCGTGAAAATACAAATTTTACGATTGAAACCTCGAACTTTTCTGAAAGAGTATATATTAAATAAGAGAATTAGCTATGACGGAATGCCTTAAATGCCCCTGTTTTTTCAAAAATCGAATTTAAAAAAGCTCGATTTTCGAAGGTTTAACGCTCGTGATTGGTTAATGAAGTTCGTTGGTGGGAGGTGCGTGTGCTTCTATACATAAGAGTGTCGCACTTGACAATTAGTCAGTAACTCTTGCACTATGGTAGGAATGCGTTCTCCTTTTTTATTTAATTTAAAAATTTAAAATTATTTAAAAATTACCTCAAAAAAGGGTTACTTAAATTTAACGAACGGTAGTTACTTTTGCCCGTAGATCCGACTCTTGCCGGGGTGATTTTCATCAAAATTGACTCTCAGCACCCTTCGGGCGCTTCGAGCCATTTTGATGAAAATGACAACTAATTTAAAAATATCCCTAGGCCGACAGATCAATGAAAAGGTGGATCTTTGAGATGTGAAACTCGTGAGGGTGGATTTTTAACGCACGGTACTTGTGCAAAGAAAAATCGACTTAAAGCACCTCTCGCTACGCTCGGGCGCTTTAAGCCATTTTACCAGCACATTTAGGGTTGAAAACCATGATTTTCGTTCGAAGTGCTCTGTTACTGCATCGCAATGCAAGTGTCGCTCCCACTCTGCGCAAAGCTAAGACTATATCTGGGTGCACGTACCGACAGAATTAACCAATCCCGAGCGACTTTGCTTTAAAATTTACTGCAAAAATCGAAGTTTTTAAATTCGATTTTTGAAAAAACAGGTGCATTTAAGGCATTCTGTCATAGCTAATTCTCTTATTTAATATATACTCTTTCAGAATTCATCGAGATTTCAATCGTAAAATTTGTATTTTAGCGGCCTTTCTAATTACCTGCAACCTAATAATTTATAACGATAGATGGTGATTATCATAATCAAACGATGAATGTGCAAAAATTTGTCATTTTTATGTTATGTATGACACTAGTAATTTTGAAATTGAACAAACTATCCTTTAGGAATTAAAATCTCATCCACAGCAATATATTGATGATAGGAATCGTGGGAACGCTCAATGAAACAAATTAATTGTTTCCTCATACTTATATGTGTGATATGACATGAGTTATCAAGTTTGCCGTAGTTTTTTGAACTAATGTCTTTCTCTTTTTTATTTAGTCCTGAGGATGGCATTTAGTAAATAAAGCCGAAACGTCTACCGACAATTACTTTGTTTCATTGAGCGTTCCTAAATATCTTACGATTCCTATCATCAAACTATCCTTTGCAAAAACAGAACAAAATTATCTTAAAACTACAATTTTGCATATTCGTCGTTTATGCACGGGAGTTTATGTAAACGTTTATCACGTTTTCTAAATAGATACAGGGTTTCCCCGTGACCGTGAAGAACCTTTGAGGTGAAAGGACACTTTTCTAAGACAAATTTTCAAATAAAATTTTTGATTAAATCCAAATCCTTGGGAGGTTTTAAAGCAATTTTTTAAATTTCTGACTTCAAACGGCCATAACTTCGATGTTATTGATTTTTTAGGCTCAATCAATTAGAACTTTTTTAAATATCATTTGCTTATCTACAAATTAGGTTATAATCCCTTATCGTCTAGAATCAACGGATTTCGAGTTATAAATTAAATTAAGGGAAAAAATGTTAAAAAAATTTAGGTTTTATTTTTTTACCTCTTGCGAACCCCGTATCTCTTAAACGAAACGTTTTAGTAAAAAACTGACGGCTTAAACCGGATAGGGAATTTAACGGGCTACAACTTTGTTCAAATAAATTTTTTGGCAAACCAACTATTTTCACAGAAATTCTGAAAATAACGAACAAGGCTGGCCCGTAGCTAGAATTTAATTTGGGGGGGGGGCACTTGTAAAAAATAAAATTTTTGGTGGTTCCCCTTCCGAGAATTTTTATTATTATGAACTAATTTTTCTTTACTTTCGGGGGTTTATTTTACTTTACTTACTTACTGAACATTTCGGGGGGGGGAGGGCACGTGCCCCCCTGGCTACGGGCCTGGAACAAGGTGTAGGTAAAAATAAATAAATTCACAAAATTGCTAAAAGTTCCCAATTTGATTTATTATTTTTAATGAATTTTTTAAAAAATTATGGAAGATTAATTTGACCTTTTACAATTACATATGGAACATTTTACATAAATACCAGTACTATCCATATCATTTATATCCGGTGGAAGGTGCATGTCAATGCCTCCCCCCTACCTTCAATTTTTGGATGAATTTGGTGTTAAACGTTAGAGCATTGTTTGAGCCTGAATGAGCTTCCATTATTTTCGTTTGAGCCTCAAAGGTCCCAAAGTTATTCGCGAAAAACAGGTGGGGGGGCTGTAGACATGTTGGCCCCCCACTTTTAAATTTTTGGATGAATTTGGTGTCAAACGTTAGAGCATCGTTTCAGCCTGAATGAGCTTCCAGTTATTCACGAAAAACAGGTGTGGGGGGGGCCGTAGACATGTTTTGCAAATTTTCTTCTCGTTTTGAATTTTTATGTGCAATTGATGTCAATCGATAGAGCTTCGTTTGAGCTTCAATGAGCAAGAGTTTAAGTTAATTTTTTTACAAAGTTATGGATAGTTGAAATTTTCGAATAAACTCCGAGCAACATGCGTTAATTCTTAAGCTTTTTTAAATCTCTTAAGCTGATAATTTACAAACTTAAATAATTCAAAAATGGGGGCCAACATGTTTACTGCCCCCCTCCTCTCCCAGTTTTTCGCGAATAACTTTGCGACCTTTCAGTGACCCCAGTGGATGAATTTGGTGTCAAACATTAGAGCATCGTTTGAGCCTCAAAAGTCGCAAAGTTTTTTGTAAAAAACTACAATTGTAGGGGGACTGGGGGAGGGAGTTCTAGACATATTTTGCAGTTTTCCTTCTCATTTTGAATTTATGTGTGCATGTGATTGTCAATCGATAGTTTCCTTTGAACCTGAATGAGCTTTAGTGAGCAAGAATTATTTAAGTTAATTTTTTACAAAGTTATGGATAGTTGTAATTTTTGACTAAACTCTGAGCAACACGCATTAAATCGTTAGATTTTTAAAATTTATTCTTTATCAGCAACAGTAACAACGTTAAGCTGCTTCAAATCAATATTAGATTTTCTCGGCATGATTTCTATTTCGGTAAATTACCGAATATTACATTGAATTACATATTCAAAGTATGTAGATTATCAGCTTAAGAGATTTAAATATGGTAAAGTAAAAAACTTAAGATTTAATGCATGTTGCTAGGAGTTTAGTCGAAAATTTCAACTATCCATAACTTTGTATAAAATTAACTTAAAATCTTGCTCACTGAAGCTCAAACGAAGCTCTAGCGACTGCACACATACAGGGACGTGCTCGTGGGGGGAAAGAGCTCTCCCCTCCCAATGTTTTAGAAAGTTGACAAAAGTTGACAAAAACACCCAAAAGTTGGTCAATTTGGCATTTTTTATGTCTACATTTACAAAAAATTGCAAAACTTACAAACAACTGGCAATTTTGAAGTTATTCAGTTGGCAAATTTGCAAATTTTGCCCCTCGAAAAAAATTGGTTGAGCACATCCCTGCACACATAAATTCAAAATGAGAGGGAAAATTGTTTTTTGCGAATAACTAAGATAGTACGGAGAACTACAATTTCCAAAAAATACCAATTCATAATATGAAGGGTCCACTGCATGAGTGATGAATGTCCAAAATTACACATTTGTAGCTTAGTATGGCATTTGATAACTTTATTCATGTAGCAACTTTCTACCTTCTTAAACATGACAATATCGCAAGGGGTCCCAAGAAAATTGAGTTTTTCTAAAACGGTTGCGGTCCACTGTCTACAGCAATACTGATGAATGTCGCTTAGTTTTAACTTCTATGTCAAATTTTATTAATGGCATTCTTTAAGAGGGGCACTTTTTTTTAGGGCCCTTTTAATTGAATCAACAGATGGCGCTTACATAAATATTTTTGTAAAATACTAGGAGGCTTTTGTATTTAAAATATTACTTTTTTTTATAAACAATATTCTTGGTCTTAAGCTGTTTTGAGTCGTATTGAGTATGTCAAAACACACTCACTTACAAAAAAAGATAATTAAACTTTAATTATGAATTGTGTTTTTATAAATAAATATTACGAACTCAAAATAGCTTAAGACCAAGAATATTGTTTATAGAATAGTATTATTTCAACGAATTTGCTATATTTTAAATACAAAAGCCTCCTAGTATTTTATAAAAATACTAGCTGACCCGGCGAACTTCGTTTCGCCTGAGAATCGATAAATGTGTTAACTTTCTAGCCGAATGAAAAACACCCAAATTTAGATCAAAATTTTTAGTAACCAATAAAAGGAGCGTATTAGTAGCAATCAGACGTTTTTCATTGGTTAGTAGGATAGGATAGGTCAGTAAGAATGTGGCACCCCCCCCCCTCTTAGTGGGGGGCGCCTATGCAAGGTTTCCCCACTCAAACACAAAAAAAAAGTTGTCCACCCATTTGTGACGAAAACTACGTATGTGTGCATATATATTATTAAGTATATTGTCGTATAACAATAATCAATTTAAAAAAAAAATAAAAAAATAAAATAAAAGGATATGAATAATAATTTTGAGTTAAAGAATAATTTTTTTTTGTTTTGAAAAGGAAAATTTTTTTATTTTTGTTGCGCAGTTTTTTTTTATTTATAGACTTCTTTTGTAAAGAAGTCACCAAAACACTTTGGTTTTTTTTATAAGGCGCTTGTGCTTGTTCAGAAGTTTGAACAGCTAACGATTCCAATTGAAGGAAAATTTTAAATTTTAATTTGTAAAGAATAGGAGTTTTAAAATGTTAAGTTGGTAAGAAAAAGTGAAAAATTTTAATTTTATGGAGTTGGGCAGAAGAGCAAAAAATATCTGGATCTTGATTGGTGGAACGTCAAGTTGAACGGACGTCCTTTTTGAAGTGTTCCGGAAAGTTTTTCAAAATGTTAAATTTGAATCCAATTTGGTGTTAATTTTGCAATGAATCATTAAATACAATCCAAGTGAGGTTGTAAAACACAATTTTTAAAACTGGAAGAATTAATCTTAGAGAGCCATTATAACGTGGTAATTGTGGAATTTATACTAGCAGATGTTCAAATTTGGTAAATCGTGAAAAATCGAAATAATCACATTGTGCATGGATTGTGGTACATCAATTTCAGCATTAACAAGTTCATCCAATTGAAGTTAAATGGTATTTTTTTAATTCAAAAGGTAGATGTACAGGGACAACCATTTTGTTTGGTGATAAAAATTAATGGATTGGAGAGATTTAACTGTTTTCCATGTTGATGCAACAAGATAAGAAGATTAAAAAAGGTACCCAACGTTTTTTTTTATTGTTCATTATATTTTTCCGCAAAAGGTGTTTGTGACCAGTAGGTGATTTTTGATTGTAATAGTATCTGCTCACAGACACGTTAAGTGAATCGTTGGCTTTGAATTGTATTTCCTTAGTTCAAACCAAATAATCAAAGTGTGATATGATTAAATTTTTATCTGCGAAAAATTTTTTTCCTTTTTTGATTATAAGATTAAAACTTGTGTTAAAATATTCATATCGTTTTTTTTTATAAATTTTTTTTTAAAAACTAAAGGGCTGGCCGGAGTAATAAAGTTTGTGCTCTTTCTATTTGCTGATAATTTTCCCCAATAATTTTTGATTTTTTTTAATTTTTAAAAAAACAGCAATAGGAGAGTACAATATATATTTTTGCGCACAGTACACATACATTTGCTCCGAGCAACATGCGCGAATGTTATTTGCTCCGAGCAACATGGGGGTCAGGTAGTACATGTATAAATGGTTTTTCATTGGTTAGTTACCATGTACTACATGAAAATTTTGTGTAAAATCCAATGAATGGATAGTTTTTAATTATTATTACTTTTTTGACTTTTTAGGGAGGGGGGGGACTGTTATTGAACTGAGTTCCAAAGATTTACTATTGCACCGAAATGGGCATATGCCGAACTGTACTCGCACCGAATTGGGTCTGCGTCAAACTGTATTTGCCAACAATTCAAAAACTGATCGAAGGTTTCATTCGATGAATTTTTCTTGTTGGTGAATGGATTTATGCAGACAGTTGAACATAACATAACTGACAACATATCGTCGGCTGAGTATTGGAGTGTTCCATGTCCATTTTAATTTTTTTTTAGATTAATGCATCTACTTGTTAATATTGAATTGTACCATCTCCATTAAACGTGTCCAAAAATTCGAAAACGTTTGTGAGATATAGAGTTTTAGTTTTTTACTAACTCTTAAAAATTTTCTTTAAATGAGTATTGTTTTGTTCCAAGTCCACAGCCAACCTATTGCATTACTAGGAGTAATCACGTGAGCAAGGACTTGGCACATTCCAATACTAATTTACAGGCAAGTAACGTTTTAATATTATTATGCATAATTAGCTTTATACGCTATTATATTACGATATCGTAATTTTTATGAAAAATCTATTCTAAAATAGTCATTTTATCATTAGTATGCTTATTTAAAATTAATTTTTAAGTTACTTTATAATTATTATTTTGGACATGGAACAACTTAATATATTAATTTATAAAAAAGTTTATGTCAATTGTTCCATGTCCATTTCGAATAATTAATTATTTTCAAAATACTAGAATTTAAAAAAAAATAGCTAGCACTATTTAATTTATGTGATAATACCCCAAATAATAATTATGTATATACTATTATAATCTACTAGGGGAATGACTTGCAGGTTGCCACCCCTTAGCTTTTTTTATCATAACTCATCTTAAAATTAATATATTGTAAATAAAAAAAATACTTTGGAAAGAGGAACTATAATGCCACAGTCCTGAAGTAGAAATCATTTGAAATTTCAAAAAATAAAAGTTCTACAGGCAATTTTCTAAAGTACCTAAAATCGACACCTTGAAATTTAGGTTTGCAGGTTGCCACCCCCTGTAAAATTGCTGAAAATGTAGAAAAACGGAAAGAAAACCATCTGATTGTAAAAATATATTGCATTTTCTTTGTTCTTAGTCATATTTAAAAACATAATTATAAAAAAATTTGTGTAAATTGGCATGAAATTGCCCGACGAGCAATGCATCATAATTCTTAATACCGCGGTCGCTTTTTCTAGATCTACGCGCTGCCATACTACAAATATTTCAAAATTGTAAGAAAAACAGTTTACTTTTGACTTAATAACAATTGTAATCATCAAAAAATCATGAAAGCTGGCATACAAGTTGAAATAAGCGAAAAAAAAAGGGGTGGCAACTTACAAGTCTTAAAGCATGGCAACCTGCATTCTGAAGCTATTTTACAATAATTCGTACAAAAAATTTCCAATTTGTTTTATTTTTGAAATTTTTTTGGAATGAATTAAATTGAATATAATACAACACAGTAAAAATATTTACTTTGAATTTTATATAAAAATGTTCAATTTATAATCACAAAACAAAAACACAATTTTAATTATTCACTTTTAAATTTACGCTTTTTCACACTTTCTTCAGTAGACACTGTAATATTGGATATTTTTGGACCAAAAGTAGTTTAAAATTGACCACACCTCCTTTGTTGACGATTTCAGTCGAAATTTTTTGTGTGGCTTGCTTAGATGCCGAAATTCAGAGACCCTGGCAACCTGCAAGCACTGGCAACTTGCAAACCTCTCCCCTACATATTTAAAAAAAAATGCGTTTGAAACTTTAATTGCAGTTTTCTCGTAATTACCTTTTTAGGACTTGGAACACTCCAATACTCAGCCGACGATATGTAGGTATCGCCCTCTACCGAACACAGTATGGAGGTATGCATGTCATATAGGATTTACGATAGGTTGGTCGCGAACGCCATCTATGAAAGTAATGAAATTTATTGAATTGAGTTACAAAAAATGTGATAAATAAAGAACCGCTTGACCGATTTTGTGCAAACTTCACAGAAACCATCTACTAAATAGTCCGAACAAACACTAAAAATTTGGTTTGGATAGGTGAGCCCGTTCTTGAGTTATAAAATTACAACGAAAAGTTGCATTGATTTTTATATATGTTACAGTTAAAACCCGAAATCAGTTAAAACCCGATCTAACTAGTAAATTCTAGTTTTAACTAACCGCCTTAGTAAATTCTAGTTTTAACTGAAATAAGTTTAGTTAAAACTAGAATTAACTGATTTCTAACAAACTTCTTTAGTAAATTCTAGTTTTAACTAAACTTATACCAGTTAAAACTAGAATTAAAGTAAAAATTGTCTTATTATGCAATTATTTTATACATTACTAGGGGGGCTTTGCCCCCCTGGCCGCTGTCGCGGCCCAACCCCCCGGGCCGCTTCGCGGCCCTAATAGCACATAAACGAATTAACTTTGAGTTGTAAAACTTCTTTTCATACAACATTTTTTTCCGATGATTAATATATCTCAACGGATTAACGTTTAAACGGATTATAACGTCATACAGCTTGAAAATTTAAAATAAATGTTGTCGATTACTATTAGGTATTTTTTTATTTTTTGAAAACGTTCTGCAATTTTACTATTGGTTAACGGGAAAGAACCAATCACAATCTTCCAAAACGTTGCATAAAAACGTTGCATATTTTGTCTTATCTTTTTACAAAATTAATTTTTCCAAAATATTGCACTGCAATATCGGCGTTTTTGCGTCATATCTCCGGCATCATGAGGTATTATTATTATTTGAGAATTATTGGCAATTTGAGCTACTGTCTGATTTTCGCTTTTTATGCATTCATTCAAAGGTTCCTTTGATTTATTTGCTGGCGGATTTGATTTTGATAGTTCTTTTTGCTGCTGTTGTCTTTCCCTGAGTTCCTTGACACGTTCTGCTGATGTTTTAGAAGATAAAAGCTCGTAATTTGTTGATGGGAACGACGGCTGCGGACGATCAACGTCTCAAGTACTAAACAGATCAAATTGCCTGAGATCAGTTGATCAGTTTATACCATGGTATAAAGGTTGAGACAGTAAAAATAATTTTATATCTTATATAGTATAAGCATTTTGGTTTCATAAAAATGTTACAAAAAAACGTTACATAAAAACGTTACATAAAAACGTTACATAAAAACGTTACATATTGAGCCCTTATCTTTTTATAATATAGGGTAGATATATAGTATAAGCATTTTGGTTTCATAAAAATGTTACAAAAAAACGTTACATAAAAACGTTACATAAAAACGTTACATAAAAACGTTACATAAAAACGTTACATAAAAACGTTACATATTGAGCCCTTATCTTTTTATAATATAGGGTAGATATAGGGTAGATATAGTATAAGCATTTTGGTTTCATAAAAATGTTACAAAAAAACGTTACATAAAAACGTTACATAAAAACGTTACATAAAAACGTTACATAAAAACGTTACATATTGAGCCCTTATCTTTTTATAATATAGGGTAGATAAAAATGTTACAAAAAAACGTTACATAAAAACGTTACATAAAAACGTTACATAAAAACGTTACATAAAAACGTTACATAAAAACGTTACATAAAAACGTTACATATTGAGCCCTTATCTTTTTATAATATAGGGTAGATAGGGTAGATATAGTATAAGCATTTCGGTTTCATAAAAATGTTACAAAAAAACGTTACATAAAAACGTTACATAAAAACGTTACATAAAAACGTTACATAAAAACGTTACATAAAAACGTTACATATTGAGCCCTTATCTTTTTATAATATAGGGTAGATTATTATATTCTACTTATTGCCACATGACATGCTATTGTGACATTTTGAATTGCAAATAATTTCTCTTTTTAAACAAAGGCAACGTTTTGGGGCGCAATTTTTTTTACAAGAACAGCGGACAAACCCTTGTCCAGATTCAATTGCAGCTTTTTGCGCTGCAGTCCTTAGGCAAATTTCTTCATCTGGCACTTGTTTTTGAGTCAAAGAGCTTTAGAATTTTTTAAAATTTTTTTTGTCATTGTCACTTTTAAAGTAACTGAACCAATGAGAGCGCTTCTGTATGATCGGATAAACGTACAAACGGATACATGGAAATTGAACTTAACCCTCCCTCCCCCCCATTTGGTAACTTTTCGAGATTGTTCGTTATCGACTATCGTTATCGAACCGTTAAAAACCGTAAAGTTTGGTTTCCATTACTATCTAATGCAATTCAGAACAAAAGTTAAATTTACCTATTTGAAAGTGACGATGACAAAAAAAAATTAAAGAAAATTCAAAAGTTTTTTTGACTCAAGAACAAGTGCCAGATGCACTTTACAATTCAAAATGTCACAACAGCATGCCATGTGGCAATAAGTAGAATATAATAATAATAATGTATAAAATAATTGCTTAATAAAACAATTTTTATCTATAATATTAAGTCTACTTTTACTTAATTCTAGTTTTAACTAAACGTATACCAGTTAAAACTAGAATTTACTGAAGAAATTTATTAGAAATCAGTTAATTCTAGTTTTAACTAAACTTATTTCAGTTAAAACTAGAATTTACTAAGGCGGTTAGTTAAAACTAGAATTTACTAGTTAGATCGGGTTTTAACTGATTTCGGGTTTTAACTGTAACATATATATAGATTTAAGTAGGCGCCATCTGTTGATTAAATTAAAAGGGCCCTGAAAAAAGTGCCCCTCTTAATATAAAATGTACCTACCTATTTAAATATAAGAAATACAAAATTTAATTCTTTTAAACCGGTGACCGGAGTTTTGAATTAACCGTTTAAA
Source organism: Rhagonycha fulva (assembly GCA_905340355.1). Taxonomy (NCBI): domain Eukaryota; kingdom Metazoa; phylum Arthropoda; class Insecta; order Coleoptera; family Cantharidae; genus Rhagonycha; species Rhagonycha fulva. The sequence goes on along the minus strand of HG996554.1, from coordinate 17,565,232 downwards.
ACCTTTAAAGGCAAATATCAGAAAAACTTCAATTTTGGACATTCATCACTCTTGCAGTGGACCCTTCATATATATATCATATCAAAATTTATTATTAATAAATTATTACAATAGGTCTGTTTGGTATCACAGTCCTAGTGCTACACTAACTCTCTCTCAGATTCCTACGTCCTACGAAAGGACATAGTGACATTTTTTCAAATGTTCTCTAGGCAAATTACACCTCGGTGGTTTGCCGTTGCCTTCTGAGTGGAGACGGTCAGAATAATATTCTTACTTCACCCGGAGTCGAACTGGGTTTTCTGTATTAGCAGTCTGTGCGCTTAATCGCTATGCTAACGACCGTCTCGCTACACTACACTAACTACACTACTACAAATTGATTGGTGGTACAATTACCAACCCACTTTTTACACCAATCAATTTGTAGTAGTGTAGTAAGTGTAGCACTAGGACTGTGGTACCAAACAGATCTAATGTAAAGCAGGATTAAGCAGGAGGCTCAAACGAAAAAAATGAAAGCTCATTTAGGCTCTAAATATTGACACCAATTTCATCTCAAAATTTAATTGGGGGGGGGGGGAGCGTCATGCACCTATAGAAAATCCCAGGCAAAAACTTGAGAGAGGACATAAGCAACGTTTCAGTGTGAACTGTTGGTGTAGAATACTAGGAAGCCAAATTATAGGTCCTTATTTATTTTCACAAAACATAAGGTTTACAGCTGCCAGATAATAGTTGATTTCCCAAAAAAATTTGTTTGACCAAAGTTGTACCCCGTTAAATTCCCTATCCGGTTTAGGCCATCAGATTTTACTAAAACGTTTCGTTTAAGAGATACGGGGTTCGCAAGAGAAGTAAAAAAAATAAAACCTGAATTTTTTAAACATTTTTTCTCTTAATTTAATTTATAACTCAAAATCCGTTGATTCTAGACCAGGGGTCGGCAACCTGCGGTCCGCGAGGAGTCTTGGTCCGGCCCGCAAAACTCCCCAGAAATGACGTTTTTTTTTTAAAAAAAAAAGCTTTTTTTGGTAAATTTGCATAAAAAAAGCTCATTTTTAGTGGATTTTCCAAGAAGTGCGGCCCGCACTAATCCTCACGTAAAATATTTGGCCCTCTTACACCAAAAGGTTGGCGACCCCTGTTCTAGACGATAAGGGATTATAACCTAATTTGTAGATAAGCAAATGATCTTTAAAAAAGTTCTAATCGATTGAGCTTTAAAAATTAATAATATCAGAGCTGTGGCCGTTTGAAGTCAGAAATTCAAAAAATTGCTTTAAAGGGAGGTCCCCCCAAGGGTTTGGATTTAAACAAAAATTTTCTTTGAAAATTTGTCTTAGAAAAGTATCTTTTATCACCACCTCAAAGTTGTTCCACGATCACGGGGACACACTGTATATCTGAAAGCACAATAAAAGTTCATTGCCATAAAAATTATAGAAACTGTCGATTGATAATTTACTTTCTCCATCAGTCGGTGATTAAAATAATGGGCAATTTATGCTGACCACTTACCACATAACATGTATCATTTATTACCTTACTTACTTGACTTACACTCAACCCTACACTTTTGCATAAGTTTAGGACTAAAATTACTTGAAAAGGGTTTACTTCTTAGATCATATATATTACATAGATACCAAGTACCTCCTAAGTTAGTGAATCCAGATCGTTACGAAATAATAATTTGTAGCTGCCTTTGTTAAACACTACAGTTCGCCATCTTGTATCTCTCTCAGAGTCCAAAATCAAACGGCGCATGTGCAATTTTATTGTAATATAACGATAGCAATATTTGAGAAACTGTCAAATGTAAAAATTTGAACATGCGCCGTTCGGGTTTGAACTCTGAGAGAGATACAAGATTGCCTCTGTTGACTATAAGTATAACAAAGATAGACATACTTATTATGTCGTAACTATCTAATTTCACTAGCTTCAATGCATTGGGATAGGGCACTTGGTATCTATGTAATATATATGATCTAAGGTTTACTTTGATTTAATAATAAATTTATGAATATTTTAAAACAAAATGTACATAAAATGTTTGTCTGCAATGAAAATATTGTCAACGTGTATATTGAGTTGCAGCCATTGTAGGGGTCAATCAGAAAAAAACATTCCCTGCTTATTCTTTCAAAATTTTTTGAGCCTTAAAAAAACCTCTATGTCCTCTCAAATAGAAAAATTTGTTTTGCAATAACTATGGTCGTTGATAGGTCCTGACAAATCTCTAATGATTGTTTTCAATGCTAGGTTATCATAATTTTTTGTTTCTAATAGTTTTACCGCATTTGATAACTTGCTCTAAACAAATGGCACCTGCTTTTTCTAAAAAAAAATTATTTTGATAAATTTTCAATTTTCCGTGTGAAGCCGGCTTTAAATTTCAGTTAATATTACAGGAAACTACCCAAGTCGGTAATTATGTCGTCATTTTATAATGGATGGAATGTGGGTCGATTTTATATTAAGCTTGGTTGAACGATATAAAGATGATTAGTGTTCAAGTACAACAAATTAAACTTTTACCTGAAAAGTAAGTACCTAATTTAAATTCGTAACACTTTGTAATCAGCTGGCATTATGATGATTGGTGATAAAGAAGTTAGGCTAAGAAGCAGGGTGTGGCCGAAATAAATTTAACATTTTAAGCTACAAAATTTTAGACTGCATCGTTTTTGGGTTTAACTTAGTAGTAGTAATTTTTTATTTGTATGTTCAAGAAAGTTAAGTTACAGTTAGTTGTAGACCGTTGCATGCCAACGGAGTCCCTTAATGCGAATCTGCATAGCAAATCCATTTTTAGTCATAAATTAATTTAACGCCATAGACTCACACACAGAAACTTGGCAAATCTACAACTATTCTTAGTATCTTGTGATAGTTGCACAACCCGAGAAGAAACCACCTCGACCAACAAAAATTTGTAGTTGTAATCTTGTAATAACGAATTGTTTTAATTTAAGTAGGTCTTACACGATGCCAAGTAATAGGTATATCTTACACTCTGCAATGATGCCCCCGAATGAAAAATCATAGAATTAAAATTTAAAAATTTGTTTCAGGAAACTTCACGGTTTAAAATGGTATGGCATTTAGGTCATAGTCGAGCACTTGCTTTGTGAAAAGATCCGATGATTGTCTTGCTTTTGATTTGTCATTATAATGTAAGTATCGAACGAGCACAAGTTTTGTAAACTAACTTTCTCTTTTTTAGTTTAATTTTGGTCAAATCAATGTATATGGTAGTGTTATCAGTGTTAGTGTGTGAGTGTCCAGGAATATCATGAAGATGGAAAAGAGAATTTGATCGAGTAGTAATCCACGTAGGAAGCCTGCTGGAATGTCGCTGACAGAAGAATGACTTTGACGAAGAATTGTCATCAAGGTAAGTGGTAGGATTAGGTTGCCACAATTTAACTGCTTTTCAGGTTTTAATTTTTCCCTGAGTGTTACAAAATTTTTTTCTTACTGGTAGTTTTTTTTTTATAGGACTATAGCGAAAGGTAGTACAATTTGCAATACTTGATAACTGAATCGTAATGGGAGTGGGTTGTTTAAACTTTTATCTTAGATCTGTAGAGGTATAGCTATTGTTGGCTTTTTAGAGTATCAGGGCTCTGTCTTACGTCTCCGTTATATGTATTTTTTTTTGGGAGGTTTGAAGTCTAATTGTGTTGTTGTACTTGAGGTAGATCTGGTTGAAGGTGGTTGGTGGATATTGTTAGTTTTGCACTTGGATTTGTAGATTTTATTATAGTCTGGGTTTTGGGGGTTATGATTGTTTGTCTCGGGGTCCCGGTTGGTTTGTCAGTACCCCTGCATGAAGTTAAGCACCCCTACTCGTAATATTTACACTAAATTTAAGGTTTTTATATTGATTTTTTGCTGATGAATTCAAATCAGACACAGTAGCGTTGTAAAAATCGACTTTAGGTCTTTTCCACGTAAAGTATTTAAGGTTTTAAATTAATTTATCGATAACGATTATCGATATCGATAATTTTCATCAAAATTTACTCTCAGCACCCTTCGGGCGCTTCGAGCCATTTTGATGAAAACCGCCCTCGCAAGAGTAGGATCCACGCGAAAAAGTAACTACTGTTCGTTAAATTTAAGTAACCCTTTTCTGAAGTAATTTTGGTCCTAAAAAGGGACCTTTTTGTCGTGACGTTACACAGGATACCGTTCAGCGATTTGATGGAGGAGTCCAGTAAACACGGCTCCAGGTGTGCGCCCAAATACGCCAACCCACAAAAACTGGTCCAGATGACTCACAAGTAAAGAGGAATGCATCACACCCAAGCGACGACAGAACCCCTTTAGCTGCGACCAATAGCCCTCCACTGCATTTGTGCAAACCCCTGTAGCGGGGTTTACAAAATTGCGGCTGTGGTTCACCCATCTATGTTTGTAGGCTGGAGCAACTCCCGGTATCTTATCCAAATCCCAGTAACCCCGCCAACCATCCGTCCAAATTTCGGTCCCGGGTCGTACTAAACGGACGATGAGTTTGTGCAGCGTTTTCTGCTTGCGATCCGGAACGAAGGCAACAACCCCTCGCCTAGCAGTGAGACTGTAGATACCTACAATCCACTGCTGGGGAACGATTCTGCCAACGTTATGCTTGCGCTTCGCGACTACACTCTCGTCAATCTGTACCACCTCACCCGGGCCGCCGAGTTAAACGAGTGCAAGGTTGCTACGGAGTTTCCATTCGAGTCGAAATTTCTGGTGTAACTTATAAACGGCGTGACGTTCCATCCCGAGAACGCCAGCAGTTACACCGGCTCGAGAGTTGTTCACCCAACTCCATAAAACGCGGAACACCAGCATTGGTGGAAGCCTAAGACCCGCAAAAAGGTCTTGTCGCTTAAGGAATACTTTGCCCTGCACTTCGGACACCGGAAGCAGTAGTTGAGGTTGTACGTTTGGTTTCTCACCAATGTGCAAAAGCGTCTGCACGAACGTTTCGTACAGCGCTTATTGGTTGGCAACAACCGAAGACCCTGCAGGAACAAGACACATTGAACAATGCAGCCACGTCGTAAACAGAATTCACGTTTAAATCAGGAATCGGGAACGGATTCGCTGCCATTGCGTTGACTACTGAGTAATTTGTCAAGTGCAACACTAATTAGCATAACTGCACACGTACTGGCAACAGAATACATTGATTCACCAATCACGAGCGATTTACCTTCAAATTTGCAGTGAAAGTAGAGCTTTTTTAAATTCGATTTTTGAAAAAACAGGTGCATTTAAGGCATTGCGTCTCCCTTAATTCTCTTATTTAAAATGTACTCTTTCAGAAAAGTTCGAGGTTTCTTACTTTTTTACTTTTAACAACTATTAGAATATAATATTTACAAAACAATTTCAACCGCAACATACACAACAATTTACAAATATACAATATTTACAAAATGCGTCCAGGTTACAGTTGTTGGTTCCGTGGAAGGTCCGCTGTTCCCACTGCGACGGCAGTATTCCAGCAGGAGTGGAGTGGTGGTGTTACTGGAGGTCTTCCCAATGAATTTTCCTGGAAAAGAGTGCAAAAACCAGGCTCCATGATTAATGTGTGTAGGGGTGTTATACGTAATTTAAAACATGGTGTATTAATCTGTGTTTAATTCTCCTGAAGGGCATATTATGATTTCTGATTGTGTTGATGTGGGCTGTACTTGGGTTCCGCCTGACCGTGTTTTCGAAAAATCCTATGGCGGTGCGATGAATGTGGGTTGATATAAGTGGAATGTCTGCATTTACGTGTAGATCGTGAATTGGTGTGTGTCTGGGGGCCCCGGTGATCAGCCGGAGGCACTTGTTTTGGAGTACTTGGATAGCGTTGACATTTGAGCGAGCCGCTTTGCTCCAGACGGGGGAGGCATATAGGAGGATGGGTCGGATCATTGACTTATAAATTAAGAGACGGAGTTTTGGGTGTAATTTGTTTTTGAAGTTTAGGAGGGGGTATAGGGCATGCATTGCACGAGTAATTTTAATTTTTTTAATTTTTTGGTCGATGTGCGGTCTGAAGGTAAGTCGTTGGTCCAGAAGGACCCCCAGGTATTTGGTTATGGTGGAATTTTCGATTTGGGAATTGTTAACTGTCAGTACGTTCGTGGTAGGGTCTCGTCGATGGGTGAATGTGGTGACGGTCGTCTTGGAGTCATTGACTTTCAGACGCCAGTCATCGCAGTAATCTAAAAATGAGTCCGTGTGATTTTGTAATTCGGTAATTCGTCGATCGTTTCGTCGTCGGCCGAAATTAAGGTGTCGTCTGCGTAAAGTTTTAATTTTGTTTGGTCAGATTTAGGAATGTCATTTATGTAATAGTTAAAGAGGAAGGGGGAGAGGATGGCGCCTTGCGGGACTCCAGCAGGAATGGGTAGTGGATTTGAGAGGGAATTTTTGATTTTAACTCGAAAGGTTCTGTCGCGTAGGAAGCTGGCAATTATTTTTATGATGTGGAGGGGAAAGTTTAATTTCAGTAATTTGTGGAGCAAGCCTTCGTGCCAGACGGTGTCGAAGGCTTTTTCCAAGTCGAAAGTGGCTGTCGTCGTGCTTTTGTTGTGATTGTAATTTATGGTTATGTCGTCAATTAGGGAGACTAGTTGAAGCGTAGTGGAGTGACCGGAGCGGAATCGGAATTCTTCGGGAATCAGGAGGTTGTTTTGTTTTTCGAAATCCAGGATACGGTTGAGGATGATTTTTTTGAGGATTTTGGACATGGTAGGGAGGAGACTGATGGGACGGTAGCTGGAGGGTAAATTTTTGGGTTTGCCGGACTTGTGGATGGGGATGACGATGGCGGTTTTCCAGCTACTAGGGAAGTATTGGTTGATGATACATTGGTTTAGGATGTAGTGGATTTGGACGATGGCTTTTTTAGGAAGTTTTTTTAAAAGGAAAGCGGAGATGGAGTCGTGGCCAGGGGCTCGATTTTTGAATTTTTTGATGATTTTTTTGATTTCGGCCGGGGAAGTGAAAGGAGTGGAGTGACCGGAGCGGAATCCGAATTGTTCGGGAATCAGGAGGTTGTTTTGTTTTTCGAAATCCAGGATACGGTTGAGGATGATTTTTTCACCTTTACCCCATTTATGATTTATTTGTCTTTTTTTGTTTTGCTTTATCAACCCCCAAATATAATCCCCCATCATGCTTCCAGTGTACTGGCCTTAGTAACGTCTTTCAAATTCCATTATGTCCTGATGAAAGTGTTCCCATCGTTCTTCCAAATTTATCTAAGTGATGATGTAACATGTGCATCTTTAGAGACATTCTACATCCGACGATGCAAAAATTCGAAATCATGTCAGTAATCAGCTTGTCATAATTTTCACTATTCCAGGCTTTTTTTTATTTGAGGACCTACAAAGATTCCAGCTTTAATTTTCGCCACTGAAAGCTTTGGAAAAACACTTTTCAAATATTTGAAAGTTTTGGACTCACGGTTAAGAGCTTTTACAAATTTAATATGCAATGGCGGCATTAATATATTTTTAGGATCGACAATTGCTTTCAATTTAATTTTGCATTTTCCTACTTCGTACTTAGTACGTTCAGGCTAATGTTTTTGGCGGTAATAAGGTGCATCATTCCTACTATCCCACAAACAAAGATAACCGCAGAAATGAATTGGCTCTTGAAGTTCTAGGACAAGTCCTATACCTTCTGTCTGAGTGGATTTGACGCGTAAAGCGTCACGTATGTGTTTTAGAAGGTTTCCCTTCGAGTATTAGCGCGAAGCTAAAGTCGTGCTGGCCGAAGCCAGGTGATGATTGCTGCTTGGATTAGTAGCGATCGTAGTCGTGTGTAGTACATCGTGTTGATACTTGTTGGTGAGTATGGTATTATTGTTGTTATTGTTGTTTGGCCGGAGGCAGAGGTTTGGATTTTTATAGTTTGTATTTTCATAGTTTGTGGGGGGGGGGGATCACTGCTTTGCACGCACCGAGTGTTTTTGGTTGAGAGGGGGGCACTGCACTGAGGGAAGAGAACTCGTGGGGGCTCATTTTATTGATTGTTGGTGATTGTTTGTGATGGGGGGTTGAACTATTGGGTGTGGTTTTTTATTAGTGTGATGGTTGTGGTGGGTTGCACGCGTTGAGTGTTTTTTTGTTTGAGAGGGGGCACTTCACTGAGGGAAAGGAACTCGCGAGGCGTAGTTTATAGATTGTTCGTAATTGTTTGTGATGGGGGTTGCACTGTTGGGTGTGGTTTTTCACTAGTGTGGTGGTTGGGGTAGGTTGTTAATGTTTGTTGAAGGGAAGGTCATGGGGGGAGTCAGGTTCACTGATTGTTTTGAAGTTTATGCACTGGGTTTCGCTATTAGAGTTTTGCAATGAAACGCGGGTATACACATTTAGCACTGTCCGTAGGTAAGTTGGTAGGTGGTGGAGTCGGTGATCGTCCTGGGTCGTCGGTGTTTTTTGAAGTGGTCGTTGTCGTATTTGCCCAGTTGGTTGATTAATGGATTGGTGCTGGTGGAGCATTTGTCATAGAATCTGATGGCTTGTTTGTAGAAGTGCGTCGTTATTGTGTCGATTTTTGAATCATCGTGTAGTCTCCTGTTGGTAATGTAGTATGTGGCGTTCCATGCCGCTCTCAGGGTCTTGTTCTGTACTACTTGTAGTTTCTTCAGATGGGTGGGTTTGGCGTAACCCCAGGCGGTTGATGCATAGTTCATCGTAGGGCGAATGATCGTTTTGTATATGCGGAGCTTATTGGGAGGGGACATCTTGCTTCGTCGGTTGAGCAGCATATACAGTTGATTGATGGTGCTCTTCGCTCGGTTAGTGATGTTTTGTATGTGCGTGCTCCATGTTAGGATGCTGTCCAGGGTTACCCCAAGGTATTTGGCAGAGGTTTGCCAGGGGATTCTTTCTCCAAACATCCATAAGTCGGCCTTCGGCTTCTTTTTGCGTTTGGTGAAGAGGACTGCAGTGCTCTTGGTTGGGTTGGTTCCTATACGCCAAGTGGTGAACCATGGTTCCGCTTCGTTGAGTGATTTTTGTAGAATTTAGGTTGCATTGTCTGGATCGAGTGAGGAGGCGTAGAGTCCAGTGTCTTCAGCGAAGAGAGGAACTTGGGCTTGATGGTCGCTGGGCTTGGGGAAGTCGCTGATAAAGATTTTGAAGAGGTCAGCAGCGAGGACTGATCCTTGGGGGACTCCGGCTTCAAGGTTATGGACGGTGGAGCGAGTACCTTCAACTAGGATTGAGAACGCCCGTCCGAGAAGATAGGATCTGATGAGTCGGACGAGCGCTCTGCTGAAGCCGGCCTTGAACATTTTGATTAGTAGACCCGCGTGCCAGACGGTGTGAACGCCTTCGCAATGTCAAGGAAGGCAGCAGCGGTGAAATGGCGTTTGGAGAATCCTAGTGTTATCAGTTCAACCAGTCGCAGGATTTGGTGAGTGGTGCAATGGCCGGCACGGAAGCCAAATTGTTCGTCCTGGATGATTTTGGTTGTTTCAATTTCGGCTCGGAGTCGGTTGAGTATGATTTTTTCCAGAAGCTTGCCCAGGCAAGGAAGGAGGCTGATAGGCCGGTAGCTTTTTGGTTGCCTCGGGTCTTGTCCGTTTTTGTGGATTACTACTACGTCGGCCAGTTTCCAGTGGGAAGGGAAGTGCTGAAGCCTCAGCGAGGCGTTGATGATGGCGAGTATTGCAGCGATGGCTATCCTGGGGAGTTCTTTTATGGCCTTGTTGGAAATTTCGTCGGGGCCTGGTGCTTTTTTGACGTTGAGAGACTTGTTGGCTGTCTTTAATTCTTCGAGCGATGCTGGTTCAATGCGGGAGTCGTCGTCTTCGGCTAGGGTATCTTCAACGAAGTTGTTTACCAGGTCAATGTGTTGGTCGATTTGCTTTGAGCTGGGTTGGCATTGTTGTTCCAGATTTGCCGCGAAGGTTTCGGCTTTTTTGAGGTCGCTTTTGGCGGTGGAACCGTCTGGTTTTACCATGGCTGGAACAAAGATAACAGGAGTATTTAGTGCATCCACCTTGCATTCTAGTTAAAAAACACACCATCTTGTCTTGAAGTCTCCAATAACTTCTCATTTGTATTCCATGTATTTAATTGCAGTTAATAGCATTTTAATACTGTCGTAATTTTCTTTGAGATGTACAGAATGTGCCAATGGAATAGATGGAAATTTGTTCCCATTGTGTAGTCGAACAGCTTTTAGACTTTTTGCTGAACTGTCGATAAAAGGCGCCATTCAGTAGTGTAACAGGGAATACCGATTTCTTTAAATAAACCTTTCACATCATGACAAAAACAGTCCATCTTCCTTATTGAAGAAACAAGAAAATTCTTGATGTCGGGATATTCGAACATCAGAATCACTTAAATTTTATTGTTTTAGCCGCAATGCCAATAACTCCGCTTTACTTTTTGGTAGATTTAAGTCTCGTTAAGTCATTGAGATATTCAGAGTTGATGAAGTGTGGTATTTTTTGTTCAGATTTAATACCGAATTTGGAATGTACGGATACAGATGAACTCTGTGATTGATGGCTACCTTGAGAAAGTAGTTTCTCCAACACAGGCAAGGAGGCCATGCGCAAATTTTTTTTATTTTTTTGTTGACCGGTGAAAGCATTACTGTCGGGTACAGTTGGGTTGTCAAAATTGACTCTCAGCACCCCTACGCTCCTGCCGCACAATTGGGCAAGACAGCTTCAGAACTGCTATTAAATGAAAAAATTAAATGCCATTTACACATTCCTCTATATATAACATTTCAATACACCACTAATTCACGCACCTTACAACAGTATTTAATTTTCGTTTGGTCCTTCCCGAGACTCATCAGCGGTTTTTCTCCTCCGAAGCATTTTTAAAATATTGAATTGTTTTGTTTGAAAACATTTAAGTTAAAGTGTATAAAGACCATTAGTGATGTTATACTTGCATTTAACCACAATCTGTTTTCAAATTTTAAGTTTAATTATCTTGGGATTTTTTTTGTTATGTTCCGAAGGCGTCCGAGTTTCGAATTTTGTTTTGTTTGATTGGTTTTCGTTATTATATTATAACGCCGTTTGAATTTCTTCCTACTTTATCCAATTTTTTTGCTAGAACTTTTTTGCAAAAGAGGCACAAAATTTATTGGAACTTCCAGAGAAGGTCATTACTCATCATCATAGGCATGGGGATAATGATAACAGTGATGGTGACAATGTTGACGATGACTTCTTCTTCTTAAGGTGCCGTCTCCTATCGGAGGTTGGCGAGCATTTGAAATGCTACATGACGATGACATATTTGGAAATTCTGAAGATGAATATGATTTGTTTTAATAAAAATTTGTTCAAAAATATATCTATGAATCTTTTCAATACTACTTACAGTCCTGAAAAGAAATATCCACTTTAAAAATCAATTAATTGTGTTGGAATCTCGTTAGTACATTCATGCGCATCAGCATCTAATGGAAAAGATCCGATTTCCTTAATAAAAACTTGTTCAAGAATCTATCTATAAATTTTTTAGATACTATTAACAGCTCCAAAAAGAGATATCCAAATTAAAAGTCAATTAAAATAGTATTTGATTTAATAGCACTTCTGAACCTGTCTTGTCCCACTGTACGCTGGTTGCTTCGGAACGCTTCGAGCCTTTTTGACTAACGCTTAGAGTAGAGTGGGGCAAAAGTGCGCACTTAGATTTTAATTTGGTATAAAATTTTAATTATAAGAGCTGGAACTCTAAAATAATTCATAAACATTCTCAATCTTACTCCTAGTGAAATTGTCTATCGTTTTCATTTCTAGTGTAAGCACCGCGCTTTTGATATATTTTTTTTATAATATTAAAACTTCAAAATATCGAGTTATTAATAAATTAAAAATTAATTAAAAGATTTATTTAGCTTTCAAACGATTATTTCGTTCGTCATCAGAATAATATACAGATATTATGTAAACAAGTCATGGAAACAGAGAACAAGTATTGTCATTTGAACGGTAACTAGATAAAATCTAGGACCGTGAGTTAGGAAAAACCTAAATTGTGTTCCGGCAAAGAAGGAAAACCTAACTCCAATACGTAAAAAACTTAAAGGAGTAATTGGCTGTAAATGTTGCTTAAGCCATCAATATCAGTTTGCCGGTTCATTGTGTTGTTGGTCTTCTTTATACAAATCATTTCATGTACCAGCCGATCTTTATAATTGGGAACAGACTTGATGATTTTAGTGTTTTCGAAGTCCGCAGTATGTCCATCTACTAAGATATGTTTGGCGATGGCCGTTGATTCTGGCTTATTACATCTGATGGTTGAGATGTGACCACCTATTCTTTTCTTCAACCATTGGTTGGTTTGTCCGATGTACACCAAGTTACAATTTGTACAGTCCACTTTATATATAAGGTCAGATTTTTTCTCAAAAGGGATCGGATCTTTAAGTTTGGTATATAAGAGACCAATGTTGTTAGGAGACTTAAAGGTGGTTTTAATATTGTGTTCTTTAAATTTTTCTCTTCTTGCAATATGCCCATTGTATAATCTGTTAACACGGTCTTTGATTAATTTAACTACAAGTGGATAGGGATAGTTATTGCTTATCAAAGTTCGCTTTGCGATATTCAGAGTATCCTTTCTGAAATCGCCATGCGTTAATTTAAGTGCTCTGTCGATAAGTCCAATTGCTGTCCCAATTTTATGGCTTTTATGGGGGTAGGAATTATAATTCAGATATCTACCCGACCAAGTAGGTTTCTGCGTCCACATGTATTTAATAGTATTTCCTTGATGAATCAATTTGACATCTAAAAAGGTTATGGCATTATTTATTTCTTTCTCTATAGTAAATTGCAATCTTTGATGGAATTTGTTAAAATGTTCGACGATAAAGTCTTCTTGGTCGATAGGGATTGCGGTAATGATGTCGTCCACGTATCGTTTGAAAAACGGAAGTTGGAAAGGGAGGGACGAAATCCGGTCATTTTCCAAGATTTCCATTACCAGATTAGAGATGGTGGCAGAAATAGGACTACCCATTGCAGTACCAAATATTTGTTGGTACTGCAACAAATTTGTTGGTACTCGATATTTTGAAGTTTTAATATTATCTAATATCAACGAGTTAATAATTTATATATTTATATATTTTTTTAAATTGGTAATTTGCCCCCCACCGTGGGGCAAAAGTGCGAATCTGGTGGGGTAAAAGTTCGCAGGATTAGGGTTTAATAATTAAAAATTAAAATGACATGGATTGTTTACAGAATATTGTATTTCTTGAAATGTAATATGAATAACTAATGTAACATCGTAATGTAGACTAAATTAAAAATACATGAAAGTAGTTATAACAAGTACAAAAAATACAAAAGTCAGTCTTGTGATTTCTTGTGTCTCTCTCGTCTTTCGATGTGTTCCGGCGGGCAGACTAGTGAAACGCTTCTTTGCGTCCTCGCTCAGCTTCAATTCAGCCGGAGCGGTGAGGCGGGTGATGTTGTTTGCTTGAGTTCTGCTACGCCCTATAGTGTAACAGACCTATAGTGTTGAGGGCCAGTGTCCCACCGTATTGGCAGCCGTTGTTACGCTCTCATCTATATTCTGCGTTACTTTCTGCACCCCGGTATGGTGGTTCATGTTTCACCAGTTGGCCTTGGTTGCAACTATGATTGTGCTAGCCATGACACGGTTGCCCTCGGTGTATTGGCGTTTTACATTAGTGAAACGCCACGTAGTGTCCTTAATGGTAACTAACTTAAGTAATATTTAGCGTGTACTTATCGTTAAATATGAACAAATTCGAGGTTATATAATTAACTAATACGAACTAAATTGATTTAAAAACACGATTTCTAATGTAAACATCGTAAAATGCAATGTTTAACATAGGTTTAATTTAGCAGATGTACTACTTATGTCGTCCATGTTGTTGAATTACAACGCCATCTATACGTAATGTAAAACGCCAATAACGCTTCAATTGCGGCTTTAGCCTCTTCAGACCTTTCGGCGGCTTTTGTAGTGACCACTCAGTCGCCGTTCCGAACGTCGCTTGTCATGCGACACATCCCTAAATCTATGCACATTATTGCTCCGCAGACGATAACTTTCGTTGCATCACAAGACAATCTCTCTTGGATTCATCTGTTATACGTCCTGTTTGCACGGTTAGATGCATAGGACTTGTCGATCATAATTGGTAACATTTTTTAAGTAGCATTACATATCGGACAACCTTGGCTTGATTTTGTACCTGACAAAGTATTTAGAAGTTTACAGTCAGTTAAGGTCATAAAAACTTTAAATTTTATATTTGTGACTTCATCTTCGGGTAGTGACATTTTCACCTCGGGGAGTTGTGCAATTTGCATATCAATATATTTCTTCTCCTTTAATAATATATGCTCTGCTGACTTTTGATATATTCGAGCTAAATTGATCTACAAAATCGCACAGATTGTGGGGTTTGATTGTTCTACAAAACATTGTATTTTGACTGCACACGGAGAGGTCTGGTTGTCGATGCAAATAGAGATGTATCAGAGTGGGTTCCAGGAGTGCCGAATTTTTGCTTATATGCTGATTGGCCGGAACTTCCATCAAATCCATAGCTAAAATATTTTCAGCATCCATTTCGTTAACCTCCAATAATTCCATGTACTGCATTGTAAGTTCTTCTTGTAATAGCCCAATGCGATTTGTCGTATGTTCTAGAAGACTGCTTAAAGGAACTTCGGCCATAATATCAGTTACACTAATATCTGATGGTCTCCATTTAGTTTTACATTTCCAAACTACTTTGTAGTCCGCATATAGATTAGAATTTTTTGAAAGCGCTCCATGTCGCAAATTCAAATATTGCTTGCTGCTTGCTTAAATTGTTATCCAAAATAAGTTCTAATGTTTCTTCGGCAGTATAATTTGAAATGTTTTCTGAAGACGAAAAAATGGCTTTTCTAATTTTGGAGGGTCATACACTGTGTGGAATAATGTGTCGCCTCCGTGGGTCCGTCGACCACGAAGTCAAGGAGTCGTGTTAATTTGAAGAGGTCTTTACCTGCCCTGTTCTCAACTTTTGAATTCAACGTTGTGTGCTTGGCGTTAAGGCCACCGGCGATGATCTTGGGGCCGGAGCCACGAAGTATCTTCTTGATGTCTTTTTATGGTAGCTGGTTTTGCGGTCGGCTGTACGCCGAGGTGACCTGGAGCTTTCTAGAATAATGCATTAAAATTGTTACCGTAGTCGCTTCCAGGTCCTCCAGCTCGTCGAAGACGACTTCGCTGTGCTGGATGGACCTTTTGACGTAGATGTCCTCCCACCTTTTCCGATGGGGCGGTCTGTCCTGTGGAGTACGTAGTTCGTCAGCTTCGCACTGGTGCTCGGCTTCAGATGTGTCTCGTTGATTAGGATGACGTCTAGGTCGTGCTCCTGAGCAAAATGGAGGAGGACCTGCCTCTTTCTGATGTCGAGCCCATTAGCATTCCAAAACGCCATCCTAAGCTGTGATGGAAATTTCCTGGGCTGTGAGTACATAAAAGAGTTGATTAATCACGTGAAAATGCTTACTTTTCTGGAAGGTTGTTAAATTAACAAGCTTCCCCGAAGAAGTTCTTCTGGATTTGCCTGGTGAAAGCCTCGATTTCACTAAGAGGGGTCTTAGTGTAAGACTTTTAGCACGGCGGCTAGGGTGGTGGCGAAGTCGGCTCCTGCTGCTGCCGGGCTGACGACGGGTGTTTCCACTGCAGGTAGTGGCATCTCTTGGACTTCCATGTGGGATTCTGGAATCAGACATGTTAGTTGGGGTTGGGGGGTGGGTGGATTTTGCGGGATTCGTGGAGGGGTTCGGGATGGGGATTGAGGTGGTGGCAAGTACCTCGCCGGGGCGTTTCTGGGGTTTGCGACTCTGTTGGCATACGATTGTCCAGGGTGAGTTCTGTGGGGCTCGAACCGTCCCTGCGGTCTCTCATCTCTTTGCCTAAAATTAAAATTTCTATAGTTGGGAGCGTTTTGCGAGCTACTTACGAAACGCCGATGTCTTGAGAAGTTGGGACATCTCTGGAAGCCGGGTGATCACCTCCGCAGTTGGCGCACTCGGCGTCTTCACTGTAAGGTTTTCGGCAGTCAGAGGTGAGGTGGTTACCAGGGCACTTGACGCACCTGGGGGCCGACCTGCAGCTCCTCTGGGAGTGGCCGAAGCCCTGACAGCGATGGCACTGACCGATGGCCGCCTTCTTATGGGGGTTTTCTTTGTTGTAGATCTCTTTTTTGTGCTCATTCTTCTCCAATGTGAGCATGTGGAGTGGCATGGGTCGCTTGTCGTGTCTCCCGCAGAACCTGGTGACCTGCGAACAGGTGAACCCTTGCTTTTTCAAGCAAGCGTCCACGTGGGAGTCGTCAATACCGGCAGGGATACCCCTAACGATGACTTTTAGGGGCACTTCGTCTCTTATTTCGTGGGTATAAAAACCTCCTTTCGCCGGATCGAGGGTTTCTTCTATGGCTTATGCATCGCCCGGTGATCTTCTATGGTGGCCGGGTACAATGCCTCCAAGAGGCATTGAAGGGAGACCCATTGCGCTGGCTCGCGCATGACGATGGGTGGGATGCGGCGCTTGGCGGCGGCTTTCTTGGTTTTTACCTCTTCCTGGGTCTGGGGGACCTGTGAAGAAGAGTTAATTTCTGGGAAAGGAGGGGAAGGATGGGGGCGTCGTCGTTGTTGCTTGGCTTAGTCTTCTTGGCAGAGGATTTCCTTTTGCCTTTCCCTTTTCCCTTCGCAGTGACTGGGGCCTGGTGGAGCTCCACCAGATCGCTAGCTTGGCTGAGGTTGGTTCTCTTCCTTGGCTTCGGCTGGCGTCGGGTCGGTCGAGGTGCTCGGGCGATCGGTCGGGATTTTTCCGCTTGGCCTTTGGGATAAGGCCTCGCGTGGTTTCTTCGGTGCCGTTGGGTTTGCTGGTGGGGTGGTCTCTTCGTCAGAGGAGACTTCCTCCAGCTTTCTCTTGGGAGTGGACTCTTAGATGAATTCCATCTCCAAGTCGGTAGGAGATGGTACCGTCGCTGGTGGTGGAGCAACTGGAGATGGAGTTACCACCACCATGGCTTGTTGGATGACAGGTTGAGATGGACCTGCGGGTAGCGAGAGAGGTGGAGATGGACCTCGTTTGACTACCTTGGGCTGAGATAGGTCCTTCTTCGTGGGTGGAGCTAAAGCTACTGGAGCGTTACCTTTGGTCGCTCTGAGTTTGGCAGCCGCTTCCGCTTTTGCTTCAGCAACTGCACGTCTCTGTGAGAAGGTGGGGTCGGAGGGGGGTGGGGGTACCTCTGCTCGAAGGAGTGGCTTAGGGTCATACCGGGGGTAGAGGTCACGGGCGACGATCTCTTGGGGGGGTTTGCGGGCGGTGACCTTGGGATTCTCGGTGGTCTTTGCCTTCCTGTCGGCGATGACCACCAACGTTTCCTCGGCCTTCTTTAGTTCTTTCGCTTCTCTTCTCGCCGCTTCGATGGCTCTTCTCATGACTTTGCGGGTTTTCTTGGACTGGGCAAACCTGAACTCGTCCTTGACGTCAGCGTCATGGTCGTATGTCACTAATCCTGGTTGGACGCCTGCCTGAAACAGTTTAAAAAGTAATCCGTTATGCCACACCTTGTCGAACGCCTTGGCGACGTCGAGAAAAGTTGCAGCTGTGGACTGCTTGTTAAGGGCCTTGGTGATCCGTTCGACGATTCGCATGACCTGCTGGGTTGTGCTATGTCCAGGTCTGAATCCGAACTGTTCCTTGGGGATGACTTCTTTATCTTGAATAGATTTGACTAACCTTGTTAGGATTATCCTCTCCGTGACCTTGGCCAAGGTCGCAAGGAGGCTAATCGGGCAATAATTCTTCGGAATTCGTATCGGTTTTCCTGGCTTGTGGATGAAGATGACGTCTGCCGTTTTCCACTTAGCTGGAAAATGTCTAAATCTTAAAACAGCATTAATAATACCTGTTAATGCCACCAGGGCTTTCTTTGGGAGGTTCTTCAGGGCGGTGTTGGTGAACCCGTCGGGACTCGGAGCTTTTCTTTTTTTCGTCCTCTTTATTGCCAACATCACTTCTTCAAGAGATGTTGGCTCAATCGGATCGTCTTTTGGGGCGGCCAGCTTCTGCTCGACTTCCTGGTCTACCATTGCAATATGGCCATTATCCACGTTAGACATGACCGGACTGCACTGCTCCTTCAGGTTGTCGGCGAAGGCTTCTGCTTTCTCTTGATCTGTAATGGCGAGGTTATTTACATTATTGTTGTTACCTTGAAGCGGTGGTATCTCCGTTCGAGTCCTTTTGAGGGCGCGCACCATCTTCCAGGCTGAGTTGTCTTCGCATGACAAGGAGTCCAATCGTTGGGCCCACGAGTCGCTGCGAAAAGCTTTCAGTCGGTCTCTGAGTTGCGTCTTCGAAAGGTTGGCCCTGCTGCCGTTGGCTGGGTTCCACGTCTTATGTGCGTGCTTGTCTGCCCTTCTTCTTTCCCTGATGAGTCGCTTAAGTTCAGGAGGGAGGTGGTCTCTACTGTCTGGAACTTGAAAAGTGTTTAAGGCTAATTTAATCGATTCACTAACCTTCGTTTCAAACTCCGTTGAATACTGTTCCAGGTCTTCGACGGAGTTGATGACTAGATTATTGCCTAGGTTGCGGTGAAGGTGCTCCTGAAATACAGGCCACGCGACCTTGGTGGCTGTCCTTGGCTCGTCTCTGGCGGTTGGTTCCTCCAAGTGGAACAGAACTGGAAGATGATCCGAGAGCATCGGTTCCGCCGTCTCCAGGTGGTGCTCTATGTGGACGTTCTTCATTATGGCAATGTCTAAGACATCGTCGCTTTGAGGACCGCGGGACGCGTAGTGTGTCACCTCCGTGGGGGCGACGACTTCGAAGTCAAGGTCATGCGACAGTCGAAGGAGGTCCATACCTTTCCTGTTGGCGACTTTCGAATTCCAAACGCAATGTTTGGCATTTAAGTCGCCGGCGATGATTTTGGAACCAGACCGTCTTAAAATCTTCTCGATGTCGTCTGCTGGGAGCGGGTTGAGCGGCGAACTGTATGCAGATGTGATCAGCAATTGTTTAGAATTATGCATTAAAATTCTTACCGTTGTCGCTTCCAGGGTCTCCAAATCGTTGAAAACGACTTCGCTGTGTTGGAGATTCCTTTTCACGTAGATGCAGTTGCCACCACCTCTCCCGAGGGGGCGGTCCGTCCTGTAGAGGATGTAGTTCGTCAGCTTTGCACTGTGGCTCGGCTTCATATGAGTCTCGTTAACTAGGATGACTTCCAGGTCGTGTTCCAGGGCAAAATCGAGGAGGACCTGCCTCTTTCGGATGTTGAGCCCGTTAGCATTCCAGAACGCCATCCTTAGTTGGGTTGGAATCCTCCTGGGCTCTGTAAGCATAAACATATTAAAAGTTCACTTGGATTACCTGGGAAAGACTGCTAAATTAGCACGCTTTTCCGTAACAGTTCTCGTGGAGCTTGGCGGCGAATTCCTTGATGGTGTCCATTGGTGTTCCCGCCTTGAAGAGGACCTCCATGACTGCGGCCAATTTGGCAGCAAAGTCGGCTGGGTAGATGCGGGGTTGTTCTTCTGCAGCAGGCGGAGTGTCGGGTCCGATTTCCTCGAGGGTGACCTCGGGGGATCTCGCCCGTGTCTCTTCTGCTGGGATCATGTCTGTTCGCTGGGTAGTAGGGGGGGGGGGGCGTGAGGAGGAGACGCACGATGCGTAGGATCGGTTGGGTTGCGACTTGTGGGGTGGGAACCTGCCTCTTGTACCTTTTTTCCTGAAATTAAACTGGTTAGTGTCGTTGTTCGCTAACCTAAATCTTCTCGGCAGCGCGAGCAGCCCTGGTAGCTAGCGGGGTGTTGACCACCGCAATTTGAGCAGGTTGACTTCACGTTCCTGGGTCTGGTGCATTCAGATGTCATGTGCTCTTGTCCGCACTTGACGCACCTGGGGGTCGAGTTGTAGCCTCTTTGGGCGTGCCCGAACTGCTGACACCTGTAGCACTGGTTGCTCTTCGCCTTCTTGTGCGGGGACTTGACTACGACGTTGAGTCGTTGAGGGAGGAAGAGGATTTGGCGCGCGTCTCTTCTTGAGGATCTTCTTCTTGGGTGGTGGTCGTTCCTTTTCGGAATCGGAGGGACACGACGTGCTGATGGTCTCCATCGGCCTCTTCTTTATTCCCACCGTAATCCCAAGCGAAGTGCTTGGTGGTGGTGCGTCGTCTTCGGCTTTCTTCGGGGGGCTAGTTTTTTTCTTCTCTGCCGGCGGCTTCTGCTTTCTGTTCTCTTTGTCGGAAGAGGAGGAGCTGGTTAACAGCTTTTTCTTTGGGAAGGGGTCCTGCGTAAACTCCATTTCTTGAGTCTCCGGCATGGTAGGAGACGGTACCATCGAGGTTACTTCTGGAGCAGGCGGTGATGGAGGAGTGTTTGCTGGTTGAAGACCTGGTACAACTCCTGTGATCGTTTCCCCAGGTGGAGAAGGACCTGGGGGCAGCGTTTCAAGTGGAGACGGACTTGGTACCGCTGCTGCGATCTTGACTTCAGGTGGAGATGAACCTGCGGGCAGCACTCTAGATGGAGACGGACCTAGGGTAACGACTGCGATGGCCGCAGGAGTAGGTGCAGGTAGGGAACCTGCAGGTGGGCGCTTCTTGGGGTCGCTCACTAGCGCAGAGCGGTAGGAGATGGGGAGGGCGTTGTGAGTCGCGTGGAGGTTTAGTCGACTGAGGTGGGTCGACTGTCTTCTTATTCTTATTTGGTGGCCTTACCTTGGCTGCTTTTTGAGCGGCAGCTGCTCTAGCTTCGGTGGCTGCAAACCGTTCCCGAGGGGTAAGTCCGTTGGTTTGAGGGTGGACGAGGGTTCTAAGAAGGGGCTGGAGGTAGCTTCTACCATTGCCCTAGCGGGGGTACAGGTCACGCTCAACGAAGGTGTGGTACTTCGGCGGTGGCTTGGTCACTACGGTGGGAGGAGCGGTGCGTTGGGCCTTTCTTCCGGCGATGATTGCCAGTAGAATCTCTTCCGCTTTTTCACGGGCGATCTTGTCTTGAAGTTCTTTCTGGGCCTTCGCAATGGCCTTTCTCATCACCTGGTATTGCTTCTTGGAACGAGTGTTGATGAACTCGTCCCTGTTGTCGTCAGAGATCTCAATGTACGATTGGGCGTCGTCGTCATCATCCATCGGGGTTTGGGGGTCGCTAAATTCGGCTGCAGGGGTGACTGAGAGAGCTTCAGTCACTTGCAGATCCAACATCTGCTGGGCGGCGGCGGCGATTTGCTCGTTGGCCGTCGCAATGACGGCCTTGAGCTCCTCGATGCGGTTGGCAACAAAAACGGGGTCCATGGCTTTTATTTATGGAAAGTTTAAACGTTTCTGTCTCAAGGTGGTGAAAGGAGGGCGGGAATGT
The DNA here is from genome assembly GCA_905340355.1 of Rhagonycha fulva. Classification (NCBI taxonomy): domain Eukaryota; kingdom Metazoa; phylum Arthropoda; class Insecta; order Coleoptera; family Cantharidae; genus Rhagonycha; species Rhagonycha fulva. The sequence continues at coordinate 17,543,811 of HG996554.1, read as the reverse complement.
CTCTGAAACGGGTTTAAACACAAAAACACAACACACAATAATGGGGGATAAAATAATAGTAAAACAACTTGGAGTAATAAAACTCAGTTGGTACTTTATTTTTAATAGCTCGCTTGTGTAATAACACTGGAAAATTGAAATGAAATTCAAACACTTGTGAATATTTGAGTGGAGGGCAATGACACTAAAAAACTTTTAATTTAATGCAAGGGACGGTAACTGCAAAAAATTAGGTCGCTTGGGTGTAAAAATGCGTCCTGCAAAGATCGACTAAGAACGTCGACCAATCTGTGCACACAACTTCGGATACACTAGTAAGTGAGCGCTCGTCGTTAAACAAGCACTTCGAACTTACAGCACCAATTGGCCACTACAACACTGCCACACAACACTTTACACTGCTGAAATAAACTTTTAGAAGATTAGTTTTAGCAAGAAGGCTCGCTGTTTTAAATATAAATTTAGAAAGCAAGTTAATAAATTTATATTTGTCGCTTTGGAACTCTGAATTAAAAATTCGGGAGCGCTTGGAAAGTACGTGGGTTCGCTTTGAAAGATCAAATTGAACTTCGTTTCCGTGTTAATGTAACATAACATTACGTCAGTCGCATTACAGGGCATGGTTGGAAGCAAGCTTCCTAGAGCCCTTTCATCGCAAAAAGACTCGCCATCGAGTAAAGTGTAATGGATTATTTAAGTAGTTTGTTTGCAAAGAAACAACTATCGTCTCACGCTGTCGTGAGTGCTATCAAAGAAATTAATTGAATAGCAGCCGTGTGTTTTGTAGTGGCCGAAGCAACCATAGGTAGCGCAAGTATTCGTAGAATCGTAGTAGAAGGCAAAGGTAGGCCGCAGGCGGAGAAAAAATACGGCGGCGCACGCTCGAAGTCTTTAGCAATGTAGAAAATTTAGTTCCACACCACCTCGTCGGGAGCGATCTCACAATGAGCATTGATATCGGTCTTGTCCAGGGCATTGAGTAAACACCCTGGTAGCGACCATCAACCAGGAATTGAGAGGCACTTCCTGGGTCATTAAAGTCCGGGAGTGAGGCTCGCGGCTTTAGCTCAAAGAATTTAAAATGTGAGTAATTTTAACTTCTGCAAGTGCACTTAAGAATAAAATGTGACGCATTTTGTTCTTAATTTTTGGGATTAACATGTGACGCATGTTAATACCGGTCTGGTGAGGTAATCATCGTCTCTTGAATTCAAAATTCCGGTGTTGGGTGGGATTCGCGTCCCACCCGCTGCCAGAATAAAGTCAATTTGTGAGGCTAAAATGACTTTTCTAGTGTTCAATTTAAAGGCAAAAAGTGAAGCTTAGTGCTTTTAATTTCATGGAACCATCACGTGAATCGTGTTGACTCCGTTTGTTATGAGGAATAACAACGTCGCTTTGAAATAATAATTTGTTAGCATGCAAATTTTCGCGAATTTGCCTACTACCAAATTTTTGCAAAACATGTTAAGCATGTTTTGCATTTACTCCTTGGGTAAGGACCAGAAAGTAACAAGCAGTTTTTGGTCCTTTTTGTCTCTCAGTAATTTAAAGTATTCACAGATTATTAGGCTGTGTATAGTTGTCTCCTGGTGGATTCTGTAAAAAGGAAACGATTAATAAGTTCTACAAAATTACCTCAAGGTTTTAGGATGCGAAGCGGTGTTTTGCACAATGGGAAATCCTCCGGGTTGTACTGGCCTAGAGCACGCACTAGAGGATTTTCCGCATCTGCGGAACGTAGGTACAGCTTTTCCGTCGCTTTCTGGATCACGTCCTTCAGCCAAGGCAGCTTGGTATACTCTATAAAATCCAACTTCCAATACACGTCATGGGCATTGATGACGTCAGATTCGAACATTGTTGCCACAATTTTCATGGAAATTTGAGGTTGTAGGACAGAAATAAAACACCTATAATGTCGCTATAAGTTGATATTTTCATAAATATTTAATATTAACAATATTTATATTGTTGGTGTAACATTTTGCTATAGGTTTCATTCTATTCAATATTGTTAAAATAGTCACTTCGGCAGAAATATCACACTACGATGATAGTGTAAAATGCAGTAAAATTAATGAATTTTAGAAAACATAACATGCAAATTTTTTACAAAATAAAACAAAGTAAGATTAGATGTGATTAAAGAAATTTAGTAATGCAAACAATGATTAAAATGTAATGCATTTAATTACCGTAAACTGTGGCCACTCAACTTTTAGAAAACTTAATCAGTATTTTTAAAGAAATATTTGCAACGTACACGGTAACGGTTCAAAATAAACAAATTCGTAGATCCCTGCTTCCTTAAAACGCATGTATGATTTTAAAAATCGTACTCTTTTTAAAACCACACTTGGCATTTCCATTAAACCTCTTCTATTATAGGATCGTCTTTTTTAAATCAAAAACCTATGTTTTTCAAAACAGTGTAAAGCGATCGACAACATCCTAAAAAAATTCCATCTTGCAACAATTTCTCACTTAAAGATTTTAAAGTTATGTGTTCATCTATAAAAATAACATTAGTATAGAAAATATTTGAATTTTATCGATCGATTACTTACGATTTTCCAACATTCTGTAGATAATATTTCTAATGGTATTTGCTTCAAAATCATTTAAATCAGTTATCGGCTTTGCATTTGATCTCTTCTTACAAACTTAAATTTTCGTTCTTATTAACAGATTGCGAAATTTGACTTACAGTTGATAAATTAATTTTTAAAGAAAAAGCGACTCGCTACGATAATTAATAAATTATTTTTATATTACATCGACAAAATATTAAAAATTATTACCTGATGTACAATGGGATTAAATGACCTTTATTGTCTCGTTCCAATTGAAAATATTTGATTAAAGAAGCCACAAATAGTTTACCTCGTTTGTTAATATTTTGAGTCATTTTTACAACAATAATTAATATTTATAACAGCAGTGTAACTGGTATAGATGCTTTTTCAAGTACAAAAACTTACTTAGGTTTTAGGTTAACCTTTAACTTTGTAAACAACTCGACTATTGACGTGCTATTGACAACAGTGTATATGAAATGTTATAAAAACAAACTTCTAGATATAAAAATCCCTATACAATCAAATTTCGCATTATGAGATAAATTGGAATTTAATTTTTATGTGGTGGTTATGATCGACGTCACCAAATTTGAATCTGTGACGTGTATTGGAAGAACTGTTGTAAATACCATATCCGCGTGAAGTGTAGCGTTCGGAATGTACCATTCCGAGTCTAAAAGTCGACGCAGGCACACATTCTGGATGGTTTGAAGTCGTCTCATCTGTGCATCTGAAACAAACGTCCAAGCGGGACTTGCATAAGTTATGGTGGGCAGGATGATGGTTTTGTACAATCTCAGCTTGAAGCCTTCGGTTAGAGTGCTTTTGCTTCCTATCAGGGGGTATAATGTTGCCATTAAACCCCTCGACTGGTTGCAGACCTTCTTCACCTGCGGTTCCCAATTGAGTCGACGATCTAGGATGACCCCTAAATATTTGACTTTGTTCTCCCAAGGGATAATTTCATCAAACATGTCGAGGTTGGGGATCGGAGCTTTGAGAGGTTGGCCACCGCTCCTTCGAAACATGACGGCAACGCTCTTGTCTGGATTAACCGGAATCCTCCAAGTCGTGTACCATGGTTCGAGAAGATCGAGGTCGTCCTGGGCGAGTTTGGCTGCGGTTTTTTGGCAGATGCATGTGGAGACGGAGCTTACGTCGTCTGCGTAATAGAAACGGAAGGTGGCGGGGGACGACGGCAGAGGTATGTCACTCACGAAGAGATTGAAAAGTCATGGCGACAAGAGCAAACCCTGTGGCACCCCGGCTCTAATCAATCTCTCCGTTGAGCGCAGCCCCTCCATCTTCACCCGGAACTTTCGCTCATTTAGAAACGACGCAATCAGCTTCACTAGTTCTAGTGGAACTCCTGCCCTAAATAATTTAAAAAGAAGGCCATTATGCCAAACCTTGTCGGAAGCTTTCGCCACGTCGAGAAAAACTGCTGCAGTTGACTCCTTCTTGTTGAACGCTTTGGTGATGTGCTCCACCACTCGGAGGATCTGCTGCGTGGTGGAGTGACCGGGTCTGAATCCGAACTGCTCGTTCGGAATGATCTCGCTATCTATTGTTGCTTTTACTAACCTTGTGAGAAAGATTCGTTCTGCTACCTTCACCAGTGTAGGCAGCAGACTAATCGGGCGGTAGTTCTTCGGTATCCCTTTCGGCTTTCCCGGCTTGTGGATGACGACTATGTCGGCCACCTTCCATTTTGCTGGAAAATGTCTGATCCTAAGAACGGCGTTAATGATACCTGTAATCACTACGACTGCTTTCTTGGGGAGCTCCTTCAGGGTGGCATTCGTAATGCCATCCGGTCCCGGAGCTTTTCGTCTCTTGGTTTTCTTGATGGCTTGCGCCACCTCCTCAAAGGTGGTCGGTTCGATCGGTACATTGTCTGGAGTAGAAAGTAGTTCACTAACCTCATCGTCTACCATGGCTACGTGACCGACGTCCATGTCGTCCGTAACCGGGCTACACTGCTCTTCCAGGTTGTCTGCAAAAGCCTCAGCTTTGTCCTGATCTGAGAAAGCAATGTTAGTTGTACCTTGTATGGGCGGCATCGGAGCGTTCCTCATCCCTTTGAGAGCGCGCACCATCCTCCAGGCCGAATTATCCTCGCAGGACAGCGAGTCCAATTTCTTGGACCAGGAGTCGTTGCGAAAAGCATTCAGTCGGTCTTTGAGCTGCGTTTTCAATAGGTTGGCTCGGCTACGATCCGCCGGGTTCCAGGTTCTTCTCGCGAACTTATCTGCTCTCTTTTTCTCTCTGATGAGTTCTTTCAGTTCGGGCGGGAGGCGGTCTCTAGTGTCTGGGATGGGAAAAGTGTTCGAAGCAAACGTTAACGATTCTAATACCTTTCCTTGAAACTCGTTTACGTACCCCTCCAGGTCCGCAACGGTTTCAATTATGGGGATGTTACCCAAGTTGTTCGCCAGGTGCTCTTGGAAGACTGGCCAAGCAGTCCTGGTTGCAGTCCTGGGATCGTCTGGTGGGTGGGTTGCCAAGGTAAAGTAGATCTGGGTGATGGTCGGACAACAGTGGATCGGCCGTCTCCAGGTGGTGCAGAAGGCCAAGGTCTTTCATAATGGCGATGTCTAGGACATCGTCACTCTGAGGTCCCTGGGTGGCGTAATGTGTCGCCTCCGTGGGTCCGTCGACCACGAAGTCCAATCGTCGAGATAACTTGAAAAGATCTTTACCTGCCCTGTTCTCGATTTTTAAGTTCCAAGTTTTGTGTTTTTGCGTTAAGGTCACCGGCGATGATCTTGGGGCCGGAGCCACGAAGTATCTTCTTGATGTCGTCTTCTGGTAGGTGGTTCTGCGGTCGGCTGTACGCAGAGGTGACCTGGAGCTTTCTATAGTTATGCATTAGTATGCTTACCGTCGTCGCTTCCAGATCCTCCAGGTCGTCGAAGACAACTTTGCTGTGCTGGATGCACCTTTTCACGTAGATGCATGTCCCCCCACCTCTTCCGATGGGGCGGTCTGTCCTGTGGAGTTCGTAGTTCGTCAGCTTCGCACTAGTGCTCGGTTTCAGATGCGTCTCGCTAACTAGGATGACGTCTAGGTCGTGCTCCTGGGAAAAATGGAGGAGGACTTGCCTCTTTCTGATATCAAGCCCATTAGCGTTCCAAAACGCCATCCTAAGTTGGGATGGAACTTTTCTGGGCTGTGTAGACATAAAAGAAATAATTAGTCATTGGTTAGCTACTTGGGGAATCTTGTTGTTTAACAAGTGCTCCCAAAGCAATTCTTCTGGAATTGGGTTGTGAAGTCCTGTATCGCACTAAGAGGAATCTTACTGTCGATAAGGATTTTCACAAGCGCGGCCAGAGTCGTTCCAAAGTCGGCTGGTTCCACTGTGGGAACGGTGCTCGTCGTGGAAGCGGCTGGTTCAGTTGAAGTTGCTGAGGACTCTTGGACGTCCATGGCTAGAGTCTCTGTAACTACATCGATTAGTGGGTGTGGAGGGGGATGGGTTTGGGAGGCGGGGTTCTCGGGGAAGGTCGGGCTAAAGATTGCGATGGGGGTGGATACCTCGGGGAGGCCACTCTACTTGCGTAGGAGAGGCCTGGTTGAGTCCTGTGGGGGAAGGAACCTTCCTTCCGGTCGCTCGTATCTGAAATTAGAGTGATTATTGTAGTTTGCAAATCGGTTCACCTGTCTCTTGTGTTTCGGAAAACTGGGGCACTTCTGGTAGTTTGCCGGGTGGGCACCACAGCAGTGGGTGCACTCTTCATACTCGGAGTCGGGTTTACGGCAGTCAGCGGTAAGATGGGCACCAGGGCACTTGACGCACCTGGGGGCTGAGCGGCAGCTTCTCTGGGAGTGGCCAAATCCCTGACATCGATGACATTGCCCGATTGCCGCCTTCTTGTGGGGATTTTCCACCTGAATCTGCATACCCACTACGTGGGTGATGTTGAAGATCGCCTTGTTGTGCTCGTTTTTCTCCAAGGTGATCATATGCAGGGGCATGGGGCGTTTGTCGTCCCGTCCTCTGAGGCGGGTAATCTGTGAACATGCGAACCCCTGCTTTTTCAAGCAGGCGTCCACGTCAGTTTCGGTTATTCCGACGGTTATACCCCTGATGATGACTTTCAGGGGCACTTCATCTCTTATTTCGTGGGTGTAAAACCCACCTTTGGCCGGGTCCAGGGTTTCGTACATGGTGCGGCGCATCGCTCGGTGGTCGTCAATGCTGGCGGGGTATATGGCTATACCCTGCTTGACGTTTGTCGCCTTCATGTACCGGATTTTCTTTGCTTCGAGGAGGAGTTGCAAAGACACTCATTGTGAAGGTTCACGCAACACAATTGGAGGAATGCGCCTCTTAGAAGTTTTCTTGGCTGCTTGGCCTGCTGGTGTTCCGATTGGGGGTGCCTGCAAAGAGTCTAGATTAGCACTGGGAGGAGTTGGGGGTGGGATGAGGATGGCTTCATCGTTGGTCTTCGTCTTCTTTGCAGACTTCTTTCCTTTGCCTTTGCCCTTTGCTGAGGTAGGGGGCTTTTGGAGTAATTCAACTAGGGCATTGGCTTGGATTTCGGCGGCTTTTCTCTTCCGCTGGTTTGCTTCGGCTGGGGTAAGAACCGATGAGGTGCTGGGGATGCCAGTTCCCTCTTCAGTAATCGGCTTCTGGGGTGCAGCCTGGCGGGGTTTTTTGCTAGCTCCTTTTCTTGCTGGTCGCTGGCCTCTTCGTCAGAGGAGTCCACCTCCAGCTTCCTTTTCGGGGTGGGGTCCTGGAGCACTTCCATTTCCGTTTCAAAATTGGAGGATTCGTCGACGGGAGTTGGTGCCCCTGTGGAGGGGGCGAGGTCTTCAGGTGTCAGGATACCTGGGGGAGTACAGTTCTCGACGATTCCAGGTGGAGACGGACCTGGGGCTACCTTGTTGGTCACTGGGCCAGGTGGAGATGGACCTGGGGGGACCACTAGAGCAGATCCAGATGGAGACGGATCTGGGGTAACCTGTGTCTTCTTGCCAGATTGAGATGGATCTGGCTTTGATTTTTTAGCAGACTGAGATGGGTCCGCTGCTTTCTTTGAAGCCTTACCTTTTGTTGCTCTGCGTGTCGCAGCCGCTTCCGCTTTTGCTTCAGCAACTGCTCGTCTCTGTGAGAAAGTAAGATCGGAGGGGGGTGGAGGGGGTACCTCTGCTCGGAGGAGTGGCTTGGGGCCATACCGGGGGTAGAGGTCACGGGCTACGATCTCTTGGGGGGGGTTTGCGGGCGGTGACCTCGGGCTTCTCGGTGGTCTTTGCCTTCCTCTCGGCGATGACCACCAACTTGTCCTCGACCTTCTTCATTTCTTCCGCTTCTCTTCTCGCCGCTTCGATGGCTCTTCTCATGACTTTCCAGGTTTTCCTGGACTGGGCAAACCTGAACTCGTCCTTGACGTCAGCGTCATGGTCGTAGTCTGGGTCATCCTCGCCCGAAGAAAAAACTGCAGAGTTGATGGTAAATGGTTTTTCGTCGGTAGGGGGAAGAGAGTCGATATCCATGTTGGCTTCGGCGGGGTTAGCTTCTTGGAGGGGTTGCTCACCGGCGGGGATGACTTCCACCGTGGAAACAGAAGTTTCCATGATTTCCATCATGGCTCGTTGGGCGGCGGCGATTTGCTCAGTAGCCGTCGCGATGCCGGACTTGAGCTCTACGATGCGAGCGGCGGCTTCGATGGGGTTCATTATGGTTTAGATACGTTTCTTTCAAGGTCGTGAAAGGAGGGGCGGGAAAGTTTCTGAAACGGGCTCAAAAACACAACACACAATAATTGGGACAAGAAACAATAGTAAAACAACTTGGGCAGTAATAAAACTCGGTTGGTACTTTATTTTTAAAATCTCACTGCTGTAGAAATTCGCACTGGGAAGTTGAAATGAATTTCAAACCCTTTTGAATATTTTAGTGGGGGGCAATGACACTAAAATTTATTAAAATTTAATGCAAGGGACGGTAAATGCAAAAAGGACCCCGCTACGGCCTTATGGGTTTTGGGTCCCAGTCAAATTTAACCAAAATGTAGGATATTGTAGTTCATAACATGCTGATGTAAAGTGTCAAGGGGCACAAAGCCAAAAAATGGACAGTTTCCGAGATATAAGGCATTACAGAGTTAGTCCAGTCATTCTACGAAAGACACAATGATAAAGTCAAAATTGATACTACCCGGAAACAAAAAATAGGGTTGTATAGATGAAGAAATTCTAAAGAAGATAGCGTTTTTTGCATCACTCTAGCTAAAGTATTACATAACCTAAAAAATTAAACAAAGTCGAAAAAGCGGTTTCTTGCGATTTAAGAAAAAAAACAAAAACGGAAATTTTTGACGGCATTTTTCGTTTTCCTCAGAAAATAAATAATGAATCTTTACTTTAACTTTCTACTACTTATTTTCTACAACTTTTTCATTTAACTTTTTTTTTGTAAAAAAAAATCGTTTTTTTTAAATTGCAAGCAACCGCTTTTTCAAATTTAGTTAATTTTTTAGGTTATGTAATACACTAGCTAGAGCGATGCAAAAAACGCTATCTTCTTTAGAATTTCTTCATCTACACAGCCCTATTTTTTGTTTCCGAGTAGTATCGATTTTGACTTTATCATTGTGTTTTTCCTAGAATGACTGGACTAACTTTGTAATGCCTTATATCTCGGAAACTGTCCATTTTTTGGCTTTGTGCCCATTGACACTTTTTATCAGCATGTTATGAACTACAATATCTTACATTTTGGTTAAATTTGACTGGGACCCAAAACCCATAAGGCCGTAGCGGGGTCCTTTCATCTATTCTGGTCTGGTGCGAAGCACCAGGGCTGTTGCCCCCTATCTTCGCAGACTTGAAGAGTAAGGTTGCGGGCTTGCCCGCAACGTTACGTCGGATAATTTTTATTGAGGCGTACCTCCGAAAATTAGCGCGAAGCTAGGTCCTGGCTGGCTTCACCCGCAAGGGATCCGCGAGAGAAAGGTTTGGTAGACTAGGATGCAGTGGATGGGTTATGGGAGTTTTAATAGAATACCTTTCCTTCGTGTGTGCTGCTCGTTCGTGTTGGTTTTTCCCTAAAGTGGCCGGTTTTCTTGTGGGCGTGGCTTGAATTTCTTGGGCGTGGTTTTGGTTTGCAGGAGTTCTTGTTTCTTATGCGGGATCGTTAGGGGTCGGCGTCATCGATAATTTCCCTTGGCATCTTGTACTTCGGATGGTTTGCCTTGTCATATTTTCCAAGTTGGTTTATTAGCGGGTTTTCGTGGTCTTCTATTTTGGCGTAAAACTTCTCCGTGTGATTTCTAATAAATTCCTTGACCGTGGTGAGTTTGGAGTCATTGCGGAGGCGGACGTTTGATACTCTTCTTGGCGGATTCCATGCGTAGCGGACGAGCTTGCTTTGAATTGTTTCTAACTTGTTAATATGCGTTTTTGCTGCATGCCCCCAGGCTGGTGCAGCGTACGTGAGTGCCGGCCTGATGATGGTTTTGTAGACGCGAAGTTTGTTGGCCGGCGTCATTTTGCTCTTGGGACCTACGAGCGAATAGAGTTGCGACATCGTTCCCCTTGCCTTGTTAGTGATGTTGGTGATGTGTTGGCCCCAATTTAGCTTTTGGTCCATGGTGACGCCTAAATACTTTGCCGATTTTTGCCATTGGATGAGGGACCCGTTCATCCAAAGGTTGGCTTTTGCTGTTGTCCGCTTCTTACATCGGGCGAAGATAACTGCGACGCTCTTGTTCGTGTTGACTCCGATTCGCCAGTCACCCATCCATTGCTCGATTTGTTCCGCTACGTCTTGGACTCTTTGCGTGGCGATGTCCGGGGAAATTGATGTGGAAGCTACGGCTGTGTCGTCCGCGAAGTAGAAGTTTTCGACCTGCGGGTGGATTGGTTTGGGGATGTCGCTCATGAAGATGTTGTAGAGGGGTGCAGAAAGTGGCGAACCTTGGGGGACCCCTGCGTTCATTGGATGAGGTTCGGATTTGGTCCCATCGGTGGCGATGCAAAAGGTTCTTTCTGCAAGATAAGAATGGATTAGTTTTACGATGGCGAGTTTGATACCGGCTCGAAGCATCTTGTAGAGGAGACCGGGGTGCCATACGGAGTCGAATGCCTTGGAGATGTCTAGAAGAAGGGCGACGGTGCATTCTTTTTTCGAGAACCCCTTTGAAATTTGCTCGACGATGCGAAGGATTTGATGAGTCGTGGAGTGACCTTCGCGAAATCCAAATTGTTCATCGGGGACGACCTTGTTGGAATCCATTTCTTTCTTCAGTCGATTTAGGATGATTTTCTCCGCGATTTTGCCGATGGTGGAAAGAAGGCTAATTGGACGATAGCTCTTCGGTTGGTTTTTCGGCTGTCCTTGCTTGTGGATGACGATGACGTTTGCGTGCTTCCATAATTTCGGGAAGTGACGGAGTCGAAGCGCTGCATTCACGATGGTTGTGATTGCAGTGATCGCTTTTCGTGGTAACTCCTTCAATGCCCTGTGGGTGATGCCGTCTGGACCGGGTGCGCTTTTGATTTTCGCCTGCCTAATGAGACTTCTGACTTCCTTGAACGATGCGGGTTCGATTGTTGATTCGTCCGGGGCGTTCAGGGCTTCCTTCACGAAGTCTTCTACCATCTGGATGTGGTCGGGGTCGTCGTAGGTGGTGTTAGGCGCGCATTGAAGTTGGAGACTGGCAGCTAGAGCGTCGGCTTTGTCCTTGTCCGTTTTTGCTTGGGTCCCGTCCGGTCTTAGGAGAGCTGGCATCGGAGTCCTTTTGGTGCGGAAATTTTTGATGAATTTCCAAGAGCTTGAATCCTCGAACGAAAGGGCTTCAAGCTTGCTGGTCCATTCGGCGTCCTTGTGCTCCTTGACTTCGTTAGTGACCTGGGATTTGAGGCGTTGATACGCGGATTTGTCGTCGGGGTGATGAGTCCTTTGAGCAAGTTTTCGCGCTCGATTCTTGTCCTTGATTAGCTGCTTGAGATGCGGGGGAAGTTGGTCTCGAAGATCTGCGACCGGAACAGCATTTGTGGCGTATTGAATCGAGGCTTGGTTGTTGAGGTGAAGAGCTTCTACGTAGTCGTCCAGTTGGCTTGTGGTATCGATGATTGGAATGTCTCCCATGTTCGCTAGAAGGTGATCGTGGAAGACGGGCCATACAATTTTGGACCTTGTTGTATTTGGACGGTCGTGCGGGATGTTTCCGATGTACATCAGGACTGGGAGGTGGTCTGAGGTGAGCTCACATGCCGTTGTGAGCCGGTGCTGCCAATGAACGTCCTTTAGGAGAGCGATGTCGATGAATGTTGGAGTTCCGGCGTAGGAGTAGTGAGTGGGGTCCGTTGGAGCGTCGATGGCGAAGTCCAATTCGTGGGCGAAATCGAAAAGAGTGCGACCTTGGGCGTTGTTCCTTTGGCAGTTCCAAGTGGTGTGCTTCGCGTTGAAATCTCCAGCAACGATTGAACCATTTGGGCCTGAAAGTAGAGAGGTTAGGTCGTCTTGAATAATGAGTTTACCGGGAGGAAGGTAGGCTGATGAAAGTTGAAGCCATCCATGTCCGCTTGTATGGATGGCAACCGCCGTGGCTTCTATTTGGTGCAGCTGGGGGAGCGCGACTTCGTGGTGTTCGATCGATCTCTTGATGTAGACGGCGGTTCCACCTCCTTTGCCGTCACGATCCGATCGGTACATCGCGTAGTTTGGAAGGTTTGCGCTGTCGCAGGTCCTGAGGTGTGTTTCATTGACCAAGATCACATCGAGGTCGTGGTTAAACGCGAAGTCCAGCAGGAGATGTTTTTTCCCCTTCAGTCCATTCGCGTTCCAGTAGGCCATGGCGAGAGAAGCGGGCTGCGTACGGGAACTAATGGTCGCGGCCGCCGATTAAGGCGTTGGCGAACTGTATTCCACGTACGTGGGAGATCAACTTTTTGGCTTCTGCGGAGTTTCCTAATGAATAAATTTTATTAGATAAAGCGGATAATAATTTATTTATTTCGGGGTCGTTACGGAGGGATTCGGCTCGGGTAGAAGAGGAACGGGAGGGGGTTTCAGTTCGGGTGGAAGAGGATCGGGAGGGGCGGGGTCCTTTATGTCGCTTGGGTTAACAAAGTACGTCCTGAAATGGTCAACTAAGAGCGTTGACCAATTAACTAACCTTATTTCTGCTTTTGTGTGAGGGGCGGAGTCAATGCGTACAACTTCAAACACTAAAATGGATCGGCTGTGGCACTAACTTTCACTTATCACACAAAACTCACTGGGAACTCGAAAACTACTTGGAAAAAACACTTGAAAAAATTAGCCAGTGGGTTAGCAAGTAACTCGCTGGTTTTTTAATATAATAAAATTATATTTATCGCTTGGTAACAACTCTGAATTAAAAATTCGGGAGCGCTTTGAAAACAGGTGTGTTCGCTTCTAAAGAACAAATTGAACTATCGTGTTAATGTAAGCATAGCATAGCATCACTTCGTGAACAAAGTTTTGTGGAGGCGCAGCCTCCATCACCTCTTTCAACATCTAAGAACATCGCAAGGATGGTTTGGTGTGTATGTATAATACTATAAGCGTGGAGCCTTGTCGCACCTCAAAGTGGAGTGTTGACTCGCGCGAAGGCGATAATCAATCTTTGATGGATGAGTAATTACGAGTAAATCGCGAGTTAGACGGCAGATACAACAGTAGACGCATTGGGATTGAACAGTTGAAAAAGGTTTTCTACCATACATGCCCGCGTCCAGATCACTTAAGCATTTATCTAGGTCGGTGCCGAGACATTGAGTAAACGCCTCGGCTGCGACCCTTTGTTAATGTAGCATAGCATCACATTGTGAACAGAGTTTGTTTGCAGGCGAAGCCTCCATTACCTCTTTCAACATCTGAGAACATCGCGTGGATGCTTAGAGTATGAAATACTAGAGCGAGCATTGAGCCTTGTATCGTTTCAAAGTGGAGTGTTGACCCGCGCGAGGCGATAATCAACCTTTGATGAATGAGTAATTACGAGTAAATCGCGAGTTAGACGGCAGATACAACAGTAGACGCATTGGGATTGAACAGTTGAAAAAGGTTTTCTACCATACATGCCCGCGTCCAGATCACTTAAGCCTTTGTTAATATAGCATAGCATCACATTGTGAACAGAGTTTGTTTGGAGGCGAAGCCTCCATTACCTCTTTCAACATCTGAGTACATCGCGTGGATGGTTAGAGTATGAAATACTAGAGCGAGCATTGAGCCTTGTATCGTTTCAAAGTGGAGTGTTGACCCGCGCGAGGCGATAATCAACCTTTGATGAATGAGTAATTACGTGTAATTACGAGTAAATCGCGAGTTAGACGGCAGTTACAACAGTAGACGCATTGGGATTGAACAGTTGAAAAAGGTTTTCTACCATACATGCCCGCGTCCAGATCACTTAAGCATTTATCTAGGTCGGTGCCGAGACATTGAGTAAACGCCTCGGCTGTGACCCTGCAAGTCAAAAACGTGAGGCGTTTTTGGCACATTAAAACTGCGGGTGACGCCCACGAGTTTTAGCTCAAAAGGAAATTGGTGCGTGATTCGTACCAATTTCTCAGCATGTGAGGTATAACATCTTCTCATTGAGGCAAAACCTACAAAAAATAACACGTGTCGCGTCTTATTTTCAGTTGTGAAATTTAATTTGTGAATCAAATTAGTTCCGGTGTGAGGAAGTCAACGTCTCTTTGAATCAAATTAATAAATGAGGGAGTCCCATTTATTAATGACGAATTCAACGGGTGATGCTCGTTGATTTCGCTTGGTTTCGCAAGTGACCGAATAAAAAGTTTCGCGTTCTTTTTATTTAATTACTTGTTTAATTAACATGGAAGTTAATTTCTCTCTGTAAATTAAATAAAATAAATTTAATTTACTGGATCCCTGTAAGTAAGATAAAATTTAATTGTCCGTGACTTTACCCTCTCTCTGCCCTTCGCGGTGAAAATATCGAGTCGATTGCGAAGGCGTTCGGCTACTTAGAGTGGGGGATGCCTTGGTTCGCAACCCACCGCAATAAATCCATTGTTACACTTTGGCAAGTTGCTCCAACTTTGATTTGTTGACATGAATTATCAGTTCATGTTTAACTAGGCAAACCTAGAACAACTTGGTGTGCGAAGGGCCGGCTGATTAACTGGCATTAGTTAATTGGCGGCTTCGTGGATCTGAAAAATTAAATAAATAGAGAAGGTTTATTTATTTTCGCTAACCTGGTTCTAAGATCGTCCTTGGTGTCTTCCGCAACGGATAGTCTTCGACGTTGTACTTTCCCAGTTCACGGATCAATGTGTTTTCTGCGTCCGCACTACGATCGTAAAACTTTTCCGTTGCTTTCTTCACAGCTTCCTTGATGGTTGGAAGTTTCGCGTCCTCGTGAAGGTTCCTGTTCGGGATGTACCAATCCGCGTCGAGGATCCTTCTGAGGCACACGTTCTGAACTCGTTGGAGTTTTAGGTGTTGGGCATTGGAAAGGAAGGCCCACGCCGGGGCGGCGTAGGTTATGGTAGGAAGGATTATGGATTTGTACATTTGTAACTAAAAAAGATTCCAATGTTCTCATTAGGGCCTTCGCCTGGTTGCAAAGCCTCGTTACCTGAGGCCCCCAAGTTAGACGACGATCCAGGGTGACTCCAAGATATTTAACGGAATTTTCCCAAGGGATAATTGCGTTAAACATGTCTAGATCGGGGATCGGGGCGCGCGCGCGGCGACCACCTCTCCGGAACATTATTGCGGCTGATTTCTCAGGATTGATATCAATCCTCCATAAGCCGTAATAATCCTCCATCGAGTCTAGGTCTTCCTGCACGAGCCTGACCGCTTCGATCTGGGAGCAGGAAGTGGCAAGGGTTGCAAAGTCGTCCGCATAATAAAAGCGTTGCACCTTGGGAGAGGCCGGTGCGGGCATGTCGCTCACGTAAAGATTGAATAGCCAGGGTGACAAAAGGGAACCTTGTGGCACTCCGGCTCTTATCGATCTCTCCGTGGAACGAATGCCCTCCAGCTTCACCCGGAACGTGCGATTATTAAGGTACGACGCGATGAGCTTCACTAATCCTGGTTGGACGCCTGCCTAAAACAGTTTAAAAAGTAGTCCATTGTGCCACACTTTGTCGAACGCCTTAGCGACGTCGAGGAAAGTTGCAGCTGTGGACTCCTTCTTGTTAAGCGCCTTGGTGATCCGTTCGACGATTCGCATGACCTGGTGGGTTGTGCTATGTCCAGGTCTGAATCCGAACTGTTCCTTGGGGATGACTTCTTTATCTTGAATAGATTTGACTAACCTTGTTAGGATTATCCTCTCCGTGACCTTGGCCAAGGTCGCAAGGAGGCTAATCGGGCGATAATTCTTCGGAATTCGTCTCGGTTTTCCTGGCTTGTGGATGAAGATGACGTCTGCCGTCTTCCACTTAGCTGGAAAATGTCTAAATCTTAAGATAGCATTAATAATACCTGTTAATGCCACCAGGGCTTTCTTTGGGAGCTCCTTCAGGGCGGTGTTGGTGATCCCGTCGGGACCCGGAGCTTTTTTTCTTTTCGTCCTTTTGATTGCCAACATCACATCTTCAAGAGATGTTGGCTCAATCGGATCGTCATCCGGGGCGGCCAGCTTCTGCTCGACTTCCTGGTCTATCATTGCAATATGGCCATTATCCACATTGGACATGACCGGACTGCACTGCTCCTCCAGGTTGTCGGCGAAGGCTTTTGCTTTCTCTTGATCTGTAAAGGCGAGGTTATTTACGTTATTGTTGTTACCTTGAAGCGGTGGTATCTCCGTTCGAGTCCCTTTGAGGACGCGCACCATCCTCCAGGCTGAGTTATCTTCGCATGACAAGGAGTCCAATCTTTGGGCCCACGAGTCGCTGCGAAAAGCTTTCAGCCGGTCTCTGAGTTGCGTCTTCAAAAGGTTGGCTCTGCTGCGGTCGGCTGGGTTCCAAGTCTTACGTGCGTGCTTGTCCGCCCTTCTTCTTTCCCTGATGAGTTGCTTAAGTTCAGGAGGGAGGTGGTCTCTACTGTCTGGAACTTGGAAAGTGTTAGAAGCAAATTTGATCAATTCACTAACCTTCGTTTCAAACTCCGTTGAATACCGTTCCAGGTCTTCGGCGGAGTTGATGACTGGAATCTTGCCCAGGTTGCGGTGAAGGTGCTCCTGAAAGACAGGCCACGCGACCTTGGTGGCAGTCCTGGGCTTGTCTCTGGCGGTTGATTCCCCCAAGTGAAACAGAACTGGAAGATGATCCGAGAGCATCGGTTCCGCCGTCTCCAGGTGGTGCACTAGGTCGACGTTCTTCATTATGGCAATGTCTAAGACATCGTCACTTTGAGGACCGCGGGACGCGTAGTGTGTCACCTCCGTGGGGGCGACGACCTCGAAGTCAAGGTCATGCGACAGTCGAAGGAGGTCCATACCTTTCCTGTTGGCGACTTTTGAATTCCAAACGCAATGTTTGGCATTTAAGTCGCCGGCGATGATTTTGGAACCCGACCCTCTTAAAATCTTCTCGATGTCGTCTGCTGGGAGCGGGTTGAGTGGCGAACTGTATGCAGATGTGATCTGCAACTGCTTAGAATTATGCATTAAAATTCTTACCGTTGTCGCTTCCAGGGTCTCCAAATCGTTGAAAACGACTTCGCTGTGTTGGAGATTCCTTTTCACGTAGATGCAGGTGCCACCACCTCTCCCGACGGGGCGGTTCGTCCTGTAGAGGATGTAGTTCGTCAGCTTTGCACTGTGGCTCGGCTTCAGATGAGTCTCGTTAACCAGGATGACGTCCAGGTCGTGCTCCAGGGCAAAATCAAGGAGGACCTGCCTCTTTCGGATGTTGAGCCCGTTAGCATTCCAGAACGCCATCCTTAGTTGGGTTGGAATCCTCCTGGGCTCTGCAAACATCAAGATATTAAAGGTTCACTTGGTTTACCTTGGAAAGACTGTGCTAATTTAGCACGCCTTTCCGTAACAGTTCTCGTGGAGCTTTGAGGCGAACTCCTTGATGGTGTCCATCGGTGTTCCCGCCTTGAAGAGGACCTCCATGACTGCAGCTAATTTGGCAGCGAAGTCGGTTGGGTCGATGCGGGGTTGCTCTTCTGCAGCAGGCGGAGTGTCGGGTCCGATTTCCTCGAGGGTGACCTCGGGGGATCTCGCCCGTATCTCTTCTGCTGGGATCAGGTCTGTCCGCTGGGTAGTAGGAGGGGAGCGCGAGGAGGAGACGCACGATGCGTAGGATTTGTTGGGTTGCGACCTGTGGGGTGGGAACTTGCCTCTTGGACCTTTTCTGTAATTAAATTGGTTAGTGTCGTTGTTTAACCTATATCTTCTTGGGCAGCGCGAGCAGCCCTGGTAGCTAGCGGGGTGTTGACCACCGCAGTTGGCGCAGGTTGCCTTCACGTTCCTGGGTCTGGTGCATTCCGATGTCATGTGCTCTTGTCCGCACTTGACGCACCTGGGGGTCGAGTTGCAGCCCCTTTGGGCGTGCCCGAACTGCTGGCACCTGAAGCACTGGTTGCTTTTTGCCTTCTTGTGCGGGGACCCGACTACGACGTTGAGTCCCGCCACTTGCTTCAGGTTAAAGATCTCCCTGTTACGGTCGTCCTTGGGAAGGGTAACCATAATCAGGGGCATCGGCTTCTTGGAGCGGCGGTTTTTCATGCGGGCGACCTGCGAACATACGAAGCCCTGATTAGTTAAGTCGTTGCTTACGTAATCGATTCCGATGTCCGGGTGCACCCCCTGATGACCGCCTTTAGCGGTACCTCGTCCCTAATCTCGTGGGTGTAGAACCCACCCTTGCTAGGGTCGAGGGTCTCTGTCATGACCTTCCTCATGGCGCGGTGATCTTCGATGGTCGCTGGGTAAATGGCTACACCTAGCTTGACGTTCCAAGCTTTGGTGTAGCTTATCTTCTTCAAGGTCAGGATCGCCTGAAGGGCTGGCCACTGACCGGGTTCCCGAAGAGTGATGGGTGGGATGCGACGTGTCTTGGTGGTGAGAGTCTCCATCTCGACGGGGGTTTCTTTGGCGGCGGGTACCTGAGAGGTTGGAGGGTTAGTTGGAAGGGAAGGGGGAGGAGGAGGGTTAGGTGCGCGTCTCTTCTTGAGGATCTTCTTCTTTGGTGGTGGACGTTCCTCTTCGGAATCGGAGGGACACGAAGTGCTGATGATCTCCATCGGCCTCTTCTTTATTCCCACCGTAGTCCCAGTGTCCCAGTCGAAGTGCTTGGTGTTGGTGCGACGTCTTCGGTTTTCTTTGGTGGGGAGGTTTTTCGGCTTTTCTTCTCTGCCGGCGGCTTCTGCTTCCTATTCTTTTCGTCGGAAGAGGAGGAGCAAGAGGACAGCTTTCTCTTAGGAGTGGGGTTTTGCAAAAACTCCATTTCTTGAGTCTCCGGCATGGTAGGAGACGGTACCATGAGGAGCTCTTGAACAGATGGTGGAGGAGGGGTGTTCTCAAGTTGAGAGGGACCTGGTGCACCATCTTGGATTATTTCCCCAGGTGGAGATGGACCTGGAAGCAGTGTGTCAGGTGGAGACGGACCTGGTGGCACTGCTTTGATCGTTGCCCCAGGTGGAGATGGACCTGGAGGTAGTGCGCCAGGTGGAGATGGACCTGGATCGGCATCTACGATGGTCGGTGTGGTGGTTTGGGCAGGTGGAGACGAACCTGTATCGTCGCGTTGACGTTTTGGGGGCTGAGATGGGCCCCCTGGCTTATTGGTTTGTGGCCTTACCTTCCCTGCTCTTTTAGCAGCTGCTTCAGCTTGGGTTTCGGCAAATGCCCGCCGTTGTCTGGGGTTGAGTACTCCGGCGCGGGGAGGGTTAACTACGGTGCGCAGGAGTGGCTGGGGGTTACCTTTTCCTGGGCCGTAGTGGGGGTAGAGGTCACGCTCGACGATAATTCTCTGGGAGGCTTGGGGGGTTTTGGTGCCTGGATAGTGGGGGGAGCGGTGCGTAGTTCTCTTCTCGTCTTCATGATGGCGAGCCTAATCTCTTCCGCTTTGTCGGCTACTACTTTTGCTTCCGCTTCTTTTCTGGCTCTCTGAGCCGCTTTCTTCATCACTTTGATGGACTGCTTCGAGCGGGCCCAAACGTACTCATCCTTGGTGTCATCGACATCTTCGATGACCACTACGTCGTCGTTGTAAGCAACTACGTTGGTCGGAAGTGGGGTGACTGCAGGGGTTTGTACGATTGCGGCAGGGACGACTTCCTTCATGGAGGTTGAAACCTTCATGAGTTCCATCATGGACCTGGTGGCGGACTCGATCTGTTCATTTGCCGTGGCGATCACGGACTTGAACTCTTCAATCCTGGCGTCGATTTCTGCGGGGTTCATCGTGGTTATTATGAGGTTTAACGTTTCTTTCAAGGTCATGTGGGATGGGCGGAAATGTCTCTGAAACGGGCTTAACGCAAAAAACACAGCACACAATAATGGGGGACAAAATAATAGCAAAACAACTTGGAGTAATAAAACACAGTTGGTACTTTATTTTTATATCTCACTTGTGTAACACTGGATTGAAATGGAATTCAAACACTTGTGAATATTCGAGTGGAGGGCAATGACACTGAAAAACTTTTAATTTAATGCAAGGGACGGTAAGAAAAAAATTATGTCGGTTGGGTGTGAAAAATGCGTCCTGCAAAGATCGACTAAGAACGTCGACCAATGAGACTAACCTTTTCTGTTGATTGGTGAGGTGGGCGGAGCCTGTGCACACAACGTCGGATACACTGGTAAGTGAGCGCTCGTCGTTAAACAAGCACTTCGAACTTACAGCACTAGTTGGCCACTACAACACTGCCACACAACACTTAAACTGCTGAAAATAATTTTTAACGATTAGTTTTAGCAAGAAGTCTCGCTGTTTTAAATATAAATTTAGAAAGCAAGTTAATAAATTTATATTTGTCGCTTGGTAATAACTCGGAATTAAAAAATTCAGGAGCGCTTTACAGACAGGTGTGTTCGCTTTGACCCTTGTTAATGTAATGTAACGACAGTTAATGTAGGTAATTTTGCACGTACCGTCAACACAATGTAAAACGTTTTATGTTAATGTTTTCTATAAGATTCCTTGCATGTACCATGTAGCATCACATAGCAAAAGAGCTATTACGGGCTACGCCCGTTTATTTTCGAAAATCGGGTAATTTGACCAATAGCAATGCGAATTTTGGGGATTTCAAACCCGAAAGGCGTTGAGCCGGATCTTGATGTTGTAAGCGTATTGGGGAGGGTACCAAAAGGTCCCCCCGATTACTCTACCTAGAAGCATTAGCGAGCTCACCGACGACACCGAAGCACACGTGCAACAAAACAAAAAATTTACAGCAATTTTACAACGTTTCCACAAATAAAAATTACAAAAAACTATAAAGTTTCGTCCTATCCCTAATCACGATAATCTTGAAATTATTTGAGCCTTGACATGGGAACCAGTCAATCATGCTTGTGAGAAGTCGTACCATTTGACCAATCGATCGAAGATTCCTTCAAGTTTTCTTTCATAAATATCATACTTTCAAGCGCTGGCTAATGCACGTGATCCGTAGATTGGCTTATAATGGATCTAAGATGGTTTTGGGCCGTTTGTGCTTCTTGAAGTTATTGTTGTACTTCCCTAGTTGATTTATTAGCGGGTTTGTGCTGGAATGTAATTCTTCATAGAAACTAATTAATGGTGTAACCCCTTACGCGTGGGGTTGGAGGTCCTTATTCCTCCTCTATTACCCGCTATTTTCTTTTCTTTTATGAAGACGTACTACTGTTACATAACTAATCCAGTAGACATTAATACGCCAAAATATAATTAATATATTATTGAGTAAACATAACTTCTTTTAATACTATTTTATTACCAAGACTAACGATTAATTTAATATATTATTTATTAAAAATGACCCCCTCTAACTCTTATACATCGCCTTAAACGTCGAGGCCAATCAACAACTGCGGCACGCACGACTTCAATGGTGATTGAAGCTGCTGCTTTCACCAAATTTCGCTTGAGATGCTCGATATTTTTATGTACTTTACCAGAATCCATGCCTTCAACCATAGTTTATAATCAGCAGAATCTTGCTGGAAGGTCCATTCTTGGTGATTTTTAAAAAGTGTTCTGTTGATAGGTTTAACAACTTCATTTAACATTTGTTGGTATACACTCCCTTTTCACAAAAATGTAGGTGTGTTACACCATTGTAACACCATCGGAAGGCACATTAAGCCGGTGGTCTTCCTGGGTTAATGAATTGCCATCATTAACATAAAAACCAGGGTTACAGGCTCGTCTGGAGACAAGTCTAGCACACTACCTCTCAGACGTTAAGCAATTTATATGCTCAAGTATGCCAAAGAAACAACGCAGTGGCTGTTTAAGACAAACAGGGTTGACCCTAGCCAAAAGTAGAAGAAGAAGGCCGGGGAAGTGAAATTGGATTCGGGAGTTGAGGCTTCGGTGTTTTGAATGTGGGTGATGGATTCCGTACTAGCTCATCTATGTCTGGTTTAATGTTTGTTGTGTAAGTTCATGATGTTCTAAGTATTGCTGAGCTATAGCGTTAGCTTTGTCTTGGTAGAAAATGGCTTGTCCTTGAGGAGCTTGGATGGAAGGGAAGTCTTTGTTGGATTGGTCTTGGTTTAAAGTTTTGGCAATTTTCCATAATTTGGTCATGTTTTGTGGCGTGACGTCCTTTAACGTCTTTTCCCAGTTTTTGTTTCTAATGTTCGTGATGTCCTTGTTAATGTCTCGGGTTAGATTGTTTATTTTTATTTTTAAGTTTGGGTAACGTTGTCTTTGGTATATTTTTTCTTAATTTGTTTTTAATTTTTGTCATGATTTCGGGAGTTAATTTTGTGTCATACTTGGGAGTGGGTCGGGTTGTTGTGTTGCGGTTAACGGTTTTTTTATTGAATTTAATTAGGTACGTGATAGCTGCGTCGATGTCGTCATTAGTTTTTAAATTGCCGGTGATTTCAAATTCGGTAATTTCCGTCTCAATTTTTGTCCAGTTGATGTTTGTTAACGGTCTAGGAGGGGTAATGGAAGAGATAGGGAATTAATTTGAAAATGGACAGGAAGATGGTCCGAGCTGAGCTGTTGCAAACTTGGAAGTGGAAGGGGAGTGTCAGTTGATGTATGGGAAGTGGGTAGGCCTGTCAGGAAATTGGAGTAGGAGTGGGGAATTGTGATTGTCAATGTATACAGTGAGCGTGGTACCGTTTTCGTTACTAGGCCCTGCGTTCCATGTCGGATGTCTGGAATTGAAATCACCCGCAATTAAAGTTTTGTTAGTATTCTTAAGAATATTGTCAATTTCGTTGTGTCTGTCCGGTGGGTTTAAATAGTAGTTGGTTAAAGTTAGGTCATTCATTTGTATTGTCTGCTTTTCCGCAGTGTTGGTCTGCGTTGGGTTAAGCGAATACCTGAAAAGTCTGGCGTAAATCAAACACGGATAGACTAGAGAGCGGGAAACCGCGGTTCTGATCCTGGTTGCGTCAGATTTGTGCTGTGATCTAACAAGTCTAAACTTTATCTGCGGACTACTTGATAACCCGTCTGCCCAGCGTGGTGAGTTATGGGCAAACCCCCCTCTCCCCCCACTTGGGGGGCGTCTAAAAGGGGAGGCCTAACGTTCAGGAGTGGACCTATAACGGCTGATGAAGAAGAAGAAGATGAAGGGTTAAGCGAGCTTTTCACGTAGGTGAGAAGCCCACCCGCCGCAGTCCTTGGTTGGTTGTAAATCGTATAGTCTTGAATTTTGATGGGTTTTCGTTTGTTAAGTTTTGTCTGTTGTACGAATATAATGTCAGGTTTCATGTCTTGAATTAAGGTCGCTAGCTCGTGCATCTTGTAATAAGGTCCACCGCTATTCCTTGAAATTAAGGACAACTTTGACTGTCTAAACATTATATTTGGTACTAGCTTTAAATACAACATTTAGTTTAGTGACTGAGTCGGTGACTCCTGTGAGGCGAGTTTTGAGTTCTCTCTCTATTTGTAACATGATAGGTATTTTCAAAAGCTGGTCAAGCTCTTTAATTTCCTGGAATAGCGTGGTTTAATCATCTGAATTGGATGTGGGAGTAATAGGGTTCAGATTTACTTCCACTCTAGGAGAGGAAAACTGAGGGTTTTGGGGTCTGTAGGGTAAAGCTGGGAAGGCGTACACGAAATTTACTTCCGATTTTTATCTAAAGGTACGATTTTCAAACCCTTAGTCTCTAATGCGGCTAATGAAATTTGACATGGTTGTTGGTAATGATATTTTAAACATGTGTACCAAAATTTATGAGGGGATCTTAAAAGATGCGGCTGGTACACGAAATTTACTTCCGATTTTTATCTAAAGGTACGATTTTCACACCCTTAGCCTCTAATTCGGCTAATGAAATTTGACATGGTTATTGGTAATGATATTTTAAACATGTGTATCAAAATTTATGAGGGGATATTAAAAGATGCGGCTGGTACACGAAATTTACGTCCGATTTTTATCTAAATGTAGGATTTTCAAACCCTTAGCCTCTAATGCGGCTAATGAAATTTGTCATGGTTGTTGGTAATGATATTTTAAACATGAGTACCAAAATTTATGAGGGGATCTTAAAAGATGCGGCTGGTACACAAAATTTACTTCCGATTTTTATATAAATGTTGGATTTTCAAACCCTTAGCCTCTAATGCGGCTAATGAAATTTGACATGGTTGTTGGTAAGGATATTTTAAACATGAGTACCAAAATTTATGAGGGGATCATAAAAGATGCGGCTGGTACACAAAATTTACTTCCGGTTTTTATCTAAAGGTACGATTTTCAAACCCTTAGCTTCTAATGCGGCTAATGAAATTTGACATGGTTATTGGTAATGATATTTTAAACATGTGTACCAAAATTTATGAGGGGATCTTAAAAGATGCGGCTGGTACACGAAATTTACATCCGATTTTTATCTAAATGTTGTGTTTTCAAACCATTAGCCTCTAATGCGGCTAATGAAATTTGACATGGTTATTGGTAATGATATTTTAAACATGTGTATTAAAATTTATGAGGGGATCTTAAAAGATGCGGCTGGTACACAAAATTTACTTTCGATTTTTATATAAATGTTGGATTTTCAAACCCTTAGCCTCTAATGCGGCTAATGAAATTTGACATGGTTGTTGGTAAGGATATTTTAAACATGAGTACCAAAATTTATGAGGGGATCATAAAAGATGCGGCTGGTACACAAAATTTACTTCCGGTTTTTATCTAAAGGTACGATTTTCAAACCCTTAGCCTCTAATGCGGCTAATGAAATTTGACATGGTTATTGGTAATGATATTTTAAACATGTGTATCAAAATTTATGAGGGGATCTTAAAAGATGCGGCTGGTACACGAAATTTACGTCCGATTTTTATATAAATGTTAGATTTTCAAACCCTTAGCCTCTAATGCGGCTAATGAAATTTGACATGGTTGTTGGTAATGATATTTTAAACATGAGTACCAAAATTTATGAGGGGATCTTAAAAGATGCGGCTGGTACACAAAATTTACTTCCGATTTTTATATAAATGTTGGATTTTCAAACCCTTAGCCTCTAATGCGGCTAATGAAATTTGACATGGTTGTTGTTAATGATATTTTAAACATGAGTACCAAAATTTATGAGGGGATCTTAAAAGATGCGGCTGGTACACAAAATTTACTTCCGGTTTTTATCTAAAGGTACGATTTTCAAACCCTTAGCCTCTAATGCGGCTAATGAAATTTGACATGGTTATTTGTAATGATATTTTAAACATGTGTATTAAAATTTATGAGGGGATCTTAAAAGATGCGGCTGGTACACGAAATTTACATCCGATTTTTATCTAAATGTTGGGTTTTTAAACCATTAGCCTCTAATGCGGCTAATGAAATTTGACATGGTTATTGATAATGATATTTTGAACATGTGTACCAAAATTTATGAGGATATCTCAAAAGATGCCGTTGGTACATAAAATTTACTTTTGTTATCTAAGGGAAGGTTTTTCAGACACTTAGTTTGGAGTTTGAGTTCGTGTACAACTTCAGCCACGTCTTCGGTAGCATTAGCCGACACACGACTAACATGTAACCAACATTTACTTTCAACGCCACTAAAATTTGTATCTTCCGATCCAGAACCAACAACACAAGTCAACGATTTGTGATTACCATCTGTGGAATTGCACACATTAACATTTTTATTGATATTACTATTGTTACCAATAACTGGATTCCGCTTTCTCCTTTTGTTGTGCTCTTCTATAAAATCATTGTCACCTTTCTCGATCACAACATCAGATTCCGAATTGCTAATATCTCCCTCCAACGAGACAACCATGGATTCATTAGAGCTACTATTCCCAACAGTGCCAGGTGGTAGTTGGCTTGATTCATTTGACAAACGTCGAGCCACACTTAGTTTCGATTTTGATTTAGAGGTCACATCCACGTGTTGGGTGGGTTGCATATTTTTCACTTTTAATAAATGAATTATAGTGTTCTTGTCGTTAATCGTCGCATTTAGGATATTAATTTGCTGTTTCAGACATTTAATTAATTCATCCGTACAATTTAACAGAGAACTATCGGGTTTAGGTACTCTCAATTTCAACAGGCAGCTTACCAGACACGATTGTATCGATCAGTTCTTTCTTTTTTAACTTATCTAAATCACTAATTAGCTTTTTGCGATCTTCTTCATTGGCCATATTATAATCTAGTTATTTTAAAATAATTTATTAAATGTAGAATTATTTAAAATAATCACTAATTACACAAACATAACCTCAACACGTCTGCACCCTTGAAGTTCAGTTCTATTACCGGCAATTTTAGCAAATTGATTAACAACAGATATATCAAATTCATGTAAATAAGCATCGTCATTGAAGTTGGCATCATTTGCTGCGCCTTTAGCTGCGCCCAGTAGCCTCCCACCGCATTTGTGCATACCCCTGTAACGGGGTCTACAAAATTGCGTCTGTGGTTCACCGTATGATGGGTTTAGGGTGGTACAACGTGCGCTATCCTATCCAACTCCGAATAACCTCGTCAACAATCCGTCCAAATTACGGAGCCGGGTCGTACACAACCGACTATGAGTTTATGTAACGTTTTCTGCTTTCTATTCGGAATCTGGAGTTTCCAATTGTCTTGCTATGTCCATCATTTTTTCAATATAATCATTCATCGATGTACAATTCTCCAATTTAGTTTTAAAAAGTTTTTGATATAATGAAATCAGATGCAGTGTTCCCGTTTGCTCGTATATGCTTTTCAATTTGTTCCAAGCTTTCACTGCGGTCTTGGCATTTCTTATTTCACCAGCAACATTTGGTTTAATCGACAAATTTATTTTTGCTAAAACTCGTTGATCTTGTGCAATATCTAATTTTGTACTTTCAGTTGTTTCAATAAATTTCCACATATCAGCATCTATTAAGAAATTCTTCATTGAATGCTTCCATTCACAATAATTTGTGCCATCAAGATGTTTTGATTTAGCAAGTCCTCCCATTGTCACAATTGTCCGAAGTGGAAATTAGTCCGGTGTCGTCCGCAAATAGGGCCACCTCGGTGTTCTGGTGTTTAGGTATGTCATTAATGTAATATGTAAATAGCGTGGGGGCTAAAACGGAAATATTGCATTGTTGATTTAAACTTGATAAGTACGGTTTTGGAGATAATTTTGAATGATTTTGATCAGATGTCGGGGGACGTTTAAATCGATGAGTTTATAAATGAGGCCGTCATGCCAGATTTTATCGAAAACTTTTTCGATATCTAGCCTGACGAGCGACAAAATTGTGTGTCCAGTGTTGAAATTTTTGGTAATGATGTTGATTAGCCGAGCTAGCTGCAAAACCGTACTGTGGTTTGCTCTGAAACCAAATTGCTCAGGTATAATATTGTTTTGGTCAAAATTAAATTGCTGAAGACGATTTAAAATTACTTTTTCAGTAATTTTGAAAGGGTGGGTAGAAGGCTGATGGGGCGGTAACTATTAGTTAATTTTTTTGGCTTTCCTGGCTTGGGGATGGAAGTGACAATTGCATGTTTCCAGGAAAGCGGAAAGTATTGATTCTTTAAACATTGATTCATGATGTAATAAATTTGTAAGATTGATTTTTTAGGTAGGTGTTTTAATAATAGGGGGGAAAGATTGTCATGTCCTAGGGCTTTGTTTTTGAATGTTTTTATTAATTTTTTTATTTCTTGAGGAGAAAGCAGGTCTTCGGGGGGTATTGTGTGATTTTCTTGGTCAAACGCACTGATGGTTTGTTTGACCATGTTGGTAGTTTGTGAGTCCGAGAGACCCAGTGTGATGGAGTGGTTTTCTAGATAGGTGGCCGCTATTGCGTTCGCCTTGTCTTTGCTGGTAATTATAATCCCCTGGGGCTAGGCCCGTACCCAGGATTTAATTTCGGGGCACTTAGTAAAAAGTAAAATTTTTAATGGTTTTTCTTTCGAGAATTTTTATTATAAACAAATTTTCATTTACTTTGAAAAAAAAAATTTTTTTTGAACATTTCGGGGGGGGAGGCACGTGCCCCCAACTGCCCCCCCTGGGTACGGGCCTGCCTGGGGCATATGTAAGGTAAGTATGATTCGTTCTTCAGCGTTGTTTTTAAATCTTTTTGCTATACGCCAAAGCTTCTGGGTGTTTTGTGGTGTGATGTTAGCAAGTGCTTTGTTCCAGTATGGTTTTTCATGTTTCTAATGTCATTGTTTATGTCATTGGTAAGTCGGTTGATTTGTTGTTTGATCAGTTGAAAGTTGTGTCGTTGATATATTTATAAGGTTGTTAAAATTTCAATGATGATAACAACCAGTTTGGTTTCTCTACGAAACAAAAGTTATTTATTTATCAAACACTATTTACATTAATTACATTAACATACCTACAAAACAAAAGAAACAACAATTACGTTTATTATCATCACTTAATCAACAATTAAAACACCAATAAACTAAACACTTAAAATCCATTTCTTCACCTGTTTATTGTTCTATCTGGTGGCTTATCCAGAGGCGCGCGTAACCTCAAGCGCGGTAAATTCAAATAAAGAAGGCACTTTACATATTTTTCTCAGTTTGTTTTTGTTTCTTATTTTGGTTAAAATTTCGGGTGTGAGTTCAAGTTTAATTTTGACTGGTGTGTTTTTTGTGATGGCATTGAATGCGTGCATGACTTGATCGGTGAAGCTTTTTACGGCCTCGTCGATGTCGTCGTTTGTTTGGATTTGAGTGTTTAGTGGTGTGTTGTTTGCGTCGATCGCGAATTGTTTCCAATCCGTGTTTCGAGCGGGTCTAGTTGGGTAATTAGGGAGTTGCAGGTTCCCTAATTCAATTAGCAAAGGCATGTGGTCTGAATTTAATTTGCTGAGGGTTGTGATGTTGTTGACTGTATTGTTTTTTGATAACAATAAGTCAATTGTGGAGGGTGATTGTGTATTGTTGTAGCTGAAATGAGTGTGCTCGTCTGGGTATGAAAGTAAGTAGCTGTTTTCCTCAATAAAATTGTTGAGGTCCGTTGTGGTTGTTAGCTTGATTGTTCCAATTCGCATGCTTGGCGTTGTAGTCGCCAATCATGGTCGTCTTGTCATTGATGTTTAATAAGAGTTTAAGTTCATCCTCGTCAGAGTGAAGCCCAGGCGAGATGTAGTAATTGATAATTGTGGTGTCATTTAATGTAAATGCAAGTGCTTCGGCGTTGGCGGTGGTGACTGATGAGATGGTGGGGTTGAAAGAACTTTTGACGTAGGTGGTGAGGCCACCTTGCGTCCTTTTGGGTTGGTTAAAGTTGAGGTATTGAGGGATTTTGGGGGGTTTTCTTTTGTTTAATTTTGTTTCCTGGATGAGGATTACGTCGGGATTTATTTTGCTCACTAGCGCGTGTAGTTCATTAAAATTGTTGAGTAGGCCATTAGCGTTCCAAGAGATGACTTTGATGTTTGCCTTTGTGCTTTGATTAAGCATCGTACTTTCCCTGCGGCCCGGAGCCGATGATCACGCCTTCAGTTAAAGCTCTAGATGCACTCTTAAAACAACATACCCTACAACTGCACACCCGCAGATGGGTACAAATAACAACATGTCGTCAAGCAAGGGCTGCAATAACCGCACCCTCTTGGAAACATGCTAGATACTATCTGAAACTGTCCAGAGTCAATCTGCGGATAATTGCAGGGATTCTAACTGGACACTACAGACTAAACAAACATCTTCACATGATGGGATATGCAGAAGACCCAATATGTCGTGGATGCAATGAAGAGGAGGAAACAGCCGAACATGTACTCTGTTACTGTCCGGCGTTAACTTCAACGAGAGGATCTGTGTTGGGGGACTTCTGGCCTGACATGGCCAGAATCAGGGACACTCCACCTGCCAGGATCCTAGAGTTCATCCTAAAACTGGATTGGCTCAATGGGGAATGACAGGACTGGGGTGTAACTGAAACCGGAGGTAGTACAATGGGCCCGATTGGTGGCCTAAGTGCGCGCGAGCTTGTCTTGCCCTCCAGAACAAATCCAGAATCCAGAAGCATCGTACTTGGCGGCAATTTCGGCTAGGATTGAAATTTTTGTGAAGGTGTCAGTGACACCTGTCAGTTTAGTTTTAATTTCCCCTTACGATGCTTATCATTTGGGCTAGGTTGAACGTCTCGTTTAGCTCTTTTAGTTCCTGAAAAAGTGTTTTAATGTCGTTGGGATTGGTTGGAGTTGTGGTTGTGGTTTGGGATAAGTTTTTGGTGTAGGTCGGTGAAGCCGTGACAGGAGTAAAATTGGGATTGTTTGCTTAGGTGCAGGTAATCCCGGGAAGTTGACTGGGTTGTTGAGGGTTGGAGCTTTAGGAGCATTTGAGCGGGCAACAGGCCCCGGGGCTAAGCGCTGGGTTTTCTTTACCAAAATATCAATTAATAACACTTGAATTTACTGTATAAACAGAGCAACAATAATTTATATTTACCGATATAAATTATTGTAAACCAAAAAATGACGCTACCACGATTTTAAGTGAATTTCATGTTATGATTAACCCAAATTTATAATCAAAAAGTAACAAATTTAATCCACCGATCGTAAACCCAAAAACAAATCAAATTTACTTACTCTTAAATATGAATTAAACAAATTTTACAAAAGTGCAAAATTATCACCTGTTGATTCAACAACGATCACATAAAAAGTAACCTTTCTCCCGCGTTTCTCGAGTTATGTCCTCAGCGCATGCATTTTATAGCAAAAATGATAGGCAACCTATAACTTACTTATATACAGGGTAATACAAATTATATATATGATTATAATCTTACAATTTTTAATAAGTGTTTAAGTTCATCCTCGTCAGAGTGAAGCCCAGGCGAGATGTAGTAATTGATAATTGTGGTGTCATTTAATGTAAATGCAAGTGCTTCGGAGTTGGCGGTGGTGACTGATGAGATGGTGGGGTTGAAAGAACTTTTGACGTAGGTGGTGAGGCCACCTTGCGTCGTTTTGGGTTGGTTAAAGTTGAGGTATTGAGGGATTTTGGGGGGTTTTCTTTTATTTAATTTGGTTTCCTGGATGAGGATTACGTCTGGATTTAGTTTGCTCACTAGCGCGTGTAATTCATTGAAGTTGTTGTGTAGGCCATTGGCGTTCCAAGAGATGATTTTGAGGTTTGCCTTCGTGATGTGATTAAGCATCGTACTTGGCGGCAATTTCAGCGAGTATTGAGATTTTTGTGAATGTGTCCGAGGGACCTGTCAATTTGGTTTTTATTTCCCGTACGATGCTTATCATTTGGGCACGGTTGAATGTTTGGTTGAGTTCTTTAAGTTCCTGAAATAATGTCTTGAAGTCGTTGGGATAGCTAGAAGAGGTGTTGGTGTTTTGGGTTAAGTTGATAGTGTAGATCGGTGAGGCCGTGACAGACGTAAAGTTGGCGATTGCCTGCTTAGGTGTAGGTAATCCCGGGAAGTTGAACTGGTTAGTAAAGGAGTGGTGCTTTAGGAGCATTGGATCGGGTAACAGGCCCCGGTGCTAAGCGCTGGGTTTTTTCACTTACCTTTTGTTGATATGATATGAATGCAGGGCATTCGCTATAGTTTGCAACATGGTTTCCTCCACAGATACAGCAAGCGACTTCGGCGTCTCTCGCAACTCTGGTGCATGATGTGGTTAAATGTTTTGTCCGGGTGTTTATTCGGACAGTCGGTGGCTCGGTGGTTGCCCGCACATACAACACATTTGATAGAAGCTCTACAAATGTGCTGCGTGTGTCCGAAGCGCTGGCACTTGAAGCATTGAGCTGTGTGACTTTTCGGGTTGGGATGTTCCACCGTGATTGGGATCGACATTATTGATTTTGCATTGTAAATCTGCTTCCCCTCGCTGTCTTTCTTAAGGGTGACTTGGAAGAGCGGGAGAGTCTTTCTGTTGGGACCTTTCATAAATTGGTGAACCGCCAACATGGGGAATCCCTGCTCAACCAAGTCTCTCTGTACGTCTCCCGGAGTAAACTCCTGATGTAGTCCCCTTATGATCACCTTCAGGGGCTTATCTTGTGGGAGGGGGAATAGCCTTGCGGACTCTGATGGAGTCCGTGGTAATAAGGATTCCCTCCCTGGTGTTCTTCACCCTCCCAAAGTCGGAAAACCTTGCCTTAAGGTTGGCTTCGATTTTTGGCCATTTGCCTTTATCGGTGATTAGGATAGGTGGGGTCCTCAAATTTGGGTTGGTAACCAGGGTGGGACCCGTGCGAGCGCCGGTGCTCCCTCCGTCCGTGGAGGGGACCTTGCAGGAGGGTTGGTGTAGAGGTTCTTTAGTTGGTCTCTGCTAGGCAGAGGCCTTCAGATCCTCTTTCACCATACCCCCGGTTTTGGAACTCCTGCGCTCGTCGGTCCCCCCCCGGCTGCCTGCGTCCCTGGGTTGGGACCCTTTAATTTGAGGTGTTGAAGAATTTTGGCCGGCTGACTGCCGGTTGATGCTCCAGGTTTGGAATTGTGGTTAGAAAGAGGAGGCCTGCTGTTTTTAACAGCTTGGCTGTAGTTGAGTAACGAGGCTGTTTTCTCCTTGACTCCCCCGACGGCTGGCGGTTCCGGAAGCGGGGCCTCGATGGGGTCCACTTCCATCTCGCTGTCGTCGGAGTAGACCAGGGGTTGAGCCTTCCTCCTTGTGTTCTTACTTAAATTCTTAGTTTTGTTTTTGGTGAAATTCGGAGCTCCTTCAGAACCGCCCTTCCCATCGTCTAGTGGAGTTAGAAGACCTGCCGCATTAACGACAGGAAGCTCGGTTGCTGGAGAGGTCCCGTGGGTATGAATTATCCCCTGGTCAAGGGTTATAGAGTTGTCCCCCCTCCCTAGGCTAGAAGTTTCAGTGCCCTCTGAAACGTTTCCCCCTATATGGTTGTTTGCACCCTGACTTGGAGGTTGGGAATTGGGTTCCAGGGTGGTTGGTTTGGTAGATCCCTTACCCCCTCCCTTTATGGGTATGAAAGATTTTCTCTTCCTGCCCCCCTCCCTGGATTTTACTATCCTTTTGGTTGGTAGACTCCCCGATTTAGGAGTTTTCTTCTTTTTTGCTAGAGTTTCCACCACCTTTTCTAGTTTCACCCTTGTGGAGGTGTGTTTATCCCCTTTGAAGATTACCGCGGGGAGAGAGTTTTTGTTTCTTTGGTTCGAAAAAAGGATAATTGAACTTGGAGGTTCGATCACCTCCCCCGCGTCCCCTTGAGTTGAGTGCTCAGGATTGGGTGCGGTTGGGGCGGTCGATTCTCTCTGAATCGTGATTATTAGCGGTGATAGACCGCTAGTATCAAGTTTCCTTTCTTTTGCGCCCCTGACTGGGGCCAGTCCCTACCGGACTGGCTGGAGAAGGGCTAGCGTTTTTAGAAGGTTCCTCATTGAAGGAGGTAGAGAGTTTCCTTCTTTAATTATTGGAGTGGCACTGCTGGGCGGCGCGCCGTCAGCAGAGGCTTCTTTGTTTGATGTAGCTGCTACATCGTGTGCGCCAAAGAGGTCATCTATCAAAGAATCCGAGTCCTCGTCCGAGGACGAAGGCTCGGTTCGGGGGGACTCTGAACGGTCCAACCTCTCGACATACACGTTGTAGTGCTCCGTGTATTGGCCATTGATTGCCGTGAGTAGATCATTTATACAGGCACGTTCCGCCTCAGCTTGGGCCAGAGTGGCCCTCGCTTGGGCTATGAGCTGCTCCGCGACGGCCCGCTCTGCTTGCAGTGCCAAGCCATTTTTCCGGACTTCCCTCATATCTCCGTTCTCGCAGTACCCCAAGAATTCTTCTTGCTATGGTAGCGCGAGAACGTCGATTTGAGCGGGAATGTGGTAGGCGCTGGTCTCTACCTTTTTGGGCGAGCTTGTCTGGTTTACGGGGAGCTGAGCCTCGTGCAAAGAACCGGCTTCGCTATCGTCCAATTGGTGTGATTCCATAGCAAAATCAACAAGTTACAGCGAAAAAACGTGGACGTTTTATCGATCGCCACGTGGCAGGTCGAGGTGAGGTTATGTTTCCCACGTGGGGACACGATAGAAAAAAGAGAAACCTCACCTTCTTTCGGACAGATGCCCATCGACAACGAAGCTAATCCGCTACAAATAGTTAAAATTGGTTATAAAAAACACTTACCTTGAGTCGCCTGAGTTTAATTTTTCCTGTTAAGGGATCGTCCTGGTATTTTTAATACATGGGCACAACACAAAGACACGATAAATTTTAACACAAAACACTTACTGTAAATCACGATACGTAAAGGCTGTGGTGCTAGGCACGCACAGCTTGTTTTGTGATAGAAAGTTGGCTATTGTTAGCCAACTGTAAAAAACTCACGATATATTTTTGGGTTGTCGTCACTTGTAACCGATTTTTTTTTTTTTACGATTTAAAGATTCTTTATTGATTTTCAATAAAACAGATTATTGGTCCATTCGACGCATAGCGCCGTTTGGACCAATATTACAAGTATATTTACAATAAGGGGCTCCTGTTGGCACGTATCCCCCAATTACTAAACGTGGAACCTACGCAGAGGTTTTTTGGAAATTCTTGTTTCATCGGTAATGTAAGTGCTCCAATTTTCGTTTGTCTTGTGGCGTCGTTTCGTGTTAAATGGTTGGAAAATTAAGAACAAAAAACCAACTTACAACAATTGGGAGACAAAACAGAATAAAATAACAATTAAAAGACTAAATAACAATTAAACACTAAATAACAACAAATAAATAACAAAAAAAAAAAAAAAAAAAAAGAAACAACCATAATAATGTATGGAGGAAATGCTTTTGTAGCGCTTTAGCTCGGAATGCTACCGGTTTTCACTCGCGTCATCCCAAGGTTCAGGTATACCCGTCCATTGGAGTGGCTGCTCAAAAGTACATTAGTCAGAAGTAGTCGTATGCGTCTTAAAAGAAGGAAGATTTTGAAATGGAAGTAAGTATTTGCGTCTGGTGTTGTCTTGTGTCATGTGTTTTGTGAGTGTGCTTTTTGGTATTTGCG
Source organism: Rhagonycha fulva (assembly GCA_905340355.1). NCBI lineage: Eukaryota > Metazoa > Arthropoda > Insecta > Coleoptera > Cantharidae > Rhagonycha > Rhagonycha fulva. Next base: position 17,508,706 of record HG996554.1, on the reverse strand, counting down.
TTTTATAGAATTTCTCGGATAGACGCGTTATGTGGTCCCCGAGAAATTCTACTTGTGTATCGTCATGTAGTGTGTTCAACCTGTTCGACGGTTCAATCACTACTGATAAACTCATGATTTACAATTGTACAATATATCAGGAGTTGTACTAATAACATCACAAACGACATGATACGCTCGCGCCATCTATCGATGGTTATTTTAGAACTATAACTCTAACAAAAAGTCTACATAAAACAAAGGTAATGGTTGTTTGGTATTTCTTTGTTTAATGTTTATATCTTTTTTTTTCAGTGACTGGATGCACATTTTTGAGCACAACCCTAAATTTCCTGTCTGTTTTTGGGTTGTATGTGTTCTAATTTTTGTTATATGAGGACCGATCCCCCTCTCTAAACGTATCTGTAAATCCTGGAACGTAAAGCTTAAAATAAATGAATAAAATGTGTGTAACTCGGTGTTTTTATTTTTTAATTCTTGTATAATTTTTCTATACGCTTCGGCAGTCTTCATTCATTCAATTTGGTTTGTTTATTCATCCTTCTCTGTTACGGACTACTTATCCTTTTGTTTTTTTATTGTAACTTGGTGTTTGCCATTCAATCCAAAATGTTATTAAAAATTTAATTTAATAAATAATAGCACTCGAAAGCATACAATGTGTTACATTCTTGTCTTTTAATGTAGTGATTCTGTAAATTTCTTTATTTGTTCGTAAATTATAGGAAACATAGGAAATTAATAAATTCTACAACGTTGTTTCAGGGTTTTAGGATACGAAGCGGTGTTTTGCAGCGTGGGGAATTGTTTGGGTTGTACTAGTCTAAGGCACGCACTAGAGGATTTTCCACATCTGCAGATTTTAGGTATACAGCTTCTCCATCTCTTTCTTGATAACGCCCTTCAACCAAGCCAAATCTTAACATAACAGAATCATCGACCTGCCAAAGTTTATAAAATAAGGAATTTGTTGTTTCAAAGTAATCAAGTAATGTATCAAGATTTTTTTCATCGTTGCATACCTTGATCAAGATACACATTGGTAGTGTCATTTTGGATTACTGTCGTGCTGTTGTTATTAATATGTTAACTATAGACCTGATTAAATCAGTACTGGTCAAAGCCTTTGGGTCATTTCTCGTTAACTCTATGATCTGGTTAATGTGTGGTACATGTGACAATGTTTTCTCCTCAGCACTGTTCCCATACTTCTGCGATTGTTTCAGGATGGTAATGGACCAAGAGACTGAACCTTAGGGGATCCTTTCTGGCGGATATTCCCTCTATGGTGGGAACAACACCATGTCTTGTTATAACAAGACATGGTGTTGTCTGCCTGCCTAACCCATATTTTGCAATATCCACTAATTTTTCCTATGCAGCTGTCTTTATGTACATAATTTTGGAATGCCCCATTAAATCCCAATCCGTAACTGCCAAAAATATCTGAATAAGGTCCAATTGTCCTAAACCAATTGGCTTCGTCATCATCTGCATATCGTTGCCGGAAGAGGTTCCGTTTTTGAGATAAACTTTGACGATCTCGCCGAAGAAGCCCCCTAACTTAGGTACGATACTGAAGAATTGTCCGAACACTTATTAAAGGATGATGTTCTTCTAAAAGTATGGCCTGCGTAAAACTCCGGATTTGCTAATTTCAAATATTTAGCTACTGTTTTTGGCATGCTACCGAACGTATTGCCAATATTTTGTTTCGTATTTTCTCTCATTTTCGTTTATTTGCCACTTCGGTGCTGTTGGTGAGACCGTGCTTTAGGCTTCTGCGAACCCAGTCATGGACCATCCTCTCATTTAAAGATAATGTTGCTAAGAACATTCTCTTACACACTTGCAAATTTGTGTTATTTATCCTCAAATGATAAATAAATGAACCTTGTCTTCTAGATGGCCTTTGAACATGGCATCTCTTTGTTGGCCGATATAAAACCAAGTCTAAAACATACACTTTTTTTGTGCCCAATTCATCTCCCAAAATGTCTGATATATTTCTTTCGATGTTTCCAATGTAAATGACTCACAGTTTCTCTTAAACGTTTTCTTACAAAATTTTCCAATTACGCAACCTTTCTTAAATTCCCAAGCCGGTCTTGGAATACTTTTTGTTTGAGAGATTCTTCCTTTTTTCCTTTTAAACAAACTCTATTAAAATTTAATATATACAAAACAAATTCAAACTGCAACCTATACTATTATTTACAAATATACAATATTTACAAAAGCGTCCAAATTACAGTTCTTGTTTCCATGACAAGGTCCGCTGTTCCCACTGCGACGGCAGTATACCAGCGGGGGTGGAGTGGTAGCATTACTGGAGGTCGTCCCTTGTGAATAATTCCTGGAAAAGAGTGCAAAAACCAGGCTCCATGATTAGTGAGTGTAGGGGTGTTACAAGTAGTTTAAAACATCCCAAGTAACACATAATGGTATATTAGGCGTATAAAAATCGTCTAGACCAAACGTTAATACCGACTATAAAACGTATACCATTGACGTATATTATCGGTATTTTTGGTCATGGCGTATCCCAATATATAGACGTATATTGTATACATATATTATAAATATTTCACATACGTATATTATCCGTTATTATGCTACGCATATAAATTGTATAATACAGACGTATATTATCGGTATATTTGGTCATGGCGTATCCCAATTTATAGACGTATTACGTATTACATACATATTTTACATACGTATATTATCCTATATTAAGCTACTCATATAAATTGAATAATACATACGTATATTATTGGTATTTTTGGTCATAGCGTATCCCAATTTATAGACGTACATTGTATACATATATTACATATATTTCACATACGTATATTATTCGTTATTATGCTACGCATATAAACTGTATATGACAGACGTATATTATCTGCATTTTTGGTCACTGCGTATCCTAATATATAGACGTATTTAATCTACATATATTATACGTTATCCGTTATCCGACTAACGAAGACGTATATTATCGGTAAAAAAAATATTTCTAGCATTAAATTTTTTTAATTTTATGGTAGTCTATTATCACGTTTGTATTTTTTAAGCTGCCGTGTCTTCATAGATTACCTGGAAAATTCTGATTAAGTTGTACCTATCTATACATAAACTTTAAAATTATTAAATTGTACTTACATTTCTTTCTGGCATCTAGGGGGATCGAACTCACGGTGTTAGGATATTGAGGCAAGCACTGTAACCATTTAGCTATGAAGCTTATATTGATATTTGGTGACTTTACTATTATAAACGTATTGATGATTCTAATGGAGTTTTATACAAATCGTACAACAATATTTAAATGGAATGCCTGTGCACTGCTATTCGCGATTTAAATAAAAAATTGATGTTATTATAATAATTTTTTTTTTTTTTGGGAACACAACATTGTTGGGACTTTTTATTGATAAGCCAAAGTCCTTTGTAATTACAAAAGCTTTGTTACATTTGAAATAATCTATATCTTCGGCAAATTTTCCTTGAACACTCTTTTCAGTTCAGTCAATAATTTTCTGATGGTTAATAATTAGTAACACTAAAATCTATTTCTTTTATGCGGTTGTAAATTTGTTAAAGTGACAATTTATTTCCTCTTATTTTTATTTTTAACTGTCCTAAACAATTTTCCTACAAAAAGCAACTATAATTTTCTAATGGGCCATATCGTTCCACATCACTGCATATATGAATTAATTAATGAACATTATCGGGACTTGAATTAACAAATTTATGCAATGCATTTTTGGGCACGCTGATATATTTCCTTAAAAAATAATCATTTGACAAAATAAATGTTTATAAGTGTCGCTATTGACATTACTTTTCAGTAAAATTGGTCCCCTATATAAAAGCAAAAATCTAAATTCGATAGCTTTTCATCTTTTAATTTCAAGAAATGATAGCAACTTTCTACAAAAAACGTCGGAAAGTTTTAAATTTTTTTATTTTAATATTAATATATTGTTGATGGAATGTGTAGATATTTTAAATTGTCGCTTGCCTTCTACTAAATCTATGTACTAAATATTTAATCAGTAATCGCTTGGTAACACCTAAGTACAATAAATTCATTGGCTCTAATACGAATTGTGTTACCAACACAATATTTAATTGCAGCTATAGAGATTAATCTTTAATATGATTTTTTTAATAACGTATAGTATAAGTTTTTCAGTTTTTTAGAGAAACCAAATTTTGAACTAATGTTATTAAAGCTTTTTCTGATTTTACCAGTGATTTTGGCATGGGAACAATGGCAACTTTCTTTCCAACAAATTCTACCGCTGCGTACATTTTTAAAAAATGGAACGAATTTCTCGTACATCTCAAGTATCCCAATTATATACGTCTAATTTACGGATATTTTAAGTATGGTATATGAAGTGTATATGATATCCGTATATTAGATATACCAAAATTAGACGTATTTCACGTACATCTAAAGTATCCCAATTATATACGTCTAATTTACGGATATTTTAAGTATGGTATATGAAGTGTATATGATATTCATATTTTAAGTATTGTATATGTTTTTTATACTATATATATATTTTTTATAATAAGTATTGTATTTAAGTATTGTATATCTGATAAGATATACCAATATTAGACTATTTCACGTACATCTCAAGTATCCCAATTATATACGTCTAATTTACCGATATTTTAGGTATGGTATATAAAGTGTATATGATATCCGTATATCAGATATACCAAGATTAGACGTATTTCACGTACATCTTAAGTATCCCAATTATATACGTCTAATTTACTCATATTTTAAGTATTGTATATGATATCCGTATTTTAGATATACCAAAATTAGACGTATTTCACGTACATCTCAAGTATCCCAATTATATACGTCTAATTTACGCATATTTTAAGTATGGTATATGATGTGTATATGATATTCGTATATTAGATATACCAAAATTAGACGTATTTCAAGTACATCTTAAGTATCCCAATTATATACGTCTAATTTACGGATATTTTAAGTATGGTATATGAAGTGTATATGATATACGTATATTATTATAACCAAAATTAGACGTATACCAAAAATATCCCAAAAATATACGTCTATTATACGATCGTGTGTTACTTGGGATGATGTATTAATCTGTGTTTAATTTTCCTGAAGGGCATATTATGATTTCTAATAGTGTTGATGTGGACTGTACTTGGGTTCCGCTTGACCATATTTTCGAAAAATCCTATAGCGGTGCGATGAATGTGAGTTGAAATAAGTGGAATGTTTGTTTTTACGTGTAGATCGTGGATTGGTGTGTCTGGAGGCCCCGGTGATCAGCCGGAGGCACTTGTTTTGGAGTACTTGGATGACCTTGACATTTGAGCGAGCCGCTTTGCTGCAGACGGGGAGGCATAAATGAGTATGGGACGGATCATTGATTTATAAAGTAGGAGACGGATTTTTGGGTTCAGTTTATTTTTGGAATTTAGGAGAGGGTACAGGGCGTTCATTGCACGAGTAGCTTGCTTGATTTTATGTTCGATGTGCGTTCTGAAGGTTAGTCGTTGGTCCAGGTGCACCCCCAGGTACTTAGTCGTGGGAGAGTTTGTAATTTGGGCGTTATTTACTGTCAGAAATTTTGTGGTTGGGTCTCGTCGGTGCGTGAAAGTTGTCACTGTCGTCTTCGAGTCATTGACTTTCAGACGCCAGTCGTCACAGAAGTCTAAAAAAGTTTTCGTATGATTTTGTAATTTTGTTATTGTTTAGTCTATCTTTGTGTCGTCGGCCGAAATTAACGTGTCGTCTGCGTAGAGTTTTAATTTTGTTTGGTCAGATTTTGGGATGTCGTTTATGTAATAATTAAAGAGGATGGGGGAAAGGATGGAGCCTTGGGGTACTCCAGCTGGGGTGGGTTGTGGGTTTGATAAGGAATTTTTGATTTTTACTTGAAAGGTTCTGTCGCGTAGGAAGCTGGCAGTTATTTTTATGATGTAGAGAAGAAAATTTAATTTTAGTAACTTGTGTAGCAAGCCTTCGTTCCAGACAGTGTCGAAGGCTTTTTCCTTGTCGAAAATGGCAGTTGTGGTACTTTTGTCTTGATTGTAGTTAATTGTGATGTCGTCGATTAAGATGGCTAGTTGAAGCGTAGTGAAGTGACCGGACCGGAAACCGAATTGCTCGGGGATGAAGAGGTTGTGTTGTTTTTCAAAATCTAGGATGCGGTTTAGGATCATTTTTTCAAGGGTTTTGGACATGGTTGGAAGGAGACTGATAGGACGGTAGCTGCAGGGTAAATTTTTGGGTTTGCCGGACTTGTGTATGGGGATGACGATGGCGGTTTTCCAGCTACTAGGGAAGTATTTGTTGATCATACATTGGTTAAGGATGTAGTGGATTTGGCGATGGCTTTTTTAGGGAGTTTTTTTCAGCAGGAAGGCGGAGATGGAGTCGTGGCTAGGGGCTCGATTTTTGAAATTTTTAATGATTTTTTTTTGATTTCGGCCGGGGAGGCGAGGTCGGATTCTGGAGTGGGAGCATCGGTGTTGCCAATGTATTCGATGGATTCTTCAACTAGCGCATCTATGTCAGGATTTAGTGTTCGTTGAGTTAATAGGTGGTGTTTTAGGTACTCCTGGGCTATGGTATTTGTCATGTCTTGGTCGAAAATAACTTGTCCTTGGGGAGTTTGGAGGGAAGGGAAGTCTTTGTTGGATTGATCTTGATTTAATGTCCTGGCAATTTTCCATAATTTTCTTTTGTTTTGTGGGGTAATCTCAGTCAAGGTCTTTTCCCAGTTTTTGTTCCTAATTTTGCTAATGTCAAAGTGAATGTCTCTGGTCATTTTGTTTATTTGGGTTTTTAAATTTTGGTATCTGGGAGTTTGGTAAATTTTCCTTAATTTGTTTTTAATTTTGGTCATGATTTCGGGGGGTGGGGGGGGGGAGTATGGTGTCGTACCTGGGGGTATGCTTTGTTTTCGAGTTTCTGTTAACGGTTTTGTTGATGAATTTTGTTAAGTAAATTATAGCTGAGTCAATGTCGTCGTTGGTTTTCAAATTGCGGGTGATTTCAAACTCCGTCATTTCTGTCTCGATTTTTACCAATTTATGTTAAAGTTTGATCTAGGGGGTGTTATGGGAATGGATAAGGAGTTTATTTGGAAAAGAACAGGAAGTTGATCCGAGCTGAGTAGCTGCAATGCGATCGGTGTACTCATCGTGAGGTTAGCGGAGATGCAATGTCAATAGTGGAAGGGGAGTGTCTGTAAGCTGCGAGCGAGGTACCGTTTGCATTACCTCGACCCGCGCTCCAAGTGGGGTGTTTTGAGTTGAAATCACCCGCAATTATGGTGTTGTTTGTATTTGATAGTTAATTGTCCATTTCAGTAAAATTATGTTTGTCAAGTGGATTGAGGTAATAATTTTAAGTTAAGTCTGGTCTCTTGAATAAAAATGACGTCCAGTTTTTGGTCTTGTATAAGGGTCGCTAACTCGTGCATTTTGTTATAGAGTCCACCGCTATTCCGTGAGATTAAAGTTATCTTGGTTTGACTACACATTGTATTTGGTTACATTGTATTTGGTAGCCACCTCAAAAACGATGTTGAGCTTTGTCAGGGAGTCCGTGACTCCGGTGAGGCGGCTTTTAAGCTCGCGCACCACTTGAAGCATGATAGGTATGTTGAGAAGTTTGTCCAAGTCTTTAATCTCTTGGAATAGAGTGGTAAAAGATCATCGGAATTTGAATTGGGAGGGGTGGAATCGAGGTTGATTTCGACTCTTGGGAAAGTAAATTGCGGATTTTGGGGACGATAAGGAAGGGCAGGAAAAGCAGTTGGGTTGTTTAAATTAAGTTCGGGGCGGCAGCTGTGTGAGTGGGGGTTGCATGACGCTTAGCTTTTGCATTAACTTTTTCCGAATAATTACGTATTTTGGGCAGAGACTCCAGTTTGCTGCATGGTCCCCGCCACAGTTGCAACAACGGATCTTGTCGTCTTGAACAGTCCTGGAACACTGGGAAGTTGGATGGTCGCCTGTGCACTTAACGCAACGTGGGTTCACGTTGCAGTGCGAGGAGCCATGGCCGAAGTTTTGACATCTAAAGCATTGCAATAGGTGCGTCTTCTGGTTCAGCTCCTCGAACCGGACAATGATGGGCCCAATGTTGCGTACGGCCTTGATTTGGGTGAGGGTGGTTCCTGATGCAAAGTTGATTAAAAATGATGCAGTTGGGTCTCTTTATTTGTTTTTCAACTGGGTAATTTTAATAGTCTTGATTCCATGTTCGCTTTGCCAGCTCTTCCTCAATGTATTCGGGGACCATGAAGGGACCCCTTCATGACCAACTTTATGGTTCTATCCTCCTTGAACCCGTAGGTATACCCTTGTATACCTCCCGGGACAAGGAGGGTATTTTTCAGTGCATCATGGTCCTCTCTTGTTGCTGCATATATCCAGGTTTGACCCCGGATATGTTGTATTTTTATTTGCTTCTTTATGAGCGGTTTTACATTGCACATAAAAGTTTTTAAGTCTCCAATTAGCGTTGAAAGCACAATTGGGGGTGGCCTGGATGGTTTAGTTACTGGAGTTTGCGACGGGGCTCCCTGGGAGACGGGGGGCCGCGCACGTCTTGTGGAGGGAACAATTCTCCATGATGGGTCAGGAGTCGGCGGTTGTTTAGGCGCTTTCGCCAGAATGCCCTAGCGGTTGTAAAGTGTCACCCCTGGGGCCACTTGATGGATGGTAAGCGTAGAGTCGGCCACGTCCATTTTGTCACTTGGAAGAAAAGTTGAAGGCGGAAGATTAGTAGAAGATGAAGCAGTAGAATTAGCAGAAAAGAAAGAGATGGAAGGTAATACGTTAGCTATGTCATCAAACTTGTCCGTGGTCATGGCTTTGGACGCGGTGTCCAAAGTTGATTTGGTAGTTTGTAACGGGTGACGAAGTTTACCCGTTACTAATCTTTTGGAACGTTTAGGTGTGGTTAGCTTTCTTCTGTTGACTGATTTCTTTCGAAAAAGTTCGCTCTTGAACGGCGGTTCGGTTGCACTCATTCGCATAAGACAAGAAAACACGACCTACTCGCACCAACGCTGTGGTGCGAAAGAGATTCTTCCGTTTTAGAATATCCCATGTAAGCTTCTCCTAACATTCTAAGTTTCTTGTTTTGATTGATCCTGCTAAGTTTTCTTTGTTTAATTCTGAACTTTTGGCTTGCGTACCAGCAGCAGGCCTATCATAATTATTAGCAATTTTGGTCACTATAAATAACAAGGATAAAAATAATTGTTCAGCAAACATATTAAAAATTCAAATTTGAAGCTTTTCTATTGGTTTGAAGTTTACGATATTTTAGCATTAGGTCGGGAAATGTACTAATAATTCGAAAATGATATAAAAGCAAAATCTCAGAAGTTGTAGGTTATGACGTGTTAGCACTTGGCCATCGATATGCTTCATATTTGAGACCAAACTTTTCACATGCTTTCACCCAAATTTCAACTGCGTCTGATGAGATAATGGGATATTTTTTTACCAGAAAATTCACTATGTGATTCCTCCCTGTTGACTCCTTGATAAAGTTTGATTTGGCATTTGTGAATTGTTGCTTTTGGCAGTTGTAGCATGTGAAAATTATACTCATGATTTGATGGGACACCTGGACATGTCTTGAGGCAGCATCCAAAGCATCGGCTGGTTCATTCATTTTGGTTAGAATGTCTGTATGAGCCTGAAATAATATCTTTAAAACGTTTCTCTTTTTGACAGGTTTCAGGGTTATCATTGACTTTTTGGGATCGGGAACATTGGCGCCTGTGTTTGAATCTACACTCTGAGCGGCTTTCTTTTTTACACTTTGGGGTATTGCAGCTATCAGTGGTGGGTCAATGTCCTTAATGTTGGTTGGATTTACGGACGGAGGTGTCATTTTTAAATACGTTAACAAAACAATGTTTAATTTAAACGGATCTGCTTTTGCTTATCCCCACGTTGGGCGCCAAATTTGTTAGGTTAATCTGAAACCGTGGCTCACAAAACTTTAATTTACCAAACCTACGATCTTACCTGCACTCCTGAGTCTCTCAAACGGCACTACGGTTTAGATCAACTTAGAACACTTTGTGGGAGAGGGGGTGCGAACCGAGGAGATTCTCGACCCTATCAAAAATTCAACATAAAAAAAGAAAAAGGCGCCAAGTGCTTATCTCTGCTTACCAGATGCTGGTGAGGCCTGACATCACGAAAGTAAGTAGTGAAAAAAACTCCAGAGTACAGATAGATAGCTTTAATAAAGTGAAACAAGGACTATAGGGTCAAAGCAAAACAAAACTATGTACTCCACAGTAATTTGGCCAGACGCAGCTGTAAATTATAAGTACCGCGTCAGATCTGATTCGGTTGTTGCGTTTTTGCTTTTACTCCGATTTTCTCAAACAAAATAATGAATTTAGGAAGATAAATGATCTCTCTTCCTCGTCGAAGAGCCGCCCGTGTATTTATGTGCACAACTACGTAGCACTAAGAATTTCGAAGCACTCTGCTTCGCTCCGCAAATACCAAACATAAAGTGAATATTAAAGCGCTCACCCCTTCTAAACGTTACGCTTCTGGGTTTACTGCTGCTGTACTGAACTCAACCAGAACTGGATAGCTGTCGCTCGCTACTTGTACGGAAGATGACAAAATGGGTTCCAACACGATGTTAGTCGCAGAACCTTGTGGTGTAATCAGCAACAAATGATTGTGGTGACGTACACTATAATTTTAAGGTGTAAGTAAAATTCGTCTCATAAATAAAAGGATAATCAATGATGGACGTTGATAGCAGTTTGACTGATTAGAAAACAGAAGCTTCATATTGGTTTGAAACCCACACCAGGTGGAACAACAAAACTTGGAAAATCTGTTCACATATTTCTCGTGAAAGGTCGACGTGATTGTGAAATCTGAAAACCGGGAATGAATTAGTTGACTAAACGTGGCAATTTTAATCTTTTATTCTCTTATGGTATGTGTTAACTCGATATTTGAAATTGATTAGTCAATGATCGTGCGGGTGGGCATCCCTTCTACCTGGGGCTGGTCGGTGATTTTTTCTCAGCTATTTTTACCATCTTGGTGATTTAAATTTCCACACCTAGAACAATGTTTATTAGTTTTGTATTTAACTGTATTACCCTCGTCTGCAGACTTCGCGCAACAATCGAAGGATTCGTCGTAGGTTCGATACTTCGTCAGGTTAAGAAATTTTTAATTTTCAGATTCACTGCTATAACATCATATCCAAAGGGCATTAATAGAAAAATGTAATTAAAATGATAAATAATAAATAATAATTAAAACCTAAAAGAAAAAGTTGATTCTGCGTCAACTTAATATTTTATTTTTTTAACGTTCCTATAAGTTAATAGTTACACAATATAATTTTATTGTAAAGATCCCATAAGTTAATAGTTAACAAATATAAGTTTAGAGTAAAGATATTCCTCAAACAAATGATTTGGTTATAGTTAACTTATATTTGGTTCCCTGTATTCATACCAACCGTAATGTTACACCAAATAAGATTTGTTAACTATTACCAAATCATTTTTTCGGTGTGGTTTGTAGTGGCTTGTACTTGTATGATCTTTGTAGTAATTTGTACTTGCAATCCCCATTTTTTCACGCATTTTCCGTTTGTATTTCGGTATCGTTCCAATTGTTTGAAGTGATGTATCCTGACGATGTAATTGTGCTGTATCTCGAGCTCATAATTCCAACTAGCAGCTATACTGAACGCGTTATCCAAAATTAAATCTTTCATCTCCAGAAAACGATTTTGAATTTTTTTCGCTTCTTAACCCTAAAACAAATTGATTTCCCAACGTTGTCTTCAAATAACTACTAAACTTGCAATTTATTGCCAACTTTTGTAAAGCCGTTAGAAACTTGTACATTTTCACCTTCGTGTTGTTTACGTTGATGAAATCTGAAGTTCTTCACAATTTCCAAAGGAGCAGGACTGTAGTGTTCCTTCATAAGGTTTACGAATTTATAATAAGTACGCTACCTTATTTGTATTATGCACGTCGAATATTGTAAATGCACCTTCAAGTCTTTTAACCCATCGTTCCCATTGAAATTTCGAACACTAGAAGAGTTCAATAATTGTGAATACACTTTGAACTGTAGTTGAAGTGATTGTACTTGCAGTATGTATCGTGTATATGGAGTGGCTTGAGGTTGGCATAGCGGGAGTCAAGGTCGCGGGCGACGATCGTGCGGATGGGTTTAGGGAGGGGTACCTGGGGCTTGTCGGTGGCCTTTGCGGTCTTCGCTTTTCTCTCTGCGACTTTCACCATCTCGTCTTCGGCCTTCTTGGCGGCCTCAATGGCCTTTTTTATCACTCTGGTGGTCTTCTTTGTTCTGACGTACTGGTATTCGTCGTCAGAATCTTTGCTTTGAGGTTGCTACGATTTGCTCCTGAGCTGTCGCGATGACGGACTCGAGCTCCTTTAATCTTCAAATCTGCGTTGTTTCAATCTGTTGGCATTCCAGTATGCGAATTGCTGTGAGGTTGGGTTGCATTTTTTGAATTTTAGGGGCATGGTAGCATCGGACGCTTGTCATGAGAGATCTCCTTGAAGCCTGCCTTAGCCAAAGTGGCCAGGCCGTCCTTGTAGAGGGAATATACCGACTTCAGGAGATCAGAGTTTTCTGCAGTTGTTTTTTGCGTTTGCGAGGGAAGGGATAGGCGACCATTGGCCCTACGGGCGGTACGTTTCCTCCCCCTCACCAACGTGAAACCGTCGTTTTGAGAGGATTGTGGCCCCGCGTGACTCTTCTGTGAAGGGGGGCGGCTTTCTGTTTTTGTTTTCGCTTGACGCACCTGCGGGCGATTAGGGCACCCAGACTAGTTGGCAGCGTGTTCACCGCCGCAGGTAGCGCAGTTAAGCTTTGATTTAGTTTTATCTGCGTTTCTATTGGTAACCACACATCTGAGACTGGATTTACAGATGTGCTGCGTGTGTCCGAACCTCTGGCATTTAAAGCATTGAGCCAGGTGGCTCTTTGGATTCGAATGCTCCACCGTGACCGGAATGTTTAATATATTGGTGAGATTGAAGATTTGTTTGCCACGGTGGTCCTTCGTCAGAGTCACCTGGAACAATGGAAGGGACTTTCTGTCGGGACCCTTTCTGAACTGATGAACTAGGTTCCACCAGGTCCTTTTGGATATCCGCGGGTGCGAATTCCTGAGGAAGGCCCCTGATGATAATTTTGAGGGATTTTTCTTGGGGAGAGGCAAAAACTACATAATTCCATCGGGTATCATTGAGTAGGGCTACTAAGATCTTGCCCACTCTGATGGAGTCCGTAGTAATATGGATACCTTCGCGTGTGTTTTTCACCCTTCCAAAGTCTGAAAAACGAGCTTTGAGGTTGGCCTGTAAAGCCCGCCATTTTGATTTATCAGTAATCAAGATAGGGGGGTCTTTAGATTGAAGTTTGCTGGTGGATCCTCTTTCACCATGCTCCCGGTTTTGGAACTCCGGCGCTTGTCGGTTTCCCCCTGGTTGCCTGCGTTCCTGGATTGGGTCCTTTAATTTAATATTCTGGAGAATATTGACCGGCTGATTGCCGGTTGACGCTCCAGATTTGGCGTCAAGAGTCAAAGGAGGGGGCCTACTGCTTTTAACAGCTTGGCTATAATTGAGTATTACTGGGGCTGTTTTTCCCTTGTCTCCCCCCAACGGCTGGCGGTTCCGGAAGCGTGGCCTCGGCGAGGTCCACTTCCATCTCGCTGTCGTCGGAGTAGACCAGGGGTTGAGCCTTCCTCCTTATGTTCTTTCTTTTCGTAAAGTTTTTGGGCTTTCCCGGTTTTGGTTTTCTTCCTGTACCGACCTTCCCCAACGTTTCGTGGAGTTTGAAGAACTCCCACACTTTGATTAGGAAGCTCGGCCGCTGTGAGAGCATTGGAAGTTTTATTAATTCCCTGGTCGAGGGCTGTAAGGTTGTCCCCCCTCCCTGAATTAAAAGTCTCTGAGATTTCTCCCTCTTTTGGTTGGGGGTTTTAGAGGTGCTTTTAAGGTTTGTAGTTTCGGGGTTGGTACCCTCTGATTTTTTCTCTCCCATTGAATTATTTTCCTCCAGAATTTGAGGTTGGATATTTTGTTCCAGGTTGGTGTTTGTGGGAAACTCTCGCCGACATCTTGAGCGAAATGAACCTCGGCGTCGCCAACGTGGGAAATGAGCCCACTTTTGTTGGTAGGGGAGCTGGGTCCATAATTGACATCACTCTTGCAACCAGCTCCCAACTCCACAGAGTTACCGAATGGGCTGTCCTTGATATAGAGAACCACAGCGACCATAGGTATATCTTCTTCTGTGTGGAGGGGCCTCAAAACCTAAAGCCCAAGCCAACTGGACCCCAAAAAGGAAGAAAAATAAAGAAGACCTAGTCGCCGCCGAAAAGAATGCCACCCTGATACGGGAGGCCGAGGAATTAGTCCAGATGCTGAGCCGGGTGTGCGATAAATGCATGCCCCAAAGAACACCCTCCACCAGGCCCCCGGTCCATTGGTGGACGCCCGACATCGCGGAGGCCAGGAGGGAGGCGACACGGCTCAGACGGAAAGTCCAGAGGGCGGCTGCGGGCACCGCGGAAAGATCCGAAGCCCAACGCAGCCACCGTAAAGCAAAGAAGCTGCTCTCGATCATGATCGATAGAAGCAAGCGGAAATGCTGGAAGGACCTTCTGGACGATCTGGACAAAGATCCGTGGGGACTTCCCTATAAAATCGTGCGCAATAAATTGCGCGGCGGGAAAGGACACGGACTGTCTCCTGACAAGGTAAGAGAGATAGTCGAACACTTATTCCCGACACATCCTAAAACAGCTGAGGATAAAATGGACGTCCCCCGAGATGAAGAGACACAGGGGGCCTTCAACCCGTTTACCGGTGAAGTACTAATAGCGGCGGCGGAGAAGGTCCCCTCTGATAAGGCACCTGGCCCGGATGGCATCCCGGGCAGGATAGTGAGAACCGCGGCTTTAAAATGCCCCGAGCACTTCCTGAGCGTCTTCAATGACTGTCTGGCAAAGGGCGAATTTCCTGCCGACTGGAAGACTGCCAGGTTAGTGCTAATCCGGAAGGGCAATAAGCCACCCGAGAAATCGTCGTCGTACAGGCCCATCTGTTTAATTGACCACGTTGCCAAACTCTTAGAGAGGCTCATTGCCACCCGCCTTCAAAAAGAAATTCAACAATGCGGAGGCCTCTCTGACAACCAGTACGGTTTTCGAACAGGAAGATCGACAGCCGACGCGCTCAAGGAAATACTGAGCGCAGTAACGACGGCAAAGAGTGGCACGTGGCGCACCAGGAAATATGTGATGCTCGTCACCCTTGATGTTTGCAACGCTTTTAATAGCGCGGGATGGGCTCACATATTGGAGGCGTTGAGGAAACTGAAGATTACACTGGAAATCTACAACATCTTCGTCAGCTACCTCAGCAATCGACATCTTCTCCTGGACCTGGAAGACGAAGACGGCACACCAATCGTGGTCACCAGTGGGGTGCCTCAGGGTTCGGTACTGGGGCCCCTGCTATGGAACATTATGTATGACGGTGTGTTGAGACTTTTGCTCCCGGACGGAGTAAAAATTATAGGATTCGCAGACAACCTGACACTGATCGTCGAAGGGATTGACGGCGCTGAGCTTGAATTAAGAGCAAATGAGGCCATTGGCCGGATCGCCAAGTGGACCGGCTCTATTGGCCTCCAGCTAGTGCCGGAGAAATCGGAGGCGGTCGTGGTCTGCGGACGAAGACCCGAGCCCGGGGTCTCTCTTCGGCTGAATGGAAAGCCCATAGAAATCAAGAAAGAAGTGACCGTTCTTGGTGTGGTGATCGACAAGAGCGTGAACTTCGCGTCCCACATCAAGACGGCTGTTGCAAAGACGCAAGCGATATCAACATCGCTTGCCAGACTAATGCCGAACGTGGGCGGCCCAAAAACAGCAAAGAGGAAGACCCTGGGACGAGTGGCGCAGTCCATCTTATTGTATGCGGCACCTGTGTGGTGTGCTGCCGTGGACGCCCACAATAACGGTACGGCACGAAACCGCGATAGACTAATGCGTGTGCAGAGACGGATCGCCCTAAGGGTGGTGTGCGGCTACCGGACAATATCGGCCGCCGCCTTCTTAGTCCTCGCCTCCATGCCTCCTTGGGACATTCTTGCATGCGAAGGGACATCGGAAGGCGGGGAACGCGAAAATCGGGTTAGTGTCGGGAGTGCAGTGTTCGCGGAGTGGCAGGTACGGTGGGATAGTGCGGAGAACGGCAGGTGGACGTATCGGCTCATACCGGACGTTAAGCGTTGGGCCGAACGTAAACACGGAGAGTTGAACTACTGGTTAACGCAGATGCTCTCCGCCCACGGCTGTTTCGATGCCTATCTCCACCGGTTCAGACTTAGAGAACGGGACCAGTGCCGGCACTGCGACGAGCGAGACACCTCCGAGCACACGTTCTTCGAGTGCTGGAGGTGGGAAAGGCAGCGCCAGCTCCTCTCTCTGGAATTCGGGGAATTGCTCACCCCGGATAACATAGTCCATCACATGCTCAGAGATGAGGAAAGCTGGTGCAAATATGCCGCCTTCATCGCGTTGATTCTAAAAACGAAGGAGCGCGATGAACGTACGGAGCAGCGTGAAAACAAATCGGTCAGTGACACTTATCAAATAGAGACAACAAACTGTGAAAGGACAACTAGTGATACGAACAGCACCTAAAGCCCTTGGCGCTTAGGAAACGAGCCACCGTTGGAGCCTGAAGGAATGCCGGAAGGCGAATACCGGGCTCCAACAGACAGAAAAGGAAAAAGAACAGAAAAGAAAAGACAACGGACAGTGGGTTTAGTGGGTGAAACCCCACACTCCCGGGCAGATCGACCCGGAGTCTGTTTCCAGATTCCCACCTCCTTGCTCACAAAGCAAAAAAAAGGTTGGTGTTTGGGTTGGAAGATTTCTTACCCCCGCCCCTTGTCGGTTTTGAGGATTTTCTCCTCTTGTCCCCCTCCCTGGTTTGTACCAACCGTTTTATGGGTGAGCTCCCAGATTTTGGAGGTTTTTTCCTTTTTGGCTAAAGATTCCACCACCTTTTCTAGTTTCACCCTAGTGGTGGTGTGTTTTTCCCCCTTGAAAATTACCGCAGGAAGTGAGTTGTTATTCGTTTGGTTGGAGAATAATATTATAGAGCTTGGAGGGTCGATTACCTCCCCCGCGTCCCCTTGGGCTGAGTGCTCAGGTTTTGGTACGGTGGAGGGGGTCAACTCTCGATGGATCGTGATTTGGAGTGGGGAGAGTCCGCTCGTATCCATCCTCCTGGCTTTTGCACCCTTCCGAGCAATACGGTAGGGTTTGTCCTTAATCGGACTGATAGAAGATATGGAGACGTTTTTCGTTTCATCATGGAAAGAGGTAGAGCGCTTTCTCCTCTTTCCGTTGTGTAGATTCGACGAAGCACTGCTGAGCGGCGCGCCGTCTGCCGAGGCGTCATGAGAACGTGAAGACACTACCTCGCGTACGCCGAAGAGGTCTCCCACCAAGGAATCCGAATCCTCATCCGAGGTCGAGGACTCAGTTAAGGGGGACTCTGAACGGTCCAGCCTTTCAACGTACACGTTATAGTGTTTGGTATACTAGCCATTGATCGCCAGGAGGAGCGTGCTAATGCGACCGCATTCAGCTTCAGCTTGGGCCAGAGTGGCCTTTGCTTGGACAATAATGCTCTCCGCGACAGCCAGCTCGGCTTGCAGTGCCAAGCCGTTTAATCTAAGTTCCTTCATCTCTCCGTTCTCGCAAAAACCCAAAAACTCTTCTTGAGGGGAAGCGCGAGGACGTCGATGGAATCCGGGATTTGGTAAGCGCTAGGATCTTCCCTCCTGGGCGAACTGGTCCGGATTGCGGGAAGTTGAATTTCCTCGCTCGATGGTCCGGGTTTGCTAACGTCTATTAGGGATGAGTTCGGCACAATGCAATAAAATAATAACGATAATGTGACCATTATGTCGATCACCACGTGGCAGGTCGGGGTGAGGTTATGTAAGAAAGCCTCGCTTTTCGCAATCAAATGCCGATCGACAAAGAAAACAAATAAGTTAAAGTAAATCAAATATGTTTCAAAACTCTTACCTTGAGTTGCGTGATTAAAGATTTTCGATGATAGGCTTTGTCCTGGTAAGAAGTTAGTGCATGGGCACTCACAATACTAATCACGATAAATTTTTACACAAACACATACAGTAAACCATGATACATGTAGGCTGTGGTGCTAGGCACGCACAGCTTGTCTTGCGTGGAAATGGAAATACACTCAACCCAAGCAGAAATCCTAAAGAAAAACTAGGAGTCTGTTGACGTGACCACAAAGAAAACACTGGAAGCGCTGGACACCCTCCATCAGAGGCAGTTTGAAATATCATTCTTTCCGGAAAACCAGAGCCATCTGGAGGAACTCTTACGGAAACTAGAGAATATAAAACATGAGGGGCCACGTCGAAAAAGAAGTCGGGGGCACCACCCATATAAAGGACGACACACGACAACCAGTGCCAACAACAACGGAAAAAGAGAGCGCCGACTGTTTGGGGGCTATTGGAATATCTAACGACTCTTATGCACAAATGACTGGGCGAATGGGGCCAAAATTCGCAAAGAAATCGACAGTTTTACCGCCCCCCCCCCCCCAGAGGGAGGTTTACCGAAACAGGCTCCAAAAGACAACGGGCTCCTCTCGAGGGGAGCTATAAAGAAGGATGTTGGTTTACCCCAACGGGCTCCAAAAGACAACGGGCTCTCTACAGGGGGAGCTATAAAGAAGGATGTCGGCTTACCCCCAACGGGAACCAAAAGAACAAACAAAAGACGAAAAAGGTGACTTCCAAATGGTCACTAGAAGAAAGAAAACAAAAACAGGAAACAAGAAAAATGCTTCCGAACCGGCAAAACCAGTTGGCCCTACAAACAAAAAGAGACCGGCGCTACTGCTAAAAACTAGCTCCGAAAACACGTACGAACAGGTCTTAACACAAGTACGTGACTCTATAGACGAGAGGGCGGCGGAGTGCATCGGCAAAATCAGGCAGACTAGGAATGGTGAAAACCATCACGATGGAAATAAAGGACATCGACTGGCTGGCTACAGAAACGATAGTAGAGAAAGACATCAGAAAAATTATAGGCGATGTAAAGCCTATAGAAATAATTAAAATGTCACAAGGATTTGGAAAAACAAAGATATAAACATTTATAAACTTATAAACATTTTTAAATCTTTTTCTACATTTTTAAATGAAATTATTAAATATAATTTCACGTACCTGTATTATTTCTGATTGCTCACGTACTAATTCTAATATTTTCTTTTCTCGAGAATGCATTTTCACTTCTATAGTTCGCTAACGTATTATTACTTTTTTATATATTATATATAAATATTTAACGCTAAATATTATAATATTTGTTTTATCACTATAAAACTTTACTGTTAATTATTGCACAAGTAGATATCTCAAGTGTTTTGCGAAGGTGGCGGTAACATTCAGCACCTGCACAACTAGATATCTCAAATTATGTACTTATAGCATAACTACATTGAAAGGATCTGAGACTTATCTACATTTTGCAAGTGGATAATATATATTTGGAAACATAATAGAACATTTTTAGTTGTAGCACTAAAAGAAGCGGTTAAAATTAGGTAGATACATGTAGTTAACTCAAAACAGCCAAAATTCGAGTTACCCAGTTATAGTACTAAGGGGACGATATATTAAAAGGAACATAAAGTAAAAAAGTCAAAATGACATTTTACTCTAAAAGAATTTTTAAGACTCGAAATCTAGCGCAACTTTCAATATTTTAAAAGTTATTAAATGAATATGTAAAAATCGGTCTAGGACGTTTCGGCGCAGCCGATTCGGCGCGACCGTTTCGGCGCAGCCGGTTCGGCGCGAAGACGGTTCGGCGCGAGAATGGTTCGGCGCGAGAACGGTTCGGCGCAAGGAGGTTCGGCGCGAGAACGGTTCGGCGCAAGGAGGTTTGGCGCGAAGCCGATTCGGCGCGAGCCAATTCGGCGCAAGCAGATTCGGCGCGAGAATTTAATATCATAGGCATAAAATACTTTTTATAAACATAAATCATTATTTATGCGGATGTAGAAAATTATTTATTATTTGACTTTTATCTGATTGGTCGGTTTAATTAATGGTTTATTCAATTAATCATATATGCATTTTAACTTACAGAAAACTATGGATGTCATATTGACACAGGACCGTAGCTAGACATAAGTCATGTGGGGGGGTTACCTAAAACAAATTTTTTTTTATGCTATGAGAAGGGTTTTACCAAAAAAAAGCTTTTAAAACTTTTTTTACTTCATAGCTATGTCATGCAAGGGGTTTAAACCCCCAAACTCCCCCCCTTATATAATGCTCTGTATTGACATTCTTATACAAAAATCCCAATTCTAGATTAAAAACTGCCGGCTTTCTAGTATTTCCTCACCCCCCCCCCCCCCCTTGAGCACGTCTCTGTTGCAATTTGTTTTTGTACTAAAAATAAACTTCAATCAATTTATTATATATTTTCCATTTTGTCTGATGACCTTTTGCCATCTTTCTGGTAACGATTCCACGCTCATAGAATTTCTAGTCTTTATCAGAAAAAAACTTAACCAAGTGCGATTAAAGTCAAACTCAAATGATTATTTTGTAACTATTAGATGATTAGTTGTATCTTTTTGTATCTAATGTCTGCCTGATTAAAATTCAAAGAAAAAAATTCAAGGAAAATTAAATGTTTGTAATTATTTGCGCCAAAAAGTCTTTGCGCCGAACTGGTTTGCGCCAAAATGGGCTTGCGCCGAAAAACCTTTGCGCCCAACCGGCTCGCGCCGAAAAGTCTTCGCGCCGAACTGGCTCGCGCCGAAATGGGCTTGCGCCAAAACGGTTTCGCGCCGAAACGGTCTCGCGCCGAAACGGTCTCGCGCCGAACCGGCTTGCGCCGAAATGGGCTTGCGCCGAACCGGCTCGCGCCGAACCGGTCGCGCCGAACCGGTCGCGCCGAACCGGCTGCGCCGAAACGTCCCATCCCGGAATATGTAAAAATTGAATTTTTTAGAATAATTTGAGTCATAAGTTTGAGAATTATTGAATTTCTAATATTTTCAACAACTTCATCATTCAATAGCTTCAACCGTCAAAGAAAAATTCACGAAAACTTGGATGGGGGGAGGGAATATTTCCCGTACTCAAATAAAATTTTTGGGTGAAATTAATGTCAAAAGTTTGGTATAGTTTAAGCATCATAAATTTTTAGAATATTGAAGGTTCCGCTTGATTCCGGGCCTTAAATGTTTTTTTTTAGAGTCAAATGTCATTTTGACCTTTTTAGTTTATATCCTTTTTAAAATTTTTTTAAAATCTTTTAATAAAATTATAATATATTATCACCATTTTATTAGTTCACGATATTCTATTAAACATAATATTTTTTTCTAAAATTACACCTTCCGTATTATTCCATCAAAATGATGATGGTAATTAAGCAGGATTAAGTTTTTTTAATCGGATCAAAATTTTTAATCTGATAAAATAGAATTAAAATAGAAAATGTTTTTGTCTAATTCTGTTTCGAAAAGTGGTACTTTGTGATATCCAATTGAGTTTGGAAAGGCACTACTTTCCCGCACTGTTTGGAAAAGTACAAATTTCAGTGCGGAAAAGTAATTACTTTTCCGCACTGAAATTCCGCCCGAACGGGCTCATCCGTTCGGGTGAACGCATGTTTATCGCTTAGGTTATTAATAACATGACAAATGATTTGCAACCTTCACGCCATCTTTATCGCATCAGCTTTATGTTCACGAACTCGCCCTTCGGCCTCGTGCGCAAAACTCAGCCTCGTATGGAAAAATCTTAGTTTTCCTAACTAGTATCGAAAATAGCTAGTACGGTACTTGCCCGGAGTACTCGAAATTTGAAATGCTCGTAACTTTGCAGAAAATGAAATTAAAATGATGGGAATGGAAGCTCATTCAAGCTCAAACGAATCTCTATCGATAGACATCAATTTCAAAAAAAAATTCGAAATAAGAACGAAAATAGAAAAACATGTCTACAGCCCTCTCCCAAGAATTTCGCGAATAACTCCGCGACGATTGAGGCTCAAACGAAAAATTTGGAAGCTCATTGATGCTCAAACGATTGACACCATTTTTACCCCAAAATTTTACTTGGGGGGGCCTAGCATGTCTGCAGCCCCCCCCCCAAGAATTTCGCGAATAACTTTGCGACCGTTGAGGCTCAAACGAAAAATTTGGAAGCTCATTGATGCTCAAACGTTTGACGCAAATTTTACCCAAAAATTTGATTTAGGGGGGGGGGCAGCGACATGTACCTCCAAACCGAACGCGGGGTATACTCGGTGGGCTTTTTGTTTCCACGGTTTAACCCAGAGGTTGCGCTTCTCAAGTGGCAACACCGTTGTTCTGTGAGTCTAATGCAGGGGTCGGCAACCTTTTGTTGTAAGAGAGCCAAATATTTTACGTGAGGATCAGTGCGGGCCGCACTTTTTGGAAAATCCACAAAAAAGAGTTTTTTTATGCAAATTCTCCAAAAAAAGCTTTGTTTTTTAAGAAAAAACGTCATTTTTGGGGAGTCTTGCGGGCCGCACCAAGAAGCCTCGAGGACCGCAGGTTGCCGACCCCTTGTCTAATGTATCGTCGACCGCACCCTACTAGAAATTAGTCGCCATTTTAAAATTTTCGCAGAATATTTCACAGTATCTCATAGTGCTATTTACAAAGTAAAAACTGATAAGCTGTGCTAAATAATTAAATATTATGGATACTCCGTGTAAACGTGAAGTGGATGATAAATCGGAGGAAACGGATGACATAAAATTTAACTTAGAAGATCTTCATCATTCGATAGATATTAAGGATGAACAGAGCTATGGAGAAGCATTAATAAATGCAAAATCTGCAACATATACAAGTATTCGAGAGAAATTTTTTTCTTGCGGTGTTTGTGGTTATAAATGTGCTCGAAAATCATTTTTAAAAAGTCATTTAAAAATTCACACGGGAGAGAAACCGTTTTCTTGTTCGATTTGTGACTATAATTGTGCTCATAAATCTTCTTTAAAAATACATTTACAAATGCACACGGGGGAGAAACCGTTTTCTTGTAAGATTTGTGACTATAAATGTGTACGCAGTCCAGATTTAAAAAATCATTTAAGAACTCACACTGGCGAGAAACCTTTTGTTTGTAAGATTTGTGACTATAAGTGTGCTCGTAAATTATCTTTAAAAAGACATTTAACAACTCACACAGGGGAGAAACCTTTTTCTTGTGAGATTTGTGACTATAAATGTGCTCATAAAGCATATTTAAAGGAACATTTAAAAACTCACACAGGGGAGAAACTCTTTCGTTGTAAGATTTGCAAGTTTAATTGTGCTTATAAGTCAAATTTAACAGAGCATTTAAAAACTCATACAGTGGAGAAACCTTTTGCTTGTGAGATTTGTGACTATAAAAGTGCTCAAAAATCATCCTTAAAAGAACATTTAAAAACTCACACAGGGGAGAAACCATTTGCTTGTGAGATTTGTAACTATAAAGGTGCTCGTAAATCATTTTTAAAAGAACATTTAAAAACTCACACGGGGGAGAAACCGTTTTCTTGTAAGATTTGTGACTATAAATGTACACAAAGAACAACTTTAAAAAATCATTTAAAAACTCACACAGGCGAAAAACCTTTTTCTTGTAAGATTTGCGACTATAAATGTGTTCGAAAATCAAAGTTAAAAGACCATTTAAAAACTCACACAGGTGAGAAATCTTTTTCTTGTAAGATTTGTGACTATAAATGTGTAACCAGATTAGATTTAAAAAAACATGTAAGAACCCACACAGGCGAGAAACCTTTTGTTTGTGAGATTTGTGACTATAAAAGTGCTAATAAATCAACTTTAAAAAAACATTTAAAAATACATTTGTGACTATAAATGTGCTCGTAAATTATCTTTAAAATAATAATATAATAGTAATAAACAGGGCTCGGAACTTTAGGCAAATGCATATTCGTTGGGAAAGCGCATATTGTAATTCTGGTTTGACAAAAATTCGATTCGTATTACGTACATTTGTAATATAATAGTATATTAAACAACGAGTTTTATAATCGAAGTTTTTATTGCACGAAATCTGTTTAGAAAACGAGCCGCGAAGCGGGGAGTTTTCTAAAAGATAAGTGCAATAAAAATGATTATAAAACGAGTTTTTTATACAATTTTTTCTATTTTGCATATTTTTATGGTTAAAAATTAAAAAAATGTGTTTGTAATTATTATAGTCCATTTGAAATTTTGTTTTATTTTTAAGTTGATTGGTAACACATTTGACATTTGAAACAAATTTCAAAAATTTGAAACTTTGTGTCAAAAATTTACAGGTTAAGACATCGCACAAAAGTTTAAATAAAGGAAATTATACTTGCAGTTAAGAATTTTCTTTATTATTGTCTCTAATTTACAGTTAATTAAAATGTTTAACTCAAATTTGAAGATTTTTAATTTCATTTAAAATGACATGTTGTTTTAATTTTCAATGACGTTTCTGTCACAAACCTCATAAAACAAAAAATTGCGTTTCATAATAGGGTCCATTTCGATACGCGATTGCGTATCGAAATGACTTTGTTTTAGACGCAAAATAGAAAAAAGTTTGTATTGCATAATTTTGCATATTTTGTTAATTTTTGGACAAACTCGCATATTTTAAGTTTAAGAACATATAATTGCATATTTTGGCGATTTAAAGAGAAAAAAAATTCTTAACTAAATTAATTGTATTGTACTCGAACACATAATTAATAAAAACGACCTAAAAAATGTTAGTTCAAAGTGTAAAAATATGTTTATGTATTGTAGGTATTCCGCATACGGAAGCAAATCGACGCTGACGCCACGGTCTGGGGTTTCTAGGCTAGACCATGATACAATAAATATAATCGACGAAAATAGAATTGGATAGTATCATAATATGAAACTTATGGTGCGTTTATAGAGCGAGATAAGAGATAGTGGATAAGAAAGTTAAACCATAGGAATACCGTAGTAGCGTTTATACAACGCGATAAGCGCTAAGAGCTAAGGGATAAAAGTTGAACATTTTTCAACTTCTTATCTCTTATCCCGTCGACGTTCATTTGAACTAAATTTTACCCGCTCATTTGTGTCATTACGAATTAATATTTTACTTTTTTTATCACTGTTATGTTGCGTATGTATTATAAAATATCAATTTTATATAATTTTTTAAATAATAATAATATAAATTTTTGAACGACAATCATTCCAAATATTTATTTATCTATATTTAATAATTATTAATTTTGTCTATATATAAGTAGCAGGCGGTTTTTATTAAACAATAAATCGAATTTTAAAATTTATTCGCAGTTAGAGATTTGCAAAAATGTTAAGGGAAATTATTAAATTATTCTGTGTTATATAGGCTTTGTTTCGCGCTAAATCTTGACTATCCATTTGTATTTTATGAATTCGAAATATTTCATTTAAAATATTCTCAAATTTAGTTTGCAAAATTTATTTAGTATAAAAGATGCCAAATTTCTGGGTAATCAAACCATAAAATTAAAAGATTTGAAAAATATGTTTCACGATGACAAAACCAAACTATAAACATAAGCTGTCGTGGCCTGTCCAAGTTTCAAAATAATTTGAACTGCTCATGCGTAACATGTGCATTTCTTAAATTCCTTATCTCGTTGTATAAACCCGCTTATCCGTTAGTCACTATCTCTTATTTCTTATCCACTATCTCTTATCGCTTATCTCGCTCTATAAACCCACCATAAAAGTTGAACATTTTTCAACTTCTTATCTCTTATCCCGTCGACGTTCATTTGAACTAAATTTTACCCGCTCATTTGTGTCATTACCAATTAATATTTTACTTTTTTTTATCACTGTTATGTTGCGTATGTATTATAAAATATCAATTTTATATAATTTTTTAAATAATAATTATTAATTTTGTCTATATATAAGTAGCAGGCGGTTTTTATTAAACAATAAATCGAATTTTAAAATTTATTCGCAGTTAGAGATTTGCAAAAATGTTATGAGAAATTATTAAATTATTCTGGGTTATATAGGCTTTGTTTCGCGCTAAATCTTGACTATTCTTTTGTATTTTATGAATTCGAAATATTTCATTTAAAATATTCTCAAATTTAGTTTGCAAAATTTATTTAGTATAAAAGATGCCAAATTTCTGGGTAATCAAACCATAAAATTAAAAGATTTGAAAAATATGTTTCACGATGACAAAACCAAACTATAAACATAAGCTGTCGTGGCCTGTCCAAGTTTCAAAATAATTTGAACTGCTCATGCGTAACATGTGCATTTCTTAAATTCCTTATCTCGTTGTATAAACCCGCTTATCCGTTAGTCACTATCTCTTATTTCTTATCCACTATCTCTTATCGCTTATCTCGCTCTATAAACCCACCAATAATCTAACATTCTAACAGTTTAACAACTAAATGGTGCGTTTATAGAGCGAGATAAGCGAAAAGAGATAGTGGATAAGAAAGTTAAACCATAGGAATACCGTAGTAGCGTTTATACAACGCGATAAGCGCTAAGAGCTAAGGGATAAAAGTTGAACATTTTTCAACTTCTTATCTCTTATCCCGTCGACGTTCATTTGAACTAATTTTTACCCGCTCATTTGTGTCATTACAAATTAATATTTTACTTTTTTTATCGCTGTTATGTTGCGTATCTATATATATAAAAATGCAGAGACCGTATGTTTGTGTCGTCAAAACTCAAAAAGTACTCGATGGATTTACTTCAAATTTTCACACAACGTTGCATTTGAATAGAAGAGTGTTTTTATATACTTTTTATTTCTAAAAATGTACAAAAAAAACCATTTATGAAGAAAATTCATTTCATGCTCTGTGTTTCGTTCTGTGTTCGGTAGAGGGCGATACCTACATATATTGTAAGTTATGTTATGTGCAACTGTCCTCATAAATCCATTCAGCTACAAGAAAAAATTCCCATTCATTATTGGAGGATTGGAGACCGATTGTACACGTGTAGTAGTGTGGACGTGTAGTAGTGTTTTTATCGTAAGTGTTTTATCGTGAGTGTTTTATGTAGTGAAATTTATCAAATTTTCAACTCCTTCATTGTTCTTCCCTGCTGAACTCTAAACAAGTTCAGCCATCCTGGAAGAAAAACACCACAAAACCAGTTAAAGGTAAGCGTTTTTGTACTTTTTCCTTCAATTAAATCGATTGCTGTAACGACTGCCACGCACGTGTGTAATTTTTAGGTTAACTTAGGTTAACTCCACGTTTTTCCTTTCTCTCCTTAAGTGCCTCACCACGTGGCATAGCGAAAGCAATCGATCTCTTTGGGGGTATTAGTTTAATTTCACAGGTCTAAAACGTCATGAACAATCCAGCAGTACAACGTCACGAGGAGACCCCTTCATCGGGCTCGCCCATTGAATCTGCAAGGAATGCCACGACGTATCAGACCGCCTTTGACCTACCTGCCATAATCGACGTTCTCACGTTGCCAGCAGACGAAAGTTTGCTTGGCCACAGCGAAAACGGCGTAATGCGCGACCTACGAAAGAACGGGAGGGAGATGCAGGCCGAGCGGGTCATAGCGGAGGACGCTCTTGCTCAAGCCAGGGCCACTCTGGCCCTAGCGGAGAATGCTCTTCGTGACCTCGACCAAAGAATGGTCAACATTAACCTCCAATATAGCGAGAATTTCTATATTTTCGTCGAGAGACTCGATCTTCCCGAATCTCCCACCGGGGCCACCTCGGAGGAGGATTCGGAAAGCGAGACCTTGAACGGCGGCGATATCGAAAATTCTCACAATGCTGTTTTTTCCAACTCAGATTCAGAGCTAAACCCGGAGGTCCTACCAGCAGGTGACGCGCCGCTGAGCATCTCCACCCCAAAACCCAAACGAGGAAGAGATTCTGACTCGTCCATCGACTCATCGCCGATCACATCGCCTGCCTTGAAAATCCGCGTTGCCCCTAGAGGAGCAAAAGCCCGCAGGATCATGCAAGAATCCTCGCCGGCCATAACCTTAAAAGAGGCTAACCAAACCCCCGAACCTATGATTACCTCCCCCTCCGAAACGAGCGAGGAGCCTTCAGCTCCCGCCACTGAAGAGGTGGAGGTCGCCGAGGTTGACAGGATCATCGATCTAACGGGATCAGTCTCAGACGACAACCAACCCGAGACCGAGTTAAACAACTCAAATTTAAAGACAAAAACCTCAAGCCCTCTGAGCACAAACAGTCCATCAGGGGAGGGGGGTAACTTAGATTCTCAGGGGCCATCAAACAACCAGGGGTGGGAGGGCACCTTTGAAGGGATCTTGGGGACCATCCTGGAGGGAATCCCAGACGAAATCGTTCAACCTCCGGAACCGACCGTGCCGTCCATCACAAACGACGTCCCCCCCGCGCCCGAACTTCCAGCCACTGATGCCGCAGTACCCCAAGTACCGCACTCTGGCGAAAGTTCGGGATCACGTACCTCCAATCCAGCGCCAAAACTGACCGTGAAAACCAGTCGCGTCAGTAATATTAGTAAGAAGAAAAAGGGCACTAAAAAAGTCAATGCTTCAAAGAAAACCGTGCAGCTGCAACTTCCCGAGTGCGAGGACATGGAGGTGGACCCCCACCCGCCCACAACTCTCGCACCCGGGGAGCGACCAGCTGCAGGGTCTTCCGCCAAAACAAAAACAAAAGTCCTCTCGGACGTTCAAACCAGGGGGATTTCAAACTCACAGAGCAAGACCAGGGCCGGCCCCGCTTGTCAGCAACAATCCGTAACCGCGGAGGGGGAGGTGGAGGGGTCTCAGAGGTCAACTGCCCAGCAGGAAACCCCTGGAACCCCCCCCCTTCCCATCCCCGACGCGGCACCCTCGACGGACGGAGGGATTGTGGCTGACAAGGCGGGCCCGGTACTGGTCACCAATTATAACCTTAAAACTCCCCCAATATTAATTCTAGACAAGTCCAAATGGCCTGCTTTACAGGCAAATCTTAAAGCTCGCTTCTCAGACTTCGGGAGGGTCAAAAACACTCGTGAGGGCATCCACTTATCTACGGACTCCATCAAAATCCGTAAGGCCATAGTCTCCCTCTTAAACGAGACACGGTGCAATTACGTGGTTTTTGCTCCCCCCCAAGAGAAGCCCATTAAAGTCATTATCAGGGGTCTTCCTCAGGAATTCGCTCCAGCGGATATCCAAAAGGACCTGGTAGAACAGGGCTTTCCAGTTACCGCGGTACACCAATTTAGGAAGGGTCCCGATAGAAGGACCCTACCATTGTTCCAGGTGACTCTTACGAAGGATCACCGCGGAAAGCAGATTTTTAACCTTACAGAAATTCTAAACATTCCAGTCACCGTAGAACATCCAAATCCTAAGAGTTACCTGGCTCAATGTTTTAAGTGCCAGAGGTTCGGTCACACGCAACACATCTGTAGGTCCAGTCTCAGATGTGTTGTGTGTGCCGGCCCTCACCGCGCCGCGGAGTGCACAAACAAAAACTCCGATAGATTTAAATCAAAGCTTAAATGCGCCATCTGCGGAGGTGAACACGCAGCCAACTGGTCTGGGTGCCCTAACCGTCCACAGATACGCCAAGCTAAAACAAAAATGCAAGGCCCCCCCCCCTCTCAGAGGAGTCAAACGGGGCCACAACAACAACCTTCTCAAGACGATGGATTTACGTTGGTGAGGGGGAGGAAACGCACCGCCCGTAGGGCTAATGGTCGTCCAACCCCCCCCTCTCAAACTTCAAAACCAACTAATGAAAACTCTGATCTCCTGAAGTCGGTCTATTCCCTCTTCAAGGACGGCCTGGCCACTTTGGCTAAGGCAGGCTTCCAGGAGGTTACTCATGATAAGCGCCCGATGCCAGCATGCCCCTAAAACCCAAATGTAACCCAACCTCATTGCAAATCGCATACTGGAATGCCAACGGGTTGAAACAACGCAGATTCGAACTCCTCGAATTTGCGAGAAGACATGATCTCGATGTCATCCTGGTATGCGAATCCCATTTAAAGCCCGGCGATAAAGCCAAACTCCCTAGTTACTCTCTCTACAGGAACGATAGACTCACTGGCCGCTTGGGCGGCACTGCAGTCTACGTAAAATCCTCGATAGAGCATCACGTAGTAACGACTCCGGAATCCCTCACCCATGTCGAGGCGACCTCCGTCATGGTCCACACTGCCAATAAAGGATGGATCCGCCTTACATCGGTGTATAGATCTCCGATCCATAGGAAGCTTATCGATTCTGATATTACCTCCCTCCTGGGAGGGCCCGGCGAACAAGTCATCATCGCCGGTGATCTTAACGCTAAGCACCCTGCCTGGAACAGTCGAAAGACAAACCAAGCAGGTAAGCAACTTCTCGAACTAGCCGACAGTAACCGCTTCTTAGTCGACGCTCCGGCAGACTACACTCACATCAGGTACAACCCTTCAATCCCCAGGAACACCCCCGATGACCGTTATATTCCTGAACACTTCCACGACGTCCTCGACGTTGCAATTATTCAAAACCTGAAATTTTTGCATAGACTCACGGCTGTCAGTGAACTATCTTCTGATCATAACCCGGTCCTTCTCCAACTGGGGGAGGACAGGGAAGAGAAAACAAAATTCATGAGAAATAAAATTACCTGGCCAAAATTCCAAAGCTGCTTCCTTGACAATCTGGGCTCAATCCCCACCATCCATTCTTCCGACGACCTGGAACGGTACGTCGACTTTTTCGAAGGGAAAATTGTCAAGGCAACAACCGATGCCACCACCTCTGTCCCCTACCGCGATCCCCGAGACCAACTCCCAAGCAGCATTCGGGAGCTTATCAAAGAGAAAAACCGGGCCCGTAAACGCGCGCAGTACACCTGCAACCCGGTCCATCGGACCGAGTACAACCTTCTTAACTCCCGAGTAAAACAGGAGATCAGAGACCATCGTCAGTCCCTATGGGATTCCAAGCTGGAGGACCTTTCCTTGCAAGATCCATCAGCTTGGAAACTTATTAAGGGACTCAAAAACAAAAAATCTGCGGTTCCTCCCCTCGACGGTCCTGGCGGAACGGCCTTCAGCCCTCAGCAGAAGGCCGATCTTTTTGCTGATCACTTGGAACGCCAGTTCACTCCGAACGAGGACGTCCAAGTGCCCGCCTTCACCAAGACCGTGGAGGATCACGTGGAAGCCCGGCTTGGGGAACCTAGAGTCAACCTGGCACCAATTGAGCCAGCTTCTTTTCAGGAGATTTGTAAGATCGTCCGTGGCCTGAAGAAACGTAAAGCTCCGGGCCCGGACGGTATTACAAATCGAACCTTGACTCAGCTCCCCAAGAAGGGACTAGTGGCTATTACAACCATAATAAACGCGGTATTGAGACTAATGCACTTTCCCTCTAAATGGAAAATCGCAGAAGTCATCATGATACCTAAACCGAAGCAAAATCCGCGGAACCCCGGCTCCTACAGGCCAATCAGTCTTCTGCCGTCACTGGGCAAAGTGTGCGAAAAAGTAATTCGCACCAGACTGGTCAACCAAATGTTGGAGAAGCAAATTGTCCCTAATGAACAATTTGGCTTCCGCCCGGGCCACTCCACGGTACATGCCATATTGGGGCTAGTGGAATCAATCCTTGAAAGCTGGGAAAAGAAAGAAGCGGTGGGAGCAGTTTTCTTGGATATCGCCAAGGCTTTTGATAGAGTATGGAAGGAAGGATTACTCTACAAAATGCTCAAGGCGGAAATCCTACTAGCCCTCATAATTTTACTGGCTTCTTTCCTAACGGACCGCAAGTTCAGGGTGAGAGTGGAAGGAATCCTTTCCACCCTTAGGAATATCCTCGCGGGGGTACCCCAAGGGTCCATTCTTTCCCCGGACTTGTTCTCCTTTTTCACATATGACCTTCCGGCCATACTGACGGACCCCCGCACCCAGATCAAACTTTTCTGCGATGACGCGGGGATCGCCGCCAGCGGAAAGAGTCCGGAATTTATCACCCGAAGGTTGTTGGATGTCCTGGCGAGAGTGAGCGACTACTACCGTAAGTGGAGGATCGCTGTAAATCCTTCCAAGAGTACGGCCACTTACTTTACCAGGCGTAGTGACCAAAACCTTCGAAGGGTACATATATACAGACCGGGGAAAAAACACCGTCTTCCCCAAAACCCGCTATCAATGAACGGCACCGTCATTCCGTGGTCCAGGACCTCTAAATATTTGGGGGTTATCATGGACGAGAGACTAACTTGGGGTCCCCATATCGACTACACCAGGGACAAGGCTAGAGGGGCCAGAGCCGCTCTTCAAGCCGTCACCAAAGGGGGAAGTAAATTGGGCCAAAAACAAAAACTCCAGCTTTATAAAACCTGCGTCCGGCCCATACTCACATACGCGTCAACGGCGTGGGGGTATGCGCACCGGGCAAAGATTAAAAAGCTGGAGGTAATTCAAAGCAAAGCTTTAAGGCAGGCGATGGATGCGCAAGGCATGCGCATAACTAATGCCCAACTCAGGTCGGACTCCAACACGGAGTCCGTCGCAGAATTTATCCGTCGCCAGGCGGATAAATTCTACGAGGCTGCGGGTCATTCCGAAAACCCGTTGATCCAAGGACTGGGTAAATTCCACGAGGGTTCAACGCGGTTCACGAAGCCCAAAGCCATCCTGAACCTGGATCCTTCTTCCCCTTAATTAATAAATTTATTAGCGACTCCAAGGGAACACCAACCAGCCTCCAACCCCAGGGATCCCCCGACTTGCGCCGGATCCAGGACCACCCTCCACTTGACCATTCAACGGTCGGGGGGAGGCCTGATTCCCGTCCAAGGGGGGGGGAACCGGGCCCACAAAGAGGCTGGCAATTCAAAAAGCATACCACATGCGCATTAGCCTTCTTTCCCCCTTTTCTTTCCCCCCCTCTAGGTTAGGTACTACCAAGAGGCACCACGGAGAGAAAACCAAAGAAAGACTAATCATCCAAACTCAGGGGCCCCCCGACTCGAGCACGACCCGTTGGCCACCCTCAACTTCGATCATTCAACGATCAGAGGGAGCCTCGGGACGGGCAAAAGGGGGGGGGAACCGAGTTCGACGGTCGGCAGATAGCATCGCAAACCGCACCACGTAGGGGGGGGCACAAATGCTCTCCTCCGTGCTCGTGCCTAGTTTGCCCCTACTTAGGAGACGGTGGGTTCTTCGGCGGGTTCTGGGGCTCGGTTCGACCGTTTGACAAACGGACGATCCACCTTTAACTGTGTAATCCGACCTTCAGCCGGATTACACCTGCCAACTTTCCTCGGACGGACATGGGACGGTGTATCGTACGCGGTACTCCCGAAAAACCGGTGTGTGTGAAGAGCGACTAGACGGGGCCTAAGAACTTACAAAAGAGGGCGGGGAGACTCACCGTGAGGTGGGTTCCCTCCCCCTCGCATTTCACTGAAAGGCTCAAGCCATCAATTTAAAAGTCGTTCGCGACTCTCTCGAGCCATCGTCCCCCCTTCTTTCCTCTGGAAAGTCCTTCCCCGGGACGTGCCAAAACTCCAAAGTCGTCGAGGGCGACAGCGGAGCATGCACCTCTCCACGGGACTATAGTCGGGATAAGGCTGAGGGCCGGTCGGAAGGATGAGCGGTTGGGTTCTAACGTCGGCATAACACGGCTCTGCCGGAGTCACCGTACCGAAGTTCCCAATCCGCCTCCCAAAGTCGGTACCAAAGCCACAACCACGACTCAAGGACCCACAGAGGAGAGTGGGAGGGGGTCTGGCCTCTTGAGAGGGTCAGCTTAGAGCGACAGGAGGGGTGCGTTATGCGCACTCCGAACGCCATATTTAAGCCTCTAATTCATCGAAACTAGTAGAGATCGTGAGATCGGGACTAGAGATACCCATTAGGACAAGGACGAGAAAAAATTCCCTAGATTCCCTGCCAAGACTCAAACTGTCATCGAAGAATATGTCAAGCTCCAAGAAGTTATCCGATTTAACCGAAGTGGAACTCCAGCGCATGCTAGCCAATTTAGAGGCTTCCCTATTGGAGCAGGCCAATCTGGCAGCCAAGACAAAGAAGGAATTGGACGCGTATGGATCGAGCCCGACGAAGGCGTTTTATCAAAGTTTGGGAGAAAGACCGGATAGCCGCTCTTACCAAAAAGTAAAGGCGGTTTACGATGACGCCATCAGCACTCATAAGAAGCTGATGGGTTACAAGAACCTGATCACCTCAAGCCTGGAAAAGTTTGAGGCCAAAAGGCAGAGCGCGATTAAAGGAAGAACGGTTGTTTCGAGCAACCCTGTAACCGTGCAAAGTGAAGAAGCCACGATGTCCACCGAAGAGCCGGATAAGGAAGAGCCAATTATAGCGGCCAACCAATGTGAAAAGACCGAATCCAGCCAACCAAAACTGCAGGATATGCCTAAGGAAGATGAAAGAAAACGCGATCGTGAGACCAGGCGTAAGCAGCGCAAAAAATCAAAATCAAGACCTGCCTCAAGTAGTGTGTCACGCAGCCGCGACAGATACTCCAAAAAGAAGAAGAAGCCGATTGGTGACGGACAGGTAAGTACCAATCTAACGGATAATTTTGTTAACCTCCCCCCACTAGAGGATTTAATTGGCTCCCAATTGGCGGGTGAGCTTGTCAACCTACCGATGGAGGTAGACGGGCAGATCATCCAATTGACAAACCATGAACTACCCGATCAAACACTCCCCTCTGCAAACACCGACAACCCCCGTAACACTCTCCCAGTCCATTCACCCCCCAGTCAGACGCCCCGTCAGGAATCCCCTTTGGCCGTTCCACTCAAAACTAGAATCCCTCCGTTAGTGCTGAGGGATACTGCTAAGTGGAAAAGCATAAAGGCTGAATTCGCGAGGCTCGGGATTCACTTTACAAAAGCCAAATTACTCGCTGGCGGACTGAGCATCACTCCCGCCAGCGAAAACGACTATAGGGCGATTTACAAGTACTTCGAGGAAGTACTTACTCCCGAAGAAGGAGGATGGTATTTCCACCAGTTGAGAGAGGAAAAGCCCCTAAAAGCAGTCATTAGGGGCATCCCCATCAACATAGACGCTAAAGAGGTCCAAGAGGACCTTATTGCTAAAGGTTACGACTGCACGGTGGGCAGGATGAGGAGCAGTCGGGGTAGGAGACCCCTTCCCCTCATCATGGTCACCATGCCTAAAACAACGACCTCCGCAAAAATCTTCAACGAGGATGTCGTTCACGACATACGCGTTAAGATTGAGGTTCCCCACGCAAAAACCAAGATTGGGCAGTGTCATCGCTGCCAATCTTTTGGCCACGCCCAGAGCTGCTGCAAGGCTACCCCCAGGTGCGTCAAGTGCCCAGGCCTGCACTGGACGGCCGAGTGCAGCAGACCCAAAGGTACGGCAACCTGCACTAACTGTGGTGGCGACCACCCAGCTAGTTACCAGGGCTGCAAATCGTACCCCAAAATGTGGAGAGTGCAAGCTCTCCCTCGACAAACTCCCTTCAACAGCCAACCGAGACACTCGTACAGGCCGGTCACCAATGAACGTTCCTACGTTCAGGTGGCCCGGTCAAACCTTACCCAACCAGCTCCCTCCCAAAACGCCCAGGAGGCCCGATCAAGGCCCACCCAATCAGTCTCCTCTCAGAAACTTTCCGAGGCTCCCAAAAAAGACAAGCCTTCCAACATCCCTCTTACAGACGATAGCGGTAAATTCACCGCGTCCAAACGCGAAATAGTTAGGGTCACCCTAGAACTCATCAGGTTCGGAATGTCTTCAGAGGTGATCCAGGAAACCCTCGGACAGTTTGTCAGAGTCGTTTAACTTTTTTCCTGTTCTTCAGCCCACGCCATCGCTCATAAGATTTCATGACGACTACAATTTCCGCAGCCCTAAAAACCGTTTATTGGAACGCCAATGGGCTGACCAATGAGAAACGTTCCCTTCTGCAGATTTTTGCTGCCGACCATGACCTCGATCGTATTCAGACTCTGACTCCGAGGACGGCGTGTTCCAGTGAGGAGTGTTCACGCTGCCCCGGAGAGGTTACACATATCCGTCATTGTCCTGTCCAATTAATCTTCTTCCTTTTCAGCTTGTGTTTTTAAATTTTTTTTTTCAGCGCCTATTAGATTATTGTTGAGTTTGTAAATTGTAAAAATTTTTTTTTATATTTTAATAAAAACGCTGTAGCAACGGCGCGACTGAGGCTCTGTTATTGTAGAAGGGGGCCCAAGGTAAGCACATCGCGCCGCCGCGGGCGCGGGGATTGTCTCACGCGTGCGTGCACGCGCGGGCAATTCGACGTTAGCCTCCGGCCCCGCAGTGCTTACCTTATAGCGCAATAATAAACAAGACACCGGCTCGACGCCGCTCCTCGGGTTTGAAATCCCTGTATAAAATTCTCAACGTCAGGTCTCAAAACCAGATGAAGGAGATAAGCGGGCTATCGCCCGCATCTGCTCCGCAGATGCCAAGTGTCAGCTACAGCTACAAGAAAAAATCATCGAATGAAACCTTCGATCAGTTTTTGAATTGTTGGCATCGAGAATGTGTCCTCGGAATGTGTTTAGCAGGGGCAACACATGGGTCGGTTCGGCGAGAGCATACTTCGGCAAAACATTTTTTGGCGCAAGTACAGTTTGAGGCAGACCCAATTCGGTGCGAGTACAGTTCGGCATATGCCCATTTCGGTGCAAAAGTAAATCGGCGCAGAAAACTTTAGCCTACATATTACTATGGTACTCTTTGGAACTCGGTTCAATAAAATACAATTGACTGTTCTATAAAAGTCCCCCCCCCCCAAAAAAAAAAGTCAAAATACAAAAAAGTAATAATAAAAAATTAAATTAAAAATTTTTAAAAAAAACCTTTTATTTAAAATTACAAAAATGCACTAAAAAGTAGAAAATAATTTTAATAAAAGCAAACAAAGCTTCGTGAAAACATCAATATAAAAGCGTGGGGCTGTTTATAGGTGGATAAGCAGGCTAACTATTGGTGTACAAAATTCATAACCCCACGCTTTTATGTTGATGTTTTCACGAAGCTTTGTTTGTTTTTATTAAAATTATTTTCTACTTTTTAGTGCACTTTTGTAATTTTAAATAAAAGGTTTTCTTTAAAAATTTTTAATTTTTTATTTTCTAATTTTTTAGTCATATCTTTTCAAATACAGCTTATGTATTTTAACAAATATAGGTTCATCCTATCAGATTTCTTTATTTATGTGTTTTAGATGTTTGATACTTCACCCTGTATAAATCATTACGACGAAAAACTTTACCCTGAATGCGGTCCTTAAAAATGAGATTTAGAATTTTAAGTTACTTTCCACCCTGTATGATAAAATTGTCCAATGCGCATCGACGCATGCGCTTAATGGTTTTCAGTTTTTTCCCGATTTTTCGCTTATTTTTCAGAATTTTAGAAAAACAAAATTAAAATATGAAAATGCTCTGCAGGTGAAAGCTGTGTACCAAATTTCAGATCTCTAGGACGTCGGGAAGTTGCTTAAAAATGGCCTCAAAGCGGTCGACCCACACGGACGACGGACAACGGTCTTCTCAAGTTAAATAAAAGCTTTTAATAATTAATAAAAACTATCCATTCATTGACAATATATTGTCGTGTTCTGACGAACAAGCACTTAAGAGGTCCGTAGCTCGTTGTTCGGAGTTTACACTTTTGAGACAATCTCAAGGAGTAGGTTCAAAAAACAAATTTATCTTTAAACTATCCACAATCAATGAAACAAAATTTTTACCAGGCATCAATAAAATTTTACTCAGGCAAATTGGTAATGAATAAAAATCTTATAATAAGCAGAAAACAGAATTTTTGTTAAATCAAATTCCACAATGAATAAATCAGATATAGACGAGATTTATCTACAAGTTCCCACATTTACTGTTTCAAAATTATTACTGTAACTTGCAAACAAATCTAGCATGATAAATTGTACAAAATGAAATAAAAATTAATAGCACAAAATTTATTGTCTTATTTTAAATCTCGCGCCGACCTGTTATCAACCACATAAAACAAAACTGTTAAATTTTTTATACTTATTCACGAATGAAGTTCGATGTAACGTGTCACACAATCGTAGATTTTAATCGTCGTATAAAAAAATTATTAAAGTTAATCTCGAAGTTAACTAATTATTGCAAATTTTAAAAATTGGTGCATCGAAGTAATAAAAGTTGATGTAATACTCCAATCAAACTGCTATCCATTAAATTTCCAGGTTCGTATAAAATGTGACTCACATAACCTCTCATTGTAATTTTTATAAATTCCGTTTTCAGAAAAATAATATCGAAATAGCGCAAAACAAAAGAATTTAAATTCTAATTACCATTCGATGGCTTCATAAATTGTTGTTAGATGTGAATAAAACTCGATGGAAAACATCAAAAATGCGGCCATTTTACAACTGCAGGTAGAAATTTTCTTAATTTCCAATTCCGGAACTCAATCTTCTCGAAACCACCATATTCATCATACTGACACTGTACTCATCATAATTGCAACTATCATTTACAATTCATGTCGAAATTCCAACATTTCACCACTTATCGAGCAAATTTTCTCTTCCTCGAAAAACACAACTTAACACGTCCACCACTCGGTCAGTAATCCTTATCTCCTACAAAATTTTCCTTTCCTTTCCGTTCCAGGTTTTTGAAAACGTGGCCCACGCCGATTCGTTGATTTTTCCAGCCAAATTTGAAATTTTCCAAAAAAAATTGATATCACAAACTTTTAAAATTGCTTTTCAACAATTACCGCACCATCTAGAGTTATTTACAAATAACACGACGTTATAGTTTTCTATCAGCGCATTCATTTATTTATTAAAAAGAAGGTAAACAAATTAACAATGCAAAAATTTAATCAAAACAAAAATGCAGTCAAATCTGATTAATTTAACTTTTTAGATTTCTGGAACAAAATATCCATCTATGAAATCCTGTTTTCTTAGCAACAAGCAAAATAATGACCATTAAGAGAAAAACCATTCAACTTATCAGAGTAAAATTCAAAATCATACAAAATTCAATGAAAGGACAAATCAAAATCAATTGTGAATATTTTAAACTTTTGGTAACTACCCCTGTACATGTCATCATCCCCTTATTTTACGAATTCAATTTTTTATTTATAAAAAATTGTGAGTAAAATAACAACAAAAAAAAATTTCCTTAAACGTTAAATTTTCAAACTTCACATTATTAAACTTATTTACAAATTATTTACAAAATCAAATGAAAGTCCCAATTAATAAACTCAATTGGCATTAAACTTATAATTTCATCCTTATTCTTATCTTACTTTAATTTTTCTCATCAAATTTACAATTTTATTTTACAAATTTACTGACTAATTCATCAAAACAATCCCCTACATTATGCAACTTTAAATTAGTTATCAAAAACTGATAGAATTCAAATTTCCTCCAAATACCTTATAACTTTTCAAAAATTTAATTTTTCCCTTGTGGATATTTAATAATTATAAAATTTTCACTCGTACCTCGTAATTTTACTAAATCTTAATTTTCAAATTGACTTTCATTTACTTAAATCCTTTACTGTGGCTTTCAAATTACTTAATCATTTTATTTTATTTCCCAATTAACTATTCATAAATTTCATATCAATTCATCATAATCTCATTTCACAATTTCATTAATTTTCCCCATTTTAATTAAACCCCTTAAAATTATTAAACTCCAAAATCTCACAGTAACAAATTCTTTAGATAATTATCAATTTTATTATTAATTTTTTATCATCTTGCCAAATACGACTTTAAATTTTATTATTAAATTTTGTTGTAAATTTTCCACCTTATTTTCAGAAAAATCTTCATTAATTAAAATTGCTTAGTATCTCATTTAAACTTTTATTCTACCCATGTTCTAATTCTTAATCTTTTATTACAATATTTGGTCAGGAATGTTTGATGCTCATATTCATAATTTTATTTTTAATTTTTATCTTATGATCAAATTTATAGTTTTAATTTTAATTCAATTTTATTAAATTTACAGCTATCCCCTAATTTTAACTTATCTTACAAACTACTAAATTTAATTAATCAATTAACCAATCATACTATTTACAAAATTTTCAATTCACAAATTTTTACTATTATCTTAAACTTTATCATCAATTTCCACGTTAATTGCAATTGTCTTATTTTTCAAATTTCCTGATCTTTATCAATTTTGGTTCTATT
This sequence comes from Rhagonycha fulva, assembly GCA_905340355.1. Lineage (NCBI taxonomy): Eukaryota > Metazoa > Arthropoda > Insecta > Coleoptera > Cantharidae > Rhagonycha > Rhagonycha fulva. The sequence goes on along the minus strand of HG996554.1, from coordinate 17,468,244 downwards.
TACAAATTTGTTTCCATCGCACCCTGCGATAAGCCCATTTTAACATGGCACACAGCCATTCCTTTCCTGCAACTTTCTTCGTGCAAGAAATTACCTTGCTGAAAATTATCAATTGAATTAATTTTGAATTTTTGTCATTGTTATTTTTATCAAAAACTTCAAAATTTTTTTTAATAAAATATCCTAAATTTGCATACTCATCTTCCTCATTATTTGTTTGACATGAAATTAAATTTTGTTGATGTCCATTCAGCTCATCATTTACTCGAGAAATTTTTAAATTCGCTAAAACCTCATTTTTAGAATAAATTTTTAAAATTTTTACCTCAAATTTAAATTCTTTTCTTTTAGCTTTACTTATGCCTGAGTCTTTTGTAAAATTTAATTTCCTTTTAGCTTTTAACTTTCTAAATTTTATCTCCCTAATTTCTTTACGAGTAAAAATTTTAATTTTATTTTCATCATCTACAATTTTACCACAAAAATTATCAATAACTAAATCCTCCGTTGCAATTATTGGTTTTAAATTTTTATTATCAATAGTACAATTTTCAATAATCAAACTTTCCTTCCCTATCTGAACAGCTTGACCTACTTCATCAATTTTATTGCAAACTTTTTCTATCCCCTTAAATTTTATTTTCGAAAGCTCCTCTGCGATTGCAGGTACCAAAAATTTATTATTGATAGGACAGATTGAAGCAATCAAATTTGTCTCCCCTATTTGAATACTTTTGCAATTTGTTCCTTTGCTCTGATCTAAATTATTGTTCTTTTCTATTGTTTTTGTTTGTTTTGTTGTTTCTGACAAAGTATGACCAATTTCTGCTAATTTTTCTTTAAATAACCTATTGTCCTCAATTAAATTTTTTACATTAAGTTCAATTTCCCCCAAATTAGCAATTTTACTTTTAACTTCATTAATATCATTTTTTAGTTCTGTTTTCATTTCTGCTAATAGAGCTTTGTTTTCTTTCGACATTCTTTGAAACAACATCTCAAACTGATTAATTTCCTCAACCTTTTGTTGAGGTTCTCGTGGTGTACTAGTCATCCCAGGTGAACCTGTTACATCCCCCTGTTCTAATTCCCCAACTGACTCATCACTAATCACCTGTATTGTTTCTTCCCTTGTCTCAGGTACTACTCTATCCCCAGGCACATTTTGTACTTCCATATCGGAAATGTCTTCCGATGGATTATCCCCTGTTATATTTTCCATTTTCAATTAATGTTACAAATAATCCCCTTACTTTCAAAAATTCCTACAACTAAATTTATAAAGTAAAAATATCCACTTTTGTTTTTCGGAGCCCCACGTTCGTGCGCCAATTAAAGTTGTCGTGTTCTGACGAACAAGCACTTAAGAGGTCCGTAGCTCGTTGTTCGGAGTTTACACTTTTGAGACAATCTCAAGGAGTAGGTTCAAAAAACAAATTTATCTTTAAACTATCCACAATCAATGAAACAAAATTTTTACCAGGCATCAATAAAATTTTACTCAGGCAAATTGGTAATGAATAAAAATCTTATAATAAGCAGAAAACAGAATTTTTGTTAAATCAAATTCCACAATGAATAAATCAGATATAGACGAGATTTATCTACAAGTTCCCACATTTACTGTTTCAAAATTATTACTGTAACTTGCAAACAAATCTAGCATGATAAATTGTACAAAATGAAATAAAAATTAATAGCACAAAATTTATTGTCTTATTTTAAATCTCGCGCCGACCTGTTATCAACCACATAAAACAAAACTGTTAAATTTTTTATACTTATTCACGAATGAAGTTCGATGTAACGTGTCACACAATCGTAGATTTTAATCGTCGTATAAAAAAATTATTAAAGTTAATCTCGAAGTTAACTAATTATTGCAAATTTTAAAAATTGGTGCATCGAAGTAATAAAAGTTGATGTAATACTCCAATCAAACTGTTATCCATTAAATTTCCAGGTTCGTATAAAACGTGACTCACATAACCTCTCATTGTAATTTTTATAAATTCCGTTTTCAGAAAAATAATATCGAAATAGCGCAAAACAAAAGAATTTAAATTCTAATTACCATTCGATGGCTTCATAAATTGTTGTTAGATGTGAATAAAACTCGATGGAAAACATCAAAAATGCGGCCATTTTACAACTGCAGGTAGAAATTTTCTTAATTTCCAATTCCGGAACTCAATCTTCTCGAAACCACCATATTCATCATACTGACACTGTACTCATCATAATTGCAACTATCATTTACAATTCATGTCGAAATTCCAACATTTCACCACTTATCGAGCAAATTTTCTCTTCCTCGAAAAACACAACTTAACACGTCCACCACTCGGTCAGTAATCCTTATCTCCTACAAAATTTTCCTTTCCTTTCCGTTCCAGGTTTTTGAAAACGTGGCCCACGCCGATTCGTTGATTTTTCCAGCCAAATTTGAAATTTTCCAAAAAAAATTGATATCACAAACTTTTAAAATTGCTTTTCAACAATTACCGCACCATCTAGAGTTATTTACAAATAACACGACGTTATAGTTTTCTATCAGCGCATTCATTTATTTATTAAAAAGAAGGTAAACAAATTAACAATGCAAAAATTTAATCAAAACAAAAATGCAGTCAAATCTGATTAATTTAACTTTTTAGATTTCTGGAACAAAATATCCATCTATGAAATCCTGTTTTCTTAGCAACAAGCAAAATAATGACCATTAAGAGAAAAACCATTCAACTTATCAGAGTAAAATTCAAAATCATACAAAATTCAATGAAAGGACAAATCAAAATCAATTGTGAATATTTTAAACTTTTGGTAACTACCCCTGTACATGTCAATATACACAGAATGTTTCTATATACTTTTTATTCCTAAAAATTTACAAAAAAAATGTATCAAGAAAAAAATGCCCTGTGTTTCGTACTGTGTTCAGTAGAGGGCGATACCTACATATGTTGTAAATTATGTTATGTGCAACTGTCAGCATAAATCTAAGTCACCAAAAAAAAATCATCGAATTAAACCTTCGATCAGTTTTTGAATTGCTGGCATCGAGAATGTGTCCTCAAAATTTGTTTGGCAAGGGCAACACATACCTCGGTTCGGCAAGAGCACAATTCGGCAAAATTTTTTTGGCGCAAGTACTGTTTGACGCAGACCCGATTTGAAGCGAGTACAGTTCGGCATAGGCCCATTTCGGTGTAATAGTAAATCGGCGCAGAAAACTTTAGCGTACATATTACTATGGTACTCTTTGCAACTCGGTTCAATAAAAGTCTCCCCCTCCCCCAAAAAAAAGTCTTAATAAAGTAATAATAATTAAAAACTGACGATATATATATACAATATATTCCTACAAATTTACAAAAAAAACCGCAGAACACTAGCGTAGATATTATGATAGTCTTTGGAACTTGGTTCAATAAAACTTTGCCCCCCCCCCCTGCACCACCCGAAATGTCTTAATAAAGTTATAATTATTAAAAACAATCCATTCATTGGATTTTACACAAAATTTTCATGTAGTACATGGTAACTAACCAATGAAAAACCATTTATACATGTACTACCTGACCCGCATGTTGCTTGGAGCAAATAACGCTCGCGCATGTTGCTCGGAGCAAATTTATGTGTACTGTGCGCAAAAATATATATATTAAATAATATATATGCACACATACGTAGTTTTTGTCACAACTTCGAGGGCGAAGTTTTGGAAGACGAGGAGAGCGTAGCGAAGCCGAGGCGCACAAACCGCACCGAGTGGTGTAAAATAGTTTCTTTCATACCACAGCAACTCAAAAGAGAGTATTAATTTAAATGTTTTTTATCTCTTGGTAAATCTATGTTTGCTACAATACCTTTATTTATTTCCCTAATAATAATTAATATCAGACTGAGCCACAGCAACGCGTGGCCGGGTTCAGCTAGTATATTATAAAATATCAATTTTATATAATTTTTTAAATAATAATAATATAAATTTTTGAACGACAATTATTCCAAATATTTATTTATCTATATTTAATAATTATTAATTTTGTCTATATATAAGTAGCAGGCGGTTTTTATTAAACAATAAATTGAATTTTAAAATTTATTCGCAGTTAGAGATTTGCAAAAATGTTAAGGGAAATTATTAAATTATTCTGGGTTATATAGGCTTTGTTTCGCGCTAAATCTTAACTATCCATTTGTATTTTATGAATTCGAAATATTTCATTTAAAATATTCTCAAATTTAGTTTGCAAAATTTATTTAGTATAAAAGATGCCAAATTTCTGGGTAATCAAACCATAAAATTAAAAGATTTGAAAAATATGTTTCACGATGACAAAACCAAACTATAAACATAAGCTGTCGTGGCCTGTCCAAGTTTCAAAATAATTTGAACTGCTCATGCGTAACATGTGCATTTCTTAAATTCCTTATCTCGTTGTATAAACCCGCTTATCCGTTAGTCACTATCTCTTATTTCTTATCCACTATCTCTTATCGCTTATCTCGCTCTATAAACCCACCATTATCGTATCATGGGTGCAGACTTTAGTTACTAGTCGGGTCTTATTATAGTCTTATATTAAAATATATATTTTCTTTGGTCTTATCACTTGTAGTCCGCTCGTGTTAGTAGTTCACACACCAGGACGCGGGCGGTGGCAAACACGTGGGCGATCACGGTATTTGTATAGGTTTCATTTGGTCGCCACCGTAATCGCCCACGTATTCGCTACCGCCACCGCTCTGGTGTGTGGAACCACTGTAAAAATTTATATAAACCTAAACGAAAATGCCTAAAGTTAAGCAGTCATTGTCTTAAATCTGTAATTTCGGAATTTGGTGAAAATGTGTTTTTGGTCAATAACAAAATTTTATTTTGCAAACTTTGTGAGGTGAAAGTTGATCCTGAAAGAAAATCTAGTTTTACGCAACATATTAGAACAGAAAAACATCGTCGTGCTATTGAACAACAAAAAAATAAAAAAAAGCTACAACTTTCTTCATTTGTTATTTTAAGATCAAACAAAAAATTGCATATATTTTGTATTATCCTAATTGTTACTGCATATTATACCGCATATTTCTCTGTTTTTTAACGCATACGAATGCACATATTTCATTGTTTTTTAGCGCATAAAGTTCCGACCTCGGTAATAAATTATAATCTATCTTCTATCGATAGGTATACAGTGTGTTCACGAAAAGTGGTAACAGTGAATAATTCTTAAATATTACTAGATACAATTACTTAATTCAACTTGAGAGGATGAAAATTGAGGGTTTTGGGGTCTATAAGGTAAGGCAGGAAAAGCGGTAGGGTTGTTAAGGTTGAGTGTAGGAGGGGCGGCTGTGTGGGTGGGAGTGACATAGCGCTTAGCTTGGGCACTCACCTTTTCCGAGTATTCGGCGTATTTGGGGCAGTGGCTCCAGTTCGTTGCATGATCGCCGCCGCAGTTGCAGCAACGGACCTTGTCGTCCTGGTGCATAAGGATGTGGGGTGGGCGCCGGTGCACTTCACGCAGCGAGGATTTATGTTGCAATGCGAGGAGCCGTGTCCGTAATTCTGGCACCTGAAGCATTGCAATAGGTGTGTGCGTTGGTTTTGCTCCTCGAAGCGGACAATGATTGGGACGATATTTCTGATGGCTTTCATTTATTGGAGGGTGGTGCCGGGCCCGAAGTTGATTAGAAACGATGCTGTCAGATTCCTGTATTTATTACGGAGTTGTGTAATCTTTACCACTTTTATCTGGTATTTATTCAAGAGCTCCTCTTCTGTATACTCGGGAGCCATGAAACGGGATCCCTTCATGACCAGTTTGATGGTTCGGTCCTCCTTGTGCCCGTAGGTATACCCTTGTATACCTCCCGGGACAAGGAGGGTGTTCTTGAGCGCTTCTTGGTCTTCGCGCGTGGCTGCATGTATCTAGGTTTGACCCCGGATATGATGAATGCGGATCTGTTCATTTATTATGGGCTTCACACTGGCCATGAAGCGGTAGCGGTAGCATTACATAGCAAAAGAGCTATTACGGGCTACGCCCGTTTATTCTCAAACATCGGGTAATGACCAATGACAGAGGGAATTTTGGGGGTTTCAAACCCGAATGGCCTTGAGCCGGATCTTTATTGAGATGGCGTAAAGGGGAGGGTACTAGGACCCCCCGATTTTTCTACCGAAGCATTAGCGAGCGACGAACAGAAGCACACGTGCATTTATTTAAACAAAACAAAAATTTACAGAAATTTACAACGTTTACACAAGATAATAGTATATTATTTACGCGGGAGATATGAGGTGCATTACCCGCACGAGGGCTTTTGAAACTTGAGTGTGGTAATGCAACATATCTCCCAAGTTTAATATACTATTTTATCTACTTCCGTGCTAAAAATGTTAAACTTGAGAAAACTATGAGTAAATTTTTTTGCGCGCGATCGATCTGATTTTTTGCATATACCTTCCTAACGTCAATTCCCTGGGGGTAAGTAATAAATTCAGGTTTGGGGGGGAGATTTTTTTGCTCAGTTTTTCGATATCTACCGTCGTTCTCGAGTTATAGCTAATTCAAAAAATTTAGGTAAAAAATAAAAAATTGATATAAACAAATGAATTAATACAACTGTCATATTAAAATAAATTGATTGACGGAAAATTTATAGTTGAGAAGAGGTCTAAGTAAAAATCTACAAGTAGATTTTAAATTTATACTTCTTTTACAGAATTTATAACACAACAGTAATAAATATAGTCAGGACCGTCAACAGGATTCAAAGTTCATTGAAATAATTAGCAAATAAATTATAAAATCAAAAGACACCTTATCGGATTACATGTTTCAATCTTATCCACGATTCTACTCGTGAAACTGATATCATCAGACCCGCACTGGTTTTTAAGAAAATATAAATTACTTACCAATTCTTCAAAAAAACTTTGGATCCTTTTGGTCTTGACTGTACAACTACTTTTGTAATAATAAATCTGTTAGAAGTTGCAAGTACCCTTTTTTAAATTTAGGGTTATGTAACTTGCTGTATTTTCCCACCTCGTGGAAATTAATAAAAGTAGTTTAAAATGAAATTTAAATAAATTGATTTTAATAAATTGATTGACATGAGGTTTGTTTTCTTTGTCATTATCTGAATCAGGTTGCTTGTTTTAAAATTATTTTTAATTTGTTGTGTTCCGTTTAAACGTCATTATTTTTATTGTATTATAAAAATTAAAAAATAAATTGCAAAGTTAAACATAATCTTATTATTCACGAACATCTAAATTTTGAGTAATTTCATTATAATTGTTTGGGAAATCATGTGACTTGTTTGATTTTCCATTATTAAAATCAAGTTGCTAATTTTTATATTATTTTTGTTCATTTGCCAATAGCAATCAACATTAACTCCCGGCGGGAGTTAATAGAATATTAACTCCCGCAAATCAACGAAACAAAGTAATTGCCGTCATATCCGCGCTATTTGGTGGAGCTAAGTACGCACTTATCTCCCGGAAGTAGATAAAATTACAAAAAACTATAAAACTTCGTCCTGTCCCTAATCACGATAATCTTGAGGTTAATTTGTGTCTAGTCTTGGGAACTTGGGAAAATTTGAAATTTGAGATCTTGATTTGGTAACCAGCCTATGAGTGGAGACGCAGGACCATTCGACCAATCAAATTTGGACTTCTTAAACCGATCATGTAAAAGTTTTTGAAATCATCCTTTTTTTCCGTCACGGACCTCGTTTGGACCTTAATACTGTCCTGGTATAATTTCTTGTGCAGCGTTTGATGAGAAACTCAGTCAATAATTTCATATTGTTCCGCGAGGCGCTTGATCTTTGCCGGGTCCATAAAGATTACGGCGATCTCGTGCATTAAAAATGCGAAATGTCGCATAGTGGTCTTTACTTTCGGTTGAGATTCCTGAGGTTCGGCTGCAGGAGTCACGTTTTCGATGGGGGGGGGGAAGGGCCTTGATATGTGGCATTTTTGTCATTTTGAGGAGGAACAGCCGGTGGGGCTTGATAGGACTGAGAAAGAGGAGGGGGATACGGAAGAGTCGCGTTTGAACTTGGGGCAGAGAAAGCATTTAATTTAGCAGATTCCAAATAGGAGAGCTGACTAGAGACTGGCCTGATATGAGCTCTTGAAGGTTTGTTGGATTGGGGGAACTGTCTGGAAAACTGTTGGAATCTTTTAATCTTGGGATAGAAGACACAACCCTGATAAGAAGCAGGGTGATCGCCACCGCAATTTGGGCAGATGGGCCTGGCGTCTTTGTGTTTAGTGCAGTCATGCGTCCAATGCGCTCCAGGGCATTTGACGCATCGAGGAGCCGCACGACAGCAGCTTTGGGCGTGCCCAAATCCCTGGCACCTGTGGCACTGACCTATCTTGTTTTTCGCGCGCGGTATCTCAACGCGGATTTGTATATATCTTACATGAGTCTCATTAAAGATATTGCGAGCATGCTCGCTTTTGGGCATAGTAACCATAATAAGGGGGAGTGGCCTTTTGTCGCCGCTTCTTCTCATTCTAGCAACAGTGCAATCGTAGCCCTTATCACGGAGGTCTCTTTCGACCACACTGAGCTCGAAGTCTCTGGGGATGCCCCTGATAACTGCTTTCAGGGGCTTATCATCTTTTAACAAATGGTAATACCATCCACCCTCTTCTGGGGGGAGGGCCTCCTCGAAGTGGCGGTAGATGGCGCGGTAGTCGTTTACAGACGCTGGGGTGATACTGAGGCCTCCTCCTGCCATTAGCCGGACCTTAGTAAATTTAATCCCTTTGGCTTCAAAAGCCATTGCCAATATATCCCATTTACTGGTGTCGCGAAGAACTATGGGGGGAATTTTTGAACGTGACGTCTGGTCAGAAGTTTGGTTTGGGGATTTAATAGATTGAGAATCGGGCGGGGTTGGAGTTCGGGGCAAGGATGGGAAACCCGGAGGGGGGGAAAGATCGGGTGGTATTACATAGGAGGGTTGTCTTGGGAGGGGGATTGGGATGATCGGGGGGTCTAATGAAACGACAGTTGATTGGCTCTGAAAACTGGAGTTCTCTGATTGATCGGGGGGAGGGATAATCGGAGAGGTGAGTGGTTGCACAGTAGTCGAACAGTCCATCTTATTGGTACTTACCGATGTATCTTGGTCCTCTGTGGCCTCGAATTGAGATCCTCGATTGGTGTTTGTTTCTGGGGCCTTGTCGAGTATGCCGAATCGATTGTAAAGTGAGATGCCCGGGGCGACTTGATGTATTGGAATTGTATGAAATTCGGTGGTTTCCATTTTGTCGGAGGATTGAAAAGCGGTAGAAGAAGGAGTGAAAGCGATAGTTGGAAGAGCATTAGTGGAAAAAGAGTTGACTATGTCGGAAATTGGGTTGTTTGCTATGGCCAAGATGGCTTTTTCAATGGTTGTTCCCGTGGTTTGTAACGGGTGAGGAGATTCACCCGTTACTAGCCGCTTGGACTTTTTTGGAGTAGTAGTCTTTCTTTTGTGTAGAATATGTTTACGATGGATATCGCTGACTGGTGGTAGCTTTTCACTATTAACAGGTGGACTCATGTAAGAACACGTTTGTCTCGCACCAACGCTGTGGTGCGAATTGCAAATACTCATTCATTCATTAGTTCAATTGATTGTTGCGGAGCTAACAGGTACAGGGACCCTTTTCTCCTTCATCGTAGTTTTTGTTGCATATAGCAAACACGTATATGGTTTTAAGAGCATTGCTCTGGTGGGCCTGTTGGCAAGCCTGACACATGGTGTTTTTGACCATTTATTTTCACTTTGTTTGTTGTTTATTTGGGTTTGTTGAATTATTTACACTGAGGTAGTTTTATAGGTTGTCTTGATTTGTCACGTAGCACTTGTTTATTTGTTTATTTATAATTATTGTTTATTTAATTTGGTTGGTTTGTTGTTTTAGTTCACTGTGGGTGTTTTTTAACTGGGTTTGGGTGGTTTTTCACTTGTGTGTCCGGGTGGGTGTGGGTAGTTGTAGTGCTGTAGCAGCGGTTGATAGCGATGTTGTTCTTGGCACAGAATTAGTTTCGCTATGGTTTATTATTGTTTGTTGATGTTTATGAAGTTTTCACTATTGTTTATTGATTCTTTCACTTGTTGTTTAGTACACTGTTTTGGGGTGGGGAAGGTCACTAATTTTTGTCACTGTTGTTTATCACTTATTTTAAAGGTTGAGTATGTTACACTTGGGGGGTCACTAACCGATCAATTTTTAAGCTGGTTTTTTAGAACAAAGGTTTTTTCACGTAATTTTGATTTTGATTGTTTTCATAAGTTCACGCACTGGGTTACGTTGACTGTTCGAACTAACTCGGGTTGTTTTTGTTTGATGTTGTCTTTGATTTTAAAATCTTTGTTTATTTACACTTGGTGTAAATTTTTGGTCTCTTGTGTTTATTTTTCTGTTCGTACATGTTGTAATTTCCTAGTTGTTGGACAAGTGGGTTTGAATTCAAGCGGCATTTGTCGTAGAAGTTGATTGTTTGATTTTTGATGAAAGTATTGATGGTTTCAATTTCTGAGTCTGCATGGAAGCGAACGTTTGTGATGAAATATGGTGCATTCCATGCAGCGCGTAGTGACTTGTTTTGGATTACTTGTAGTTTGTTCATGTTTGGTTTGCTTGCGTATCCCCAAGCGGTGGAGGCGTATGTCATGGTCGATCGTATTATGGCTTTGTATAATCTTAATTTGTTAGTTGGGGACATCTTTGAGGTTCTGCCAATGAGTGGGTAAAGTTGGTGGAGCATACCTAGGAGCACGCCTAGGTATTTGGCTGTTGTTTGCCACTGGATAAATTCCCCAAATATTGATAAGTTGACCTTGGGACGGGCTCTTCTTTTGGTAAACATTATTCCGATACTTTTGTTTGGATTGACTTTTAACCTCCACGTTGAAAACCAGTGTTGAGCGTTGTTAAGTACTTCTTGTAGGAGTGTTGCAGCAAGGTCAGGTGACATGGATGAGGCGAAGAGACCTGTGTCGTCAGCGTAGAAAGCGGTGCTTGTTCTTCTGTCGGTGGTTTTAGAAAAGTCGAACATGTAGATTTTAAAGAGGTCTGCAGCTAATACTGAGCCTTGTGGAATTGCAAATACTATAATAATAATAATAATAAAAACTCTATTGTTCTGAATATGTACATTGGTTGAACTTAATCTAGTGCCTATTGCAACTACAATTAAAACTAGATGAGTATGGTTTATTTACAAATTATGAATTATTTACAATGTATGATTTAACCTGGGAAAAAACGAGTGGAAAAACCCAGCGCTCTGGTTGTACAAAAAAAAAGAAAGTTACATGAATGTGAAGTTGCTTTGATGTTGAATTGAATTTTTAGTTAAATTGGTTTTGAATGGGGTTGTTTAAAATTTAAGAAATTATTGTATAAGTTGGTGATGGACAAGTTTGTGTTTAATTTTAAATGGGGCATTGTTACTGGAGGTGATTGACGTGATGTTTTTAGTAAGTGGGTTGTGTGGAGAGAGGTGTTTGTAAAATTTGAATGTTTGTTCTGTGATAACTGTATGGAGCCGCGGTACGCTAGTGAGTTCGTGGAGGAGATAGGATGGGGTATCAAGAGGTGAACCGGTGATTAGCCGAAGACACTTGTTTTGTATGATTTGTAGTAGTTGGATGTATGAATCCGGAGCTTTGCTCCACACTGGAGAAGCGTATAGCAAAATTGGTCGTATCATTGTCTTGTAAAGTTGAATTTTGATTGATGTATTGAGATGATTTTTGTTGGTGAATAATGGATAGAGCATTTGAAAGGCACGGTTACCCGCGGCTTTCTTATCTGCGCAATGTGGTTTGAAGGTGAGTGATTTGTCTAATGTTACTCCCAGGTACTTGACCGTGGGAGATGGATGGATGATTTGTCCGTCTAGTTGTAGGTTCGTGGTGTATTTGTCTTTTTTTTTAGAAAATATGGTTAGTGTTGTTTTGTCAGAGTTTAGTTTGAGTTTCCACTTCTGGTAGTAAGGTGAAAGGGTGTCGAGGTGTCGTTGTAGGTAAGAGATTGATTTGTTTTTATTGAGAGAAGTGGAAATTAGTCCGGTGTCGTCTGCGAATAGGGCCACCTCGGTGTTCTGGTGTTTCGGTATGTCGTTTATGTAGTAAGTAAATAGTATGGGGGCTAAAACGGATCCCTGAGGGACGCCTGCGGGAATGGAATGGTGGTCAGATAGGGCATTGTTGATTAAAACTTGGAAAGTACGGTTTTGGAGATAATTTTGAATAATCTTGATTAGGTGTCGGGGGACTTTTAAATCTATGAGTTTGTAAATGAGGCCGTCATGCCAGATTGTATCGAAAGCTTTTTCTATCAATATCAATATCTAGCGTGACGAGCGACGTTGTGTGCCCAGTATTGAAATTTTTGGTGATGATGTTGATTAGCCGAGCTAGCTGTAAAACCGTACTGTGGTTTGCTCTGAAACCAAATTGCTCAGGTATGATGATATCTTTGTCAAAATTAAATTGCTGAAGGCGATTTAATATGACTTTTTCTAGCAATTTTGAAAGGGTGGGTAGAAGGCTGATGGGGCGGTAACTATTAGTTAAATTTTTAGGCTTTCCTGGCTTGGGGATGGGAATGACAATTGCATGTTTCCAAGAAAGCGAAAAGTACTGATTTTTTAGGCATTGGTTCATAATGTAATATATTTGCAAAATTGACTTTTTGGGTAAATGTTTTAAAATTAATGGGGAAAGATTGTCGTGTCCTGGGGCTTTGTTTTTGAATGTTTTGATTAGTTTTTTAATTTCTTGAGGAGAAAGCAGGTCTTCAGGGGGTGTTATGTGATTTTCTTGGTCAAACGCGCTGATGGTTTGTTTGACCATGTTGGAAGTTTGAGGGTCCGAGAGACCCAGTGTAATAGAGTGGTTTTCTAAGTAGGTGGCCGCTATTGCGTTCGCCTTGTCCTTGTTTGTAATTTTAGGCCCCTGGGGCGTTTGTGAGGTTGGCATGGTTCTTTCTTGTGCGCTGCTTTTTAGTCCTTTTGCTATACGCCAAAGCTTCTGGGTGTTTTGTGGTGTGATGTTAGCAAGTGCTTTATTCCAATTTTGATTTTTTATGTTTTTAATGTCTTTGTTAATGTCATTGGTTAGTCGGTTGATTTGTTGTCGGATAGGTTGAAAGTTGTGTCGTTGATAAATTTTCCTTAGTTTGTTTTTGTTTCGTATTTTAGTTAAAATTTCGGGTGTGAGTTTAAGTTTTATATTGATTGGTGAGTTTTTAGTGTTGGCATTAAATGCGTACATGACTTGATCGGTGAAGCTTTTTACTGCCTCGTCGATGTCGTCGTTTGTTTGAATTTGGGTGTTTAGTGGTATGTTGTTTGCGTCGATCGCGAATTGTTTCCAATCCGTGTGTCGAGCGGGTCTAGGTGGGTAATTAGGGAGTTGCAGGCTCCCTAATTCAATTAACAAAGGCATGTGATCTGAATTTAATTTGCTGAGGGCAGTGATGTTGTTGACTGTAATGTTTTTTGATAACATTAAGTCAATTGTGGAAGGTGATTGTGTGTTGTTGTAGCTGTAATGTGTGTGTTCGTCTGGGTATGATAGTAGGTAATTGTTGTCCTCAACAAAATTGTTGAGGAAGAGTCCGTTTTGATTGTTGGTTTGGTTGTTCCAGTTTGTATGCTTGGCGTTAAAGTCGCCAATCATGGCCGTCTTGTCGTTAATATTTAGTATGTGTTTAAGTTCATCCTCGTCAGAGTGAAGCCCTGGCGAGATGTAGTAATTAATAATTGTAGTGTCGTTTAATGTAAGTGCAAGTGCTTCGGCGTTGGCGGTGGTGACTGATGAGATGGTGGGGTTGAAAGAACTTTTGACGTAGGTGGTGAGGCCACCTTGCGTCGTTTTGGGTTGATTAAAGTTGAGGTATTGAGGGATTTTCTTTTATTTAATTTTGTTTCCTGGATGAGGATTATGTCGGGATTTATTTTGCTCACTAGCGTGTGTAGTTCGTTAAAATTGTTGAGTAGGCCATTGGCGTTCCAAGAGATGACTTTGATGTTTGCCTTGGTGGTTTGATTAAGCATCGTACTTGGCGGCAATTTCGGCTAGGATTGAAATTTTTGTGAAGGTGTCAGTGACACCTGTCAGTTTAGTTTTAATTTCCCGTACGATGCTTATCATTTGGGCTAAGTTGAACGTCTCGTTGAGCTCTTTTAGTTCCTGAAAAAGTGTTTTAATGTCGTTGGGATAGGTTTTTGGTGTAGGTCGGTGAAGCCGTGACAGGAGTAAAATTGGGGATTGCTTGCTTAGGTGCAGGTAATCCCGGGAAGTTGATTGGGTTATTGAGGGTTGGAGCTTTAGGAGCATTTGAGCGGGCAACAGGCCCCGGGGCTAAGCGCTGGGTTTTCGCACTTACCTTTTGTTGGTAAGTTAAATAGGCCCCATATCTTCGCAGACTTGAAGAGTAAGGTTGCGGGCTTGCCCGCAACGTTACGTCGGATAATTTTTATTGAGGCGTACCTCCGAAAATTAGCGCGAAGCTAAGTCCTGGCTGGCTTCACCCGCAAGGGATCCGCGAGAGAAAGGTTTGGTAGACTAGGATGCAGTGGATAGGTTATGGGAGTTTTAATTGAATACCTTTTCTTCGTGTGCGTTGCTCATTCGTGTTGGTTTTTCCCTAAAGTGGCCGGTTTTCTTGTGGGCGTGGCTTGAATTTCTTTGGCGTGGTTTTGGTTTGCAGGAGTTCTTGTTTCTTATGCGGGATCGTTAGGGGTCGGCGTCATCGATAATTTCCTTTGGCATCTTGTACTTCGGATGGTTTGCCTTGTCGTATTTTCCAAGCTGGTTTATTAGCGGGTTTTCGTGGTCTTCGCCATCGCCATGCAAAGAGTTCAAGAGGTAGCGGAACAAATCGAGCAATGGATGGGAGACTGGCGAATTGGATTCAATACGAACAAGAGCGTCGCAGTTATCTTCGCCCGGATAAACTCCGGGTCTACAAAACTATCATCAGGCCGGCTCTCACGTACGCTGCACCAGCATGGGGACACGCAGCAAAAAGCCATATTACCAAGATAGAAACCATCCAAAACAAACTCGTCCGCTATGCATGGAACGCACCAAGAAGAGTCACAAATGTCCGTCTTCGCAACGACTCCAAACTCACCACGGTCAAAGAATTTATCAGAAATCATACGGAGAAATTTTACTCAAGAACCGAAGACCACGAAAACCCGCTAATCAACCAACTGGGAAAATACGATAAAGAAAACCATCCAAAGTACAAGATGCCAAGGGAAATCATCGATGACGCCGACCCCTAACGTTCCCGCATACGTAACATCGACTCCTGCAAAACAAAACCACGCCCACGAAAATAATCAACGCCCACAAGAAAACCGGCCACTTTAGGGAAAAACCACCACCAACGAACTACACACACGAAGAAAGGTATTCTATTAAAACTCCCATAACCCATCCACTGCATCCTAGTCTACCAAACCTTTCTCTAGCGGGTGAAGCCAGCCAGGACTTAGCTTCGCGCTAATTTTCAGAGGTACGCCTCAATAAAAATCATCCGACGTAACGTTGCGGGCAAGCCCGCAACCTTACTCTTCAAGTCTGCGAAGATATGGGGTAACAGCTCTGGTACTCCACACCAGACCAGAATAAATGGCAAATTTGTCAGTAACTCTTACGCTATGGTAGGAATGCGTTCTCCTTTTTTATTAATTAAAAATTTTAATTTAAAAATTAAAAATTTTTTTTTTAACAACTAATTTAAAAATATCCCTAGGCCCGTGGGTCAAGGAAATGGTGGATCTTTGAGGGGTGATACTCGTGAGAGTGGATTTTTAAGGCAGGGTAGTTGTGCAAAGAAAAATCGACTTAAAGCACCCCTCGCTGCGCTCGGGCGCTTTAAGCCATTTTTCCCGCACATTTAGGGTTGAAAACCATGATTTTCGTTCGGAGTGCACTGTTACTGCATCGCAATGCAAGTGTCGCTCCCACTCTGCGCAAAGCTAAGACCAGTTAAACGTGCACGTACCGTCAGGAGAATGAACTGAATGAATTGATTCACCAATCCCGAGCGACTTTGCTCAAAATTTACTGTGAAAAACGTGCTTTTTTAAATTCGATTTTTGAAAAAACTGTTGGATTTAAGGCCATTTTCCTCACCTAATTCTCTTATTTAAAATATGCGCTTTCAGAATTCATCGAGGTTTCAATCGTAAAATTTGCATTTAAAGGTCTACGTTTCTTACCTTTCACCGGAAATAATAGCTCATTTTCATATCAACAATCAATGTTGTAAAAATTTTAAACTTTGAAATTTTGAAAATCAAGTTATTAATAAATTTTAATTTGGATTTTTAACATTGTATTTAAATTTTGGCGCCACGTTTTGCGGTTTTGGGCGTTTTTTCAGTTAAAAGTTGGCGCCATTTTTTTAAAAAATCTGACAACACTGGGTTTAACCCAGAGGTTGCGCTTCTCAAGTGGCAACACTGCTGTTCTGTGAGTTTAATGTATCGTCGACCGCACCCTACTAGAAATTAGTCGCCATTTTAAAATTTTCGCAGAATATTTCACGGTATCTCGTAGTGCTATTTACAAAGTAAAAACTGATAAGCTGTGCTAAATAATTAAATATTATGGATACTTCATGTAAACGTGAAGTGGATGATAAATCGGAGGAAACGGATGACATAAAATTTAACTTAGAAGATCTTCATCATTCGATAGATATTAAAGATGAAGAGAGCTATGGAGAAGCATTAATAAATGCAAAATCTGCAACATATACAAGTATTCGAGAGAAATGTTTTTCTTGTGATGTTTGTGGTTATAAATGTACTCGAAAATCAAATTTAAAAAGACATTTAAAAATTCACACGGGGGAGAAACCGTTTTCTTGTTCGATTTGTGACTATAATTGTGCTCAAAAATCTTCTTTAAAAATACATTTACAAATGCACACGGGGGAGAAACCGTTTTCTTGTAAGATTTGTGACTATAAATGTGTACGCAGTCCAGATTTAAAAAATCATGTAAGAACCCACACAGGCGAGAAACCTTTTGTTTGTAAGATTTGTGACTATAAGTGTGCTCGTAAAAAATCTTTAAAAAGACATTTAACAACTCACACAGGGGAGAAACCTTTTGCTTGTGAGATTTGTGACTATAAAAGTGCTCAAAAATCATCCTTAAAAAAACATTTAACAACTCACACGGGGGAGAAACCATTTGCTTGTGAGATTTGTAACTATAAAGGTGCTCGTAAATCATTTTTAAAAGAACATTTAAAAACTCACACGGGGGAGAAACCATTTGCTTGTGAGATTTGTAACTATAAATGTGCTCGTAAATCAAATTTAAAAGAACATTTAAAAACTCACACGGGGGAGAAACCATTTGCTTGTGAGATTTGTAACTATAAAGGTGCTAGTAAATCACTTTTAAAAGAACATGTAAAAACTCACACGGGGGAGAAACCGTTTTCTTGTGAGATTTGTGACTATAAATGTGCACGAAAAAGCTCTTTAAAAAATCATTTAAAAACTCCACACAGGCGAGAAACCTTTTTCATGTAAGATTTGTGACTATATAAATGTGTAACCAGATCAGATTTAACAAAACATGTAAGAACCCACACAGGCGAGAAACCTTTTGTTTGTGAGATTTGTGACTATAAAAGTGCTCGAAAAGAAACTTTAAAAAAACATTTAAGAACCCACACAGGGGAGAAACCTTTTTCTTGTGAGATTTGTGACTATAATTGTGCTAATAAATCAACTTTAGAAAAACATTTAAAAACACATTTGTAACTATAAATGTGCTCGTAAATTATCTTTAAAATAATAATATAATAGTAATAAATAATAATCTATCTTCTATCGATAGGTATACAGTGTGTTCACGAAAAGTGGTAACAGTGAATAATTCTTAAATATTACTAGGTACAAAAAAAAGTTTAAATAGTTTTTTATTCAGCTCCAAATTTTCTATTGGAAACTGTCAAAATATATTTTTTATACTTCAAATTCAACCGGAAGTAAACAAAATTTTTTTTTCAAATGGCAACATGTCTTTTTTTTAACATTTTTGTAATCTGTAATTTTCTCTGTAAATACATATAAAATTTTCATAAGGTTACATAAGAAAAAATTCGAGAAAACATAAGATTTAAACAAACAATAATAATTTGTTAATTACGTATGTAGAGTGCTATGAAAAACAAAACACCATTAGACTCTTTCTATGGAGTCACTTCGAAATGGTAGTTTAGGCAAATCTATCTATAAATTTAAAAAACCAAAATTAATTTCTAATTTATAGCATCTATCAATTATCACCAAATCGCCAGAACTTCTGCGAAAATTACAATCATATCTTGAACCAAACGGTGGCAATTTTAAAAAATTTATCAGATAAATGAAATGTTGTGTTTTCGTGAAGTTTTGTTTTTCATGGCACTCTACATACCTATATGTGCAAATAATCAGTAAATTATTATTGTTTGTTTAAATCTTGTGTTTTCTCGAAGTTTTTCTTATGTAACCTTATGAAAATTTTATATGTATTTATAGAGAAAAAATTGCAGATTACAAAAATGTTAAAAAAAAGACATGTTGCCATTTGAAAAAAAAAATTATGTTTACTTCCTCTTGATTTTGAAGTATAAAAAAATATACTTTGACAGTTTCCAATAGAAAATTTGGAGTTGAATAAAAAACTATTTAAGCTTTTTTTGTATCTAGTAATATTTAAGAATTATTCACTGTTACCACTTTTCGTGAACACACTGTATATAAAAATACAGAGACCGTATGTTGAGAGGTCAACTATTATTTTTTTAAACTTATTCAATGGCAAGAGGAGAAAATGCTACGAAAATCAAGGCACTTATTTTAAAGTTTGGCCAGAAAACCCTCATGTACAAATTATACGAACTATTAAAGAAATGTGCAAAACAAAAGAGCAGATTGGTGTTCTTGCTCAAATGCAGAAAAAAGAATATTATTCCGAAGTTCATCAAGAATACGACTAAATAATACTTCCAAAACTGTTAATTTATCAAGTAAATTTAACAATGAAGCAAGGACTTTATACCACAATTTCCATATTAGATTGTTGAATTTGTGTCTATAAGTGATGCCGTCTTTATTAATATCCAGGCTGCGCGGGTGCATTTGTGTTGAGATATTAAGTAATATTAAGTAATTGTATTTTGAAAATGTCACTTTAATACATAACTTGTTAAGTTTTTAACTGGTGATAATTAATTAAAAAAATATTTTAAATTTCACAATAAAATCTATATATAAAAATACAAAACAGCAAACGCTTTTGAAAAAAAATGAGGGTATGTAAACGATATGTGAAACAATAATTCTAAATAAAAATGCCAAGTGCTAACAAGTACCCACGGCGCATGTCACTTTTCAGCCAATCACATGATGTTTTTGGTCCCGGTTGCGAGAGAGATCCCCTCATACCGAGGTCAGTGTTGTCAGATTTTAGAAATCTGTGGCGCCAACTTTTAACTGAAAAAACGCCCAAAACCGCAAAACGTGGCGGCAAAATTTAAATTCAATGTCAAAAATCCAAAATAAAATTGAAATTTACTAATAACTTGATTTTCCAAATTTCAAAGTTCAAAATTTTTACAACATAGATTGTTGATATGAAAATGAGCTATTATGTTTATTTCCTTCAAGAAGATCCGTAACTAAACATTGCTGATATCGGGGGGGGGGGGTTATGGTGAACACAATAATGTCAATAATACCTAATAATGATATTTCTTTTTTAATAATTACAATTTTTTGGAATTACTTATTCTATGAGGGGGGTCAATGGATTCAAACCAATGTTTGCACAATTAATGACGCCATCACTTGGCTAGTTGATAGCCTTTGGCCAATTGTGCAAACTATGTTTTGATATATTGACACCAAAAACTTGCCTGTACTGAATATTTAGTAATTGTCTAGATTGAGTTTCTATGGGGAGCATGAGCGTCCATAAGACCATTTTCACGGGAGGGCAAAATCGAAAAAAAAATTATTATAAAAAAATTTTAATCATTTAAAACCGCAAGTTTTAGAAAATTTTAAAAACTTGGGATGGTGAAATATATAACTAAAAAAAATTAAGCAGCCAAGAGTCGGGGGGGGGACAGCTGACCTTGTGCCCCCCCCCAATGGACCCCATGATGGGGAGCGAGAAAACTGACGTAAGCGTTCTCTAGAGTTAAAAGTTCACTTTTTCAACGCTAGAGGTGCTAACGTCAAACTTATAATGCTTTTTTATTGGAGAATTAGCGGTAAAGCTCGACGGGGAGCCTCTAGGGTTAAAAAAGCAAATTGTTATTATAAATTTTTTTTGTGGGAGGAGGGAGCTTTGCCGCTCCCTATATCACTCAATTTTCCTTTAGGTGTCAAATCTAATGGCAATTTACTAAAATTAGATCTCAATGTCTATTATTTATCGCAATAAACCGCAACTTCATATTTCAAAAATCGCCCAAATTGCGGTTTGCGGTTTTTGAAAAAATTGAAGCGCAAATTATCTACAAAAGTCGCCCAATTTGCGATAAATCGCCCAATCTGACAACACTGACCGAGGTGAGTTGAAACAGGGGCCGAGGTGAGTTGAAACAGTTGATTTTTAGATAGAATTAAGGGTTGCAAAGTTGAAATAATGAAATAATTTAAAGGTATTTATTATAATAAATCATACAAACATACAATAAAACCTAAAAACTATACAAAAGATCTGAAAATAAATATTAATCAATTAAGCAATTATTGTAACAAACATAACAAAGTTCGCCACCAGTGCAAGCATCATGAGCCCAATCTTTACATTTAAAAGCCGTTCAGTAATGTGGCTCGGAAAATAATCAGTATCCTGGAATATTTCTTTGGAATATTAACTGGACAAAGTCCGGTCGTGCTGAATCCGGCAGTTATGTTATGCAATGTGACTGAGATATTAAACGACGTTGTTATTAAAATATAGGTACCTTAAAAAAACGTGTAAAACTAATTTTTCACTATTTTTACGACGTAAGAGCCAGAACGACCCAACCGCGAGTTTTTAGTCACGGACGTGAATTTGATGACCTGTGGGAGACGAAAAGAGGATAAATGGCGGCGTTTCCATCTTACAAACTGTTTTAAGTTCTGCGAAATCAGCGATGTTTAGTGTCGTTTAGTGCAAGTGCTTCGGCGCTGGCGGTGTTGACTGATGTTATGATGGGATTGAATGAGCTTTTTACGTAGGTGGTGAGGCCACGGTATTTCGTTTTTGGTTTGTTGAAATTGATGTATTGCGGGATTTTTGGGGGTTTTTTCTTGTTTGGTTTTGATTCCTGGATGAGGATTATGTCGGAATTTAACTCACTCACTTGCGCGCGTAGTTCGTTAAATTTGTTGTATAAGCCTTTGGCGTTCCATGATATGATTTTTAAATTTGCCTTGTTGATGTGATTAAGCATCGTACTTGGCGGCAATTTCTGCTAAGATTGAAATTTTTGTGAAGGTGTCGGTGACACCTGTCAACCTGTGTAGTGCTGGTAGATTGATTCAAGTTGCTGGTGTAGATCGGTGAAGCCGTAATTGGTGTGAAATTGGTGATTGCTTGTTTACGTGCAGATAATCCCGGAATGATGATTTTATTATTTAGGATGGGTGCTTTAGGAGCGTTGGAAAGATCAACAGACCCCGGGGCTAGGCACTGGGTTTTAGCACTTACCTTTTGTTGGCAGGAGATGTAGGCTGAGCATTCGCTGTAATTAGCAGCATGCTTACCCCCCACAGTTCCAGCAAACGACTTCGGCATTTCTCGCCACTCTGGTACATGATGTTGTTAGGTGAGCACCTAGGCACTTCACGCACCTAGGTTTGAGGTTACAGTTGGTTGATCCGTGACCGTAAGCTTGGCACCGATGACATTGGACCCTGGTCGTGCGGGAGGCATAATTTTGCCAGCGAATGATCACCGGCCCTATTGCGTTGATTTTTCTAAAGATATTGAGGTTGGCTTCGGCTGGGAAATAGATTAGATAGGACGAGGAAGTCTTACCGACCTTCGATCTCATGTTGATTATGTTTGATGGTGAGATGTCCGCTGCTTGAAGTTCGTCTTGTTTCAGCTGCTCGGTGAGGCACAGAGATCCTTTAAGCACCATTTTTTGGGTGCGCTGGACGAGAGGGGTGAAGGTATAACCCTCAATACCTCCTTCGGTGAACCATTCCTTTTTAAATTTCTGTTGGTCTTGAATTGCGGCGGCGTAGACCCATGTTTGACCTAGAATAGTTTGGAAGGTTACTGGATCCTCGGTGATGGCATTGGTGGCTGTTACAAACGTTCTTACGTCCTTATAACTACCGACGGTATAGTACTGTTAGCGGCGGTCTTGTGGTCTTTGGCGAAGCCGGTGCAGCTGCCTTCCAGGCGAATGATGTTTTTTGATTTGTGAATTGATCTGGATTGTATGATGCGATGGGTCCTGAATTGGCGGTATCTGGTCTTGGATTTGTTTTATCAACATTGGCTAATAAACCAAACTGGTAAGTTGAGACAGCGATTACCACATCGTCTAATTCCATCTCTTCGGCTAGACCGTTGGGTCTAGTGATTTGGCTAGCTTTGCCATCTGTGCGGCAAATATCGGATTTTCTTTTATCAAAGTCTTTATTTTCACATCGGTTGGACTTGTGATCTTGGTAGATGATTTGAATCTTATAGCTTTGCTTTTAGGGCGTACAAAAAATACTAGGACAAAACACTATACTTAAATTTTAACACTCAGAGCGCGGCACGTCTTACTCGCTTGAGTTCTCGACAGCGCGGTGAATCCGAGGGCAATGAAAAAAATCATATTGCAAAGGGATGCAAAAATTTCAAAATTACGTTGATTGGGTGTGAAATACATCCTGCAAAGGTCGTCTAAGAACGTCGACTAATGATAACTGACCTTGATGTTGAAACGTGAAAGGTGCGGAAGCTGTACACACAACTTGGGATGCAAAAAAAAGATCAATGTCCAGAGTGCGTTTATTAAAAGTTTATTATTATTATAAAATCACTTTTAGAGATAATATATCATTGACGGCAGACATAGTTCAATTTGATCGTTCAAAGCGAGCACACCTGTTTTCCAAGCAACTACGAATTTTTAATTCAAAGTTCTCAAAGCGACATATATAAATTTTAAACTTGTTTTAAATTTATATTTATCTTCTGCCGTCACTGGGCAAAGTGTGCGAAAGAGTGATTGATTGATCAGTTGACCAGACTGGTCAACCATATGTTGGAGAAGCAAATTGTTCCCAATGAACAATTCGGCTTCCGCCCAGGCCATTCCACGGTACATGCCATACTGGGCTAGTGGAATCAATCCTTGAAAGCTGGGAAAAGAAAGAAGCGGTAGGAGCAGTTTTCTTGGATATCGCCAAGGCATTTGACAGAGTATGGAAGGAAGGGTTACTCTTCAAAATGCTCAAGGCGGAGATTCTACTGGCCCTAATTATATTACTGGCTTCTATCCTCTCGGATCGCAAATTCAGGGTGAGAGTGGAAGGAATCCTTTCCACCTTTATGAATATCTTCGCGGGGGTACCCCAAGGGTCCATTCTCTTCCCGGACTTGTTTTCCTTTTTTACTCACGACCTTCCGGCCACACTGACCGACCCTCGCACCCAGATCAAACTTTTCTGCGACGACGCAGGGATCGCCGCCAGACGAAAGAGTCCTGAACATGGGACGGATTATTGTACGCGGTAATCCCGAAAAACCGGTGTGTGACGAGCGACTACGACGGGGCAGCAGAACGAACAAAATAGGGCGGGAGATTCACAGTAGGTGGGTTTCCTCCCCCTCCTATTATCGAAAGGCACAAGCCACCTAATTAAAAGCCATTTGCAGTTCTTTCGAGCTAGCGCCCCCCTTCCCCCTTTGGAAAGTCCTTCTCCGGGACGTGCCATTACTCCAAAGTCGTCGAGGGCGACAGCGGAGCATGCACCTCTCCACGGAACAAAAGTCGGGATAAGGTCGAGGACCGGTCGGACGGGTGTGCGGTTGGCTTCCTATGTCGGGAAAACACGGCCTAGCCGGAGTTGAGTACTGAACTGAAGTTTTAAGCGATCTTAGTCCTTCAAACTCAAGAGGACGCCCAAGTTAACATCCCTGTTAACCGTGAAACTCCGCTCACCCAAGAAGATGATTCCATCGAAGTGGTCATGGAAATCTACCCCCTTACCCTCCCGCCCCCAGAAGAAACCCCCTTCACCCCGCTAACGATCAACACCGCAGCGTTCTCTTCAGGCGACGACGACCCGGACTACGACCATGACGCCGACGTCAAGAACGAGTTTCTGTACGTCAAGTTAAAGAAAAACCGCAGAGTCATGAAGAAGGCTATTGAAGCGGCCAGAAAAGCAGAAGCAGAAAAGCTAAAGAAGGCTGAGGATGCGCTGGTGGAAATCGCCGAGAGGAAGGCAAAGGCCACCGACAAGTCCAAGGTCCCGCTCCTCAAACCCGCTCACACGATTGTCGCCCGTGACCTCTACCTCCGTTATGGTAACCCCAAGCCACACCTTCATGCTGAGGTAAACCTCCCACACCCCTCTGATGTCACCAGGACACAGAGACGAGCAGTAGTCGAAGTGGAAGCGGCTGCAAAACGCAAAGCCATCAAAGGTAAGGCAACGAAGAAAGCAGCGGACCTATTTCAGTCCGCTAATAAGCAAAAAGAAGCGATGAACCCAGATCCATCTCAATCTGGCATGAAGCTTCCAAAGGTTACCCCAGATCCGTCTCCATCTGGAATCGGCCCAGTGGTCCCCCCCCCGTCTGCACCTGGCAACCTATTCCAGGTCCATCTCAACCTGAAAGTCAACAAATTGTGGAGTTGGCTCCATCTCCAGCTGCTCTACCACTAAAACAAGCGATGGTACCATCTCCTACCAACTTGGAAATGGACTATGCCCAAGAACCCACCCCCAAGAGGAAACTAGAAGAAGTCTTTTCCGACAAAGAGGATACACTTCTAGTGACTTCCATGGCACCCAAGAAACCACGCGAGGCCTCACCCCAAAGGCTAAGCGGTGAAATCCCAACCAACCGCCCGAGCACCTCAACCGACCCGACGCCAGCGGAAGCAAACCAACGCAAGCGTAAAGCGGCCCTCAGACAAGCTACCGCCCTGGAGGAGCTTCTCCAGACACCACCCACCGGGAAGGGAAAAGGCAAAGGAAAATCTTCCGCCAAGAAGACTAAGGAGAACAACGACGACACTGCCACCCTCCCCTTCCCAAACCCCATAATAAACTCTACTTCCCAGGTCCAGGAAGAGGAGAAGACAGAAAAAAGCCGCCGCCAAACGCCGCATCCCACCCATCGTCATGCGCAAGCCAGCGCAATGGGTCTCCCTCCAGTGCCTCTTGGAGGCCAAGAAGACGAGCCATGGAAGAAACTCTCGATCTAGCGAAAGGAGGTTTTTATACCTATGAGATACGTGATGAAGTGCCCTAAAAGTCATCGTTAGAGGCATCCCCGCTGGTATTGGTGATTCTCACGTAGACGCTTGCTTGAAAAAGCAAAGGTGTGCCTGTTCACAGATCACCAGGTTCCGGGGACGACACGACAAGCGACCCATGCCACTCCACATGCTTACGTTGGAGAAGAACGAGCACAACAGAGAGATCAATAACATCACCCAAGTTGTAGGAATCGATATTAAAATTGAGAACTCCCACAAGAAAGCGGCCATCGGACAATGCCATCGCTGTCAGGGTTTCGGCGACTCCCAAAGGAGCTGCAGGTCGGCCCCCAGGTGCGTCAAGTGCCCTGGAAACCACCTCACCTCCGACTGCCGTAAACCTGACAGAGAAGATGCGGAATGCACAAACTGCGGAGGAGACCACCCGGCCATCTTCCAGAGATGCCCGAACTATCCCAGACATAGACGATTTGTAAGTAACCACAACAACGCTCTTAACTATAGAAATTTTAATTACAGACCAAGAGACCGCAGGGACGGTTGGAGCTCCACAGGACTCACCCTGGACAATCATACGCCAGCAGAGTCGCCAACCCTACAAACGCCCCGGCGAGGTACACGCCACTACCTCAATCCCCATCACGAACTCTCCCACGAACCCTTCAAAATCCACCCGCCCCCCCAACCCCAACTAACACCTCTGATTTCAGAAACCCACATGTTACCGGAACAACAAGCAACCAGTAAATAAAGCACAACACAATTTTTGAAAACAGCATTTTATATTTTTAAATATCAAAGACACAATTTTTTTCCGTGTAAAATAGTTTTCAACGCACTGCAACAATCACCAAATGGTCTTCTTCCATAGCTTTGTTCGATAAATCAGGATGAGCGTTTCGAAGAAGTTCTACCGAAAGAAAACATTTTGGAAATGAATACACTTCCCCTAATCTTTCTGATTTTTCGTTCGTTGCAATTTCAACTCCCACAACTTGTTTTTCTTCCAAATACTTGAGAAGGTGATTAAAATTTTGCCCTATTGGAACCCTTTCATGTTCACTAGTCACGCAAGTTTTGGAATCCTTGAGCACTAAAACAGTAGCGTATGGAACTTTTTTTCCATTTTATATGTTAAGAATTTTAATTTTGTTGGTTCCAATCTTAACCTTTTACGTAATTTTGATTTGTTTTTCGCCATCTTCTTTCTTAACCAAACTATTGAACACTTCGATATCGCCGTCGATTAAATAAAAATTTGCTGGATACTGAGAAGCTTTAAAGATAAAACATTTTTCTTGCAATTTCAACCAAAGTGAGATCGGTTTCTTCCGAAAGAATGGACAATGGTGAGAGTGATCTTTCGGCCACCGGAGATCCAGATCGATATGATTCGTATTTGTGAAAGTATTTGCAAACGATGTCCAGAGTACAACCACACATTTTTTAACTGTCATGGAAACGGTTTGAATACATTCGTACAAAATGGACACATGATCGTCACCTTTAACATAATCCACATTTTTGATAGTTCCAAACCGATCAAATTCTCGCTCCAGTTGTGTGATTGATGTCCAAGATCCTAAACCTCCAACCCAAACGCACGGAGTTGGAAGAGGTTTTCCATATCCTATTTTGCATTTAAATTGTCCGATGAAATGACATAAATTGCCACTTTAGCTCTGACATATCTACATTTTGGAATCGAACGAAAGCAAACGCGTTACCTGCACCAAGTGGAGGACGCTTGATGTCGATGTCTTCTATATATCCATAAGGTTTAAAAGTGTGAAAGAGTTCTTTGGTAAAGTATTGATTTCTAAATTTCACATAAATAAAGTTCTGGTGGCCAGAGGGTCGTCTTCAGGTGAAATATGTTGAAGATAATTTGGAAATGTATCTCTTTTGCTTTCGAGACTTTTAAAACTAGGACAAGGCACTGAGTGTATGGAAGGATCGTATGTGTGATTAGAAAAGTAGTGATAGTTGGTATGCTCTTTTGTCAGAATACTTTGGACCAAAGTAGTTACCAGAGAGGGTCTACAATGATCGTAACGGTCAGACTGTCTGAAGTGACTAGGAGGTTCTGGAGGTCGGTCGTAGTAACCATTGTGACGTGATGTTCTTGGTTTTGAAGCTTCATATGCATTCTCTATTACGGTTAACTTGATCATATATGGTAATGCGAGATTTGGAATCTTTTGCATCAAGGGCATCTTCACAATTACGAAAAGAAACGTAAGGTAAGCTACGCGTTCGTCCAATTCGTGTTGTATATTTATATTTGTAGCGTCAAACGTCTTTTAAATTATTTGTATAAAATATCTTTAATATGGTCGTCACTTGCTTCTGGATGTAGAGAACTGACACACAGTATACGACAATAAGGCTCAGTTCGTTCTGGAGGTTTTGTGTATTCATCTCGGCGTTGGGATCGAGGTGAGCAAGTACGCATGCGATGCGTACAATTACATCATCGTCTGAACTTTTAATTTCTTGAACTTCTACTGTAATATAATTTGGGGTAGGGAAAGTATATGAAACAGTCTTTCGATATAATATTTGTCCATTTTCTTCAAAGGCTGCGTATTTCTGAAGCAGAACGTTTTCGACTTGATATATGCACGCAGGATTTTTCGACAAACCTAGATCTGTTTTTAGCATTACAAATTAGCGATTTTTAAAGGGAGACTTTTTTGACCGATCGTCTTTACTGGACTTGACGGTCACCTTTTGGTTTTTTTTATTTTTTTTTTTATTAGGTTTTGTTAGACCGATACATTCTTGTTCGTTCGAATTAGATGAACATGCATCAGTTTTGTTTTCTTGTATCTTAGCGTCAACAAATGTCTTTTTTGAACTTTCTCTTTTATTTAGACAAACCTTTTTAACAACGACTTCGCCTTCACCTGAATCTTTTTTCTTGCGTCCCCTTTTAGTGCCAGTCGTTTCAGAACCATTTTCAGTTTTGGACAAATCGGAACCAAACTTACCACTTGTTTTTCTTCTGGATGTGCCAGTAGCAGTATCAGTAACTAATTTTTCACAGTTTTCTTTTTCATCTACAGGTAGACTTTTAGTTTTTGAATTAATCGTCATCGATTTAGTCTTACGACCCTGACGTGGTTGTACTAATTTAATCTATCACTTATTTCAATAACTTCGTCATTCAAACCACCGGCCGTCTTCTTCAATTTTTGCTGAATACTCATTCCACTTAGCCAGGATAAAGCGTGTTATATAATAGTGTGCCATATTTATGATGGTTTTTACAGTTCGTATCAATAATAATATTAATATCGTAATGTTGTATCAAGCCTTCAATATCTCCATTTCGATTTGGTTCCGTATAAATTTTTGAACAGCTGTTGTATCTGTAGTTTATGAGAGCCTTATGTTGGTGAACCTGTTTTGATACTTGTGAAGACGATCTTCCGCTTCAGGTATCCGTTCCACTATAGCGTTGTAAAAATCTTCTTTGAGTTTCTTGACCATTGGTAAGTACTGGATTCTTTTTTCATCTTTGAACACCACAAGAGAATTTGCTATCGTATTGTAACCTTCATCAATGTTCCCTTCTTTGAAGCATTTTAATCCTTTTTGCCGCTTCGATCATAAAAAAATTGTAACACGCTCGCTTATTATAGTTAAATTACACTGGACCTTTCGGATTTTGCCGTTCGTGTAACTTCTTCTTGTAATCCGGAGCGCTGCGGTGCTTGTGGTCAAAGTAGACGCAGTAGCTCGCGACAGGGTACTACATATTCCAGCCATAGTTAAACTCGAAGAAACCAAAGAAACAAAAAAAAAATGAATTTTTGAACAACAAACATGCAAAAACATATTATACGTGACATTTAACAGTGCGATACCTTTCTTGTGTATTGGGCATATCAGTGCCTGGCTTCATGATTTTGGCATTTTCTCGTTGATCCATATTTCTTGTATTAGTTGTACGATTGTTTAATCATCGCTACTTGTATAATTCCACCTTCTCCCGGACTTCTGTTATTTTTCATGTTCTTTATTGTTAGCTATTATTAGCTCGTACGTTGCGTATATGTCATGGTCATCATCATCCCGATCTAATATTGTCGTATTTGTAATAATTATTTCATCGTCAACATATTTTATAAATCTAAGCTGAGAAAATTCTAATTGATAACTTAATTCTTCTTTCAAGGACTTTTGTATCCAGTTATAAGTTAGCATAACATCATTAGCCAGGATAACCTAAAAAATGACATTATGAAATGTATCTAAAGCCCGTATTACACGATGCATAATTTTACATAAAATTTACATGTAAATGATAACTAACCAATAGAAAGAGCGTATTAATAGCCATCGGACGTTTTTCATTGGCTACCTACCATTTACATGTAAAATTATGCACCGTATCATACGGGCTTAAATGGTAATTAAGTAATAGAAAAAGCGCATTAGTAGCCATCAGACGTTTTTCATTGGTTAGTTACCATTTACATGTAAATTTTATATAAAACCATGCATAGTGTCATATAGGGGCTTAATAATATCGTGATAGTGGCTACTAATTTTAACCATTTTTTGAAATTAATTTAACAGTTTTTTAAATTCCTTAAATATATTAAGTTTTCAAAAATGAGAATTGCAGATAAATCGAACACAATTAAATTAAAATTAATGCTGTGCTAATTAACGCACATAAACATTCATAATGTGAGAATTAATGACCACAAGATGTGTTAATATCTAAGTCCATGATTTATATTGAAATGAATCTTATGTTAAGCAAAATAATTTTAACATTTTTATTTTATAGTTTACCTTATTTAAAAAATTTTAACAGGATTTTGTTGTTTCTTGTTTATTTTCTTTGAAAGATATTCTTACGGCCAATTCTTTCAACTTTCTATCCAAATACAACTGTTACGTCCTCGCTACTTGACGTAAGCGGATATACTTGACGACGCGATAACTGCTTTTCATATTAAAACACTTGCTAAATTGATAAAACATAACTAGCTTTACTTTCAACGTGCGTTTAGGTTAACCATCATTTTTCATGGTTACCAACTTACGCGCCAAAATGTACATTATTTAAATATATAAACAGGGCCGGCATAGCAGCTTTGCCCTAAAACATCTCCCCTTTTAAATTGGAGTGAAATCCTTGTACCTAGTTGGTGGTCTTGTTATCCTTACTGGCCTATGAATCCTTGCATCCGATTGAGTGGCGGTAGGTTGTATAACAGTTTCCTCTTTGATTGTTTCCTTCGCCAGTTCTTTTGTTGGTTCGTTATTGGTTCCCACTTCTTCGCCTATGACTGATAATTCATCTTGAGCCGATGAAAGCATTTCAGTTATCGCGTCTGGAATTTGTAATTTTGCTTGTAATTCGTGATTGTGGTGTAATTATTCCGGTTCCATTATCCTCGAAGCGTGGTCGAAGTTCATTGATGTGTGACCGTATGAGACCATCCTCCGGTAAGATATTTTTTTTTGTTTTGCGGAGGAAGGGGAAAATCTTTTAAAGACACCAGGAGGACCGCGCTTAACTGGTAGTGTGGGATTTCCACCCACTAAAAACCCCCTCCCATACTTAGCTGTTTTACCGCGAATCACAACTGCACGTGGTATCAAAATTCTTCTCCGTGCAGTTGGAAGTCTATCAGGTGTTGATTTTCCTTGCAATCCGACGGAAGCCGGTTCTTCTTGTGGCCTCACCCTTTTGGGACTTGTTCGTCGGCTTCCTTGGATTGCATTATCTCCCGAAACGTTCCGGACACCCGCTTCCACCCGTCTCCACTAGCCAGCATTTCCTCCATCAGGCTTTCTGGAGTCACGCAATTTTTTCCCCTTAGTTCCTTCCATTTTGTGCACTTGAACAGAGTGTGCTTTGAGTCGTCTATTAGTTCGTTATCGCAGTATATATAAAATGGGGTCTGTGCCTTTCCGATCTTATGGAGGTAAGCGTTAAAACACCCGTGACCGGTAAGCGCCTGGGTGAGGTGGCAGTCCAGTTCTCCGTGTGCTCTTTGGAACCACGGTCTGAGGTCGGGGATGAGCCTTCTCGTCCATCCCCCTCGGTTGTCTTCAGTCCAGCCTCTCTACCACTCCTCCAAGAGTGAGCGGCGGCTTTGGCTCTTCACTGATTGATTGGTCGCGCTAAAATTTTCCATCCTCTCTTTTGTCAACAGCTCAACAGGCGGTGTCCTCGCCAAGACCACAATAGCCGGGTCTGACACCGTTCTGTTGCCGCTGCATATTCTGAGGGCCATCTTCCTCATAATCCGGTTCATCATCCGGGCGTACTTCTTCACTTCCATGGCGCTAGCCTACACCGGCGCCGCGTACAGCAGCACAGCCTGCACCACTGCCTCTAGCACTCTACGTTTAGAGTAAGTAGGACCCTCCATAATTGGCATAAGTCTTGTGAGGGCCGTAGTGGTCGCCTCTGCCTTTTTTGTAGCCTCTCTGATGTGGTCACCGAAGGATAAGCGCTTGTCTAGAGTAACGCCCAGAATCTTCACCTCCTTCTCCGGGACAATGCTGTGGGTCCCCATTTGGAAGATGATAGGTCTTATTTTTTTTGTCCCCTGGCTAACATTGCCTTTGTCTTCTCTGGGACGAGTACGAGGTTGTGATTGTTGGTCCATTCCTGTATTCGTCTTATAGCTTCGTTGGTTTTGTTCACCACTTCTTCCTCCGTCCTGCCTGTAACCAACGGAGTAAGGTCGTCGGCGAAGCCAACCAAAACGACTCCCTCCGGCAGCAAAAGGCGATGGATATTGTCGTATATCATGTTCCACAAAGTGGGCCCCAAACCGAACCCTGCGGGACACCATTTGTCGTTTCGACTTCCGCTTTCCACAGCTCCTCATCCACGATCAGTATCCTATGAGATAGATACTCCATTATTAGATTTATGACACCCGGAAGGACTTTCCTTCTTTGGAGTTCTTTGACAATAGATCTCCAAGTCGCCGAATTGAAGGCGTTCCGCACATCGAAGGTGATTATGGCGCAGATCTTCCTAGTCCTCCAGGTGCCACTCCTCGCTGTTTTTGCTCTTTTTATGATGTCTTGAAAAGCGTGGATCGGAGATCTCTTCTTTCTGAAGTCGTACTGGGAATCGCTAAGCTCCCCAGTTCTTTCAAGTTCGACCTGTAGTCTGCCAAGGATCAACCTATCGTAGAGCTTTGCGAGGCAGTCCAACAGGCATATAGGGCGGTAGGAGCTCGGATTCTCCAGCGGCTTACCCTCCTTCTGTATGAGCACCAGTTTTGCTTTCTTCCATTGTGCAGGAAATGTTCCGGAAGCGGCGCAGCCGTTGTATACTCCTAGCAACGTGTCAGGATAGTCTTCCGCTAGGATTTTCAGCACCTCGGCCGGGATAAGATCCGGTCCGGGTGCTTTGCCCGTTAACATGGCTTTCACCACGCACCTCAGTTCTTTGACGGTGAACGGTTCAACAGCTACGCCCTCCTCCTTCTTCCACTCCACCGCAGGATGGCGCGGGAACAGGGTTTGGACAATCTTCTTTATACGATCTTTCATTCCTGGTATTGTTCTTTTCCTAGTGAAGTTTGCTAGTGACTATCTTATAACCCGTCCTCCACACATTTTCGTTAATCTCGTTTAAGAGCTTTTTCCAGCATGCTCGTTGGCTCTTATTAATTGTCAGGTCCAATGATTTTCTGGAGTCTTTCCAGGATTGAAGAGCCTCCTCAATGTTATTAGTTTGCTTTTTCATGCATCGCTGGTAGACTCTTCTTTTTCCCACGCACTCCTTTCGAAGTAAGGAAATTTCCTCATTCCACCAATACTTTGATCGGTGACTGCTCCGGCCCTTCAACGGTAGGAACGCGTCGCAAGCCGCCGACAGCATGCTGGTTAATTGTTTGGGCGTTGTTATCTCTTCCCGATCTATTAGTTTCCCGATTTCTCGGGATATATCCGCTCTGTTGAGGCTCCCGGCTTTCCATCCTTTTGGCGACCCGCCCCTCGACTGCGGTACAGCGAATCCAAATTCGATATATCGGTGGTCGCTCCCGGATTTTTTCTGCAACACCTTCCATATGAAGTTCTCCGTCATTAGCACGGGAGAAGCGAAGTTTACATCGATTATCGATTCGGACGCACCTCTCTGGAATATTGGTTTGGTTCCAGTGTTGCCCACGCAGAGATCTAATGTGGACATCGCGTAGGTAAGCAGATCGCCTTTCCCATCACTAGCAGGAGAGCCCCATTCGGGCGACTTAGCATTAAAGTCGCTTCCAACTACCACGGGCAGTGTCTCAGCTCTAATTGAAGTAGTCAGTTCGTCGAGTGCTTCGACGAAATCTTCTATCCTTTCATTAGGTGGAAAGTAGCAGCTGTACACTGCCTCCGACCACTCAACCCAGACAAAGGATTTGCCACTTCCGTATCTGGCCACACCCGATGTGCATGGGCGTAAATTGCAGCTCTTCTCGCGTTCTAGAACTACCCGGAGGTTTCTTCTCGGTGTGGTTCGCTTATGAGGCAGATGTCAATTTTTCTTGCTGCCACGGTCTGCGCCATAAAATCTTGCGCAGTCCGTTTCCGGTGCAAGTTGATTTGGAGAACTCTTAATGTGTTTCCCTCTACCAGAATTTTTTGGGCACTCTACGGCGTGGTGCCTGGGCTTCTCACAGAGGTAGCAATCTCCTCTCCTGTCTGGTCGTTTACAAGTTCCTCCATGGATGGAGACCCAGCGCCTTGACACCTCTCTCACTCGGCATCAGTTGATGCCGACACGAATCCTTTGACGATCCAATATTTCCTGCGCACTCCGCGCGTCTATTTAACGGTAGCGGTCAGCACGTATGCATGGTATTCTTTTATGAGCGGGGCTTCCATGTACCCTCCCGGTCCTATTTGCTCGCGCAGGCAGTTGGTTAAATCTTGTACTGTTATGTCACCAAGGAGATCCAATATTTTTATGGTTTTCTCCTTGAAGAGCGATTTGTATTTTTCTTTTGGGATGCTTTTATCTAACCTCTCCATTAATTGGGAAAAGCTCCACACCCCACCTGTCTCCACCACAAGGTGACCGTCTTTATTTACTCTTACGAACCTGACAGTATTGTCGAGGTCAGAATCTCTTACAGCTGCACTTATTTGCGATAGAGTTTTCTCAATATCTTTTTTCCCTCCAATTTTAATGAGAACAGCTGGTCTTCTTTTTTCACCGTTTCCGGACTTTTCTCTTTTTTCGTAGGTTTGTTTTCTCCTCGCTGCAGCCTGTGAGTCGGGTAGGGGCACCCGCGCGGCTGTCTGCGACGCCGGTCCCGACTTTATTTCTGGAATAGGCGCAGTTATTGCTGTTAATGCTGCTTTTTCTGCGTATGTCGCAGGTGTTTTTGGTGCTGACGCTGCGGGAACCAATGTTGTCGGCGCCGATGCTGGCGACTCCGCCGCTGCTGGTGTTAGCACCGCTGTGCCGGTAAGATATTGTACAGTACCTTTCTAACGTTTTCAATGACGGCACCTTTTACTCGATGGGAAGAATTTGCCTTGTATCGTTTTGCATATACCAGATCCTGGGTTTGGAAGGATCTTGATGTCGTACCATGTTTCCGATTGAACTGATTTTCTATTTTTGTGTTCCTCGAGCCATCCTCGCTGTTTGGTTTTGGTAACATTAAATCGAAAAGTGTCCGAATTTTTCTCCCAATTAACGATTCTGCAGGCGAGGTCTCATTTAGGGTGTTTTTATTTGGGGTGGTGCGGTAAACAAGCAGGAATGTTTGCAATATTTTTGTTAGATTTCCCTCCCCTTCCAATTTCCTTAAGGATCTTTGTAAGGTATCGACGAACTTTTCTACTTGTCCATTGGACTATGGATAATATAGGGCACTAGTTATGTGTTGAATTTCATTTTTCAAACAGAATTCTTGGAATGTGTGGCGTTCTTCACCACATAATTAAATATTTATCGACAATTTTGTTAGTTGTTATTTATTAATGAAAATAATTTAAATATATTAATTACAAGCTTCTCTCAAAAAATGTGTATCGAAAACATAATGATTATATTTATTTAATTTTATCTTAGTTACCAAAAACAAAATTCTTTTTTTATATTTTTAATTACTTGATCAAAAATTATTAATTCAAAAATGAACGATGCTGCCACAAATGTATGGCTTGTAAACTGAGTCTCATTGTCCGAAACTATCGTTTTCCGTATTCCAAATCGGGAAAACGGACTTTATCAACATTTGCCCATTTCGCGTGATGCACGTCTTCACTACAGTTTGTACCTTCTATGATTTTCTTAATTTTACGAAAGTCTGTTTTGATGATCATCGCCGCAGTTCTTGGTTTCTTTTCTTGGTTTTTTCAGGTCAAACCTGACTGCGATCCCTTCCCGCTCGGTAGGGTACTCGTTGTTGTATTCTTTTTTTCCATTTTGTTTCTTTTCACCTCGATCCAATTCCCATTGCCCTCTTCATCGCTGTTTAGCTTCACGCTTTCGCGTCGTTTTTTTTTCATGTTGTGTTAATAACTTCTTTCTCCTATTTCATTTCCATCTCCGTATCTATACTCTCTTATTTGTATTTCTTGGTCTTCCTGTTTTTTTTTCCAATCTTGACATTAAAGTTTCCCCTTATTATTTTAAAAGTTGCCGGTTTATCATTCATTGCTTCTCTAATCTGATCATAGAATAAGTCTATTTCTTCATCTGAGTGGTACTGGTCGGAACGTATACTTGAATTATTTTTAATTTTGTACTTGTATTAATTCTTATGTTGATATAAGCTACTCTGTCTGATAAGGCTTTGAAGGATTCGATATATGGCATATCGTAATTGATTACGGTGTTTATATCACCAACGTCCATGCCAAGTTCAGAAGCATCAGTCGCAACCAAAATTTTTATCTTACCGTTTTCGTGTACTTACACCGCATGGGCATCAGAGATTCGCCGGCGTGCCGGTACTGTAAAGAGAAGGACAGCCC
The DNA here is from genome assembly GCA_905340355.1 of Rhagonycha fulva. Classification (NCBI taxonomy): domain Eukaryota; kingdom Metazoa; phylum Arthropoda; class Insecta; order Coleoptera; family Cantharidae; genus Rhagonycha; species Rhagonycha fulva. The sequence goes on along the minus strand of HG996554.1, from coordinate 17,431,748 downwards.
GGAGCATACCTTGTTCGCGTGCGTGAAGTGGACGTCACGGAGAAATGGTCTTCACCTCTCGTCGAGCGGCCTCGCAGTCTGTCATAGAAGTCACCTTTGCTAGTGCAGAGGTGCACCAAAAGGTGTGTGAGGTGCTCAAAGAGGCAACCCTCAGTGACCATATGTACATAGAGTTCCAGGTCACTGAAAGAAATGAAAAGCAGAGGAAACCAATCAAAACGACAAGAAGGGGCTGGACAGCAAAAAAAAACTAAACGGGGGTGACCTCGAAGCGGCCATGTAATCAAACAGCCATCTGATGCGTCCAGAAAGCCGAACAACCAAAACGAGCAGACGTGCCTTTCGTGCCTTCCAAGTTTTCAAAGCGACAAAGTTTTTAGTAGCAGTGTTAGTAGACATTATCTGTCATAGACTAAAATTAATTTTTAGTCTCTACACCGCTCTAAAAACGACATAAAAACCAAAAGAATTTTTCAATTCTTTCTTAATCTCTTCCTTTCACAGCTTCTTCATCTAAATTCAGCTCATCAGCAAGATGGCCAGCATCCAACAAAACGCCGCACTTCGCGAACTCGATGCCTACCTCCTCAAGATGGCAGGACAAATCGAAGCAATGAGGTTGGAATTGGCAGCAGGTCAACAGAAGAGGGTCGAAATTCTGAAGACCTTGGTGGACCCATCCCCCCAACCGGAAGTCATCAGTAAGAAGAAAGAAGATCCCTTCCAGAAGCCTAAGAGGAGCTTCAAACCGAAAAGGAGCAGGTCCAGCGGATCCACGGACGAGGACCCCACCACTTCGATGAATAGGTTCTACCCCCTATTTAAAAAGAAGGCGACTACGACAACCAACGAAACGGAGTCAGCATCCATGGACACCAACGTACCGTCAGTCATCCCTCCCACACGGAACGGTCCAAGCCCCGGTGAAAAACCAACCAAGGCCTCCCAACATCCTCAGGTGCAAAAAACCGACAGCACCACAAAGACAACCTACGCAGAAGTCGCCAAGAAGTCATTCGCCCCAAGGATCCCGCCAATAATCGTCCTGCACGAAACAACCAACTGGGCCAAATTAAGAGAGGAAATCAAGGAATCCGGCATCGAAACGACGTCAATCAAGATGCTGAAGGATTCCATCTCCATACTGGCGAAAACGGAGGAAGATTTTTCAAGGCTAGACAAGTTCTTTGCGGCGAAGAACTTACCAACCCATTCCTATCTGCTCCCGAGGGAGAAGCCGCTGAAAATTGTCGTTCGAGGGCTAGCAGGAACAACACCGACTGATACGATCATCGAAGACTTAAACGACCAAGGCTTCGATATCATATCGGTCATTCAAATGCGACGAGGACCCGAAAGACGCCCGATGCCACTTTTCCTGGTGCATCTGAACAGATGTGACCACTCCAAAACAATATTCAATCTGGAAAGGATATTGAACATCAACGTCAAGATCGAAACCCTTCGGCCCAGATCCACGCCCTCCCAGTGTCACAGATGCCAGAGATTTGGACACTCCCAACGATGCTGCAGACTTCAACCCCGCTGCGTCAAGTGCGGGAAAGACCATCATACGGCAACCTGCGAGAAGACTCCGCACACTCCAGCCACCTGCGCGAACTGCAAAGGACCCCACACCGCAAATTACAAGAAATGCAGCGAGTACCCCCAACCAAGGGTCAACCCGTACTCCCGTCCAGTACACCAAACACACAGGCGAGAAACCAATCAAGGACGTCGAAGATATCACCCCCCCGTCGCAGCAATACCGCCTTTCGCAGCCAAGAAGCGAAGAGGACTACCGTCACGATCGAGACCGCCAAAGAAGGAGGGAACGAGACCGAAGTCCATCCCCGGAACCCATCAGGAATCGCTCCAGGTCCCAGAGCAGGAGAAGATCGGACCGACGAGAAACCACCATCACCCCCACCCGATCCTCCTCCACCCGATCCTCTTCTACCCGACCGGAAACCCTCCTCAATGACCCTGAAATTAATAAACTTTTATCCGCGCTTTCTAACAAAATCTATTCACTAGGTAACACATCCGAAGCCAAAAAGATGATTTCCCACGTACGTGGAATACAGTTCGCCAACGCCTTAATCGGCGGCCGCGACCATTAGTTCCCGTACGCAGCCCGCTTCTCTCGCCATGGCTTACTGGAACGCGAATGAGATGCTTACAAGATGCTTCGAGCCGGTATCAAACTCGCCATCGTAAAACTAATCCATTCTTATCTTGCAGAAAGAACCTTTTGCATCGCCGCCGATGGGACCAAATCCGAACCTCATCCAATGAACGCAGGGGTCCCCCAAGGTTCGCCACTTTCTGCACCCCTCTACAACATCTTTATGAGCGACATCCCCAAACCAATCCACCCGCAGGTCGAAAACTTTTACTTCGCGGACGACACAGCCGTAGCTTCCACTTCAATTTCCCCGGACATCGCCACGCAAAGAGTCCAAGACGTAACGGAACAAATCGAGCAATGGATGGGAGACTGGCGAATCGGAGTCAACACGAACAAGAGCGTCGCAGTCATCTTCGCCCGATGTAAGAAGCGGACCACAGCAAAAGCCAACCTTTGGATGAACGGGTCCCTCATCCAATGGCAAAAATCGGCGAAATACCTTGGCGTCACCATGGACCAAAAGCTAAATTGGGGCCAACACATCACCAACATCACTAACAAGGCAAGGGGAACGATGTCGCAACTCTATTCGCTCGTAGGTCCCAAGAGCAAAATGACGCCGGCCAACAAACTTCGCGTCTACAAAACCATCATCAGGCCGGCACTCACGTACGCTGCACCAGCCTGGGGGCATGCAGCAAAAACGCATATCAACAAGTTAGAAACAATTCAAAGCAAGCTCGTCCGCTACGCATGGAATCCGCCAAGAAGAGTATCAAACGTCCGCCTCCGCAATGACTCCAAACTCACCACGGTCAAGGAATTTATTAGAAATCACACGGAGAAGTTTTACGCTAAAATAGAAGACCACGAAAACCCGCTAATAAACCAACTTGGAAAATACGACAAGGCAAACCATCCGAAGTACAAGATGCCAAGGGAAATTATCGATGACGCCGACCCCTAACGATCCCGCATAAGAAACAAGAACTCCTGCAAACCAAAACCACGCCCAAGAAATTCAAGCCACGCCCACAAGAAAACCGGCCACTTTAGGGAAAAACCAACACGAATGAGCAACGCACACGAAGAAAAGGTATTCAATTAAAACTCCCATAACCCATCCACTGCATCCTAGTCTACCAAACCTTTTTCTCGCGGATCCCTTGCGGGTGAAGCCAGCCAGGACTTAGCTTCGCGCTAATTTTCGGAGGTACGCCTCAATAAAAATTATCCGACGTAACGTTGCGGGCAAGCCCGCAACCTTACTCTTCAAGTCTGCGAAGATATGGGGCAACAGCCCTGGTGCTTCGCACCAGACCAGAATAAAATGAATGCGTCCAGAAACAGCGGACGCACTTATTGTAAACCTACTAACTGTATTGTGTGACTCCTGCATGCCCCGCAGGTCAGACGTTCCACACAGGAAATGTGCATACTGATGGAACAAAGACATCGCCAAACTCAGAAAAAATTGCGTTGCGGCAAAAAAAAGGCACAGCGTCGCCAACCTTCAATATTAGATCAAAACAACGATAAATATAAAGCCGCATAAAAAAAGCTGAGTAACGCCAACAGGTTCAGCCAACGCAAATGCTGTGGGAGAAGATCTTGCAAGAGGTAGATGGTGAAGTATGGGGCAGGGGGTACAAGATTGTGGCAAAAAAGATGACTAGGGGAGGCATCCCCGGACTCACAGAAGAAAGAATACGGGAGATTGTGGCTCAACTCAACTCTGGAAAGGGCAGAAGAACAAAGTCCCGAAAGGGCGGAAGAAACTTCACCGTAAATGAGCTACAAGAGGCGGCCAAGAGTATATCGGTCGGCTAGTTGCCTAGGCCGGATGGTATCTCATCAGAAATCATCCGGCACATATTCAATAAGGAACACCCTGATACTATCTTAGGGGAGATGAACAGATGTTTACAGACCAGAACCTTCCCGACCACCTGGAAGAAGGCAAGACTGCCGGGGGTCTCTCAGAAAACCAGCATGGGTTCGTTAAGGGACGCTCAACGGTAGACATGCTACTCAAGATTAAACAACTGGTGGTGGAAGTAAACTCAGGCACATGGAGAACTCGCAAACTGTGCCTGCTAATTGCCCTTGATTTAAAAATTCTTTTAATTCCGCGAGCTAGAAAAAAGAGGCATCTCAAAATACCTGGTGCGTTTGCTGAAGAGCTACCTTAGCGATAGATTCATCCAAATTAAAGAAGAACACTTAAACGAGAACCACGAGGTCACCAGCGACGTCCCGCAGGGGTCGGTACTTAGGCCGATGCTCTGGAACTTCATGTATCACAGAGTGCTTTGGCTAGAACTACCGGCAGGAATCCAATTGGTGGATTTTGCCGACGACCTTACTCTGGTTATTTCGGCAAAGACAAATGAAGAAATCAAGCGACTGGAGAAGACAACAGCCATCCTGGCAATAAGCAAGCGTAAATTCAAGTTAAACCAGCTGAACGTCCTCGGTCACAACGTCAAGATCGGGAAGTCCATGAAAACTCTTGGAATCCATCTGGATAAGCGCATGAGGTTTGGCACCCATGTCGAGATCACGGCAACCAAGTCACTCCAACTCTCCACAGCCCTAACATGGGTGGGCCAAAGTACTCGAAGAGGAAGGTTCTGGCGTCGGCGGTACACACCGTCCTCCTGTATGGCGCTCCGGTCTGGCGGGAAGCTCCTGGATCAAGTATGACCGAGTACAACAAATTGTTGCGCTACGGGTCTGTTCCGCGTACCGAACGGTGTCAAAGGAGGCACTGCAAGTACTCTCGGGCCTCCCGCCGGTGAGACTGCTGGAACATAAGAGGGACACTAACTGTCGTTCTGGAAGGACCAATGATAAAAAGAAAAATAGTAGGAATGACCTCTATGAAAAATGGCAGCAGGAATGGACAGCCACTCCAAAAAGCTCATAGACCAGAGAGTTAATACCAACCATCAGACCTTGGGTCGAACGCACTTTTGGAGAACTCAACTTTAGACTAACAGGTTCTAACTGGTCACGGCTGCTTCAACCACTATCTGATAGAATAGGCAGACGAAGTGAGCCTGGCTGCCGTTACTTCCCGTAGGAAGATACCGCGAGGCATACGCTCTTCAACTGCCCCCGGTGGAATGACATAAGGTATGATGCCGATATTCAGCATCTGACGCCCAACAACTTCATAAGTTCAATACTGAAATCGGAGAACGACTGGGAAAGGATACCCAGGGCAGTCAATACCATCATGTCGACCAAAAAAATAGACGACAGACTAGAAGAAGAAAGTAATCGATTAGCCGTGCTCGAAGATTAATATAAAAGAGAAAAGTCCCAAAAGGGCAGAAGGAAATAAGACGTAATGCCCACAGAAGGAATACGAAAGGTGGAACCTGCGGGTTTTAACGGGAGGGTTTTTTTAGTGGGTATAACCCCACACTACCAGCAGCACGTGAGGCGGCTTTTGAGCTCACGTACCATTTAAAGCATTACGGTGATATTAAGTAGCTGGTCAAGCTCTTTAATTTCCTGGAATAGGGTAGAGAGGACATCTGGGTTTGCGGAGGTTGAATTTTGGTTGGGTATTTCAGTTCTGGGGGTGGAAAATTGGGGATTTTGAGGTCTATACGGGAGTGCAGGAAAGGTAGAGTCGTGTTTAGGATATTTAGTGTAGGTGGGTTTTTCAATTCGCTTGGCTTTTGCACTCACCTTCTCGGAGTAATCAACGTATTTTGGGCACAAACTCCAGTTTGCCGCATGGTCGCCGTCGCAGTTGCAACAGCGGACCTTGTCATCTTGAACGGTCCTGGTACACTGAGAGGTCGGGTGACTGCCAGTACACTTGACGCACATGGGGTTAATGTTACAATGTGATGACCCGTGGTAGAAGTTTTGGCACCTGAAGCACTGGAGATGATGAGTTTTCTGCTTCAGTTCCTCGAATCTCACTATAATTGGACCGATGTTTCGGACTAGTTTGATTTGCTGCAGGGTTGGGCAAGCAGCAAAATGTATCAGAAAAGATGACGTGAGATCTCGGAACTTGTTCTTGAGTTGTGTGATTTTGATTACTTTGATGCTGTATTCGTTGAGGAGCTCCTCCTCGATGTAATCCGGGACCATGAACGGTGAACCCTTTATCACGAGTTTAATTGTTCGGTTTTCATTGAACCCTTAGGTATAACTTAGTATACCTCCTGGGACAAGGATGATATTCTTCAACGCATCATGGTCCTGACGCGTGGCTGCGTATATACACGTCTAGCCCTGAATGTGCTGAATCCTTATCTGCTCGGTTATTAGGGGTTTGACATTTGCCATAAATGTTTTTAGGTCGCCTATTGGAGTGGGGTGTTGTGAGCAAGGCTCTCTGGGAGACGAGAGGCCGTGCTCGTCGATTGGATGGTACGATCTGGCAGGTCGGATCGGGGGTTGACGGCTGCGGGGGCTTTATCCAAGATCCCGAATCTGTTTGACACCAAAATCAACAAGATATTTTTTCCACATTTGGTTTGCTTTTCTTATGTACTTGTCTTCCTCCTTTTTACTTAAATTAATCCAAGCTTCTTCAAAGTTTAAATTTTTATCCAGATGCGCTTGTTTAAACAAATTAAATGCCGATGGAGGTTCTTTTGGCCTTTCCAAATTATTTCTATCGGGTACTTCTATCTTCCTCTTTTTTGCTTGATCACCAACTTCCTCTAATATTTTTCACTTTTTGGACTTTGGTTTTGATTCTTCTTGACGTTGCTCTTCTAGTAACGATTTCAAATAAACATCATAATCGGATTTGTATTTTTCTTTTAATGCAGATACTTCAGATATGTACCGATCTTTTATTTCTTTTGAGCAACTGTTCTATCGCATTGCAACTGTTTTTATCCGTTCACTGTTACTCATTTTCTTGATGTCGTCTTTTTTAAGTTTGACTTGCGTAAAAAAACCATATGCTAAATGTGGTGGTTTCTTGGGTTTACCTGCCAGGTTGTCAAATAAAATTCTTTCATCTTTGCTCAAAATGAACTTACATTTCAATTTTTGATCGTGACCTACCTCTTTTTCAAACTTTTTTTCATTTTCCACGGCTAATTTGATAAATTCAATTTTTTTATTGTCACCCATTTTCTTCCACTCTTCTTTATATTGCTTTTTTGGCGTACTTTCAGAATTTGAACTAGTTGGTGCAGTATTGATTTGCCTTTCACAGTACATTTGGAACGGAGTCTGTGCTTTATTAATAGCATGAGGTTTTTGTTGTTTTTCTTGAGAATATTTAATGTAAAAAATTTTGAGTTCTTTTTCGTAAATCTTTCTTAAATACTTTTCCTTTTTTACATAAGTATTTCGGTCAACTTCTGACAGTTTACGAAACATTTCCCCCATTAATTTAGCTGCATCAGCATTTCTAATATCAGAATTTTTTCGCTTCACTTCTTCCCGTTTGTCCGAGCAAAATATCGTGTATGCCGAAAGAGGTCGCTTTCGTTGTTTGGGATGACGAGTCTTTTGTTTTTTGCTTGTAATTTTTGAAATTCTAAGAATCATCTCTTCAGCTTCTCTTAATGGCACCTTCAGTGTCTTGTATTAAAGTGGCGACGTCGGGGCACAGTGAGGAGGCAAAAAGGTCTGTGTCGTCCGCGTAGAAAGCGTTGCCAGTGCGGTGGTTGGTCGGAAAGTCCGCTATGAAAATTTTAAAAAGGTCAGCTGCTAAGACCGATCCTTGTGGTACACCAGCTGCAATGGTTCGAATTTGGGATCAGGTACCTTCGAGTCGGGTACAAAATGATCTATCCTGGAGATAAGATTGGATTATTCGAGTTACAGCTTTACAAATGCCCGCCTTCAGCATTTTGTAAAGCAGTCCGTTGTGCCAAGCGGTGTCGAATGCCTTTGCTTTATCCAGGAAGGCGGCTGCAGTGTAATGACGTTTAGCAAAGCAAAGCGTGATCAGCTCGACTAAACGGAGCACTTGGTGGATAGTGCAGTGGCCGAAACGAAAGTCAAATTGCTCGTCTTGAATTACTTTGGTTTTCTTCATTTCGGCGCGGAGCCTTGTCAAGATTGCTTGTTCCAAGATTCTTCCTACGAATGGGAGGAGGCTGATTGATCTGTAGGTTTTTGGGTCTTAACCGTCTTGTCCCGCTTTGTAGATCACGATTACGTCGGCGAGTTTCCATTGCGTGGGGAAATGTTGGAGTCGTAGAAACGCGTTGATGATGCATAGAAGAGCAACAAGGCTTTTTCGGCATTTTTTTTTATTGCTCTGTCGGATAATCCATCGGGGCCTGGTGCACGTTTGCTTTTTATGCGGGGTATAAAGATATTCACGTTTTCTATTGAAGATGGTTCAATTAAAGAGTGGTCAGCAGCCAAAATATTTTCGTTAACAAGTTTATCCACCATTTCGATGTGATCTTGATTGTCGATGTGGTCGGAGGTGGTAGAACGTTGCTTTACAAAGTTGTTTGCAAACGCTTCTGCTTTTTTTTTTACGTATTTTTAATTACGGGTAGGGGTCGTTTCTTGTTGCAGAATGCTTTGGCAATTTTCCGGACCGATGGATTTTCGGACGACAGCTCTTCGAGTTTAGTTGCCCATAAATAGTCGTGGTGAGCTTTGACTTCAGATGTAACTTGGTCTTTTAGATGGTTGTAGGCCGCTTTATCGATTGGATCGAGTGTTTGTTGTGTCGTTTCGGTCGTCGAGTATGATTAGAAAAAGCGGCATCGGTCGACCTGTTTTCCCCCTTTTCATTTGGCGGACAAATGTGGGCTTGAAACCAGGGTTTTCCAACTCTTCAGCAATGGATTTGGTTGCAGTGGTAGCATGAAGGTGTAGGTCGGAAGTTGTAGTTGGATGAAGAGCTTGTGGAAGTCAAGTTCGCTGTCTGGTAGAATTGAGATGCCATCTTTCACCGTGCGAATGGAAGTAATCGTAATTTCGGCGTTTTGGATTTCTTTTTCAATTTCAGCCCATTCCTCTTCTTGATGTAAGATTATAGGTGGGATGCGAATGCGACGTGGAGAGGCTTGAGAGAATGTAATCGTGGTGGTAGCAGTAGTTGCATCGTCGGGGGTTGTTGAAGTTGATTCTATCTCTTGAATTTCTACATTCTCGGTCTGTTGTACTTCCTCGTTAGTTGGAATTTCGTCGATCAACTTCTTGGTAGTACTTCTTTTTCTCGAGGACCGTAGGGTGCGGCGGGTAACCAAAAGTAAATTTTGGTCGTAGACGGGTACGTCCTTGTGTGAACACAAGAATTTTACGTGTCTTAAAAGCTATACGACACGGTGCCGCTAGAACTTCGACTTACTTCGTTTCCTGTGTTGGCGATTCGGCTGGGTTTGGAACTACTTTCGAGAGAAGAGAGTCGTTTGATAAAGTTGTGTTGTAAGTAGTTTTGCACTGGTACGAAGTTTGCACATTACACTACCTTGGTGGTAGTGACTTCACGAGTAGGGACGCTTGATCGCAAGGTGGCAAGCAGCCGCATCGTCACATGCGATCTTGGTTCCCTTTGAATAAAGTTGGTTGTTGATTTTTTCTAGGTTTCAATGATAAGATAGTCTTGCATGCTTCTATATCGGCTTCGAATCCTATCTTTCTTCCGGCTACGTTTAAAACAGGTGGAAAACCATGGTTCAGCGTCATATAGTTTCTTGTAATATTTTTGTGGCGTTTTCGGGATTTAGTGAGGAGGCGTATAGCCCGGTGTCATCAGCAAAAAGAGAGACTTCGGCTTGGTAGTCTTTTAGTTTTGAGAAGTCGCTGATGAAGATTTTGAAAATGTCGGCGGCTAGAACTGACCCTTGTGGGACACCAGCATCAATGTTGTGGGTGGTTGAACGCATTCCTTCGATTAGGATAGAAAACACTCGTCCCAGCAGGTAGGATCGGATGAAGCGAACGAGGGCTCTGATGCTGAAGTCAGGCTTGAGCATTTTGAAGAGCAGACCTGCGTGCCAAACGGAGTCGAACGCTTTCGCAATGTCAAGGAAGGCAGCAACGGTGAAGTGGCGCTTGGAGAATTCTAAAGTGATCAGTTCTGCTAGTCGAGGATTTGGTGGGTAGTGGAGTGACCGGCTCGGAAACCAAATTGTTCGTCTTGAATGATTTATGTTGTTTCAATTTCGGCTCGCAGTCGGTTGAGTGCGATTTTTTCTAGTATTATCAGCTCGTTTCTAGTGTGAAGGGAAGTGTTGTAGCATCAGCGAAGCGTTGACTATGGTAAGAAAAGCAACAATTACTTTTCTAGGTAGTTCCCTTATGGCTTTGTTGGAAATGCCTTCTGGTCCTGGAGCACGTTTGATTTTTGCTGATTTTATGGCTGCTTTTACTTCTTCTAGTGATGCCGATTCGATAAAGGAGTCGTTGTCTTCGGTCAGAATCCTCAACGAAATTGTGGACAAAGTCAATGTGTCCTGATTCAGTTGATTGGAGTTCGGTCTGCATTGTTGCTCGAGATTTGTCGCAAACGCTTCAGCATTTTGAAGCGCCATTCTTGTGTCATTGTTCGTCGTGGTGGTTTTTGATTTCGGTAGTGACCATATGTTTGAGGTGTTGGTATGTAGTTTTGAAGACCGGGTTACGCGTGTATTGGGCACGTTTGCCCAAATAACATTAACCCACCTAAATAATTCCTAGTGATAGTCGTCTAATTAATAATTCTATATGGAGCGCCAATATGGGCCGAGGCTTTGTCAAAGTTTACGTATCTGCAGATGCTCTCTAAAAGTCCAAAGGAGAAGTTCCCTCAGAGTGGCTCGATGCTATAGAACTGTCTCCACAGACGCTGCGCTGGTGATGGCGTCGCAGGTGCCAATTGACCTGTTGTCTCTAAAATCTAAATTCGAAGACACGACCCTAAAACCAAAATACCTACGGAAGAAGTCCATCGAAGAGTGGCAGACACGATGGGACAAGAGTGAATTCGGTAAATGGACGCATAATTTAATACCAAACATAGCCAAGTGGTACAACAGAAACTATGGAGAGAGATCCTACGAATTGAGCCAGGCATTAACGGGACACGTCTGCTTCAAACGGTACCTCCACAGGTTCTAAAGAGCTACGACCAACCACTGCCCATACCGTGGAGAGGAAGATATAGTTAAGCTAACAGTCTTTGATTGCGTTAACTGGGTTGAGCAAAGATCGGAAGTGGAAGCCGAACTGGAGTGTACTTTGACACCAGTCAATTTGGTGGAAAAGATGCTGGAAAGCAAGCAAAATTGGTGTGCCATTGAAAAAATTACAAAAGCTATTATAAGCCGGAAGATAGAAGACCAGCGACCTCTAGAAAACCGCTCAAGATAAACCGAATCGGTTACAAACACTCACGAATTAACATTAAGTAGGAACCCCCTAATACTAAATTAAAAACCAATAGTGCTAATGTTTTGTACCTGATTTGTACCCAATTGTACCATCGATAAAAAATGTTGTACCTCTACAGTTTTCCGGAATACGCTAACGGCGAATCCCGACTTTCCTCTAAGTACACAAACTAGCGTAACCATAAGGAGAGGGGGTTTTAGTGGGTAAGAATCTCACACTACCAACTAGAGCTGGGTTCTTTTGAAGATTTCCCCTTTCCAGCGCAAGCAAAAAAAAAACTTAAATTTTTTACAGAAAATTTATCATTTCGCCATAAATGCAACGTGGTCAGTTAATTTATGTTTTAAATACAAATTAAAGATTATGAAGGTTATTACTTATTTTTAACATTATGAAGGTTTTATCTACACAGCACGAATTTATTACAAGCTACAGTCATTCAAATTTTAATTACTATTTCATGTTGGGAGGGAGGTAACATAAGTTCAATAAATTTCAAAATTAAGAAAAAGTAATATTTTTATTTAATGTTATACAGGAAAAGGAATAATATTAAAGATTGTAGGTACTAAATTAATCAATTAAAGAAGACTTTGACTTTGAGAGTTACACTTATTTTGTGCAATATTTGTACAGCATCGATTATCTATATTGGAACAATATTGATTACTTTACCTAGTCAGTTTTGTCTCATCATGTGTGTAGAAATCATTTAACCAGTTATAATAAATTTAAACCATAAATTCACTCTAAAAGATGAAGGGAATTTTACCCTCAAAATGTAAGAAAAATTACCCAATTAATAAGAGTAAATTTAACTAAAAAATGGTGTAATTTTGTTTTTACTCTGATTTTTAAGTTATATTTACTCTTATGAATTGGGTAATATTTTACATTTTGAGGGTAAAATTCCCTTCATTTTTTAGAGTGTTGTTACTATTTTTTTTGCTACATTTAAGAATTCTGAAACAAAAATCTTACCTATAAGATTTAAAGATTTGTAATATATTCTACAAAACAGTTTAAAAATTTAAGAAGCTTATCACCGAGGCTGCTACCTTGCACGCCTTTACAAGATTCTACGGCATCATTCGCAGATGTTTGGGTGTCGCTGACATTGCTATTCAAGACATTCACATAACGAAGCATTATAGGTTTTATTACATCAAATTTTATTAAATTATCTTCATCAACAGCATTTGTTTTTTTTTAATTGGCATTCGCATATTTTAGTTACATCTTCATGTCCTTCCACGGTTATGAAATTATCGTTCACGTTATCCAACAAGGTTTGGGCACTTAGTCCAAGTTCATCTAGGCATTCTTTGGCTTTGGGTAAAAAAAAATCTTCATTAAACCTTTTACTAGCAAGATCTACCTAAAACAGAAGTGTTTGAAATAATTTACAAAATTTTAAGAAAAAAAAATGTCGACTTACCCCTAAAATGCTAATGGAAAGCAAAATTGCAAATAAAAACTTCATTTTTGAAACTTTGACGAAAAAGCTTTCTAGTGCATTGAAGTTCTTTCTATCTTTGCTTATAACAAACAAAGTAGCAAACAAGATAATATTAAAAAGGTTATCAATATTGCACTAATTTTCATAGTTCATTGAAATTTTTGTTGTTAGTAATTAATTTATTATAATTGCCTTGCAATTGCATTAAAAAAATAATAATTTTTTTTATAAATTTAAAGCTGCAAGGCCCTGATTTAACATCAGGAACCCCCAAAATTTTGGGTTGAATCAAAATTCCTTCCGAACACAAAAGTTTTGTAGCGTCCAAACTTTTCCATCACTATTTTTACGATTTTGTAATACTTTTTTGTGAACGTACCAGTGACTTGTTATTTTTTTTTTACAATATTTTGCGCCAATCTAAGTTATTTGGGATTTAATTCAATCACTGGGTTTTGGATTGCTCTAGCTATCGTACCGGCTTCATACGAAGCATTTTACTGAGAGAATCCCATCTTCATTTTCGAAGGAATTACTGCGTTCCAAGTTTTAAAACATCCGATCGAGGAGTGGCATTATAAACGTTAACTGACCATAATTGGACCCTCCAACAACATCTTGAGGTGACCAATTCATTTTTTTTTAAGTAAAGTTTTTAACTTTAATTCCGTTTAAGGTCTTTTTCTTATCCATTTGATGTGGTTTCTTATCATGGAATTCTTTTCTTATATATGTAATTTCGTCACATTTGCTGAGAGGACGTGCTTTTGTGTTTTTGCGTTGAACTTTGACAACAATCGTTCCAAAAGGGTCTACCATCTGCCGTCCACATCTAAATTTGTTCCATCTGAGACTCGAGTTGTCCTACCATCTTACAACTCTTTTCCTATCAACATCAAAACCAGAAGACATCTTCAAGATAAGATATCTGTTTGTGCCGTACATAATTTTTATTTTGACTGTGCATTTTTTTTAATTGCTGTGCGTGGTATTTTTGGAATTTTTACTATTTACTTTGAGATTTTTAATTTGATTATCAATCCTGCAGGGTTGAAACCTAAACAAAATTTGAGAAAATGCACTCCAGGTACCTATTAATAAATAGTTTGCGATCGTTGTTAGTATTCCACTTTTAACCCGACCTCCGAGCTGTCAACATCATCAAGACTGAAAAATCGTGAAATAGTGAAAGCTCGCCCGACAAATTTGAAAAACAGTGAAATCCTTTAAGAAGGCAGTGAAAGTTATCGATCAAGGTGTTTATCGCAATTGTGAAGTTCGAAAGGTTATCATGAAAAACAATATTTTTGGCCAAGACTAGCAACCGTTTAATACAAAGTGACCTGTAAGTACCAACCGTTCTTAAAAATTTAAAATTGTATCGCAAAAAAAAGTCGTATTACCGAAAGTTTGCAAAAATGACCAACGTAGAGCTGCGAGGTTCGATGTCCGACCTCCAGGTCTGTATCGCAGAACAAGAAGACCTGATAAAACGGACCAAGAAAGAATTGGCCGCGTTCGGCTCGAGCCCCACAAAGGCGTTTTTAACAAAAATTGGCGAAAGACCTGACAGTTGACTTTACCAAAAGGCGAATGCTGTCCACGATACCGCGATCACCACCCGTGATGAATTGAAGGGATACGTAGCGGAGATCCAAGCTCTCCTGGTGGCGTATGAAGCCAAGAAGAAAAATCCCGAGGAAGCAAAGTCCGACAAACCCCAAAAACCGACCGAAGGCGCATCGGAAAAGCGCGGAAGGAAAAGAAAAGTCAAGAGTGTGACCAGGTCCGGCTCTAGGAGCTCCTTCGCCAGCTGTGACCGTGAAAAGAAGAAAAAGCCGATAAACAGGAAACTGAAGGTAAGTACGTTACAGTCTCCTACTCCCCCCTGTCCGATCAAACCATTCCCCTCCCATCAGTTCAGGACATTATTTCCCCTGAGCTCGTTGAGACCCTTTCACTCCCAGAACCAATGGTGTTGGATGACCCGGACTCCCAACAGGGTCCATCACTGACAAAACCAGGATCCCTCCGCTAGTGCTGAGGGACACCGGCAAGTGGAGTCGGATGAATGAAGAACTGGATAGGATGGGTGTCAGGTTCACCAAGGTGAAAATTTTCGCCGGTGGCCTTAACATCACCCCTGCCACTGAAAATGATTACAGGGTGACCTATAAATATTTTGAGGAAGTACTCACCCCTGAAGACGGGGAGTGGTACTTCCACCAATTTAGAGATGAAAAGCCTCTGAAAGCTGTCATCAGAGGCATTCCCATCGAAGTCGATATACAAGACATGCAAGCCGACCTCTCCGCCAAAGGCTATGATTGCACGGTGGCCAGGATGAAAAGGAGTAAGGACCGTAAACCTATTCCTCTCATCATGGTCATTATGCCCAAATCAAAATATGCCAAAAATATTTTCAATGAGGATAAAATAATAAATATTGAGATCCGCGTTGAAACTCCGCACGCTAAGAAGATCGGTCGATGTCATCGGTGTCAGTCGTTTGGCCACGCTCAGAGCTGCTGTAAGGCGGCTCCCAGGTGTGTCAAATGCCCTGGCAACTACCTGACTGCTGACTGCACCAGAATTGCCCCCCGCCCGATATGTACTAACTGTGGCGGCGACCATCCGGCCAGCTATCGCGGTTGCCCATCTTTCCCGAAGATGTGGAGAACCCAAGCCCCCCCCCTATTTTACCAATACCGGTCACCAAAGACCGCTCATACGTTGAGGTGACTCGGTCTAAACCCACCAATCAAGCTCCTTCCCAAACCCAACCCGAGAAGACCCCTTCATTCGACAAATCAAAAAAGCCCTCTTCTTCACACAAAAACGTTCGCCTCACCGCGACAGCAAATGAAATCGCCAGAGTCGCTCTCGAACTTACTAGGCTCGGACTGTCCTCTGACGTGATTCAAATGACTCTGAGACAGTTCATTGAAACTGATTAAACTTTTTGTTTCTTTTCTATTCCACGCTATTCTCTTTTTCCCCAAATGACGCATACTATACCCAAGTCGCTCAAGATAGTCTTCTGGAATGCCGACGGCCTTACTAGCGAGAAGCGAACACTACTTCAGCTGTTTGCCTCCCAGCACGGCCTAGACATCCTATTGGTCGGCGAGACTCATTTCAAAAAGTCTATCCGCGCCAATCTGCCCAACTTTACTTTATACAGAGACGACCGTACACACGCCAGCAGGGGTGGTTCTGCCATCTATGTCAAGCGCAGCATTCCTCACCATCGCATCCCGACAGTGGCTGCTAATGTGGAATCAACCACTATTTGCGTCCTGTTCGCCAATCAGGGTTTGTTACATATTACCTCAGCCTATATTATAACAGACCAGACCAAGACCCCACCCAAGATATCTCCGCTCTTCTGCAAAAAAGCGGAGATGATTCCCATATTATTGCCGGTGACTTAAACTCCAAGCATCCGGACTGGCACTCCATTAAGACAAACACAAACGGTAGAAAGCTTAAAGCTCTTGCCAAATATTTTCCATTTGCTATCGATGCCCCGACGTCCCCCACTCATACTTGTTATCAACCTGGCCTCACCAATGACGTGTTAGACATTGCCATTTTCAAAAATGTTCAGACCCAGCATCAGATTATGATAGGCAAACACCTTCTCTCTGACCACTACCCTATTCTACTCACCCTGGGGAACCCTACCCCGGAAACCTCATCCCACGACGCAACACAAGAAAGAACATCATGGCCCGTCTTTCAGGACCACTTGCGACAGACTATGGGTAAAATTCCCATAATCACCACGCCGACCGAACTGGAACAAAACGTCCATAAACTAGAGAAAGACATTTCCAACTCACTAAATTATGCCACTAAAACCGCGCAAATACCGCTCTCTCGACCCTCTCTCCCGCAGCACCTCCTGCAACTAATCAAGGAAAAATAACATGCCCACAAGGTTGCAAAACGGACCTGGCACCCCGATGACATTAAAATAGCGGCGTAGCTCCGGGCCCTTCTTAAATCCGGACTCCAGGACTACGCAAACCAGAAATGGAAAGACAAAATAGAGTCCCTATCTTTCCAAAACCGATCAGCCTGGGCAATGGTGAAATTCCTCAAGGACGTTCGCTCTTCCATCCCTACCTTAATAAAACCCGACAATACCCACGCCTACTTTCCCCTCGACAAAGCCGAATTGTTCGCAGATTCACTCCAAGAGCAATTTTCCCCCAATATGGTCAACACATCAGACCGAAAGCTCTTAAAGCACATAAACACCATTAATGCGACCGTAAAACAAAAATTCGCACAAAAGGACCCCATCCCCATTCCGCCCGCATCCTTCTTCGAAATTAAGGAAGCCATTAAAGGCACCATGAGTAGAAGAGCTCCAGGTCCTGATATCATATCAAATGTCGCTTTGAAAAACCTTCCTAAGAAGGCCATTTCAGCCCTTACGGCCATTATAAATTCAATCCTTAGACTCAAGCACTTTCGCGGCAGGTGAAAGTTGGCCGACGTCATCCTCATACCAAAGCCGGGTAAGTGCTCGTCCAACCCCCAAAACTATCGAGCCATTTCATTACTCTCCTCCATCGGAAAGATAGCGGAAAAGATTATACTTTCCCGCCTTCAGAACGAAGTAGACAACCTCAACATCCTACCCAACGAACAATTCGGCTTTCGAAAGGGGCACTCGATCACACACCACATTCTGCGTATGACCGAAAAAATTACGGAAGGCTTCACTAGAGGCCATAGGGCCTTGGCTATCCTTCTGGACATTGCCAAGGCCTTCGACAAAGTCTGGCACATAAGTTTGCTGTATAAGCTTTACATGGCGGGTGTCATGTTGTCACCATAACATCTTAGTATTTCAAGTCACACGTGGATGACCTCTTCGAGTGCAGTTTATGTGCAACACTTGTTTATGTTTTTAATGTTAATTCTGCAAATAGTTTATAAGCATTTTTATATTATAAATATAAGAGCATTGTCATCCACAGGGAGTAAGATAGTAATTATCGTAGAGTACGGTCACTCATAATGTAATAACGTAGTTGTAACTATTGATTGTATAACTTCTAAAATCGATGTTAGCAAATCAATAAATGATTTTAAATTAAATTTACTTTTTTTAAATTCTTCTTGGACACTAAACGTAACTCGGGAATTAATTCAAGCCTTGTAAGGCTTATTGCATCCTACCTCTGTGCCAGAACCTTCCGGGTCAAGTTCGGGTCACACTTTTCATCAACTCGACCAATATTAGCAGAGGTACCTCAAGGCTCTATTCTTTCCCCCCTTCCTGTTGTTGTCCTGCTTTGTAGACGACATAGCCATCGTCTCGACTCACCCGCTACGAAACCGAAATGTAATAGCACGTGATTCGCTGAAGCTCCTCCAACCCTGGTACTACAAATGGAGGCTTGTAGTTTTAGGAAACTACAAATTCGTCGATTATTTTCTATTTATCTCTTCATTAAATTATTCCTACAAAAATAACGTGGTGGTTAGAGGGGTCTATTCAGGACAACCAACTATCCAGCGTCTCTACCAACCTTACAAAAATTAAAATAAAATATTTTTAAATTTTACACAGAGCTGCTTGTAAGGGGTGTGAGATGTACGCCACAGTACTCCCCTCCCAGTAAAAATGTTATCCATTTTGACGGTACTTTATTAAAGCCGTTGAGTTTTAACTAATTCGCAATACCTGCCCGGAAAGCTCACTTGCCTTCCCGATCTTGTTAAAATACTTGGCCCCTTTTTTAAAAGCTTTTATTTAACTTGGGAAGACCGTTGTCCGTCGTCCGTGTGGGTCGACCGCTTTGAGGCCATTTTTAATTTGAAATTTGGTACACAGCTTTCACCTGCAGAGCATTTTCATATTTTAATTTTGTTTTTCTAAAATTCTGAAAAATAAGCAAAAAATCGGAAAAAAACTGAAAACCATTAAGCGCATGCGTCGATGCGCATTGGACAATCTTATCATACAGGGTGGAAAGTAACTTAGAATTCTAAATCTCATTTTTAAGGACCGCATTCAGGGTAAAGTTTTTCGCCGTAATGATTTATACAGGGTGAAGTATCAAACATCTAAAACACATAAATAAAGAAATCTGATAGAATGAACCTATATTAGTTAAAATACATAAGCTGTATTTGAAAAGATATGACTAAAAAATTAGAAAATAAAAAATTAAAAATTTTTAAAAAAAACCTTTTATTTAAAATTACAAAAGTGCACTAAAAAGTAGAAAATAATTTTAATAAAAGCAAACAAAGCTTCGTGAAAACATCAATATAAATGCGTGGGGTTATGAATTTTGTACACCAATAGTTAGCCTGCTTATCCACCTATAAACAGCCCCACGCTTTTATATTGATGTTTTCACGAAGCTTTGTTTGCTTTTATTAAAATTATTTTCTACTTTTTAGTGCACTTTTGTAATTTTAAATAAAAGGTTTTTTTTAAAAATTTTTAATTTTTTATTTAATTTTTTTTTAACATTAACCTAAGCTCGACCGTTAAATCTACTTTAATGATTCCCCCCTCATTAAAAAAAATGTTTTCTATCACTAACCTAGGCTAAACCCGTAAATATTTTTTAAATGATTTGCTCTAAAAAAAATCGTTTTGTAACACTAACCTAAGCTCGACCGGTGAATCTCTCTTTTAATGTTCCTCTCTTATAGAAATAAAATATTTCTATGAAAATTCTTAGGCCAGTTGTCACCAGGGCCACTTGTTACCAGGGCTACTTGTCGCCATGGCCACTTGTCGCCAAGGCCAGTAGTCCGAGGCGAGTTGTCGCAGGGCCAAGTGGCTCAGGGCCACATGTCACCAAATCGTATTAGTTACAAAGTTATCTCTGGATTAATGAATATGGATTAAAGAGTTATTGTTTTATATTGGTAACAATTGTAATTTGTAAAATAGTATATAAACAAAACCTTTTGTTAAATAAATAAGTACTACAAACATAACAATAATTCACTCACAAACTCAGTAAAACAAATATGAGTAACATAATAGTTTTGGATGTGCAAGGGTTTATCACTTCCCACAAAGTGTTTTCGCCTAAGGAATTGGCTGTTTACGATGGATTTAAGATAGCTCATTATGTGTTTAAATCACCGTTTGAATTTGGTTGTTTACCCATGGAATTTCAAAAACAGGCAAAGTACATGATGAATAACCACCATGGTATATTATGGAGTAGCGGCTTTACACCAGCTGATAAATTTGACGAAATTGTGAAAGATTTAACATCATCTGCAGATGTCGTATGTATCAAAGGACGGGAAAAGTCAATGTTTATTCGAGGAATAATTAACACCCCTGTGGTAGAATTCGATGAGCAACCAGCACTACCAATGGGAAAACCATATTGCTTTTATCACTCCTTACAGGATTGTATTTGTGCACTAACAAATGTTATTTATTTGTATAACAAATTTATTATGGATGAATAAAAATTTTTTTTTATATTCCTTTTTATTATATAAATGTTGTTGGTCGAAAAGCTTTTATGTTATTAGTGTGTTTATGTTCGTTAAATACATTGTTAGTTATATGAAGAGCATGAGTATGTATGCAGAAGAGGAAAGTCGTCTTATTTCGTTTAGAGATTGGAACAATCTTTTTTTCTAATTATGTTTCAAAAAGTCTTACTTTGTGTTATTCAAAAGTGTGTGGAAAAGTTATACTTTTCCGCACTAGTGCGGAAACACTTACAAAAGTGTGCGGGAAAGAAAGGAAAAGTTTAAAAACATAAATCCACTTTAACCGCTAATGCCGCAGATTTCTCAACATCCGAACACTCCGATAAATCTGACATTTTTTAACTATTCTAAATACACGAATTGTAAAAACATAAATTAAAAAAAACGTGTGATCACGATAACTAACCTGTTCCCTTTGTAACTGTCACCAAAGAATATATTGTTATGTAGCTTACCATAGACATTTCAAGATTTCCACAATCGAAATTTCAACTTTGTGTTTTTCTTAAATTTGAAATTATTTGATTTACTCGGACGAATGAAAATTGATTGTTTTCAATTATTATGTCAAATTAATGGCATGCAGAAAACTGGTTGTTATCATCATTGAAATTTTAATAACCTTATAAATATATAAACGACACAACTTTCAACCGATCAAACAACAAATCAACCGACTTACCAATGACATAAACAATGACATTAGAAACATGAAAAACCATACTGGAACAAAGCACTTGCTAACATCACACCACAAAACACCCAGAAGCTTTGGCGTATAGCAAAAAGATTTAAAAACAACGCTGAAGAACGAATCATACTTACCTTACAAATGCCCCAGGCAGGCCCGTACCGGGGGGGGGCACGTGCCCCCCCCCCCGAAATGTTCAAAAAATTTTTTGTTTTTTCAAAGTAAATGAAAATTTGTTTATATTAATAAAAATTCTCGAAAGAAAAACCATTAAAAATTTTACTTTTTACTAAGTGCCCCCCCCCCCCCCCAAATTAAATCCTGGGTACGGGCCTGACCCCAGGGGATTATAATTACCAACAAAGACAAGGCGAACGCAATAGCGGCCACCTATCTAGAAAACCACTCCATCACACTGGGTCTCTCGGACTCACAAACTACCAACATGGTCAAACAAACCATCAGTGCGTTTGACCAAGAAAATCACACAACACCCCCCCGAAGAGCTGCTTTCTCCTCAAGAAATAAAAAAATTAATAAAAACATTCAAAAACAAAGCCCCAGGACATGACAATCTTTCCCCCCTAATATTAAAACACCTACCTAAAAAATCAATCTTACAAATTTATTACATCATGAATCAATGTTTAAAGAATCAATACTTTCCTCTTTCCTGGAAACATGCAATTGTCATTTCCATCCCCAAAGCCAGGAAAGCCAAAAAATTAACTAATAGTTACCGCCCCATCAGCCTTCTACCCACCCTTTCAAAATTGTTAGAAAAAGTCATTTTAAATCGTCTTCAGCAATTTAATTTTGACCAAAACAATATTATACCTGAGCAATTTGGTTTCAGAGCAAACCACAGTACGGTTTTGCAGCTAGCTCGGCTAATCAACATCATTACCAAAAATTTCAATACTGGGCACACAACGTCGCTCGTCAGGCTAGATATCGAAAAAGTTCTCGATAAAATCTGGCATGACGGCCAAATCAAAATTATTCAAAATTATCTCCAAAACCGTACTTAGCAAGTTTAAATCAACAATGCAATATTTCCGTTTTAGCCCCCACGCTATTTACATATTACATTAATAACATACCTAAACACCAGAAAACCGAGGTGGCCCTATTTGCGGACGACACCGGACTAATTTCCACTTCGGACAATTGTGACAATGGGAGGACTTGCTAAATCAAAACATCTTGATGGCACAAATTATTGTGAATGGAAGCATTCAATGAAGAATTTCTTAATAGATGCTGATATGTGGAAATTTATTGAAACAACTGAAAGTACAAAATTAGATATTGCACAAGATCAACGAGTTTTAGCAAAAATAAATTTGTCGATTAAACCAAATGTTGCTGGTGAAATAAGAAATGCCAAGACCGCAGTGAAAGCTTGGAACAAATTGAAAAGCATATACGAGCAAACGGAAACATTGCATCTGATTTCATTATATCTAAAACTTTTTAAAACTAAATTGGAGAATTGTACATCGATGAATGATTATATTGAAAAAATGATGTGACATAGCAAGACAATTGGAAACTCCGGATTCCGAATAGAAAGCAGAAAACGTTACATAAACTCATAGTCGGTTGTGTACGACCCGGGTCCGTAATTTGGACGGATTGTTGACGGGGTTATTCGGAGTTGGATAGGATAGCGCACGTTGCACCACCCTAAACCCATCATACGGTGAACCACATACGCAATTTTGTAGACCCCGTTACAGGGGTATGCACAAATGCGGTGGAAGGCTAGTTACGTTGACCTGTCTATGTCACCGGATAATATGTAATGATAGTATCTTGCTTATCAATAAGCCGAATGCAGATGCATCATAGTCCGGTGACTTCAGCGTGAACTCATAAAGAATATGTAATGATAAGTCAGTCTAGTATTTACCTTTCTTGAATAAACACGTAAAATAAAGCTTTGTCTTTTTTTTTTTAAAAATAAGATTTCGTTGCCGAAATCTTATCTGGCGCAGTCGGTAGTATCCTCTAGGGCTAGTATTTCAATCGCGAATTATTAGTGTTCGTTTTAACGATTCACTGGAGGAAATTCAAGAAAGCAAAGAAGTTGAAAACTGCACCCACGGACGACATCGCCGAGTTTGCAGTGAACCAACTCGATACCCAACCAACGGACAGCATCGCCGCAGGTTGAGAACGACTCCGTTGCATCATAATAAGAACCACATCGTCTTGTTAATGCAGATCCAAATTCGAAAATATTGGAAAATTCAAATGAAAAAGCAACAAATCCTGTAAGTCATTTTAATTATATAATTTGTAATAATCTATGTGAATCGCGTTTTTAAATAATAAAGGTACAAATACAATTTGCTAACTACGTTAGTATATGTCAGACATCGAAGAAAATTTACGCGACCGATCACCTCTTAGAAGGATCACAATGGCAGTTCCAGTTACGCCGAGGTTAGAAAAATTTCACTTAGACACGGTACCTGAATTCGATGGTAATCCAGCTACACTAGCTATTTTTATTCAAGCTAGTGAATATTTATTAAATACTTATATTGATGTAGCTGATATTAATAATCCGCGAAACACATTTTTGTTGCGAGCTATTATAGCAAAATTGAAGGGACGCGCATTAGAATTAGTAGGGGCCCGTAGTAATTTAACAAATTGGAATTCGATAAAAAAATTATTGTTGAGATTCTTTTCCGATCCGCGGGATGAGAAATGTTTAATGGGAGATTTGTTACAATTAAAGCAATTAAAAAATGAAAGCGCTATTACTTATGGTAATCGATGTCAAGATTTGTTAAGTTTGTTATTAACTAAATTACAGTTAGTAGAAGTAGACGGGCACGTATTGAATGCTAAAACACAAATTTATGAACAACAAGCTTTAGATGCCTATTTAAGAGGACTTCATAATAATTTAGCCATTCGGTTGAGGAACCCTCCTAATTTGGAAGTTGCCATAGGATATATGATAGAAAAAAATAATTTTAATTATACGCAAAATAATGCGACGGTAAATTATAATCATAGTAGTAATAATGCACATAAACCAAATGTATTTAATGCAAGCGCTCAATTTAACAATCATAATCAAAGAAATTTTAATTCGACACCAGCCCAAAATTATCGAAACTTTAATTTCAATAATAACTTTACTAAAAGAAACTATGGAAATGGCCTTAATTATAATAATTACAGGCCTAACACATTTAACACTTTCCAATCGTCTTATCGTCCTAATTTTAATAGATCCACACAAAATCAAAATTTTAGTAGACGAGTAAATCAAAATTTTAATCAAAGGTCGAACAATGCTAATCAGCAATATCGCCCTTAACCAATGGATACGTCCTCGGGAAACACAAGACGATAACCAAATCAATTTCAATCGCGTGGTAATCAAAATCTTGTAGTAGAGGAATTATTTAACCAAGAATTTAGAGATGATAGGGCACAAGAGAGTGCACGGGAAGAAATTAACGATGAGGAACGTAACCAAAATTTTTATATGGACGGCGGGGAAGAAAATGCAACATAATTAATTTAGCTAATATTAACACGTCCGCTTTACCATATATTAAAATCCCTCACGCAAATTTAATCTTAATGATCGACACCGGGTCATCAAAAACATTATTAAGTCCCCAAATAGTAAATAAATACTACAAAAACTATATAAAAACATCTCCTTTCAAAATTAGAACGGCTCATAAAACAACATTTCACAAATTAATAGCGCGCATTCCCTTACCAAAAACATTTAATACTAAAGAATATTTTGATTTTTGCATATTTGATTTTAATCCCAATTACGATGGCCTAATAGGAATGGATTTATTAAAACATTTAGGTGCTAATATTGATCTAAGAAAAAATGTACTACACACAAAAAATGGTGTAATACCCATATATTTTGAACCGTTAAAATCAAAACAATTTAATTTACCGCCGCGACATCAACAATTTATAAAAGTACCGATAAATACGAATTTAAATTATGGTATAATCAAATACCAAAAATTAGCAGATGGTGTAGAAATCCCTCAATGTCTAGTAAAAATTAAAAATCGCGAAGCTATAATTAGTATAACAAATAGTAATGAAACAAAAAAATTAATAAATATAGAACCCTTAAACGTTATAGAAGCGGAAGATGTAGAACTGATAGAGATGAATAAAATTAATTATGATAAGAATATTGATAAAATATTGATAGATAATTTAAAAAATATTAGATTAGATCATTTAAATATTGAAGAAAGTAAGGCCATTAGAAAAATATGTTACGAATATAGAGACATTTTTCATTGCACTAGTTTACCATTGTCCTTTACTAACATTGTAAAACATGAAATAAAAACAAATGATGAGATACCGGTATTTAAAAAGGCGTATAGAATGCCTCACGCACAACAAAAGGAAGTCGAAAACCAAGTAACCGAATTGCTAGCTAACGATATCATTAGTCATTCGCACAGTGCTTGGAGTAGCCCAGTACTCGTCATTAACAAAAAATTAGACGCATCGGGCGTACAAAAATTCAGAATGGTGGTCGACTACCGTGCACTAAACGAAAAATGCGTTGAAGATAAATATCCCCTCCCACATATTTCGGACATATTGGATAAATTAGGAAAATGTGCTTACTTTACGACTTTAGATTTAGCATCGGGATATCATCAAATTGAGATGCATCCTCGAGATAAAGAAAAAACGGCTTTTTCAACACCGCGCGGACATTATGAATATAAACGTATGCCGTTCGGGTTAAAAAACGCCCCCGCAACTTTTCAACGCGTAATGGATAATATTTTGCGCGGCATTCAAAATGAAGCTTGTATAGTTTATTTAGATGACATTGTAATATTCTCTACGTCATTACAAGAACACGTCGAAAAATTAAGGGTGGTGTTTGATAGGCTTAGGCAAGCAAATTTTAAAATCCAAATGGATAAGTCGGAATTTTTGAAAAAGGAAGCACAGTTTTTAGGTCATATTATTACTCCGGAAGGTGTAAAACCAAATCCTGCAAAAATTGAGGCGGTAATACAATACCCACCTCCTAAAACAACAAAAGAATTAAAAGGATTTTTGGGTTTAACTGGGTACTACAGGAAATTTATAAAGGATTATGCAAAAGTAACAAAGCCTCTAACAGTATGTTTAAAAAAAGGTAATAAAATTGAACATAGTAAGGAATTCCTCGAAAGTTTTAGTAGATGCAAAAATATTCTAATTAATCACCCGATATTACAATATCCTGATTTTGAAAAACCTTTTATAGTTACATCAGATGCTTCCAATGTAGCCTTAGGGGCAGTTCTCTCCCAGGGACCAGTAGGTTCAGATAAACCCATCTGTTATGCTTCTCGCACCTTAAACGAATCTGAAAGAAAATATAGTACCATCGAGAAAGAATTATTAGCGGTAGTCTGGGCGGTCAAATATTTCCGACCTTACTTGTATGGGCGAAAATTTATTATTTATTCAGATCATCGCCCGTTGGTCTGGTTATCAAAATTGAGGGAGCCAAACTCAAAATTACAACGTTGGAAGATAAAACTAGAGGAGTATGATTACGAAATAATTTATAAAAAGGGTAACCAAAATAGTAATGCAGATTCATTAAGTAGAATTGAAATAGAGAATAAAAATGATAAAAATTTTCTTAATTTCGAAAGGAATTTCCTTAATAAACAAATACCCCGTTCGCTCACCGTGGTAGAGAAAGTAGGAAATCTTTTAAAAGCTCCGGCAAAGTTTTCATTATGTCATTGTGTCAGTAGTGACCTATATATGAATGCGGGTATTGCATTAGAATTCAAACAAGTGTTTGGACAAGTGCAACATTTAAAAAATCAGAAACCAAAAGTACAATCTTTTGTCTATTTGCAACAAGATAATAGATATATATTTTATTTAATCACAAAAGATAAATACTGGGACAAACCCACTTACGAAAACTTGTTTAATTGTTTAGTTAGGTTAAAAGACTTCTGCGAAAAAAATAACATTTTGAATTTAGCAATGCCAAAAGTGGGATGCGGTTTGGATAAACTAAAATTTGAAAAAGTACGTGACATGATTAATTATATATTCGAAAATCAATTTAATATACAAATATATCACTTGGGTAGTAATAATTATGATAGGGATATAGAAGTTAATATAAATGCATTAGAAAATGAATCCATGATCAATAACTTGGATGAAAATGAAAGTCTAATAGACGATTTATTGACAAATGATAATCAGTCACGGTTAGATGATTCCGCTACTATACATTCGGTTAGCCAAAATAATGAATTGGCCCATATTAAAATATGTGCAGATGTAATAGATTCAAAACCAAATCAGTTCTTTATATATGAGGTACATACACTCATGCAACCCGTCAAAATGGAAACTATCGGAAACATAAAACGTTACCATGTCCAAATGAATAGTAATGACGAGGAAAACATCATAAAATTTTTAAAAGAACATACCACAGAATCAAAAAAATATTACATTCATTTTGACACAGAAAATATGTTTCAACAATTTAATAGAGTGGTACAAAAATTATTTAATGCAAAAGGACCCGAACTAATTTATTGCACTGAAAGAAGAGAGATTTTAAACGAACCCAATTTAGTTGAAATAGCCATAAGAAACCAACAAGAAGGTAAATCGAATCATCGAGGTATAACGGAAACAATAAAACAACTACAACGAAAATATTATTTCTCCTGTATGCAGGAACATGTAGCTAAATTTATTGCCAATTGTGAAAGATGTAAAAAAAGTAAATATGAAAGAAACCCCCCAAATATAGCAATGATGTTAACCGATACTCCGCACAAACCCTTTGAGAAATTGCATATCGACGTCTATACTTTGGAAAATACTAAATTCTTAACTATAGTAGATGCATTTACAAAATTAGGCCAAGCCATCGAGATTAAATCAAAAAATGCCGTAGATATATTAAATGCCCTGATAACTTATTTTTCTTGTTACGGAACTCCAGAAACCATTAGTGCCGATCAAGGGTTAGAATTTCATAATCACATAGTTGAAGAATTACTAGAGGCACACAAAATAAAAATTCATTTCACTACCCCCCATCATCCCCCCTCTGACGGAATAGTTGAACGGTTTCATAGTACTATCGCGGAACATATTCGGCTATTAAAAACGAAACATAAAGAAGGAATAACTACCCTGATAAAATATGCTATCATTGCCTATAACAATTCTATACATTCTAGTACCAACTTGACACCTTTGGAATTAACGTTGGGTCACACAAAATTAAGAGATCCATATGATTTATTTTACGATAAACAAATGTATAGTGATTACCTTCAAAAACATAAAGAAAAATTAGCTTTAACTTATAGCAGAGTAAACGAAAATTTAATAAAAGGAAAAACTAGAGTAGTAGAAAAAATAAACACAGTAGTTAATAACCCCTTTAAAGAAGGTCAAGTGGTTTATGAAACAAGCTATAAGTACAAAAGAAATAAAACGGGCAAAAAGTTCAATGGTCCATTTATTTTGAAAGAATTAATACCTGGTAATAAAGCCATAATAATAAAAGCTGGCGGTACTACTAAAAATAAAGGTCGGACGGTACATTTACAAAACTTAAGACAACCAATTGTTACAGATCAATTGTCACGGCCTTGTTCGTCGCAACCCTCAACATCGCGAGAGGAGCAGATAGACATGTAGAGATGGAAAAAATCATCAAAAACCCTGGATTGTTACCACTAAAGTTAGGTACAACTCAAAATGTCATCGATCATTGGCAATTAATACAAATTTATGATTTATCTAGTTTAAATATAGAATTTAATAAGTTAGTTGATAATTATAATAATTTAAATAGTTCGTTTTATAAAAGCGCTTATGGAATAGGATATGCTAAAGAAATGTTTACATACCGATATTTATTAGAATATAAGTTTTCACAATTTAAATCTAAGTATGAGCAAATGACTATAAGTTTAAACAGAGACAAACGTCCCACAAGAGGCTTAATAAACGGGTTAGGATCGATTTGGAAAGCAATATCGGGAAATTTAGATCAGTCGGACGCTGATAGATATGATACAGCTATCTTACAAATTAAAGAAAACCAAGAACAAATAAAAACTATAGTGGAGCAACAACTGAGTATTACAGATAAAGCTCTACACGCATTCAATGAATCAATGTCAAAATTGCAACATAATCAAATATTACTAGAAAAAAGAATAAATCAAATAGCTAGTGTAATGGAAAACATTACAGCAACTTATTTTAACGAAATTGATAGTTTTGTCATGCTAAACACTATTTTTAATCAGTTATTGTCGGCAACAGAAATATTAATAGAAATTATAGATAATGCTGAGAATTCAATCACTTTTGCTAAATTAAACTCGTTACACCCATCAATAATTACTCATCAGGAATTAAAGATAGAATTGTCAAATATTAAGTCAAATTTAAAAAATTTAAAATTGCCATTTGAACTAGATCAAGAGGACCTCGTTAATAATTATTATTCAATAATTAATATAAAAGGATACATACGTAAGGAACAAATTGTATTTATTTTGGAAATTCCGTTAGTAGAGTTAAAAATGTATGATTATTATAAATTGTATTCCCTACCTGTTTCCCAAAATACCTTTTACCAAATTATAATTCCAAAATCTTCATTCCTCATCATAAACGACGAACAATATGGTTTAAGCGATGATCAGTGTAAAGAAGTTTATCCCATGAACTATTTGTGTAATAATGAAGTAATCAAATCGATGTCTAACAACAACCCTTGTGAAGTGGATTTAATAAATCTCAGTGCGGATTATAAAAATTGTGAAGTGCTTCATAGTTATCTAACAAAAACCAAAATTCAAAAAGTGACCAAAAATAAGTGGTTAGTAATAACTGTAAACGCTACTATGGCTAATGCCAATTGTAATAATGTTATAGAAAAATTGATATTAGAAGGAACATATGTTGTAACCGTTCCTAAAGGCTGTAAATTAAAAATAGCTGAAACTATTTTGAACGCTTTTGAAGATGTAAATCCGTTAATCAAACATTTTAATTTGCCATCAATAGTATTACCTAATGACAACACCTACAATCAACCTAATATGAAGGTTAACGTACTTCATTTAGACGATGTTAATCTTAACGAACTCAAAAATTTAGACTTGCAGTTAAAAATTACTAAACAACAAATTTCAAATATTAAAACAATACCATTTCATTATGACAATATCAGTTTGTATACAATTATTATGTATGTAATTATTATTATTGTTATGTTATATGTAATTAAGATATATTACCCATGCTTCAGAAAAAAAATTGTGGAAGTCCAAAATATAAAAACTAGAAATCCATTGGAGGAGGTGTCATTGAAAAATCAGATTTAAAAAAGAAAAATAACGTACTTCATTTAGACGATGTTAATCTTAATGAATTCAAAAATTTAGAATTGGAGTTAAAAAAAAAAAAAATTTACTAAACAACAAATTTCGAATATTTAAAAACAATACCATTTCATTATTACAATATCTGTTGGTATACAATTATTATGTATGTAATTATTATTGTTTCTATGCTATATGTATTTAAGATATAATATTACCCATGCTTAAGAATAAAAATTGTGAAAGTTCAAAATATAAAAAAACATAAAATCCATTGAAGGAAGTGTCATTGAAAAATTAAAAAAATTCTTCGAATCATAATTTTTCCTCTTGGGCGTGGAGGAGTTACGTTGACCTGTCTATGTCACCGGATAATATGTAATGATAGTATCTTGCTTATCAATAAGCCGAATGCAGATGCATCATAGTCCGGTGACTTCAGCGTGAACTCATAAAGAATATGTAATGATAAGTCAGTCTAGTATTTACCTTTCTTGAATAAACACGTAAAATAAAGCTTTGTCTTTTTTTTTAAAAAATAAGATTTCGTTGCCGAAATCTTATCTGGCTACTGGGCGCAGCAAATGATGCCAACTTCAATGACGATGCTTATTTACATGAATTTGATATATCTGTTGTTAATCAATTTGCTAAAATTGCCGGTAATAGAACTGAACTTCAAGGGTGCAGACGTGTTGAGGTTATGTTTGTGTAATTAGTGATTATTTTAAATAATTCTACATTTGATAAATTATTTTAAAATAACTAGAAGATTATAATATGGCCAATGAAGAAGATCGCAAAAAGCTAATTAGTGATTTAGATAAGTTAAAAAAGAAAGAACTGGTCGATACAATCGTGTCTGGTAAGCTGCCTGTTGAAATTGAGAGTAAACCCGATAGTTCTTCGTTAAATTGTACGGATGAATTAATTAAATGTCTGAAATAGCAAATTAATATCCTAAATGCGACGATTAACGACAAGAACACTATAATTAATTTATTAAAAGTGAAAAATATGCAACCCACCCAACACGTGGATGTAACCTCTAAATCAAAATCAAAACTAAGTGTGGCTCGACCTTTGTCAAATGAATCAAGCCAACTACCACCTGGCACTGTTGGGAATAGTAGCTCTAATGAATCCATGGTTGTCTCGTTGGAGGGAGATATTAGCAATTCGGAATCTGATGTTGTGATCGAGAAAGGTGACAATGATTTTATAGAAGTGCACAACAAAAGGAGAAAGCGGAATCCAGTTATTGGTAACAATAGTAATATCAATAAAAATGTTAATGTGTGCAATTCCACAGATGGTAATCACAAATCGTTGACTTGTGTTGTTGGTTCTGGATCGGAAGATACAATTTTAGTGGCGTTGAAAGTAAATGTTGGTTACATGTTAGTCGTGTGTCGGCTAATGCTACCGAAGAACGTGGCTGAAGTTGTACACGAACTCAAACTCCAAACTAAGTGTCTGAAAAACCTTCCCTTAGATAACAAAAGTAAATTTTATGTACCAACGGCATCTTCTGAGATATCCTCATAAATTTTGGTACACATGTTCAAAATATCATTATCAATAACCATGTCAAATTTCATTAGCCGCATTAGAGGCTAATGGTTTGAAAACCCAACATTTAGATAAAAATTGGATGTAAATTTCGTGTACCAGCCGCATCTTTTAAGATCCCCTCATAAATTTTAATACACATGTTTAAAATATCATTACCAATAACCATGTCAAATTTCATTAACCGCATTAGAGGCTAAGGGTTTGAAAATCCTACATTTAGATAAAAATCGGAAGTAAATTTCGTGTACCAGGCGCATCTTTTAAGATCCCCTCATAAATTTTGGTACACATGTTTAAAATATCATTACCAACAACCATGTCAAATTTCATTAGCCGCATTAGAGGCTAAGGGTTTGAAAATCCAACATTTATATAAAAATCGGAAGTAAATTTTGTGTACCAGCCGCATCTTTTAAGATCCCCTCATAAATTTTGGTACTCATGTTTAAAATATCATTACCAACAATCATGTCAAATTTCATTAGCCTCATTAGAGGCTAAGGGTTTGAAAATCTTACATTTAGATAAAAATCGGAAGTAAATTTCGTGTACGCCCGCATCTTTTAAGATCCCCTCATAAATGTTGGTACACATGTTTAAAATATGATTACCAACAACCATGTCAAATTTCATTAGCCGCATTAGAGGCTAAGGGTTTGAAAATCGTACCTTTAGATAAAAACCGGAAGTAAATTTTGTGTACCAGCCGCATCTTTTAAGATCCCCTCATAAATTTTGGTACTCATGTTTAAAATATCATTACCAATAACCATGTCAAATTTCATTAGCCGCATTATGGTTATGGGTATGGAAGATCATCTGATGTTATCATGGTGTATTGGAATCATTTTTCTGGTAAATAACATCCAAATTATTTTATTTTGCGTAATGTCAACAATTATTTTCATCATTTTTGTCATGATGCATTCGAACATTTTGAGGTTAACCACATTTTACGTTGTCAAATTTAGATTCCAGTTAGCACTTTATGAACGATTCGTTGCACTATAATTTTAAACTCTTTTATTCGGCGCCAGATTTAAAAATGAAAACAATTCATGTATTTGTATAATAATTTATTTCAGAGTTATAAAATTTTGATTGAACGTTTTAATGTCTTACAAGTTGTAGAAATTGTTTGGTAGTTAAATGTGTAAATTTGTAGGACAATTAAGCATAATTTTTGGTCATTCTATTGTATTGAATGAGGTTTAACAAACAAATTACGTTTCATTTGTTTAATCAGTTTAAAATTAGTAATTACATTCGTCTGATTAAATTGCTATTTATTCTTTGTACGATTTTGTTTTATTTAATGGTGGAAATTTTGAAATCTCTCTTGAACTCACTCCGTGGGAGAGTCTTATATTGCAAACTCCGACAATAACAGCACGGACCTTAAAGAGTTTTTCGTCAGAACACGACAATATATGTTAGCGCGAGCCAAAATATTTGCAATAAATTAAGCTAAAATAATCTTCTTCTCGATTTTCTATTTTTAGGTTTTTCTACTGTCTTCACACACACTTTTTATGATAAACTGTGTCTTGATATAGTAACTGTTATAGTTGATTACCAACCTAATAATGCCAAATTAGGTTGGTATTATTTACTCAACGCATTTATTTAAAATTATAAGTCAGGGCAGAGTATTTTTTTTTTTTTAATTAATTTTGTTTAGAATATGTTATTGGTTCTTTACGAAACATAATTACAAAAAATATTGTTTGATACAAAGTGGAAAACTATATACAGTCGAGTCGCGAAATAGTGAATTAAATATGGCAAAGACATTTCACTTTTACGGGTTTGTTCACTATTTCGGTACTTACAAAATTTACAATAAAGCCACGTTTTGAAAATTAAAGCTTTATTTTAAAGAAAATTTATTAGGAAAAATGATGTTATTTTTGATTGTATTTGCTTTTTATTTAATTTAATAGTTAATACTTTTTCCCCTAAATTGATACACCAACATATAAAAATTCCATTCTATGTTAACTTCAAGCTGTGATTAGACGGATTAGACGGCGAGTATGCCTCGCGAGGAAGATTCGCGCATCACTCCCGCGAGGCATCCCACGAATAGATGCATGGCAAATGCAGGGCGAGCCGCCAGTATCTGAATAACATGGAAACACCAACACAAAGTTTACACCGCGCGAGTATAAAAGTGCGAGGCACCTTTGACGCGCGGTCGAGACCGACCTACCGACCGCTCGCAGTGCATATGCCTCGCGAGTCGTGATTCGCGCCATAAAACCGTCTACACGACGCGAGGATTGATGCGCAAATCAGATTCGCGAGGCAAACTCACGTTATCTAAACGCAGCTTACGCGTGAAATGAAGTGTAAATATAATACGTAATGTAAATTCTCAATGTTGAGGGAAGTCTCTATAAATGATGTCATTCAAACTGCACGATTTATAGTACGCAGTTCGCTGTATCGGGGTTACCGCTGTTCGTTATATAGGAGTCCCATATACACTCAATAGGTCTGTTTGGTACCACAGTCCTAGTGCTACACTAACTACACTACTACAAATTGATTGGTGGTACAATTACCAACCCACTTTTTACACCAATCAATTTGTAGTAGTGTAGTTAGTGTAGCACTAGGACTGTGGTACCAAACAGACCTAATGTTAAAATTTTTGTGTTCACTATTTCCGGTAGTTCACTATATATGGTATTCACTATTTCGCGACTCCACTGTATTTCCATTCAAGGCGAAGTTTTACGATCAAAGCCGAGGCCGAGTATTATATAGTTTTCCACTAGTGGGTCTGTTTGGTACCACAGTCCTAGTGCTACACTAACTACACTACTACAAATTGATTGGTGGTACAATTACCAACCCACTTTTTACACCAATCAATTTGTAGTAGTGTAGTTAGTGTAGCACTAGGACTGTGGTACCAAACAGACCTAATATCAAACGATATTTTTTCTAATTATGTTTCGAATAGAACTAATAACATATTCTAAACAAAATTAATAGACGTTAATGAAATACTCTGCCCTGACTAATAATTTTAAATAAATTCGTTGACTAAATAATACCAACCTAATTTGGTATTATTAGGTTGGTAATCAACTATAACAGTTACTATATCAAGACACAGTTTAACATAAAAAGTGTGTGTGTGAAGACAGTAGAAGTAGTAGAAATAATTCTAGATGGTGCGACAAGTGAGGAAAATTTAATTTAAAAATTTGTGATATCGTTTTTTGTTGGAAGATTTTCAAATTTGGCTGAAAAAGTTGACAAATCAGCGTGGGCCACGATTTCCAAAAGCCTAGAACAGGAAGGAAATGAAAATTTTGTAAAATGATAGGAGATTACTGACTTAGAGGCGAACGTGTTAAGTTGTGCTTTCGAGAGAATGAAAATCTCGATAAGTTGTGAAATGTTGCAATTTGAGTATGAATTGTGAATTATAATTGCAATTATGATGAGTGAAGTGTCAGTATGATGAATATGGTGTTTTCTAGAAGATTGATTTCTGGAATTGGAAATTAAGAATATTTCTGCCTGATGAGCTGGGAAATGGCCGTACTTTTTGTCGTTTTTCATCGCAATTTATTTCCATGCAACAACATTTTTCCAAGGCATCGAATGGTAATTAGAATTTAAATTCTTTTATTTTATGTTATTTCGACATTATTTATCTGAAAGATGGAATTTATAAATTTTACAATTCGAGGTTATACAATGCACGTTTTTTTTATACAAACCTGGAAACTTCGCTAATAACAGGTTGATTGGAGTATTACACCAACTTTAATCACATCGATGCACCAATTTCAATATTTGGATTAATTAGTTTACCGTCGAGATTAACTTTTTTTATGATTTATATCAGCTGCTGTGTTACCCGTCACGTCGAACTTTATTTGCGTCTAGCGGTAGAATTTAACAGTTTTTCATACGATTTGTTACAGGTCGGCGCGAAATTTTAAATAAGACTATTATTTATGCGTATCATTATTTTATTTCAGCTTGTACAATTTTCAACGTTTGATTTGTTTACAAGTTAGAGAAATGATTTTTGACATAGTAAATGTGAGAACTTGTAGATTAATCACGTCTATATCTGATTTATTCATTGTTGAATTTGATTTAACAAAAAATTCTGTTTTCTGCTTGTAATCAAGAATTTCATAATTACCAACATTCGTGTGAGTAAAATTTTATTGATACCCGGTAAAACATTGTTTCATTCTATTGTGGATAATTTAAGAATACCCTGGAATTCACTACCTGAGAGAGTCTCTTATTGCAAAATTCCGACCAAAACAGCTAGTTGCTGTTATAGTCGGTAGTCTGCATTAATAAGCTCTCTCAGGTAGTGAATTCCAGGGTATGCTTAAATTATCCACAACAAATGAAACAAAAAGCTCAGGGATGAAATTATAATTTAATTCGATGAAAGTAGTAGTCATAATCAAATTAATAAACAAATTGAGACGAAATTTTTGTAATTAAACTTATCGTTGCAATTGATAATTCCAAAATCATGAAGAATTATCCTACAAATTTACACATTTAAACTTCAATAACAGTATCTCCAATTTGTAAGATAATCAACGTCATATTATAATTTAAATAAAACATCTGTAATAAAAATTATACAAAAATTGAAAACTTGTTTTAATTTTAAATATTGGCGCCTTTTAATTGTTAAAAAAAATTGGTAGCATGAAATAACTGATTGTCATATAGCAGCAACAATTGACTGCATAAAAACCGCACGAAAAAGTTAAACACATAAATTCCAATTTCGTAGTCAAACAACACGAATCAATTATCAAAAATGTTCCACCGGTGTGTTTAATTAATTAAGTGTAAATATTCGTTGTTAAGTGCGACTTGAAATACAAATTTAGCATCAAGTGTAGATAACCTCAAACAATTCCACAACATCGTAACAAATATCGAAGATAATCATTGAATACGTGTGAATAATTAATTCAAATGGTATTTACCAAAATGATGGCTTGAATAATTGAAGATCGTTCCTCAAATTTCTTGCATCCACGATTTTACAAAATGGTGACCTCATGTTATCAGTAAGTAAAATTTTCCAAAACTTCAAATTTAATACAATGAATTCCATAACATTCTTCTTTAGCAGCACCCACAATTAACAAGATTCCAGTTGCTCATCATCTTCACTAAAATTAATTACAAATTTGTAACTTTCAAACACTCGAAGATAACACCTTGAAGCCGTTAAGTCGTCGACTTCACACCTCCATTACTCTATAGCAACTCAACTATTTATCTCGTTTCCTGCACTAAGTTTTCATCGGAAAATCGTGTCGCACTCTGGTTGGTTGGTTTTCCAGCGAAATTCGAATTCTCGATGCCAAATTCAACATTTTGGAAGTCACTAAATTTTAAATTGCGAACTACACTTTTAAATTAAAAACACTGCATCGATGATCGTAGCTACCTTTGTACCAACTCAATTCAAACGTAAGTTAAAAATTTTTAAGAACAAACAAAAGTTAAATTAATCAAAAATTTAACGTTTTTCATGTTTGAAATGTTTAATTTTCAGGCTATATGGACAAATCTCCAAACCTAAAATCTCGTCTCTGCACGTATCCCTCTGACACGTAATTGAAAAAATTAACAGGTTACTACTCATCTGATTAAATTAACGAAAACTTCAAAAACAAAACTTTGACCAAATGAAAATTTATTTGTGGATAATTTTAGAATCTCCAACCTATCAAAATCCACGTCAACATATTCTTTGGTGACAGTTACAAAGGGAACAGGTTAGTGATCACACATTTTTTTTAATTTATGTTTTTGCAATTCGTGTTTTTAGAATAGTTGAAAAATGTCAGATTTATCGGAGTCTTCGGATGTTGAGGAATCTGCGGCATTAGCGGTTAAAGTGGATTTATGTTTTTGAACTTTTCCTTTCTTTCCCGCACATTTTTGTAAGTGTGCGGAAAAATACTACTTTTCCACACATTTTTTTTTTTTTTAAACATAATTAGAAAAAAAGATTGTCCCAATCTCTAAACGAAATAAGACGACTTTCCTCTTCTGCATACATACTCATGCTCTTCATATAACTAACAATGTATTTAACGAACATAAACACACTTATAACATAGAAACTTTTCGACCAACAACATTTATATAATAGAAACTTTATAAAAAAAAATTTTATTCATGCATAATAAATTTGTCATACAAATAAAAAACATTTGTTAGTGCACAAATACAATCCTGTAAGGAGTGATAAAAGCAATATGGTTTCCCCATTGGTAGTGCTGGTTGCTCATCGAATTCTACCACAGGGGTGTTAATTATTCCTCGAATAAACATTGGCTACGTTTACACCGTAAAATGCTTGGTTCGGTCCGATCGGACTAAACGGGAGGGGATAGTTCGATGCGACAAAATATAGTTCGCAATTGGTTCGCAAGTGTTTACACCGTACACGAGAACCGAGGACCAAAATGTGACCAAAATATATAAATATAATCTATTTACTTGATAAATTTTATTTTATAATCTATAAAAATTAAAAATGAGCGCATTCGGTATTAAAAATACTCGAGTGATGTCGAATGCAGTCGAACCCGTCAAACCAATTTAGTTCGTATTTGGTCTGGTACTCATATTTTAGAGGACCGAACTAAAGCCGGACCAACTTGGTACCTGTATGTTTACACCAGGCGGACTAAAAATATAGTTCGGATATGGTCTCAATATAGTCCTGGTCCGCCTTTAGTCCGCGTACCAAGCGTACGGTGTAAACCAAGCCATTGACTTTTCTCGTCCTTTGATATATACGACATCGGAAGAGGATGTTAAATCTTTCACAATTTCGTCAAATTCATCAGCTGGTGTAAAGCCGCTACTCCATAATATACCATGGTGGTTATTCATCATGTACTTTGCCTGTTTTTGAAATTCCATGGGTAAACAACCAAATTCAAACGGTGATTTAAACACATAATGAGCTATCTTAAATCCATCGTAAACAGCCAATTCCTTAGGCGAAAACACTTTGTGGGAAGTGATAAACCCTTGCACATCCAAAACTATTATGTTACTCATATTTGTATTACTGAGTTTGTGAGTGAATTATTGTTATGTTTGTTTTATTTATTTATTTAACAAAAGGTTTTGTTTATATACTATTTTACCAACTAGAATTGTCACCAATATAAAAGAATAACTCTTTAATCCATATCCATTAATCCAGGGATAACTTTGTATATCTAATACGATTTGGTGACAAGAAGGCCCTGAGGCACTTGGCCCTGCGACAACTCGCCTCGGACAACTGATGGCCTTGGCGAAAACTGGCCCTGATGACAAATGGCCTTGGCCAGTAGTATACTGTTTTACCAGCGGAAAAATATTTTGTCAAATATTGATTTTGTCTAAGTAGTTTGACAAAAATAGTACCTACACATATAGGTGCCTGTCGCAGAAGTATCAGCAACCAATTGACGTCCAGGCAAACTTGTACTCTCAATTTCTTCTGCGCGCCATCTAACTTTGCAGGTTGCGTTTCTGATCTTTATTTCCTTGGTAATGTTCTAAAAAGTAGTATGGGATCATAGAAGCATGGTTTGTCAGAACTTGAAAGTTAATTGAAACGAACGTGTACAGAACTTGAAAGTTAATTGAAACGAACGTGTACGATAAAAAAAGGTAAAGATCAAGAATCAGAATCCAACCTCAAAGACGGCGAGCAGTCAGGAATTGTGAGTACATTTTATTACTTTGTTTTATTGTATAATTTATTAATTGTTGTTATTTATTAGTAATTTTCAACCCTGAAGTAATAAAGTGATTAAACCAGTAATTGCGAATTCTACTGAGTTAGAAATATTCTTGTGTGTCGCCGTTGGTTGGTAACCTTCTTGCAACCAGGGGTGGGCAAAATACATGAAAATATGTATTTGAAATACAAATTACAAAATACATTTGATTAGGGTATTTGAAATACAAAATACATTTGTTTCGAGTATTTGAAATACAAAATACAAGATACAGTATTTCAAATACAAAATACAGTATTTCAAATACAAAATACATTACATTTTCATGTTCACGAAATATTTACAAATAAAAGCCGTTCTTTATTTAACATATTTAATATAATAACATAACAACATTTCTAATTTCTAAATAATTTGTTACCTTTTAGGAACACAAGAGTTTCAAAAGTTTTATCACTCATACT
This sequence comes from Rhagonycha fulva, assembly GCA_905340355.1. NCBI lineage: Eukaryota > Metazoa > Arthropoda > Insecta > Coleoptera > Cantharidae > Rhagonycha > Rhagonycha fulva. The sequence continues at coordinate 17,391,410 of HG996554.1, read as the reverse complement.
TCCCCTAGCCGGAGAATGAATAAACCCTGCAAAAGAAAATAACCTTTCTACAGGTGCCGACGAGCATAAACTTGTATTGTATTGAATAAATACCTTCTTAATGTTAGGATAATTTACTAAAATTTGAACAGAAAATTTTTCAAAAGTAAAAATCTTTTTTTTTTAAAGTATTTTGTAAGAGTATTTTATAAAAGTATTTTGTAATTTGTATTTGAAATGGAAAATACAAAATATATTTATTTTGGGTATTTTAAATACAAAATACAAATACATTGAAAATATGTATTTGAAATACAAATTACAAAATACAAAATGTATTTCAAATACATATTTCAAATACATGTATTTGAGATACTGCCCAGCCCTGCTTGCAACAGTGCCAATAACAATATATAAAATTATCACATATATAAAAGACCAGCACGCTGCTGCTGCTGCTCCTCCAGCGTGTCATATTTTTAGGACACATAAAGCACTCTGATTGGTTGTTGGCCTTAGTACTAAGTACTTTAGGTACTAAGTACCTTAGTTTTTTTAGGACACATAAAGCACTCTGATTGGTTGTTGGCCTTAGTACCTTAGTACTAAGTACTTTAGGTACTAAGTACCTTAGTACTCTAATCAGAAAAGGTTATATATATTTCTATATGGAGTATAATTAAGTAATTTAAAATTAACTTTAAGTAATTTTAAATCACATATATAAAAGACCAGCACGCTGCTGCTCCTCCAGCATGTCATTTTTTTAGGACACATAAAGCACTCTGATTGGTTGTTGGCGTTGGTCGTACCAACTTAAAATTACGTTAGTACTTCAATCAGAAAAGGTTATATATATTTCTATATGGAGTGGTAAAGTAGCTTTAAGTTGGTATAACTGACGACAACGACCAATCAGTGAGATGTGTGTCAAAAAAAATGACGCGCTTGAAGAGTAGCAGCAGTAGCAGCGTGTCATTTTTTTAAAACACACAACGCGCTCTGATTGGTAGTTGTCGTTAATCATGCCAGCTTAAAATCACCTCCCCTGGGATCGAGTTGCACACCAATCAAGTTTTCAACCTTGATGAGACGCCCGTCTATATTAATTAAATGATCTAATTTTTTTCCAATTTAAAATCACCTCCACTGGAATCAAGTTGCACACCAAATAAATTTCAACTGGGATACTTATATATAAATTTTATCTCGGTAAATGCGAGGATTATCCATCCAGAAAATTTAATATCAAACTTTTACATTTTCAATAAATGTATTTCACAATACTAAACGGCCAACACACGCTACTCCTCTGCCCCCTCCTCCTTCAGCGTGTTATTTCTTTAAGACACACAACGTACTCTGATTGGTTGTTGTCGTCGTTGGCTTTTAGCAACTTAAAATCAACTCCCCTGGGATCGAGTTCCACACCAAACAAATTTCCAACGTTGGTGAGACGCCAGTTCGCGATTGAATCGGCTATATAATCATTATTTTTGAACTTAAGAACGTTTGAACGTGAACAATTAAAATTGTCGGTATTAGGGATTTTTTTTTTTTAATGAAGAATGTTAAAAGACAAATCTTTCGGATAAGCTTAGGTCAGTGTTGGTGTTTAAAAACAATTTTTTTTTAAATTAATACCTCTAAAATAGAAAACCACCGACTAGCTGCCCGTCCGTGGACGGGCTTTCCAGCTAGTTTATTAATAAAAAATTAAATAAAAAATTAAAAAATTTAAAAAAAAACCTTTTATTTAAAATTACAAAAGTGTACTAAAAAGTAGAAAATAATTTTAATAAAAGCAAACAAAGCTTCGTGAAAACATCAATATAAAAACGTGGGGTTATGAATTTTGTACACCAATAGTTAGCCTGCTTATCCACCTATAAACAGCCCCACGCTTTTATATTGATGTTTTCACGAAGCTTTGTTTGCTTTTATTAAAATTATTTTCTACTTGTTAGTGCACTTTTGTAATTTTAAATAAAAGGTTTTTTTAAAAATTTTTAATTTTTAATTAATATTCCTTTTTCTGCCGATTTAAACGTCTGTGAAGGTTCAAAATCCTGCTGTGGACTTGGTATCGCATCTTCTTTTACTAACGCTTTTGTGGTTGACTCGTTACTCATAATGTACGCTGGTTTTATTCGGTCTATCGATATCGATACGTTCTTTCCGTTTTTTTTCAATTTGGAACACCTTCTCTGTTTCTTGCCAAAATCTTGAAAGGACCATCATACGTTGCTTGTAACGGTTTTCTTACCGCATCGTGCCGTACAAAAACATGTGAACAAGTGGATAAATCTTTATGCACGAAAATTTTCCTATCTCCATGGTTACTACCAGGTACTGGTCTCATATTGTGAAAATGTTTACGCAATTGTGAAACAAAATTTGTGGGATCGTTAGGGGCAGGACTATTTTGAAATATTTCTCCTGGTAATCGAAGATTTTCGCCATAGACCAATTCTGCCGCCGTTGCGTTGATGTCCTCTTTGACTTTTAAGATGTCTTAAAAATTGAGAGGGAGTTCTATCTCCAATCTGTTCGTCTTCTAGAAAAGCGATCAATTTCTTTTCTTGCGGAACGGCGAATCTCTTTATAGTTTCCTTTTTTAAATATTCATACTTGTCCTGTGAAGGGGGTCTTAACAACACGTCTTTCATTTCCAACATCGCTTTTTCATTAAAACTAGCTAACACATGATAATATTTGGTTGTATCTTGCGAAATTCCAACCAACGCAAATTGTGCTTCAATTTGTAAAAACCACATTTCAGGTTCCTGAATCCAAAATGGAATTTGTTTTATGCTTACCGCGTTTGCTTGCATTGGTACACTTTGCATTGTTTGGTCGATCTTCTTTTTCTCGCCGTCGATTGACATTTTATATCGGGGTCACCACTTTAGGAAACTACAAATTCGTCGATTATTTTCTATTTATCTCTTCATTAAATTATTCCTACAAAAATAACGTAGTGGTTAGAGGGGTCTATTCAGGACAGCCAACTATCCAGCGTCTCTACCAACCTTACAAAAATTAAAATAAAATATTTTTAAATTTTACACGGGGCTGCTTGTAAGGGGTATGAGATGTACGCCACATAGTCAATCCGGGGAAGAGCAAGGCAATCATGTTCGATAGAAAGCGCCACCCCCCAGACAAACTCCAGATGTTTGGCGAGTCGATCCCTTGGAAAGACTCAGTCAGATATCTCGGGGTCCACTCTTGACACCAGACTGTCGCTCACAAAGCACATCAAATCCTGCGTTGTTAAAGCCAGAGCCCTAAAAAGTAACCTTGCCCCGCTGATCGGTAAAAACAGTAAATTACCCCCCAAAGACAAAGTTAGGATATAGAAGGCCATCATTCGACCCGTCCTAACGTACGCCGTCCCCGCATGGGGCTTCGCATCAAACAATCATATGAAGAAGCTCGATGAGATGCAGAATGTCTGTATCAGACATGCCATGGGGGCCCCATGGTTTGTTACGAACAGACAACTGCAGACCGCCTCCGGCATCAAACCCCTTCGTGAGCATATACAAGATCTCACAAAAAACCTGTACAAAAAGTGTCCTGATTGCCCAAACCCCCTAATCTAGTCGCTTGGAACATACGATGTCAAGCTTTTCCCTAAGACTCCCAGACCAAGAAACATTATCTCGCCTAAAGCCGCCACTCTGGCCAATCCCCCCCTCCCAGGACCTTCGGGACAAACTCCCAACCCTCCTCTTTTCGACTCCGACTCCATTTTTCAATAAGACTGTGACGTACTTACCTACCAAGCACTTGTTTTCCTAGTCAAGATATATCTGTTGCTTCTTGTTTACTTTGTTTTTGTTTAATTTTATTTTTTCAGCATCTTTACTCGATCTGTAATTTGTTTTTGTATATTTTTATATTTAAATAAATACGGTAACGGTGCTGCTGGTGCTCGTTGTGTGCGGTATAAAGGCCAAGGTAAACACTCTCGCGTCGCTTCGGCCTCGTTGTGCTTACCTTAACGCCCAATGTCAAGACTCGGCTCTAGGCCTCTCCTCGGGTTTGAAATCCTTGTTAAAAAAACTAGATGAAGGAGATAAGCGGGCTGTGCCCGCATCTGCTCCGCAGATGCTACTCCATGATACCTGTTAGTATTCCGCGTGTCAAAATGGCTCCGAGAGCAAAACGTATTGCAAGAGCCGCGGCTTTCATTATTATGACTGTTTTACTTGAAAAAGAAAATAATAAGAAGAAAAAGAGAAAGAATAAGTTTTGGACATCCCAGTTTTTGAAAACAAGACGGTTAATGCAATTGTTAACTGACTTGAAAACAAATGATAAGAGTGGGTTATTTAAAAATTTTTGCCGTATGTCAATGGAAGCTTTTGATTTTCTTCTTTCGTTAATCGGGCCAAAAATATGTAAACGAGATACAAATTACAGAGATTCTATACCTGCAGAAGTTAGACTGGCCATCACACTTCGTTTTTTGGCTACATGCGGAGATTCCTAAAAAAAGCCTTATGTATCTATTTAGAGTTTCCAAACAATTAATTTCATATATAATTCCTGAAGTGTGTGCATGTATCATAGAAGCTTTGAAGGAGTACGTAAAAGTAAGTACACGATTGTGCATTAACTCTTTATTTATAATAGAATAAAAAATATTATAATGTAGATTCATAATCTAGAGTTGGGTTAAAGCTGCTACTGGTGCTGAAGGCTGATTCTCGTAATTTTCTGTGATATTTACCACTGATGTTTCGTGTGTGCTTTCATTATTGTATGAGTTTGTTCCTTGCTCATAAACACTAGGATGTGGTGATTGTGGTTGGGTATACGGTGTAGATGTTCTTAACCAATTACTTGCAAAGCTTGAATGTGACGAAGGGTGCGGACTTGCAATTGTTGATGATGATTGTAGATGATTATAGGAGCTCGCGTAAGTAGAATTGGTATTCGGGATGTGATTGTCATATTGGCCCAGATCGGCGTTAAATAAAATGTTATTGCACAAATGTTGGACCACTGCTTGTGTTCTTTTACTGTAACTTCGTAGTTTCACAGCAATATACTCGCCATAGATTTCACTACCATCACGTTCAGCACATTCTTGCATGAGTTTGAAAGCTTTTTCAATACGAGGATCAGCTGTGGCTTCAAGTTTGACTTTTTTTTATTTTGGCCGTACTTGCTTTGCTGTTTCTCGTGAGGACATTTTAGTAGTACTTTCCAAAGTGCCGCTATTATTTATTGATGCAAGATCTTCTGAATCTTGAAAAACTTCCTCTTCAGTAGCTACTTCTACTACATCATCAGCATCGTTATCCTATAAAAGAAACGATTGGTTGAATATGGTATAATTAGTTTTTTTAATTGCAGATGCCAGACAGTGAACAGGAATGGCTGGAAATAAGTAAAGAATTTGAACAACAATGGAATTTTCCTCACGCAATTGGCGCAATAGACGGAAAGCTTGTAGTTATACAATGCCATGGAGGCACTGGAAGCGACTATTTTAACTACAAATCATTCTTTAGTATAGTACTATTTGCGTTAGTGGATGCAAATTATAATTTTCTCTTTGTGGATGTCGGATGCCAAGGTAGGATATCGGATGCAGCGATGCAGGTGTTTTTAAGAATACACAGTTATATAAAGGTCTACAAAGTGGCCATTTTAATTTGCCACCAGAAAGAATATTGGTAAGGCACGAAACCTTATGTAATTTTAGGGGATGAAGCTTTTTGCCTTAAATGATAATTTAATGAAGCCCTACTCAGAATAGCACGAATAAGGCTCAAAAGAAAAAATTTTTAATTACAGACTCAGTAGAGCGCGCAGAGTAGTTGAAAACGCGTTTGGAATTTGTTCATCTGTTTTTCGTGTTTTAAGGAAGCCACTGCTTTTAAAACCAGAAAACGCACAGTTGGTTGTGATGGTTTGTGTGCATCTACATAATTTTTTACGTGAAAGCACATCATCAAAAAATATATATTGTCCCGAAGGTACGTTAGACAGCGAAGTAGATGGAGAAGTGATTTCTGGTACTTGGAGAAATGACACCAATACGTCATCTCTATTAAATTTAAGAAAAGTTCCAAGAAAATCATCGACAAGTTCTCAACAGTTTCGAAATGAATTTTCTGAATATTTTATGTGTAATGGCACTGTTCCTTGGCAAAATTAATATGCTCAACTTTTTTCTATGTACTTTTGTTTAATAAAGTCAAATAACTGAAAATGTTTTTACCTTCACAGTTTCCTCCTCTAGGTGAATTTCCGCTGTGCCAAGTGTTTTCCTACATTTATTTTTTTCAAGAAAGAACGCAAAAGCCTGATGTGCAAACCATTTGCTCTCATACACCTCATCTCGACCTATAGAAAATGTGCATTAGTGTTAAAATTGTAACTTAAATTAATGTCAAAAAGAGATTGGGCAGAGGGATATATTTTAAATTATCTCCATGTAAATTACAGTAGAACCCCAATTATCCGTGCCAATGACCAATGAGGTCTTTGTTTTCGATTATCCGACGAAGGCTCGGTCCCGCCTGACCTGGATAATCGAGGTTCTACTGTAGTTAATTGTCGTTTATAATCTGGGAACTTAAAAGAATTAATTTCAAAAATAAACATACCACTTCCAGTCTTCCTAGACTTTTCTTGCATCGCTTTTTCTCTTCTAAAAGAGGAGAGCAGAGAATTTAGTTTCGCCTTGGCAACTTCTACAGTGGTTTCCATATCTCTTGCAATTTCACTCCACGCGTCGTGCTTTTTTATTTTATTGTAATACAACTTATTCGTACTTTGCCATATTTCTGGCTTAATTTCATATAAATTAATCAATTTCAAACATTTGTCGTTGTTCCACTCCATATTTATTGTTGAAATATAGTGAAATTTTAACAATTATTAACGATATTATTTTAAAATTACGATACGAACGCTGCAACTACTTTACTTAAATGATTAGCACTCGCTATTTATCAAGTTTTCCCTAGAAATGCATACGGCACGAATTTGCGTGCACATGCGAACAAGCGTTTCAAACCATTAAGAAGCATTTAGTTTCTGTTCCAATTTTGCATGTCCCGATTTTCACAAGTCTTTTATTCTGCAAACAAATGTTTCTGTTTACTACGCTTGCGCGTAGTAAACGAGTAGCGAACGCTTACTAAGCAGAAGCGTATAATTATACCACCACCGAACGCGAGTGTCTTGCGGTGATTTTTGCGGTCGAAAAACTACGGAATTATCTTGATGGAGTGCATTTTACGATGATAACTGATCATGATCACTATCCGTTATTGTGGTTGATTCGTATGAAGCATCCTGTGGGAAAATTGACTAGATGGGCTGTGCGGCTACAAGCCTTTGATTTTGAGATAATTCACAGGAAGAACAAAGACCATGTGGTACCGGATTTCTTATCCCGTTCTGTTCCTATGGATAACATTTAATTAACGCCAAAGTATAATTTCAAGGACACAAAAGATTCTTGGTACATAAAAATGCGCAGTGTTGTAGAACAGCATCCTAATAAACCTCAATGGATGATAGAAAATCAATGTCGGCTAAAACATGCGAAGAGTCGTATACCTGAGTTATCGGCAGAAACTGATGATTGGAAGTTAGTAGTTCTAAAAGATTTCCGGAAGACTCTGATCGCAAAGCATTATGATAAACCTACAGCGAGACATGCTGGCATTTAGAAAACGTTTTCGAAACTTCACCACCAATTTTATTGGCCTAAAATGAGAAGCGTTGTTACTAGCTACATCAGATCTTGTAGAGTTTGGGCCGAACAAAAGGCTCCAGCTGGTTTGATGGGAACGCGACATGAATTAACTCGCCCTTGGCAGAACATATCTTTGGACTTCATTGGTCCTCTACCGCGTTCTACTGCTGGTTACACTCACATATTGGTAGTAACTGATTCTTTTAGTAAATATGTTGTACTTTTTCCAGTTCATTCTGCTATTACGAAGTTCTGGAGGGCAAGACAAGCTCACGCGCACTTAGGCCACCAATCGGGCCCATTGTACTACCTCCGGTTTCAGTTACACTCCAGTCCTGTCATTCCCCAATGAGACAATCCAGCTTTAGGATGAACTCTAGGGTCCTGGCAGGTGGAGTGTCCCTGATTCTGGCCATGTCGGGCCAGAACTCCTATTTACAGGTTATTGAATTGCTAATACAAGCGAGTTATATTTCCAAGCAAATTCGTTATATTAAATTTGTGGCGTACATCTCACACCCCTTATAAGCAGCCCTGTGTAAAATTTAAAAATAATTTATTTTAATTTTTGTAAGGTTGGTAGAGACGCTGGACAGTTGGCTGTCCCGAATAGATCCCTCTAACCACCACGTTATTTTTGTAAGAATTTTAATTAAGAAATAAAATAGAAAATAATCGACAAATTTGTAGTTTCAAAATGGTGTCTCATTCAGAACTTGAGTCGGAATTTTTGCTTCTAAGCAAAGATACCAAAACATGGACAAAGTTAGAATTCCAGTTTGTATCGAAAATGAGGACCAAATACGACCAATATCTCAGAAAAATGGAACAAGACGCTAAAAAGAATTTGAATGTGATAAAAGAGCAAGGAAAAACTCTTGAAGAACTTAGAGAAAAATATTCACAATTTAGTTTGTTAAACCAAGCCAATATGAAACATTCCGAAGAATTGGAAGAAGCGGTGGCAAATTTGGCGAAAGAGAACAGTTTCCTTTTCGAACAGAATCAAACGTGCGGGATGAAAGTAAAAGAGATTAAGGAAACCGCAAAAATTTGGGAAGAAAAAAATGAAAATTTACAGAACAAAGCGGAACAGTCGAATATTGTACTGAACAACCTCAAAAAAAATGTAGAAGGACAAATCAAAATTAAACACTACGATTGCTGCATTTGTAACCCAGAAAATTCAAAATCTTCCAATGTAACAGAAAGCTACGAAAGTGCTGAAAACTTGGAAATGAAAATTAATAGGATTTCTGAAATTATGATGCATGAAATTTCCGATTGCGAAATGGAAATCGAAGTAGAGAAAAAGAAAATAACAGATTTTCAAGACCAAATTTTAACTTTAGACCAGAAGAATTTCCAACAGGAAAAAAAACTAGGTGCTCTTGATAGTATAGAGATGGACAAAATCAATGTTTTGAATAAAAGTAGCAGTCCCTGGAAGAAAAATGTAGGGTTATGTTGTGAAAACTGTGGATCTAAGATTATGGCTTAGAAAAATGTTCTAAAATGTTCTTTTTAAATAAATTTTGCCAAATGAAAGTTCACGGCTTGTAAGTACAGGAGGCAGTGATAAAACACATTTATGAAGGATTCTTTTAATTATTTGCTTTTACAATAAACTTGCGTTCATAACAAACATTTCAAAATTTAAAGAAAAGTGCATCGACATATTCAAATTTAAAATAAATTAATTGTTAAATAAATTATACCATCTTTAAGTTGTAAATAAACAATTAGAATAAAAAAAAAAAACTGGTGTAGAGAATGCATTCCATGCCAAAAAACCAAAGTTCAGAGACATACCGTAGCGCCGCTTGGGAAATTCGTGGCTCCCACAAAACGCTTTGAACATATTCATCTCGATTTAGTTGGTCCACTTCCTTATTCAAAAGGTTTTACATATTGTATGACGATGATTGATAGATTTACTAGATGGATTGAAGTTGTCCCAATACAGAATATTTCAGCAGAAGAAGTAGCCCAGACTCTTGTAACATCGTGGATATCAAGATTTGGAGTACCAGCGCGAATAACAACCGACCAGGGACGGCAATTCACGTCAAACGTATTTATAAATTTGTCAAAACTTCTAGGGGCAGAACACATTCAATCAACTGCATACCATCCAATGGCGAATGGAATGATTGAAAGAGTGCACCGGCAACTAAAAAGCGCAATTAAATGTCATGCCTTAGAGAACAATGAAACTTGGGTAGAAGCATTACCTATAGTACTCTTAGGGTTAAGAACAGCTTTCGAAGAAGACATCAACGCAACGGCGGCAGAATTGGTTTATGGCGAAAATCTGCGATTACCAGGAGAAATATTTCAAAATAGTCCTGCCCCTAACGATCCCACAAATTTTGTTTCACAATTGCGTAAACATTTTCACAATATGAGATCAGTACCTAGTAGTAACCATGGAGATAGGAAAATTTTCGTGCATAAAGATTTATCCACTTGTTCACATGTTTTTGTACGGCACGATGCGGTAAGAAAACCGTTACAAGCAACGTATGATGGTCCTTTCAAGATTTTGGCAAGAACAGAGAAGGTGTTCCAAATTGAAAAAAACGGAAAAAAACGTAGCGATATCGATAGACCGAATAAAACCAGCGTACATTATGAGTAACGAGTCAACCACACAAGCGTTAGTAAGAAAAGATGCGATACCAAGTCCGCAGCAGGATTTTGAACCTTCACAGACATTTAATTCGGCAGAAAAAGGAATATTAAAAAAAGGGCCAAGTATTATAACAAGATCGGGAAGGCAAGTGAGATTTCCGGACAGGTATTGCGAATTAGTTAAAACTCAACGGCTTTAATGAAGTACCGTCAAAATGCATAACATTTTTACTGGGAGGGGAGTACTGTGGCGTACATCTCACACCCCTTATAAGCAGCCCTGTGTAAAATTTAAAAATAATTTATTTTAATTTTTGTAAGGTTGGTAGAGACGCTGGACAGTTGGCTGTCCCGAATAGACCCCTCTAACCACCACGTTATTTTTGTAAGAATTTTAATTAAGAAATAAAATAGAAAATAATCGACAAATTTGTAGTTTCCTAAAAATTATTTAACACAGATTTAACTATTGTAACTTGAAAACAATATCAAATTGTTAAGGTGTGCAAAACACATCCAAACATTATGAAAAACAGATTATAATTTTAACCACTACACGCAAGAAAAAAGTTGTAAATGTAACTACAAATGCAGTGCAATCTACTACAATGAGTTGCAAATATAGTGACAACACCAAAGAGTAGTAAAATTTACATGTCAATTGTTGTAAAATGACTGCAGTACAATTTACTACAATTGTTGTAAAGGTTTAACAGCATTGTAGTATAAAGTACTTAAAATTTTGTTGTTATATGTACGTGTGCTTATGTACATAGTACTAATGGTGAAGTTGTTTTAACACCTATAGGTGTAGTTAACTCTACGTTTACTGTGTAGTAAATATTGCTAATATTCAGTATAATTCACTTTTTGTGCTGTCGTTACTTGTACAACATTGTTAAGTTAATTGTACTACACAATTGTTGCTATTTTTACATAGTGATGTTGTTACCTTTGAATTATAAATTAATTAGAACCACTACAATTATTGTGTGGGTTTGACAACAATAGCAGTATGTTTTACTTGTGTTTAATGTTATTAAATTAACAACTTTATAGGGTAAACGCATATTAACAGTACAAATAATTTTGTATATTTATTAAAATAAATTGCTTTATAAAGTTTCTTATAATTAATAATTATGGTAGATAATAAGGTAGGCTACTTCTTTAATAAGGTAAAACTACTGTACATAATGTGGGCGTATCCAATGGTCCAATAATGGTTGGTTTTGAAGTAGAAATCCCTGTAACTTTCGTATCCGTTGTTCCAACTGAGCCGCTGTCTGAAATGCATATTATATGTACCTCGTGAGATTATATCTATTTAATTAAACAGTCAAGTCATAAAATTACCTGCATATGAAGCACAAAATCTTTTTTCAGTTTTTGAGGGCCTCCACTAAATTCCAGATTTTTCGATTTTACAGTGGCAATTCCAATCATAATGACAATACTTCGTTGTTACCTACAAAATTTGTTATATAAAACGGAAGATATACGTTAAGTACCTGTAAGCAACACGTGCTTCACGTCATTAGTTCTTAAATACTGTTTTACATTGGTTGACTAGTTGTTTGTGCACGTTGCTAGTAGATTTTTTCTGCACTTTATACACTGTTTTAACGGATTGACTAGCAGTCCCCTTTAAAAAATCGATAATGTTATTTTTGTCCATTCTAAGATTGCAATTTGATGTTTCAAGCTACTTACGTGGTTGTTGTTGATCCGTTGATTATAGTGATTTTGACTGTATACGTTTGATGGTTTCATCCAAAAATTGGCGAAGATTTTTGTTGTCTTTCTGAGTAGAAGTAACAGGTTCACATTTCTTAAGTTTGTTTAGTTCGATAGGTATAGATTTACAACCTCAGGTAGGTATTACGTGGTATTACCATGTTGATCCTCGAGTGGAAACTGAAAAATTAAACTTGCGTCTACCGTCTAGCAACAAAATCCTGCAACAAAAATCCTAATGCGCGCGCATCAATAAAAGTTGTGATCTTCATTTCAAAGCAACGATCTATTGAAAGTTTGAAAATATGTAATTCAAATTTTATTAATTATCTACTATTTTATGGTAGCAAGTATTTAAAGAAGAACTTTTTAAAATTTAATTGCTTACTGTCACTCTGGAAAAAAAATTTTTACGTATTGTAGTGTTTTTAGCTAGACACCTCACAAAAGTGCGCCGGCAGCTCTCTAAAAAATGGGAACGCTCAAAAAAATCTTTCCCAGGGTTAGGCGGCTTCAGATGAAAATAAAATTACCAAGTCGAAATTTACAACTTATAAATTAATTTATTCAAAATCTAATAAAAACTTGACTGCCACAAAAAAATGAATAATTGAGTCGTAATTAATAATATAATATTTAATTTAAAATCAATAATTAATTTATCAAAAAGACCCTTTTTTAACTCACAGATTCGAGCCTTGAAAGCGTATGGTGTAAATTGGTGCTAGCAAATACGAATGCGCTATTACAATTGAAAACCAAACAATCATGAATAGCAAAATAACGCATTCGTACCCACTACGGTGTATTCGTGTTCGCAAATAACAAATTTTACAACAATTTCAAAAATTATGTGAAATAAATTTTTCAAGCTACCAGCGATGGAGTTTATCGGCGCCACAAAAACTTTAATATCACACTTGACGCTTAAATTTTATCAAAAATGTTAAATAACTTTTACTTGAGTTTTAAATACCTTGCAAATTCCATACAATTGACGCTCCTCGTTCCATATGCAGGAATGTCGAACCATTGACCAAATTCATGTACAAATTCAAATTCCAAATCGTTGACCAAAAAAACTCTTGATCATCAAAATCAACGCCAATCAAATCTTCACAAAATTCTGGTCCTCACAAAACCAAAGACGGTCTCACCGGTCAAAACACTCAAATTTACGCCTTTTTCGGCGGCCAAAAATAACTCAACCAAATGGCTCAAAATGTTCGCTTTCTTGCGACACTCAGTCGATTCATTCGCTTTTAAATTTTTGTCGTTCTTTTCGACTCTTGATAACATTTTTTCTCGCGCCCCACCAACCATTCTTATCGCGCACTGGCACTTTTAAAACTTTTAACAGTTCACAATACAAAATAATTTAAATTTTAAATGTTTACAAATAAAAATAAAATTTTCTTTTTACGTGTTAAGAGTTACAGTAAACCTTCGTACGAGCGTCTCTTTGATAAATCATAAAATTAACTTAAAAACTTGAAAAGAAAACAAAAACTATTAATTTCGACTCAATTTTTATCAAAAATAATGACTTTTTAAAGTCGTTTCATGACAGTATATATGGCATAATATAGTTTTAAGAATAAAAGCTTTTAAAACATTCTTTACAATTTATATTCTTTTACCTGAATACTATAAGAAAAGGTGAATACAGGGTGGTATCACAACATTTTTGAATATTATTTTAAACTGTTAATTACGTAATGCTGTTGATAACATCGTATTGTCTATAATTATATAGTAGCGGTCATGAAAACTGCATTGCAAATTATTTTTATGTGGATTATTCAAAATTTTATTTAAAACGAGTTCATTTATAATACACATAATTAATAGCAATTAAAATATAATTAAAAAAATTTATATTGTAGTTTAACAAATATTTACGATTCAAAAAATAACTTTCCCATTCGGTATGGTAAAGTAAAAAAATGTGCTTATGTGACAATAAGAATAAATAAGATTTTAATGCGGTAGCCTCTGCCTGCAATTCTTAGAATTACACCTTTAAACTTTACATTGTTAAAAATTTTTAATCTCCACGTGTTTTTTTGAATCGAAATTTTACAAAGAAATATTTCTATAAGGACAAAGTCGATATTCGCTGGAAAGTTTAAAATCAATTTCTGACCAAACTAATCGATACAGGCCCGCACCCAGGATTTAATTTCGGGGGGGGGCACTTAGTAAAAAGTAAAATTTTTAATGGTTTTTCTTTCGAGAATTTTTATTATTATAAACAAATTTTCATTTACTTTGAAAAAAAAAAATTTTTTTTTGAACATTTTGGGGGGGGCACGTGCCCCAGGTGCCCCCCCTTGGGTACGGGCCTGAATCGATACATAACATTTGCCCTTACCAAAATCGCTAAATTATAACTTCACATTACGTTGAGATTTCATTCGTAAAATTAATATCTTCGAGGAGCGCTTAGGTAGCCCGCAACTCAAAAATCGTCGTTATACTGCCGATTTTTAATTTTGAACATTAAAAAATTGAGTACTTACCTTTAAATAATAAAAAGTCATCCATAATTCTTTTCACTTCACGATTCATTTCAAAACTAATACAGTGGGGCCCGCTTAATGTGATCACATTGGGACTTGAGGTTTTTGATAACAATAACCGATTGATAACAATAAAAGGAAAAAGTTTTTATTGGTTATTTATTAGTATGTAGTACATCTACAAAAATTAATTAATAAAATTCACTCATTGTGAAATTTTCAAGTAGGACTGAATCTTACAACACACATTAACAGCAAACTATCGTCCATTTATGTATTTAAACGACGGAATTGATAATAAACATAAATATGTAATGTGATATCACATGTGTGACGTTGATTTTCTTGCTAACACCTGACTTTATATTATGTGGGTGGTATGCACAATATAAAAAAAATGCTTGTAACTGAAAATCAACTTCTTTGCTCGTGGGAGAAAATAATTTTAAGAATAATATGATAACATTAACCGAATTCTGATAACTATAAGCGATGTTTTTTGTGTGTAATAATATATGTCCGTTCCGTTCTTGGCAAAAGTGATAACAATATCCGAATGATAACATTAACCGCGATCACATTAAGCGGACCCCACTGTAACAATATTGTCTTCGTGTACACTGTACCTTAAGGTGCTGTTCAAACATAAATTAAGAACGAATAAAAGATTTTGCATATTCGTCAAAGCATAACTTAATTACGGAAACTGAAGGATTGCAAAACATTAGAGTTGCAATATTTTGTTACATAATTACACGAGGTAAATTTTAATTACTACAATCCAGTGTACTTTTTACTTATCTTATTGTTACACCAAAATCAATTATTTTGAGTGATAAGCAACAACACTCTATAGAGTTAGAAATACATAAAAATTGTAAAGTTAACTACATTCATCTTACAACAATGCGTAAGTGCATTTTCCAACTGATGTAGTATAAACAGCATGAGAGGTGCGTTTAATTTTACTACAAATGTTGTTCCTGTCACTACAATTATTTTACTACACGAAAAATGTAAATGTAACTACATCTTTTTTTTGCGTGTAAGTTTTCCTTTCATAGGATATTTTTCAGATTAATAGAAACATACAATATAAAAAAAAATAACAGATTGTTTGGCTTCAACTTTTAAGAAAATTGATACGCTAAGTTTACTTCGTTCTTACGTCATTAACAAAAAAGAAATCGTACACAGTAAGAAATAATTGAACACTAAATAACACTAAATAACACTACTCAGACCTCCAGGAGGTCCACTAAAATAGTGTTAAAATTTTAACTCTACTTTTCGTGTTTTTTCTTTACTTTAGAAGTGTAATTTTTACTATTCATTAGTGTATTATCTACACTGTAATAGTGTACTGCTTACACTTCTTAAATGTAACAGTGTTACACTAGAAGACTATGATTTTTACACTACCAGAGTTAAATGAGTTATCTAATAGACGGCAAAGGTACTTTAATAGTGTCCTTCTATACTTACAAAAAGTCAAAAATATACACTACAAGCAGGGTTGTAAAAAAACATGTTTTTTTTAAATAAAACAAAACAAACGTTTTTTTTATGTTTAAAACAGTTTTTTATGTTTAAAACGGTTTTTTATTACCTTAGAAAAAAAACATGTTTTAAACAGAAAAACATGTTTAAAACAATGTTTAAAACTAAAAAAAAATTTGTTCTCTTATCTATCTTTAGCTTTATACACCTACCGAGTAAGCATGCAAAAACTGCCCCTGAAGATTTTTAAAAATCCGTTTGATTTTTAATCGAAAAAAAACATTTTTCTGAAAATTTCAGCTTTCCTACTCAAAGATTTAATAATAAGAAAAAAAGTGTTTTTTTTTGTTTTTATTTTATTGTAATTGTTTTAAAGAATATTTTTTAATGAAACTTTTTGGTAAAGAAAAGTTTCTTTTTTACGTTTTTCTTTTATTTTAAAAAAATAAAAAAGTTTTGGTCGCTTTATTTAAATACATATAGTATGTTCCTTAAATATGTTAATCACGAATTTTTTACAGAAAACTTTCCGTTTATTCTTCTGTACATGGTAAAATTTTGAACATTATCTGTTCGGTGGAACATAATCATAAAAATAAAATGTATTAGTATGAGGGTATCTATAAATTACGTGAGGCGTTTAGGGGAGGGGTCGAGCCGAATCTCATCCAATCTTACGTGGGGCGATAGATTTTTTCTCGCAAGAAACTGTAAAATTGCGAGTAACTTGTGTTAAATTAATTGCGATTGTCTTAACTAGTCAAATAATGGTTTTTAAGCAAATTATGTTTTTTTTTAATAAATTCAATGAATTTACACTAAAAATTTCCATTTAAAAAAATCTCAAATAAGATTAGGGGGACGTGGGAGGGGGTCCAGCCAAATCTCACAAAATCTTACTGCGGGGGGGGGGGAGAAACCGCCAAACACGCTTCACATAGTTTATGGACCACCCTATGTAGTTGTATCAGTGACTACTTAGAATGGTAAAGCGTGTAGGACTTAAAGGGACGGTGGTTCGAACCTCTGTAGCTAAATTTTTTTATTTTTCATAAATTTTGAATAAATTATTATTAATAATCTTTAAAAAAAAAATTAAAAATCTAAAAAAAACATGTTTTAAACTTACACAAAATTAAACACCTGTTTTAAACGCATTTAAAACATGTTTAAAACAAATTGATGTTTTAAATGAATTTTGTTTTAAACATGTTTAAAACACCTTGTTTAAAACAAAATGTTTTAAACATTACAACCCTGACTACAAGTGTGTAAAATAACACTAATAAAGACTAATTAGTAATCTAGTAGTTGCTAAAAGCCACTATGTACAGTGTCAAAAATGTTCTTTAGTAGTGCTTTCCCATGTAACACTGTATTGGTAGATATAGTACAGATAATAAAAAAGCATAAAATTATGTTTTAAAATTGAAAATTTATTAAAATCATTATACATAGGTAAACAAAAAAACTTATTCTAATTAGGTATAAAAGTGTCTTATAATGATTGAAACATTATTAAAAGTTTTTTTACAAATAAAACAAGAAAACATCTTTTCAAAAAATTTCAGGAAAAAAAATTCAGACAAAAAAAAACTTTTAGGGCTCCTTATTAGGAACTTGAGTAAGATTTGTGCGAAGTTCAATCATGTTTGATGTAAACTTTGTCTTTTCAACATCTATTTTAAAATAATGTACCTGTATGAGCATGTAAAAGGCAGTTAAGGATGGTTCGTATTCTGTATTAAGTACGTAATGGCACATAAACAAATATTTAAATGCCTCTGCAGAACTACACTGTGACGGCAACTCGATGAGTTTTCCATCCACCAAAATATTATATTTTGCTATGGCTTTTCTATGTGGTCCCTGCGCTAATAGTACAGGTTGCAGGGTATTTCGTGTATTTATGATTTCCTCAATGGGTATATTTGTCTAAAAAAAAACATTTGAAATAGCAACATTCTTTACCATGTTATTGTTATATACTTACATGTTTAAATATAATGATTTGATCTGGTAGGCAAATTTTTTTTTATTTTTTAATACAGATGGCAAAGCCAAAATTGCCAGAGTAATTTTATTCCAATCTAAAATTTTTAATTAATATGAGCATATTAAATAAAAATGTGTCAAAGTTATACCTTGGTTGAAAGTGCTCGATTTATATTTTAAGCTGTAAAATTTTAAAATGGCATCAAAATCGTTTGAAAAAAGCTCTTCAAAATTAATTTTTGCTATCGAACATATTTGGTAAAATTCATTTTCAATCTAAAAAAAATAAAAATACTTGATTTATGTAATTCAGATGAGAGAAAATTTTATTACCAAAAGTAGCATATCAGTAAATCTTGGATAAACCTTTAGCAATTCTGTTCCCAAAGTTCTTCTGTGTTTAAATGTTATTTCCGTTTTTGCAATGATGTCTTCCCTATTATCTATAGGAGAAGCATGTTTCATGTACTCGATGCAAGCCTCTACTGCCTCGGCGTAAGTTTCTTCTATGTTTTCAATATTCTGGTTACGGTCGTTTTCCTCAATTGTATCATTTATTTTCCTTTTTTCTATTTTTTATTAATATTTTGATATTGGGATCTTTGCTACTTCTGGCAACAGTTCGAAGTCGCCAAGCAATGTAACCTTCACCCCCATTTTTATTGGTGTAAAAAGCCTCCTGTGTTATTTCAATGCACATATTTAAAAGCATAATAAATATTATAATAAAAGTAGATAAACTTACATATCCTTCTTTTGAAAAGGGATCTCTTAATTTTGGAAATATTGTTACAATAGCTTTAGCCAAATCAATTTTGGCATATTCCGGTACTTTTATTGTGAATTTTTCAGTTAGCACGGAACAAATATTTATTAGCTTTTTTCTTAATGTGCCATTTAACATTTTCTCTTCGTCATAAAAATTAAAAATTTCTGAACCTCCTCTTTCTAAAATATATTTTTTCCAATCCTATAAAATTTTATTATTATTATTACAGTCAATTCCCCGATAAGTCGAATCAATGTAAGCAGTTAAAAAAATTAAAACGAAGATTAATGGTTTGGTATAAGCTACAAATTTATTTCAACAATATTTCTAAAGAATAATGAAAGTAGTATTACCTGAACTTCAATATTCGGTAAAAAAATATTATCCACACTCTCTAGCGAAATAACTGATACAGTTGATGCTTCGCTGAGGCTGGCAGTATCATCATATTCGCTACCCACAAATACGATACTTTTTAAGTTACTGTTTTATTTTAATAAATTAGAAAAATTACCAAGATGCTCATCGTGATGTTTTCTTATATATAATGTCAAATTGTCATTTCTCTTTTGGAAGATATAATCCATTATAATATCTTCTTCTAATATACTTCCATCGCTTTCACAATAGTAAAAATCACCAGTTGCAACTTCAGGAAACTTTTCTTTTGCTAAGTTTGAAATCTCAGAATTACGTAACGTCGCCTCATAGGCACCTCATAGGTAATATATTGTGGGAGGTAGATAAGTTAAAAGTAACCGCATGCATTTTTATCAACCGCCACATCGGTATAGGTATGGTAAATTGAAGACTTCGTAACATTGAAAATTTAGTATGACGCAACATTTAAACGTCCAAAAATATTTTTAACACAATATTTCAATATGAAATTATGAATTCGCGAATAAAAAGGAAATGGTCGCTAATAACACAAACAACCAAACGCTGATGGCATTAGCATAGTGGCTTTTTACCATACCTACATAAATAAAAAAACAATATAGCATTTTATAATACTTACTTAAAGTGATTAAATCTTTAACACCAAATGTCTCATCCACTTTTATAATTTTGGCTAAATGTATATGTTTTAATTTAATAAATATCATTTTTAATGATTATTAGAGACAGCACATAAGAACTACACATGTAATACACAAATGAACACACACGAACGAAGAACGCAATGATTACCTGTTAATTATTCTCGATGTCACTCGGTTTGATCCGCCGGGGAAGCCCACAACTATCTCTTGCTAGGTAAGCAAGATCATTTTACATGAACAATAGAAAACGTGCGCATTTCTCTATAAGTGTAATGTATTACACTAACAAATTGTTAATAAAGTTATTCGGTTAAATTTAACTTTATTAGTGAAAGAAAGATTTCGCAAGAAAATTTGTTAAAATAGTGTTAATTAGTGTCAATATTACACTGCCTTAAACTATAAAATAGGTTTACCGGAGGTAACACTAGCGCTATTTTTTACTGTGTAGAACGCAACGATGAAGTTATTTTAGGGGATTTTTCCTGACCCAAAAAAGTAAAAACCAATGTTTTTTGATGTAGAGTTCCAAACTAACATATGCACTCAAAGATTGCTACACACTAGAAACTATCGTCTTGTTTTTGAAAACTTTGGAATACAACCACACGATTCATGTGAAAGAAGCAGCCGCTAAAGAAAATCCATCTGTAAGGCGACCCGACCAGAAAAATCTGATGGCTTATGTGAAAGAAGAGATTGTAACCTGCCTTTCCATTGACAAATCAGTAAACTTAAATTTTCCCAATATAGCAAAACGAATTACTGATTGTAACCCTCCAAAAGATAAAAGTATTAAAAAACCAAAGTTGGAAGAGGGGTACATTCAGAAAGTTAAGGAACAATTAGCAGCTCGGTTGGAAACTCCGAAGGAAGCCTCCGTTTCTATTAACAACATTAAGTCGCTTTCAGATGCGATGTCTGTCGAAAAAATTGCAGAAATTAAGGCAAAGCGTTTGGCTAATAAAAGAATTACAATTAAAGAAAACGACGATGCGATAGTGAAAAGTTCCGATATGACAGTTTTATTGGATTCGGAACCATCGAGCACTACGAGGTTACCAACCCTCAGCTACCCAACCTAGAAGCCACGACAGTCGCGGTTCACACCGCAAACCATGGTTGGATAAATTTTTCCGCCGTATCTCCAAAGAAAACCCTGGACATCGACGACTTCCGCGCTCTACTTGCCGGCCCTAATATAAACATTATCGCCGGCGCGCGGCGATCTCAACGCCAAAAACCCCATTTAGAATTGCAAATCCACCGACAAAAACCTCCAGTAAATCTCCAAAAAACTCGACTTCATCGTAGATGCACCATCGGTACCGACGCACTACTCCTTCATGGGCACCCTACCTTCATTGATGTCGCCTTGCTCCACAACATCAACCTACAACACCAACTCACCACTGCCTGCGAGCTAACATCGGACCATTATCCAGTCATACAACCAGGAGACACCGACCAAGATAAACAACCGCACACAAGGCCAAGTGTTGCATAGCCTGTGTTCCACGACCACCTTCTCACCAATATGGGACCAATACCAATAATCAGCAACATTGACGAGCTTGAAACCTACGTCACGCATCTTCAAACGTCGATCCAACACGCCACAAACTACGATCCATGTGAAGACATGCGTGATCGCCTTCCCTCCCATCTCAAAAATCACATCCAAGAATTTCATCACAATTAGATTTTAAACCACTAAATGATTTACTGAAGGTAGGCGAAGACTCTTTACATAAATGAAAATTCATCTGAATATAAATGTTTAAAAAAATTTAAGGAGTTTTTTATACTACATTGAGCCTGTCGAATATTCAAATGGTACAAGAATAAAAGAAGTAACATAAAAATAACGTTGTGCAACTGGAAAATGTTTTTGTTAATGCATATTTTATAATGTTCCATAAGTT
The DNA here is from genome assembly GCA_905340355.1 of Rhagonycha fulva. Classification (NCBI taxonomy): domain Eukaryota; kingdom Metazoa; phylum Arthropoda; class Insecta; order Coleoptera; family Cantharidae; genus Rhagonycha; species Rhagonycha fulva. Next base: position 17,369,574 of record HG996554.1, on the reverse strand, counting down.
TACTTTTAGAAATGAAAAATGAACCACAAATACTGCAGAGAAGCAAACTACCAGTAGTTGCATTCAAGGAGAATTATGGAAAAATAAAGTGTCGAAATATTCAAAGAACACAATCTTTCCAGTGATACTGTGTTTTGACGATTTTGAAACTGGAAATTATGTTTTTCATAAATTAATTCAAGAATTAAATTTTTTGAACGATAATGGTATCAATGTTAGTGTCAATGAAACCACCAAACAAATTTATTTCAAATTGTTACTAATTTGTGGTGATAATTTAGGGTTACATTCTATCTTAGGCTTCACTGAATATTTTGTAACGAATTATTCGTGTCGATTTTGCAAATTACATAAAACTAAGCAGGCACAAAGAAGTGGTGGTCGATAAGGGACTGTTGCGAACTGTATACAGTTCGTAAATTTCAACAAAATGTCGATTACCCTGGCCTCTTTCAAGAAGTTGAACGGTGAAGAAAGAAGACGTTCTAGACTCTCTTACCGCTGCCATAATCGAACTGACGGTTGACCTCGACAACCAAGACAGGTATAAATAGGTGAGCCCAAAAGTTTGTATTCCAGTAGTTCCCGTCCGCCTGCAGAAGTCGGTAATAAAGCCAAAACTACGACTCCTATAGGAACCACAGAAGGGGAGAGGGCGGCCGACCTTTTGAAAGGAGCAGCTAAGAGTGGCAGGAGGAGTGCGCTATGCGCACCCCGAATTTTCATACTCATTGTTCACTTAATCAAGAAAGGAGGTGTGATTTAATTAAAAATCGGTACTCATGACACCCAACAGGACAAGGTTTTGTATTCTAGTATTATTATTATTATGTGAACCGTCGAACAGGTAGCAAGTGTGACAACTTTAAAATATCAACGTAAGTTTTATGTAGTTGGCTAAATATAGTCAACACTTCATCGCAAAACAAGCTGTGAGTGCCTAGCACCACAGCCAAATCACAGTGCATCGAGATTATTGTAGTGTTTGCGATTAAACTTATCGTGTTTTTGTGTTGTGTGCCCATGCAGTGATACTACCAGGACGATCCCCTATCAAGAAAAAATAATCCAGGCGATTCAAGGTACGAGTTTTTGACTGATTATTTTCGTTATCGATCGGCATCTGTCTGCAAAAGGTGAGGTTTTTTCTTTTTCTCTATAGTGACTCTACGAGGGAAACATAACCTCATCTCGACCTGCCACGTGGCGATCGACATAACGGTCACGTTTTCACGTTACAACTGTTAATTTTGTTCTGGAACCATCCCTAATGGACGCTAGCAAGGCCGGTTCTTCGAAAGAGGAGGTTCAGCTCCCCGTAAACAAGTCAAGCTCGCTCAGAAAGGAGGAAACCTGCGCCTACCGCATACCAGCACAAATCTACGTTCTCGCGCTACAATCACAAGAAGAGTTCTTGGGGTACTGCGAAAACTGAGATATGCGTGAAACTTCAAATACGACCTGTCTGTATGAGAAGACGCCTCCCTACAAACGCCATCACAATGAATGGAATAAACATTCCCTGGTCGAAGACATCCAAATACTTGGGGGTGGTTTTAAACCACAAGCTACACTGGGGACCTCACATAAGGGCGGTATGCAACAAAGTAAAGGGGCAAACAAGGCTCTCTACCCACTTCTGAGGAAGAGCAGCAAAACTCTCCCGCTCTAATAAAATGAAATTAGTAAAAATGTGCGCGCGCCCTATACTGACTTACGCGACTACCGTGTGGGGCTAGCCGCATCCTAATCAGATAAAAAAAGATTCAGACTGTGCTCAATAAGTCTATCAGACAAGCTATGGGGGCACAAATGATGCCTATTTATTTCGTATTTCAAACTCCCGCCTTAGGATGGAATCCAATATGGAGACCGTCGTAGAATTTATCTGCCGCCTGGCGAATAAATTCTACCAAGACGCGGGACACTCAAAGAACCCATTGATCCAAGGCCTGGGCCAATACCAGGAAGATCAATCGAGGTTCGAGAGGCCCAAGGCGATCCTAAGGCTAACCTCCTCTTCCCCTCCTCCTACTAACCTTTTAGATAGATCCAGGATGGAAGAAGATGAAGAAGAACCGGTCACCTCAAGGACCAGAATCAGGTGAGCACCCAGAGGCCCCCCGACTGACACCAATCACTCGAACCATTCCTCCACCGACCATTCAACGGTCAGAGGGAGGACGAGAGAGGAGTGCGAGGAGGGGATGACATGGATTGTACTACAGTAATTCGAAGTTCAGTACTTGGCCTGGACGGACGTGTTTTTCGACGTCGTCAAAAAAGTTATCATTGTTCATTCAAAAATGTATTTCTACCTGTAAAGGAGAAATTGATAATTTATATTTAATTACATTTAATATTATATTTATTTATATAACTTTATTTATAAAACCAGAAACGGAAAACCACTACCTATAGTCCTGCCAACCATAGTGACCGACATACGAGCTTTTGTTAAAGCCACCAACGAAATTACGGAACACCCGGTTACATTTCAAACAACCAGGGGCTAAACATGGGTGTACCCTGCAACAACTACGGACCAACAAGCACTTAAAGAGGCGTGGTTTAAAGAAGAAGTCGAGGGCTACACCTTCACACCACCCGAACAGCAAAGTTTAAAAATGGGTCTTAAAGGATCACCATGCCTGACGGCAGGCCCGTACCCAGGGGGGGGCACCTGGGGTCACGTGCCCCCCCCGAAATGTTCAAAAAAAATTTTTTTTTTCAAAGTAAATGAAAATTTGTTTATAATAATAAAAATCCTCGAAAGAAAAACCATTAAAAATTTTACTTTTTACTAAGTGCCCCCCCGAAATTAAATCCTGGGTACGGGCCTGCCTGACGGCCCAAGACATCGTCGAAGAACTTCACATTAACGATATAAAAACATCCACCATTATAAATATAAATTTCAGTTATGTCGCTAGAAATGGAAGATTTAGAATTCCAAGGGTTTTTTGAGAAGAATAACACACCAAGGTGGAGGATCCCAGGCCATCTAAACCAGCCAATAATTGAGGACGAAGTTAATTTCCTAATCAAGCATCATGAAACAAAGAGGTGGTACTGCAAGAGACACTCGAAGATATCTAAAGAGATTAAGAATAAGAAGGCAAATAAGTCTATATATCTTAGTTGCCCTTCTCCTTGGAAATGTTTGTTAGACTACTTAAGGTTTGACATACAGACAGAACCCCTAACTGAAGAATATAAAAATGACTTAATCTTTGTATTAGATTGTGGAATATATAATTATCTTCTCCAGAAAACAGCCACTTCACCTGTCTCTGGCTTGAATTATTCGGATCCTACGATAATAGATAGAGAAATACTCAAAGAACAGATACTAAGTATACCTGAGATAACGACATCTTACGTACACAAGCGATATAGCGAACATATAAAGAACTTTATAACGGAAAGAGAGTTTGAAATTGGGACATTCTTACATGCAACAGGGAAGCTCATAGCTGAGAAAGAAATATTTATATTTGACTGTCCCAGTCATGGCATGTGTATTGGTCCTACTCCATTGTTACTTGGAGCCCTAGACATTCTCCAGACTCGTTTTTCTACTTACCTCTATTGGGTTTTGAGTGACTTATTTGTGAAGTATTCAGGGGTGTCTATGTTCAGACGAGGAAAGAAGATAATCGACGAGATAGAATCATTGTATGTGATTTTAGGAGAAGATATATTTAAGCTAATAAAGAATTGGGATTCTTATGTTATAGGCAGGATATGCTCTAACACCGTATTGGATACCGGCTTCTCGGACCTACTTGACTGTACAGTGTCTAATATAGAAGAAGTATATCCAAGCTTCTTAAGAACTATTCTCCCTAATCTTTGGATAAGATCAACGACAGATGACATAGAAATTAGGCTTGCACTAGAAATGACTGGTTTATCTAAGATTTTTGGTCACCCATGTATTGATGAGTTCTCGGGGATGGCAGAAGTTGGATTTTTGGCTAGCCAAAACAATCCCATTGATTTCGGCGTGGTTACTCAAGCAAGGTGTATGTTCGTTAAAACATTTGTAAAATCTTATATTGAAAAGAAAAAATCTTGGCCAGGTGTCAAGTTCTCAACACCTCCTCCTATGGAGATTTATCAAGCTTATATTAACAATAGGTGGTTGACAGTGTGGCAGCATCGTTCATTTTTGAATTAATAATTTTTGATCAAGTAATTAAAAAATATAAAAAAAGAGATTTGTTTTGGTAACTAAGATACAATTAATAAATTATTATCATTATGTTTTTTTGGCAGACATGTTTTAGAAAAGCTTGTAATTAATATATTTAAATTATTTCATTAATAAATAACAACCAAACAGTTTATGTTGATAAATATTTTATGTGGTGATAAACGCCACAACTGGTGACCCCGACGTGATGTGATGTTAGAAATTAATAAGTAACTATCTTAAAGAAAAAGAAGGTGCTCTAGAATTCGACTATTGGCTTTTAGCATTTTTGATGGCAGTCTCGAAAACTGGAACTTGTACTGATAGATTCATTGAACGAAGGGTTGAATCTTTTTCAAATATCTCAAGACCTCCAAAGTACTTCTTAAATAATATTGATTCAACATTAATATCAGAGATTTGGAAGGGTGTTAAATATCATCTTGACAATGGAAATGTAGGACATGATACATTAGTTATCAATATAACTAAGATTACATCGCTCACTAATAACATTGTTCTAACTCCATTAGTAAGACAAGTAGCATATGCTGGATTGACTGCAATAATGAACATTGTAAATACGTTAACCACTCTAACTGATTTTCCTTGGTCAGGACTAATCATTAAAGTTGAAATTATTAAGATAGAGTTAGATCGTCTTAGTGAGTTGTTAAAGGCTTTTGATAAAGATAAATATGTTGGTTTGATCATTAGTGGTTGTAGTCGAGATTTTGTTAATCTTGCTTATATTTGTACACAACTTCAGATTTTGGTATTAGGAAACAATTCTTTAATTAACTATAAAGGGGTTGGATCAAAGTTAAATTCTATGGGAATTAATCAATCTTATTATGATGGAATCATAGCAGATTATATGGCAGATAAGGCAAAGACGCTAGGAACCCATAAGAATTCATTTTTAAAAGGGTTAATTTTGAATCTCATCATCATGTCATCTATTTTACAAATAAAAAAACTCTTGAAAGCTAAACGAGAGAAAGCCGTGGGATCAAGACCATCGGACTTTAAAGTTCCCACAGGCTGGGAAGAATTACTTAAGAGTGAAAGTCAGGTTGATAAGTATTATGGGTATCATCATAAATACACGGGAATTCATCTCAATAAAGAAACTCAAGCGAAGACTTTTGCAACAAGAGATCTTGTTCTTTCATATCTATTTTCCATTGGGAGATTTCCAGAAGAAAGACCTATTGTTCAAAAATCAGCATTCATTCTTGATTTATTTTGTTCACCAATAGGAGGAGAGAAAAAAGGACCATCAAATACATATCAGTATTTAAGAATAGGATTATCAGATCTTCATTCATGTCTAAATGTATTAACTGCAGATTTAATAGATCCTAAGATTGTAGATGGAACTGGACGAGATGATATGACTGAAGTTTGGGCAAAAATTAGCACGCCTAAGTCATCAGAAGGAACAACTGGTGACCCCGACGTGATGTGATGTTAGAAATTAATAAATTTTTGATTTGGAATTTGGAAACACTTGACTATTTGTATTTTGGATTGAAAAATATCAATTTTGGACTTTTGGATTTATTTAATTTAATATTTGATTTGGAAGCATCAAGCATAAGAAAAAAAAAACTATTTTAAAACTGGCGGATTTCATTTGGTGCATTTTTAAGTTAAGTTTAATTTTTGTCAATATTTTTAATTACTTTTTGGTATTTTAATATGAATCACAAAGATGATTTGCCCGCTGCTTCTCTCGTCGCACCTATAAACATAAAAGTTCCTCCTTTTTGGTTCGCTAGTTGCATAATTGTGATAATGCGTGAATTGGCAGGTGAAAATTTTACATATTTAGCATTAAAATTTTTATTTTTTATTTTTACAACGGCTACCACAACAATCACAAGCTATATTTTCAATAAGTGATCAACTTTTAGATCAACTTGCCCGTTTAGCAGATCAATTTTTAGAAGCAAACACGTGTAATTTTGCCACACCTTCAATAAAAAAACAGCGCTAATCAAACTTACGAACGCTTTCGCTCTCCCTTTTCTTCGTACTTTAATTTTACTCCTCAACATTTTTTTTTACAACACGCTTACTCAACCACCTTGTAATTAATTTTTTTTTTCAGAAAACGGTCACAAAATTGCATCGATCAATATTGTTGACTTGTTTTTTCAACAAACAAACAAACAAACAATTATAAACAATCTTTTCTTATAAACACAGGAGCAGAGGTTTCAGTGATACCTTTTAAATTTGGATCACCTAAACCAGTTCCTTCATTTTTATCTTTAACAACAATTTCAACCGATCATTTTAACAAATCAATTCTGAATTAGTTAAAAGATTTTTCCGCTTTCTTGTCTTTCTCTTTACCTTTACTTAGGAGGGGAGTAGTGTGGCAGCATCGTTCATTTTTGAATTAATAATTTTTGATCAAGTAATTAAAAAATATAAAAAAAGAGATTTGTTTTGGTAACTAAGATACAATTAATAAATTATTATCATTATGTTTTTTTGGCAGACATGTTTTAGAAAAGCTTGTAATTAATATATTTAAATTATTTCATTAATAAATAACAACCAAACAGTTTATGTTGATAAATATTTTATGTGGTGATAAACGCCACAACAGCAAGAGAGCTTAAGATAACTAAATTAATAAGTTGGAATTGTATTAAATTCACTAAGAGCTTTGAGTATGATTACTCCGTCGATACATCAGAACTGCTATCAGACAAGAGCTGTTCTCCAGATCTATACCATTGGACACAAAAGTATGATCCATGCGGATTTATGTTAAACTGGGGGATTCAAAAAAACATGTAACCCTGTTTTCTTTTCTTTCTTTTAATTTGTTTGTTACTTTTATTATTATTTTATTTATTGTTATTTGTTTTGTTGTTATTGTATTTGAAAAGGAGGTACTCCGTTAATAAAGATTATTATTATTATTAAATATGAAGACAAAGGCCGGTAAGACCTCAAGCAGTTTTTTGATCCATTTCCTACCAACCGAAGACCTACAACTATTACAACCGATTATAAAGCGATTGGGCCAGTTTTAATCACCTGGCAAAAGTATGCCCCGAGATCCACGAGAATTCAATGCCATAGGTGCCAGATGTTCGGGCAGGGATCCTCCAACTGTAACTTACTCACTGTCGAGACTGAGAAAGGAGAAGAGGACGCAGCCCAATCCCCGACAGATACAGCAACCGCTCCAGAAGTCCCAGCACCAGAAGAACTCTCCAAAACACCAACTCCCTACCCAAACACCCCTCCAACGACCCATCCGATTTTACTGATCTCCTTGACATCATTTCAGCCAAAATATACAATATGAACGAATTAAACACCAACAAAGACAAGCTAATTGCACCCTTGAGAAAACTCCACTTTACACACGCATTACGTGTCATCAGCGGGCGAGATGATTAGTTCACGCACCAGACCAAGATCACTCTCAACGGCTTTCTGGTATGCCAATGGACTTCTAGAGAAAAAATATCTTCTCCTCAATGTTGCCTACAACTGTGACCTTGACGTCATATTTATAAACAAAACCCATCTAAGAAAATCAAATAATGCAAAATTACCCAACTATAAACTCTACCAGACCAACAGAGCACCAGAAAAAGGCGGAAGCACGGCCATTTACATAAAGAAGTCGATCGAACACCACCAAGTCGTCATTCTACCACTGAAGCACCTAGAAACCACTACAGTAGCAATCCACACACATGATCATGGCTGGCTTCAACTAACCGCTGTCTACTGCCTACTAGCAAAAGAAATTACACAGCACGACCTAACAATCCTGCTATCAGGTCCAAATGGCAACATCATTGCAGGTGACTTAAATGCAAAGCACACCTCCTGGTACTTCAGACAAAACAAAGCTGGCCGCGTCCTCCTCGACCTCGCCGACACCATGAACTTTGCAATCGATGTACCCAACCCACCACTCTTACCTAGGCACACCATTCTTCCTCGACATTGCACTCCTCCAAAACATCCACTGGCAACATAGACTTACCACCTCCTGTGAACTCACCACCGACCATTACCCCGTCCTAATGTTCCCAGGAGACATCCCCCAAACCTGCTCCAAGACGAAATCCAAAATCGTCTGGCCTGTATTTCACGATCACCTACTTGCAAACATGGGTAACATCCCTCTCATTAACACTAAGAATGAACTTCACACCTACGTAGAACAACTTCACGACACCATCACCCCAAACTCCACCTACGATGACCAGAACCACATCAATCAGATAACAGAATACGTCAACGAATCCCTGAAAATTCCCGACTCTACACCGATCAAAACCACAACCATCAACAAAGTACAAAAAATAATAAGAAAACTGAAAACATCCAGCGCACCAGGACCTGATGGAATTCGAACCGTATCATAAAAGAATTTCCTAAAAACTGTCACAGCCATCACAGGAATAATCAACGCCTCCCTACGACTCAGACATTTCCCACGACTGTGGAAGTTTGCAAACGTCAAAGTCATCCATAAAGTGGGGCAAGACGTCCACCAGCCAAAGAACTACAGACCAATCAGCCTTCTTACCACAATCGGAAAGATAGCTGAAAGAATCATACTAAACAGAATACAGGATAAAAATAACAAGAAAAAACCTCATTCCAGATAAACAATTTAGCTTCAGACCAGGACATTCAACAAATTCTACGGCTGGTAGAGCAAATTACCTTAGGCTTTAATAAAAAGGAATATTCTGCGGCAGTTTTTCTAGATATCGCCAAGGCGTTTGACTTGGTATGGCACGTCGGCCTCCTATATAAACTCCTAAAAGCCGGAGTAGCCAAACCTCCAAAGTGGCGTCAACCACCAAAACCAGAAACGGAAAACCGCCACCTATAGTCCTGCCAAACATAGTGACAGACATATAAGTTTTGTTAAAGCCGCCAACGAAATAACGGACCACCCGGTCACATTTCAAACAATCAGGGGCCAAACATGGGTGTACCCTGCAACAACTACGGCCCAACAAGCGCTTAAAGAGGAGTGGTTCAAAGAAAGAGGAATCGAGGGCTACACCTTCACACCACCCGAACAGGTTCTATAGAAACTTGTTTAAAACTGAATTTAATTTAAATTTTCACATACCCCGAAAAGATATGTGTGATAAATGTTTTGTTTTTGAAAATCTTACAGATGTAGATAAAGAAATAGAAAAAGTTGAGCAGCAAAATCATTAAAGAGCGAAGACAGCTGCTAGATCTATTAAAGATGCATTAAAAATACGTGCGTTGCAAAATGAATGTGTATTAAGTGAATTCGATTTAGAAGCTCTATGCTATACACCAAAAACAAACAAAAAAATATTTTATAAGAGAGGATGCTCTTTATAATCTTACAGTTTATAACATTGCTACAACGGATGCTGATTGTTATATGTGGCACGAAGCAATTGCCAAAAGAGGTTCTATTGAGATAGCTGACATCATCAGCGACCGACATGATAAGTCCACGCACCAGACCAAGATCACTCTCCACGGCTTTCTGGAATGCCAATGGACTTCTAGAGATAAAATATCTTCTCCTCAATTTTGCCTATAACTATGACCTTGACGTCATACTTATAAACGAAACCCATCTAAGAAAATCAGATAATGCAAAATTACCCAACAATGAACTCTACCAGACCAACAGAGCATCAGGAAAAGGCGGAGGCACGGCCATCTACATAAAGAAGTCGATCGCACACCACCAAGTCGTCCACATCCCCGTGCGGTAAAAACTAGAGAGTCAAGACCCACCTGTCTCCCGCCCGCAGGGTGGGGGGAAGGAGGTACACAAAACCTCTTCCTGACCTTTTCACAGCTATTACCCTCTTCAAGGACGGCCTAGCCACTTTGGCCAAGACAGGTTTAAAGGACAATATCATCCAGGATAAGTGCTCTCGATCTTCATGCCCCTAGGTAGAAAGAAAGTGACCCCACATCCCTCCAAATCTCCTACTGGAATGCGAACGGGTTGAGGTCTCGCAGATTTGAACTCCTCGAGTTTGCGAGAACGCACGACCTAGATGTTATTCTAGTAAGCGAAACCCACCTAAAGCCATGCAGCACGGCAAAATTAGCGAGTTACTTTCTCTACAGGAACGACAGATTGCAAGGTCGATTGGGCGGCACCGCAATCTACGTAAAATCCTCAATAGAACATCACGAAGTAACCACACCGGAATCTTTCACTCACGTTGAAGCGACCATCGTTAGGATCCTCACGAGTAACAACGGATGGCTTCAGCTCACGTCCGTGTACAGATCTCCCTCCACCAAACTAATAGGCGCAGATATTACCCCCCTCCTGGGAGGGCCCGGCAAACAAGTCATCATCGCCGGTGATCTCAATGCCAGGCCGGGGTCAATCTCCTCCGCCTAGCAGACAGCAACCCGTCGACTACACACACATCAGGTGTGATCTTTTGAATAAACGCCCTAACGGTCTTTGATTTTTGTTTGTTTGTTTTATTGCGTCCTCAATTTGCCCGATAACTTTCCTATTTCGTTGTATATCATTGAGATGAAATAATTTTCTTGTTTTTGATAAAGATTATTCTAATTTGACTAGAACCCATGTATATTGGAATGAATCTATTCGGAGAACTAGAGAAAGAACTGAAGAGGCATAATCTTAAAGAAAATTTAGATGATAAATCATACAAAAATCATTCGTGGTGCAAAATTTTGCAAAACATATTTTTTTTGATAAAGATGATTTACATTTCTCCAACTTTTGGGATACTGACAGAAGAAATAAATACTACCCCACTCTAGATGAACTTTACCAACATCACAAAAGTAACCATTTTGTGTGCCCTCAATGCGAGAAACAAGAATTTTCATTGCATCACATTGCATCTGTTCATGAAAAAAATTTGAGAACCAAAGGATCTCCCGATGGTGACTCCAATTTTAGAGTCTGTTCTTTTGGTAGCGAAACCGGAAGTACTGCTACTTTACCTTACAATGAAAACCTTTTTGCTGAAGAACATGTTCAAGCATGGCTAGATGAAATCCATTTGAGTGCATTAAACGTTCCCAATTCAGACAATGAACTGCAAATTACTGAAACAATTCAACATCGCCCAATTATACGAAAAAGAGTAATTTTGACTAAAAAGGAAAATATGAAGACCCTTCTTATAGGTATCAATACAAGCGCAAACTTCAGAGTTATTCACAAAAGTTCAAGATTTAAAAATTTTACTCGAGCAACCGAAGAATTTAGAAAGAAAGTCAAGATAAAGGAGAATAATACTATAGAGTATAGTTGGGAATATAGGTCTATATTTATAAAAGCAAAATATATTGATGCCGACGTTTCCGGCCCTTTTTTATTTTACTAAGGTCAACAATAATAATAATTACATTAACAATGGCAAGGAGTGAAAACGCTATGATGATCAAGGCTCTTATCGATAAATTTGGACATAAGTCTCTTATGTACAAGCTATATGGAAAACTTGCCAAAGGAGCAGGCTGGTTTTCTTGCTAAAATGTAGAAGAGGGGTCACTCCAAAATTCATCAAGAATACTACGAGAAACATCTTCTGAACTATAACATTAACGGGAAAATTAATTCATTCTGCAAGGACTATCTGTCATAATTTCCATCGGCAACAACTTAACTTGTGTATAAGCGATACTGTCTTCAATTTATCCAGAATACGGAAGATCATCTGTTAGGTAAGTGACAACCTTTTTAAGTCTATCGACGTTCAAATGAATATTGATAATATTTTTAATTGCTTCCACGAAATCGAATCTAATCTATATAATTCTTTCAAACCAAAAATGTTCAGAAAATTTCAAAAACTTTTAGGTTACCGTATATACTCTGTTACTAACAATAATTCTAGATCTCCTAACAATAATCTATTACCTAACATTTCATTCAATACCCTGAACCTAGATAATAGGTTTAGAGCTACTTGGTTTAAGAATATTTCAAATACCGTCATACCTGAACATATTAATAACTTTCTATCTTTAGGGCCCACATTTAGTATGCCCCCCGGCTAAACCTTCTTCCTATTTACCTAATATAGTGGCTGATATCGAATATGCTATTGACAATAGCTCATTGGAAGAAAAACAAGCCAACGATCTTAGAGCACGGACCTGTAATATCCTACATAACCACCTTGTTGCACTACGATCTAATAAACTCAAGACCAACGTACCACATGGTTTCCATATGGCAGCCAAGGATACGGCCTTGTTTTTAAAAGATCACAAGGACAGTCTTGTTGTTACAAGATCAGACAAAGGCAATAATACGGTCGCGATGAACAAGTCTGATTACTTCGAAAAACTTGACAAACTTTTCGATCATAATCTTACTTATGATCGAGTCAGTAAATGTCCTGTTTTTAAAAGAGTCGGCATCAATATAGTTTGCTTTTATAAATGTAGACCTATTCTCAACTATACTCTATAGTATTATTTAAAATTAAGGTCAACAATAATAATAATTACATAAAGGCGAATCATTATTTTTCATTATTAATCAAAATTTACCGAAATTAACCCTTGAGATTTTGCAGCAAGTAGCTACCAAACTGAATCTCCTTCACTAGCATTTTCGGGACAAAGCATGGCATCAATTAATTCCTATCGAGATGGTGGAATATGTTTTTTATCCAACCACAATAATGCTTCTAATTTTCATTCAATTTTAAATCATACAAAAAAAACTTTTTGGAAACGATCGGGTCACAGAGCAAAAATAGTAAAACTACGAAGAAAAAGAAAAACCACAAGAAAACAAAATATAAGAAGGTTAATTTAAATAATCCATGATTAACTTTTAATATCGCATTTTAACATCTTTTCTTTCATTTAAACTCTACGGCTGATTTTGATTACTTTGGTGGGATAAGCAAAAAAATCTTATCCTAAAAGATAACATACAAGTTCTGACTGCTTGACCCCCCCCCCAAGAACTAATGCCCAACTTGGCTTATAACGAATTTTTTCAATAAAAATAAATTTTATTTGCAGGTATTTACGACTAATTACTTTTAGCTTTCAGCTAATGAATCGGGAGCAATAAATTTTGTATTATAAAAGATTAATAAGAATAAAACAGCAAGCTCTCAAAAACAAACAAAATTAGGTTAACAACGTCATGCATGCGTCTTATTCTCACATACGCGTCAACCGTATGGAGCTACGCCCACCCGAGCCACATAAAAAAGCCCAAACAATTTTTAACAAAGCCATACGGCAAACCATGCGGAAGCTAATATGATGCGAGTCTAAGAAGGACTCCAACATGGAGTCCATCGTCCAAATTATACGTCGATCACAGGACTTACTAGGAGGACAATCGCGGTTTAGGTTTCTTCCCTTTGGGTTAGGTCATGGACGTAAGAAGAAGAACCTGTCAAAAAAAGAAAAAAATATCAACACGCTTCTCAAAGGTCCCCGAAATAGCACCAACCTAATACCAAACCTTATCTCCATCGACTATTCAACGGTCAGAGGGAAGCCGGGAGACATTGGCGAGTAGCAGCGCAAACCGCACCAAGTAGGGAGGAACAGCAATGCCCTCTCTCCGTGTTTGTGTGTAGTTTGCCCAAAACAGAAAAACGGGAAGGTTCTGTCACGCATATATATGTACGTGTAATTAAGAGTATATAAATAAAATTGTACTTTAAAATGAAAACTGTAATGCAAAATTTAGGATTCAGTGGATAACGAAAACCAAATAGCATCAAGTGCACTTTCTGCTAAAATCGAAAACGATTCGTTGGAAAAGCGAAACTTTTTGTTTGAAAATTTAGGCTTAACAAAAAAAGTTTCTTGTACCTACTGCAGACTAACGTGTAATTCAGAAACTGAAATAAAAGTCATAAGGTCACACAAAAGCAAAAACTTATTGATGTGAAAAATGCAATTCTAAGTGCACCACCAAACAAGTTTTGAAAATTCACACTAAATCGTACCAACATTCAAAAGTAAATCACAATTCCAAAAACATGAAAACATGTGATCCTGATTATTCCCCGAAAAGACGTACAGAAACCAATTCTGAAAAGATACAGCAACAAAAAAAATGTGAAGATCGTTTAACTGGTTCTAATTTAAAAGGCCGTCTGCGCAAGAGTAAAAGTGGCTTAAAAATTTGTTTACAAAAATTCAAAACTGACAAAAGGAGGCGTGAGTCATTAAAAATAAATGGCAAAAATTGTAGAGTTGTGTGAAAAGACGAGAAGGAAATCAAAAGTGAAGAGAAAATTGCAGAATTTAACATGGGTAGTTTAAAAATTATTAAAGTAAAATTAGTGACTTACTAGACAACACTGGAAAACTTTAAAATCAGTTTTTACCGAAGTGCAAATGAAGGAAAATTGCAGTGCCACCTAATAACTGAGAGAATAATCAAGAATTCTGATTTGAGTGTGACTTTATAATATAATTTTCGAATAAGGAAGCGAGATTGTTTGACGTTAGCGCCTTTAGCGTTAAAAACGTGAACTTCTTTTATGAAATTTTTTTAACTAGAAGACGCTAACGTTAGCTTTCTCGCTCCCTGCGAGAAATCTGCATGAGGATTATTAGAGGCACATTTTCTTACTGGCACAGGGCTTTTACAGACTTGATGGCAATGATCAAAAACTTGGGCCCACGCCATTTTCCGAACACGACCAAACTGCTTTTACAAAATCGAGTTCAGAAAGGACTATTATATTAGATGATAATCAGGCAACTGTAAATGGTAGCACCGAGCTAAGGGGCTCAACCGAGATCAAGTAAATTCATTTTATTCAATTTCAGAGGAGCTTATGATTGAGCTAGATGTAATGGATAAGTCAGAAAAAATATTTAACGAAGAAACGGTAGGAAAACAGAAAGAAAATGCATCTACCTTTTGCGGAGTATGTACAAGAATGTATAAAAATAATTACATGCAAAATATGGTTTCATGTACACTGCACTAATAATGGTGATGATTCATACTTTCTATGTGTTAACTGTGCAAGTGATTCTGATTAAAAGTGAGAATTCAGATAGTATTTGTAACGTGTTTTTTTTTATGTCATTTTTTCATGTGTGAGGAGACGGACATTTCCACCTTATTCTTGTTTTAGTTTAAGTTTTGCAAAAAAACAATTTTTTAGCACTTACGTAGAGATCATCTTTGAAACTTTTGTGATGCTGACGGAAGAAATTAATACTATCCCACTCTAGATGAACTTTACCAACATCACAAAAGTGATCATTTTGTATGCCATCAATGCGAAGATTCAGAATTTTCCGTGTTTGATATACCCCCAGACTGACAAGATCACATTGCACCTGTTCATGAAAAAAACTTGAGAACCATAGAATCTCCCAATGATGACTCCAATTTTAAAGTCTGTTCTTTTGGTAGCAAAACCGGAAGTAATGAAACTTTACCTTACAATGAAAATATGTTCAAGCATGGCTAGATGAACTCCATTTGAGTCCAATAAACATTCCCAACTCAGATAATGAACTGCTAATTACTTATAACAATTCAATATCCCCCAATAATATAAAGAAGATTTTGACCAAAAAAGAAAAAATGGAGAGCTCAAGCGATGATAGGTATCAATACCAGCATAAACTTCCGAGTTTTTCACAAAAATTTAAAAATTTTACAAAAACAACAGAAAAAGTTAGAAAGAAAGTTAAGAAAAAGGAGAAAATAAAATTTACAGAATTTCACCCTTGGGATTTTGTAACAAGTAGCGACCAAACTGAATATTCTTCATAAGCATTTTCGGGCAAAGCATGGCATCAAATAATTATTCTAATCAAGCTGGTGATGGAATATGTTTATTATAGTACCACAATAATGCTTCTATTTTTCATTCAATTTTAGATCATACAAAAAAAACTTTTTGGAAACGATCGGGTCACAGAGCAAAAATAGTGAAACTATGAAGAAAAACTACAAGAAAACAAAATAGAAGATGGTTAATTTAAATAATCTATGATTAATTTTTAACACCTTTTGTATCGTTTACACTACCGCTGGTTTTGATTTCTTTGGTGGGATAAGCAAAAAATCCTGCCCCAAGAGATATCATATAAATTCTGATATCTTCAACCCCTCTCCCTCCAAGACTCAACTTGACTTACATAACAGATTGTTGTAATGAAAACAAATTTAATTTGTATATATTTAGGACTGATTACTTTTGGCTTTCAGGACTTGTCAACATGAATCGGGAGCAATATAAAAAATTAATAAAGAATAAAACAGCAAGCTCTGAAAAGAAAACTAAATTAGGTTAATACAAGAAATGTTGGGATATTAGAACATTCATTATATTAAATTAATTTTCGGTCGACGTATTATAAAATATAATCAATTTCTTTAGATGATTTCAATTAATGTTTAATTGAAATAGCAAACCATTTTTTTCTGTGTAGGTGTACTACAACTAATATTTCTTCTAGTTTTTAAATTAATTCGTTACCTTGTAATTATAAATACCTATTTTGTTACTGTAGTAACACTATAAAAAAAAATTGAAAAATGAATCATTGGAAATTAAAAAACCTAGAAAACTAAAAAACAAAGATTTCCAAACAAATCGTAAAAACACAGTCCATACAATCAAAATTAGAAAATCGTGTAATTCAAAACAAAAGAGCTGAGATACTTCGTAAAAAGAAAAATTCTCAAAAGAAAAAGGACAAGATCATCATAAGCAAGCTGATAAAAACAGAACCAGATGTGAAACAATCATGGCAGAAAAAAGGTAAAATCGTCCTCATGGCAATGGGTATCAGCTTCACTTTAACTTATCTCCCGGAAAATCATTATTAAAAGTTGATAACCAAAATAAACGAACAAACACAAAAATGGACAGGTGGTAATGTAAAGCTAAAATTTATCAAAAAGTCGAACTCCGCTCAAAATGGAAAATATAAATGTAATGCTTACCCACAAACTTAAAACTGAAGTTTAAAAGATGATATACTTCGAAAACAAAACAGTTTATGGCTTTTAAAACGCAAACATTACACAGAACAAAAATGAAACTTCCATCGTTGATGGTGATAAGCGGTAAAATGGCATTTTGATAAATTTTCAAAATAACGCTTGCGCGTGATCGATATGCTCAGGATGGTGCATAATTAGTGCAACCAACAAAGACAGTGTTAGAACATAGACCCACATGTTATTGTCTATCACAACCAGCCAATTAATTACAAAGGTTGTAAATATTATAGCAAAAAACAATAAAAACAGCAACAGCGCTTCAAGTCAAATTTAGTCCAAATTGCATCGAAAAAAAAAACAATCTACTAAAGCGCCTACCCACATCTTTCCTTCCTCCTCCTGGAATTACAAATACAAATCCTTTACCTACTTCTCCATCTTCTTCAACTTCTCGATCATCATCCCCATAATAGATGCAATCTAAACTTTAGTAATACTTAACTTAATAATCTTTACTACGAAGATATTAGGTCGTCTTTCCTAAACAAAATTTTTCACCATAACACCATAACTATAGTTAATATTATCCCTTCTCAAAACGTCAAAACAACATTCGAAACTGGAATGTTGATGACATCAAACATAAACAAATTAATAAACTAATTGATCTTTTATATAAATAGTATCTAGATATTACAACTTTATTTTTCACCTTTTGAAATTTCTTGTGGATTGCTGTGATATGGTGAAATATTTGTTCCTCGCGTGATCATTTCCCGCAAAAAAATAAGAACTGTGTTTTAATGAGAAGAGTTCCAGTTGCTTCCCTAGAAAAATCGCATCCATCGGGATGGATACAAATTAATTTATTTATGCAATGGTTTCAATTCTTCGTAGAATATGAAATACCAACGGAATCATCACCTGTGCTATTGATACAGCATCAGTTTCAATTGTAATGGAAATTTCTATGGCTTCCAGTGGCACACTGTGAATTTAATCCTATAGAACTGATATGGGCTTATGTTAAGTTAAACATAAGGTAGCAAAATTAAATTCTACTTTCAAAACAAAAGACGTTTAGAACCTTTGCAAATCAACAATGGAAAATATCCCTGAAACCGTTTGGCCAAATTGTATCTAGCATGCTAAGAGAATAGAAGAACAGTAGCGAGAAAAAGAAAATTTATTAGATTTTGCGGTAGCCTTTAATTATCGATTTACAAGACGGTGATAGTGATAATGATAGCAATGACGATTATGTAAACGACGAATTAATTTATGAAAATGATGAATCAGATATAATCGGACCAATTGATAAGACGTCAGGAGTTCAAGGTCTTCTTCTTCTTCTACTTTTGGCTAGGGTCAACCCTGTTTGCCTTAAACAGCCACTGCGTTGTTTCTTTGGCATCCTTGAGCATATAAATTGCTTAACGTCTGAGAGGTAGTGTGCTAGACTTGTCTCCAGACGAGCCTGTAACCCTGGTGTTTATGTTAATGATGGCAAGTCATTAACCCAGGAGGACCACCGGCTTAACGTGCCTTCCGAAGCACGGAGACCAGTCATAAGAAAGTTGTCCTTCTCCGGATTTGAACCCGGTACCTTGCATTCGCAGTTGATCGCGTTACTTGCAAGGCAAATGACCGTCTCTCAGGTAATAATGATAAATGGTGAGAATACCGCAAAATATTAATTACAGCTTCGAAGATTAAACAATTTAAAACTGATAAAACAAATGACCAAATCTTCAACCTAGTCAATTCTCACTTGAGGATTCATTAAAATATTATGACTGAAGCTTATGCGCTATGGACAAGCAAATGATGAAATTGCGCGTCAAAAGTAGGCTAATTTTACACAAAAAATTTTCCTATTAAGTCCGAGACAAGGAATAAGATCCAAATATATTTTTGGTACAAAGAAGAAATAAATAGAAAAATTGGGGAAAAGTTTGTATTAGGGACGCTAAAAAACAAATGTTACGATCGAAACGTTGATGTATTATGAATGAAAGAATATATTTTAAATAAGAGAATTAACTATGACAGAATGCCTTAAATGCACCTGTTTTTTCAAAAATCGAATTTAGAACATCTCGATTTTTACTGCATTTTTGAAGGTAAATCGTTCGTGATTGGTGAATCAATGCATTCTGTTGTCGGTACGTGGGCAGTAATGCATAATAGGGTGGCACTTGACAAATTACTCAATTTGATCCTTCAAAGCGAACACACGTACCTTCCGAACGCTCCCGAATTTTAATTCAGAGTTGATTCAAAGCGACAAATATAAATTTATAAACTTGTTTTTTAAATTTATATTTAAAACAGCGTCAAAAAACCATAAATTTTCGCGCCCTGTTTCCCATTTATATTGTTGTGTGTGTTTTTGTGTGCCCTTTTCAGTGACCCTTCACAACCCACCACGACCCCCTTTACCCTGAGAAGCGTTAAACTGTACGAAACGTTAAACGTCCCCATAATAAAAGCCATGAACCCTACAATCATGAACCCTACCGAGATAGCCGCCTTCAAAGAACAGCTAAGAGCCACCATAGAAGCAGCCCAGCGGCAAATCGCCGTCGCCTCCCAGCGAATGATGGAACTAGAAGCAGTTGACACTCAGCAAGTCCCCTCAACATCAGCGACTCCCGTGACCCCCATGGACGACGACTTCCCCTCCCCCCCAAATTCCCACTCGTCTCCAGCGATATCAAAGTCTACGACAGCGAAGACTCAAACGACGAATACCTTTGGGCCCTAGCGGCTCTAAAGGCCCAAAAAGCCCAAAGAGCGAAGAAAGAAAAAGAAGAGAAGACGGCAGCCCAACAAGCAGAAGAGATTCGACTCGCCATCAGAGCATCGAGGAGGGCATCTCGCACCGCCCCACCTCCGCTTGCCCCCAAACGAGTAACCAGGTCCCGCGTCTTTGTCGAACGCGACTTCTTCCCCGGATATGGCAAGCCCCAGCCACTTCTACGCACAGTCATTGACCCCCCCCTCCCTTCCAGCAAGTTAACCCCACGTCAACGGTATGCACTTACCGAAGCAAAAGCTGAAGCTGCTGCTAAACTAGCAGATCACCCAAAGGTAGGGCATCAAAGTAAGAAGATATCTGGCCCATTTCAGCCATCAAAAACAACCCCAACCTTAGAACCCAACAAAGAAACCCGACAACCAGACAAAGCCGCAGACAGCCAGAAAACTGAGAACAAAAAGAGACCCTTGGGGGAGATCGAGACGATCAGCCTCTCATGCTCATCTGACTCAGACGAAGACAACAGAGGCAAAGAGCCCCTAGAAAAAAAAAAAACGCCGCAGTAACCCCCCTACCTCTACCCCACCCCCGACAAACCCGACTTCCTCCCAAGTCCCACCAGCGACTCAACCCAAAACTCCGGTAGACAACGAAGATACCCCCCCCAAGCCAGCAGCAGAAGAGTCCCACCGATCACCCTGCGTGAACCGGGACAATGGCCCTCCCTACAGATGCTACTAAAAGCGAAAAACGTCAATTATGTCAAGGCAAGAAATGTCAAACAAGGGTAAATGCCATTTACCCTGCAACAGTGAAAGATCACAGAGCGATGAAAGCGACCATGTCGGAATCCCTCGACCCGTCCAAAGGGGGATTCTTCACGCATGAGATCCGCGATGAAGTTCCCCTAAAAGTGGTAATCAGAGGCGTCCACGCTGACATCGACGTCTCGCACGTCGAAGCCAGCCTCGCTCAGGACGGCTTCATATGTACCCAGGTAGCAAGGATGAGAGCCAGAAAATCGAAGAAGCCGATGCCTCTCATCATGGTGACCCTGCCGAAGAACGATAGAAACCGGGAAATCTTCAACCTGAAAATAGTAGCGGGGCTAGAAGTCGTCATGGAACCACCACATAAGAAGGCAAAGGTGGGCCAATGCTTCCGCTGCCAGTCCTTCGGGCACTGCCAGCGGAACTGCGGCTCCGCCCCTAGATGCGTCAAGTGCGCCGAACCGCACATGACCTCCACCTGCACCCCCACTTGCTAGCTGCTCAAAGAGACGATGACTTCCTCTTGCCGGAACTAATTTGACTCACAAATTAGCCTCCACAAACAAAAAACAAAACGCGTCACGCTTTGTTCTTTGCAGTCCTTGCTCAAGTAGAGGTAGTTGCATCCCGCATGTTGAGAAATCGGTGCGAATCACGCCCCGAATTCTTTGAGCTAAAGTTCGAGAGCGTCACTCTCGGCTTTAATGTCCCAAAATCGCCTCACGTTTTTGGTTTGCAAGGTCGCAGCCGGGGCGTTTACTCAATGTCTCGGCACCGACCTAGATCAATGCTTAAGTGATCTAGACGAGGGCATGTATGGTAGAAAACATTTTTCAACTGTACAATCCCAATGCGGCTGCCGTTACGTCTGCCGTCCAACTCGAAATTTACTCGTAATTTACTCATTCGTCAAAGGTTGATTATCGCCTCGCGCGGGTCAACACTCTGCTTTGAAGTGCGATGTGGTTCTAAGCCAACTCAAAGTATATCTCATACTCTCAAACTTACATGCGAAGCTCCAAGATGTTGAAAGAGGTGAAGGAGGCAATGCCTCTACGAAACTCTGTAAACGAACAGATGCTATGCTATACGAATTACTCATTAGTCAACGCAATGGCAGCGAATCCGTTCCCGATTCCTAATTTAAATGTGAAGTCTGTTTTCGACGTGTCTGCATTGTTCAATGTGAGCGATGCAGAGGTGGTAGAGTTCCTGCAGGGTCTTCGGTTGTTGCCAACCAATAAGCGCTGTACGAAACCTTCGTGCAGACGCTTTTGCACATTGGTGAGAAACCAGTCGTACAACATGAATTACTGCTTCCGGTGTCCGAACTGCAGGAGAAAGTATTCCCTAAGCGACAAGACCTTTTTTGCGGGTCTTAGGGTTCCACCAGTGCTGGTGTTCAGCGTTCTATGGAGCTGGGCGCACAACTCTCGAGCCGGTGTAACTGCTGGCGTTCTCGGGATGGAACGTCACGCCGTTTATAAGTTACACCAGAAATTTCGACGTATCTGCACCTGGAAACTCCGTAGCAACCTTGCACTCGTTCAACTCGGCGGCCCGGGTGAGGTGGTACAGATTGACGAGAGTGTAGTCGCGAAGCGTAAGCATAACGTTGGCAGAATCGTTCCCCAGCAGTGGATTGTAGGTATCTACAGTGTCACTGATAGGTGAGTGGTTGTTGCCTTCGTTCCGGATCGTAAGCAGAAAACGCTGCACAAACTCATCGTCCGTTTAGTACGACCCGGGACCGAAATTTGGACGGATGGTTGGAGGGGTTACTGGGATTTGGATAAGATACCAGGAGTTGCACCAGCCTACAAGCATAGATGGGTGAACCACAGCCGCAATTTTGTAGACCCCGCTACAGGGGTTTGCACAAATGCAGTGGAGGGCTATTGGTCGCAGCTAAAGGGGTTCTGTCGTCGCTTTAATCACAACGGCATTACAAAATCTTACAACCACCTAAAATTTAAATATTTACGCCACCGCCAATTATATTATCTACACCGATTGGCGACATCAAGACATTCATGGCTAACATAAAACCATTAATTAAAGAAGACATCAGAATCCAGTATATACCGGGGACCACCCCACAGCCCAATGTCAACGCACCGTCCAAGACGACAAAGTCCGCTGCTGCAATTGCGGCGGTGATCATGCTGCCAATTAGAGTTTATGCCCGAAATACGTCGATTACGCGGAAAAGGTGAGCAAAGCCAAGCGTAGTGACAAACCCATGCATACAGCCGCCACTCCCACACTTAACATACAAAATCCTGTTGCCTTCCCAGCTTTACCTTATCGTCCTCAAAATCCACAATTCTCCTCCCATAGAGTAGAAGTAAATTTGAATCCTAATCCCGCATTCAATTCAGACGATTTAACCACGCTATTCCAGGAGATTAAGGAGCTTGACCAGCTTTTAAATATACATGTCATGTTACAAATGGTGAGAGAACTCAAAACTCGCCTCACAGGAGTCACCGACTCACTCACGAAACTAAATGTTGTATTTGAAGTTGCTACCAAATACAATGTTTAGACAGTCAAAGTTGTCCTTAATTTCATGGAATAGCGGTGGACTTTATTACAAAATGCACGAGCTAGCGACCTTAATCCAAGACATGAAACCTGACATTATATTCGTACAAGAGACAAAACTTAACAAACGAAAACCCATCAAAATTCAAGACTATACGATTTACAACCAACCAAGGACTGCGGCGGGTGGGCTTCTCACCTACGTGAAAAGCTCGCTTAACCCAACGCTGACTAACATAGTGACCAACACTGCGGAAACGCAGACGATACAAATCAACGACCTACCGCTTACAAAGTACTACCTAAACCCACGAGACAGACATAACTACAATGAAATTGACAACATTCTTTCGAAAACAAAACTTGAATTGCTGGTGATTTCAATTCTAGACATCCGACTTGAAATGCAGGGCCTGGTAACGAAAACGGTACCACGCTCGCTACATACATTGACAACCACAATTCAACGCTCCTACTACAACAATGCCCATGCAATTTTTAGTTAGTTAAAATATTGTAAGTTAGAGGGAGATTTTTTCCTACACAGTTGTAGGAAACTATGTATATTTTCTCTATATATTTTCTTTGGTTGTAGGGTTGTGGACTAACGTTGGAACTGTAAGCAAGATGGCTGACAAGCAATGTGCGGTACTTACGTCAAGCAGTGTAGAAAATTTGTATAGATAAGAAACGTAAGTTAAACGTTGATTTATGGAAAGATAATAATAGAAAACCATTAAAACAAAGTGGTCAGGCATACAAAAGTCGAAATGGCACCAAACGACAGGCAAAAAAGGAACCAGAACCGGTGAGTGGAATAACGTTGTAAAATAATTTTTATGTCTGCCTGTGTTATTGTAGGGAAGCGTATGCAAGTGCAAAATAAATAAATGCAATCTATTAGAAACTGCTGAAATGCCTAACTTTTTCAATTGCTACTACAAATTGTCTCATTCAGAACAAACTGAATACCTAATCAGAGAATGCGTAGTCATATGTGATGTAAACCGTCGAAATGTATCTGAAGATATTTCTCGTCGTCAGTGCTCATTCAAATATTAATGTAAAAAATGATCAAAGACGCCAAACTGAGTAAGATGCAAAACGTCGATATTTTTAAGCAACTACCAACAGATGGCTTTAATATACGCTTTAGTGTCACTATTTGTGTTAACAGTAACGAGTGCTGTCGCAGTTTTTACTTAGAATCAACGATTAACTCAAGTTGCGTCATATTGTATTTTCATGTCACTCTCTTGTAACTTGAAAATTGCATGGTTTTTAGTGAACATGTGATAGATAAGACATGGGTGCGTATTACTAAGAATGTGAGGTTACTGTAGGAGGGAAATTTAAATTTATTATTTGCTTTGGAATCTTACCCATGCCATGAAAAGGCTGGGTATGCTCCTACCTCTAGACATTAGACATCTTGCCTTCACTTTTGCAGAAAAAAATAATCTTAAACATCGGTTTAATAAAGACAAACAAGAAGGGGGTTATGATTGGTTTGTACTTTTCATGAAACGACATCAAACTTTAAGTATGCGCATTGCACGACAAGGTAGATCAATCCCTAGATCTTTAGGTATGAATCACAAAGAAGCAGACTCTTATTTCAAACTTCTCTTAGAGACTCTTACTAAATATAACTTCTTAGCTGAGACCCGAAAAACTTTTAATATGGATGAGACGGGATTGCAGCTTAACAATAAACCTGGCAAAGTAATCGCAACTAAGTCACCAGAGTCTGCTTATGTGAAGACTCATATATTTTTTAAGTAGATTCAGGATCATTTTCTACCGAGAAAGGAACCTGGACCTGTATTGCTAATCGTTGATGGTTATGCCTCTCACTGCAGCGACGTAACCGTTCTCGATTTTCTGGCAGAAAACGAGATTCACTTCACTTTTTAAATAAACACCCGGTATATTTGTAGTACAGTATACTGCTATATTCGTTATTAAAACAATTTTGTAAGTCTGGTAAAAATTAAAACCTGAAAAGTGGTAAAATTGTGGCATCCTAATCCTACCACTTACCTTGATGACAATTCTTCAAAAAGGAACCAGAACCGGTGAGTGGAATAACGTTGTAAAATAATTTTTATGTCTGCCTGTGTTATTGTAGGGAAGCGTATGCAAGTGCAAAATAAATAAATGCAATCTATTAGAAACTGCTGAAATGCCTAACTTTTTCAATTGCTACTACAAATTGTCTCATTCAGAACAAACTGAATACCTAATCAGAGAATGCGTAGTCATATGTGATGTAAACCGTCGAAATGTATCTGAAGATATTTCTCGTCGTCAGTGCTCATTCAAATATTAATGTAAAAAATGATCAAAGACGCCAAACTGAGTAAGATGCAAAACGTCGATATTTTTAAGCAACTACCAACAGATGGCTTTAATATACGCTTTAGTGTCACTATTTGTGTTAACAGTAACGAGTGCTGTCGCAGTTTTTACTTAGAATCAACGATTAACTCAAGTTGCGTCATATTGTATTTTCATGTCACTCTCTTGTAACTTGAAAATTGCATGGTTTTTAGTGAACATGTGATAGATAAGACATGGGTGCGTATTACTAAGAATGTGAGGTTACTGTAGGAGGGAAATTTAAATTTATTATTTGCTTTGGAATCTTACCCATGCCATGAAAAGGCTGGGTATGCTCCTACCTCTAGACATTAGACATCTTGCCTTCACTTTTGCAGAAAAAAATAATCTTAAACATCGGTTTAATAAAGACAAACAAGAAGGGGGTTATGATTGGTTTGTACTTTTCATGAAACGACATCAAACTTTAAGTATGCGCATTGCACGACAAGGTAGATCAATCCCTAGATCTTTAGGTATGAATCACAAAGAAGCAGACTCTTATTTCAAACTTCTCTTAGAGACTCTTACTAAATATAACTTCTTAGCTGAGACCCGAAAAACTTTTAATATGGATGAGACGGGATTGCAGCTTAACAATAAACCTGGCAAAGTAATCGCAACTAAGTCACCAGAGTCTGCTTATGTGAAGACTCATATATTTTTTAAGTAGATTCAGGATCATTTTCTACCGAGAAAGGAACCTGGACCTGTATTGCTAATCGTTGATGGTTATGCCTCTCACTGCAGCGACGTAACCGTTCTCGATTTTCTGGCAGAAAACGAGATTCACTTCACTTTTTAAATAAACACCCGGTATATTTGTAGTACAGTATACTGCTATATTCGTTATTAAAACAATTTTGTAAGTCTGGTAAAAATTAAAACCTGAAAAGTGGTAAAATTGTGGCATCCTAATCCTACCACTTACCTTGATGACAATTCTTCATTAAAGTCATTCTTCTGTCATTGACATTCCAGAGAGACTCTCAATAGAATTACTACTCGATCACATCCACTTTTCCATCTTCACGATATTCCTGGTCACTCACACACTAACACTGCCATATACACTCATTCATTCGAACAAAATTATAAACTAAAAAAGAGAAAGTTACAATCTATAAAACTTGTGCTCGTTTGAAACTCACCTACAATACTCCCATGTGGGCTGTAGCAAGTAAAATTTTCCAGATGATGTACAGCAGATTTATGCGAATCATTGGTATTTATCCGAGAATTATTAACTTGATTTTAAGCATAGTGACCAATAACAAAATCGAAAACATTGTCGGATCTATTCACAAAACAAGTGCTTGACTAAGTCCTCGATACCATACCATTTTCAACGATGAAGCGTCTCCTGAAACAGATCTTGGAATTAATTCTGTAATTTTAAACTTCGGGGCCATTATTGCAGAGTATATTACATTTCGTTTGGCATCATGTATGCCATTTACTTTGTTGTAATTTTTTTTTTTAAATGCCATTTACTTTGTTGTAATACCCAATACATTAATTATACAATTATGAATTTTCCATGTTAGGCCAGACATTAGGCACTTTAAAAGTGAAGACAAAAATTGCGAAAGTTTAAAATTTTGAAACAACATTATAGGGGGGTGACAACATAATAAAAAAAGATTTTTTCACCTTTTTGCACTTCCTCGAAACATTGTAAAATTATTAAAAAAAAAAAAACGTAATTGCAATAACTTGATCAAAAAAAATTCAAAAATTTGCGCAAACCATGGAGAACATTTTAATAATTATTAGACATCTTCTATAAAGTTTGCACCCTGCTATGATGATTAGAACACTCCAAATAGTTGTGATTATTACTTTACCTATTGGTTTTTCGCAATTTTTTTCGACAAGATATACCCAAATTAAATGTTCTCCAAGGTTTGCATTAATTTTGGAATTGTTTTCAAAAAGTTATTGCAAAATTTAACAATGTTTCGAAGAGGGGGGAAAATCAGAATTATTATTTTTTACCTGCTCCAATGTTGTCCAAAAATTTTAAATCTTTTGAAATTTTTCATACCTTTTTTGCTATAATGGCTGGTCAATTTAAAACTTTCTAGCTTAAAATGTAAAATTTATTTTAGCCACAACTTGGTTTTTAACCACCAAAATTTATTATCCTAATCCTAGTTGACTGCTAAGTATTACGAATTTAAATTAAGTTCCTTACTTTTCAGGCAAAATTATGATGAGCTAACATTGATAATAGTGGGTATAGTTGGTGCCAAATAAGAAAACCGAGCAATCCAATTTTCTGCGCAGTAGATGTAGAGGGAGAACATGCCAATGCCATCATGTAAACAAACCAAACGATTTTCGCTTCTGTACATTAGTTCCGCCCGGTTTTCAAACTTGATAAATCTCTTTTGGATAAGATTTCCATAAAATCCGTTCTCAGTGCTCACCTATGTCATATGTGCGTTGTCTGTCAATCGGTCACTCTCATGTTATTTTAAAAATTAGTAACGCCATCTGAAAATGAGAAAAAAAATTAGTAACGCTATTTATTTTCCAGAGAAAAAAGCACACATTTTGAATAGCAACTTCCATCTTTTCAGCTCTTTTATCTTTGACTACACGGTTTACCCAACAAAACAATACTTCGCACGACAGGTGCATGTCGCTGCCCCCCCCCCAAATCGAATTTTTAGGTGAAAGTGTCAAACGTTTGAGCATCAATGAGCTTCCAATATTTTCGTTTAAGCCTCAACCGTCGCGGAGTTATTCGCGAAAACTTTTGAGGGAGGCTGTAGACATGCTAGCTCCCCCCTCCCACTGGAATTTTTGATCCAATAAAAAACTTAATTGTGCTTCTTCTCAGCCGTCTTTTGTCCACCGCTGGACATAGGCCTCCTCTAACTTCTTCCAAGTTTCCCTATCTTTAGCAATTTGATGCCATGATCTTCCGGTTTGTTTTTTGATATCATCTAGCCATTTTTTTGAGGTCTACCTACACTTCTTTTTGTTAATCTTGGGCGCCACTGGGATATGCGGATCGGCAACTCTTTTTCTGCCAACGCCATAGTCTGCACCAGTGGTTCCCAACCAGTTTTGGTGTAATAAAGCAATTTCTTATACTAAACCTCGAGAAATCGCCTTTTTTTATTATTTAGTGGTTTCTGCTAGCAAGAATAATTTAAAAGTGGTCCCTGACCATGAAAAGGTTAGGAACCCCTGATCTACACCATATGTCATCACTGGCAGAACACACGAGTCAAAAGTTTTTGTTTTCAAGCAAAGTTGGTATTTCTTTGTTCTTCAGAATCCATCCCAGCTTCCCAAATGCTGCCTATTCCATTCTAATTCCTCTTATTTTTTCGGTTGTTTGGTTCTGCTTTCCTAATTTTATGAGATGTCCTAGATAATTGTGCTTAAGCAATTAAGCATATTAACATCATCATTTTGATGAAATAATACGGAAGGTGTAATTTTCAAAAATAATCTGTTTAATAGAATATCCTGAACTGATAAAATCGAATACTGTTATAATTAGAGAGCGGATTTATAGGCACAACAGATCCGAATTAGGAGGAAAACCTCCTTAAACCCTACCATAACTCACCAATTGAAAAAGTTTATTACCAATAAAACTTATAATAAAGGTAATAAACCTTTACAATTGGTAAGTTATGGTAGGGCTTAAGGGGGTTTTCCTCCTAATTCGGATCTGTTGTGCCTATAAATCCGCTCTCTAGTTATAATATAAGTTGTACACCAACTACAGTGTGTTCACGAAAAGTGGTAACAGTGAATAATTCTTAAATACGACTAGATACAAAAAAAAGTTTAAATCGTTTTTTATTCAACTCCAAATTTTCTATTGGAAACTTTCAAAGTATATTTTTTTAAAAGCTTTTATTTAACTTGGGAAGACCGTTGTCCGTCGTCCATCGTCCGTGTGGGTCAACCGCTTTGAGGCCATTTTTAAGCAACTTCCCAACGTCCTAGAGATCTGAAATTTGGTACACAGCTTTCACCTGCAGAGCATTTTCATCTTTTAATTTTGTTTTTTAAAATTCTGAAAAATAAGCGAAAAATCGGGAAAAAACTGAAAACCATTAAGCGCATGCGTCGATGCGCATTGGACAATTTTATCATACAGGGTGGAAAGTAACTTAGAATTCTAAATCTCATTTTTAAGGACCGCATTCAGGGTAAAGTTTTTCGTCGTAATGATTTATATAGGGTGAAGTATCAAACATCTAAAACACATAAATAAAGAAATCTGATAGGATGAACCTATATTAGTTAAAATACATAAGCTGTATTTGAAAAGATATGACTAAAAAATTAGAAAATAAAAAATTAAATAAAAAATTAAAAATTTTTAAAAAAAACCTTTTATTTAAAATTACAAAAGTGCACTAAAAAGTAGAAAATAATTTTAATAAAAGCAAACAAAGCTTCGTGAAAACATCAATATAAAAGCGTGGGGTTATAAATTTTGTACACCAATAGTTAGCCTGCTTATCCACCTATAAACAGCCCCACGCTTTTATATTGATGTTTTCACGAAGCTTTGTTTGCTTTTATTAAAATTATTTTCTACTATTTAGTGCACTTTTGTAATTTTAAATAAAAGGTTTTTTTAAAAAATTTTTAATTTTTTATTTATTATACTTCAAATTCAACCGGAAGTAAACATAATTTTTTTTTCAAATGGCAACATGACTTTTTTTTCATTTTTGTAACTTGCAATTTTTTCTCTATAAATACATATAAAATTTTCCTAAGGTTACATAAGAAAATATTTGAGAAAATGTAAGATTTAAACAAGCAATAATAATTTACTGATTATTTACACATAGGTATGTAGAGTGCCATGAAAAACAAAATATCACGACACCAAAAACACAACATTTGATTTATCTGATAAATTTTACAAAATTGCCACCGTTTTGTTCAAGATATGATTCTAATTTTCGCAGAAGTTCTGGCAATTTGGTGATAATTGATAAATGCTAAATTAATTTTGGTTTTTAAATTTAAAGATAGATTTGCCTAAACTACCATTTTTAAATGACTCCATAGAAACAGTCTAATGGTGTCATTGTTTTTCATAGCACTCTACATACGTAATTAATAAATTATTATTGTTTGGGTTCTGGGTAATTAGGCTTGACGCTAAAATGCAAATTTTACGATTGAAACCTCGATGAATTCTGAATAAACATATTTTAAATAAGAGAATTAAATAAGGAAAATGGCCATAAAATCACTAGTTTTTTCAAAAATCGAATTTAAAAAAGCACGATTTTCATAGCAAAAGTCGCTCGGGATTGGTGAATCAATGCATTATATTGACAGTCCGTGTAGTTTGAACTGGTCTTAGCTTTGCGCAGAGCGACGATAACCGGAGCGACACTTGCATTGGGATGCTGCAACAGTGCACCTCGAACGAAAATTATGGTTTTTAATAGTAAATGTGCAGGAGAAATGGCTTAAAGCGCCCGAGCGCAGCGAGGGGTGCTTTAAGTCGATTTTACTTTGCACAACCACCCTGCGTTTAGAATCCACTCAAACGAGTTTCACCCCTCAAAGATCCACCATTTTCCTTAATCAACGGGGCTAGGGGTATTTTTCATAATGAATGTCGTTTTCATCTAAATGGCCCGAAGCGCCCGAAGGGTGCGTAGGGTCAATTTTGACGAAAACCACCATGCCACGAGTACGATCCACGCGAAAAAGTAATCATCAGCGGGACTCTTATGCATTACAGTGCACGGACGGAGCACATAATGCATTGATTCACCAATCACGAGCGACTTTGCTTGAAATTTGCTATGAAAATCGTGCTTTTTTAAATTCGATTTTTGAAAAAACTAGTGACTTTAAGGGTATCTTCCTTATTTAATTCTCTTATTTAGAATATGCTTATTCAGAATTCATCGGGGTTTAATTGGAAAATTTTGCATTTTAGCGTCAAGTCTACTTACCTTCCCCTATTGTTTGTTTAAATCTTGTATTTTCTCGAATTTTTTCTGATCTAACCTTATAAAAATTTTATATGTATTTATAGAGAAAAAATTGCAGATTATAAAAATGTTAAAAAAAGACATGTTGCCATTTGAAAAAAAAAATTTGTTTACTTCCGGTTGAATTTGAAGTATAAAAAAATATACTTTGACAGTTACCAATAGAAAATTTGGAGTTGAATAAAAAACCATTTAAACTTTTTTTTGTATCTAGTGGTATTTAAGAATTATTCACTGTTACCACTTTTCGTGAACACACTGTATACCGAGTTTCCCAAATTCAAAATTTTTCCTAATTTCAATTCAACAACATAATCAATACGTTTAAGAGGGGCATTTTTTTCAGAGCCCTTTTAATTAAATCAACAGATGGCGCCTACTTAAATATTTTTATAAAATAAGAGGAATTTGCTATATTTAAAATATAGCAAATTCTTTGAGATAATACTATTCTATAAACAATATTCTTGATCTTAAGCTATTTTGAGTTCGTAATATTTATTTATAAAAACACAATTCATGATTAAAGTTTAATTATCTTTTTTTGTAAGTGAGTGTGTTTTGACATACTCAATACGAACTTAAAATAGCTTAAGATCAAGAATATTGTTTATAGAATAGTATTATCTCAACGAATTTGCTATATTTTAAATATAGCAAATTCCTCTTATTTTATAAAAATATTTAAGTAGGCGCCATCTGTTGATTAAATTAAAAGAGCCCTGAAAAAAATGCCCTTCTTAAATTTTATTGGAATAATTTAAACAAATTTTCAAAAGACGTAAAAAAAATCAAAATGACATTTTACCGCAGAAACTTTGAAACGGACGGAGGGGGGGTAAACAAGGTTATCGTTATCTCATATCAAAGTGGAATTTTTGTGAGAAATTGGTGTCAAACGTTTGAGTATAGCTGGAGGGAGACCCAAGTGTTCCAAATTTTTCGTTTGAGCCTCAACAGATTTATTCGCGAAATATTGAGAGGGGCGGGGCAAAAACATGTTAACGCCTTTAAATGGAATTTTAAGGTGAATTTGGTGTCGATTGAGTATCGTTTGTGCCCCAACGAATTTACAAATGTTTCGATGCTCATACGTTTGACACCAATTTCACCTAAAAATTCGACTTGTTTTTCAACTATTGGCTTTCAACTTCGTAATGGTTGCGGTTCAAACAACAAAATTTGGAAAATTTTGTTTTAAATCCACATTTGTTCTTGGAAAGATATATCTACCTATATACAGAGTGTTCAACAATAGTGGTAACAGTAAATAATAATGAGGAGAGGTAGCCAGCCTGGGCGCGAAAATACAAATTTTACGATTGAAACCTCGAACTTTTCTGAAAGAGTATATTTTAAATAAGAGAATAAGCGGAGGCACAATGCCCTAAGTGCACCTGTTTTTTCAAAAATCGAAATTAAAAAAGCTTGATTTTCGAAGGTTAAACGCTCGTGATTGGTTAATCAAGTTCGTTCGTTCGAGGTACGTGCGCTCCTATACATAAGAGTGTAGCTGTTTACAAGTTTGTCAGTAACTCTTACGCTACGGTAGGAATGCGTTCTCCTTTTTTATTAATGAAAAATTTTAATTTAAAACTTTAAAATTATTTAAAAATTACTTCAGAAAAGGGTTACTTAAATTTAACGAACGGTAGTTACTTTTTCGCCTGGATCCGACTCTTGCGAGGGTGATTTTGATCAAAATGACAACTAATTTAAAAATATCCCTAGGCCCGTGGGTCAAGGAAAAGGTGAATCTTTGAGAGGTGAAACTCGTGAGAGTGGATTTTTAACGCAGGGTAGTTGTGCGAAGAAAAATCGACTTAAAGCACCCCTCGCTGCGCTCGGGCGCTTTAAGCCATTTTTCCAGCACATTTAGGGTTGAAAACCATGATTTTCGTTCGGAGTGCACTTGCGGAATGCAAGTGTCGCTCCCACTCTGCGCAAAGCTAAGACCATATCTCGGTGCACGTACCGACAGAAGAATGAACTGAATGAATTGATTCACCAATCCCGAGCGACTTTGCTTTAAAATTTACTGTGAAAATCGAAGTTTTTAAATTCGATTTTTGAAAAAACAGGTGCACTTAGGGCATTGTGCCTCCGCTTATTCTCTTATTTAAAATATACTCTTTCAGAATTCATCGAGAATTCAATCGTAAAATTTGTATTTTCGCGCCCAGGCTAGCTACCTTGAACCATAATAATTCTTAAATCCTGCTAGATACAAAAAAAGTTTAAATAGTTTTTTATTCAACTCCAAATTTTCAATTAGAAACTGCCAAAGTATATTTGACCAGCAGTCTGGCGTAAATCAAACACGGATAGACTAAAGAGTGGGAAACCGCGGTTCTAATCCTGGTTGCGTCAGATATGTGCTGTGAGCTCATAAGTCCAAAATCGATCTGTGGACTATAAAATTCTTCCCAACCCGCAACTAGGCCAGCGTGGAAAGATATGGCCTAAAGGGTAGTTCACACTACATGATTTATCATATGACTTGTCACATGACTTCTCATATGAGAGATTTTTTTACGTTCACACTATATGATTTTTGATATTATAGAAGTTATGGCTTTTATGATTGGCTGTTGTGATGGTATGATTTTAGCCATGACTTTTCTTATGACTAAGTCATATGATAAATCATGTAGTGTGAACTACCCTTAAACCTTCAAGTTAAAAACTTGAAGAGGCGTATATCCAAAAATGGATGTAAACAAAAACGCTAATAAAGAAGAAGTGGGCCCTGTTAGCAAGAATAATATAAAAATGGTCCCTGACCAAGAAAAGTTTGGGAACCCCTGATCTATAGTATTTGGTTATAAGTACAGGGTGCTGAATGAGTTAGACAAACAGGATATTAACGTGTAAAAACTTATTTTTGCAAATTCCTGCTTCCCTAATTATTTTAGAGAAAAATTGAAAAGAAAAACACAAATATAATGTAGAAATATAAACTACAAGTGTTAAGAGCATTAGATTTTATCTAGATTTTACTTAAAAGCTCAAAAAATGCTTTTGAAATTGTTAAAATTTTTATTTATCAGACTGGCCATGTAAGTTTCCAAGGTAATACAGTCAAAACTCTCTAAATCGACCTCTCCGTAATTCGAAATATTCTCTAAATCGAATTATTTATTTGGCACGTCCAACTAAATTGGATTTAATTCTTACTCTCTAATTCGAACTCCCCCTAATTCAAACAAAATTTAATACATTAGGAAAATTCGATTTAGAGAATTTTGACTGTATTCCATTTTATGAAATTAAAATTTAATAAAGTGCAAAACTGTAAACGTGCAATTGATTTTTATTACTTATCAAAAATAATTACCTTGAAAACTTACATGGCAAGTCTGATAAATAAAAATTTTAAAAGAATTTTTTGACCTTTTTAAGTAAAAGCTAGATAAAATCTAATGCTCTTATCATTCGCAGTTTTTATTTCTACATTATATTTGTGTCTTTCAATTTTTCTCTAAAATAATTAGAGAAGCAGGAATTTGCATAAATAAATTTTTACAAGTTAATATCGTATGTCCGCCTAACTCATTCAGCACTCGGTATAATTAATTATTGTGTAAAATGAAAAATTAACTTTATAATTAATTTTTTTTAAGATTAATTCCATTAAATTAATGATCAAAATAATGATCACCTTCCATTTACAGTATTTACACATTTAAATAGAATTAGATTTTTAATCAGATTAAAATTTTAATTTGAACAGATACAATAATTAAAATAGAGGATTATCGTATATGACAGCTCAGAAAACTTGAATTTTGAAAAACCCGTAACTTCGCAGAAAATAAGATTAAAGTTTTAGTTTTAGGTCGTTTTATTGAAAACTTTGTTTGTTTGAGAGATTGTTATTAGTTTTGAAATGTTAATATAGTAAAATAACATTTCATCACTGTACCAACACAATAATATACAGAGTTGTCAAAAAGTTGATCGTGGATATGATTCACTACAAAGTGATGGAAATGAAAGCTCTTTAACTAGATACACATCGTTTTCACAAAAAAATTTTTAAATAAGAACGAAAATAGAAAAACATGTCTATGCTGTAGACATGTCCCCCCTCCCTCAAGAATTTTGGAAGAAACTCCGCGACGGTTGAAGTTCAAACAAAAAATTTGCAAGGTCATAGAGGCTTAAACTATACTCAAACGTTTAACAATTAATTTCGCCCAAAAATGCTACTTGAATACGAGAAATATCCCCCCCCCCTATCAAAGTTTTCACGAATTGCTTTGCGAAAAACAAAAATATTGGAAACTCATTGATTCTCAAACGTTTGACACAAATTGTTTTGAAAAAATTCGATTTTTAACATGTTTATCACAAACTTTCAGAATATCAAAAGTTGGGTTAGATTTTGAGTCTTACATTTTCATTTAGATTAATTGTCATTTTGACCTTTTTAGTTTGTAAAACGATACTCAATCGTTTGACATCAAAATCACCCCAAAATTCCACTTGGAAGCGTTAGTTGCCCCCACGCCCCCCAAATATTTCGCAAATAAGTCTGTTAAAGCTCAAACAAAAAATTTTGAACTCTTAGGTCTCCCCCCAACTATACTCAAACGTTTGACACCAATTTCACACAAAAATTCCACTTTGAGATGGGATAAAGATAAATTTGTTTATTTACACCCCCCTGTTCTAAAATGTTTGCAAATTACTCCGCGAAGGTTGAGGCTCAAATGTAAATATTGGAAACTCATTGATCTTCAAACGTTTAATACAAATTTTTCTAGGAAATTTGATTTGTAGGTAATTTTTTTTATACAATTATACAATAATTATTATCAATAAAAATCAAAAATTTTAAATAGAATTAAAATTGAAAGTGTTTGTGCGGTACTTGCTTGGAGTATTCGAAATTTAAAAGTCTCATAACTTTGCAGAAAATGAAATTAAAATGATGGGGATGGAAGCTCATTCAAGATCAAACGAAGCTCTATCGATACACATTAATTTCACAAAAAGATTCAAAATAAGAACGAAAATAGAAAAAGCATGTCCATGCCCCCCCCAAGAATTTCGCGACGGTTGATGTTCAAACGAAAATATTGAAAGCTCATTGATGCTCAAACGTTTGAAACAAATTTCACCCAAAAATTCGATTTGGGGGGGGGGTGCAGCGACATGCACCTACAAATTCAAACAATTCGACACAAAATAATAAAGCAAATAAACTTTTGAAAAAGTTCTCAAAACTTGACTAATTTTCAATTTAGAACAAACCAACAACATAATATAAACGCAAATTTTCAATCCCAATTTACAACGCAGACAAAAATTTTAAAACCCTAACACCAATTTTTATTCTAGACCAGCAATTTCCAGACTGGGGGGGGGGGGGCACAAATAATTAACAGAAATGTAATTTCATTAAATTAAAATAAGTAAAAAAATGTGTGCATTATTTTATGAAAAAAAGAGGAAGCGCCATAATTGGATTTTTTTATAAGGGCGTAATAACATAAAGTTTGAAAACCACTGTACTAAATCACCTTTTTCTAACGCAAATTTTGAAAATCCAAATGTAACTTTTCAAAATCGCAACACAAAATTTCAAAATTCTAATTTTCAGTTCAGATCCAATTTATAAGAAAATAAACCAAAATTAAAAAAAAGTTTTAATACACATCAAATTTTAAACTCAATAAAAATTTCCAACAATATTCAAAAAAAATTTTAAACCCAATTACTATCAAGAAACTTTTAAAATTATCAAACTCAGCTGTAAAACACTAACATTTAATCTCTGTAATTCAATTCAATAATAATTTTGTAAAATAAATGTTATAGTACCTTTCTGGTTCAGCAAGATTATTCTGCGTCAAAAACCACGTATTGCTCTCGCTGCGATTCCTGTCCGACCGGCTCCCAAAGTTTACTGGTAGATTAATGAACCTACAAAATTCAAATTTAATTACAATCAAGAATTAACCAATAATAGTTTTAATAGTTCGTTTAAAATCCAAAACATTAAAAACCAAAGTAAATGTTCAAAATTAACTAAAGGTTCCTTTGGAACATATAAACAATGAATAAATTAAAAAATCAAAGAATCGATGAATAAAAAGAGATACATACTGTCAAAATTCAAAGTGCAGAGCACTTCCGACACCACAAATTAGACTGTCGGTAACTGAACATCGTTGGAAATTATAAGTCCCAATTATAATATAAAGTTAAGCCAAAATTTGAAATCAATCCAGTTATTAATCACTAATCAGCATACAAATTGTTATCATAAAATAAAAAAACTCCAAAAATCACGTGTGCATTTGAGGTTAAGTTCACTGAATAATTGATTGCAGAATCGGAACCGTTTAATTTGAAGTTTCCTAAATATGGAAAATAAAAACCGAGTTGAATAACAATATTTTAATAGAATCGTCATGAAATTAATTACCTGAACAATTAATTCAATTATTCATCTCATCCCATCACAAACGAAACAAAGGAAATGCTGCGTCAATTTTAAGAACTACATACATAATTTTATTTGCATGTCATACAGGGTGCTTCAAATGTTCTTCTCATGGTAGCGATCATCATAGCAATTCTTACTTTGTCGGCTGCTGCTCGGAAAAGCCCAGTAGTTGACGTACCAAACCATGTTTTTAAGTGAACTTACAATGTTCAACGACTTACAATAAGTTAGTCGAGAGAGTAAGACAAATAGACCACCAGTCTGGCGTAAATCAAACACGGATAGACTAGAGAGCGGAGCACCGCGATTCTAATCCTGGTTGCGTCGGATATGCTGTTATCTAAAAAGTCCAAGGTCGATCTGTGGACTATGGGGGAAGGCAACGGGAAACCACCCCTTTAACATTTCCCTAGAAAAGTCTTCTTGGCTTAGCCAGGAAGATCGCCAACATAGGGAGGAGTGAAGCTAAGAGGGGGTCTAAAAGTTTATTTTTTTAGTTTTTTGTTAATAACTCAAAAACTACTGCCTCTATCAAAAAAATATTTAAATAGTGAATTATTCTACATAAAATTCTCTATAAAAATGATCTAATCTATTTTTTTTGAATCAATACTGGAGGAGATATGGAGAGGGAAAAGGGAAATTACAAAAAGTCTATTTATTATTAAACATCAAGTTTTAATGACAATTGAGCTATAGTCAGACCACGTATTAGTGATTTACTGCATGTAAATGTAATCATGTAATATATAACGGTAGAATTGAATGCGGACATGTCCATAATAATGTGCATCTATAGACAGAAGGGTAGAACAATTGGAATACGGTCGGCGCTCCCATCTTCACTTTATTCAGTATACCTTTCTATCGGCGCTAGCCCGGATCAGTTTACATTCAACCACCTTGTTGTTTGTGGTGTTACAGCTGTAGCGTCTTAGCTCAACTTAGGCTACAAAATAGGTGCATGTCCCCCCTCCCAATTCGAATTATGACTCCAAAATAGTCTAAATCGTTTGTGCATCGTTTGTGCCTGTTTGTGCAAACATTATTTTTGTTTTTACTCAAATAGTTTTAGAGAAATTTCAAAATTTCGCTGAGGGGGGGCCTGGAGACATTTAAATTTCGAATTTTGGATTTAAAATGGTCTAGAACGTTTGTACTTTGTTAGTGCTTGTTTGTGCAAGTTTTGCTTTTGTTTGTACCCAAGTAGTTTTTGAAATTTTCAAGAAATACATAAAGGTAACCGACGCGCATGAGTGGATTAACGAGATTTTAGACAAAACCTACAGGAGATTCTGAGTAACAACTACAGGATCAAGTTTAAAATACTTTCTATTGTTTGTTCTTTGTTTGTGCCTGTTTGTACAAGTTTTATTTTTGTTTGTACCTCAATATTTCTTTGAGATTTTCAAGAAAAATATCTAGGACTCTGACGGGCATGATTAGGTCAACGAGATTCTCTATCAATAGAGAGAAAGAGAGAGAACCCAGGGAAACACATAAATTAAAATTTTGTTTTATTTTTTAATAATTAAATTAAAAGTTTGATTTTTGTTTTTATCCAAATAGTTTTTGATATTTTCAAAAAAAAAAAAAATCACGAATACTGACGCGCATGAGTGGATTAACGAGATTCTGTCAGCACGGGGAAACACATAGAGTTTTTTAAAATTTTGAATTTTGGATTCAAAATAGTCTAGAACGTTTGTAATTCGTTTGTGCTTGTTTTTGTTTCCTAGTTTCAAGTATTATAAGTTACTCCAAACTACTCTGAGCAAGTTAGTACAAAAGATTGTGAAAATTGATTGGTGTAAAAAGAGAATTGATGATTTTATACCAATCAATTAGAATTAGAGCAAAGTGTGTTCCGGTTGCACTAGGACTGTGATACCAAACTATCGCGGAGTGATTCAAGAAAACTTTGGGGGGAGGGGCATGTAGATATGCTTCCAACACAATTCCAACAATTGAAATTTTGGGATAAAATTGATGTCCAACGTTGAAACACCGTTTGAGCCTCAATGAGCTTCTATTCCCATCATTTTAATTTCACTTTCAGCCAAGTTATGAGTATTTAAACTTTATAGTACTACTCCGGGCAAGTTCCGTACAATAAGCCTTAGGTTTAATTCTATTTTATAAGATTAAAATTTTTTATTTGATTAAAAAAATCCAATATAGTAAATACAAATTAAACCTAAATCTCAAAAACTGTATGGTTACAAAACAAAGTAAAGACGATTTGACAAATTTTGCAATTTTCGGTGTGACGCCGGCTTTAAATCTCAGTTAATATTGCAGGAAACTACCGAAGTCGGTAAATGAAATAAACAAATATGACAGTATTTTATGTGACCGGTTGAACTTATGTAGAGCTTGAGTGAATAATATGAAGAGACTGCAAGTTAAAATTGAAGAAGAACAAATTAAAATTTTGCCTAAAAAGTAAGTACGTAATTTAAATTCGCAATACTTTGTAATAAACTAGAATTAGGATAAATAAATTTAGTGGTTAACAACACCTGGCCCAAGGTGTGGCCCATATTAATTTTACATTTTAAACTAAAAGTTTAAAAAAAATATCATTATCTTATATTATTTTGTATGTGTGCAGTGCCGGATTAGTAATAGCAAAATTGTCACGGGGCCCCCATTCCTTTCAATGATCATTTGCCCGAGGCAACTCTATATACAATTTCCTCCGTACAATTTTTTCAAACATTTTTGATAAATTTGTTCACCTTCCATTTTAATTGTTTTTAAATTTACATAATTAATTCAAAATCTGTTTCAGGAGACTTCACTGTCGAAAATGGTATTGTATCAATGTCATAGTCGAACATTGTGCATTGTGAATAGGTTCGATGATTTTCTTGGTCTTGTTAAAGTCGTTAATGGGTTCAATTTCGAAGTCACACTTTGCATAAAATCTAGTGTAATAAATCTCGACTAATTACCGATGTTTGTGAAATATCGTCTAGATAGTTTTACTTGCTGTGGCCCAAATGGTAGTATTACAGGTGAGTAACGAACGAACACAAGTTTTGTAGAGGGTAACTTTTTATTTTTTTTTCAGTTTAATTTTGTTCGAATGAATGAAAGTGTATATTGCAGTGTTAGTGTGCGAGTGTCCAAAAATATTATGAAAATGGACTTGATCGAGTAGTAATCCTTGTAGAAGGCGCGCTGGATGTCACTGACAAAAGAACGACTTTGACGGAGAATTGTCATCAAGGTAAGTGGTAGAATTAGGTTACCACAATTTTTAACTTTTATCCGATTATTACAAAATTGTCTTCTTTTCTGGTAGTTTTTCTTTTTGTAGGGCGCAATAGCGAAAGAATTGATTAACAATATTTGATAACTAAATTGTAAGGAGGGGTAGGGTGCAAATATTTTCAGATTTTAACTTTTTAGAAATATATATGTTACGGGAAAAGTACGTATACCGGTAAAAGTACACATTTTCCGGTAAATGTGCACTTATACCGGCGCTGATGGTAAATGTGTATACAATGTACTTTTCCCAATAGAATTAGGAAAATGTGCACATAAACCAAGCGTTGATGGGAAAAGTACATATATTGAGATTTGAAAACAATTTAGTGTATTTAAGCAGGTGTTCAATATTGCACCCTTTTATATATTTATATTTGTTCAATATTTGTATCCTTATAATCTTTGCATTTAAATATTTACATTTCATATAACATTTCAAATTTGCCACAGTTTTCTATACTGTGCGCAGGGTTTTCGCGTTGCTGTTTGTTAGAGGCACGCGTATTATTAGGCTTTATAGCCAGTACCATACGAAAGCTCAACGAGTACACTACGAACGTTCGACAAGTACAGTACTCCTTTCTTGCATAGGAAAGTTAAACAATTTATGTATTTCTACAAATAAAATCATTATCAACAGTGACTAAATGGTTTTCATTCATTTACAACAACAATTAATTGACCTAGTTCGTCGTTCAAAGTATAAGTTTTAAAATTTATACACACCGGAAAGCACCGAGGCATCTTTTCGAAATCCAAAAATCAAAAGAGAACCTCGTGCCTACCAGCAGGAGCGGCGGGTTTTAAATTTTTTGTGGGATGTATCATGGGGATGTTAATAAAAATAATAAAAATTTTAAGTAAACTAAAATGCTGCAAAAATGTATTTACTTCTTTTTACAAATTTTTTATATAACTTCAACTTTACTTTGGTCTAATATTAGTTTGTAATTTATTACTTTCCTTTCAACGCTTGCCCCCCCCCCCCCCCCTGATGAGAAAATACTATTGGACCTATTACAAAAAAGTTATTGGTTCAGTAATTTTCAATTAAACAAATCGATGCTTTTGCTATTGGTTCTCAATACTAATAGCAATAGTTTTTTGTCATTAATCCAATAGTATTTATTTGTCTGATCACGCATAAATGCGATTATTATTTGTGAGTTGCCACTCACCCTATAAAATTTTCTTTTGTCAAAGACAAGACAATCCGACTGACAAAAAATATTTAAGGTT
The DNA here is from genome assembly GCA_905340355.1 of Rhagonycha fulva. Taxonomy (NCBI): domain Eukaryota; kingdom Metazoa; phylum Arthropoda; class Insecta; order Coleoptera; family Cantharidae; genus Rhagonycha; species Rhagonycha fulva. Next base: position 17,326,981 of record HG996554.1, on the reverse strand, counting down.
AAATTATTGAAAGGTACACAATCGAATAATGATTAGAAATTGTTAAAATTTATTTATTTTAATTTTTTATAAATCAAAATTATAATTCCTAATACCCACTTAATTTCAAATTAATTTAATTAAATTTGATTAAAAATAAAAAAAAGAATAATAATAATTAAATTAATCTTTATTGCAGAACTGATCGCGTACTTACTGATTTTCTATTTTTTTAAGTTTTAAATATTATATTGACATTTTTATTTTGAGGTTATGTTTACAATAACATTGCCTTCGTCTACTCACTTTTACCAAGGTACAAGTTCACATGTGCACATTTCCCGGTAAATGTAAGGATAACGCTGTCTTTTAAATTATTCAACCCACTTTTACCAACTCCCGTGGAACATGTACACATGTGTTTGTGTTGCATTTGTTGTGACATCTTGTGTGAACTTAAAGCTGAACTGTTGCATCTGTGTTACTTGTGGCATCTTACACCGCGATGCCACAGCAAAAATTGTATTTACTTGGTAGTTCAAGTACTTTTATAATTCTATTTTAAATTTCCCGCGCTTGTGGGAGGATCTCTACGACATAGAATGAACCAATCACCGTATATATAAATTTTAGAGTTGTGTGTGATGTGTCACAATTCGGTTTTAATGCATATGACTTTTAAACCAATTTGTGGCACAGGTGTATGCTGGCGCCCCCTACGTTACACACATTTTTTTATTCGAATTAGTCAACTATCACAAATAGTTATTTTTATCTACCTACCATACGGTTCCCATTTCCTAGCACTACGTTATTTGTCGCGATTTTTAAATTCTTTTAACTTCTGCGCGCGATATTTAAAAATTTGTATTATTTAAAAATAACTATGATTTACATATTATTATTATTTTAGTTGGTAATTAATTTTATTTAATATAGTTATAGATACTATGGTTATAGTAATATATTTCAAACAAATATATTTGTTTATAAATAATTTAAAAAAAGTTTTTGACCGATAGTTTAGAAAAAAATATATAAACATAAAAATAAAGCAACAGTTAAGGGACGCTTACTGAGGGTTACATACCCAATTAACCAATAGGATTTCGTTACCTGCAGCCTTAAAAAAAAGAATATAGGAATACCTAGATTAATCAGGTTGGATTTCAAGCAATTCTTGTCAACGCGATGGCTGTTAACAAAAATAAAATAGAAAAACTATTGTTTTAAATTTTATTAAGCAGAATTTTAAATATAGTTATATAAAAATGTAAAAAAATTCTTTGTCAATAATTCAAAATAAAAAGATTAAATAAATTCTTAAAAACACAATAAACAAAACGATTTTTTTAAGGTCCAATAATTACAAAATAAAGTGGTGAAATTTTATTAAAACGGTAGTTACTGCTGTGCTGTCTGTTGTATAAAATTAATAATTGTACAAACAATTAATTTATAGGCGTACAGCACTTGAAGTTGTTTTATTCATTTTTGATAAATGATTTTTTATGTAAAATTTTAAATCCGTCCATTTTCTGTTAATAAATAGGTTAGGATTGTTTTTCATAATTGCACAGCACTTTTCTTTTCCGGGAAGACTTTTTGATTTTATGAAGGTTCTGAATTCTTTAAGAAGAATTTCTATTTCTGGATTGGACCATGGTTTTCTTCCGGAGTAGTTTCTTTTCTCACCACAACCTTTACTGTTTCTTGCTCGTTTTCCTAAACATTACAAATAATTTGTATTAATGTCTAATACAATCATTTAAACATCTCATTACCTTTTGATTTAACGTTTCTGTTTAAATTTCCCTGGGAATCTTTTGATTGAATTGGTTCATCTATTGCCATTTCTTCATCATCTTGGCTATCTTTATTATTCGTATTACCTTCTTCTTCGTCATATTCTTCTTCGTCATTATCATTTTTCTCATCTTCAACATTTGGTAAATCTATAAAGACAAAATTTATTATTTTTAACGTACGCAAATCACTCATTCATAAATACCTTCTATGTTGATATCTTTCAATTCTTTTCCAGAAAATTTGTGGGCTTCTCCTTGATCTACAGCCATTAAAAGCCTACTGACTTTTGTCAATTCGACCGCGTTCTCTTGCAAACGATAAAATTCTCGATGGACACGTACGTCGTGCCCCAAATGCCGTGCTAACCAATCGTATTCGTTTTCGCTTAGGTTAAAAATTTGGCAAACTGTTGCAACGTATTTTCTTAATTTGGTACTTGTTATAAGATCTGGTGATTGAAGTTTGGCTTCAATACACCATTTCTTTAAACAGTCATGTCCTCTCATGTGACTGCCGGAAGTAGTTGCTAAAGCGAAAATATATGGATTTTCATTTCCAATGCCACATTTTACACGATTCAAAATTAGCGTATCTAACGAATCTTTCATTTCAGTTGTTAGAATAACTGGCACTATTCGGCCACGTTTGCCAGTTATTCTAACAATTGTTAATTTTGATGCCAGTTGATTTTCCAATGGAGTTAAGGAGTCTTTCATCTCCTGGGTACCGCTGCTGTCCCACGCTGGTCGAGAAGCATAATCATTCATTGTCATTTTTGCTGCTTCTCCCGAACGTCTTTTATTAAAAAGAATTATTCGACTTAAAATTAAACTGGCCAATTTGGTCCATTTTGAAGAATTTATGCTGGTTTTTTTAATTTCTTTTATTTGACTATCTATATAATTGCTTAGTTTGACTAAGTCACTGGTAATTGGGAGTAAATCAGTAGCAGTTTTTTGTCTTGTATATAAAGTATGTAAGGCATTCGATGATATGCGCACGCTCCACTCGAGATCAAGCAGAGTTAAAAATGATAAGAAGCTTTTATCACTTTTTAAATCTCCAGCTCTTAAAGCTTGCCCTCTTTCAATGGATATACATTTTCGTAGTGCGTACCCTATCTTCAAAGCTTAGCGAAGGAATCGCAAACTCCGGTCTTTTTGTAACTTCTTTTGTAGCAACGCATAATTGCTTTGTTGCATTAACAACATTGTCAAATTTTTTAGGAATAAGAAATCCTTTTAAAGTAACAATATTTTTATCAAGTTTCCTCAACTCCATCATTAATCTGCCCAATTGGCGCATAGACTGTCGAATGAGTTCGCTCTGTGTTGTATAATATTTTTCGTATAAAAAAGCACCAAATTTTATAATAGTACTATCTTCTTTACATATTTGGGCAATACTATCATTTTTGAATTTGTTAATAATATTATTGGTAAACTCGGCCGTTACGTTTGTCCCCAGTATACCGTTGAGCAACGCGCTGCTTTCTGCTAAAGGCATTTTCTTATTATTTTGGTGGTCTGCATCTTCGGTTTTATTTGGGTCGGTGTTGATTTTTGCTTTACAACTATATTTTAAATGGTGCCATATATGTTTTTTTAACATAAACCCTAAGCACTCGGGACATGGACCAAAATCGCTATAGGCTGAAAACTTGATTTCGGTTTCGGTAGGTCGTCGCGTTAATATAAGTTCTCCTTTTTTTAATGCAAGGACGTTGCAGTTGTGGTAAAAATCACCACATCTGCTCAATTTAAGAAAAGAATCGCGTCTTTCTCTAGAGCCTTTTGCATATGCTAATATTCTCGCTACTTCCATTTCATTTTTGTGTTTAATTTCAAAATGACGTGCTAAATTGTTAATTATAAATTTATGGCAAAAATAGCAGGAATGGCCTTTATCCCTCACTCTCTTTCCGTCTAGTTTGTGAGCGGGGTTAATCTTCACATCAGTTGGTGATATTTTATATACTATGGAAGGTTGCTTTTCTATCAAAACGTCATTACTGTTTAAGTTTTCAGAAGAATTTTCATCATTGCTTTCAATTACATCACTAATACTAGATACAATAGATGGAACATATTCGCTTCCTGAATCAGAATATGGTTCAGGAATGTCAGGAATGTCATATACGGTTTCTGAAATAGGCAAATCCAATTCGCTTGATACGACTTGTGGACGTTGTGGGTTCACATTATATTCTGTAAATATTCTATTTAAATTATCCTTGATGGTGCTTGATGGGCCGACATCTATATCTAGATTAGTTCCTTTAATTTGTGAATTGGGTTTCACAGTGCACGGTTTCACGACGCAAACCGGTTTGGGAGATATTTGTAATATCTGGAAATATTCTGAAAAAAATTAACAATAAAAATATTACAGTGAATAATTTACAGCACAGAACTTTTCTTTTCTTTGTTGTTCATAATTTGAGACTTTAAGATTAAACTTGGCAGCCTTTATATAATTCGTATTTTATTATAATTCTTCATTTATTTTCAGAATTCATCGGAAATTAAAATAGTAAGCATTCCACTATCCTTATGCAAACACCAAAAACTAAATTGATTTTCTCATTTGAATACCACATAAATAATAAGCAAAGAGCGAGAGTGAAATTTTAGTTCACAATTTACAGAATATTTAAATTTGTAATTAAGTTTATTTTCTCGTGTTTTCATAATAAGCTGATGGAATGCCTTCTATTATTTAAATTTCTTCAGATAATTTCCAGATTTTTCCTAATTATTCCCAAATTCAAATCCTTAGAGACTTATAGGCTATTAATATATTGAAAGTTTACGAAAATTCATTGATATAATGATAAGTTAAAGATGATTTTCAAAACCTGCTATTTTGGACGGATCCAAATTTATAAAACTAAATTAAATTCTCGAGAAAATTGCTTATATTTAAAATGTTTAAATCGATTTATTACAACAGTCCGCGCACGGTTTTGAGTAAAACGCCCGGACAACATTTTTTTTACTTGAGTTTATTTAATTTCCCAGTTTCAATTTTCATGTAACTATGACATTTTTCATTAATGATTATGGAATTTGTTTCGCTTTTCTACTATCTTTATTAGTTGAAACTAATTTCGAAAGATGATATCTATTATATTTTAAATTAATTATATTAACTACTTAATCAAAATAGTATAGTTATTTTTGTATTAATGGCACAATCAATTATTGATTATATTATAGCACCGAGGAAAATTTATAAATGGCCGAAGCCTATAATCTGATTGTGCACGTGATACATACAACCATGGGCGCCCATGGGGGGGGGGGGGGGCAGTGAGGGCCGTCGCCCCTACTGAGAAATCCACCAAAAGTATTTATTCATACCTACTAGTTACAATAGATTCAAAACATAAAACAAAATACATAAATTAATAATGATAGGTACCTATTAATATTATTGTCATAGCTTAGTAACTTAAAAGGCCCTCGGGCTAAAAAGGCCATATTACGACCGCATCTGCTTGCTAATAAACAAGGTTATGATGCCAAAATGATATAAAAGTAGTATTCATTATGGACACGAAAAAAAAGTAAATTCTTTTAAATGGAGAATATTATAAAACATCCTTAGTACATAATAATTAATAAGCATCAGAACGTACCTCGGATAGCTATATCCCTTTCTGATTGGTTAGTTCCTTTTGTTGACTCATACCAAGGAATATCTAAATTTTGCAATACATTTCTGTCTCTCACTTCCAGATTTTTATTTGCCATTTTCATTATTTTTGCTGATCTCGTTTCCATTTTTCTATTTTTCTTTTGCTAAAATATATTTATTATTAATTTTTAATTATCATAATATCAAATATACATATATTATATGAGATGCAACTTGCAAACTTATGGGTAAGGGTTTTTTTGGTTAAAAAAAACCTATATTGAGGTTTTTAAAATTAATAACACTTTACAATTAAAATAAAACAACTATTGATTACAATAATAGGTCTTACATTTTCTAATTATGCTCAAAACTTCAAAGATACTAGCTCTTATATTTCAAACCGTTTTTTACAGTCCTTTTTATTTAACCGTACGTAGGCGCGACTTCAAAATACGAATTATTGAAAATGTCATAAAAGTTAATCGCGACTTAAATGTCTTAAAAGGATAAAAATTAATGGTACACAAAATATTAATAATAAATCTTGTTACAATAAATAATGATAGGTATTTAAGTGTAAATTTTAGATTGTGCGACAAACGTAGGGTAACTTAATAAACTTTTACTGTAAAATTGAAAATTTTCTGGACATTTTAGGAAAAACAGTTTGGTTGAAGCAAAACAAATTTAACTATAAACAATATTTGAACTCAATCTGCTGAGCCCCTTTTTGAAATGGTCATGAAAAACTTGAAACATTTCAGATACTAAAAATAACACTGATTATATGATTCATAATCAATAATCATAATTTCATAATATAAATCGTCACATTAGAATTGGTTTGTTCCATGTCCATCTTGTTCCATGGAACAAACCAATTCTAGGGTGACAAAATGTTATCATAAAAGTAAAACAATGGGTACATTCAGCAATTCTAGGAAATAACATTAAATTTAAAGCGCGGTCCAGATCTAACGATTTGCCTGATAACTTATGATATAAAATTAAACAATTTAGTACTTACCTTATAATTTAAATTTCAAAACACTAATTAACTATGCAAATAAAACGTATGAAAATGCACTTTGCACTTCACTAGCGCGAAAGAAGCTTTTACAATAAAGAATATCTACGCTTAAATTAATTATTTACATACATCAGTAATTCTTACATTCATCGACATGCGCTGCAGCACATCAAGATATTTTTAGAATAATTGTGGCATCTTTACACTTCATACACCTTTGCCGCATATTGTATATATTGACGTGGGACGAACTAATTACCAAAAGTTTAAAATATCCACAATTGATGTTGATTTGTCCTTCCATTGAATTTTGTATGATTTTAAGTTTTACTCGGACAAGTTGAATGGTTTTTCTTTTAATGGCCATAATTTTGCTTGTTGCTAAGAAAACAGGATTTCATAGATGGATATTTTGTTCCAGAAATCTAAAAAGTTAAATTAATCAGATATGACTGCATTTTGTTTTAATTGAATTTTTGCATTGTTAATTTGTTTACTTTTTTTTTAATAAATAAGTGAATGCGTGCATAGAAAACTATAACGTCGTATTGTTCGTAAATAACTCTAGATGGTGCGGTAATTGTTGAAAAGTAATTTAAAAATTTGTGATATCAATTTTTTTTTGAAAAATTTCAAATTTCGCTGGAAAAATCGACGAATCAGCATGGGCCACGATTTCCAAAAACCTGAAACGGAAAGGAAAGGAAAATTTTGTAAAAAGATAAGGATTACTGACCGAGAGGTGGACGTGTTAAGTTGTGTTTTCGAGGAAGACAAAATTTTCTCGATAAGTTGTGAAATATTGTAATATGAGAATGGAGTGTAAATTACAATTGCAATTTTGATTAGTGAAGTGTCAGTATAATGAGCATGGTAATTTCTGGAAAATTGAGTTCTGGAATGTGATATTATGGATAATTTTACCTAATAACCTGGAATGATGACCGTCCATTTTGTAAAGTTTATCGCAATTTATTTCTACTTAACAACAAGTAATGAAGCCATCGAATGGTAATTAGAATTTAAATTTTTTTATTTTGCGCTATTTCGATATTATTTTTCTGAAAACGGAATTTATAAGTTTTACAATTCGAGGTTATATGATGCACATTTTTTTTACAAACCTGGAAAATTCGCTAATAACAGGTTGATTGTAATGTTACATCAACTTTAACAACATCGAAGCAACAATTTCAATATTTGGAGTAATTAGTTTACCATCGAGATTAACTTTAATTTTAATACGACGATTACGATCTACTGTTGTGATACGCGTTACATCGAACTTCAGTTGCGAATAGGCATAAAAAGTAACAGTTTGGTTTTATGTGGTTTATAACAGGTCGGCGCGAAATTTTAAATAAGACAATTATTTATTCGTATTATTATTTTATTTCAGCTTGTACAATTTATAATGCCTGATTTGTTTACAAGTTAGAGTAATAAGTTTTGGAATAGTAAATGTGGGAACTTGTAGATAAATCACGTCGATATCTGATTTATTCATTGTGGAATTTTGATTTAACAAAAATTCTGTTTTCTGTTTTTGATAATATTATTGATAACCAAATTTATCTGAGTAAAATTTTATTGATGCCCGGTAAAAATTTTGTTTCATTTGTTGTGGATAATTTAAGCAGACCCTGGAATTCACTACCTGAGATAGCCTCAATAATGCAAGCTACCGACCATAACGGCTACGGCTTTTAAAGAGTTGTTCGTCAGAACACGACAATATATTTGTAGCATCTGATGTCATAATAGAGGTTTATGCATGCTCATATATGCAGGCATGGAAGAGTTACTACGGTGTGTAAGGGCGCAGGGTTGTAATGTTTAAAACATTTTGTTTTAAACAAGGTGTTTTAAACATGTTTAAAACAAAATTCATTTAAAACATCAATTTGTTTTAAACATGTTTTAAATGCGTTTAAAACAGGTGTTTAATTTTGTGTAAGTTTAAAACATGTTTTTTTTACATTTTTAATTTTTTTTTAAAGATTATTAATAATAATTTATTCAAAATTTATAAAAAAATAAAAAAATTTAGCTAGAGGTTCGAACCACCGTCCCTTTAAGTCCTACACGGTTTACCATTCTAAGTAGTCACTGATACAACTACATAGGGGGGTCCATAAACTATGTAAAGCGTGTTTGGCGCCCCCCCCCCGCAGTAAGATTTTGTGAGATTTGGCTGGACCCCCTCCCACGTCCCCTTAATCTTATTTGAGATTTTTTTAAATGGAAATTTTTAGTGTAAATTCATTGGATTTATTAAAAAAAAACATAACTTGCTTAAAAACCATTATTTGGCTAGTTAAGACAATCGCAATTACAATTACCAAAGTTACTCGCAATTTTACAGTTTCTTGTGAGAAAAAATCTATCGCCCTACGTGAGATTGGATGAGATTCGGCTCGACCCCTCCCCTAAACGCCTCACGTAATTTATGGATACCCTCATACTAATACATTTTATTTTTATGATTATGTTCCACCGAACAAATAATGTTCAAAATTTTACCATGTACAGAAGAATAAACAGAAAGTTTCCTGTAAAAAATTCGTGATGAACATATTTAAGGAACATACTATATGTATTTAAACAAAGCGACCAAAACTTTTTTATTTTTTTAAAATAAGAGAAAAAGGTAAAAAAAAACTTTTCTTTACCAAAAAGTTTCATTAAAAAATATTCTTTAAAACAATTACCTACAATAAAATAAAAACAAAAAAACACTTTTTTTCTTATTATTAAATCTTTGAGTAGGAAAGCTGAAATTTTCAGAAAAATGTTTTTTTCCGATTAAAAATCAAACGGCCATATAGATTTTTAAAAATCTTCAGGGGCAGTTTTTGCATGCTTACTCGGAAGGTGTATAGAGCTAAAGATAGATAAGAGAACAAATTTTTTTTTTAGTTTTAAACATTGTTTTAAACATGTTTTTCTGTTTAAAACATGTTTTTTTTCTAAGGTAATAAAAAACCGTTTTAAACATAAAAAACTGTTTTAAACATAAAAAAAACGTTTGTTTTGTTTTATTTAAAAAAAACATGTTTTTTTACAACCCTGGTAAGGGGGCGGGAGTTAGACACAAATTTTTGTTTACTGTCAAGCTATCTCGTACTATGCTCTTTCTCTCTGTGTCACAATCTGGTCTCTTTCATGGATGCGACAAATATGCGCAGGCAGGTATGTGTGTACCGGTAAATGTGTACATTTTCCGGTTACGTACTTTTCCCGTAACATATACAAAACAAAAAAAAATTATAAGTAATCGTACATTACGCCTGTGGTGTTTTGGTATTCCTTTAGGAAGAGTTGGTCACCTTATAATATAAGCTAAAACAGCAAACTTTCCGATTTTTTGTGTTTATTTTTTTGTCGTGTTTCCGATTATTTAAAAAAAGCAGTGTTTGTTTTTTAGTAAATCAGAACTGAAAATGTTTTGAACTGAAACGAAAAAAGTAATTATTTCCTTAGCAGATCTTTTTAACTTTTTGTAGTTTTTGGTATATTTTTTTCCAACCGTCTCTGAGCATCTCCTGGTTGCAACAAATGTTTTTTTCGTATTACAAAAAGCTTGAATTTTTGTTGTTTTTTAATATCCACAAAGATTTACATCTTAAAATTCCTGATTCACTTTCAATTTGACGGTTTCAAATGGCGGAAGTTTCAACTACAGCTGCAATTACATTAATAGCAGTTTCTTCAGCATCTTGAATTCTATAATTTTCATATTTGGGTTTCTTAAAAGTTTCATGATTAAAATAAGATTTTTCGTTATTTCGGGCTGTAAATGACTTCTTAACGGACCTGTTTTGAGAACAATAAAGGAGGTCTTTTCGTGAAAGGTCACCTCAAGGGGGACCGACCCGAACTTTATTTTGTCCTAGGACAAATAAAACCTAACTTTATTTACCCTTGTTCGGGTACCTGCCCGAACGGGTTAACTGTTCTATCATTTATTCTGGTCTGGTGCGAAGCACCAGGGCTGTTGCCCCATATCTTCGCAGACTTGAAGAGTAAGGTTGCGGGCTTGCATAAAAAATGATTTTTATTGAGGCGTACCTCTGAAAATTAGCGCGAAGCTAAGTCCTGGCTGTGTTAACCTGTGGGACCTACAGCTTTACGTGGAATCCGAACCACGGAGTCGGATAAATTTTGTGGCCGGGTTGGGGATCGAACCTAGCCCCGCCAAACTAGAGTCCTCTCCTTAGCCCGTTCACCTAATTCACCTCCTCTGGTTAACTGTTAGGGTGAACTCATGTTTTTCGCTTAAGTTATTAATAACTTGACAAATTACTTGCAACCTTCACGCCATCTATCGATAGTTATCTCAGAACGGGTTCACCCCTTAATAATAGTAATAAAGACTATTGTTCTGAATATATACATGGGTTGAACTTAATCTAGTGCCTATTGCAACTACAATTAAAACTAGATGAGAATGGTTTATTTACAAATTATGATTTATTTACAATGTATGATTTCAACCTGGGAAAAAACGAGTGGAAAAACCCAGCGCTCTGGTTGTACAAAAAAAAGAAAGTTACATGAATGTGAAGTTACTTTGATGTTGAATTGAATTTTTAGTTAAATTGGTTTAAATGGCATTGTTGAAAATAAAATTTATGAAAATATTGTATAAGTTCTACCAACTTAAAATTACTTTACTAATTGACTTTTTGGGTAGGTGTTTTAAAATTAATGGGGAAAGATTGTCGTGTCCTGGGGCTTTGTTTTTAAATGTTTTGATTAGTTTTTTAATTTCTTGAGGAGAAAGCAGGTCTTCGGGGGGTGTTATGTGATTTTCTTGGTCAAACGCGCTGATGGCTTGTTTGATCATGTTGGAAGTTTGAGGGTCCGAGAGACCCAGTGTAATAGAGTGATTTTCTAGGTAGGTGGCCGCTATTGCGTTTGCCTTGTCCTTGTTTGTAATTTTAGGACCCTGGGGCGTTTGTAATTTTGGTATGGTTTTTTCTTGTGCGTTGTTTTTTAGTCCTTTTGCTATACGCCAAAGCTTCTGGGTGTTTTGTGGTGTGATGTTAGCAAGTGCTTTATTCCAATTTTGATTTTTTATGTTTTTAATGTCTTTGTTAATGTCATTGGTTAGTCGGTTGATTTGTTGTCTGATAGGTTGAAAGTTGAGTCGTTGATAAATTTTTCTTAGTTTGTTTTTGTTTAGTATTTTGGTTAAAATTTCGGGTGTGAGTTTAAGTTTTATATTGATTGGTGTGTTTTTAGTGTTGGCATTAAATGCGTGCATGACTTGATCGGTGAAGCTTTTTACTGCCTCGTCGATGTCGTCGTTTGTTTGAATTTGGGTGTTTAGTGGTATGTTGTTTGCGTCGATCGCGAATTGTTTCCAATCCGTGTGTCGAGCGAGTCTAGGTGGGTAATTAGGGAGTTGCAGGTTCCCTAATTCAATTAACAAAGGCATGTGATCTGAATTTAATTTGCTGAGGGCAGTAATGTTGTTGATTGTAATGTTTTTTGATAACATTAAGTCAATTGTGGAGGGTGATTGTGTGTTGTTGTAGCTGAAATGAGTGTGTTCGTCTGGGTATGATAGTAGATAATTGTTGTCCTCAACAAAATTGTTGAGGAAAAGTCCGTTTTGGTTGTTGGTTTGGTTGTTCCAGTTCGTATGCTTGGCGTTAAAGTCGCCAATCATGGCCGTCTTGTCGTTTATGTTTAGTATGTGTTTAAGTTCATTCTCGTCTGAGTGAAGCCTTGGCGAGATGTAGTAATTAATAATTGTAGTGTCATTTAATGTAAGTGCAAGTGCTTCGGCGTTGGCGGTGGTGACTGATGAGATGGTGGGGTTGAAAGAACTTTTGACGTAGGTGGTGAGGCCACCTTGCGTCGTTTTGGGTTGGTTAAAGTTGAAGTATTGTGGGATTTTGGGGGGTTTTCTTTTGTTTAATTTTGTTTCCTGGATGAGGATTACATCGGGATTTATTTTGCTCACTAGCGTGTGTAGTTCGTTAAAATTGTTGAGTAGGCCATTGGCGTTCCAAGAGATGACTTTGATGCTTGCCTTTGTGATTTGATTAAGCATCGTACTTGGCGGCAATTTCAGCTAGAATTGAAATTTTTGTAAATGTGTCCGTGACACCTGTTAGTTTGGTATTAATTTCCCGTGCGATGCTTATCATTTGGGCAAGGTTGAACGTCTCGTTTAGCTCTTTTAATTCCTGAAACAGTGTTTTAATGTCGTTGGGATTGGTTGGAGGTGTGTTTGTGGTTTGAGTTAAGTTTTTGGTGTAGGTCGGTGAAGCCGTGACAGGAATGAAATTGGGGATTGCCTGCTTAGGTGCAGGTAATCCCGGGAAGTAGACTGAGTTGTTGAGGATTGGAGCTTTAGGAGCGTTTGAGCGGGCAACAGGCCCCGGGGCTAAGCGCTGGGTTTTCGCACTTACCTTTTGTTGATATGTTAAATAAGCTGGACATTCGCTGTAATTTGCAGCGTGATTACCCCCGCAGTTGTAGCAGGCGACTTGGGCATCTCTCGCCACTCTGGTGCATGATGACGTCAAATGGGCTCCTAGGCACTTCACGTACCTAGGTTTGAGGTTGCAATTTCCGGATCCGTGTCCATAGGCTTGACACCTATGACATTGGACCCTGGTGGAGCGGGGGGGCATAATATTGCCAGCGAATGATCACCGGCTCTATGGCGTTGATGGTTTTGAGGATGTTCAGGTTTGTTTCGGCTGAAAAATACAGGAGGTAGGATGCGGAGGTCTTACCGGCTTTCGATCGCATGTTGATGATGGATGTTGGTGGAATGTCCGCGATGTGGAGTTCATCTTGAATCATTTGCTGGGTTAGGCATGGGGATCCCTTCAGCACCATTTTTTGGGTGCGCTGGTCTGGGGGAGTGAAGGTGTACCCCTCTAAACCTCTTTCGGTAAACCAAGTTTTCTTAAGTTTTTGCTGGTCGTTGTGGTCATGTTTGCCCTCTTATTGTTTGGAAGGAAACCGGCTCATCGGTGATGGCGTTCGCAGCGCGTACAAAAGCTTGGACGTCTTTTACTACCGACGGTAGCACGATTGGTGGTGGTCTTCTGCTCTTGGGCTTGGGCGGTGCGGCTGCCTTAGAGGCGAATGATGTTTTGTGGTTAACATACCTTCCGGGATTGTAAGTCGGGGCGGTGACATCGGTGGCGTCAGGCCTGGGGTTGGTTTCCTCCACGTTAGCTAGTAGTCCGAATTTATTGTATGTGGAAATGTCGATAATAACGTCGTCATATTCCATTTCCTCGGTTGGTTGTGTTTTGGCCGGGTCCGGCAGCTTGGGTAGGTTCGCCATATGTTCGGCAATTTCCGGGTTTCCTTGAATTATTAATTTGATTTTACCATCGGATGGATTTGAATTTGGTAATTTTAATGGTGGTAACTTTAAAGTTGATGTAGGATTGAATTTTACCGCCTTACTCTTCGGTCTCACAATGATTTAAATTTTGCATAACGATAAACTACTTTTTTGACGACGTCTGATAAGCACGTCCGTCCAAGCCAAGTACTGAACCTCGAATGTCGGAAATTTCAAAAGAAAATCATCCTTTTTCGCACCAAAGAGAAAAACATTGACAAATGACTTGCAACCTTCACGCCATCTATCGATTGTTATTTTAGAGCTATTATATAAAATCGCGAATTTTGTAGAATATTTTTCCCGAAATAACGAAAAATTGTTCATATCACTCGGACGAAAGGGTTTTCATCCTTCGGTCGACTATTCACTTGCCGCTGCGCGGCTCGTCTCATAAACTGTCGACCGGCGGATGAAAATATCGTCCTAGTGATATAAACTACTATTCTTACAATTTATTAAAAATAGTATTTCTGATTGCCTTTTTTTTTTGTTTAACCAAAAAGCATGGGGGCCAGTTTATCAGCAGGGCCACGTTACCACCTTTTCCTCTACTATATTATTTTAATTTAAATAGTTTATTCATAAATAAAAAAAATTGTGGGTGAATGAATGAGCAATTAGTGTGCTAATTTCTCTTACTAAGACCATCATTCACTCACCAAATGTCTACCTGATCACCCATGTAAAATTATAATAACCTATATCCTACGGCGTTACAAAATAGGAAAGACGTTGTAACGATTAGAAAAATAATAACAATTAAAAGAATGAATGAAATAAATAAATTTTAAAATCAACATTTTTTTGTTACCGAAACGGAATTTGTAAATAATGTCACAGATTTGGACGAATTATCGTCAACTGAACTTTCAAGAGAATTTTCATCAACGCATGGAAGACTTTCTAATTGTCAAATAACTTCATCCCAACAAATATGTTTATAAAATTTATGTGCTTTAATGTCATCGGCCCCAGTATATCCCAATCGTTCCTCTTCATATTTTAGTAAATTTCGAATCAAACTCTTAGCTCTTAATGATACATTTTCTGGCATAACATATTTTCATTTTAGAATTTTCTTCTTCAAAGCTTTTTTTGTCTGTCGTTTTTGTTTTCATAATTAAAAGGGTATTTTCCTACTACCATCCTATAAAAAAAACTACCGCATAGTCAACTGAAAAGCCTTATCTCACTTTTAATAAAATTTCCGGTGCCATATATTTCAGAGTGCCAAAATAACGGTAACATTTTTTGTTCGGTGAAAAGTTTTCCAAACTTAACCCGAAATCAGTAATACTAATGTGTCTCATAGCATCTAATAAAATATTATAAGGTTTTATATCCCTGTGAATAATTCCTTTCGAGTGTAAATACTCTAAAACATACTACAATTTCTTTCACATAAAAAGACGCAGTAAAAGAGACATTTTGCTCTTGGGTCCTATGAGCGAGTAGAGTTGTGACATTGTTCCCCTTGACCCGTTGGTTATGTGTTGACGCCAGTTTAATATTTGCTCCATGATGACTCCTGGGTATTTTGCCGATTTTTGCCATTGGATGAGGGACCCCTTCATCCAGAGGTTGGCTTTTGCTGTGGTTCGTTTCTTACATCGGGCGAAGATGACTGCGACGCTTTTATTCGTGTTGACTTCTATCCTCCAGTCTCCCATCCATTGTTCTATTTGATCCGCGACGTTTTGGACTTTTTGTGTTGCGATGTCCGGGGAAATTGACGTGGAAGCTACGGCGGTATCGTCCGCGAAGAAGAAGTTGTTGACCCGAGGGTGGATTGGCTTGGGGATGTCGCTCAAGTAGATGTTGTAGAGCGGTGCAGAAAGTGGCGAGCCACTTGGGGAACCCCTGCGTCCATTCGATGAGGTTCGGATTTGGTCTCGTTGGCGATGATGCGGAAGGTTCTTTCTGCAAGATAAGAGTTGATTAATTTGACGATGGCGAGTTTAATACCGGCTTGAAGCATCTTGTAGTAGAGGAGTCCGGCGTGCCATACGGAGTCGAATGCCTTGGAGATGTCTAGAAGAAGGGCGACGGTGCATTCTTTTTGGAGAATCCCTTTGAGATTTGTTCGACGATGCGAAGGATTTGATGAGTCGTGGAGTGACCTTCGCAAAAAAATCAAATTGCTCATCGGGGACGACCTTGTTTCAATCCATTTCTTTCTTGAGTCGATTTAAGATGATTTTCTCCGCTATTTTTCCGATGGTGGAGAGAAGGCTAATTGGACGATAACTCTTCGGAAGGTTTTTCGGTTGTCCGTGCTTGTGGATGACGATGACTTTTGCGTGTTTCCATATTTTCGGGAAGTGACGGAGTCGAAGCGCTGCGTTCACGATGGTTGTGATCGCTTTTCGTGGTAACTTCTTCAGTGCCCTGTGGGTGATGTTGTCCGGACCGGGTGCGCTTTTGATTTTTGCCTGCCTAATGAGACTTCTGACTTCCTTGAACGATGCGGGTTCGATTGTGGATTCGTCCGGAGCGTTCAGGGCATCTTTCACGAAGTTTTCTACCATCCGGATGTGATCGGGGTTGTCGTAGGTGGTGTTGGGTGCGCATTGAAGTTGGAGACTGGCGGCTAGTGTGTCGGTTTTGGCTTGCGAACCGTCCGGTCTTTGTAGGGCTGGCATCGGCGTTCTTTTGCTACGAAAATTTTTGACGAATTTCCAGGAGCTTGAATCCTCGAACGTAAGGGTTTCAAGCTTGTTGGTTCACTCGGCTTCTTTGTGCTCTTTGATTTCCTTTGTAACTTGAGTTTTGATAAGAAGATTTGCCGTCAGGGTGTTGGGTCCTTTGTGCCAGTTTTCGCGCTCGATTCTTGTCCTTGATTAGCTGCTTGAGATGCGGGGGAAGTTGGTCTCGACGATCTTCGACCGGAACAGCGTTTGTGGCGTATTGAATCGAGGCGTTTATGTTGAGGTGGAGGGCTTCTACGTAATCGTCCAGTTGGCGTGGCGATGATTGGAATGTCTCCCATGTTCGTTAGAAGATGATTCATACAACTTTGGGCCTTGTTGTATTTGGACGATCGTGTGGGATGTTTCCTATGGATATCAGGACTGGAAGATGGTCGGATGTGAGCTCGCATGCCGTTGTTAGCCGATGTTGCTAGTGGACGTCCTTGGAGAGGGTGATGTCGATGAAAGTTGGAGTTACGGCGAAGGAGTAGTGGGTGGAATCCGTTGGGGCGTCTATGGCGAAGTCCATTTCGTGAGCGAAATCGAAGAGGGTGCGACCTTGAGCGTTTTTCCTTAGGCAGTTCCAAGGTGTGCTTTGCGTTGAAATCTCCTGCAACGATTAAACCATTTGGGCCTGAAAGTAGAGAGGTTAGGTCGTCTTGAATGACAAGTTTTTGGGAGGAAGGTAGGCTGATGAAACTTGAAGCCATCCATGTCCGCTTGTATGGATGGCAACCGCCGTGGCTTCCATTTGGTGCAGCTATGGGAGAGCGACCTCGTGGTGTTCAATGGATCTCTTGATGTAGACGGCGGTTCCACCTCCTTTGCCGTCTCGATCCGATTGATACATCGCGTAGTTCGGAAGATTTGCGCTGTCGCAGATCCTGAGATGAGTTTCGTTGACCAAGATTACATCGAGGTCGTGGTTAAACGCGAAGTCCAGCAGGAGATCTTTCTTCTCCTTCAGTCCGTTCGCATTCCAATAGGCCATGGCGAGAGAAGCGGGCTGCATTCGGGAACTAATGGTCGTGGCCGCCGATTAAGGCGTTGGCGAACTGGATTCCACGGATGTGGGAAATTATTTTCTTGGCTTCGGAGGTGTTTCCTAAAGAATAAATTTTATTAGATAGTGCGGATAGTAATTTATTTAGTTCGGGGTCGTTTAGAGGGGTTTCGGAACGGGTAGAAGAGGATCGGGAAGGGTTGTTGGTGGCTTCTTGTCGGTCCGATCTTCTCCTGCTTTGGAACCTGCAGTGATTCCTGTTGCTGTCTGGGGATGGGCTGCGGTCTCGTTCCCTCCTTCTTTGCTGGCGATCACGAGTGTAGCGGCGGTCTTCTGAAATCCTGGATTGTGAAAGGCGGTACTGATGCGAGGAGGAATGGTATCTTCGATGGGCTTGGTAGGTTTCACGTCGTTGTGATGATCTTTGTGCCGGACGGGAATACGCGTTAATCCTTGGCTGGGGATACTTGCTGTACCTTTTGTAGTTTGCCGTGTGAGGTCCTTTCCAATTCGCACAGGTAGCTGGGGTGTCCGGTTTCTTCTCTCAGGTTGACGTGTGATGGTCCTTCCCGCATTTGACGCAGCAGGGTTGTAGCCTGCAGCATCGTTGCGAATGCCCAAACCTTTGGCATCTGCGACACTGCGGAGGAGTGGATCTTGGCCGGAGGGTTTCTATATTGATGTTGATGTTCATGACCCTTTCCAAGTTGAAAATGGTCTTGAAATGCTCTGAACGGTTGAGTTGTACCAGGAAGAGTGGCATCGGTCGTCTTGCGGGTCCTCGTCGCATTTGATTTACGGATATGATATCGAAGCCTTGGTTGTTAAAGTCTTTGATTATCGCATCTGTAGGCGTTGTTCCTGAAAGTCCTGGTATGACGACTTTCAATGGCTTCTCTCCAAAGCGGCGTTCTTTTTTGTCAACGTTCTTTTATTTCAGTGATTTGTTTTTTCAGAGTTCTCTTTTGTCAATTTTCTTTGTCAATGTTCTTTTATTTCATTGTTCTGTTTTTTCAAAGTTCTGATTTTTCACCGGTTTGTTTTTGGTTGTTCTGATTTTTCATGTTCTGTTTTTTCGTGTTCTGTTCTTTCATGTTCTGTTTTTCATGTTCTGTTATTTCATGGAACCAATTTCAAAATGCCGGTAGTAAGTGAATTTGAACGTTATGGACAATGCTTAGCTCAGGGACTAGCCGAAATTGATGATCCTGAAATAGTCAACGATGCAAGATTCCAAATAGACACCATTATGTACAACGCAAGAAAAACATGGTTAACAAAGAAAAAATCGAATGTACTTTAATTTAACAATAAATTTAATATAACCTTAAATATTATAATATCGCATTTAATTAAAAATTAAATTTTTTAATGGCTTTCCATTGCCAGGATACAAATCCGTTAGTGTTGAAATACTGTCTGAATCGATTTTTTATATCCAACGACTGATTAGAACTTCTATTAACATTACACCGCTCCAAGTTTGTCACGTAGACCTGTTGCCTCCATTCGCCAGATGTAAGAGTTAAATCAGCTGTATTTTCATAATCCATTTCAAATAAGTACCTTTTGCCATCTTTTTGCTTTATATAATTATGCAATGCACAGCAAGCCAATGTGATACTCTGTACTTTTTTTACATCCAAATTAATTTCTCTTTGTAGCACCTGAAATCTATTGGCTAAAATGCCAAATGCATTTTCCACCACCCCTCTGACACGACTTAACCGGTAGTTAAAAACTTTATCCTCTGTAGTAGTTGTTTGTCGTCCGTAAGGTTTAATAATTCTATTTGATGAACGAAAAATTTCATCGCCAACTATTACATATGGAACCTTAATATCCGAATTTGGCAGATTACTATCCTCGGGAAAATTTAAAAGATTTTTTTGTATTGCAGTGCTCAAATTACTATTGCTATACACACCCGACATCCACATATACAAAATCATAACTTGCATTAACAAGTGCCATTAACACAATACTGTGAAATCCTTTATAATTATAAAAAAAGGAACCGTCTTTTTTCTTAGCTCTAAATGCTATGTGTTTGCCATCTAGTGCCCCAAGGCAGTTAGGAAAATTCCAATAGTTAAGAAATCTTGCAGCAATATCTAAACATAGCCATTAAAAGTGTAGTACTACAAATATAATTTCGTACCCCAACGTTGCTAGTTAAATAATTATTGTTACTATTATTCATCGTTACCAAAGTCGTTTAGTGACTTTAGAGTGTAAATAATAGTGTGTGGTTATGTTTACTCTTATGTAAACTCATAACGATTTGAACGCAAATCTTGAAAAACATACAGTTTAGCCAACCATGAGTTGCCGTATGTTTTCTCATATGAAAAGTCCTGTGTGAAAACATATAGATGTAAACAGGCTTTAAAAGGTCGGGCATATGGCACGTGAAAACTTTTAATTTGTAAACTTTATTTTTCTGATGAAAAACTTCTTAATCATAGTTTTATAATCATTTGGATTAGTTACGCTTTTTGGATCAAGAAGACTACACTATTTAGCTTGTAGCTTTAATTGATTTGCACCCTATAATACTGCAAGTCTATAAATGTAAGCAGCGTTGGTGATCGACAATTGTCTACCCAATTCTTTTTTGCACATAGCCCTTAATCTTGTTAAGACGTACTTATCAGCTGCCTTTAAAGTATCATCTGGTGCTTCTTCTAAATTTGGCACTTTTCCTGTGTAAATGAAACTCAACACTTCACATGTAACGTTTTCATCTAGGTTCGTTATTTCGACTCGTAGATTCTGACTTTCTTGCATATCGGTGTCAAGCATCGCTGTAAAAACCGGGCTTCGACTGCCAGAATTGCACTTGAAAATCTTTTCTGTTGACAACGACCGCGAAATCGGAGAATTGTGGATTTTCGAACAAAAACTGCAAATCAGCGGTTAAAAGAAGTTTTGGAGATGTAATTTGGTGAGAAATGCTTTCAGTATCCCACGAAACAGCAATATCACAATATACAGTTAGTGTATCGTCAGGCAAATCATTGTTTTATTCATTGAGCAAAGTCTTGACGAATATGAATTGTGCGAATCCAACACTCCTCCTCCTCTAGTCTATCCGTCTTAACAGAGGCGTAGTGATTATTTTAATGTGTCCAATCGAGCCGTCGATTGACGACGGACAACATGATCATAATGCTCTTGGCAGATTACTCTCGGTGGTTTGCCATTGCCTTCCGAGGGGAGAGGGTCATAATGAAGTTGGATAAATTTTGTAGCTAGTTTGGGGATCGAACCTAGGGCTTCTAGCATAGAGTCCGGTCTTTAGCCCGTTCACTTAGCTCACCTCTCTTCACTTAGCTCACCTCTCAATTCAGGAAACCCAGAAAAACTAGTATTAGTAGTGAAAACGAGTCAGAAGGTATTGGTTTAAGAATTATTGCAGAAGGCATCAGGATATTACAGTTATGCTGCACATATGTATGTTTCACGTAGCCACATCAACAATCAAAAGTTTGGACAATGAGAACATCTGCATTTTCCTCATGCTGTTTAACAACGATGCCTTTAGTGGAAAAACGATTTACTAATAACGAAATAAGACGCGATTTGTTCCGTTCATTTAATAGAAAATCTTCTTTTTTGACTGCGCAAGTCATTGACTCTGCAAATAAAATTCCTGTTGCGAGTACTTTATTGGCACGTTGTTGTCGTTCAGCTGATTTTGTGCTTTTTTTTGTTATATCTTCAGGATATCCATCGAACACTACAACTGTTTTCTGACCGTAATGTTTTAAAACATGATGTGTACGGTAGGTCCTGAAGCTGTGGTCGTGCTCGGACCTTCATTCTGTCTCGGATCATGTTGTTCTTCTGGTCTTCCTAACGGAACGCTGTCCTTAAGTTTGCAACTGATTCCGCCATCACGGTGCTTGTTGCGGCGGCCAACTGAGTCTGCTGGGCCATCCTCGATGCATGAACGACCGAAATCAATGCGTTTTCGAAGTCTGCGTCGTAGTAATCGTATCTCTGCACTCGCGACTTCTCGAAATGAGGAGATTTCGACAATGAGGCCTTTGGGTTCATTGTGTTAATGAATGTCCCCAATCTCCCCATGAACATCTCCATGTAGGTGTCGTTGTGGGCACTGCGCTCGTTTCCGGTTAAGTAAAACGCGTCTATATGGTAAGTCGCAGGAATCGCTAAAATATTGGCAAGAATAGGCGGAATCGCATCGAACGATTTTGCATCCGGGCAATGGGTGCCCGCTGGAAGACTAAATGTTTAATCGTTTCTTTATCCCAATTCACAATTGAGATTTCTGGGACAAATTCCTTCCAGTGGAAAACCGAAATATTTGCTCATTGCAACGTAACGGAAGCTCTATTTCGATCTCTACATTGCGGCACACCGCAGCAATTAACCTTTCGACTTTACTTTCAACATCTGTTGAATTATTATAGATCATGTTAAAATGTGGGTGGCCTATCCAAGCTGGGCCGGCTCTATCATCCAATTCCTTTGCTAATTTAACACCTTTAGAACGACAAGAGTGACCAGCAGTGGAATAAAACTTTTCGAAACCATATGAATAACTTGGTCGTATCTGTTATCCCTGGACTCATTATCGCTCAATTTGTTGTTAGTGTACTAAGAGCGTTCTTATATACGATATTTTTCTTAAATGTTCTGGAATCGTTGGGTAGTATTAATTGACCTTGTGTGGTGTTGGTAACTTGTACATGTATCGATGCAAAAGATTTCATTCTAGAGAATGACGTACAGTTGGCCGTGCCCAAATACAGGATTTGGTAGATAAATTCCAACCTTGTCGAATGTTTATCCTTGCGCCTTAATAATTGTCATGGCGAAGAAAACTTTTAATGGAAATTGTCGCCGTTTTAAATCGAACGGAATACTTGTGTGGTTGGAAGAAAAACTCGTTTGCATTTCGAATGGCTAACGGCAATTGCTGCATCTATGAGATTGGCGGTCAATTTCTTAACGATAAGTCGTGTTCCATTACACAGACCTTCGTTGATATCCAAATTTCTTAACATCGCGGGAATATTTTGTTTAAATTTTAATTCGTGATTGAGCAAGCCCGAGGGGGTAATTGAATTTAAATATTCCATCGTGAATTTGGTTTGCTCTTGTTCATCCTCCGTTACAATTTTATCAATGCTGTAGTAAGTAGTCATCTCGCCGGGAAAACGTTCGATGATACTGTCGTTGCTTTTGTTGCAGCTGTCGTTTTTTGGGGATAAAATTGCCCGCGACTCAAAATTGCCGATATCGTTTTTGGTATAATCTTTAATCGTACCGTATACCGCGGTAACTACGTCGTTAACAACACATTCTATCGGTATTACTATGCTATGTTTGGGTAAAATACCGCTTGGTTCTGCCGATAATTTACCGTCGCCTAAATCTAGTAACCACTTTGAAAATGCATGTTCTTCGCTGGACGCTCGCATGTTTGTTTTTAGTTTTACGTGTTTTAATTCTGACCATAGCTTGATGTTTGTTATGCAAGATTCCATGATCGAGGCTCTATGTCTTTGGGTTACTACCGGTAGATATTGGTGAAAGTCTCCACCTAATAGTACTACTTTTCCTTCAAAAGGTTTACCGTTACTGCAAATATCTTTAAATAAGCGATCGACGACGTCAAAGGCGATCACTTTAGCCATCGTAATTTCGTCCCAAATTATTAATTTAATTTGACGTAACTTTTAGCCTTCTACAGATTCTATCATAATCGATGACGTAGAAATACTTTTTAAATATATCGGTATTCTAAATTTGGAATGTACCGTTCGGCCGCCTCTCAAGAGTATTGCGGTAATGCCTGTCCATGCAACGGCTGCAAAATTTATACCATAACTATAAATTTGATCTAAAATTGTATTATAAACAAAAGTTTTTCTCGTTCCGCCGGGGCCATCCACAAAAAACAATCTGCATTTTTCGTCGTCATTAAAAATAGCGGCCATTATATTATCGTAAACAGTTTTTTGTTGTGTGTTCAACATAGCAACGTTTGTTTCAGAAGTTTCTCGTGCTTTTTCACGTTCTTCTTGATCCGTATGTTGTTGTTCTTCTTCTCTCCCTTCTGGTATATCTGGCAAGTTAGTTTTCCCGTACGATCTCCCGACTGATGTTAAAAGTTTTTTGATAATGGTTAAAGTTTTTCGTTCAGCATTTTTTTGTGGTAAATTTTTGCGAATATAATTTTCTATTAAAATTTTTTTGAACGTGTTCCATACAGTTGAAGGATCTGATACAGTGCAAAAACTAAGTATATTTGCGATGAGCTTACGCATTTGAGATGGCATTTGTTTTTCGACGGCTTCTCTAAAACAATTAAACCACTCTTTGTCAGATTCGATCAAATGCATTGCTCCGACTGCCTCTTTAAAACTCTCGTACACTTGGCCGTCGACCACTTTCAGATCTTCGTAACTTTGTACACCTTTCGTGTGTAACAATAGTATTCTCATGTGAAATAATTCCGCGTATCTCGGCGTTATGGTGTACATACGGGAAATTAATCTTTCACTTTCCACATTTCTTATGCGTGGTATTCATTTGCAGGCGGTGGTGTCGAATCGTTAGTGAAGAGGAATTTCCGAATAGAGATATTTATTTGCCGCGGCGTCTCTCGTATTTAACGCAAACCTATCTTCGAGCTTCGACTTTTTTTATCGCTTCTATTAATCAATGGCGGCGATTTTTTTATTTTCGCTAAAGTAGACGGTCTTTTGGTCAGGCAAATGAATTGGTAAACTAATTACCGTATGTGACGTGCCGTGTTGATGAAAATTTAGAAGTCTCCAATAGAATAGAATCAACGTATTCTTCTGTTTCGTAATAATCACTTTCGCCACAAATGTTCGTTTTTAACATGGCACAATCATGACCCTTGTGTATATATTTCATTATATATTTTATGCTCTTTATATACGGAGGTACAACTTTCACATTAATGTGTACGTTAAATTTTTTCAATAAATCCGGGTTATGTGGCACAACAAATCTGTTATCTACATCGTAGGTTTTGAAAGCTCGTTTTATTGTAACGAATTCTGATGTATCACGTCGACGATATTTGGGATAACTCAAACCGTCTATTATCGTGTTGGGCGTAAATTCTGTCGGAAATTGTTTTGCTTTTTTTTATCAAATTTTATCAAAAAATGTCATTTTGTTCATTATTATTAACCAGTGATTGGAAAAAATTGTTGACCGCTAGTCTAAAACGTCACTTTTTAGGCTACTAACCTAAGTTAAAATGATAACCTATATATAACTAGTAGTGCTAGTAGGAGCGGGGAATTATGATTGTCAACGTATGCTGCGAGCGAGGTACCGTTTGGGTTACCAGGTCCAGCGTTCCAAGTCGAATGTTTTGAATTGAAATCACCCGCAATTAAAGTTTTGTTTGTATTACTAAGTAAATTGTCAATTTCAGCATAGTTGTGTCGATCAATTGGATTTAGGTAGTAGTTGGTCAAGGTCAGGTCATTGATTTGTATAGTTTGCGTTTCCGCCGTGGTCGTGTCGATGTTTGTCAGCGTTGGGTTGAGCGCGCTTCTCACATAGGTGAGAACCCCTCCCGCAGCAGTCCTGGGTTTGTTGTAGATGGTGTAGTCCTGAATTTTAGTCGGTTTACGTCTGTTAAGTTTAGTCTCTTGTATAAATACTACGTCAGGTTTATTGTCTTGGATGTAGGTCGCTAGCTCGTGCATTTTGGGGAAGAGTCCACCACTATTCCATGAGATTAAGGTTAAATTGGATTGTTTAGACATTATATTTGGTCGCAACCTCGTATACAATGTTTAATTTGGACAACGAGTCATTGACTCCAGTGAGGCGGCTTTTGAGCTCGCGCACCATCTGAAGCATCAAGGGAATATTTGAAAGTTGATCCAATTCCTTAATCTCCTGAAATAATGAGGTAAGGTCATCGGAATTTGGGGCGACAGGAGCAGAGTTGATGTTTAAGTCAACTCTTGGAGATGTGAATTGTGGGTTTTGGGGTTTGTAGGGAAGAGCGGGAAAGGCGGTAGGATTGTTGAGGTTAAGTGTAGGACGGGCGGCTGTGTGGACCTTGTCGTCCTGGACAGTTCTTGGGCATGATGAAGTCTGGTGGGCGCCGGTGCATTTCACACATCGAGGATTGATGTTGCAGTGCGAGGAGCCATGACCATAATTTTGGCACCTGAAGCACTGCAACAAGTGGGTACGCTGGTTTTGCTCTTCAAATCTTACAATGATCGGGCCGATGTTCTTAATGGCCTTGATCTGCTGTATCGTGGTGCCGGGCGCGAAATTAATAAGGAAGGATGAGGTGAGGTCCTTGTATTTATTGCGAAGCTGGGTGATCTTGTTGACTTTCACGTGATATTCATTGAGCAATTCCTCCTCGATGTACTCGGGGGCTATGAAAGGTGAACCTTTCATGGCCAGCTTGATAGTGCGGTCCTCCTTGTGCCCGTAGGTGTACCCCTGTACTCCTCCCGGGACAAGGAGGGTGTTCTTTAGCGCCTCCTGGTCTTCACGTGTGGCAGCGTAGATCCAGGTTTGCCCCCGGATGTGCTGGATGCGTATCTGGTCTTTAATGATTGGCTTCACGCTGGTCATGAAGGACTTGAGGTCCCCGATTGGCGTCGCGAGCACGATCGGAGGAGGTCTGATATTTTTCTGTTGGGTTTGGTTGGAGGTTTGCGGGGGGCTCCCTGGGAGACGGGAGGCCTCACTCGCCTAGTTGAAGGCACAATCCTCCAGGATGGATCTTGAGTTGGCGGCGGTGGTATTGATTCGGGGGCTTTTTCGAGGATTCCGAAACGGTTGTATAACGAAATGCCCGGAGCAACTTGGTTAATGGTGAGCGTCTGGATGTCGGAAAAGTCCATCTTGTCAGATGGGTTGCCAGAAGTGGAGTTAGCGGGTTTGACGGTGTTGACAACCGGAAGAGTATTAGTGTTGACTTCCATGATTTTCGAGTTTTCTAAATTGGTTGTGGGTCGGATAGGTTTATTGGTGCGAGCAGAATGCAGGACACCAATAATTTTCCTTTTCGGTTTGGAACTTTTTCTTTTACTTGGGCGAGATAAATCTCTCGTTTGTGTGGGTGGTGTAAATACACAATGTTCGCTCATACAAGTTCGTACGATAGAACCTTCTCGCACCAACGCTGTGGTGCGAATGAAAAACATGGTCAAGTGCGATAGTATTCGCTCATCACCCCCAGATAGGCTATCAACCTGCGGATTATAAACTTCGGTCTTTTTCCTCTTTTTCCATTGGCCCATAGGGTTGCGGTACTGTGTTACCCCTCCTCTGCTATACTCACTTCTTTCGGTGGAGCAGATTTTTCGAACTTGAATTCAAAAAATACTGAGAACTTTATCTCAGGGTGGTACTTACGTGAAACAAAATATACGCTTACCTCGCTTTTACATATATACACAATCCTGAAAAGAATTCGACGCTCTTGAAATAAAAGATAATTGAGGTAAAGAAATATAATAAAGTTAAACAAAACGTCGCCACAAATACGGAACATAAATACAAATTTTCCTTAATTTTACCTAAATGATCAAGGAAGCTTCCGCAAGATTTAATTAAAATTATTTAAATAAGGCGTTAATTAGAACAAAATCAATGGTAAGAAACCATTTATTTTCATCATCCTTACGGATTGATTTCCACTTCAATAATTTGTACAAATAAATAATTTATACAGAAACAGTATAGGTAATTGTATGATTGATTTTTAATGTAATCATAATGAAAAATGGACCAATTAGTCGTTGAATAAGCAATACATCAAATCAATCGTTACAATTAGATACGTGCGGTTACATACAATTAAATTGAACAAAAACTAACCTTTAACCCGGTTAAACGTGGTAAGTCGTTGCACTCTAATTATTTTTCCTGAATTCAAATTCGGAAAAGCTGGTTTATCGATACCCCTGTTGATTGCACACCGTCCTTCCAATTCCATTTCCTTTGTAGTCGTTGTTGACTATTTGATAATCCAAATCTCCTTCATCCCATAGGTATACGTTATCTTCTTAATAATCCAAATTTTATCCATCCAGTAGGTATAAGTATTTATCGTAAATCAATTCTTCTTCTTATGGTGCCGTCTCTTATCAGAGGTTGGCGATCATCACTTCAAACTCTTCCCTGTTCTGTGCCATGCGTATTAATTTTCCTGCTTCACGGATGTCAAACCATTGTCGTAAGTTTTTCAGCCACGAGAAACGCTTTCGGCCCAGGCCTCTCTTACCTTCGATCTTGCCCTCCATTATCAACTGTAACAGAGCATATTTTTCGCCTCTGAATATGTGACCAAAGTATTTTGCTTTTCTTCTTTTGATCATTGTGTAAAGCTCCCGTTCTTTGTTCATTCTATGAAGCACCTCTTCGTTCGAAACCCTGTCCACCCACGAGATTCTCAACATCCTGCGGAAGAGCCACATTTCAAAAGCCTCGAGTTTATTGACTGATGACATCTTCAGTGTCCATCCTTCTACCCCATATAGCAAAACTGGTATTATATAGCATCTTACTGTACGCCAACGGGTCTCTAATGATATATCGCGATTACATGTAATTTGCTTCATTTTTTGGAAAGCGCCTCGTGCCATTTCAATTCTCTTTCGGATTTCCTTATCCGGATCCCAATTTTCATTTAACAGACATCCCAGGTATCGAAATTGTGCAACTCTCTCTATTTGGCTATTGTTTATGTATATTGGAATGTTCTGTGTTATGGCCTTACTGATGACCATGATCTTCGTCTTATCGATGTTCATATTGAGTCCAAATTCATTACTGATTTCGTTTACTCTATTCAGGAGAAACTGAAGGTCAGACGGGTTGTCGGCCAAAATGATTGTGTCGTCTGCATACCGTATGTTGTTTATCCATTTTCCATTTATTTGAATACCCTTCTCCACGTCGTCCAAAGCTTTTTTAAAAATATGTTCGGAGTATAGGTTAAACAGTAATGGGGACAGAATACACCCTTGTCTCACGCCTTTTTGTATTTGGATATCTTCCGTTGTTTGCCTGCCAATTTTTAAATGCGCCGTTTGGTTCCAGTATAAGTTCTCAATAATTTTTAAGTCTTTACTATCAATTCCTCTTTGCTTAAGAAGTGCTATGAGGATATCATGCATTACTTTATCAAATGCTTTCTCGTAATCTATAAAGCAAATATGTACTGGTTTCTGTTGGTCCAAACATTTCTGAACAAGAACCCATATGGCAAACAATGCTTCTCGCGTTCCCATTCCATTTCTAAATCCAAATTGGGTTTCACCTATATCTTCTTCAATTTTTCTCCATAAACGATTGTGTAGAATTTTAAGAAATAGCTTTAGAGCATGGCTCATTAGACTAATAAGTCTATAATCATTACATCTTTTTGCATTGGGTTTTTTTGGTAAGGTGATAAACGTCGATCGAAGCCACTCTTTTGGTATTTTTCCGGTGTTATATATATTATTGAAGAGTTTTAACAGCGTATCATTTGTATCCAGATCTATCATTTTAACAAGTTCCACACTTATTCCATCTGGGCCTGCAGCTTTACCATTTTTTGCTTGTTTGAGTGCTTTTATCATCTCATCTTTTAATATACTCGGTCCTTCTCTTTGCGCATTTGCGTCATCAAGATCTGTTCGATTATCTTTAAACAGATTTGTGATATATGTCTTCCAGATCTCTGCTTGTTTCTCTTCTTCTAGTATTATTTTATTATTTTCATCTATCAGCTTTCTAGTTTTTTGTTGTTGTCGACCTATGTGTGTCATTTCCCTTATTTTTTTGTGCAAATTGAAGTTGTCGTGTACACCCTCTAGCTGCTCTATTTCTTTGCATTTTTCATTTAGCCATGCCTCCTTTGCTTCTTTTATTTTTTTCCGTACTATTTTGTTTTTATTGTAATACTCTGTTGTGTTTTTGAATTTTCTTCTTTCCTCCATCAACCCCAATATTTCTACTGTCATCCAGTCTTTCTTTTTGCATCTTCTATAAAATCCTAGGTGTCTGACTGCAGTCGTTTTGATGGCATCTTCAATTTTTGTCCATGTTTCTTCTATGTCGTCTGTAGCTTCAATCTTTTTGATTTCCTTGTTAATACTTTCAGTGTATGCATTCTTAATAGTTTCGTCCTTTAGTTTTTCAACATCTATCTTTTTTATGTCATTATGTCGAGTTATTCTCTTTAGCTTTAGTCTTATATCTGCAATCACTGGGTTATGATCTGAGTTTATATCAGCTCCTGGGTATGTCTTAACACTTTTAACCGCATTTCGGAATCGATTGTTTATCATTATAAAATCAATTTGGTTTCTAATAATATGTTTGGGTTTGTCTTGAGGAGATTTCCAGGTGTATAGACGTCTGGGTGGTAATTGGAACCACGTGTTGGTTATAACGAAGTCATTTTCTTGGCAGAATTCCACCAGTCTGTCTCCTCTTTCATTTCTGTCCCCCAAACCATGTTTCCCAACAATTTTCTCAAATTCTCCCTGGCCAATTTTAGCATTAAAATCACCCATTAATATGTTTATATCTTGTTTTTTTACTGATTTTATGAGCTGATCTATTTCTTGATAGAACTCTTCTACGACTTCGTCGCTTTTATCAAGCGTGGGAGCATATGCTTGTATTATATTGATGTTTACGGGGTTTCCCTTAATTTGTAGTAGTGTGCATCGTTCAGACATAGCCACAAAACACTGGACATAACTCGCTATTTTATTTGACACTAGGATCGCTACTCCGTGTCGATGATTTCTATCTTCTTCTGGACTCCCAGAGTAGTACATTGTTACCTCCTCGTTGACGTACTTTCCACTTCCTGGCCATCTTACTTCGCTCATTCCCAGGACATCAATGCCAAGTCTTTTCATCTCCTTTGATACGTTTCCCAGCTTTCCAGCCTGATACAGAGAACGGACATTCCAAGTCGCAATCCGTAAGGGTTTCGAACTTGTGTTATTGTTATTGACCAGTCGCATATTTTCCACGTGAGGCCTGGTTCCTACCTTCTCGTGCCCGGTCGCCCATTTCTCACCTTTAGGCCCGGACCCTAAATGGCGCCGATCGCCAGTCGGATCGCTCGGCAAAACAGTATTCATTTGTGAAATCTCCATGACGATATACTAGGGGCAATTATTAGCATTGGTGGGGCCCCGGTTCCTTCCATGCTTTCATATTCAGCCGCCCAATATGGAACAGACGCTGTTCGTAGCCGCCCATTCTGGGATCAGTCGCTACTGTTTGCCATATCTGGCTACCCTCACTTAGTTTAGCCTGCAGGTCAATGCAGTTGCCCAGGGTGTGGCACGTGGAGCCATAAGTGAGAGCTAGGTACTCTATGAGGACCAGTTACCAATATCCACCTCCTGTCCCTGACACTTGGTGTGACCGATATTGATAAAAGGTACTACCTCTATAGTGTAAACCTCGTACACCCCTTTTTTTTTTTTTTTTTTTTTTTTTTTTTTTCAACGGTCTTGTACTACACTCTAAATAGAATTGAAACTTTCCTGAAAATAAATTATACAAAAGAGCAAATTTCAAAATTGTAAACAACGGAATTAAATGAATGAAGAAAATACAATCATAATTTATAAAGTAAGAAAATGATGAAATAAGGGTAAGATTAATAATAAAATTAAGAATAAAAATAAAAATAAAAATAAAGATAAAAATATGTCATAAAAACACTAACTATACAAAAAGTAAATCAGTGATGTCAATTTTTTCAAGACACATATCCTCAACTACCACCGAGGTCGATTCCTCGACCTCCTTTAATTGCATTTTATACTTTCTGACTATAGCGCCGCAATCAATTTTTATTCGCGGCAACATATAAGCACGATCCATGCTTACATATGTACTGGGCTTTTTCGCTGGAACTTGAGCTCCAGATTTTATTTTTAACCTCACAACAGTATAAATCTGAATTTCCCCTAAAACAGCAATCTTTGCAGGTATGGAAATATCACCTAGTAACGCAGAAAAACTCTTTTCTGCAGCCACTAACATCAAGCCATTTGCTCCAGTCATATTAGTTAGGACTTTTCGCGCATTTTCATGCACTCGATCCATTAATTTCTTTTCTTCCAAATCACTACGATTTGTGCATGAATATCTAACGATACATCTAAGATCGTTTGAACTCTGTCCAATACTGTACTTATCATTTGAATCTACAAAAATATCGCCAAGAATAGCATCCATAATATGTTCGGATATGTCTACCTTAAAAGTACGGAAAATGAAATCAGGCATTTCATGCCCATTAGTGCATGACATACGAACTTCCACTACAATTTTAAGATCGTTAGTGGACGGATATTCCTTTAACAACGCCTTATCATTATTAATCATCAAACCACCAACCCTCCAAATGTTACACATTCTTTTAACCTTATAATCAGTTCGTCGTAAAAACGAGAATCCGCCAATTCCATGGCTTACTAAGTCATGAAGATTATTCCACACCATTCGTGTGCAGAAATCGATTAATTTCGTATCATCAGTCTCTTGAGTAGCAAGTAATAATTGCTTCCCATGTCCATCTTTATATGGAGAATAACAAACTTTCATCCTTAATGTTGGTTGTGTAACAACCAAATCAGTTTCATATAAGCTTAAAGATCTAACTACGATCTTAGTTGCATGTGATAGATCACTCACCGATAACTTAAGTTTATATTCACTTAATAGAGGGTTATCTCGTGCGTTATAAAGCGCACAGCATGATAACAAAGCATAGAAATTTTCAAACACATGCCGATCGGAATAATAAATTCCAGTCGGAAGTGAAGCCGCGATTTTTTCGCGATTGTTATCAAGACAAATCATTAATAGAATCATTATATTCATACAGGATGAATCTCCGGGTGAACACTTATAGGAACTTCCCATCCCTACACCTGATATCACAGGATTACCATTTATTACATACAACCTAATTTTATGAGTTTTACACTCATAACCCGATTCTGAGACTTTATTCAAAGCAAACTTATACAAACGTGATATCGTGGCGTCAATATATTTTTCATTTGATGTATTAAAGACATCACTGGTCATTATTGTTTTCTTGCACCATGCAGAAAAACTAAATTGGCTGGAATCAATATCATCTGACTTGATTACAAACTTTGAGTAAAACTCTAAACTAGCTAGAGTATCATGCAAGCTTGGTCGGAAAAGTGATCCACTCAATCTTATGGTATTAAACGTTTTAACGAACGCTCCTATATCAAGATCATCAACAAAAGATATGGGAATAACCCCATCAACTAAAGTAGACCAATCATTTACTTCAGAATTTAAATTGATATCCCCAGATAATCCCAGAGTCGCTCCAGAATATGGATTGTACTGATCGTACAAATCCTTAATTAATGTAAACATTACTTTTCTAAAAGTAATGCCTTTGGTATCGTGTTTTAAAATAAGTCCATAATCGGAATTTGAAAACCGCGGCACATAAGTACGTGCTTTTGAATTAGCCTCAAGAGGCTGACAGTCAATGTTCAACTCAGAAACGTCATCATCAAGGTGCAAATCTTCAACTTTGATAGAACGCAAAGCCGAAAGCACTTTTCGCGATTGCGAAGATTTGCCAACATTCTTTATTGAGGGTGGTAATTTTCCTCCCCAAACAACGTGACCCGAGCCACGTGACACTGATGGCTTAGAGCCATCGAGAACATAATTAAGTCTCGAACTTAAATTCATTATCAGGTTAAATAGCAACACTAAACTTCTCTTATTCAAAATTCGAAAAGCGAGGTCAATGTACAAATTTTACTAAATCATTTTTTTACTAAGTAAATCAATAATTTGTCTTTAATTCAAATTTGCCATGTTCGAGAGAGAATTATTATAAAACACATTTTGTTTGATAGATCGGTAAAAAGTTTTAAGTTACTTATTTAATTTTAGTTACACGAAACTATTACTCAGGTATTTGTTTATAGGCACATAGATAAGTTTTAGTTATTTTATTCGAAGCACGATACAAATTAACCACATCTTCCTTCAATAGAAGTACGATAGAAAAGTTAAACACCTCTTCCTTGCTTGGAAGACAACGAAAAAAACTCACGTCTTCATGACTCGAGGTACAGATCGAAAGTCCGTTAATTATTTATTTGAATCACGAGACCAAAGGAACGCATCTTACTACTTTGACTGTCGAACCGAAAGTGCCGTTATTTCCAAGATGGCTCTTGAAATTTAACAGGGATTTTTACTTAAAGTTTCTTCAAAGATTAAAGGGTTGCCTAGATATAGGAGTCAAAATGAACCGATTTCTTATTTTTCTCGTCGAGGTACATGACGTAATTCTTCGTTTTGCTTGTTAGCAATTTGAGGACAGAATTCTTAGAACTAAAGCCTACGAATGGCATGTTTCTCACGTAGATAAGTTCTAAAAATAATTTAGTGGAGACGGTTGTCTGTGACATATACCAGGCTCGTTCAAATAAATCTTATGATTTAATCAAAATTTTAAGGGAATTTAAGGACTGTTCGACGTAGTCGTAACAACTGTATATATCTAGTGACTGTAATATAGCCGTTTTGTGGGCGCCCTCTAGGGTACTTCAGAAGAAGCAAAACTCCTTATTTTCAAATTTTTAGAACAGCCGACAACAATGAAACCAACAGAGAGTGTCGCTACTTGTGGATTCTATTATACTATGCATTTACTTTACTATCTTCCATGCATACGCTGGTCGGATTTAAAGCTCTACATGGGCCGTAAATCATGTGTTTTGTTACAATATTGTACAAATTAACATTTACTTTGATGTTCGGAATTTCGGCTAATATGAATTTGTCTATGTGTTCCGGCTCTCTAAATTTATCTTTGTTGCTTAAAGTTAATAAAATATGCGCGTGCATAAAATCTTAATTTTTGAAACTCGATGGAATGTGTAAATAACGGGTTGTCCAAATATTATTTATTTCTTTAAAGCTTTACATTTAATGTTGAATATTGCTATCCCGTACAGAATTTACAGATCCGATTGAAGAGGTGGATCAATCCTCACCAAAACATGTTTGCTTTTCTTCTAGAGTAGAATAAATCTTATTTCTTGTTTACAGCTTTTATGTATTGTAGCGGTCCTGACAATTTCCTTCCATTTCTGCCTGTTCTGTATTTCTTTCTTCCATTCCTGTACTCCCATCGCTGCCAGGTCGTTTGTCACCTGATTTTTGGACTTCTTGTGGTTTCCATAGTGATTAAATCTTTTTCTAATTGATAGTACTTTATAGATAACAAATTCGTTTATGCTAATTCTTTTTCGAACTAAATTGGGTGTTCATTAGGGTGGTCCTTAATAAGGTTATTTTTAAATTTCTTTGCTCCCAGGGGCTCAAATGCTTCCAAATTGATAAAAAAAAATTTCCTGAAAATTTGAGCTCTTAATATTAACTCTAAGATAGTGCGCATTCCAATCTAAGTTTCCTATGGAAATAACATAGGAAAAATTACTTTTATTGTTTATAATTTAATAACTTGGGAACGAATGAATTAAAAATTATAAATCATACATATTTTTATAGAGAATTTAACGCTCTACCAAAAAGGTCTCTTATAATTTTTCCATTAGTCTATTGGTTTAAAAGTTATTCAACGTCAAAGTTTAATTTTCATATTATTATTAATATTATCAAGGCTTTTTATTTATTATCGACTAAATTATTACATTATTAAATATTTGTTGTTAATATTTTATTTATGAATAAGTAGAATAATCTTTAAGAAAGGTGGTTGGTAGTTTTACTAAACCATTTCGACAACATTTGATAGTCTCTTGATTGAAAAAAGGCTTTGCAATATTTGTAGGTATTATCCATACTTCCTAAGTAATTTTCATTTACGACAGTTGTTGAGGCAATTTTTAAATAATCTGCAAAACTTTTACAATCGATGATAGTTTCATGTGTCGTATTTTGACGAAGGCAGGTATGGCCTATTGGCAGTGTCGCAGGGCATTGGGTAAATCATGAGGTTTTTCCCAAAGATTGCCCTCTGGCTGTACACTGCTATAATGAGGCCTATGCTCTTCTATGGTGCGCTCGCCTGGTGGCCCAGAACCAGATTGATTACAATGGTGTCCTCTTTTGATCGGCTGCAGAGATCAGTCAGCTTGGCGGTGACGGGAGTGATGCGAACAACACCTACTGCGGCACTGGTGGCTCTCATCTGCCTTCCTCCACTAGATCTCTTTGTGAAGGAACAGTCTCTGGACCTATAGGTTTTTCTATTTCATTTTCTCATTTTTTTCATTTTCTCGCGTTCGTCCTTTTCTACTTTTTTAAGGTGCAGATAGATTTTATAAAGGGATTGCACTGGCGTAATAATCCGATGGATGCAAATATTTTTTTTATTAGCTCCTATGAATACAAGCAATCTGTACATTAAATAAGCTTTATCTTTGAAAATATAATAAATAACATGAAGAGTTTACTTCAATAAGTAATCTCTATAGATAATATAAAGTACATTTATGTTATTCTGAATCTATGTGATAAATCTTCCGGCGTGAATCTCTTTAGTCTACGCATTTCAGTTTCGTTGTTCGCAAATAATGTTGTTGCAAGTGGATTAGGATGGTCGAAGAGTCTTTGGCGAAATTTCATACTAAATCTCTCGATCTCTTCTTTGATTGTAGGCATCAGTGGTATGTCATGATGTATGATTCTTTTGGGTACAAATCTCGGTGCGTCAACAATCACGCGGAGTACTTTATTTTGAAACCTCTGCAATATTTCGAGGTTGGAATTTGTTGCTGAGCTCCAGAGTTGTATCCCATAGGTCCAAATGGGTTTCAAGATTGTCATGTACAGCATCAGTAACTTACTTTCTATAGAAAGTTTGGATTTTCCACCAATGATCCAGTACATCTGTCTGAGCTTCAGTCTTAATTGCTTCCGCTTGGCATAGGTATACGTTATCTTCTTAATAATCCAAATTTTATCCATCCAGTAGGTATAAGTATTTATCGTAAATCAATAATTTGTCTTTAATTCAAATTTGCCATGTTCGAGAGAGAATTATTATAAAACACATTTTGTTTGATAGATCGGTAAAAAGTTTTAAGTTACTTATTTAATTTTAGTTACACGAAACTATTACTCAGGTATTTGTTTATAGGCACATAGATAAGTTTTAGTTATTTTATTCGAAGCACGATACAAATTAACCACATCTTCCTTCAATAGAAGTACGATAGAAAAGTTAAACACCTCTTCCTTGCTTGGAAGACAACGAAAAAAACTCACGTCTTCATGACTCGAGGTACAGATCGAAAGTCCGTTAATTATTTATTTGAATCACGAGACCAAAGGAACGCATCTTACTACTTTGACTGTCGAACCGAAAGTGCCGTTATTTCCAAGATGGCTCTTGAAATTTAACAGGGATTTTTACTTAAAGTTTCTTCAAAGATTAAAGGGTTGCCTAGATATAGGAGTCAAAATGAACCGATTTCTTATTTTTCTCGTCGAGGTACATGACGTAATTCTTCGTTTTGCTTGTTAGCAATTTGAGGACAGAATTCTTAGAACTAAAGCCTACGAATGGCATGTTTCTCACGTAGATAAGTTCTAAAAATAATTTAGTGGAGACGGTTGTCTGTGACATATACCAGGCTCGTTCAAATAAATCTTATGATTTAATCAAAATTTTAAGGGAATTTAAGGACTGTTCGACGTAGTCGTAACAAATATCCTTATCGTTAATAAAAAACAATAAAAAAAAAGCGTAAAAGTCATAGTAGGAATATAAGTTAACATAATTCATGTTAAGGCATAGATAGAGATACGTTACTGTTTAATCAGCATTTCCAAGCTGCGATAAAGATAATAAAACAATTTAGATAATGATACCCCGATAGATAACCCACAAAATCGAAATATGATGAAATCCCATCCCAGAGAAATATGGTTGTAACCATCATTACCATAAGGCTAGGTTACTTCGGTTGAAGATACTGTGCACGAAATTTTCCCACCCCCTGTGCACAGGACACATTTATCGCCATGAAAACAAATGTCATGTTGATGCGATGGCATTGCAGTCATCGTTTTTCCTCTGCTTGGTGAGGCCAAGCGCAGACAACGAAACGGAAACGGTGAAGCCATTGGTTTCCTCTTCGGGCACCGATATCAAAATTCTTTGGGCATAGCCCAAGAGCGTCAATGTATTTCTTATAGAAATAATTATAAGAGAAAAATTATCACGAAACTTCCTCATAAGGATCGGGGCCAAATCGTCACCTCATGATGAAGTCGCAAAAAAAAACTCGTCTTAAGAGCCGATCGAGAGGGTCGGGAGCAAATCTTCGCCTCTCGATTGAGGATCTACAGACCGTCACGAAACTGACAGACACACACAAGGGCGGAACGGTGAACTAGGGTCGGTAGCCAGTCACACTAGAACTACCCGTACCACTACCTTTCTCACACTCATTCATCCAACTAAAAAAGTACGTCAAGGACGTAAAAAAAATTATAAGTATGGCTCTAGGGAGACAAACTTATAATGAAAAAATTTAGTTTTGAGTTAATACTCAAACTAAATAAAAGTCAAACTGCGCATAGCTTGAAAACAAACGCAACCGGTATAGGATCTTTCGGAAACCGAAATCTCGCGTAAATAACGCAAGTACGAGACTTGAAACAAGGAATATTCTTTGTATGACCGGAAGGGTTATTAACTTAGAATTTTGCGTAAGTAACGCAAAAAAGTGCAAAGTTACACAATAGAAATCCATAACCTTTACGGTTATGAAGGAACGCGTAAATGAAAACGCAATGGCGCGGACAGCGCAAAGATAACGGGAAACAGCGTAAGGTAACGCAGATCGCGTCAGATAACGCAGATAACTGCTTGACAATAAGAATGGTATGGGGGGCGCAGAGGCAATAATACCTCCTGTTCCATACTTGTACTTATTGTCAAGGTGAGGAACCACTAGATATAGGTATTCTCTCACTTAAATTTCGGACTTTGCCTTTTATTATTTAATCGATATTCGGCTAATGCCTTTAATTATTATTGATGTTGAGTTGTATAAAAAACACCTTTGAGTTATGAAAGTTTTATTTCATCAACAAGAAACGCTAGGTCGTTACTTGTCAACTGTGCTAACAGAACTGAGTAAGACATGGCTGCCATGCAGCGAACATAAAATTGTTTCGTGTACATATTAAATTATAGATGGCGTTAACATGCCGCCGGCCTTGACTTGTCAAAATTAAATATTATAATTAACATCTTAACTAATATAAAAAAATTAACAGAAACTTGGAATTGTAACATAAGAAATTAAATAAAAAAATTTAGTTCATTTTTTTCTTCTCATTAGAAAAAATCTCTTATAGTTGCTCCATTGGCAATATACACACTTTAGTCACCGCACGTTTAACAATTGCTCCGTTGGAACACTTCACTGTAACTACACGTGTGATGTTGTCGGTGCCTGGATGGATGTCCAGGATTCTTCCCGTCAGCCATCGTGCTGGTGGAAGGTTGTCATCTTTGAGTAGAACTAGTACTCCAACTTTGATAGCTTCTGCACCAATCTTCCATTTGGTGCGCTGTTGTAGTTCGCCGATATATTCCTTTGACCATTTAGCCCAGAAATGCCTGGTCATTTGCTGAAAATGTTGGTAACGATTTAGTCGATTTAGAGGTAAATCTCGTACATCTGGATCCGGTATCGTTGTGAACGAACGTCCGATAAGAAAATGAGCTGGTGTAAGGATATCAAGGTCATTAGGATCTGTCGTCAGTGGCGTTAATGGTCGTGAATTTAGAATGGATTCTATCTGGATAAGTAAAGTGTACATGTCCTCGTAAGTCAGTGGTGTCAATGAAATAATTCTTTTTAGGTGATACTTTACGCTCTTCACCCCAGCTTCCCATAAACCCCCAAAATGTGGAGACCTAGGCGGAATAAAATGCCAAACTATCCCTTGATTCGAAACAGCATTTGTTATTTCAACAGCGCTACAACTTAAAAATTGACCTAATTTTTGCAATTCATTGTTTGCACCGATGAAATTGGTACCATTGTCACTGAACATATTTAGTGGTTTGCCTCGTCGCGCTATGAAACGTCGCAAAGCAGATAAAAAACATTCGGTTGTCAAATCTGTGACTAATTCTAAATGTAACGCCTTTGTAGAAAAACATACAAATAAAGCAATATAGCATTTTGATGTTTTGCTACCACGTCCCTTTCTATCTTTAATTAAAAATGGACCTGCATAATCAATGCCAGTGGAATGAAATGGTGGCATGATTACAGTTCTCTCATTAGGTAATGAACCCATGATTGGATTGTTAGCAATTTTCGGTTGAAATCTAAAACATTTTATGCAATTTTTAACTACTTGTTTTGCCAAATCTTTACCCCCGATGGGCCAAAATTGTTCTCTTAACGTATTTAGCAATAATTTTGCTCCAGCGTGGCATAGTTTCAAGTGCTCGTTGGCAAACATGAGTTTAGTTAAATGATGACCTTTTGGTAATAATATAGGATGTTTTTTGTCGTAACTAAAATTTGACAATTGTAGCCTTCCTCCTACTCGAATGAGTCCTTTTTGATCAATAAAAGGCGCTAAACTTAGGATGGCACTTTTTGGATTTATCGGTATCCCTTTTTGCAAATTGCATAGTTCTCGTGAGAATGCTGATTGTTGGGTAATTTTGATTAATCGAAATAAAGATTCTTGTAACTCATTAACTGACAAAGGACCGTGTTGTCTATTAATTTTTGTTGTACTACAATTGTGCTTAAACCTTAAACATAATGCTACAATTCTTTTTAATTTATTTATACATGAATAATTCTGAATTTGGAATGACATTTTTGTATCAATTACTGAAAAAGATTGTATTTTATTTCTGATTTCTGGTGATTCATTTGTGTTTAATTGAATTTGTATACCTGGACAAGTAAATATTTGTTTTTCCAACCATTGAGGACCCTGCCACCACAACCGTGAGATTATTAGTTGGTTAGGAAAAACTCCTCGCGATATCAAATCCGCAGGATTTTCATCTGATTTTACATAGTACCAATTATTATCTTTCGTTAGGTTTTGAATTTCTGCAATACGATTGGCTACATAAGTTTTCCATTTATTACTGGGTGATTTGATCCAGCTTAACACAATTTGTGAATCGCACCAATAAAATTCGTTGTTTAATTTTAAATTTAGTAGGTTTTTGAATTTGTTTGCTAACTGTGCTGCTAAAACTGCTGCACATAACTCTAATCTAGGTAATGTAGTGTTTTTGAGAGGTGCTACTCTCGACTCGGCTGCTAATAGTTTTGTCGTTGTACTTGACTCTTTCTGTACTGGTAGATGGGGTATGAAAAAACCTGATTTGTTTTCATTACTCACCTTTGTCATGTGTCCTAATTCTATGTATTCATTCATAAATTGAACATATTGTTGTTTTAAATTTGGATTGTTCTTAAATCTTCTTTCTAATGATTTTAAACGTGTCTCAGCTACTGAATATGAGTTTCCTAATTGTGATTTATTTTGTTTAAATGGGATTTTAACAATAAATTTTCCGGTGTTATTGTCTCGGGTTGTTGTTTGAGTAAAATATGTTTCGCATTGTATTTCATCTTCGTTTAACTGTTGTTCGATAGACTTGTTAAATTCATCGATCTGCCAAAATCTTTCAACGTTTTCATGTAACTGTTTTAAAGTCAAAAAAGAGGTTGTATTATTTCTTTGATTATTTTTCGGTTCGCTTATACTTCCTGATACTACCCATCCTAATTGCGTTTTTTGTAAAGTTGGTAGATAGGGTTGCTTGATTTGCCCTACGCACATAATGTCATAAAATATGTCTGCCCCTATAAGCAAATCTATAGGTGCTGATTGATTGAATGTAGGATCAGCTAATTTTATGTTTTGTGGTATCTTGAAAATGTCTAACTTACATGAGCGTAATGGTAATTGTTCGGTGATTTGGGGTATTACTAAACATGATAATTCAAATTCATAATCGTTTGTTGTTGATTTCAGTTTTACCTGTACCTTTTGTGAAATGTTCATTATACCTTGATTTATGCCTGTTACATTTATTTTAGTTGATTGTGTAATTAACCCTAACTGGTTGCACATTTTAGTGGTGATAAAGTTTGACTGCGATGCTGAATCCAAAAGAACCCTTGTTACTTGCCACCGTTTTTCTTTGTTTTCCACAAACACCTTTGCCGTTGATAACATTGTTTGTGAATCTATCATAGCTGACGCGCAAGTTAAAGCTTGCTCCTGAATTTCTTCTTCATTTGAACTTTCGGGTTGATTTTTTGTTTCAATACATGCATTCGCTGTAACCTTGTTGGTTGGCTGTTGTCGCCATTCATTTATGTGTAGTAATGAGTGATGTTTCTTACTACATTTTTTGCAAACATGTTGTGATCTGCAATCTTTTACAAAATGACCTTTGCGCAAGCAATTTGTACATAGTTGTAATTCTCTTACCTTGTTACCTCGTGTATTTATATCTA
This sequence comes from Rhagonycha fulva, assembly GCA_905340355.1. Classification (NCBI taxonomy): domain Eukaryota; kingdom Metazoa; phylum Arthropoda; class Insecta; order Coleoptera; family Cantharidae; genus Rhagonycha; species Rhagonycha fulva. The sequence continues at coordinate 17,284,860 of HG996554.1, read as the reverse complement.
ATTTTAAAAATGATTCACAAAATGGCATGATATGATTTTCATTACAATAATTGCATGATACGTTTAAAGAATTAAATGTTTTAGTTATTCGATTTATTGAATTATTTTGAGTCGTTTTAACTTTATCGGTTGATTTTGTTTTTGTTATCATTTCTAATGTGTTTTGTCTGTTACTTAAAAATTGTAGTAATGATTCTAATGAGGGAACTGCATCATTACCACCATTTTCGTTACTTAATTTTGTTTCCCAATCTTTGTTAGTTTGGTAATCGATTTTTGATGTTAGTATGGGAATCAAAATTGCATCCCACGATTCTACTGCTTGCCCTAAAGATTTCAAACATTGTATGTGATTTTGCACCGTGTTGATTATCTGCTTTAGAGAATCATACGCTTCACGATTCATATTTGGTATATCTAAAATTGCTTGTACATGATTATTTATTATTCGTCGTTTATTGTTGTAACGCTTTTGTAATAATGACCATGCTATCTTGTAATTTTGTTCCGTTGATTGAAAAGGTCTTAATAATTCAGATGGTTCACCTTCAAGTGTAGTTTTTAAATAAATTAACTTTTGCACATCTGATAAATCAGAATTTAAATGTATTAATGTTTTAAATGAGTCATAAAATTCTTGCCACAGCGTGAAAGTACCATCGAATTTTGGTAATTTTATTAACGGTAGCTTAACCGTTGTCTTATTGTGAGGGTTTGTAATTTTTTGAGAATTTGATGCGTTTGAATTGTTTTGCATTTCACTACTGCTAACGTTTGCTAAACTAGATTTAATGCTAACTGCCTTTTGTTGTAACAAAATGCGTGATGCTTGGCTTGTAAGATTAAAAAATGAATCTTGAAATATTTCCCTTTCATTTAAATTTTGTGTTTCATTTTCTGGTTCTAAGTACTCTATTTCTCCTTGAATTTCAAAATAAATTTCATAAATTTGTTGAATTTTGATTAACCTTTGCTCTAAATTTGAAAAGTCATCGTCATTTAATTCGTCTTGTTTACCTTTTATGTTTGTCATGTATTTTTCAAATAGTGTCAGTTGACCTTTTTGAAAGCCTCTTTTGTAACGTAATTGTTTTAATAGTTCGTCTTTGTCTGGCATTTTTGTAATTTGTCAGGAAAATAGTTCGGAAAACTTACTTTCTTATCTTCGTTTCGTATGTGGTGCGGACCAGCTCGTTTTTGTGTATTGTGTGGAGTGTTGTCTTCGTTTTGTCGGACTCTCTCACTCGTTTGCTTTGGTTTAATTGCTTGGTCGACTGTACTGCATAGACGCTTTCGGTGCATGTGCACTTGAATGGAATGTTGGTAAATTTCTTCGTTTTTTCGATATTTGTGGACTTGTGTGAAGTTCTTCTTCCGTTTGTTGATATTGTACGTTTCACTTACTTGATAATTTGTTGCTTTGTTTGATTTCGTTTCTTGTTTTCGCTTGAAAACCATGTGTATTTTTGTTTGTTATGCTTGTTCGTTGTATTCTTCTTGAAGAACTTGTGTTATGTTTGTGCTTGATTCGTTATCTTGTCGAAGGACCAATGTTGAGTTGTATAAAAAACACCTTTGAGTTATGAAAGTTTTATTTCATCAACAAGAAACGCTAGGTCGTTACTTGTCAACTGTGCTAACAGAACTGAGTAAGACATGGCTGCCATGCAGCGAACATAAAATTGTTTCGTGTACATATTAAATTATAGATGGCGTTAACAATTGATATTCGGCTAATGCCTTTAATTATTATTGATATTCGGCTAATGCCTTTAATTATTCATAGATATTCGATATTTTAATTCTTTATTTATATTATTATTTTATTATAGGTATATACCTGGCTATGGATCTACAGCCATAAGTCTCAATCTAAGATTTACCAATAGACTCAACCATAGGGTTTTTTTTTTAAATGATAGTTTTAATAGAATTAAAACTACTTTTAAGAAAAAGTAATCGATTTCGTATAGAATTAACGAACGATGAAAGTTCTCAAGGTAGAATAGTTTAACTAAAACCAGATGTGGAGTTTGATTCCAAAAAAGGTGACAAACTGGTAATAGAACAGAGGAACTGTAGAACAGTTTAAGGTCATGTCTTGGACCATAATCGCGAGAAACGCAACGATAGGATAGTTTAGGGTCATATCTGGGACCATGAGTCAAAAAGTTAATAGTTAATGAGTTAAAGTTATACAAAGTAAAGAGAGATAGATAATAGATATCTTCAATAGGGAGAAAAAAGCTAAAGAAAATAAGATAAACTTTTAAGATAAGGAAAATATAAAACGCGGAAGGGTCTAGCTCGTCGAAAAATGGTGTTGACAAGTATATGATCATCACTATTGATCTTGGAAGGAATGAATTGAGATGAGCTCTGGGAGACTATCAAATTTACATGTCTATAATCATCACTATTGATTGGTTGGGGAGGAAATTCAGGTTTGTTAGGCGCCACTCAATTTTGTCTTAATTTATCTGGGAGTAAAATTAAGAAAATCAGACAGATAAATGCTGGCTATCATATTTACAGGCCGATAAAATGAATAAAAAATATAATTTACTACTAAGTAAACTTATCTAAAGACCTAATTCAGCACGCAACGACGCATAATTGTTCAAGGAGGGAGTCAATTTCTTCACGGGATCCGAAAGCGACCAGATTCCTACAAGGACAGTGTTAATAATCGTAGCGACGCATCATGTCGGAATTTAAAATTGTTTTATAATCATATTTACAAAATCCTAGTAGCTCAATCATATTCACTAAAATTAATGTAGCTTTACTTTACTCCGTAGGTTAGAAAGTTGAGCAAGAATAAATAAAGAGGGCAACGATTTTTCGCACGGGATTGAAAAACTATTGTAATCCCACAAAATTAAAATCTTTTTCTAATTCCTTGGCCTTCCGAGGTTTAATAAAGTACGGATGATTCTTAAAATTAAATGAAGATGAAAAAATAAAATAAAATAAATCATCAAAGGGCTTAGGACGGACCTGTATAAAAAATCGATGTCGATCGATACGAGAGGGAGGTTCTCAAATATCCGAGTCAATTTGCGATCCTGATTCCCACAAGTATAAACCGTATCTTAATTTAATAAGGCAGTCTAAATTCCAGGGATGATCAAATATCAATCAAATTTACAAGTTAGGTTCGAAACAGGTGAAACACCTTGTATAAAGTTTAAAATTTCTTATGAAATTTTATGTAATAGTAATTATTTATAATCCAGACGATTAAAATTGTTGGTGAACAGATATCACCTTGTGATTCAAACAAAAATGTTTGTATTCATTGGAAATTATTAACCTTGTTTAATTTTATCGCATAAAATTATTAGATAAAAAGTTATCAGATAATATTCATTAGGTATTCGGTTTGATCAGGACCGATAAGATATCCTTAAAGATAACAATAAGGTAAGATAAGGTAGTGTCTTTTTAGACAAGATAATGCGATATAAGATAATAGATAATAGGTATATATCGTTAAGTTATTCACTTCGATAACGAAACAAAATTACAATCTTATGATTGATTTTTAATGTCATTAGACAAGGTATGCGATATTAGGTAAAAGGTAACAGGTATAAGGTATTTAGTTAAGTTATTCAACGATAACAAAACAATTTTACAATCATATGATTGCTTATTAAGGTTATAATAATAATTTCCATTTTTCCTTTTTCTTCACTTCTAGGTACTTCGGTACGTTACAATTCGATACAAAGAATTAATTAAGATAAGTTACTGATTCATGTAAGATAAATTCGATAAGAAAAGAGATAATAAGGTAAAATTAATTAGATAAAGGTAATGCATTAAAAAAGGTAAATTCAATAAGATAAAGATACGGTAACAGATATAGCAATAAATAAGATAATATTTTAGGAATTAGAAATTCGATAAAAGGAAAAGATAAATAGGTAAATCGATAATTATAAAGATAAAAATTATTCAGATAAAAATTGGGTTTCATTTAGATAATTCATAATTCAAAATTCAAGGTATAAACATTTAAAATTGAGGTAAAGTTAAAATTCGAATTTGCAGATAAGTAATTAATTATTAAGCAGTTTTCTTGTTTCCTCGGGCCCTGAGTTAAACAAAAAAGTTATACTAACATACATACACACCACAAAATTCGGGATAGGTAAATTAATTTTTAGTAAATTTAAGAAAAATATTTAATTAGAGATAAGTGACAAAGGTAAGAAATAGTACGTTATAAGAAAGTCAATAATAAGGTAAAGATAATTAATTGAATCAGATAGGTAGGTAATAATAAGAAAATATAAAAAAGTTCTTTAGGGATTTATTGATCGACAGAATGGAACGATTTAAGGTCCTTCAAATGCCAGACTCCAATCTGTTTCTGGGAATCCACTAATTTTAAACGATAGGCGAGATCACCATGTTTTGCAATTACTTGGCATTTTAAATATTTAGGCGCAAGTTTATGAGAAAATTGCTTAGAGGCATCAGATAAAGCAAAATTTCTTTTCCAAACGATATCACCCACTTGGAAAACTAAAGGGCGTTTTCTCAAATCATAATGTTGTTTACTTTTTAGATAAGCTCGTTGTAAACTTTTCCGTACGTCGGCAAATAAAGTAGGGAGTTGTTGTTGAGTTTCGTCCCAACGAATCCGTTCGTCTACTTGAAAGACGTCGGTATCTGTAGGTACAGGACCGTAATAGGAACCATCGGTAGGTATATATCTACCAAAGACTAGAAATGAGGGAGAGAAATTAGTAACTTCATGTTTGGCGGTATTTATTGCTAATGCAATTTTGTAGATATTTTCATCCCAACGGGTATGATCGTTAGTAATATATGAAGAGATAGCGGTAACTAATACTCGATTTACTCTTTCGGTAGGATTAAATTGTGGATGGAATTTACAATTGTAATAAGTTTTCTGAACATCATATTTAGATAATAATTCTTTAAATAAATGAGAGGTAAACTGAACTCCGTTATCACACAAAATTACTTGTGGGATACCGTAAACTAGAAAAACTTGTTGTTCAAGGAATCGAGTGATTTGGATTGCGGTAGCTTTAGTTAAAGGTTTTACTATAACATATTTTGTAAACCAATCTGTAATTACTAACAAATGTTGATTTCCTTTCTTTGACCTAGGTAAAGGTCCTAATAAATCCATAGAAATTAACTGAAAGGGATATGAAACATGTTTGGGTTTTCCCATTAATCCAGGTCTAGCTTGCTGAGAGCTTTTCTGTGCGCAACAAATTTCACAAGAGAGGACATAATTTTTAACGTCAGATATCATTTTTGGCCAATAGTAAAGTTCGTTAACGCGAGAGATAGTTTTGGCAATACCAAAATGTCCAGATGTCGGATCGTCGTGACATTGTTTTAATACTTCTTTCCTATTAGCTAAAGGTATAATCATTTTAAACTCAACTTGATTAGCTGAATTTGGAGTTAAAGTCGGTACTAACTTATATAAGAAATCATTTTCCACCTTAAATTGGGGATATTTTTCGGGTTCTTCTAAAACGTTAGTTTCTAGTTGATGATACCAATCATCTTTTACTAAATTTTGTGCTTTAATAAGACAAACGTCTCTAGATAAAATATCTGGAACAATATTTAGCTTGCCTGGACGATGGCGTACATCAAACGAATGTTGAGCTAATTTTAGTGACCAGCGAGCTAATCTACCAGAAGATTCGTCAAATTTAGATAACCATTGTAATGCTGAGCAATCAGTTATTACAGTAAAGTGAGTACCTTCGATATAACCACGAAATTTATTTATCGCAAAAAGGATAGCTAATAATTCACGCTCTGTAGCATGATATTTCTGTTCGGCAGACGTAAGAGCACGGCTTGCGTAAGCAATGGGGTGTTCTAAACCGTTTTTTTCCTGAAACAAGACCACACCTAATCCTACAGCACTAGAATCAGTTTGCAGAAAAAAAGGTTTTGAGAAATCGGGAGAAATTAAAATAGGAGCTGTCGAAATTAATTCTTTAATTTTTTCGAAGGCAATTTCAGCTTCGTTATTCCAGGTAATAGTTTGTCCTTTTTTCTTATTTTTAATAAGAGCAGTGATAGGAGATGAGATAGTAGATAAATCGGGTAAGAAAATTCGGTAATAGCTGACCATACCTATGAGTCGCTTGACTTCGGTAGTAGTTTTTGGAGTTTTAAAACGTTGAATACATTCAACTTTTGACGGGTCGGTACGAATACCTGTTTCGTCAACGACAAAACCAAGAAAGGTTAATGATCTCATACAAAAATTACATTTTTCTGTATTAATTCGGAATCCTGCTTTTTTCAAACATTCATATACATTATTTAAGGTATCGATGTGTTCAGAGAAAGTTTCGGAAATTACCATAATGTCGTCTAGAAATACAAAGACTTTACCGGTATGAATAAGTGATCCTAAAATTTCGTCCATAACTCTCTGAAGAGTTTGGGGTGAGTTAGAAAGTCCAAAAGGCATTACTAGAAATTCAAATAACCCTCTTCCTGGTACACAGAAAGCGGTTTTTTGTCGAGAGCGTTCACTTAATTTTATTTGCCAAAAAGCTTTGCGCAAATCAATCGAAGAGAAATATTTAGTATTTCTTAATCTGTTCAAAATTGAATCTATTCGAGGTAAGGGATAGGAATCTTTGACGGTAATTGCATTTAAAGTTCTTCCGTCGAAGCAAAAACGGTATTCATCGTTCTTTTTCTTAACTAACAAAAAAGGACTTGAATAGGGAGAATTCGAAGGTTGGATTACTCCATCATTCAACATTTCATCAATTTCTTTATGCAGATGAACTTGCATTGCCGGTGAGAGATTGAACGGGCGTTTTTTGAAAGGTTTGCTGTCCAGTGTTTCAATTTCATGAGTGGCAACTGTCACACATCCGGAAGCAGCTGTACTCAAAGTGTTAAATTTAGAAATAGTCGCGTTCAAAAGAATGCTTTGTTCATCGGTTAAGATAGCTTTATTATCGGTAACGTTAATTAATTCTTCAGAAATTAATTCATCATTAATTTCAGAAGGTATGTTTACTTGCGCCAAAATTAATTCCTTTTGATTTTTTGAAATTTTATTTATTTTTTCAAAATTAGGTTCGATATATTCGATATTTTCGGTATTCTCTGGAAAAGTTAATTCGGCATAATAGATACTTGTTTCCGTAATTTTAGGTAAATTTAAAGTTTCTTTACTATTTGACATAAATTCGATATTTTCAGAGGGCATTTGCCATGAATGAGTTCGGAAGTTCAAAGTTAAATTAAATTCATGTAAAAAATCAGCACCTAAAATGAAAGATTGTGGTACTGCAGGGACTATTAAAAAATCAATTGTACGTTGTACATTATTTAAAGTTATTTGTAAAGAAATTTGTCCAATGACTTTCGTAAGCGAGCCGTTTGCAATATTTATTCCCAAAGTTTTTGAAAATGTTGGGTTAAATAAATTTTTATTTTTTAGGAAGTCGATACCAAGTGAACCCATCAAATTATTTGTTGCACCTGTATCTGCAAGCACTGAAAAAACTTTATTCGAAAGAGTTATATCGATAAAAGGTCGATTATCATTAAATTTCTTAAAGGTACATTGTTTTCCATATGTAGGAAATGGACGCAAATTCATTTTTCCAAAATGTAATAATAATTCAAAAGTTTCGCAAAAGTTTGCACCTACGATAAAAGTTTCAGGTATTTCGGGCGCAATTAAAAAAATGACTGATTTTTTCCTGTCATCAACGGTACAAGTAAATTTGGTTTTACCCAAGATAGGAGAATAACTTCCGTCGGCAATTTTTATATATTTCTCAACTGTAGATGTTATGTGCTGAGTCTTAATATATTTTAAAAATTCCATTCCTTTCTTGCCCACAACATTAACTGTTGCTCCACTATCTACTAGCGCGACTATGACTTGATTTTGTAATTGAAAGGTAAGGTAAATTCGGTTGTCATTATTTTGTGTAGAAAAGACAGGTTCTAATTTAGGTACTTTATCACAAAAGAAATTCGATATTTCAGATAACCAATTATTCCATTCATTCTTATCTAATTTAAAACAAAAAGATTTTTTGTTAAAATTTGAATTTATTTTACGAGTTATTTTTGAAAACGGTTTTCGTTTTCTCGAGATGACGTAATTTTGTTTTGCTTTGTAGCAATAAATTTTTGGTCGGTAAGAAATGTTGGGGTTGCGAGATTGACCTGATCCGTTCCCCTTAACAGGTTTTTTGGAACATTTTCGATATTAGTACAATGAGAACACTGTGGCTTAAATGTGTCGGCTTTGCCACACCCATAACAAAAAATATTTTTCCTTTCTATACAATTTGTATAGCTATGATTTGGTTTATGACAATTCCAACAATTTAAAATTTTATTAGGTAACGGTAAATTATTTTTAGGAATAGTGCCTGTTTGTAAATTATTCTTAGGAACATTTAATTCAGGGTTAGTAGAAATTTTCAACTTAGCCATCGGTCGATAAGGTGTCGTAAAATTTCTTTTAATTACAGGTTTTAAATTATCTTGACGTAATTTAAGTTCGTGTATTTGTTTACACTTATTTCTTAATTCCGTTAAGGTATGATATTCGGAAGAAACTAAAATATTTGAAAAATAGGGATCCACTCCACGTAAAATAATCTCAATAATTTCTTTCTCAGATATTTTCCTTTCGATTTTATGACCTAACATTTCAATTTCGTTAATGTAATTAAAAATATTATTAAAGGTACCTTGAGTTATATTTTGAATTTTCTTTTCCAATTGACTTTGGTAATCGAAAGGTAAATATTCTACTTTTAATAAATTTAAAAATTCGTCCCAATTTATTACCTTTTTCTTTGCATTTCTGCAAAAAATAGTAGCTTCGCCTTCGAATAAATCTTGTGCATTCTGGAATAAATCTTTATCCGTTGCACCCCTAGCGATTTTTAATTCATTTATAATTTCAAGAAAAGCTAAGATATCCCGAGAATCGTTATGACCTGTGAACTTGGTAAAGTTCCACTTATAAATAGGTATAAATTTGGTTTTAGATATTTCTACCGGTATTTTTTGTTTAAAGAAAACATTATTTTCATTAGTAGTTAAGGTCGTTTCCGCTAATTTCAATTGAATCTTAAAATTTTCTATCGCAATAATTTTTTGTTCGTCATTTCCGGTATTCACGGTATTTAAGCGAGTCGATATATGCGCAATTTTTGTTTCCAAAAATTCTATTTGTTGGTCCGATAGTTGTCTTTCTAATTCGCGATTTAATTCCGCTAAAGATAATTTAATTTCCTGAAAATGGATTTCCCAGGTACACGGGTCTTTTGAAATTTCAATATCTTCTTCTAAGGCAATTTGTAACTGGATTCTACGACTAGTAATCGTAACCCTAGGTAAAATTGAACGTGCAAGTAATTCAAAGTTCAACTCGTGTGAAGACAAATGCTTTAAATTCATTTTGAGATACAAAATTAATTATTAATTTACGACAAATTTTCTTGATACACCACTGGTGGTCGTCGATATATTTTGTTAACACGCAAATACGTAATACGTGTCGAGTCCCACGTTCCATGCGCCAAATGTTACCCCTCCTCTGCTATACTCACTTCTTTCGGTGGAGCAGATTTTTCGAACTTGAATTCAAAAAATACTGAGAACTTTATCTCAGGGTGGTACTTACGTGAAACAAAATATACGCTTACCTCGCTTTTACATATATACACAATCCTGAAAAGAATTCGACGCTCTTGAAATAAAAGATAATTGAGGTAAAGAAATATAATAAAGTTAAACAAAACGTCGCCACAAATACGGAACATAAATACAAATTTTCCTTAATTTTACCTAAATGATCAAGGAAGCTTCCGCAAGATTTAATTAAAATTATTTAAATAAGGCGTTAATTAGAACAAAATCAATGGTAAGAAACCATTTATTTTCATCATCCTTACGGATTGATTTCCACTTCAATAATTTGTACAAATAAATAATTTATACAGAAACAGTATAGGTAATTTTATTTTTTAATGTTTTAACTTTAATGTTATAACTTCACTTACTGCAGCATTTTGCTGTAGTTATTGATGTGAGGTGTGTCACATCCCATACAACGAGAAAAACAAACAAAACAAACAAAAAGATTCTCTATAGACAATGCGCTCAGGAGATGTAAAAAGTGTGATATACGCGTGTTGATTTCTACAGATTACATAAAGGCTAACGTTTACAGAAAAAACCTTGTGGACCAAACGGAAATTGTACAAGAACGTTGTGGTCTTTGCGTATAATGGGCAGGCATAAGATCATCAGTTTTTATTAAACTATATCTTGATCAACACCGATCTAAAACCCGAACTTATAATGCTTGGAACAAGATTGTTCAAATGTTGAATTATCGATAAATAAAAACGAAACATAAATATGAATATTACATATGGACGTTGTTATACTCGCCAATTTCCCAAACTAACTTCGAATTCCTCTAATGTTAACTGTACGATGACTTTCAACATATTAAGAATACTCAAAATGAACCCATTTCATGACATATTCATTGACATAAAAATCATGCAAATTTGCGGCGACATGTGACAAGCCAGTCAAGCCTTCACCAATAGTGCTCTCCACCCCTATTGGCGACTTCTGAACATTTATGGTCAGCGTAAAACCACACATCTCAGAACAAATTAGAATCCAGCACATCCGGGTCCAGACCTGGATCTACGCTGCAACCCGACAAGACAATGGCGCTCCAAAAAACACCCTCCTAGTCCCAGGAGGTATACAAAAGTATTTTTCGGGTTCAAGGAGGACCGAACGATCAAGTTAGTAATGAAAAGCTCCCCATTCATGGCCCCGGAATATATCGAGGAAGAGCTCCTACAACTGGAAAAAGCCTTCGATACCGTCTGGCACTAAGGCCTGTTCCACAAACTACTCAAATTAAATTTTACACTCCACGTTATTAAAATTTTTGCCAGGTTCCTATGTGACAGAACCTTTCGAGTCAAAATTAAAAATTCCTTATCAAACCCCCAACCCATCCAGCTGGAGTACCGCAAGACTCCATCCTCTCACCCATCCTTTTTAATTACTACATCAACGACATTCCAAAATCCGACGATACTAAACTACAACTTTACTCCGACGACACACTAACCTCCGTCAACGATTTCACAAAAGATACCACTAGTGACAAATTACGAACCCATTCCGAATTACTTCTTGACTACTGCGACGACTGGCAACTAAAAGTCAATGACACAAAAACGACAGTTACCACTTACTCACATAGGCGTGACCGACTCACGAAAAAGCTCACAATAAACAACGTACAAATTACTAACTCTCCTTCAACTAAGTACCTGGGGGTCCACCTGGCCCAGCGACTCACCTTCCGACATCACATTCAACAAAAATCAATACAAGCTACTTGTGCAATGTGCGCCCTTTATCCACTCCTAACTTCAAGAAACAAACAATCAACCATGATTCTTCCCATACTCATCCTCTAGGTTCTGAGCAGTGTTTTGGTCTTCATCATCCTGGATAATTAAGCTCTCCAAATCCTTGGAAGAAAGGTCCTCCTCAAGAAAGTCACTACTAACAATGCAGAAAAGGCAGTTTACAACCTGGCAAAAAAATTAATTATCTACCAATGTCAAGTCAAGCTGGCAGTTCAACAGAAAACGAACAAATGAACTACCCACCATTACCTAAACCAATAAATTATTAATGGCAAACACCAAGCTACAATAAAAAAAAAGGTTAAGAAGTAGTCCAGAACAGGGAAGAAGGATGAATAAACAAACCAAATTGAATGATTATTGGTTGAACAAACCGGTGAGTGTCACAAATAGATTTCACGGATTACCACAAGGAGACAGTAAAACCGACAGCGAGGAACCTATCGAAAGACGACCACCACCAATATTTGTGGCAAATGCCGAATGTATCGAACCTCTAACAACCTTATTCGATAAAACCGTGAAATAATAAAGTATTCTTGGTTTTTATATTTTTATTGTATTTATTTACTTTTCCATTTTTACACCTTTTTATTTAATGCGTAGCATTACACGCTTACAATATCATATCTCAATTCAATTGCCTAAGTGCACTACTTCGGACGGACGCGACGTCCAAATCGAAGTCATCGAACCAACCTAATCCTCAGTTTTCAGTTAGCACATTCTTTATTATGATGTTATGGTGACAACATGACACCTCCCCTCTGAGTTGCAAAATTACGGTTGACGTAGATTTTGTAGACCAATTTGATCGATGTTTTGTTCGATTGGCGATGCTGATTTCTTCCTCTGGAATATTTTTACTGAAACATAACAAATTGTAGAAATGATAATTAACATATATATCAAGATGGTCCATGCGCTGCTGCGATTAAAGTAGATACTTTTTGGGGTTTCTTCAATTTCCATTTTTATTTGATGTAATCGAAGATCGGCTGCTTTTAGTTCGTCCAGGTTAATTGGTTCCAGTTCCATTGGTTTAAATTTAACTTTCGATTCGGTTGGGTGAATTTCAAACCATAAATTGGGAATTTTGATTGTATTGATTTTGACTCTTCCTTTTTGACTTCTGACTAATTTTGAATGAACTTCCATTTTGCAGTTTCTATCCATTGAAATAATGTACGTTCCATTGAGTGCGGTTGCCACATTTCTCGAATTACATTCTTGTTTCACAATTTCTTCATCCTTAGTTACCAATAACCATTGATTACTTGATAAGTATTGAATTTTTGTAGCCTTGATGTCCAAATGGTGTTGTTGACAATTATCATAATTTTTGGTGAATTGTATCAGCTGGATTTCACATGGAGAATTTTCGTTAATTTGATTAATCTCATAATCACAAATAAAATTAGTGGGTTGTAATTCGATACATTTTTGGTTACTCAAAACGTAGTTATGCTCATTTATTAGGAGATACTTGGTTTGAAGGATAATTACGGTATAAATGGAATTTTTACGAATAGGATATGAATATAAATGAAAATAAATATATTTGATAATTGGGATTTCTAGGATAAGATGAATTTTGCCAAGTTGGGTGAAAGCTTTGATTTGGATTAATTTTTGGAACTCGGGATAATTTTCTCGCCTTAAAGGTAACGGAAATGTTGCTTCGTTTAATGATGGTTCCATTTCCAATAGTTCCTCCATGAGATCATCTGGTGATAAAATTGATGGATGCATTTCGTTTAATTTAGCAAACGTCAAGGTTTCTTCTAATGTTTCTAAAATATCTTTTTCGTGATTTTGGGTGTAAAGTGACTACTTTACACCCGGTTTTTCGGGAGTAAAGAAGCTCTTTTCGTCACACTTTATTTTTCTCCCGGGAGTAAAAAAATACCGGGAGTAAAAAAATACCAAAAAATTTCAAAAAAACAAAAATTTTCAAAAATCATTTATTGACATATTTAATCTTAACCACACAATTGTGAAAAACTTGCCTGTCTTGCGTATCTACAACGTTTTTCGGTTGTCTTCGGCAAACGTGCTTTTCCTCGTTTTAATTTTTGATCTTGAAAATCTTTGAAAATCCTGTAGGGGAGACTAGAACACGTATATCGACTATCGTGGCTATGTAGCCTGAAATAGTAAATAATGTATAAATTCGCCCCATAAATACCGCTTTTTGCTGAACGCGATAGTACCTACCACGTGATCCATCGATATCGAATTTGCATTTTTTTTGCAACGTGTCCATGAACATCGATAGATGCGACCACAATGTCGTATTTATTGATTATTTAACAATTATTTCTTGGTTTTTAGGCTTTTTTAATTGAAAACACTGACACACAACAGGCACGCATCTACACACCACAATATCACAAATGAAAATGAACATGGCGTCACAACATGGCTGCCCTCCAGGGTACCAACTGGTGCCAAGAAAAACACCATGGTTACAAGTAGAAGTTGGTTTTACACTACCACGATGTCAATTAAAACGTGTTATAAATTTATGCAATTATTGCAAAAAAATCGTGAATTTTGTCGGATATTATTCCCAAATTCACGAAAAGCAGTTCATAATACTCGGGCTCCAGGGTTTTTTCATCTCTCGACTATTATTCCCCTCGCCGCCTTGCGGCTCGTGTCATAAACTACGTCTCGAGACGAAAAACAACCCCTTACGCCCTCGTGATATAAACTACTATTATTGTATCTAACGAGGTTATTAACTGCAAGTAAACTGATACGAATGTTAACCTATGCTCGGACTTGGATTTCCATACATTTGTAGCATTAATAAATAATTCCATGTATGCAATTTTTTCTTGAAACATTAATTGGTTACTAGCCAATTTAATTATGGTACTATTAAATTTTTCAATCGCAAACGTAGTAAGATTAATTCGTTTTTGTTCCTTCTTTTCCTGTTTTTACCTTAACTTTGCCATGAAGACTGGTCTTGATGATTAATTGCTGTTGTTTATCGTTGATAGCTTTATTTAAGATTGATATCGCTGTAATTGATTTGTCGTCGATATTAGAATGAATAGTTTCTTCCTGTTCATTTTGGAAATTTTCATTCGGCGGCGGTTTATCTGGAGGTTGAGCTTTTGAACATTTGTTGAGGTTGAACATTTTTCTAATGTCTTCTGCTGTTGGAGACAATGCCCTGGCCAATTCCAATTCACATTGTAAATCGTACATTCTGTCGGTGCTGTCAGAATTATCAACATTAACCATTATTGAAGCGTCATCGCTGTCCTCGATTGCATTTATCCGAATACGAGATAAAGCATCGGTGTTGGTGTTGCATTTTCCTTTTTTATATATAATTTTGTGTTCATTCGAATTATTTATCGTCGTAGTAGCAAAATTATTTTTACATTTGACTAAACACTCGGGTATTTCTACACCACGTATCAGTTGTCCGTATCTAATTATTTCTTTATGACCTTCCTTATCTACGGGTACTTGAACTACCTTTTGAACTCTTGGTTCAATAGTAATTTGGTAAATTTAATGTTGGTCTTCGTCTTCCAAATAAATTGGTATTGCTTTATTTTTGGTTTTTAATAATTTATTTTTAAAATCGATTTTTGCTTCCAAAATTTTTAATAAATCTAACCCTATCAATCCGTCGTATTTATTATTAAAAATGTAAAATTTGTGTTTAGATTTTGAATTAATGATTTCGTACTTCCGGTGTCTAACATAAATTTTGAATTTATTTCCGAAATTTTAATGTAAGGTAATTTTGTAAGAGATGTTGAGTTGACATTTATTGTTTCGGTTACGTCGGATTTTTGTTGATCAGGTCCTCTCGAAAATTTACTTTAAAGTCAGGATTTGTAGGAACTTCTTCTTCTACCTTCTTGATGGAATTGTTCGTTTTCTTAGTCCTCTTGAAATTGGTCATAATCAAGGTATGTCTCTTCGTGATTTTCTTCTACATCTTGACAAAATAATTCTTGTGCTGTCCACTTTGGAGCTGATGGATAATTTGATCTGCGAGTGTTACTAGATGACGTATCCATGGGATCTGGTTGGAAAGGTCGTGTTTGTTTGTTTTCATATCTGTTTCCACTAGCATTAGATCGCTGAGATTGTTGACCTGGTTGGAATCTTTGACCTAATTGTTGTTGATTAAAATTGGAATTTGTTGGTATTGACATGTTGAAATCAGAATTTATCGGTTGTTTAAAACGATTGAAAGATGGTTTTGTCGGGTTGAAATTTGACGGTCGAATAATCGGTTGTTTTTGAAAATTTGGTTGTTTATAAAAATTTGGTTGATTGAAATTTTGAAACTTGGAAACTGGGTTTATTGATCGTAGTGGTTGAGCTGGTGTTTTCTTTTCGATCGCAACATAATTTCGTTGGAAATTTAAAGTGCTCGTTTTGTTTTGTGAATACATGAAATTTTCTTCCTCGGTGACAAATTTCATTGCTTCTTCCAAATTTTTGGGATTTTTTAATCTAACCACTAGTCCTAATTGACCATTCAAACTTTGCAAATAAGTTTGTAATGATAAGTCGTCGTAAATTTTGGTTTTTACTACTCGAACGTTTGGATCGTTTTCTTGTAATTGAAGATGTGTCAGCAATAAACTACGCACATCCTGGCATCGCATTCCAAACTTATATGGAGATCCTGCCTTATGAGGTTTTAAACTCATTAGGTCGCGTAATAAACAATTTTCGTCCCGTTGGTCGCCAAAATGTTGGATTAATAGCGCCTTTATGTTTCCCCAATTTATAGCATTTTTTCTACTTGCTATTAGGGTTAAAGCTCTTCCTTCAAGTTTACTAATAATTACTTGGATTAGTTGTTCATTACTTGCAGCGTCGTTACTATTAAATTTTGTCAAAAACCGTTCACAAGATTTGGTAAATATTGATAACGTCGATGGGTTTTCATCATATTTTGGTATTAAACTAACGGTGAATTTATCCAATTGTGCCATTTTTGGATTGTTGATAGTAATGTCGGTATTTGGATTTAAAACAGTAGGGGTTGAGGGGTTGTTAGGATCAATTGTAATGTTTAGGTTGCCGAATAGGTTGGCAATTTCGGATTTAGACATTCAGAAAATAAATAATAAAAGGATAAAATGAGCAAAACTTACGCCAAGATCGCCAAGAGCGTTGCAAATCTCTTCATATCTTGATGCGTAATGCTTCTGGTGTTGTGGTTCTTCTTCGGAGCACTTTGTTTAAATTGTTTAATTATTATTTCGATTTCGGTACGGTCTTATTTAAATTTTATTTTAAATTTTCGTTGCACTTAGTTTTCACTTTTTTGTTCGTTGAGTTAGTGAATCGTTGAAACGAAAAGCCGTCAGAAATTTTATCTTAAGGCCCTAACTACAATCCGCTCCGACTGCGCCAGTTACGTTTAGTGTCCAAGAAGAATTTAAAAAAAGCAAATTTAATTTAAAATCATTTATTGAATTGCTAACATCGATTTTAGAAGTTATACAATCAATAGTTACAACTACATTAAAACATTACGAGTGACCGTACTCTACGATAATTACTATATGACTCCCTGTGGATAACAATGCTCTTAATTTATAATATAAAAATGCTTACAAACTATTTGCAGAATTAACATTAAAAACATAAACAAGTGTTGCACATAAATTGCACTCGAAGTGGTCATCCACGTGTGGCTGAAATATTATGATGTTATGGTGACAACATGACACACGAGTTTTATTGAAATCCTCCCCCCTTCTCAAGAAGTTTCCTTAGTTTACTTGTTCCTACTATAAAAGTAAATTATTTTTTTGATATTTTTAAGGTAAAATATAAATAATTATTATAAATAATTTACCTTCTTTTATCTGAGGGTTGATATCAATATCAGTCAGCAATTCGTGTATCTTCTTCTTCATCAGAATCTAAAAGAAAAGAGGATTAGCATCATCAAAATCAGATTTTTCCGGATCGAATTTATATTTATTTATTTAGACAAGAAAACTTACCAATTTCGCTTTCTTCAGGAATTTCTTTATTTAAAACTTCTAGCTGTACATCAATTTCTTCAAGTGTTTTTCTTTGAAAATCAGCTCCCTCTCCTTTATCCATCATTAGTAAAAATTTAGAAATTTTAGCTGTTTGGTATATATCTTGAGGTAGCCTACATGGTTAATAAAATTTATGAGGCGTACTTAGAATTGAACGGCATATCCTTACCTATAAAATTGCATCGCCATGGAAGGCGATTTAAATTGTTTTGATTTAGCATCATAACTAGAAATTATCTGAGCTGCATGCACAACTTGATCGTAATTTTTTGTATTCATTACCTCTAACATTGTGTTAAAACCATACATATCCTTCAGAGGAATAAGAAGCCTTTCAAGTTCTCTAATTTTATTCGACACTGCACTTTTAATGTGCGGCTTTTTATGTTTTCTCAAATAATCTTCGGCATACTGGCAAATAATAGGGTCATTTTTCCCATTAAAAAATGCCCTGTCTGCATGCATACTGGGAAAAACTTCATTTTTCAATCTCAATTTATCCACGAAAGTTTTCCGGGATGCTTGAAAGACCAATAGATTTTGTCCTAAACTCGCAACATTACTTTTTTCATCAGTATGCTCATTGTACGAACATCTCTTGGGAGTGCCTTCGCAGCGATCTCAAACGATAAATACCCTTACAATATGGGCATGGCATGAACTCTTGAGTTTTTTCATTATCTTCTTGTCTTCTATCAAATTTTCGTGCAGCCCTTTGAACTGGTCTGATTTTATTGTCACCTAGCACAGTTAAGTTCCCTTCTTTCCTCAACAGATTAATCATCTTTCTTCTTTGTTGATCACCTATTGGAAGCTAAGTAATTTTACGAACAGAAACTTCTTCAGAATGTTTTCGAAATAGGTGGCGTGAGAAATTTGTGAAATCCCGATCACAATAAATGCATCTGTCTTTTTTATCCCATATTCTACTTTTTCGATGACTGACGTCAACTACTTTTTGTAAATTGCCTACTATTACAACACTCTGTACATTTAAAAATAGAAAATTTTAGTGAGTCATTAGTAACATTACTCAATTTTCTATACCTCAATAATATTTACAATTGTCTTTGCCTTCTCTGCGGTTTTTTTGTTTTCAGGTTCATCTTTCTTTATAGGATTCAACTAAAATATAATAAAATGGAATGAATTTTACCTCTTGGTGGTAATAAGTCTTGATCCCCAGTGCGTATGTTTTGCATTAAAGTCACCACCGACAATAAATTTATTCCCTAATAATGTACCAAAAAATTGATTATATTGTGCTTTGGTGGGCAGTAGATTGCTGAAATGACTAGGGGGCCCACGAGACTCTCGATCATCACATTGGTAGCTTGAAGATAATCACATTGATATTTTTTAATTTCATGGTGTTTAATGATGTTTTTAATAATTACCGCTGCACCACCTTGCGCTCTTCCACTTAGGTGTTTTGTGTCGTAGATAGTATAGTTTGGTATTTTAATGTGACTCTTTTCCGTAAAGTGTGTTTCAGCATTATGTCTGTTTCATGGGTTTTTAAAAATGTTTGTAATTCCTGTGTATGTTGACACAGGCCGTTAGCATTCCATATTGAAATTTTTAGTTGTATGGCCATATTAGGCCATTTTTGTGATTACGGTGGTTAGTAGATTTAGCAACGTGCTCATTTGCTCCATCAGCTTCTTCATTAAATCTTTGAGTTCGTTGATCTCATTTGTCTGCTGCGATGGTTGGGGTGGATTTTGATAACTAGGTGCATCTGTAGGTGTCATGGGTTGTGTTTGTTGTATTCTAGGTACCTCTTGTCTGACTTGCTGTGCATAACTCACACCAGGTTGAATTTCATTGCGTGGTGTTGTTTGATTAGGTGGATGTTGGTTTGATGTTGTTGACTCCATAGTTCTTGCTCGCAATGGAAGATATTTCCGTTGTTGAAGTTGTTTATGTATAGCGCATCCTCTATAATTAGCTGGGTGTTTGCCTTTGCAGTTTGCGCATTTTGGTGTGCCCATAGTTTTCGTAAGCTTTGCATTGAGGAATCTCTCTTTTCATTTGTGGTGCTTCAAAATAAACTACTGTATTCATAAGGCGATTTATTTGTTTGCAACTGATTTTGAGTTGAATTTGATTGATTTGTAGCAGTGGCTAGGTTATGTTCGATGTTTGGTGTCATGTCTTGCTATAGCCGTCCGAGGTACGGCTAAAATGACTAGAAAAACTTAATATTTAAGATGAAAGAACTTCCAATTAGGTTGCTAATTGTTAAAATATTAAATATTTTATAATAAATATTTCTACGAATTGAATATAGTCAATTATCAGTCTTCACGATAACGGAGCACTTTGAAACACGTCTAACACGCTTCGTATCAACCGCAAGACAATTCGCTATTTAAAGTTTTTAAAAGATAACCATCCTTAGCTACTTCATTGAGCAGTTTCAGTAATGGATTTATATCGCCCACACCTTCTACGAAAATAGGTGGCGGTTTCGGTTCACTTTTGTTTATGATCGGGTCTGTTTTCTCGTCATCATTGTCAGTGTTCACATCTTCTGACAAAGAAAATCTATTTTTGGTTTGTATTGGGTTGGTACTTAGCCAGTAATCGCTCATTTTTTTTTGTTTTGTTTGGAGTTGTGGTTTCCAGAATTTTTCTCAGGGCTTCTCAATCGTTTTTTGTATTGCACCGTCTTCCACTCGCTTTCTCGTGTTGTAGGTGGTGGTGGTATGAAACTGGGATTTCCTACAGGAGTATACTGATAAAATGGAGCATGCTGGGGTTGTCCCACCTGTGAATTTGCAACTACATACTGTGATGGTCCCGCTTGTGGATAAGTTGGTATTTGTTGGTTATAGTAAGTTACGCGTTAATTATAACTTTGCGTCTTGTAGGTAAACTTGACAACAATGCAAGATCTCACCTTATGTTATAGATATCAATTTATACATCAAAGGATCTCAACTTCATCATTTTATTCTCAAGGATCTCACTTGCGTCAATTTTTAACATAAAAAATTAAAATGAATTATTTCTTTCCCCTCTGTAGTGGTAACATTTTGAATGACTGTTTCCAGATTGTTAATAAAAATATAGTACATCATGCCTAATTTGTAATTTTCTGTAAGATCTCTGGTAGTCCTAGTTTTGTAAGGATCTCGACTAGGTTTAAAAATATATATACAGTGTGTTCACGAAAAGTGGTAACACTGAATAGTTCTTAAATATTACTAGATACAAAAATAAGTTTAAATAGTTTTTTATTCAACTCCAAATTTTCTGTTGTAAACTGCCAAAGTATATTTTTTTATTCTTCAAATTTAACCGGAAGTAAACATAATTTTTTTTTTCAAATAGCAACATGTCTATTTTTTAACATTTGTGCAATCTGCAATTTTTTCTCTATAAATACCTATAAAATTTTGTATTGGTATTTTTGTTCAGAGTTTATTCAAAAATTTCAACTATCCATAACTTTGTAAAAAATCGTTTGAACTTGAATGAGCTTCTATTATTTTCGTTTGAGCCTCAAAGGTCGCAAAGTTATTCGCAAAAAACTACAATTGGGAGGGGGGACTGGGGGAGGGGGAGAGTTGTAGACATGTTTTGCAGTTTTCCATCTCATTTTGAATTTATGTGATGTCAATTGATAGAGCTTTGTTTGAACCTGAATGAGCTTTAGTGAGCAAAAGTTTAAGTTAATTTTTTTACAAAGTTATGGAAAGTTGAAATTTTCGACTAAACTCCGAGCAACATGCATTAAATCGTAAGGTTTTTAAAATTTTTTATTTTACATAAAATTGCCCAATTGCTTTACTATTTCCGACCAACAAATATTTGATGGGCCCAAAAACAGTTAGCCATTGGATCATAATTTTTTTCAATCAATATTAGATTTTCTCGGCATGATTTCTATTTCGCTAAATTACCGAATATTACATTGAATTACATATTCAAAGTATGTAAATTATCAGCTTAAGAGATATAAAAAAACTTAAGATTTAACGCATGTTGCTCGGAGTTTATTCGAAAATTTCAACTATCTATAACTTTGTAAAAAATTAACTTAAACTCTTGCTCATTGAAGCTCATTCAAGCTCAAACGAAGCCCTATCGATTGATATCAATTCCACATAGGAATTCAAAACGAGAAGAAAAATTGCAAAATATGTCTATAGTCCCCCATCTTTTTTTTGCGAATAACTTCGCGACTTTTGAGGCTCAAAAAAAATAATGGAAGCTCATTCAGGCTCAAACGATTGTTACGACTACGTCGAACAATCCTTAAATTCATTTAAAATTTTGATTAAATCATAAGAATTATCCGAACGAACCTGGTATATTTTATAGACAGTCGTCTCCATAGAGTTATTTTTAGAACTTATCTACGTGAGAATAGGCGATTTCTATTCCAGATTACCGAGAATTTTTATTAGTAATGCAGTTATGCATAAAACAGTATTGCGTCATGTATGTAGAACGGAAAAAAATAAGAAATCGGTTCATTTTAACTCCTATAACTAGGCAACCAAATTATCTTTGAAGAAACTTTAAGTAACAATCCCTGTTAAATTTCAAGAGCCATCTTGGAAATGACTTCACTTTCGGTTCGACAGTCAAAGTAGTAAGATGCGTTCATTTTGTCTCGTGCTGAAAATAAATAACTTAAACTTTTCTGTGTACCGAAAAAGAAGTCACTAAAAACTTCCCTTTGTGCCTTCAAATAACAAACATGTGTAATTGTGTCGTGTATCTAAAATCGAATAAATACCTGATTAATTGTTCGTGTAACCAAAATTAAAGAAATAACTTAAAACTTTTTACCGATCTATCGAACAAAATGTGTTTCATAATGAATCTATCTATCATGGCAAATTTGAATAAAGGCAAGAAATTTAATATTTTCGATCATTACCGACGATGCTAATTCAATGAAAAAGAATAGACAAATTGTTGATTTACGATAAATACTTATACCTACTGGATGGATAAATTTTGGATTATTAAGAAGATAACGTATACCTATGGGACGAAGGCGATTTGGATTATCAAATAGTCAACAACGACTACAAAGGAAATGGAATTGGAAGGACGGTGTGCAATCAACAGGAGTATCGATAAACCAGCTTTTCCGAATTTGAATTCAGGAAAAATAATTAGAGTGCAACGACTTACCACGTTTAAACGGGTTAAAGGTTAGTTTTTGTTCAATTTGATTGTATGTAACCGCACGTATCTAATTGTAACGATTGATTTGATGTATTGCTTATTCAACGACTATTTGGTCCATTTTACATTAAAATTACATTAAAAATCCATCGTACAATTACTTATGATTTTTATCTGTAAAAAGTATTTATCTGTATAAATTATTGAAGTGGAAATCAATCCATAAATATGATGAAAGTAAATGGTTTACTATCATTGATTTTGTTCTACATAACGCTTAAATTAAGTAATTTTAATTAAATCTTGCGGAAGCTTCCTAGTTCATTTAGGTAAAGATTAAGGAAAATTTGTATTTATGTTCCGTATTTGTGTCGACGTTTTGTTTAACTTTATTATATTTCTTTACATCAAATCTCTTTTATTTCAAGAGCGCCGAATTCTTTTCAGGATTGTGTATATATGTAAAAGCGGGGTAAGCGTATATTTTGTTTCACGTAAGTACCACCCTGAGATAAAGTTCTCAGGATTTTTTGAATTCAAGTTCAAAAAA
Source organism: Rhagonycha fulva (assembly GCA_905340355.1). NCBI lineage: Eukaryota > Metazoa > Arthropoda > Insecta > Coleoptera > Cantharidae > Rhagonycha > Rhagonycha fulva. The sequence continues at coordinate 17,261,632 of HG996554.1, read as the reverse complement.
TCTGCTCGACCGACAGAAGTGAGCTAGCGAGGAGGGGTAACACGATGCTCTAACGTTTGACACCAAATTCATCCAAAAATTTGAAGGTGGGGGGGGGGGCCACTGACATCCACCTAGAATAAAAAAATATGCTTTGACAGTTTCCAATAGAAAATTTGGAGTTGAATAAAAAACTATTTAAACTTTTTTTTTGTATCTAGCAATATTTAAGAATTATTCACTGTTACCACTTTTCGTGAACACACTGTATATATATGATATAGTGACCCGTGGTAATTACTAATTTGAGAATTTCCACAATTAAAAGTTAAATTTGATATTTTCTTAAATTTGAGTAATTTTAATATTTACTTGGACGAATTGAGGTTGATTTGTATTCATTTATTGTACTTATTGTTTGGTATGCTGAAAACGAGATTTTTATGAGTGGAGTATTGTTCCAGAACCTGAAAGAAATTAAATTGACCAGATGTGACGACGTTTTATTTAATTAAATTTTTTTTGTATTGTTACATTACTTACTTTTTTAAAAACTAAAGTGAGTGCGTATGAAGAGACCTGTAATAATCGGCATGAGACACGATTTTCCAAAAACCTGGAAAGGACAGGAAGTGAAAGATTTTTGTGCGAGAAAGGATTACTGACTGAGAAGCGAAGGCATAAAATAGTGAACTCGAAGAGAAAATAAAATTCTCGATAATTTTTGAAAATAAGTTGTGAATTATGATAGCAAGTAATGTTAGTGAAGTGTCAGCATAATGAAAATTATAATTTGTGGAAGATTGGATTATGGAATGTACAATTTGGAAAATTTACCTGATAAACTGGAATGATGGCCGTTGATTTTATGAAATCTCATCACGATTTATCCTCTTATAATTGAATTATTTGAAGTCATCCATACGGTAAATAGAATTTGAATTCTTTTATTTTTCGTTATTTCAACATTATTTATCTGGAATTCGGAAATCATGAGTTTGAAGAATTTGAGGTTATACACGAGACACACTTTTTCAAACATGGAATCTTCGTTGATAACAAATTAACTTCACATTTGTACCAATTTTGAAGCACTGTTACAACTAATTAATTATGGAATTAATCTCTTTCGCTGTTGTAAATGACTTTGTTATGATGATTTCAATTAGCTCGCGTGGTGCATGTTCATTCTTACAAACTACTGTTGCTACCGATAGGTGCGTTCAGCTGTGAATTACGCGTTCAATTACAGGTCGGCGCGAACATTTAAATCAAACAATTTTAATTTATTATGTGCACATTTATTTTTATTTTCAGATTGTTTAGTAATTTATAGTTATAAATTTGAAACAGTAAATGTGTGAACTTGTGAATGGATCACGTCAATATCTGGTTTATTCTATTGTTGAATTTGATTTAATTACAAAAATTTCGTTTTTATTTGACATTAATTAACACCAACATTAGTCTAAGTAAATTTTTATTAATGCCCTGCATAATTTTGTTTTATTTAATTGTGGAAATTTTAAAATCTCTATTGAACTCGCTCCTTGGGAGAGTCTTATATTGCAAACTCCGACAAATTGGGCATGGACCTTAAAGAGTTGTTCGCCAGAACACGACATATCGGGATTGATATGTCTATAGCAGAAATGCCAGATGCCAAAATCTTTTAAAGAATTAAAAAATAAAAACACCGAGCTCCACACATACAAACCAAAAACAGACAGGAAGTTTAGGGTTGTGCGCATCTTGAATGTGCATCCAGCCACTGAAGAAAAAGATATAAAAGACAACTTGAAGCACTAGGCCATGAGGCAGTAAACGTATGGAACATTAAACAAAGAAATACCAAAAAACCATTACCTATGTAACCATTAACTAATTCTGCCGGAAAGGAAAATCATACCGAACGAAAATCATTGAATTGGCCAAGTTGGAAACGGAAGCTATTGACAGTAGTCTTTTAAAAATGATTTTACCAGCCATTTTCAATAATAGAAGACAAAGGATTTCAGGAATATACACAACTCAGTCAATTATATAATATTCCAAGTAGAAAAACGGTAAGTTCTACATTGTTCTCAAAAACGTTCGTTAAAGTTGAACCGATATTTGGACAAGGAAAATATTGCTACGGAATTATCTAATATTTTACGAGAGTACAGGTATATATTGGAATAAGATGGTTTGTTGCTGCTGTACGACACGAATTAAGCGATTTAAGTGAAACTGAAAAACGAATTTTATGTAGAGTAGTGCTATTTATTAAAATAATGAAACTACAAAACGGTTTGAGCCAAGATTGGTGTAAAGGTCAAGTTGTTTTGTTTGCTGAAGATGTTGAGCTTGCAGAACAACTACCACTTCGACCTATGTAACTAGGCCGGATAATCCTAGAGTTGTGGAAAGTCTCGAAAATGTGCAAGGTTCCAGAGAATATGTGGTTTATATGGATAAATTGAAAGTTGATCTAAGTTGGCTAATGTGCAATAATGTTCTTTATAGGGATGTTAAATCTCATTTTAATGCAATAGACATTTCCGAATTAGTACAAGTAACTGACGAATTACCTGATCGCTACACAGACACTTCAGAAAGCAGTAGATCTACTAACCATTTTAATGATTTAAATAATGATATAAGTATTTTGCATGGTTCTTATCACCAAGGTGATACAAGGTTCTCTTTAGAATCTCGTGGCCGGCAATGTACTGCAATTGCAACTGTTTCTCATTCGCACCACAGCGTTGGTGCAGGCTGGTCGTGTTTCTGTCTCATGCGAATGAGTGCTACCGAACCACCATTCAAGAGCGAACTTTTTCGAACGAAACCAGAAATAATAGAAGAAAGCTAACTACACCTAAACGTTCCAAAAGGTTAGTAACGGGTGAATCTCTTCACCCGTTACGAACTACCAAATCAACTTTGGATACTGCCACCAAAGCCATGGCCACGGCCAAGCTAGACGACATTGCAAACGTACTACCTTCCATCACATTCTCTTCTGATAATTCTGCTGCTATTTTTCCGCCTTCAACTATTTCTTCCGCAAGTGACAAAATGGACGTGGCCGACTCCACCTTAACCATCTATCAAGTGGCCCCAGGGGTGACACTTTACAACCGCTTCGGCATTCTGGCTAAGGGGCCAGAACAACCGCCCCAACAGTCGACACCTGATCCATAATGGAGAATTGTTCCCTCCGCAAGACGTGCGCGGTCTCCCAGGGAGCCCCGTCGCAAACTCCTGTGACAAAACCAACCAGGCCACCTCCAATTGTGCTCTCAACGCCAATTGGGGACTTAAAAACTTTTATGTGTAACGTATAACCTCTCATAAAAGAGCAAATAAAAATACAACATATCCGAGGTCAAACCTGGATATACGCATCAACAAGAGAGGACCATGACGCTCTGAAAAACTGTAACGAAAATTTTTCACTTTTGTTTGTGAGTCCGCACGCCACTGGTCACCCTAGTTGGTGACTGACGATGGGTACACCGCACCGATTGCATTGCAGTTACTAAGCTCGGACCATCTTCCTGTACTAATCCAAATCAATTCGTTATCCATTCCCATAACACCCCCTAGACAGAACGTTAACATAAACTGAAAAAAAATCGAGACAGAAATGACGGAGTTTGAAATCACCCGCAATTTGAAAACCAACAACGACATCGACTCTGCTATAATTTACTTAACAAAATTCATCAATAAAACCGTTAACAGAAACTCTACTACCAAACCCTCCCCCAGGTACGACACAACGCTCCCCCCCCCCCCCCCGAAATCATGACCAAAATTAAAAACAAAAACAAACTAAGGAAAATATACCAAACTCACCGATACCAAAATTTAAAAATTCAAATAAACAAACTTACCAGAGACATCCACATTGACATTAGCAAAATCAGGAACAAAAACTGGGAAAAGACCTCGACTGACATTACCCCACAAAACAAAAGAAAATTATGAAAAATTGCCAGGATATTAAACCAAGATCAATCCAACAAAGACTTCCCTTCCCTCCAAACTCCCCAAGGACAGGTTATTTTCGACCAAGACAAGACAAATACCATAGCCCAGGAGTACCTAAAACATCACCAATTAACTCAGCGAACATTAAATCCAGACATAGATGCGCTAGTTGAAGAATCCATTGAACACATCCGCAATATCGATGCTCCCACTCCCGAATCCGACTTTACCTCCCCGGCCGAAATCAAAAAAATCATTAAAAAATTCAATAATCGAGACACCGTCTGGCACGAAGGCTTGCTCCACAAGTTACTAAAATTAAATTTTCCTCTCTACATTATAAAAATAATTGCCAGCTTCTTGCGCGACACACTTCCTTTCGAGTCAAAATCAAAAATTCCCTATCAATCCCACAACCCATCCCTGCTGGAGTACCTCAAGGCTCCATCTTCTCTCCCATCCACTTTAACTATTACATAAACGACATTCCAAAATCTGACCAAACAAAATTAAAACTTTACGCAGACGACACGTTAATTTTGGCCAGCGACACAAAAATTGACGAAACAATTACAAAATTACAAGAACACACGGAAACGTTTTTAGACTTCTGTGACGACTAGCGTTTGAAAGTCAACGACTCGAAGACGACAGTGACAGAAAAATACTGACAGTAAACAACGCTCAAATTACAAACTCCGCCACGACTAAATACCTGGGGGTCTACCTGGACCAACGACTAACCTTCAGACCTCACATTGAACACAAAATCAAACAAGCTACTCGTGCAATAAACGCCCTGTACCCTCTCCTAAACTCCAAAAATAAGTTAAACCCAAAAATCCGTCTCCTACTTTATAAATCAATGATCCGTCGCATACTCCTTTATGCCTCCCCCGTCTGGAGCAAAGCGGCTCGCTCAAATGTCAAAGCCATCCAAGTACTCCAAAACAAGTGCCTCCGGCTGATCACCGGGGCCCCCAGACACACGATCTACACGTAAAAGCCGACATTCCACTTATTTCAAGTCACATTCATCGCACCGCTATAGGATTTTTCGAAAACACGGTCAAGCGGAACCCAACTACAGCCCACATCAACACTACTAGAAATCATAACTTGCCCTTCAGGAAAATTAAACACAAATTAATACATCATGTTTTAAATTACTTATAACACCTTACACACACTAATCATGAAGTCTGGTTTTAGCACTCTTTTTCAGGAAGATTCAACATGGAGGACCTCCAGTAATGCTACCATCCAACTCCCGCTGGTATACTGCCGTCGCAGTAGGAACAGCGGACCTTGTCGTGGAACCAAGAACTGTAACTGGACACTTTTGTAAATTATTTTTAAATATTTTGTAAATAGTAGTTTAAGTTGCAGTTTAAATTTGTTTGTACATATTAAATTTAATAGAGTTTGATTAAAAGAAAAAAAAGGAGCTTATTTCAAAGGTAAGAATATTGGATCATCCATCGTGGTTTTTAACTTTTTTTGTAACGACTTGCATTGGCCTGATATGATCAAAACATTACTTATGGCAAACGATGAAGACGTGAGTAAAGCTGAAGAGCTTACGTTTGAAATTGTTGAGAATAATCATTAATTATTCTTTAACAAGTTAAGTTGGCAATTGTTTGGTTGGTATACAATTGAAGTGGCCTGCTCTTTGTAGAGATCAAATTGAAGAAGGCGAATTACCTGAATGTGTTTTATACAATTTGACGATGAGACGGGAAGTAAAACTAAAGCCGAAAATGGTTGGGTTGCGATAACTCCAGTTATAGCAACATTTCAAGCAACTAAAGGATACGGAGACGTGGAGCGCCGAATGTTGCCTTTGATTTAAGTTGGGCAGTAACGGTACACAAGTTGCAGGGCACTACATCTATGTAGCTCTGAGTCGTGTGAAAACCTTGGAAGGAATAGTATTGTCTAATTTGCAATCAAATCACACGTTGAAAGGTCATTGTTAGAAATGTCAAGAAAGAACGTCCAAAATCATAACGTTGAAAGATTAAAACAAGGCCTTTTAGAAGGCATTCGGAATAGATATGGATCGTTAGAAAGTGATCTCTTTTGTGCTAAAGCTACATTCCTCGATTCAAGATTCAAAATGATAGCTTTTGAATCTGAAGAAATGGCCAGTGATACTAAGGATAGTATAATAAAAGAATTAATCAACCCACAACTTCAAATTCAATCTGGGCACTTTTTGATCAAAAGGTTTCGAATCAATCAGGTTTTCATTTGAAAAAGTCCTTAAACTCATTTTCACTTTCTTCATCCGAGTCTTCACTACCTCTAATTGCTTATCATCGTTTACACCGCCAAGGAAAGATGAATCAAAGTCATTATCGCTTCCACTACCATCACCGTTGTAGTCGTATTCTCGATCATACTTATCGCCATGACCTTCCTCCTCAAATGCTTCTTCATCAGAATTGCATTTTAATCATTTCCTCTTCTTTGATCTTCATCTAGTTTTATTATCCCGATCGCTGTCATCATCGGATGATTTACCATCCTTATCGTCATTAAATGCTTCATCAGAATTGCAATTTAACGATTTCATTTTTCTTGGTCTTTTTCTAGTTTCACCATCCAGATCGCTGTCATCATCAGATGATTTACCGTTAGATTTGCCAAAACATCTTCATTTTTTCAATTTTTTACTCTTGAAAATCCCACCAGCTATCTCTTGATTCGAGTTCTCTAACTGTTTTTCCACTTTTCTTGATTCAAGTTATACTTGAGCAGTGCCCGAAAGGTATGCCATTCATCCAGTGGATATCCCACAAGATCTTTTTTAGATCTTCGACGTCATCGGTAGTTAAGTGAACTTAACTAGAATGAGAATGAGATACAGGCTGGTTACCAAACGGCTTTTAAAAAACGATATCTCAAGGTTACCAACCAGAATTAAACACCAGCGCACTCTTTTCGGACCACCCAAAGACGACGTACGTCCGGAGCGAAGTATCCCTAGAAGATGTAGGGCTGTTCACGATAAAAGAGTTAGAAGCGGCGACAGCATGCATAAAAATGGGAAAGTGACCAGGATCTGACGGAGTCCCAGTAGAAGTAATAAAATCAATAACAGGCGAGCGCCCAGAAATAATCCTGGATGTTATGAACAATTTCCTGAAGAACGGAGAGTTCCTGGACTTGATTATGGTTCCCGGACTCATATGTTTTCTGGATAATCTCGGAAAGCTATTGGAACGAACACTGGTTGAGAGATTGAATAAAGAGCTGGAAAAAAACAGGTGAACTCGCAGAGAAACAGTTAGGATTTAGAAAAGGAAGGTCTACCGTAGATGTCTTAATCAAAATAAGGAATATGGCAGAGCATGCAAAATCCTCAACTCATCGAACCAGGGAGTTTTGCATGCTGGTAACACTGGATGTGAAAAATCCAAAATAAATTAATAGATTTTTATGAAAATCCGGATGAATCAGTTAATGGTATGTTTTCAGCAATTAAGAGCTCCATGGATTCCAACAACCTTCAATTCAACCGAGTATCTGGACTAGGTGCAGAAAATTGCAACGTGAATTATGGAATTCAACTTTCATTATATACTCTTATGCAAAAAGAAGTGCTAGATCTAATAAAAGGCAACTACCATCCTCATATTGTCCATAATACTGTGAAATATGCCATGTTATTTAGATTGTGAAGTAGAAAATGTAGTTTTGAAAATCTACAGTCATTTTTCTGTCTCAGCTTGTAGGAAAAAAAAATTAAAAAATTTTGTCGTTATGGTTGGTGGAGTATTTCATGAAATTAAACGTCATATTGGTACTCGTTGGCTATCATTACTTCCAGCCATCGATACACTTTTATTTAATTGGGAGCCAATATGTAATTATTTTAAAAGTTTAGGTGTTGGTTGTCCAATAGTACTAAAAAGTTTATTAATACTAAGTAATGAGGATGAGGATCATAAACTTCTAGAAATTATTACTTGCACTTTACAAGCCACATGCTGAGTATATTCAATAAAATAATAAAACGTCTAGAAGGAAATTGCGTTCAACACCAGTAATCGTCAGACTTAAGTTAATCAATATGATTAACTGTTAATATGATTTTTGTTAACAAACAAAAGTGACAACCGTGAGGTGAACGGACGTGTTTGGGGTTAGGTTTAAACGTGATTGTATTTATTGTGTGATTATTTTTCTTATTATGGATAATAATATTGCTATCGAGCTGAAAAAGCTATTGAAAGATGATCTTATCGATCTGCTGGTAAGTGGTAGTATAGCGGATAAATGGAGTGACAATGAAGTATTAACCAATTTTGTCAAGTCAAGGAACGCACGTGTTGTCAGTGATCAAGAGATTATTCATGGATTAAAAAGCCAGATCCAGGTGATGTAAGAACTTATCAACGAGAAAGCGCTTGTTAATAAACTTCTACTTGAAAAAATCGCTTTAAATGCTGAAATAAAATCGTAATTTGATAATATTTAATTCAGTGCATAGTGTGAACAGTGCTTTATCTATATCTTCAATTCAGATACCCTAAGTTACCGGCCGATCATATTAACCTCTTAGAAACTCGCCGTCAAGTTCGACGAAATCTGGTGGTATTTAGAAATAAAACTCAGCCCCCTGGATCTTTCATCCTTAGCAACTTATTTAAATCATTAGACCAGAACGGTTCGACTAAAACCCCGGGCAACACAACGTCAGCCCAAATCCACTCTACTGAACTTGTTGATAAACCAAAACGTCCTGTACCAATCAAAGTAAACCACCAATTTGTCCACCTGTGCATGTACGGCATGATACAATCGACGAATTAACAACTACTGAAGAGTCCGAGCCAGCTGCAACGACTCCCAATGAAGCAGCTACTAACGGCACCATCAACGCATCGCGCAATGAACCCATTCCAATCGCACGGACCGACGAAAGTGATTTGTACTCAAATGCTATGCGCATTTTTGTACAAAAAAAAAACATCTGGAAAGAATGAACGTAGAACGCATCCCAAGAAATGTTGGACGACCCAGAAAGAGATGGGGAGACCAAGAGTGACGCAACGGACAATGTCTAAATCATGAAGATGATGCTATGCGCAATCATTTTCTCCCACGCCGCTTCGTCTGGCGACCGCTACAATTAATCCACAAAAGAAACCATCCTCACTCCAGATAGCTTTTTGGAACGCAAATGGGTTACATGAAAAGAAATTGCGACTTCGCCCATCGTCAAGACTTGGATATAATAATGGTTAACGAAACGCACCTCAAAGCGGCCCACAATCTCAAACTCGTCAACTACACATTGTATCCTAATGATCGAAAAGGCGCCAAATGTGGTGGAACGGCAATATACGTGAAAGTCCAACATCGAACATTACGAAGTCATCAACCCACCTCTACGTATCCTGGATGAAACCACAATGGCAGTCCGGACTCAAAGTAATAGTTGAATCGACTTCACTTCAGTTTGCAACCCACCAAATGAATAAATTGATGAAGACGACTTCACAACCCGGACAAAGAGCCCAAACGCAAAAAAAAATGGTAGGCGACCTCAACGTCAAACACTTCGTTTGGAATTACCGATACGACAATGCAAATGGTCATAAATTATTGGACATGGCAGAGCTACTCGACTTCGCAATCGATGCTCCAACCCACTACTCCTTGGATAATGGGTACTCCATTATTTCTCGACGTCGCAATATTCAAAAATATTAACATCCAACATCGCGTTACAACCATATGAGAGATGACCTCTGATGGAGTGGAGTGATGTGACCGCTGGTTAACCTTAATTAAACTAATACTTTCATATTAGACTAACTACACGACGATACACAAGTATAATTTCTCGAGGACCACATAGCGCGTCTATCCGAGAAATTCAACAAAACACAAATACAAAAAAGTACACTAACAAAACATATGACACAAGGCAACACCAGACGCAAATATTTACTTCCATTTCAAAATCTTCCTTCCTTTACGACACCTATACTCTTGTAGTGATACATATCCACGATCAACTTTTTGACAACTTTGTATATTCTTTCTGTTGGTACCGTGATGAAATGTTTGTTTACTATATAAACAAAATAACATTTCATCATTTAATAACTATCTCTGACACAAACAAAGTTTTTAATAAAACGACTAAAACTAAATTGGTGACCCCGACGATAGAAAAACGAACACAAGAATGACCAACGACAAGATGGCTATCATTAACGACGAGAAGACTATCGCACAGGATATCGCTAAGGTAAGCATTAAAATACCTCCGTTTTGGGAAGACGATCCAGCTATGTGGTTTGCGCAAATCGAAATGCAATTTATAATGAACGGTGTTAGTCAAGATACAACCAAATTCTATTATATTGCCAGTACTCTCAATCAAAAACAAGCGACCGAAGTTAGAGATATTATTCTAAACCCACCTGAGAGCAACAAATACGAAAAACTGAAAACGGAACTCATACGAAGACTGTCATCTTCCGAAGAGCAAAAGCTGAAGCAACTACTACAGCGCGAAGAAATAGGCGATAGGACTGCATCTCAATTCTTACGGTATATAAGAAGTCTGGCGAACGATAAACTTCCAGAATCTTTATTGAAAACTTTGTGGATTAGTCGTTTACCCACAAACACACAAGGAATCCTTGCAACAATAGGTGAGAAAAGCTTAGATGATATGGCAGCTATAGCAGATAAAATCCTAGAAACCCATCAATCTGGACAATACGTGGCGGTAGCTAGTACATCTAGTGAAAAACACATCAAGTCCTTAGAAAAAGAAATAGACGACTTGCGTATAGAAATACGAAGTTTAATTCCACAAAGATCCAACACTCATGAGCGCTTCAGAAGTAAGTCACAAAATCGTAATGATCCAAAATTATGTTATTACCACAACAGATTTGGATCCAAGGCTAGAAAATGTCGTCAGCCCTGCTCATATAATTCGGAAAACCCAAACGAGAATCAGTAAATACGGCAACTGATTCTCACGTTCCACTAAGCCGTTTAACCATCACCGATAAAAAGACGAAAATCCAATACCTTATCGACACTGGAGCTGACGTTAGCGTATTCCCGAAAACCGCTTGTAGAGACCAAAGAACTGTACAAGAATTCAAGCTGTATGCGGCCAACAACTCCGTCATCAACACGTATGGATTTACAACAATAAGTATCGACTTTGGATTACGAAGATCACTCACGTGGCGTTTTATAGTTGCCGATGTGAACAAAGCAATCATTGGTTCTGACTTCCTCAACCATTTCAACTTGTTGGTCGATATTCGAAATAAAAAACTGGTGGATAACGTTACGCTTATGGAATTAACAGGTTTGTTAAAACACGATCACACATCACAATCTACGATACGTACAATAGATGCAAACAACGAATATCACTTGCTAATCGACGAATATTCTATTACGAATCCCAATATGGCAAGAAAATCATGTCTACATAATACGATGCACCGGATTGATACGTTACCCGGCCAACCTGTTACCTGCAGACCACGAAGATTAGCCACCGATCGTCTCCAAGTGGCGAAAAAAGAATTTGAAGTCATGATGCAAATGGGTATCGTACGACCCTCAAGAAGCAATTGGTGTTCTCCGCTACATCTTGTAGAAAAGAAGAATAAGGAATTCAGACCATGTGGAGATTATCGTATGCTGAACGCAAGAACAATTCACGACTGCTACCCTATACCACATATTCAGGATTTGGCTCAATCGCTTTCTGGTAAAAGAATTTTCTCCACGGTTGATTTGATTAAAGCATTTAATCAGATTCCTGTCCATCCTGATGATATCCATAAAACCGCAGTCACGACTCCATTTGGCTTATACGAATTCACTCATATGCCCTTTGGTTTGAGAAATGCAGCACAAACTTTCCAACGTTTTATTCATGAAGTAACAAGAGACTTGGAATTCTGCTACGCATACATTGACGACCTTCTAATCGCATCCGAGTCAAAAGAAGAACTCATTAAACACCTTCGTCTATTATTTCAGCGACTACAGGAATACGGAATTACCATCAATCCGGCAAAATGCGTTTTTGGCAAAGACGAAGTTACGTTTCTTGGACATTCGATCAACAAAGAAGGAACGAAACCGCTACGAGATAGAGTCGAAGCAATTGTATCATACGAAAAACCGACAACCGTAAAACAACTACGTAGATTCCTAGGAATGGTCAATTTTTACCGTCGCTTTATACCCAAAGCAGCATCGATTCAAACCCCACTCAACAAGTTTCTTATAGGAAAGAAATCAAACAATGATAAATTGAATTGGTCCGAAGACTCCGAAGCCGCTTTCGTCAAGGTAAAGAATGCATTATCTAAAGCAACTTTGTTAGCTCATCCATTAGCTGAAGCTCCTTTATCGATAATGGTCGATGCATCAAATGAGGCTATGGGTGGTGTATTACAACAGAAAGTGAACGACGAATGGCAACCACTAGGTTTCTTTGCAAAGAAATTTAACACCGCACAGACGAAATACAGTGCGTATGATAGAGAACTTTTAGCTGCGTACTCAGGCATCAAATATTTCAAACATTCACTGGAAGGTCGACAATTTATTCTCTTTACTGATCACAAACCGTTAGTGTATGCATTCAAACAGAAACCTGAAAAAAGTACCCCTAGACAATTTCGACATCTCGATTACATTGGACAATTCACAACGAATATACTGTCGTGTTCTGACGAACAACTCTTTAAAAGCCGTAGCCGTTATGGTCGGTAGTTTGCATTATTGAGGCTATCTCAGGTAGTGAATTCCAGGGTCTGCTTAAATTATCCACAACAAATGAAACAAAATTTTTACCGGGCATCAATAAAATTTTACTCAGATAAATTTGGTTATCAATAATATTATCAAAAACAGAAAACAGAATTTTTGTTAAATCAAAATTCCACAATGAATAAATCAGATATCGACGTGATTTATCTACAAGTTCCCACATTTACTATTCCAAAACTTATTACTCTAACTTGTAAACAAATCAGGCATTATAAATTGTACAAGCTGAAATAAAATAATAATACGAATAAATAATTGTTTTATTTAAAATTTCGCGCCGACCTGTTATAAACCGCATAAAACACTGTTGAATACAACCGCTAGAAGTAAATAAAGTTTGATGTAACACATAATACACGCGTTGGTCCAAATCATTAAAATAAAGTTAATTTCAACCACAAATTAATCAATCCAATAATTAAAATAGTTGCATCGGTGTTTTAAAATTGGTGTAATGGTGAAATTAATCTGTTATAAGCGAAATTTCCAGGTTTGAAAAGAAACTGTGCGTTGCATAACCTCGAACTTTAAAATTTATGAATTTCATTTTCCAGATAAATAATATCGAAATAGCGCAAAATAAAAGAATTTAAATTCTAATTACCATTCGATGGCTTCATAAATCGTTGTTAAGTGGAAATAAATTGCGATAAACTTTACAAAATGGACGGTCATCATTCCAGGTTATTAGGTAAAATTATCCATAATATCACATTCCAGAACTCAATTTTCCAGAAATTACCATGCTCATTATACTGACACTTCACTAATCAAAATTGCAATTGTAATTTACACTCCATTCTCATATTACAATATTTCACAACTTATCGAGAAAATTTTGTCTTCCTCGAAAAACACAACTTAACACGTCCACCTCTCGGTCAGTAATCCTTATCTTTTTACAAAATTTTCCTTTCCTTTCCGTTTCTGGTTTTTGGAAATCGTGGCCCATGCTGATTCGTCGATTTTTACAGCGAAATTTGAAATTTTTCCAAAAAAAATTGATATCACAAATTTTTAAATTACTTTCGAACAATTACCGCACCATCTAGAGTTATTTACAAACAATAAGACGTTATAGTTTTCTACGCACGCATTCACTTATTTATTAAAAAAAAGGTAAACAAATTAACAATGCAAAAATTCAATTAAAACAAAATGCAGTCATATCTGATTAATTTAACTTTTTAGATTTCTGGAACAAAATATCCATCTATGAAATTCTGTTTTCTTAGCAACAAGCTAAATTATGGGCATTAAGAGAAAAACCCTTCAACTTGTCCGAGTAAAACTCAAAATCATACAAAATTCAATGGAATGACAAATCAACATAAATTGTGGATATTTTAAACTTTTGGTAATTAGTTCGTTCTACGTCAATACAATATATTAAAGGCACGCAAAATGTACCCGCAGATACACTTTCTCGATTAGATAACCTCAACAGCATCAAAACGTTAACAACAACGATCAATTACAAAGAACTGGCGAAATCACAAGAAATCGATTCTGAACTTAAAATGTTTCTAGATGAATCTAAGACAGCAATAAAATTAAGAAAGATACATTTCCCCGAATACGAAACAACCATTTATTGTGACACATCAACAGATACAGTACGCCCTTATATAACCCAACCATTTCGGGCACAAATTTTTAACAACTTACATGGATTGGCACACCCTGGTGCGAAAGCTACTACTAAAATAATTACAGCTCGCTTTATATGGCCCGGTATGAACAAGGATTGTAAGGAATGGACTCGACAGTGCTTACCTTGTCAACGCTCGAAAATACAACGTCACACGATGGCTCCATTAGGTAATTACATGTTACCTTCTACACGATTTGAACACGTCCACATCGATTTGGTTGGACCCCTACCAAGCTCCAACGGATTTAAATACTGCCTAACATGCGTCGATAGATTCTCAAGATGGCCCGAAGCAATACCTTTGGAAAACATAACTGCAGAAACGGTAGCGAAAGCGTTCATAGCAAACTGGATTTCCAGATTTGGCGTACCATTAAGAGTAACTACAGACCAAGGCCGACAATTTGAATCTCACTTATTTAAAAATCTGTCCTTGCTGCTCGGTATTACTCATATAAGAACCACCTCGTATCATCCACAAGCGAATGGTATGGTCGAACGCTTTCACAGACAACTTAAGGCCGCAATAATGAGTCACGAAGAAGATTCATGGACTGAAATATTACCGATTGTACTACTGGGAATACGAGCGTCATTTAAAGAAGATTTGAAGGCAAGTGCAGCGGAGATGGTTTATGGCGAAGGAATACGTTTACCCGGAGAATTTTTCTCGGCAACGAAGGAACTTAACAACAATGATGAAGTTATATCTCGATTACGTCAACACTTCAATACTCTACGACCAGCAGAACCGCCTCTTCATGGTAAACAAAAAGTTTTTATGTCACGAGATTTAGAATCCTGCACTCATGTATTCTTAAGATTTGATGCCGTTAAGAAGTCGTTACAACCACCTTATAATGGACCCTACGAAGTTGTGAACAGAAACTCGAAGACATTTACGATAATGATCAACAACAAACAACATGTAGTCTCCGTAAACCGAGTAAAGCCAGCATACCTGGTTTCAAACGAAAACTCCCCAACACCTTCAAACGAACAGAAACCTTTTTCTAAACCTGCTCTTCCCATCAATCAAACGAATACTCAACCAGTTGAAAATACGAAGCAAACTACAAGATCAGGACGAAGAGTACGTTTCCCGACAAAATATTGTGACCTCGTTAAGAAGATTGAATATAGAAATGAACCACGTTAGCATCGTTCGATCACGGGATCTCACTAGGAAGGGGGTAATGTAGTGATACATATCCACGATCAACTTTTTGACAACTTTGTATATTCTTTCTGTTGGTACCGTGATGAAATGTTTGTTTACTATATAAACAAAATAACATTTCATCATTTAATAACTATCTCTGACACAAACAAAGTTTTTAATAAAACGACTAAAACTAAACTCTCTTCGCAAACAAAAGTACTTTTGAGCAGCCACACCAATGGACGGGTAATACCTGAACCTTGCGATGACGCGAGTGAAAAGAGTATTGGTCCAAACGGCGGCGCTATGCGTCGAATAAACCAGTAATCTGTTTATTTAAAACTAATAAAGAATCTTTAAATCGGGTTCAAATCGCGAACTATACAGAATTTCTTAGCTCGGTCTTCGGTAGGCATCCTCAAGCTGTGGTGAAATCGATTGTTACGACTACGTCGAACAGTCCTTAAATTCACTTAAAATTTTGATTAAATCATAAGATTTATTTGAACGAGCCTGGTATATGTCACAGACAGCCGTCCCCACTAAGTTATTTTTAGAACTTATCTACGTGAGAAACATGCAATTCTTATACTTGATTTCTTAGAATTTTGTCCTTAACTTGCAAACAAGCAGAATGAAGAATTACGTCATGTACCTCGACGAGAAAAATAAGAAATCGGTTCATTTTGACTCCTATATTTATGCAACCCATTAAGCTTTGAAGAAACTTTGAGTAAAAATCCCTGTTAAATTTCAAGAGCCATCTTGGAAAATGACTTCACTTTTTTTTCTGTACCTCAAGCGAGTAAGACGTGAAACGGTTCCGTTGTCTTCCAAGCAAGGAAGAGGTGTTAAATTTTCTGTCGTACTTCCATTGAAGGAAGATGTGGTTAATTTGGTATCGTGCTTCGAATAAATAACTAAAACTTTATCTTGTGCCTCCGAACAAATACCTGATTAATTGTTTCGTGTAACTAAAATTAAATAAATAACTTAAAACTTTTTACCGATCTATCAAACAAAATGTGTTAAATTTGGTATCGTGCTTCAAACAAATAATCACTATTTTTAATTACCTCGTGTCTTCAACCCAGAATACTTAAATTAAGATGCGTTTAACAAACAAAATGTGTTTTATAATAAATCTCTCTCGAACATGGCAAATTTGAAATAAAGACAAATTATTGATTTACGATAAATAACTTGTACCTATTGGATGGATAAAATTTGGATTATTAAGAAAATAACTTGTACCTATTGGATGGATAAAATTTGGATTATTAAGAAAATAAATTGTACCTATTGGATGGATAAGATTTGGATTATCCAATAATCAACAACGACTACAAAGGAAATGGAATTGGAAGGACGGTGTGCAATCAACAGGTGTATCGATAAACCAGCTTTTCCGAATTTGAATTCAGAAAATGGAATTAGGTGTGCAACGACTTACCACGTTTAACCGGGTCAAAAGGTTAGTTTTTGTTCAATTTGATTGTATGCAACCGCACGTATCTAATTGTAACGATTGATTTGATGTATTGCTTATTCAACGACTAATTGGTCCATTTTTCATTATGATTACATTAAAAATCGATCATACAATTACCTATATTTTTTCTGTATATATTATTTATTTGTACGAATTATTTAAGTGGAAATCAATCCGTAAGGATGATGAAAGTAAATGGTTTATTACCATTGATTTTGTTCTAAATAACGCCTTATTTAAATAATTTTAATTAAATCTTGCGGAAGCTTCCTTGATCATTTAGGTAAAAATTAAGGAAAAATTGTATTTATGTTCCGTATTTGTGTCGACGTTTTGTTTAACTTTATTATATTTCTTTACATCAATTATCTTTTATTTCAAGCGCGTCAAATTCTTTTCAGGATTGTGTATTTATGTAAAAGCGAGGTAAGCGTATATTTTGTTTCACGTAAGTACCACCCTGAGATAAAGTTCTCAGTATTTTTTGAATTCAAATTCGAAAAATCTGCTCCACCGAAGGAAGTGAGTTTAGCCGGAGGATAGGTGTATCACGATATTGATTTATGTGAACAACGTGCGATTTCTCCAAAGTTACGTTCAAGAAATTTTGAAGTTCGTCGTTTCTCAGAAAAAATATTAAGAACTTGACTCGCCACCTCACGAGAGGTATCGCTTTAAGGTTCTTTATGAACCATTTGTGTGGTTTGTTATAGATTATGGCATAATTCGGGCTTTGCATCTCCAGATAAGTCAGCGCAGCGCCGACATTATGACATATTTACGAACTTTGGTAGCATCCTGTAATATCCACTAAAATTTAAAGCCAGCGTTACATCGAATATTGTAAGATAACCCCAAATCAACAAACAACTCCTCAGAATTACCACCCCAACAATCATTAAACCCAATCCCCAACGAGTTAAAATACCCCTTCGTTTTGAGGGACACCAGAAAATGGGACATGCTGGCAACAGCTTTTGAATCGAAAGGAATAAACTTCATAAAATCAAGGTCAAAACCAGACCTCGCTTCTAAAGGGGGGAGGGTAATTGATTTACCATAGTGAGTGTGGCTCAATACAATCGAACGAACAATTGAGATCTGAGACTGGAATATTTCCGTAACCAAAAAAAGTCCATGTCTCTTTATAAAATCATTTGCAGAATGACTATAAAGTTATTTTTTTTAAATTGTCCATTAAAACTTTGAAAAACAAATTCCGTTGGTTGTCGAAAACTGTCCTGTGCTGGAGAGATAGCGGATCAATTGAAAAAATTACTTTAAAAACAAGTTAATTCTATTTTAATCCATAAAACATTTCTTACAATGTACCATAATAAAAAAATCTACTCGAAAAGATTTAAAATTAAAACTTTAAACTACGGTATCAGAACAGTCCATTATTCTTTTGGCTTCACGTCGACCACTTTCCAGTAGGGCTCCGTGTACTGTAGAGTAGTCTTATTATTAAGTTTATAATAAAAAATATTAGAAAAATCAAGCAAATTTTAACAGTAGCAGAAATAATCCGATAAAATATAACAGTGCAATATTTGCTGCAAAGCACTGAATGATCAAGAAAAAATAACCATACCCGAACATTGCAATCAATTATTTTGGTTTGAGTGCCTCCGAGATTGCGCTAGGCGTAGTACGACTTGTCCGTTAAATCGGGAAAGTTTTACAAAAGTTTATGTTTATCCACAAAGTTTAGACTGCGAAATTAGAGTTATGCAGATATCACCTATAAATATATCGGAATATTGGGAAAATTTAATTCTTGAAATTAATCCAGAAGGCGAAAACACGATCTAAAGATTAGTAACATGTTTGAAAATCGTCATCAACTCTCACCAGCAAATTGAAAAATGGTTAGACGATGATAAATTTATATTTATTTTTATAAATCGTCAAGGAAATTCAGTAGAATTGGATAAGATAACTAAGTTCCTCATTTATTTACAGAACACTATAAACAAATGTCTTGATGAAGATATTCAATTGGTATGGGAGAAAGATTTGTATCAATCTTTAATACTATGAACTTTCTCAATTAAATACTTAAAGCAAATTAAATTTATTAATAAAAATTATTATAGTTTAATCTGAGGCCGAACCACTACGGCCTATGTTTATGCACATACTCATGAGTGATGTTATCACATCAAGTGGAAATATCATCGTCATTAGACATTTTTATTATCATTTGTACCCTTTAATTTATTATTTGTTAAAAGTTTAACGTTTATTTCAAAACTTTTAGAATTTTGTTCCGTAAACAAAGTTTGAGATTAAGATGGGACTTGTTCTTTGCGCAAAGAACAAGGGATGCAGATAAAACGGCTCCAGTCTTTTATGAAATTTTTCCAATACCCGAACGATATTGCACGGTATAACCACACAATTCTTCGTGTGGTTATTAATTATGCATATTTGTGCAATTTTGATATCTTATTGGCTACCTATCATTTAGTATTAGATAATTTATCTTATAGGTTGATGTAATCGGTCGTCAATAAACAATAAAGGCCTCCCCTTTTGTAAGATAGGTACAAAGAGGACCAAGGGGAAACCAAGCAGCCAACTCAACCCAGGGAACCCCCGACTTGCCTTAGACATTTTAGCCACCTTCCATTCGACCATTGAATAGTCAGAAGAGGGAGAACCGTGTTTGCGCGTAGTTCACCACTACTCAGCGAGACGGTAGGGTTCTGAGGTTCGGTTCGACCATTTGACCATGGACAATCCACACTTAACCGTGTCACCTCAGTTCCCCGCTGAAAGTAATAATAAGACGATTACCCCAGGAATCCACGCCGGCGGATATACAAAAAGATCTCGTAGAGCAAAGATTCCCTTTATTGGCGGTCCACCAATTCAGGAAAGGACCCAACAGGAGAATAAGTGCTAACACTTCGAGCACCCTCAACACATTTGTAGAGCTGCTAGTAATTGTATTGTGTGTGCGGGTAACCACAGAGCCTCCGCGTGCCCAAATAAACATGTAGACAAGTCCAAATCAAAACTCAACTGCGCCAGTCAGCCAGCAGGAGCGGATGTCCCAGCCGCCCACAACCCCGCTCAGTCAAATCCAGAGCGACAGGTCCCTCTATCTCCTACTCACAAGAAGGGGACAGGAGGCATCCAAACAAACACAAGAGTCCGGTTTTACTGTGGTGAAGAGGAAAAAGCGGCCCATCCGCAGGGGTAGAGGCAAACAACCTACCTCTTCACCATCAACCTCCACAGAAAGAAATAGTCCTGATCTCCTGAATACGACACTTCTCCTCCTCAAGGACGGCCTGGCCACTTTAGCTAAGGCGAGTATTCAAGATAAGATCTCCCAGAATAGGCGCTCTAAATTACCAGAGACCACTACCAATTGTAACCCAAAAGCTACCGTCCGATCAGCCTCTTACGCTATCATCAGTGCACACAGAACGGTGTCTCTCGAAGCTGCGCTGCTGCTGGCGAACACTCAGCAAGTAGATCTACAAGTCAGAGAAAAGGCGAGTACCTACTCCGGACAAGTAAGAGCGCAAGCTATAGAGGACACAAGGGAGGAGTGACAAAGCAAATAATGACTGGGAATGGGCTTCCAAAAGACATGGTGAGTCAAATTTCCACCTGACGCAGGTGCAACTCCTACCTCTATCGTAAATATTATATTAACATTTAACTGATCGAGATGGATAAAACTACTGGTGAAAGCGAAATGTGCAGTATTTGCTTACGCGAACTAGACAATCAAGAGATAGGCTTTCTTGACTGTTGTGTTTAATCACAAATTTTGCCCAAAATGTATCATAGACTGGATTACACCATAATAATCGAAAACACTTAAACCCAGCTGTCCACTAGATCGCAAATTATTTTATTATATTATTATTACCAACAATGATAATATTGAAAAATCCATCGCCGAAAAACTGATTACAGAAGGATCCAAACCCACATCTGTCCACCAAATGCGAAGAAACCGAGAGCAACGCCAAATGCCTTTGTTTCTCATTGTTCTCGAGTGCACTCCCAACATAAAGACCATATTGGACCAAATCACATTCCTACGATTTTAAATAACCATCGAAACCCCACGACCGACTACACGTCAGCCAATGTGGGAGCAAATTGGGGAGCCAATGTGGGAGGATGACTTCCATCCAAATGTGTGAAGTGCGCCGAAAACCATCTCTCTGCATAGTATAAAAAATCATTCAGCATCCCATCCAGCTGCGTCAACAACCACACCGCCAGCTACTGAGGCTGTCTGAAGTTTCCCAAATTCAAAATCATGAATTAATAAAACCCACCTCTGCCCATCCTTTAATCCCAAATTGGTAAGTTAAACATTTTACTGCAAAGACAGACGCGGTGACAAAGGTGGAAGCACTGCCATTTACGCAAAAAAAATTTAAGCATTACGAAGTCGTCAACCCGTCCTTCCAAGAACTTTAAGAAATTAATCATGTATTGGGCATATATGAGACGCAAAGCTTCGAAAAAACTTGAAATAAGTATTGGTGGAGAAGAGAAGCTTGAGAAGTTAAATGACCAAGATACATTACAAAAATTACCTCCAAATAATGAAGTATTTTTTAAGTATTCTGCTTGCTGGTATATGGTAAAATCATCGCCGGAAATTTGAACGCCAAACACGAAGTATAGAACTGCCGCACCAACAACACTAACGGTAATAAACTACTGGACCTTGACGAAACGCTCGACTTCTCTATCAATGCACCAAACGCTCCTACGCACTTTTCCAACAGTGGAGCACCCACCTTCGTTGATGTCGCAATGTTCAAGGATGTTACCCTTCATTCATTTCAAGAGAAAGCAGACACCTTGGCTACCAAATTTCAATCCCAATGCACTCCTAATTCGGATATCATCGACCAGGACCACATAGACATGGTGGAAACCTTTGTATAGCAACATCTGAATACTGAAGACCCAGAACCAATCCAAGCAGCATCATACCATGAGATAGCTCGCCTCATAAGAAAATCTAAATCCCGTCGAGCTTCAGGCCACGACTCTATAACCAACCGCGCCCTAAAAAAAGACTGACCAGAAAAGCCGTCACCGCAATCACTACAATCATCAACGCAGCAATCCGCCTCCGCCACTTCCTATCATAATGATAGGATCATAGAATATCATAATGCTACGCCCAATTCGCCGACGATACAGCCATTTACACCTCATCACTATGTCCCAACAAAGCTACCGCTAGACTACAAGTCACCATCAACCTAACCAACCTCAGACTCAAAACCGACTCTAAAATTAACACAATAAATAAATACATTAAAATGCAAGCAACAAATGCAGAACCAACACCAACCCTCTCATCAACCAACTAGGCAACTACGACCCTACACACTTTTCCAACACTGGAGCACCCACCTTCATTGATGTTGCAATGTTTAAGGATGTCACCCTTCATCACCGCCTCACAACATTATGTGAGCGTGGCGACATCAATCACAGTGATACACCTGCAACTGGGCCAAAAATTGGTTAGCAGGTATTCCACGACCACCTTTATTCCACGATGGGCGCCATACCAATTACCGAAACCAAAGACGAACTCAAAAATTAAGTGAACCACTTCCAAAAACAATGTTACCGACAAAAAAATTAAAATTTTAATAAAATATGGCAAACTTAGCTAAAATGCTAGATCCGCCGACAAACCAAAACAATAAATTAGACGAAAACATGAAATTCTATGACGTTGTATAATAAGGCTACTAGCCAACGTAGAAAAAAACAATCCAAAACCTGGTGCACCCAATCCTGTTCCTGACCGTTTCAGCAATCAAAAATGCTGGAAGCACTGTGGAAGAGAAAGATCAATCGGTATATCTATAGCATCATCGCCAGCTACCAGGACGACCAAAAAATCCGATTAAAGAAATAAGAACGAGGAACAAAAAGCGACAAGCGGAGTTCCGCAGGATTTCGTTCTTGGAACGACACTCTCATTATTCAGCAAGATGTAAACAACTTGGAACGATTGCTATATCCTTCAAAACTGCAGATATGCTCCTCTCAGCAAACACTCAAAAAAAATAATAATAATAATAGTTTATTTGCTATAAGTTATAACAAGTAAGAAGCCATGCAGCTGAAGAAAAAGAAACGTAGAAAATTGGAGTTACAAAAAAAATGGAATCAGAAAGAGAACGTGAAGTGCAGGGTTGCAAAGATGGTCAGCCCAAGGGTAATCAACATTGGAAAGAAAAAAAGGATTCCATTCCAATTAATTACAAAATGAAAGTGTATTCTCTATTTTACGCAAAAAAATGGGCGTTTTCAAATTTTTTACGGAAAACGCCGGTACCACAACTTTTGTCACCGGAAAAACTACGTATTCTTCAAATTATGTTGAAATTAGTTACCCATTTTCAAAATTACTGTAAGTTACACTTTCTAACCTAAGGTCGACTTTGTGAGATGTCGGGCCCTTCCAAGAATTTTTTTAATAATGTTATTTCTTAGGTATATACAAGATGACTGACCACCAATCCTAAAATAAAAAATTAAAATAAGTGCTTGTTACTACCATAACTCCCAAATATAATTTTGACTTGAAATTGGTGTTAATCGTTATAGCTTAAATGAGCTTCCACTTTTTTCGTTTGAGCCTCAACCGTCACGAAGTTACTCGGTAATAGGTTTGAGAGATGGGGGGAGCTATTGACACGTTGGCCTCGCAAAGTTAAATTTTTAAGCTATAGTGCAGGGGTGGCCAACATGCGGATCTTTGAAGGATTATAATCAATTCCACTCCAAACTACATGCCATAAAATTTTTCTGCATCTTCTCCTCCTGCTTCAAATTCTTCTGCTAACTCGGCTACCACCAATGAAAATATGGACGTCGCAGATTCTCTCACAATCATCCATCAAGTGGCCCCAGAGGTCACTTTATATAATAGATTCGGCATCCTAGCCAAGGCTCCGGAACAACCACTACAACCGCCTACCCCCGACCCATCCTGAAGGATAGTCCCATCGACTAGACGAGCACGGCCTCTCATCTTCCAGGGAGCCCAGACAACTACTCCAGCCGCCAGCAAACCAACCAGGCGACCTCCAATTGTGCTATCCACGCCAATTGGACACCTAAAAACATTCATGCTCAACGTCAAGCTGCTCATAAAAAAGCAGATTCAAATCCAGCATATCCGGGGTCAAACCTGGATATATGCCGCCACCAGAGATGACCATGACGCACTCAAGAACACCCTCCTTGTCCCGAGAGGTATATAAGGTTATACCTACGGGTTCAAGGAGGACCGCAGGATTAAGTGGTCATGAAGGGGTCCTTTCATGGCCCCTGAATATATAGAAGAAGAACTGGCTAAACATTCCATCAAAACTATAAAAATAACCCAACTGAAGAACAAATATCGAGACATCACCTCATCATTTTTAATAATTTTCGCTCCCGGTACCACCCTTCAAGAAATCAAGACCGTAAGAAACATTGGACCCATCATTGTCGGGTTCGAAAAACTGAACCAAAGGATCCACCTATTACAGTGCTTCAGGTGCCAAAACTTCGGGCATAGTTCCTCGCATTGTAACGTAAACCCAAGATGCGTCAAGTGCACTGGCGCCCACCCAACATCCCAGTGCACGATAATCGTCCAGGATGACAAGATCCGCTGTTGTAACTGCGGCGGAGACCACGCGGCTAACTGGAGCCTATGTCCTAAATACGCTGACTACGCCAAGAAGGTGAGTAATAAAGCCAAGCGTAGTGATAAACCCACTTACATAGCCGCCACTTCCACACTTAATTTAACAGCCCTTCCCTATCGACCCCAAAATCCTCAGTTTTCTTCCCCAAGAGTAGAGGTAAATTTAAATTCCAACCCTTCCCTATCAAACTCCGATGATTTAACCACGTTATTCCATGAGATCAAGGAGCTTGACCAGCTCCTAAATATTCCAGTCATGTTGCAAATGGTGCGAGAAGTAAAAACCCGCCTTACAGGAGTCACCGACTCTCTGACAAAATTGAATGTTGTATTTGAAGTTGCAACAAAATATAATGTTTAGACAGTCTAAGTTGTCCTTAATCTCATGGAATAGCGGTGGACTTTATTACAAAATGCACGAGAGCGACATCAAACCTATAGATTCGGATGATGATACGTTTGTAAGCGAAAGGCAAAAAAAAGAAACACTCTCACTTGCAGCAGGCAAAAACTCGACGAAAGACGTGATATACATTTTACATAATATCGACTATAACTTAAATTTTAAGAAAATACAACCGATATTACTAAATTTGTTCTTTGCTTGTAATATGGAAAATTGTGAAATTCATGAGTGTATCGTGAATTAATTCATTCTTGAATCAAGTTTGATATAAACTTAATTGTATCCCTCGGTCCTAGCGCCAAAATGTTTTGCGCCGAACTGTCTTTGCGCCGAAACGGTCTCACACAAAAATTACATTTCAATTGTGTAACTTTACATTTAAAATGCAAGATCTTTAGTACACAAAAAATGCATTGTAAAATTATAGAACACCCATGGAAAATTACTCTTTTGATTAGTAACATTACACAACATGCAATGTGAAAATTTACATTTATTGATGGTAATATTACTGAATACGTTAGGAAAATTTCTCCCTTGATTGGTAATATTACACGTTTGGTGCGAAAATTTACATTTGATGATAGGAATATTACTGGATAAGTTGGTAAAGTTCCTACTTTGATTTGTAACATTACACATACATGGCGAAAATTTACATTAAAAAATTATGTGTATGTAACTTTACACAACGCATAATTTTACACACCTTAAACTTTATTTCTATGTAATATTACTATGATAATAAGAGTAATATGAGCCTACTATATCATAGTAAATTTACACAACAATTTTTTACAGTGTGTACAAAATTCATAGCCTCAGCTTTTCTATTGATGTTTTTAAGAACATCAGTTTTTAGTGCACTTTTGTAATTTTAAATAAAAGGTTCTTTTTAAAAAAATTTTAATTTTTACTTAATTTTTGTTTAGATTCAAAAATGCCTGATTAAAGGATAGAGGCATTGAGGGATTCGATGCCTTCAAACCCCACTTCAGCAAGAAACACAAATAATGGTCATACAGGGTTAATCCAACACAGTTATTGGCAATAAATAAATACGATGACGGTAAAACAGTCATTCCTGTTCTTGAAATATATGGCAATTTTACTTTCCTCCGTGTGATCCCTTAGCAAAAAAGATTAAGAACCACTGCTCTCAAACATCAGTTAAAATACCTTATATATTATTTTTTAAACGAAGTATTTTCTGAAAGTCAAATCGAGTACACAGATCTACGACGAAAGTTTAAGCACCCCAACCCCCCCTTTCGATTTAGTTATCAAGTAGGAGAGAGCGGGGCTAGATGACAAAAGGGGCAAGATGACGAATTAAATTTTTAAAGAAAACTTGAACCATAAAATTGGCGATTTATATCGGTTATAATACTACGGGAGAAAATTAGATGGCGCTACTAGGCCTACGTTAAGTTTAGTGAATCATAACCTGTTTTTATTATTATTAACACATAATGTTGTGGTAGAAGATTTAGAAAAACCTTCTCTGATACTCAAGAAAAGGAGCTCGTAAATTACATTCAAAATCTGAATTTACAAGCTTTCGGCCTTACCGCCATGGAATGTAGAAAATAAAAAAATAAAAAATGTAGAAAAGAAAAGATAGACATAAAATAAGCCTCAGAACTCCAGAGTCTACGTCATTGGGACGGTTAATGGGATTTAATAAAGTTGAGGTCACTAGATCTTTTGATATCCTTCGCGATATAAGACTAAAATACAAATTTACGGCTGATCGCATATATAACGCTGATGAATCGGGATTATCCACAGTTTCCAATAAAAAACCAAAGATTTTATCGCCTACTGGCAGTAAAAGAGTGTTCAAAGTTGCTAGTGGAGAACGGGAAAAAATACAACAGTTGTGTGCTTCGTGAGCGCTCAAGGCACCTACGTTCCACCATTTTTCATTTTTGGACGGGTACGAATGAGACCCGAACTTCTAAATGGATGTTCTCCAAACTCTGCTGGTATAGCGCAACCTAGTGGTTGGATGAATGCAGAATCGTTTATTTTATACCTCAAGCACTTCACTTGGTTCTCTTCTTGGTTCACAAGACTCCAAATAAAGAAAGACAAGAAAAGAAAAATAATGACAAAATCGAAAAAGAAAGTAAGAAAAGAAAGATTGATGTTTCAAAAACAAAGAAGACGATAGGACTTCAAGAAATTAGTAGAAAGCAGCCAGAAACAAAAAAAAAACAAGAAGGAAATTTTGTGTCCAGGATGTCTGGAGCCATACAATTCACCCCCAACAGAAGACTGGATACAATGTGAAACGTGCGAGAGTTCTCTAGGGAATCTGCGATGGTAAAGTAATTCAACACAACTACGCATAAATTTGACATGCAAATTTGCATCGAGAAACTCCGTTACCACTAGTTAAATACAACCAAATTTAAAACTTTGTAGTTTAAAATGCAAAAATTTTTTCGGTCACACTGTCACTGGCTGTTAACCGCCAAATTTTTTTGTCCTAACCCTACTTGATTACCATGTATTACGAGGTTAAATTAAGTACTTACGTTTTACGCAAACTGTTAATTTGTTGTACTAACACTAATCATTGTCACTTTTTGTAAACTCTTTGTATTGTTCAACCAATTTCTCATTAAATCGACAAAATTTGATTCGACTTATCTATGAAAAATGCCGACATATGACATATTTACCGACTTTGGTAGCTTCCTGTAATATCGACTGAAATTTAAAGCCAGCGTCACACCAAAAATTGTAAGATACCTCAACTTTACACTTTTTTTACGGGAAAAGCTAAATTTTCATTTAAAAAGTTGAATAAATTCTGTAACCGGGTTGGGGATCAAATCTGGGGCTTCTAGCCATAACAAATTAAGTGAAATGCAAGATATCCTAAAGGGATACTCTGGGACAATCAAAATAAAAATAAACAAAAAAATACAAATGAGTTGATAACTGAAGATAACTCATTAAAAATATAAATTGCGCATCTAGGAAACTGCCCAACGCAGACACAACACGTCGGTAAAATTAACTGCAAATACTCATTCGCAAGAAATATCATCAAGTAAAATTAAGTACAGTAATTGCCTTTTCAACTTACCCTTCCACTACGCAATCTTTTCTATTCAACATCACTATTCTTTTAGAACCTCTGGAATATGAATGGTTCATCGTTCAAACTGAGTTTCAAGTGTAAAGCTAAAAATAAGAAAAAGTGCAATAATTAAACAAAAATCAATTCACCTGCGAACGGTAACATCTCAATGTCGATATAAATTATTATGGCAAACTGATTTTCCATGGTTTTCCGACCATCCCACGTCATCGGTGTTATCCTCAACAGCTGCGACAAAACAAATGTTCCAAACAGTTCCAAAAATATTCCAACATCCAACAAAATAAGGTCACAGCTGATAGGGCGGTGGCGTCGAAACGAACAAGGTCATCTCAAGCGAGCTGATAAAACATCACCAGATGTGGAATATAGATTGAAAATAACCATAGAAAAAAAGGTATAAATGTCCTTGTGGAATTGGGTTCCACCACGCTGATTAAAGCTCCACTTTAACTTCGCTCCCGGAAAACCATCATCAAAAGTTGATAACCAAAAAGAACGATCACAGAAATGGACAGGTGGTAACAAAAAGCTAAAATTTATATAAAAAAGTCAAACTCCGCTCAAAATGGAAATATAAATGTAATGCTTACCCACAAACTTAAAACTGAAGGTTAATAAAAAGATCTCTTCATAAAACAAGCAGATTGTGACTTTTTAAAACTTAACATTACACAAAACGAAAAATGAAACGTCCATATTTGATTGTGATAAACGGAAAAATGTCATTCTGATAAATTTTCAAAATAAATAACGCTTGCGCGTGATGGATATGCACAGGATGATGCGTAGATTTCAAGCCAATATAAATTTTTACTTAACGCAAATATGCCATGAAAAAACAATAGCATTTGAAATGCTACTACACAAGAAGCAAGCAGTAGAACTCGCATAATCTGAAAGTTGTGGCTAATGACGATATTAGACATGCGTAATGCGTTTAATAGTGCAGGATTGAGAAAAAAAGCATCTATAATATTATCGCTCGAAAATTAAGGGTAGATAAAAGAGGGGGTGCGAATGACTTTGAAGTATCAAGCGGGGTTCCACAAAGATTAGTTCTTGGTTCAGTCTGGTGGAACCTAATATAAGACGAGGTACTAAAAGTCCAGCTCCCAGAAGAAGTTATCCTAGCGGGTTTTGCGAACGATCTTACCCTGATTGTTCATGACAGATGCGCAAGGATAGTGGAAGTTAAAACAAACAAAGTTATTGCCACTATCCTCAACTAGGTCAAAAGGAGAGCCGGTGACCATCACACGCTTGATACTGGATATGTAAAATAAACAAGTTTTACAGATCAGATATTTTTATGGTAGCTTGGTTGGAAGGTCCTCTCGAGTCCACGTAAATGATTTTGCATTTAATACTTTTTGGCTGCAAACTATAAAATCTATTTTGTTGGTGATAAGTTTTTATTCGTGGTTTATTATTATCAACTGGCGACCAATTTCAATTTTTTGCGGATAGTGTCATTGAAGACGCTACAGGGGTAGTCGTGGTAAATAGACATTTTACTTTCTAGGATGGCAGATCGTGTACTGATGCAATATTTAGAATACGACAGGTGATAGAAAAATCAATAGAATATGACAAACCAGCATTCATATGCCTAGTGGACTTACACAAAGCATTCGACAGAATACGGCTAAAGGACATCCTAAAAATACTAAAAAAAAGAAAAATTCCAACAACCATCATAAAACTCATAAGAGATATATATAAAAACAACAAAATACGAATAAAAATCAATGAAGAGCTGTCACATGCAATCTCTGCTGAAAAAGGAATTAGACAAGGAGATTCGCTAAGTCCATTGCTTTTCAACATAGTAATGGATGAAATAATAAAGTCGGTGAAAAACATGAAAGGATACAAAATGGGTGCTGGGGAATTTAATATCATCTGTTACGCAGACGACGTTATATTAATAGCAGAAAATGAAAATGACCTCCAACGACTCCTATACACATTTAACAGAGCATGTCGACAGTACAATATGGATATATCCACACAAAAAACAAAATCTATGACGATCGCAAGAGATCCTGTGAGATGCAAATTAGTAATCGAAGACGAAATTGTGGAGCAGGTGATGGAAATTAACTATCTGGGAGTAAAACTAACAAGCGACGGGCAAATAGAAAAAGAAACTAGCGAACATAACATGAAAGCAAATAGGGTGTCTGGATGCATAAACGATTTAATCTGGAAAAACAAATATATACAGAAAGAGGCGAAAGTATATATATACGTGCAAATGTATCGTTTTGGACTCCGTACATTGATAGGACGACAGTTTATCCGCCTTTAAAATCAACCGTAGGTATGAAGTAAATGTATATAAATCTATTAGACGATTAGAACTCCTGCAGCAACCGTAGAGGGGAAAGGAATTTTTGTGTTTTATGATACAGATAATTGGTATAGTGGCATTACGCTTTGGTCTCCGTATATCGATACGACGTTATGGACACAATTTGTATAAATTGTATATATGAAAAGGCCGAGAAAGACTCCAACAGTGTTGCCGGACGTAACTGCCGATAAAACAAGACGCACTCATGACACGATAGAGATGGAAGATCAAACACACGCGCTTAGATAGTCTCAAATTACATTGTGTAGGTAGAACACTCGTACATCCACTGTAATTATTTCATGCAATATTTATCAAAGTAAAAATATAAAGTTTTATAATGCAGGAGTATTTCTTAAATAATTTGTTCACATTTTTTTACAACAATTTGTCTTTTTGTTTTTTACTTTTTTGCTTTTATAAATATTAATCAAATCATAATCAAAATCAAAAACAACCTATATTATTTTCACAAAATATCTATGCGTTTGTAGATTTAGAGCTACGGGACTGTTACAGCCCACCTGTGCGATGGTGTGATTTTACCTATTCACTGTAGGATGAAAATATTTTGAAATTATTGTTAAAATGTTAGGGTAAATAGCGAACAAACAAAAAAGATCCGATTAACAAGGGGAACCCGCGTACCTGTAATCACCGATTTCGTCGGTATTCACGGTATACGTAGGGCCTGACTAGAAGTCAAAGTAACATAAGTGGGACTTCCATACTGCCAAGCGTTTTAAAAAATCAAATTTTTTACAAATTAACTACATAAATGTTTGGATTCAACATAATTTGCAAGTAGTAGTTAGTCGAGTGGTAGAGGACTGTGGATACTAGGATCAGTGGTTCAAGGCTTTCTCAAGCAATTTTTTTTGTCGGATTTTTTGTAGCTCTATATTTAGCAGTTCAAGTCTTTATCATAAAACTTTTTTTTCTTTGACTTTTTTTCAATTTTTACGATACTTACGCCACAATAAACCGGTATAACATTTTCACAATAATATCAAATGCATTACAAGTATAGGGTACTTATAACAACTTCCTGATATCGAATTATACTATTATTATTGTACATTTGTTGTTATAATGCATTTGGGTTGCAGGTAGCTACTGTGGTCCCGAAAATACAAATTTTACGATTGAAATCTCGATGAATTCTGAAAGAGTATGTTTTAAATAAGAGAATAAAGGGAGATTCAATGCCCTAAGTGCCCCTGTTTTTTCAAAAATCGAATTTAAAAACTTCGATTTTTGCAGTAAATTTTAAAGCAAAGTCGCTCGGGATTGGTTAATTCTGTCGGTACGTGCACCCAGATATAGTCTTAGCTTTGCGCAGAGTGGGAGCGACACTTGCACTGCGATGCAGTAACAGTGCACTTCGAACGAAAATCATGATTTTCAACCCTAAATGTGCTGGTAAAATGGCTTAAAGCGCCCGAGCGTAGCGAGAGGTGCTTTAAGTCGATTTTTCCTTGCACAACCACCTTTCCGAATAGTACATGTGCTAGAAAAATGGCTTAAAGCGCCCGAGCGTAGTGAGCGTAGCGAGAGGTGCTTTAAGTCGATTTTTCTTCGCACAAGTACCGTGCGTAAAAAATCCACTGTCACGAGTTTCACATCTCAAAGATTCACCTTTTCATTGATCTGTCGGCCTAGGGATATTTTTAAATTAGTTGTCATTTTCATCAAAATGGCTCGAAGCGCCCGAAGGGTGCTGAGAGTCAATTTTGATGAAAATCACCATGGCAAGAGTCGGATTCACACGAAAAAGTAACTACCGTTCGTTAAATTTAAGTAACCCTTTTCTGAAGTAATTTTTTAATTATTTTAAATTTTTAAATTAAATACAAAAAGGAGAACGCATTCCTACCATAGTGCAAGAGTTACTGACTGATTGTTCAAGTGTAACCCTGTTATATATGGCAGCACACGTACCTCCCACAAACGAACTTGATTAGCCAATCACGAGCGTTTAACCGTCGAAAATCAAGCTTTTTTAAATTCGATTTTTGAAAAAACAGGTGCATTTATGGCATTGCATCTCCCTTAAATCTCTTATTTAAAATGTACTCTTTCAGAAAAGTTCGAGGTTTCAATCGTAAAATTTGTATTTTCGGGACCACAGTAGCTACCTTTCCCCCTTTTACTTCTAGTCAGGCCCTACGTATACCGTGAATCCCGACGAAATCGGTGATTACAGGTACGCGGGTTCCCTTTGTAAGTAAAGTTTTACAGTGGCGAACAATAATATTGTCAGTTTTAGTCCGGTCAAAATAGATATAAAAATAGGGGTATCCTTGCATAAATTCTAAAAAACCTGAAAGTTTACATAAACGTTAGGGATACCATTATAATTAAATTGTAAAAAGTCCCCATCGATCCCATGGTATGCAAAAAATTTTATTCAAAGTCAAAGTTTGCAAAAATAGGTTTTTTGGATTTTTTAGCGAAACGGTTAGTTGTATAAGAAAAATAGTTCAGGCTAAAATTGTAGATCATTTAATTATCTACAAAAATTGTTCTTACACTTTTTTTCTAAGATTTACCATTTCTGAGAAAAAATGATTCTAAAATTTACTAAAGTTGTATTCTTCATAGCCAAGTACGCTACCTCATAGGTAGCCTGGAAACGTGTGCATAGTAAGGACAATTAATACAACTTTAGTAAATTTTAGAACTGCTTTTTCTCAGAAATGGTAAATGTTAGAGAAAAAAGTGTAAGGACAATTTTTGTAGATAATTAAATCATCTACAATTTTTGTCTAAACTATTTTTCTTATAAAACTAACCGTTTTGCTAAAAAATCTAAAAAACTCATTTTGCAAACTTTGACCTCGCATAAAATTTTCTGCACACATGGGACCGATGGGGACTTTTTACAATTTTATTATAATGGTATCCCCAACTTTCATGCAAATTTTCAGCTTCTTGGGAATTTATGCAAGAGTGAATGTCTATTTTGACCGGACTATTTGTTTTATAAGTTGCTTTATTAAACAATACTTATTTTACTTGCCAAAACATAATGTTTGGTTTGCATCAATTGATATGCTATTAAATGAATTATAATGTATAAAATTACAAATTGCGTTTTTAACCCCGGACCTTCACTGCTAATTTTTCTAACGCGTCTGTCACCGTGAGGTCTCAGAAACCCCACCATTCTTTTTGAGATATTTTAGTAAGTAACCAACTTAAAGCAACTAGTTTTTCTATCTATTCCTCAAACAGCAGAAATTACATCTAATAAGGGCACACTATAGTGAGGTGAGTATGTCGCCAATCGAAATCCCAATTGTTTTGGTGATTCCAGGATCTAAAGAAATTATCACTTTTTCGGCGTTTACCGTTTAGTCGATTGCCTTTTAGTTTTCGAGTTGTGAATTTTTGAAAATAAACATTAACTGTTACTATACTATATTGGCTGTTATTACACGAAACCGTGGTAGTTTAGAGGTAGAGTATTGGAATCGTAATTCGTAGATTAAAAACTAAATAAATCTGCAAAAGCATATTATTAATTCTAATAATAAATTACATAATTTTCTGAAAAAAAATTTGCCTCATGTGAGGATCGAACTTCGGACCTACGCTTTGCCATTCCAATGGCGGTTAGCAAAATTCATAACTCAAAAACTAAAGGGCAATCGACTCGGTAATCGACTAGACGCTGAGAAAGTGATAATTTTTTTAGCTCCTAGAATCACAAAAAAAACTGGGATCTCGATTGGCGACATACTCACTGTTATGTCTCGTTGTAAGTTTCCCAAGTAGATCAACATCAAAAATTATACGTAAACGTCACCGTGGTGTCTGAGATACCCATAAAAATTTATTTTTGATTATTGTAATTCGCTCAGTGACTAAAGAGCACCTAAGGATATTCACACTTAGGTACTCAGATAACTATGAACTTAATTTTCA
Source organism: Rhagonycha fulva (assembly GCA_905340355.1). NCBI lineage: Eukaryota > Metazoa > Arthropoda > Insecta > Coleoptera > Cantharidae > Rhagonycha > Rhagonycha fulva. The sequence goes on along the minus strand of HG996554.1, from coordinate 17,226,999 downwards.
AAAATAGATTTCTTTTAAATGCATTGCAGTCCGGGTGGCATAACTTATTTGACTTATATGATTCTTTCTGAATACCAGCAATAACGTACCTAGTACTTCCAAAAAAGGTTCACTACAAAAATTCGCTTAAAACTAATTGTAATTTGTAAGATAAGCAAAGACTTCTCGATTTTTGTATCTAAAGTGAAATGTGACTTGTCGGGTTTTGCTTTTAGGCGACTGATATTAAAGCAAAAAATTATTTTAAATTGATCTGATACTAACCCGAATTTATATTATAAAGGATGAAATGCTTTCAAAATATTAAGTATAAAACAAATACTAACGATAATGCTTGTAATTATTACTTTCAATGTCTTCATTTTATATTATGTGGGTAGTTAATACGGTGCGATAAAAAGAATAATATCATGTATCATACATAGCTAAGAAATAATTGACGACGTTGGTTAAATGACGAAAAAACTTATGCGTTTAATTATTAGCCCATATTAAGCCTAAAATCTTAAGGAACAATCAATTAATTGTTTATCATGGACACGATATAGTTGAAGTGCTCATCAACGACATTTTAATTTCAAGTTAAAAATATTTCTTGATATTCTAATCCTCAAATTATTAATTGTTGCTATTATTGTTTGCTAAATTATTACAAAATTAAAAATATTGATGTTAGATTACAAAAAATTAAGTTTTGGAACCCAATAGTAAAAGATCCCGCAAAACCAAGGCGTATTTTTCGTCCGAGTAATATGCGCGGCTGCTTATGACTTGAATGTGCATCTACCTACTATCAATTTTATTTACGTGAAAACATGTATGAAATTTACTTTAGTTTTATAAAATAACAAGGTATTAAACATTAAAAGTTATTTTAAGTTGATCTGTTATACTAACCCAAATTATAATTAATTTCATAAAAAATGAAATGCCTCCAAATAATTCAATATTAAAAACTACATAGTAATGAAATTATTGCTTTCAATGTTTTTTTTTTATATTATGTTGGTGGTTAAAAAATAGTTGACGACGTTAGCTAAATGACGAAAAAACTACGAGTTTTATTTAATTATTAGCCTATGTTATGCCTAAAATCTTAAGAATTTATCAATTAAAATTTTATCATACATCATGGACAACAGTACAAACTTTGGGTTTATTATAATAGTGCAGATTTCAAGGTGCTGATCAGTTACTAATTACACAAAACTAAAATCGACAATCATTATTTTATTTAAATCACTGCGTAGTATTAATTTCCAGTCTAAACAAATTCAAAATTTCTGTATGGAAATAGTTTTTACAGGTGGCCGCAATAAAAATTAAGTTCCTTTAGAGTAGTGTACCTATAGTTAAAATAATTAGTTTGTATGGTTTGCATGTTGCTCGGTGCTAAACTCATTTGAGTATTTATTTGTAAATCTAATTTCTAATTTAATTTTAATTCTAATAAATTTGATAAAAATTCGTCAATGTTTTTTTTTACATTACATAGTATACTATGCAGATAATGTATTTTATCAATTATTTATATCATAATTTTCAAAATATATTATATGGTTAATTTTAACATTTCTTACAATTTTTTAATTTTAATAATAAGTTAAGTAATTGTAATAATATTAGACTTTTGCTCTTGAAAATTATGAAAGCGATAAGACATAAAAAATGTGCCAACAGTATAAAATGCATAAATGCAAGTCGCCTACTAGTCTACTAACTTGTAAGAATAGTATAAAGCGCTGTTGCCAAAGTATTGAAAAAATCGGAGGCCTAAAAGATCTACAGGCGCATGGAGGCACAAGCAACCGGCAAACATATTCTCTTATAATCGTTTGAAACGGTAGCGAACCTAGCGGATTTTTCGTACACTACGTTGTATAAAAGTATATGTGTATATGACCATTTGGACTCCAGAGTAAAATTGGTCACGGTAATCCAGGCGACGTGGTGAGCCATAATTTTAATTTTTAATGGGGAAACGTTTTCGACTCCGGTTTCGGAGTCGAAGTAGTAAAATCGGAGTCTAACAAGATACGCTGACTTACTTCTCGGAGGCGTATTAGTACCATGTGCATATATATATATATATATTTTCGGGTTAGTAAATAACAATATCAATACACTGCATTCATTAAAATAACATGTTACGACTACGTCGAACAATCCTCAAATTCATTTAAAATTTCGATTAAATTATAAGAATTATTCGAACGAGCCTGGTATATGTAACAGACTTACGTCCCCACTAAGTTATTTTTAGAATTTATCTACGTGAGAACAAGCGATTCTTATACTTAATTTCTTAGAATTTTAGACATAAGTTGCTTTCCATGCAAAGGAAGTATTACGTCATGTTTAGCGAGCGAGAAAAATAAAAAATCGGTTCATTTTGACTCCTATATCTATGCAACCCATTAATCTTTGAAGAACTTTTAGTAAAAATCTTGGTGTAAAGTCAAGATGCCATCTTAGAAACGACTTCACTTTTTACCGATACCTCGAGCAAGTAAGACGCGTAAAACTTCTTGTCGTGCATCCAGCAAAGTATGATGCGTTGAACTTTATCTTGTGCCTCCGAACGAAAAACAAGTAACTAAATTGTTTCGTGTACCTAAAGTCAAATAAATAACTTAAAACTTTTTATCTATACCTCAATCGAGCAAGATGTGTTAATTGGTATCGTGCTTCAAATAAATAATTAAAACTTCTGTCGTGCATCCATCGATTTAAGATGCGTTCATTTTGTATCGTGCTCCAAACAGCTAACGTGTGTAAATTGTTTCGTATATCTGAAGTTAAATTAATAACTTAAAATAACTATTATTAACTATCTCGTGCCTCCAAAACCAGTAATAAATTAAATTATTGTGCAGTAAACCAATAATGGTGTTGTATTATCAGAAAAATCTATCTCGATCATGGCAAATTTTAAATAAAGGCAAGAAATTCAATATTTTCGACAAATACCGACGATGCAAATTCAGTTAAATTCAGTAAACAAATTATTAATTTACGAAAATAACGTGTACCTATTGGATAAAAAAAATTGGATTATCAAGTAATCAACGACCACTACAAGAAAAATGGATTTGGAGTGATGGTGTAATCAACATGTGTACCGACAACCCAGTTTTTTGAGTTTGAATTCAAAAAGTGGATCAGTGTGCAACGACTTATCACGTTTAGCAAGGTCGAAGGTTAGTTTTTGTTAAATTTAAATGTATGTAACCACACGTATAATTGATAACGATTGATTTGTTGTAATGTTTATTCAAACGACTAATTGGTCCATTTTTCATTATGATTACAATAAAAATCGATCGTACAATTACTTATTTTTATCTGTACAAATTATTTACCTGTACAAATTATCGAAGTTTAATTCAATCCTTAAAGGATGACGTATTGTCAATGGTTTATTACCATAAATTGTTTGCAAAGTAACTCCGTTACTAAATACTTTTAAGTAGTCTTGCGGAACGTTCCTTAATAAATTAGGTAAAATTAAGGAAAGATTGTATCTATGTACCGTATTTGTGTCGACGTTTTGTTTACCTTCATTATATTTTATGACAACAAATATCTTTTTATTCAAAAACGCCAAATTATTTTCAGAATTGTGCATTTATGTAAAAGCGAGGTAAGAGTATATTTTGGTTTACGCAGGTACCACCCTGAGATTAAGTTCTCAGTATTTTTTGAATTCAAATTCAAAAAATCTGCTCTTCGACGAAGTGAGTCTAGCCGGAGGGTGCAAGTTGTATCAAACAATATCAATACATTGCATTCACTATACAGCTAAAAACCGTTTTCCCGTTACCCTTCGCCACTCCTCTCTGTTACGCGTTTGTTCTTCGTCCAGGTTTCTATCTGTCATTGATTTTCGTATTCCTTCGTTCCACGATCTTCTTGGTCTTCCTCTTTTCTTTCTTCCTGGCGGAGACCATTGATACACTCGTTTAGGCCATCGAGTTTCTTCCATCCTCATCAAGTGTCCAAACCACTTCAGCCCTCGTCTTTCTATTCTTTCATTTATCGTGTCTTTTGCTTCCATACGCTCTCTGACGACCTCGTTTCTAATATGTTGCAGTCTTGATATTCCTGCTCCTCTTCTCAAATAATCCATTTCTACCGCATTCAGTTTTCTTTTCATTTCGGCATCGACCGTCCATATCTCACTTCCATAACACAGAACGGATTCAACCATGACTTGACCCAATCGTTTCTTTTTATGTAAAGATATGTTTTTGTTCCACCACAGTGAATTTAAGACCGGACACTGCGGCAACAAAAAGACAAACAGAAGTTGCAGAAATGAAAACATTAAGAAGAATACTTGGAAAAACCAGAAGAGACAGAATACCAAACATAAACATACGAGAAACCTGCAACGTCACGAACATCTCGGACTGGATAGCTGACAGAAGACGATTATAGAACGAACATATAACAAGAATGGAAGAAACCAGGTTAGTAAAAAAGGCAAGAGATAACCGTCCAAGAGAAAAAAGGAGAGTGGGGCGTCCCAAGAAAAGATAGCGAGACAACCTTTTTTTTTGCGTTGGAAGGGGGAAAATCTTAAACAAGACACCACCAGCCCGTGCTGTTGGTAGTGTGGGGTTTTACCCACTAAAAACCCCCTCCCGTTATTGCACGCGGGATTCACCTTCCGGTATTACTTCCGCCGCGCAACTGCCATGTCTTCGCCCTTTCGGGTCTTTTCTCTTCTTGAAAAGTCAAAAATCTTGTGTGTTTGGGAAGACTGCTCATCACGATATTAGCACGGTTGTCGAGCTTCTTCTTCTTCCTTCCGTTCGTCTTCCTCTTTGGTTGACATGATCTCATTGATGGCATTGGAGATTTCGTTCCATTCGCTTTCATTTTTCAACATGTGGCTAACTATGTTGGTGGGCGTCAGCTGCTGCATGTTGGCTTTTGTCCTGACTTCGGTCCACCTCGGGCATTTAAAAAGCGTATGCTTCGCTGTGTCCTCTTCTGGGCAATATCTGCATTTGGCATCTTCTCGTCTACCCATTCTTGCGAGGTAGGCGTTGAAGCAGCCATGTCCCGTGAGTGCTTGTGTGAGACGATAGTTCAGCTCACCGTAGGCTCTATCGACCCAAGGTTTTATGGTCGGTATCAGCACTTGCGTCCATTGGCCTTTGGGACTGGCTGTCCACCTCTCTAGCCAACTCTCCTGTAACCTTTCTTCTATGGCTCGCTATTCTTTTTTGATGTTGTTGCTAAAAAAGTTCTTTTTCCGTACATCGGCCATCAGATCTATAGGAGGAATACCTGCGAGAACTTGCAGGGCCTCTTTTGAAGTGGTTCTATAGGCGGAGCATACTCGAAGCGCGACATTTCTTTGCACTCTTTCAAATTTGCTTCGGTATGCCTCCACTTTCATTGCCTCGTGCCACACCGGTGCACCATACAGCATAATGGAGTGCACCACCGATGCCAGCACTCTTCTTTTGGTGTACTTTGGTCCACCCATATTCGGCATCAGCTTCGTCAAAGCCGTGGACAGTTGTTGCGCCTTTGCTGCCGTATTTTCAATATGGGTGCCAAATTTCATTCGTTTATCTAGGTGTACACCGAGAACCTTGATTGAATTTGCCATTTCAATTTTCTTGTTCTTGATGTACAGTTGGTAGTTACATTTCCTCTTTCCTATAGCTAACATGGCAGTCGTCTTCTCGGGTACTACCTGTAATCCGTGATTTTCAATCCATTGGGTGATAATTTGGATTGATTCGTCCGCCTTCTGTCGGAGCTCTTCTTCGGTTTTCGCCGCTATCACCAAAGTGAGGTCGTCCGCAAAACCGACCACCTGGACCCCATCCGGCAACCGTAGACGAAGAAATTCCACAGAGTCGGCCCAAGCACCGACCCCTGTGGAACCCCGCTCGTCACGTTGTACTCCTCTCTTAACTGCTCTTCCTCGATAAAAATGGATCTTGCACTGAGGTAACTCTTGATTAGATTGATGAGATATTGTGAGATGCCTCTTCTCATTAGTTCTCGTATGATTAGAGACCATCTCGCGGAGTTAAAAGCATTTTTAATGTCTAGGGCAATTACCAGGCAGAGTTTACGTGTCCGCCACGTGCCCTTTCTAGCTTCCGCTATTAGTTCCTGAATTTTCCTCAGTGCGTCTATCGTGGAACGGCCTTTGACGAATCCATACTGATTCGCCGCGAGACCCCCGGTGGTATGGATCTCTTTCTTGAGCCTGTTAAGGAGGAGCCGCTCAAATAGCTTTCCCAAATTGTCAATGAGGCAAATCGGCCGGTATGAACTGGGGTTCTCCAGCGGTTTGTCCCCCTTTCTGAGCAGGATAAGTCTTGCCTTTCTCCAGACTTGGGGAAAGGTTCCGCTCATCATGCACCCGTTGATCACCCCTAGGATGGTATCGGGGTGTTCCTTACACAAATACCGGATAACTTCGGTGGGTATGCCATCCGGACCGGGCGATTTGCCAACCGACATTCTTTTTGCCGCTTCCATCAATTCTTGTTGGTCGAACATTTGTATTCCGTTACCCCTCGGGTCTTCCGCCCTTTCGGGACTTGGTTTTTCTGCCCTTTCGGGACTTTGTTCTTCTTGTTCTTCAGGCGAGTGGGTCGGAAAAAGTTGTCGCACTATCTCCCTAATTCTTTCCGGTGTCAGGCCGGGGATGCTTTTACGCATTAGTTTTTTGGTAACGAGTTTATAGCCCATACCCCATACGTCTTTGTTGACCTCTTTTAGCACCTCTTCCCAGCACTGCTTCTGTCTACGGATGATGGCTTTACGCAATTCCTTTTTGGATGCTTTATATACTTCATCCGTTTCCGTGTGTCGTTGTACTTTCCGTCTTGCCGCGACGCACCTCTTCCTGAGGTCGGCAATCTCTTCGGTCCACCAGTATACACTGCGGCGTTTTGAGTTTGATTTTCGTGGCATGCACGAATCGCATAAAGTTGTTATAGTTTCCACAAGTGCTTCCGGTGAGTCGGGTTTCATAAGGTGTTCTATGTTATGTATTGCCGTTTCTAGCTCCTCAAGGTTGAGGCGCGCCGTCCGCCAGCCTTTATTGTTTGGTGTTGTTTCTTTTGGGCTTCCTTCGTTTATACTCTGTACTTGGAACATTATACAGTTGTGGTTGCTTAAACTTTCTTCTTCTTCCAGCACGCGCCATTGGACCACTCTTCGGTAAAGCCCCATGCTGGCAAAAGTTACATCAATTATTGACTCCGAGGCCGCTCTGGTCTCGGTTGCTTTTCTTCTAAACGTTGGGGTATTTCCGATGTTACATACCCCAAAGTTGTGGGATGCCGCCAACTCCGCAAGAAGAAATCCTCTCTCGTCATTTGCGGCGGAGTCCCATTCCGCACTTTTTGCGTTGAAATCGCCGCCTATTACAACTCCGCATCTCATGTTTCTCGCGCTCATAAACAGTTCGTCTAACCGCGTTTCGTAGTCTTGCAGGGATATATTTGGCGAGTAATATACGCTGTAATAGGCGACGTCTTCCACTCGCACCTACGCAAAGCCGTTTCCACAGCCATTTTCCACCACCGTGGCACTATTTATGACTTGTACTGCCGCAGTGCCGTCAACGCTCTCGAACCAGCCCGAGGACTCTGGTCCGTTGAACTCCGATATCAGCAGTATGTCAGCACTTTTTTGCAGAGCCGACTGCTGCAGCAGACTCTGAGCTGCTCTTGACCTGTGTAGGTTTGCTTGTAGAACCCGTCTTTCTTGCTTTGTTTTTTTCGCACGTTCTGCTGCCGACCCGGTGGCCGTCTCGCCCGCATTCCTCACAGTGGGGCTCGTTGTTACATTCCGAGGCAATGTGTCCGGTCTTACAGCATCTCCAGCACTTCGTACTTCTATCCGGTGCCCCTTTTCGACAGTCTCCGGTATCGTGATCGGAGGCCCAGCATCTAAAACACCGATATGCAATTTTAACCTTGCATTCGTTGGTCATGCCAATTTTGATCGCTTTTCGTTCAAGTAGTTTACTTGCACTGTCCTCTTCTAGCTTAATAATGGCTTTTTTAGTCTTTCCAAATCCTTGGGACATTTTAATTACCTTTATAGGCTTTACGTCGCCTATAATTTTCTTGATGTCTTTCACTACTGTTGTTTCTGTAGCCAGCCAGTCAATGTCCTTTATTTCCATCGTGATGGTTTTCGCCATCGATCTGACTTGGAATTTCTCCAGCGCTGTCTTTAGGTGTGCAGCTCCTTGTTCGTCACCTGCTGTTTCTATTAAGACATCACCATTCCTGGTCTGTCTGATTTTGCCGAAGCACTCCGCTGCCCTCTCGTCTATTGTGTCACGTACTTGTGTTAGGACCTGTTCGTATGTGTTTTCGGAGCTTGTTTTTAGCAGTAGCGCCAGTCTCTTCTTGTTTTTGTTTGTAGCTCCAACTGGTTTTGCCGGTTTGGATGCATTTTTCTTGTTTCCTGTTTTTAGTTTCTTTCTTTTAGTGATCATTTGGAAGTCACCTTCTTCGTCTTTTGGTTCCCGTTGGGGTATACCGACATCCTTCTTTATGGCTCCCCCTGTATAGAGCCCGTTGTCTTTTGGAGCCCGTTGGAGTAAACCAACATCCTTCTTTTTAGCTTCCCTGGAGGGGAGCCCATTGTCTTTTGGAGCCTGTCGGGGTAAACCTCTCTCTGGTGAGGGCGGTAAACCTGTCGATTTCTTTGCGAATTTTGGTCCTATTCGCCCAGTCATTTGTGCATACGAGATGTTGGATACTCCAATAGCCCCCAAACAGTCGGAGCTCTCTTCTTCCATTGTTATTGGCACTAGTTGTCGTGCATCGTTTTTTATATGGGTGCTGCCCTCGACTTCTTTTTCGATGTGACCTCTAATATTTTCTAGTTTCCTTAGAAGTTCCTCCAGATGGCTCTGGTTTTCCGGCGAGAATGATGTCTCGAACTGTCTCTGATGGAGGGTGTCCAGCGCTTCCAGTGTTTTCTTTGTGGTTACGTCAACAGACTCCATGTTTTTCCTCAGGATTTCTGCTTGGGTTGAGTGCATTTCCATTTCCTTGCGTACTCTCTCCAAGCATCTCAATCTGGGTCGTGATAGTTTTTTGTGCGCCATCGACCTCGCCAATTCTCTCGTGTATGCTTGTGATGCGCTCCAGAGCCCCCTCGAGTTTTGAGACCCTGTCGACCACCTGTTGCATTTGACCGTCCTGCTGAGAGACCGACGGTTTCTTCTAGGCGAGACAACCTATAAAGAATAAAGAAAACGTTGGTTAGAAACAGGAAAATAATCCTAAAAAAAGAGAAGAAGAAGAAGAACACTTTCTAGGACCCACAAAACGCTTAGAGCCGGACCCAGGACTCTCCAAACAGTGGACCAAATACCCGAGGTTAGCTACCTTTTTTTGTTTAACTTGACAAACTTCACTGCCAAAGTTTGGTGCTCAAGTTTTGCCACCAATTGTAAAACAAACAGGTTTTACATATATCACCTTGAAGTTTTGCGTTGCCGTTTTTACCGGATGCAGAGGTGCTAGATAACCGCTTTAAAATTTTAGTGTTAACATTTTTTTTCCGGTGGATTGTCAATCTCATTTATGGGGAACTCATTATCGATGACGATCTTAGGTCTGTTGCTGTACGTTCCTCCAGCGCATTCATCACACGTAGGAAAGCATTTGAGCCCGCCTTTCCTACACTCACAATTTTTTTCTTTACTGTTTCACAGGCTGATAATATAGAAATAACTGCACACCTCTCATAACATGAAAAGTTCCATGACCATCAATGGTATGAATGTTGTAATCCGCGTTGTCAAACACAAATTGCACAAATGCGCCTTCACCTATTTGAGTGGGCTTATTTATGGTCACGAAAAATTCGTATTTTAGAACGGGGAAAGGTAGCTACTGTGGTCCCGAAAATACAAATTTTACGATTGAAACCTCGAACTTTTCTGAAAGAGTACATTTTAAATAAGAGATTTAAGGGAGACGCAATGCCTTAAATGCACCGGTTTTTTCAAAAATCGAATTTAAAAAAGCTTGATTTTTGAAGGATAAATCGCTCGTGATTGGTTAATCACGGTAAGCGAAGCATTCTGTTGTCGGTACGCGTGGAGTAATGCATAGTAGTGTTGCACTTGACAAATTAGTCAGTAGTCGACGCAATGGCAGCGAATCCGTTCCCGATTCCTGATTTAAACGTGAATTCTGTTTACGACGTTGCTGCATTGTTCAATGTGAGCAATGCAGCGGTGGTGGAGTTCCTGCAGGGTCTTCGGTTGTTGCCAACCAATAAGCGCTGTACGAAACGTTCGTGCAGACGCTATTGCACATTGGTGAGAAACCAAAGATACAACCTCAAGTACTGCTTCCGGTGTCCGAAGTGCAGGGCAAAGTATTCCCTAAGCGACAAGACCTTTTTTGCGGCTCTTAGGCTTCCACCAATGCTGGTGTTCAGCGTTTTATGGTGTTGGGCGAACAACTCTCAAGCCGGTGTAACTGCTGGCGTTCTCGGGATGGAACGTCACGCCGTTTATAAGTTACACCAGAAATTTCGACGCATCTGCACCTGAAAACTCCGCAACAACCTTGCACTCGTTCAACTCGGCGGCCCGGGTGAGGTGGTACAGATTGACGAGAGTGTAGTCGCGAAGCGTAAGCATAACGTTGGCAGAATCGTTCCCCAGCAGTGGATTGTAGGTATCTACAGTCTCACTTCTAGGCGAGGGGTTGTTGCCTTCGTTCCGGATCGCAAGCAGAAAACGCTGCACAAACTCATCGTCGGTTTAGTACGACCCGGGACTGAAATTTGGACGGATGGTTGGCGGGGCTACTGGGATTTGGATAAGATACCGGGAGTTGCTCCAGCCTACACGCATAGATGGGTGAACCACAGCCGTAATTTTGTGGACCCCGCTACAGGGGTTTGCACAAATGCAGTGGAGGGCTACTGGTCGCAGCTAAAGGGGTTCTGCCGTCGCTTGGGTGTGATGCATTCCTCTCTACTTGCGAGTCACTTGGACCAGTTCTTGTGGGTTGGCATATTTGGGCGCACACCAGGAGCCGTGTTTAATGGACTCCTCCATCAAATCGCGGAACGGTATCCTGTGTAACGTCACGACAAAAAGGTCCTTTTCAGGACCAAAATTACTTCAGAAAAGGGTTACTTAAATTTAACGAACGGTAGTTACTTTTGCCCGTTAGGTCCGGCTCTTGCCATGGTGATGACTAATTTAAAAATATCCCGAGGCCCGTAGGTCAAGGAAAAGGTGAATCTTTGAGAGGTGAAACTCGTGAGAGTGGATTTGTAACGCAGGGTAGTTGTGCGAAGAAAAATCGACTTAAAGCACCTCTCGCTGCGCTCGGGCGCTTTAAGCCATTTTTCCAGCACATGTACTATTCGGAAAGGTGGTTGTGCAAGGAAAAATCGACTTAAAGTACCTCTCGCTGCGCTCGGGCGCTTTAAGCCATTTTTCCGGCACATTTAGGGTTGAAAATCATGATTTTCGTTCGAAGTGCACTGTTACTGCATCGCAATGCAAGTGTCGCTCCCATTCTACGCAAAGCTAAGACTATATCTCGGTGCACGTACCGACAGAATTAACCAATTCCGAGCGACTTTGCTTTAAAATTTACTGCAAAAATCGAAGTTTTTAAATTCGATTTTTGAAAAAACAGGGGCACTTAGGGCATTGCATCTCCCTTTATTCTCTTATTTAAAACATACTCTTTCAGAATTCATCGAGATTTCAATCGTAAAATTTGTATTTTCGGGACCACAGTAGCTACCTGCAACCGCTAAATCTGTTCTAATTTTTATCACTCCGTGAAGAAAATGCAAAAGATGGAATATTCTATCAAAATGATGATAGCAATTAAGCAGAATTAAGTTTTTTAATCGGATCAAAAATTTTAATCCGATAAAATAAAATTAAAATTGAAAGTGCTTGTACGGAACTTGCCCGTAGTACATCAATTTCACAAAAAAAATTCGAAATAAGAACGCAAATAGAAAAACATGTCTACAGCCTTCCCAAGAATTTCGCGAATAACTCCGCGGCGGTTAAGGCTCAAACAAAAAATTTGGAAGCACATTGATGCTCAAACGTTTGATACCATTTTCATCCCAAAATTTTACTAAGGAAGGAGGGAGGTAGCTTATCTACAGCCTCCCCCCGCCCCTCAAAGTTTTTGTAAATAACTTCGCGACGGTTGAGGCTCAAACGAAAATATTGGAAGCTCATTGATGCTCAAACGTTTGACACAAATTTTACCTAAAAATTCGATTTGGAGGGGGGGGGAGCAGCGACATGCACCTAATGCGAAAATACCTTTCAAGGTGTTTTTTGATTATCTCGTGGTCAATAATGTTGCTACAATCCAAACAGCAAGGTTTGAAGTCAAAAGACTATACTGACTTCCTCCAGAAACACTTGTAACCTTTCACCTACAAACTCACTCGAAATAAAAAACTAGTGGATAACTTTACGCTTATGGAATTAACAAATTTAGTAAAACAAGATACACGTCACAATCTACGATACGTACAGGGTAGCTCAATTTCGATCCTTCTTATGGGGAAATCGGTAACTATGGGAGATATCAAAAAATGGATGACGCATCCTCGATCTCTTTTTTTGAGAAAATTTCAATGGCGAAAACCAGAATTTGCTATCTTTTTTTGTTTTCGAGTTATAGCCAAAAGTTCGATAATTGGACTTTTCTATAAATGTCGATATCTTGGTTGTTTTTGAAGTTACCAAAAAAGTGTTAACACTTTCTTCAGACACTTTTTTAAGAGCAACAAAATGGGATAAAGAGATTTTAAATATCTAGATTAGTTTCCGAGTTATAACATAAAGTTGTGTTTTTTTAAATAGAAACCATAGTTGGCTATGACATTTTTAAATTGCGTTTTTTATCCAATTTTCAATGATGTATAACATGTGGGGTTTAATATTTTAGTTTCATCCCATTTTATTAAAAAATTTAATAAAAATAAAAAAAAGCGAAAAATTAAATATAATAATAACTTTTTTTTAGTAAATAACAATATAAAATATTAAATACTTAACAAAAATTACAATAAGTATTCTAACTGAAGTCCATTGTTTTGAATACATAAATTACACCTCTTCCTAACACTCTGAATTGCATTGTGTATGTGGGTGATTCTTAGATAATTGTGATTTTTTGTGTCTAGTACTTTATTTATTATTCAACATGATTTTTTTCGATCAAAAAACTATAAATATAATAAATTTAATAGTATTTTACCTTCGACATTGTATATTAAAGCACAAGTATTCATGGACGATGAATAACTTACAAAAATATGCCCAAAATATCAGTACCGTGGCATGTCTGATTTTTGTTTTTCAAACTAAATGTATAAATTTCTATAAAGACTGATCTTATAATCTAAAGTTGAGATTTTATAACTAAAATCTATTGTATATTTCATCAAATTATGCTGTAATTATACCCCAATATTAATTGGTAAAAAGGAATAATAGTTATTGATTTATGTCCTGGAATTTTATTCAATTTTTAAATTCAAAATATTTGCCGCCTAAGCGCCATCTTTTATTCAGTTTCCTTCGCTCACTCTAGTGGCATTTTAAAGAAGGATTATTTGTGTACTATTCATAGCTGTGAGTTTATTTTTAGTCTCTATGTTATGACAGAAATAAATTGTTTTGTTTTTGAAAAGGCGAGGGGTCAGTCACTGGAGTATTATTTGTACAAGTCTTCAGTATTACATTGAGTATTACGAGTATTACGTTCAGTATTACCTGTATTACTTTGGTATTCTGTATTATTTTGTATTACGTGTATTCGCGTTTTACATTACCGTTGGTGGCGCCACCGTCAATAGCAACATTACGTCTTTCAGCAGTTCCAATTATTCCGTGTGGTGGCGTTTTATTAATGTAAACAAAAGAAAATGTTTGTTTATGGCGTTTATGTTGGTACTTACTATACGTTACAAACGAGTTTGAAATTATTCCGCGTGGTGGCGTTTTGTTAATGTAAAATGCGAATTATACATGTATTATTTTGTATTACGTGTATTATACATGTATTATTTTGTATTACGTGTATTATTTAGTTTTATACAGGTATTATTTTGTATTATACGTGTATTATTTTGTATTACTACTTGTATTATTTGTAATACGTGAATTACGTTTAGTAATTCTTGTATTATTTGGTATTACGTTGCATTATTTGGAATTCCGTATTATTTTGTATTACGTGTATTATTTTGTATTATACAGGTATTATCTTGTATTATACGTGTATTATTTGTATTACTACTTTTATTTTTTGTAATTTGTGTATTATGTTTAGTATTACCAGTATTATTTGGTATTACGTTTAGTATGAATAGTAATATCGAATAGTTACGTGACATTGCCAAAAGATTTACTGGATGATTAGTGTGCTGAGTTCTAGTTGTGATAATTTGTTATAAATTTGCTGATGGAAGTGAAGAAGGGGTTGTCATTTTTTTGAACATGAGATTTAGTTCTTTTCAACCATCGACCCAAAAAGAGGGATGTTAAGTGTTTAACGTGTGTATCTGTCTGTGGGGTCGTAGCTCCCAAACGAATGAACCAATTTTGATTTAGTTTTTTTGTTTGAAAGGTGACTTGATCAAAAGTGTTATTAGTTATTAGCTATGATTTAAAAAAAATCTGCTTAGCCGTTCGAAGATCATTTGCTGTTTTCTAGTCTAGTTGATAAAAACAGGGCCGTACTTGCAATATAAAAAGTTGATGAAGGCAGGGCCGTACTAGTAATATTTAAAGTTTAAAAAGCATCAAATAAAACTTACATTAGAAACTTAAAAAAACCCCGACAAAGAAAATCTTTAAAAAGTAAAAAATAAAATCCAAACGTCGTCGCGTCGGGGGACCGACGAAAATCGAAGTAATTTACCGAAATGGAAATCATGCCGAGAAAATCTAATATTGATTTAAAGCAGCTTAACGTTGTTATTGTTGCTAATAAAAAAAATTTATTATCCAATGTGTAAAAAGTTTTGGGGCCCATCAAATATCTGCTGGTCGGAAATAGTAAAGCAATTGGGTAATATTACCGTTTCGCCAAAATAAAAATTTCTACTACTAAAAATAGTCGAAAATTTCTACTATCCATAACTTTGTAAAATTAACTTAAACTCTTGCTCACTAAAGCTCATTCAGGCTCAAAGAAGCTTTAGCGATTGACATCACTTGCACAAATAAATTCAAAATAAGAAGGAAAACTGCAAAACATGTCTACAACTCCCTCCCCCGTCTCCCCTCCCAATTGTAGTTTTTCGTGAATAACTTTGCAACCTTTGAGGCTCAAACGAAAAGAATCAAAGCTCATTCAGGCTCAAACAATGCTCTAACGTTTGACACTGAATTCATCCAAAAATTCAAAAGTGGGGGGGGGGGCATTGTGTCCACAGCCCCTCCCCCCTCCATCATTATTTTTGCAAATAACTTCGCTATCTTTAGAAAAGAAACAAAAAAAACGTTAGAGAATCGTTTGAGCTTGATTGAGCCTCTATTATTTTTGTTTGAGCCTCTTTCCCTTTGAGCCTTTCGCGAAGTTATTTGCAAAAAACTAGTGGGGGGTAGACATGTTTTGCAATTTTCCTACTTGTTTTGAATTTGTATTGTACATGTTTGTTGTAGAATTACGTTTGTCTCGGTTTTTCTGATAATTATTTTAAAAACAAAATTTTCATGACAACATAGACTATTTTGTATTACATAATATAAAACTTCAAAATATCGAGTTATTAATAAATTAAAAATTAATTAAATATCAACGAGTTAATAATTTATATATTTAAATATTTTGTATTACGTGTATTATTTTGTATTACGGTGTATTACATGTATTACTTTGTATTATACTAGTATTACGCTGTATTACAAGTATTACTTTGTATTACCTTCAGTATTACGTGTATTATACTAGTATTACGATGTATTACGTGTATTATTTTGTATTATACTAGTATTACACTGTATTACTTGTATTACTTGAATTATTTTGTATTACTTGTATTATTCTGTATTATAGTATTATTGTACAAATTTTCTCCAGTGACTGACCCCTCGTGAAAAGGTAAGTCATAAAATTACATGTCAGTGCCATGGTATTAAAGTTTAAGCGTGTTAATACAATATTTAGGTTAATTATGCTGAATATTTATTTAATTTTACGTGTAAAATCGAAATTATTTGGAAAATTATTTTAATCATTTGCAAAAAAGTTAGATTAGGTTAATTATACATTCAAATGTAAGTACCGTGGATATCAGTACCATGGTAAAAATAATTAATAACATTTGAATTCATATTTTTTTAAATAAAATACCAAAAATATCTCTGTATAATCATTAAAATCTTATAATTTATCATATGTTTTATTATTTTAGGATTTTCAAAAGGTTTAGGCAAATATTTTGAATATTTCATTTAGATACCGTGGCGTTGAAATTTTCAATGTTTGTTCTAGTTTCTTGTCTGTTCAAGTTGTAGTAGAACTACGTTACAGGCTTCATTCTGAGCATAATAAAAGACCAATAGTACCCAAAACACAAGTTTTGGAGCATTTTTAATTTTATAAAATTTTGAGTTGTAAAAATCACAGTTATGTGAGAATCACCCATGTAGACATTTGATATTGCATTTACACAGTCTGTAAACTTTTGTCTTAGTTCGTCGAGGTTATTAGATTTATGTTTATACAAATTGTCTTTAAGATAACCCCAAAAAAAGAAATCCAGTGGTGTCAAATCAGGGGAACGTGGTGGTCACCTCACTGGACCGTTGATTCCTATTCAATTGTTTCCAAAACTACCATTTAGTAATTCTTTTACAATTCTGGCATTATGGGGTGGTGCACCATCTTGTTGGAAAAATAAGTGTCTTCTTTCACTCAAGGATAAATCATCCAAATAATCTTCAATTATATGTTGGTTTAGCAGTTCATAATATCGTTGGCCATTTAAATTTTCTCCATACATGTAGTATACCAAAATACGACTGCTAAGTAGGGCACACCACACACTAAAACCAAACCGTCCTTGCATTTGAACGTCAACAGTACGGTGAGGATTCACATCGGACCAATAATGTTCGTTGTGCTTATTAAATATTCCAGCACTGCTAATGTAAGCTTCATCTGACCAAATCACACGTTTGAAGAAATTTGGATCTTCTTGAATTTTTTGACCATACCAAGTACAAAATTCCAAGCGTCTCTGAGCATCTCCTGGGTGTAGATGATGCTTTTTCCGTATCACAAAAGGTCTAAATTTTTGTTTTTTTTGTATTTTCAAAGCTTTACATCTTGAAATTCCCGATTCACTTTCAATTTGACGGCTTGAAATTGAGGGATTTTCAACAACAGCTGCAATTACATTAATTGCAGTTGCTTCAGCATCTTGAATATTATAATTATCTAATCTGGGCTTCTTAAAATTTCCATGGTTGATAAGATTTTCTTTTAATCTGTTGAAAATACTGATCTATGGTTGCCTTCTTTCGGGATAATTATTGAAATATGTCGTACTTGCAAGAACAGCATTATAACCACTTTGAATAAAGCACTCCAACATATCAAATTTTTCAAAGTTTTCATAAACCATTTTACATTTACCCACGTGAACTAATAGGTAAATATAAAATACATATTAATAAATAATAAAATAATAAACAATAGAAAAGCTAGAAAATATTTAATATTTTAATGACAACAACTAAACAAACTTTGCCTGCTATAAAACAATTGGTAAAAGACTTTTTTAGATGTCAATTTTGTAGTGTTTTGTTTTACCACAGTTATGTATTAAAAACAATAGGCATCAGTTTGAATACCTAGTTATTTTACTTTTTGTTAAGTATTGAATATTTTTTATTGTTATTTACTAAAAAAAGTTACTATTATATTAAATATTTCATTCTTCTTTATTTTTATTACATTTTTTAATAAAATGGGATAAAACTAAAATATTAAACCCCACATGTTATACATCATTGAAAAGAGGATAAAAAACGCAATTTAAAAATGTCATAGCCAACTATAGTTTCTATTTAAAAAAACACAACTTTATGTTATAACTCGGAAACTAATCTAGATATTTAAAATCTGTTTATCCCATTTTGTTGCTCTTAAAAAAGGGTTTGAAGAAAGTGTTAACACTTTTTTGGTAACTTCAAAAACAACATTTATAGAAAAGTCCAATTATCGAACTTTTGGCTATAACTCGAAAACAAAAAAAGATAGCAAATTCTGGTTTTCGCCATTAAAATTTTCTCAAAAAAAGAGATCGAGGATGCGCCATCCATTTTTTGATATCTCCCATAGTTACCGATTTCCCTATAAGAAGGATCGAAATTGAGCCACCCTGTACAATAAATGCAAACAACGAATATCACTTTCTTGCTAATCGACCAATATTCTATTACGAATTCCAATATGGCAAGAAAATCATGTCTACGTAATACGATGCACCGAATTTCTACGTTACCGGGCCAACTTGTTACTTGCAGACCACAAGAACTAGCCACCGATCGTCTTTAAGTGGCGAAAAAAGAATTTGAAGTCATGATGCAAATGGGTATCGTACGACCCCCAAGAAGCAATTGGTGTTCTCCGCTACATCTTGTAGAAAAGAAGAATAAAGAATTTAGACCATGTGGAGATTATCGCATGCTTAACGCAAGAACAATTCACGACTGCTACCTTATACCACATATTCAGGATTTGGCTCAATCGCTTTCTGGTAAAATAATTTTCTCCACAGTTCTCCATCCCGATGATATCCATAAAACCGCAGTTACGACTCCATTTGGCTTATACGAATTCACTCACATGTTTTTTGGTTTGAAAAATGCAGCACAAACTTTTCAACGTTTTATTCACGAGGTAACAAGAGACTTGGAATTCTGTTACGCATACATTGACGACCTTCTAATCGCATCCGAGAGAACACATTAAACACCTTCGTTTATTATTTCAGCGACTACAGAAATACGGAATTACCATCATCCGGTATAATGCGTTTTTGGCAAAGACAAAGTTACGTTTCTTGAATATTCGATCAACAAAAAAGGAACGAAACCACTACGAGATAAAGTCGAATCAATTGTATCTTACGAAAAACCCACAACCGTAAAACAACTACGTAGATTTTTAGGAATGGTCAATTTTTACCGTCGTTTTATACCCAAACCAGCATCGATTCAAACCCCCACTCCGTGTCTAAAGACTCTGAAGGCGCTTTCGCTGAGGTGAAAAATTCATTATCCAAAGCAACTTTGTTAGCTCATCTATTAGCTGAAGCTCCTTTATCGATAATGGTCGATGCAACAAATGAGGCTATGGGTGGTGTTCTACAACAGAAAGTAAACGACGAATGGCAACCACTAGGTTTCTTTGCAAAAAAATTTAACACCGCTCAGACGAAATATAGTGCGTATGATAGAGAACTTTTAGCTGCATACTCAGGTATCAAATATTTCAAACATTCATTGGAAGGTCGACAATTTATTCTCTTCACTGATCACAAACCGTCAGTGTGTGCATTTAAACAAAAACCTTAAAAAAGTACTCTTAGACAATTCCGACACCTCGATTACATAGGACAATTCACAACAAATATTCGATATATTACAGGCACCCACAATGTACACTTTCTCGATTAGATAACCTCAACAGCATCAAAACGTTAACAAAAACGATCAATTACAAAGAACTGGCGAAATCACAAGAAATTGATCCTGAACTTAAAATGTTTTTAGATGAATCTAAGACAGCAATCAAATTAAAAAAGATACATTTCCCCGAATACGAAACAACCATTTATTGTGACACATCAACAGATACAGTACGCCCTTAAATAACTCAACCATTTCGGGCACAAATTTTTAACAACTTACATGGATTGGCACACCCTGGTGCGAAAGCTCGCCTTATATGGCCCGGTATGAACAAATATTGTAAGGAATGGACTCGACAATGCTTACCTTGTCAACGCTCGAAGATACAACGTCACACTATGGCTCTATTAGGTAATTACATGTTACCTTTTACACGATTTGAACACGTCCACATCGATTGGGTTGGACCCCTACCAAGCTTCAACTGATTTAAATACTGCCTAACACGAGTCGATAGATTCTCAAGATGGCCCGAAGCAATGCCCTTGAAAAATATAACTGCAGAAACGGTAGCGAAAGCGTTCACAACAAACTGGATTTTTAGATTTGGTGTACCGTTAAGAGTAACTACGGACCAAGGCCAACAATTTGAATCTCACTTATTTAAAAATCTGTCTTCGCTGCTCGGTATTACTCATATAAGAACCACCTCGTATCATCCACAAGCGAATGGTATGGTCGAACGCTTTCACAAACAACTTAAAGGGTGCGTTCCACTTAAAGCCCACGACGACCGCAGCGTGGCCCCGCGGTTCTTTGATTGGACTAAAGATCGAAACCGGTTATTTGATTGGACTGACGAACGACCGTGGTCGTCGTGGGCTTTAAGTGGAACGCACCCAAAGCCGCAATAATGAGTCACGAAGAAGATTCATGGACTGAAACATTACCGATTGTACTACCTCGTTATATCTCGATTACGTCAACACTTCAATACTCTACGACCAGCAGAACCGCCTCTTCATGGTAAATAAAAACTTTTTATGTCACGAGATTTTGAATCTTGCACTCATGTATTCTTAAGATTTGACGCCATTAAGAAGTCATTACAACCACCTTAAAACGAACAGAAACTTTTTTCTTAACCTGCTCTTCCCATCAATCAAACAAATACTCAACCAGTTGTAAATATGAAGCAAACTACAAGATCAGGACGAAGAGTACGTTTCCCGACAAAATATTGTGATCTCGTAAAAAAGATTGAATTTAGAAATGAACTAAGTTAGCATCGTTTGATCACGGGATCTCACTAGGGAGGGGTAATGTAGTGATACATATCCACGATCAATTTTTTGACAACCCTGTATATTTTTCTGTTGGTACAATGATGAAATGTTATTTTACTATATTAACAAAATAACATTTTAAAACTGATCAACAATCGATCTAACGACAATTCTTGAATTTTTTACTGTACACGTAAGAATACAATTTTGAGTATTTCTTTTTCGGCATACGTACATTTACTTTTGTAAAGAAATTTAATTTTGGTTTTCAAATCACCCCATACTTTACACTTAGTTCAATTTTTGCTGCCGATTCATCTTTAAACCTTGATTTTTTGGTGGTTCTCAGATCTCGTTTACTTATATACTTTTTTAGTCGTAAAAGTTGTGTACCACCAGAAACTAAAATTTAAAAGATTATCTATCTGCTCTAACTGTAAAATCACAAAAACAATAACTATAAATAGTAGCGAATTAAACGTATATTTAAATTAAAATAAACAATTTAATAATTTAATTTTTAAAAATTACCCTATCATCCAGATGTGATCCGTCTCGATGCAAACACTCCCCAAGTAATTAATACCAATGAATATTGCAAGCTCAGATACTATCAAGTTTTTTGGAAAGGAGATTGCTAAGAGAAGAGGAAAAATATAGCACAGAATGGGGAAAGGCAGGAAACGTAGACCTCACAATAAAAATTTTACGATTAAAACCTCGATTTATTGTGAAAAAGCACACTTTAAATAAGAGAATTAGGTGAGGAAAATGGCCTTAAAACCAACAGTTTTTTTAAAAATCGAATTTAAAAAAGCTCGATTTTCATAGCAATTTTCAAGTTACGTCGCTCGTGATTGGTGAATCAATGCATTCTGTGCTCCGTCCGAGCACTGTTATGCATAAGAGCCTCGCTAATGATTATTTTTTCGTGTGGATCCTACTCGTGCCCTCATTTTAAAAATACCCTTAGGCCCGTGGATTAAGGAAAATGGTGGATCTTTGAGAGGTGAAACTTGTTTGAGTGAATTCTAAACGCAGGGTGGTTATATACGCAAATATCAAAAAAACTACAGAGATGAAGAAGAACTTTAGCGAAAGCCAAAATGACCCAATAAAGAAAGACTTTGAGTCCGTAGAGTCCGGCATCAGGAACATGACCCAAACCTCGGACACACTACACAAGCGCTCATTTGAGACGTCGTTCTGCCTGGAGAACCAAGACAAGCTACAAGAACTAGTAAAGAAACCTGAGTCTACGAAAGAGAGTGTGCTAGGTATCGTCAACCTCGCACAAGATATAAAAAGAGAAATGGGAGCTCTAAAAGAAGAACTCACCATGACGATAATCTCTACAAATTTGAAAAATCCAATACGGGGAGACCAGGTGGCAAAAAAGCTAACCCAATCGGCTTCACAAACCAGCACTGCTAAATGTGACAGATGAGATGCTGAGCGGGGAAGAAAGATGGGAGACAAGTTGCAACCGGACTAATGGAAATCATGAAGACAAAATACCGCAAAGAACTAGAACGGCAAAACGAAGAAACAAATCCCGAAAAGGCTGAAAACTAGAAGAAAAAGACTCGAAATGTCAATGTTGTCATTGGAAGAAATGCCAAAAGGTGAATCCCGCGGACATTCTGGGAGGAGGTTTTTAGTGGGCTGACCCCACACTACCACCCAGCACGGGCTGGTGGTGTGTTTTTTAAGATTTTCTTCCTTCCGACACGAACAAAAAAAAGAAAAGATAATTACCTTTTTTTTACCTTAACCTTTTTTTTTACGGAATTTCCAATGATATTTTACTGTGATGTAATTCGTTTTGTAGAGGCAAATTCTCTTCTTAGTGGCAACATTCCATGAATATCAAATTGGTTCTTATATGGACGAATTTTTTAACTATCGTGCTTTTTTGGAAGATCAGAAGAAGGTTCCTATTTTATCACATTTTAAAGAGTTTTATAATGCATTGTATCTTTTTTCCATCACAATTTTTTGTATAAACACCACGGAAATGAAAGGTTTCTGAAATTGGGTGAGTATTCTTGTGTGTTTAAAAGTTGACTTTGATGTAAATTAAAAGAAGAGATAACAAGTTTGGCAATGAATTGTAAGACAATAAAATTTTTATTTATACCTAATATTAAATTTTTAGTTTTTGCAGAGGGGGTGTCCCAAGTTAAGGCATTATACCCCCTTATAAAATTTTTACCTGAACTGTTGTTTTGGGGCGTGAGAACAACATTTTTGGACAACCAGCCGCCAGTTTTTTTGGTAAATTTTTGATAGCCCATCCGCCTTTGATCGTCAGTTAAAACTTCCTTTTGAAATCGTTTGTTTTCAGTTCATCTTCGTTTTTAATGTTCAAAAATTTGTCCAAAAAGATTTAATAATTGGCTGAAACATTGAAATTGTAGGCTGTTCTTCCGATGACAATAATTTAGTTACTATAGTTGCAGAAAATGAGCAAAACAAAAACACTTTCATCTGAGGCTATGAGTTCCAAAGTGGACAAACCCACACTCAATTCAAAAGCGAACTATGTAACTTTAGTTCACTTTGCCCTATCAAACTTAAATATTTTTTGCTGCCATTTTTCTCGATTAGTGTGCAACTCAATCCCAAGAGAGGAGATTTTAAGTTGATAGGACTAACAACCATGTTGGCCTTTCACTATTTTGGACGATTGGCTGACGTTAACTAATAGTCACAGTTTATTTGTTTAACTTTCTGCCATAAAAAGAACAGCTCCAATAAAAAATTCCTTTACATTTGTTTTATCAAATATTAATCTGATAATCAAGTTATAATCACATAAATCCAATAATCCGCCAATAATTTTACTATATAAGTATTTTTATTTAATGTTGAAAGTATAAAATTTAAAATACAGTTATTTGGCCTTTAAATTAAGTAAACTTAAAATGACGACTTTAGAAGACTTTGACTGTTTGCAATTTTTAGGGAAAGGTGGATTCGGACTTGTACAGAAAGTTCGAAAAAATAATGGAAAGGATGCGGGTAAAGTGTATGCATTAAAACAAGCACAATTAAAACATGTAAACCACTTTAACCAAGAAAAACAAATTTTACATCAAGTTAAACATCCATTTGTGGTGGAACTGTTTTACACATTTACCAACGAAAGATATAGTTTTATGGTAATGCAATATCTGCCTGGTGGTTCTCTCTCCGATATTTTACAATGTACGCCTATCTTGACCGAGGAACATGCTTCGTTCTACATCAAAGAATTAATTGTAGGTTTAGGATACTTGCATTCAAAAGGAATTGTTTATAGAGACCTAAAGGACTCAAACGTCATGATAGATAATACTGGGCACATAAAAATCATTGATTTTGGTATAAGCGCTTACTTAAATGGCAAACTCAGCTATTCTTACTGTGGCACGATTAGTTACATGGCTCCAGAAATTATAAAGAGGTCCGGACATGGATTAGCAGTCGACTGGTGGTCAATGGGAATACTTTTGTACGAAATGGTTGTGGGAAAGCTCCCCTTCATGGAAACTGCTACTACAACCATTGCTGATGCAATTTTAATCGGAGAATATTATTTGCCAAAACATTTATCTACAGATGTACGCGATCTTGTGACTAAGTTGTTGGAACCTAATCCAATGAAGAGATTAGGTTACAATGGAGCAGAAGAAATTAAAAAACATGCATTTTTTAGAAATACTTCCTGGGACCGTGTTGCGCACTGTTTGGAGTGTCCTCCAAATTTGCCTCCAGTTTCAAGCTCGTGCGATGTTTCAATGGATAAGTCGTTAGTAAAATTAATAAATAATTCCAATGTATGGAATTTGCTGAAAAGTATTCCAAATAATATATTAAAGAATACAGAAATCTGGAAGACCAAAGAAGTAAAAAAGACGCATTTATTGCCAAAAAAGGAAAAAAAACCAGAAACAACTGATGATTCGTATTTTGATATAATATCATTTATTTGTATGCTGCTTGATTTTTTCTAATAATACCTATTTTCTAATAATTAATAATAAAAATTTTTCGTTAATAAGGATTAATAAATTTTATAGTCATATCTTGGAACTATAACAACACGACAGGGTTTCGATGATATGGTAACTCCATCGGTAACCATCCAAAAAACAGTTTATATTTTGGTTGTTCTTCAAAATAAAATGATGCAAAAATATGAAAAAATTTGTTTGTTTTAAATATATTTCCAAACAACTCTTTTTTGAAGTGAAAATGAGGAGATTTTTAATTTTTGTAAAATTTTTGGAAAAAAAAATAAAATTAAAATTTGTGAAAGAAAAAGGGTGTTATGTTTTTCTTTTAGCCAATTTAATGAAATATGTTACGACTACGTCGAACAGTCCCTTAATTCACTTAAAATTTCGATTTGATTTCAAAACTATTTGAAAAGACCTCGTATGTACGGCAGAAGGTCGTCTCCACTTAGTTATTTTTAGAATTTATATCCTGAATAAAACGCAACTCTGCTAAAGGAATTCTTAGAAATTCTGTTGTAAAATGCTAGTAGGCACAATACAGAATTACGTCATGTGTAACAAGTGAGAAAAATAACGAATTGTTCCATTTTTACTCCTGTATTTATGCAACTCATTAAGCTTTGAAGAATATTTAATAAAAATCTTTGTTAAATTTCAAGATGCCATCTTGGAAAATACGAGAGCATAATTCACTTTTTGCATATACCTCAAGCAAGTAAGACGTGTTAATTTTCTGTTCGTCAGTCAAGAAGTAACATGTTAACTTCTCTTTATACCTCAAACTATTAAGACGTGTTATCTTTATCAGTCCCTTTAAAACGAATAAAATGTGTTAACTTCCTGCATATCTTCGATTAAATTTTAGTGTTAACGTTTTTATGTGTCTTCACGAATAAGCTTCGATCACAGAAGTAACAATTTTTACCTTCAATTTCGTGAGTCAAACAAGTAATTACAACCATTAAATGGTGTTAATTTTTGATGTCTTTGGATAAATAACTTAGTTAAACTTTCGTGGCAATACAAATAATGACCTACGATTTAGTAACTGTGCAAAAATTCAAACGTTCACAAACTGATGAAACAAATGCAAATTTCGTAAAATTCAGTTAATAAATTATTAATTACGAAAAAATAAAGAAGAATTACAATGTTTACCGATTTAATTAACGAAAAAATGGATTATCGATTAAATTAACGACAACAGAAAGAAGAATGGAGTTGTAAATTATTGGATGCAACTGTAAATATACGACAACAACTAAGGAATTCCTCCAGTAATGCTGATTCTTTGAATTTGGAAACCGGAAAAGTGTTGTGTTAAATTGGTGAAAATGGCTTACTACGTTTAGAAAGATCAAAGGTTAGTTTATGTTAATTTTAAGAACTGCAACCATCAATAATTATTAACTATTGACTTTTTAAATTTTATTCATGCGACTAGTTTGGTCCAGTTTCAATTACTTATTACTTAAAAAGTCGATTGTACAATTATTTATCTTTAATTGGTAAAATGTACCGAATTTTAAATCAATCCTTTAAGGATAAAATATCGTCAATTGTTTATTTATTTATTGTGTTTATGTATCGTATTTTTATGTCGACGTTATTTAGCTTCCATTATATTTATAAAAAGCATATTTCTTTTTATTGGAATGCGCCACATTCATTTCAGAGATCTTGTGTTATGTAAAAACGAGGTAAGCACGTATTTTGGTTTCATGCAGGTAGTACCCTGAGATTAAGGTCTTGGTATTTTTTGGATTTCAAATTCAAAGAATATAGCGTTCTCCGACGAATTGAGCTAGCAACGGAGGATCATCAACCTTTTATTAACGGGGGTGTATCAAATATGAACTTTAAACTCGGTACAAAACAACTTTTTTTACTTCCTTTTTTTTTGGTGTCAGAGGTGACACCACTTATCAAAGATGAAATTTAAGCCAGAACACGCTATGTTAACCTTATGGGGATTTAAGCTAGAACCCTCTGTGTTAACCTTATGGGAATTTACGCCAGAATCAGCATAGTATATCTACTAATTCCGTGAAAAACTGGATGAAAAACTATAGAGGCTGCAAACTCACGAATGAAACAACAAAAGAGTCAATTAAAAATTATATTACGACCTTCGGAAAATACTCCTCTTTTCATTAAAAAAAATTGATAAACTTTTCGGGTTTTATTTGATAATTTATTTGTAAAAAATTTTAAAGTTAACACATTTACACTACGATATCAAAAGTGAAACTAAATGTTTGATTTTTTTTATAAATAGTAAATAAAAAGTAGCTCTTTATTACCAAGACACCATTACACGTAAAACTTTTTACTGGTACTTACTCAACTTTTTGAAAATGAGTAATTTTGAACCTATTAATCATTTCATAGTTCAATAAAATTCCATTGCTATTAAGCTTTATTGGTTTTCTCTGATAGGTTTCGATGTTATCTTAAAAGCAAATTTGATCCACAAACCCTCGCCTCGGTAAGAATTTCTCAGAGTTTACCGTAGAAGCGAGCAGACTGCGTAAAACACGATTTCACACCGAAATCATGAAATATTATATTTGAATAAATTTTCGGTTTAAGTTCGGTAACCGAAGCGAAGCGCTCAAAGAGTTAACAACGTTCAATTTCGAATCCACACTATAATATACCCTGGACCATTAATTTTTGATTAAAAATTGAATGAAAATGTATTGAACGATTTTTGCAAAAAAAACTAATGCGATGAGCTGGGTACTTTTCTAGCGGTACCCAATTAATTGAGGTTAAGAGTCTAAGACGACATCCCTGACTCAAAGATTCTAAAGCCTGTATGAGACGGTGCATAATTTTGCATAAAAATTACGTGTAAATGGTAACTAACCAATAGAAACACCGTATTAGTTATCCATTAGACGTTTTTCATTGATTAGTTACTATTTACATGTAAATTTTAAGCAAAATAATGTATCGTGTCATACAGGCTTGAAGACTCTACGTCTTCTTCTCGTAAAGTACTAAAAGTTTTAAATTAATTTATTGATAATCGATCATTCTAGAATACAGTTGCTTTTTCAAAATTGATCCTATTGCGCCCCCGCTCCGTTCTGCTTTGCTCAAGACGCAACCAGGCCATTTTGACTAACACTTACTAGCTAATAATATCCCATAAGACCTTCCAATTCAAAAAAGGTGGTAATTTGAAAGGTGGATTAACTTTTTTTCGATATCTCTGGGGGCCCCTCAACATTCCAAAAGGTATTCGATAAAATTAATCGTAGCTTACAGCTTTAAAAAGCTCGCTTTTCAATATAGCTGTGAGTGCAGTAACTCCCTACTCCTTAGAACGATTGGCCAACGTGCTTAGCTATGCCACGTGAGTCACTGAAGGCTTTACCCCAAGCATCAAGTGCTCATTACATTGGCAAAAAAATCAGTATCCTGTTTCTTTGTCTTTAAATTGAAAGATTCTGAGTATAGAGCACCAGGCATGTGGATCCCTGACAGGCAGGCCAAATGCTGAGGTTAGTACTAAGAATAGCAGCCCCGGCCAAGGGACTGCGACTCTTTTCCCAGTTTTTTTCCCAGACTTTTTCCCCGTTGCCTACTTTCCCAAAAACCACCCGGCACTGCTAATCCACCTCAATGAGTAAATGCGAGAATTAGCCCCGAACTCCCATTTCCCGCAGACGCTTGTTTATTTGAATTCTCTCGTAAACGCAGGGTTGGTTGATTCAGAGACGTGCCGTTAACGCCATTTAAAGATTTACTTACGCATCTCAAGTTTAAGCTGCTGCTTTGAAGTCCACCAAAGTTTCCACTTTGCGCGCTGCCCAAGTCTCTCTGTAGCAGGTTAAGATTTCCGCTCCTTATGTGTCTGTTTGGTTCCCTTAGAGGTGAGATTACTGCGCCGTAGCACATGGGTTAAATTTAGCCTCTTCCGTTTAAAAAATATTTATTTGGACTTCCATTCGTTCACCTCTATTTAGCTTATTTTCAAATGAAAGTTAAGATTGAGTTTACGATTATCACAAACTGAGCTAGTCGAGGTAAGGGAGGTATTTTGCAATTTGTAATGAAAGTTTTTTCCCCATAAATTGATTAATTTTTCAAAGCCACAAGATTTCCAATTTAATTGGATTTTTCATTAACCTACTAATCTAAAAACTGTATAATTACCAAGTTGAAAAACAATCTTGCAGCCTCTCTCCCGACAAGGGCCAGTCATGAAGAGCCGCTTTATTTAATTTTTCAACTTTACAACTTCATAACTGAAGCAAGATCTGAACATCTAAAGCAATGCAGCAACTAGTGCTTAGTTCAAGAGAATTTGAAATTATTAAGTAGGTACATAACAATAATTGGATTCAAATGTTGAAAAAAAAATTTTTAGTTAAGTTGGTATTACGATCATGATCGATTAAAAGGACTATCCCATTAATGATCTTTCAAGCTAATATTATTTTATTATAAAAAATCATTAAAATATTAATGTTTACAAATATATTCAAAAAATTTACGTTTACAAAATCAGTACCTGCATAAAATGAAAAATTTTACAAACAACGCAACAGATTTAAATGAAGGCTTGGGTGAAGAATTTCTTGAAAGCGTAGTGCGTAATGTAAGTTTTACTTTCGTCTCAAAATATTATAATTTATAGTACTAACTTTTCTTTAGTCGACATTTAATCGTCATGCGATTCAACTTGTGATAAGTCCGTCTAACACGATACAGTCATTTATTCTGGTCTGGTGCGAAGCACCAGTGCTGTTGCCCCATATCTTCGCAGACTTGAAGAGTAAGGTTGCGGGCTTGCCCGCAACGTTACGTCGGATGAATTTTATTGAGGCGTACCTCTGAAAATTAGCGCGAAGCTAAGTCCTGGCTGGCTTCACCCGCGAGACGATACAGTCAACAGATGGTAAGTAAATTTAATCTAAAATTGAAAAGAATAAATTTAAATCATAAATCAGCTATTTACGTTGGTTATTACACGGTTTAATTAATTTAAAAACTTTGTTGTCTTTAATTAATTCACACAACTTTCTGCGTTGTGCTACCAACAACTTTACATCCCAGCTTTATACTGTAATATGGTCGCTTTTACCATTGTTTTTATTTGTATAAATCCAGATGTTTTAACCAATGTCGGCCATTTTATTGGAGTGCTTGTGCAGTAAAAAAACTCTGTCAAGTATAATTTTTTTTAAAAGTACCTAATAATTATATTTATTAATACTTATTAAATAAGGGAGCGAGAAAACTACAGTCACTAGATAGATACAGTACCGCAACGTCCGGCCATTTTGGGTCAAAATAACGCTTTCTCTCTCTCGCACTCATTGGCCGATGATAGAGAGTGCGAGAAAGAAAACGTTATTTTGGACCCAAAATGGCCGGACGTTGCGGTACTGTATCTATCTAGTGACTGTAGAGAAAACTCTACGTTAGCGCCTCTTGCGTTAAAAATGTAAACTTCTATCATAAAATTTTTTAACTCTAGACGACGCCAATGTCAACTTCCTCTCTTCTCATACAATGTCTTGTTCAATAAACTATTTATTTGAGTAACACAGCCTTTAAACGAAAATTATAGTATATTTATATCAAACAATTTTTAGGAAATTTAAAATCCAATAAAAAACGTTTCCGAACATCCTATACTACTCAACAGTTGGTTATATTAGAAACTATATTCAAAAAAAGCTGTACTTGACATTTAATGAAAAAAAAAACGTCGCAGCTTTCCTTAATGTTCACAGAAAGAAAGTAAAGATTTGGTTTCAAAATAGAAGACAAACGGAAAAGAAGGCCCATAATAAAATACCGCACAATAAGTTAAATGAGAATCGGTACAATAAGAAAAAAAATCCGGAGCTTCCAATTCTTGATAGCAAAGAGGTAGCAATGGATTTTGAAGCCTTATTGGAAGTAGAGCCATATGATAATTACAATGATGCCATAAATTTAGAAAGTAAAAAACATTAAATACATCAATAATCAAATAAAGCTACATACTCAAAATCTTCAACAAAGCGTTCCTGAGGACATTGTAGACAAGTTCATCGAGATAGAAAAATGGCATTATAATAGACGCTTTATCAGCGCGAGGGGTAAGATGTGTAGAAAGTTTGATATCCTGTTAAGCCAGCGATGTCAGGTGGATATGTTGGGTAATGGAGAATGGGTTTTGAATCTTACCAACACCCAGTTACCTGAAATAGTTTCGAAGACTCTATCATTAAGGCCTAAGTTCACGATTACACCTTCCAGACAAGATTTTCCCATGTACAGGTTTTGTTCGGAGTTGAAAAATACTCTAGGATTGATTAATGTGCCTACTGAGAGGAAAGATCACATGAGAAGTGAACTGATTAACATCATACACAATTTCCTGAATAGACGTGATGAAAACAATCCCGTTAAAAAGCAAGTGTAAGCCACAAAAAAATTTTTGAAACAAAACCCAGATCTGTATATACTTAAAGCTGATAAGAGGAATTTGACGGTTATTGTGCATAGAAAGGAAAATGAAACTAAATTAAGTGAACTATTTAACAATAACAGTACCTATAAAAAATTAGATAAAAATCCTACAACCACCATCCAAAGTAGGTTCAATAAGATTATTAAAGATTTGCATGAGAAAGGGTACATTGACAATTTCGCAAAAAAGTCACTTACAAAATACAATTCGCAATTCCCTAGAGCATATGGCCTTCCTAAGGCCTACAAGAGCGGCACCCCGTTACGTCCTGTCGTTAGCTGTATTGAATCTCCGTCGATCCCTTTTGCTAAATACATCAATGATATTTTGAAAAATGCCACTCCATCTCTACCGTTTAATGTTAGAAACACCGGCGAAGCAAAGGAAAGAATTATCCGGAGTAACATACCGGAGGGGTATGTCTTGGTGTCTTTTGATGTGAATTCATTATTCACCAACATTACGAAGGAGGCGGTCATAACATCAATAGAAAACAACTGGGACCTCATAGATCCATTTACAGACATCCCGATGAAAATGTTCACCCAGATGATATCTGCTATTTTTGAGAATAGTTAATTTAGCTGCAAAGATATTTTTTACGCACAGCTTGTTGGTTTTGCCATGGGTGATCCATGTTCCCCGGTTTTTTTTTGTACTATTAACCATTTGGTTGTGCGTTGTGTATTGTTTGGATTTTACAGCTGTAAGAATTTTTTGAGTGTTTTACCTACTATTGTTTTGAATGCAGCACCCACCGTATTATCATATGACACCCTTGGTTGGCATTTCATCGGAAAAGCATGGCAATTAGATATTTTATTGTTTATCTGTACGTCACGTTCATTATCAACAGGGAGACCGATAGAATATATTTTTACACAGTTTTACACAGAGATTTTATATTTATAAAATTTTTAATTATTGTTTTAATTGTGAAGTTGTAAATGTTATACATAGTACAGTGGGGCCCGCTTAATGTGATCGCGGTTAATGTTATCATTTGGATATTGTTATCACTTGTGCCAGGAACGGAACAGACATATATTATTACACACAAAAAACATCGCTTATAGTTATCATAATTCGGTTAATGTTATCATATTATTCTTAAGATTATTTTTTCCCACGAGCAAAGGAGTTGATTTTCAGTTATACAAGCATTTTTTTATATTATGCATACCACCCACATAATATAAAGTCAGGTGTTAGCAAGAAAATGAACGTCACACATGTGATATCACATTACATATTGACGTGGATTCTTATAGGTTCAAAATTCCAAAATTATCCACAATTTAAATTTTCATTTGGTCAAAGTTTTGTTTTGGAGATTTTCTTAAATTTAATTAGACGAAAATTAGTCACTTGTTGTTTTTCAATTATGCGCCAATGAGTGCATGCCGAGACGAGATTTTTAGGTTTGGAGATTAGTCCAGAAAGCCTGAAAATTAAACATTTCAAATATGAAAACGTTAAAATTTTAAACTAATTTAATTTTTATTTATTTTTAAATTGTTAACTTACGTTTAAAAAATTTGAGTTGGTATAAAGGTAGCTACAAGCATCGAGACAGTGTTTTTAAACAAAAAGTGAAGTTCGCAATGAAAATTTAGTGACATCAAAATATTGAATTTGGCATCAGAAAATTTGAATTTCGCTGGAAAACCAACCAACCAGAGTGCGACACGATTTTCCTGAGAGAACTTTGTGCAGGAAACGAGATAAATGGTCAGTTGCCATAGTGTGTTGGAGGTGTGAAGTCTACGACTTGACGACTTCAAAGTGTTATCTTGGAATGTGTGAAAATTACCCATTGGTAATTAATTTAACGAAGATGATGAGCAACTGGGTTTTTGTGGATGGTGTGTGCTGCTAAAGAAGAGTGTTATGAAATTCATTGTAATTTTTGAAGATTTGGAAAGTTTACGTACCAGTCATGACATGAGGCCACCATTTTGTCAAATCGTGAATGCAAAGAATTAGAGGGACAATCATCAATTATTCAAGCCATCATTTTGGTAAATACCATTTGAATTAATTATTCACACGTATTCAATGATTATCTTCAAGATTTGTCACTATGCTACGGAATTTTTGAGGTTATCTACGCTTGATGCTAAATTTGTATTTCAAGTCGCGTTTGTGATCGGACTTTTACACTTGGGTTATTAAACACACTAGTGGAACGATATTAATAATTAAGTCGTGTTATTAAACTGCGAAATTAAAATTTTTTTGTACACAACTTTTTCGTGCGGGTTTTTATGCAAACAGTTGACGCCGGTATATGACAATCAGGTATTAATGCTACCAACTCTTTATAGAATTAAAAAGCGCCAATATTTGAATATAAAACAAGTTTTCAATTTTTGTATAATTTTTATTACAGATGTTTTATTTAAATTATAATATGACGTTGATTATTCTACAAATTGGAGATACTGATTTTGAAAATTTAAATGTGTAAATTTGTAGAATAATTCTTCATGATTTTGGAATTATCGATTGAATCGATAAGGTTTAATTACAAAAAATTTCGTCTCAATTTATTAGTTTATTTGATTATGAATACTATTATCGTCACATTAAATTATAATTTTATCCCTGAGAATTTTGTTTTATTGATTGTGGATAGTTTGCAAATAAGTTTTGGAACCTACTACTGAGGAAGAGTCTCGTTTATGCAAAACTCCGACTTCGACAGCTACGGGATTTAAAGAGTTGTTCGTCAGAACACGACAATATTTATGTTTATTATCAATTCCGTCGTTTAAATACATAAATGGACGATAGTTTGCTGTTAATGTGTGTTGTAAGATTCAGTCCTACTTGAAAACTTCACAATGAGTGACTATTATTAATTCATTTTTGTAGATGTACTACATACTAATAAATAACCAATACAAATTTTTTCCTTTTATTGTTATCAATCGGTTGTTGTTATCAAAAACCTTAAGTCCCAAGGTGATCACATTAAGCAGGCCCCAAGGTATTTTATTGTATTTTAACCGATTTTGACTTCATGAATAGTGACTTCGTCGTTGCCAATGCTCTCCATTTTAATGCTTACATCTAACGATTTACAGCTCTTTGTGTTGTCGGTGAGTGTTAGGTGAGAGTATTTAATTATTTATTATGTAGTCAGACTAAATGTTATCTTTTCCATCTAGTCCTGATGATGGAATTATAAGAAATTCCGAAACACTGACACAATATAGTGTTTTATTTACATCCCCGCTCAACCTGAGAAATCCTTCTAATAATATTTTACAGAAAGTTTCCTCTATATCTTCCATCTCTACTGAACAAATTTTTCTTCTCTAGTGTTAGCTCAAACTCGAGTAATTAATTATTTAAGAATCTGTCATTCAATCAGATAATTTTATATACCTATCATAATTTTTTGATAATTATATTAATGTTTCTTTTCCTTAGGTTAAATTTATACCATCTGTGCTGAGGGTCATTCCGCACGTTTTTCCAACAAAATCTGACCCTTCAACTATCTTTGGACTGTCACATGGACGATTTAAGATTTTCAACAATTTCTTCTACTCACATCTCCTCCAGTGTATCTTTACCAAAATATTACCATTGTTCATGTTTAAAATTAAGTTCTTTAACCCTTATTAACAAAATTTCACTTTAAATCTACATTTTTAACAATTTAGCATTTTTGTACTACGCAAGTTTATCGGAACGTCAACTTTGTTTTTTTTTATGTTTTTAATTTATTTTAAGAAATTTATTTGATTATGTACATGATCTGCTTTACAAATCTTTACTAATTATAAAGTTTTATGTATTTATGCCAAAATTTGTGGTTTTTATTGAATAATTAAGGTTTTCATATATCGTAGCCTCGCTTGTCAACAAGATGTAGGTATAATTTGTGATTATGTGTAAATTTATGTGTTTTATGTGACTGATCTTCATCAGTGGCTCATTATGCATCATTTTGTCCATAATTTGCTTGGTCGATCCCTTAATATGTGAAAAACGGCTGAACCGATTTTTATGATCTTTGATTTCTCGCCATCTCGAATAACAGAATAACTATTAAAACCTCACAAAAATTTACAAAAAAATTATTGATTCTGAGGCGGTACGAAGTTCCCCGGGTCAACTAGTAGCTAGTATTAATATATTGTCGTGTTCTGTTCGAACAAGCGCTCAAAGGTCCGTAGCTCAAGTAATTCGAAAGCATCAAACTCTTCCAGATAGTAGGTTCAACGAGAATTTTCAAAAAATTTCCACAATCAAAAATAAAACTAAAATTGCAAGAAATTAACAAAGATTTAATTGAACGAATGTTGTTGTTAATAATATTCTGATTTACAAACAAAAACGAAATTTTGTGAATTAAATCAACACAAACACAGTTGATAATCAAAGTTGAACCCAATTCATTTACAAATCCACACATTTAATAATTCAAATTTGTTACTATTTCTTGTAAACAAATTAAAAGTTGTAATAATAAATTAATCCTGTGAAATAAATTGTCGCATACAGAATGCACATTCTGGATTCTGGATTGGATGTGGAGGGCAAACCATGGTTCACGCGCACTCAGGCCACATAATCGGGCCCATTATGCTACCTCCGATGTTAGCAGCCCACCAGCCTCCTATTCCTCAAGCCACCCCAAACTCAGGGCGAACTCAAGTACTTTGGAGGGCGGTGTGCCACTAATACTGGCCATGCTAGGCCAGAAGTTCCCCAACATGGATCCTCTTTTCGATGCTAACACTGGGCAGTTGCAAAGCACATGCTCCACTGTTTCATCTTCTTCTTCACATCCACGACATAATGGGCTTTCAACCAGTCCCATAGTGTGCAGATGTTTGTTTAGCTTACAGTGTCCTGTAAGACATCCTATGATAACTCGTAATCTGTCCCGAGACAACTGCAGGTAATATTTTGCATGTTTGTCAGATGGTATGTTAATTGCAGCCTTAGCCTGACGGCATCCAGCCACATTCTCCCATCTTTCAACATGCAGTCTACGGGTCTCCCCTTTTATGATGGCATCAAGGGCCTTAACAGCCAGCGAGATAAAAGGCTCCGGACCGCACGGCACGTTACCAGAACCTTGCCTCGCCAGCTCATCAGCCCTCTCATTGCCCTCATTTCCTTCATGCCCTTTAACCCAACTGAGAGTTAGAACATTATGAGTGGATATCACGTTCAGTGTCTCAATGCATTGTAGCACAAGACCGGAGATGATCTTGCAGCGGTTTAGCGCCACAAGGACCGCCCTACTGTCCGTGATTATTTGAATAGTTTTGCCCCGGACATTTCTGTCCTGGACTTCTTCTGCGCAGCGAAGCACCCCAATGAGTTCCGCCTGGAAAACAGAGGAGTACCTCCCCAACGATAGTTTTATATCTAGCTGCAGTTCCGGGGAGAATATTCCCGCACCCGAGCCAGTATTATTTTTGGATCCGTCCGTGTACAGACATATGTCAGCCCGGTCAGATCCTTTAGTGTCTAACAGAATTTTAAAATTCCTCTTAAACACGTATTTGGGGGGGATCCTGTCAGCATCAAGACCCAAAAGAGGCAGCTTTTTTGAGCAGTCCTCCAGAATCCGTGTATGCCCAACCGATCCCCACCTATAGGTCCAGAGACCCCAAGCCCGCATTCTCAGGGAGGCCCTCAGTGCCTGTTCCCTCACATAGAGATCCAGTGGAGGAAGGCATAAGAGAGCCTCCATGGCCGCAGTAGGTGTTGTTCGCATCACTCCCGTCACCGCCAAGCAGACCGACAGAATGCACATTATGTATTCTTAGGTATTTTTTTTTTTTTTTTTTTTTTCCTTTGACGTACTGTGTATATAAGTTTGATTAGAGCTTATCAAATTTGAACGCCCGGGATTGGTCAATTGAACTCAAGGCTTTTTGATTGATAATCAAAAATGGCAGTTTGATATTTTTGGTGCTTGGAAGTAAAATAGTTATTTTCGAGTTAATTACCGCATTTTTGAGTTTTAATTGGTCGTTCCGACTACCGCCCTAATACACTTTCGTCAGAGTGTGATTAACGAGCAGCACGGTAGCACAGATAAGAACGGGGAGTCACATCTGGTGATAGGAAAATTTTATACGTTGGAATCGCCGCATAAATCGCCCTCTGGTAGGATCTATCGGGACTCCAAACATAAATATTGAGAATTATTCAACAGCTGATTGTCAATTTTGGATGTCTTCAGCTACGTTTAACATCACCACGACGGTTTGTGTATCGTTTTATATTCTAATATTCCACCTCCAGCGTGTCAACCATTTGTGGTTTCCGTGAATATCTTGTTTGGCCGAAGTGGTGCACCATAAATAAGTTCATCCTAGTTATTCAACTTTGTTTGAAAATTCAATTGTTAATAATTAGTTACTTATTATTTACCGCACTCCAGTGGCGTGACACTCTGTTTACTTTTGTTCAGCCAACTTTTGTTCATACAGAAACGCTTGAGGTGACAGACAGGGTATAAGTATAATTTGCTAAGTGTGTTTACTTTATTTTTAGCTATTGAAATCAAATTCAACACTGGTAGAAGGAACTTTTGGATGAGATCTCAGAAGGAAGTGATTCTGCTGAAAGATAGTGTTTTGGTGTCAAATAAATACCCAATAATTACCAGGGCAAGCAAACTTAAGGTAGGCCACTTGGTGGATATTATTTGTATTCTGTTTGTTAATCCAATTTTAGCGATTTTTTCACTCTTACCTGTTAAGGTTACATTTTTGTTGGTTGAGCGAAGTGACATTTTGTCATCGTTCGCTGGTAGTGTCTTTCACTTTTATTTACATCAAGTAAGCCTATTGCTGGGGCAACTAACCAGTCTCCTGGTAGTTTTTACTTTGGTAGCCTTCAGCTACAAACATTTCTGTTTGGGACTTCGAGTCCGGCTTACTGTATTGTTTGTAATAGCAGTACCATTTTACATTTGTGTGTATTTGGTTGATCTGATCAACCATCTTTTTTGTAATTCAATAAAACTTGTCATTCCTTTTTTTTCTTGTCTTACTGGCGCCCACAATTTTTTCTTTAGTTAGCAGTAACATTAAGCTTGTTGTGTTGAGTGAGGTAAGTTATATAAAGAATCTGCGAAACGCGTGCGCGCGACCCAGCTCTGGTACTGGACGGGGGTGTGTTCCCTTAGCTAGTCACTCGCAAACATCAACGGGGCATCGAGGCATTGGCGGTGTTTGTTCGCAAACTACGTTACAAAATTTACAAAAATTCAAATAAATTGTTTAATTTCGAATTTTCAAACTTCGCGCCGAACGGTAAGTATTGCACATGTACGGTAGTTGAAATTGACTATCGCGTGCAGAACGTTCTTAAACATCTGTGTCACAAGCGTGTAGAATAAGTTTATTTAATTCGAACAAAATTTAACCAATAATTACCAATGTTCTCTTAATAGTGATTTAAAAGTTTCGATGTGTAGTTTTGTGTTTGAATAACACGTTGCAAGTACCACAAATCTTCATGGTAAAACGTGGTTAGTCAGTAGAATTAACCTCAATTTACTAAACCAATCATTTTAAAAATTGCAGATAATTAATGTCGAAGTCGCGTAAAATGATAAAATTCAGATACTAATTACCATCTTGATGTCTTCAAACTGCAAAACTATGTGGAAAATCATCACCAACCTTATCTTCACAAAATGGTCGACCATCAAAAATTAACAGGTAAAATTCTTCCTTCAAAATAATTTCACTTTCCATGGATTCAATTGCCACTTCACTCAAATTATCATTGCTCTGATAATTAATTAATTAAACAAACTTCCACTAAATAAACTTGCAAATGGTTGGCAAAATTATTAATTTGCAAAGGTACAAATTTCAACTCTCCATGTCGTTGAGTCGACGACTCCCTTCATGGTCAGTCAGCAACTAACTTCCGCTTCAAAAAATAAAATTTTTTGCTATTTCCAGATTTTTGCAAAATGCGTGTTCGAAGACCATTGATTCTTTAAGCCAGCCAAATTTGAAACCACCAATTAAAAAATTAAAATTACTAATTCTCTACACTTTCAAAATTGTCCATCACACCATCTAGAATGTTCTGTGCGTACCATTTATTACAGTTTGCTTCACCCGCACTTCACATTATTTAATAAGGTAAATAAATTTAAACAATACAAAAGAATAAAATAAATTAAAACGTTGTCCACTTTGATTGGTTTAATTTTTTATAGAAATTTGGACAATATCCTCCTATGAAAATTCCGTTTTACATCATACCACCATATAGGTACAAATTATTGAATACAAACAACTCATCATTCGTCCAAGTAAAAATTACAACTCAAATTCAAGAAAGAAAATATTGTGAAATTTCAATTGTGGAAATTTGAAATATCTGGATTGGGATAACAGTACAACATATTAATATAATTAATATAATTATGTGCTTAAAACTTACGCTTCCAATAATAATTATTATTATGAAGATCTAAAACGTTACAAAAACTGTCCAAGTTTGATTTTGGACTCTGAGAGAGATCCAAGATAGCGAACTGTAGTGTTTAACAAAGACAGCTACAAATTATTATTTCGTAACGATCTGAATTCACTAACTTAGGAGGTACTTGGTATCTATGTAATATATATGATCTAAGAAAAAAGCCCTCGTCGTCGAACGAATTTTGAATATACTAAGAAGCATTGTACAAAATTTTAAAGCAATCGGTCCATTAGAACTTGAAATATCATGTGAACCGATTCAAAAAATGTAGTTTTGAGAAAAATGAGTTTGAAGTTTGGAGTCATTAAATGATGTATTATACTTACATTTTTTTAAACAGCTGTAATTCCGAAAATAATTCCAATTTCTAAAAATCCTTCTACAGGCATATTTTTCCAGGTCTATACTTTGAAAATATCCAAGAAAAAAATTAATTTTTTTTTAAATTCTAGACCTGAATACTGCCTTAAGTAGTTGACACACCAGAGCGTTGGTTGGATCATAAAATCATCAAACATGAATAATCGCCCACGAGTTCGCCACCGCCACCGCTCTGGTGTGTAATGAACTTTATACGTCGCCCAGTGGAATTCGCCCAGTTGTCGTGTACCGATTCTAAATCTTAGTTAGGCGCCAGTTGTTTTTTGTACCTCCCCCTTTGTTTTTACATTTTTTTATATTTTTAAAATATTTCTGGTTTTACTCTCTTATTGGTTATTCTTCGCTTACAATTATTAAAATTCTAATATTTTTATATTGGTATATGGATTATCTTTTACAATTCTTTACTTTAAAGAAGTCAAATAACCTTAAAAGTCACTAAAAGCTATTCAAATAACATATTTGAATAGTTTCAGTAACTAAAACTTTATTCGATTAGTTTATTAGTATAACCATCGATAGTTTCAATAAAGACTAACTATCAAATAATTCGATAGTCCCATCACTAGTTAAAACTTCCTTTTGAAATCTTTTATTTTCAGTTCATCGTCGTTTTTAATGTTCAAAAATTTGTCCAAAAAGATTTAATAATTGGCCGAAACATTGAAATTGTAGGCTGTTATTTGTTTAACTTTCTGCCATAAAAAGAACAGCTCCAACAAAAAATTCCTTTACATTTGTTTTAACAAATATTAATCTGATAATCAAGTTATAATCACATAAATCCAATAATCCGCCAGTAATTTTACTATATAAGTATTTTTATTTAATGTTGAAAGTATAAAATTTAAAATACAGTTATTTGGCCTTTAAATTAAGTAAACTTAAAATGACGACTTTAGAAGACTTTGACTGTTTGCAATTTTTAGGGAAAGGTGGATTCGGACTTGTACAGAAAGTTCGAAAAAATATTGGAAAGGATGCGGGTAAAGTGTATGCATTAAAACAAGCACAATTAAAACATGTAAACCACTTTAACCAAGAAAAACAAATTTTACATCAAGTTAAGCATCCATTTGTGGTGGAACTGTTTTACACATTTACCAACGAAAGATATAGTTTTATGGTAATGCAATATGTGCCTGGTGGTTCTCTCTCCGATATTTTACAATGTACGCCTATCTTGACCGAGGAACATGCTTCGTTCTACATCAAAGAATTAATTGTAGGTTTAGGATACTTGCATTCAAAAGGAATTGTTTATAGAGACCTAAAGGACTCAAACGTCATGATAGATAATACTGGGCACATAAAAATCATTGATTTTGGTATAAGCGCTTACTTAAATGGCAAACTCAGCTATTCTTACTGTGGCACGATTAGTTACATGGCTCCAGAAATTATAAAGAGGTCCGGACATGGATTAGCAGTCGACTGGTGGTCAATGGGAATTCTTTTGTACGAAATGGTTGTGGGAAGGCTCCCCTTCATGGAAACTGCTACTACAACCATTGCTGATGCAATTTTAATCGGAGAATATTATTTGCCAAAACATTTATCTACAGATGTACGCGATCTTGTGACTAAGTTGTTGGAACCTAATCCAATGAAGAGATTAGGTTACAATGGAGCAGAAGAAATTAAAAAACATGTATTTTTTAGAAATACTTCCTGGGACCGTGTTGCGCACTGTTTGGAGTGTCCTCCAAATTTGCCTCCAGTTTCAAGCTCGTGCGATGTTTCAATGGATAAGTCGTTAGTAAAATTAATAAATAATTCCAATGTATGGAATTTGCTGAAAAGTATTCCAAATAATATATTAAAGAATACAGAAATCTGGAAGACCAAAGAAGTAAAAAAGACGCATTTAATGCCAAAAAAGGAAAAAAAACCAGAAACAACTGATGATTCGTATTTTGATATAATATCATTTATTTGTATGCTGCTTGATTTTTTCTAATAATACCTATTTTCTAATAATTAATAATAAAAATTTTTCGTTAATAAGGATTAATAAATTTTTTAGTCATATCTTGGAACTATAACAACACGACAGGGTTTCGATGATATGGTAAATCCATGGGTAACCATCCAAAAAACAGTTTAAATTTTGGTTGTTCTTCAAAACAAAATGATGCAAAAATATGAAAAAATTTGTTTGTGTTAAAGATATTTCCAAACTCCTTTTTGAAGTGAAAATAAGGAGATTTTTTATTTTTGTAAAATTTTTGGGAAAA
Source organism: Rhagonycha fulva (assembly GCA_905340355.1). Classification (NCBI taxonomy): domain Eukaryota; kingdom Metazoa; phylum Arthropoda; class Insecta; order Coleoptera; family Cantharidae; genus Rhagonycha; species Rhagonycha fulva. The sequence continues at coordinate 17,184,457 of HG996554.1, read as the reverse complement.
AAATAAAATTAAAATTTGTGAAAGAAAAAGGGTGTTATGTTTTTCTTTTAGCCAATTTAATGAAATATAAACTTTAGACTCGGTACAAAACAAATTTTATTACTTCCCTTTTTTTTGTCAGAGGTGACACCACTTATCAAAGATGAAATTTAAGCCAGAACACGCTATGTTAACCTTATGGGGATTTAAGCTAGAACCCTCTGTGTTAACCTTATGGGAATTTACGCCAGAATCAGCATAGTATATCTACTAATTCCGTGAAAAACTTAATGAAAAACTATAGAGGCTGCAAACTCACGAATGAAACAACAAAAGAGTCAATTAAAAATTATATTACGACCTTCGGAAAATACTCCTCTTTTCATTAAAAAAAATTGATAAACTTTTCGGGTTTTATTTGATAATTTATTTGTAAAAAATTTTAAAGTTAACACATTTACACTACGATATCAAAAGTGAAACTAAATGTTTGATTTTTTTTATAAATAGTAAATAAAAAGTAGCTCTTTAATACCAAGACACCATTACACGTAAAACTTTTTACTGGTACTTACTCAACTTTTTGAAAATGAGTAATTTTGAACCTGTTAATCATTTCATAGTTCATTAAATATCCATTGCTATTAAGCTTTATTGGTTTTCTCTGATAGGTTTCGATGTTATCTTAAAAGCAAATTTGAACCACAAACCCTCGCCTCGGTAAGAATTTCTCAGAGTTTACCGTAGAAGCGAGCAGACTGCGTAAAACACGATTTCACACCGAAATCATGAAATATAATATTTGAATAAATTTTCGGTTTAAGTTCGGTAACCGAAGCGAAGCGCTCAAAGAGTTAACAACGTCCAATTTCGAATCCACACTATAATCTACGCTGGACGATTAATTTTTGATTAAAAATTGAATGAAAATGTATTGAACGATTTTTGCAAAAAAAACTAATGCAATAAGCGGGGTACTTTTCTAGCTGTACCCAATCAATTGAGGTTAAGAGTCTAAGACGACATCCCTGACTCAAAGATTCTAAAGCCTGTATGAGACGGTGCATAATTTTGCATAAAAATTACGTGTAAATGGTAACTAACCAATAGAAACACCGTATTAGTTATCCATTAGACGTTTTTCATTGATTAGTTACTATTTACATGTAAATTTTAAGCAAAATAATGTATCGTGTCATACAGGCTTGAGACTCTACAGAGAAGACTCTACATCTTCTTCACGTAAAGTATTAAAAGTTTTAAATTAATTTATTGATAATCGATCCTTCTAGAATACAGTTGCTTTTTCAAAATTGATCCTATTGCGCCCCCGCTCCGTTCCGCTTTGCTCAAGACGCAACCAGGCCATTTTGACTAACACTTACTAGCTAATAATATCCCATAAGACCTTCCAATTCAAAAAAGGTGGTAATTTGAAAAGTGGATTAACTTTTTTTCGATATCTCTGGGGGCCCCTCAACCTTCCAAAAGGTATTCGATAAAGTTAATCGTAGCTTACAGCTTTAAAAAATTCGCTTTTCAATATACAGTTACAATACAGTAGTATTGTAAGTTACAATATGCAGTAACTTCCTACTCCCTAGAACGATTGGCCAACGTGCTTAGCTATGCCACGTGAGTCACTGAAGGCTTTACCCCAAGCATCAAGTGCTCATTACATTGGCAAAAAAATCAGTATCCTGTTTCTTTGTCTTTAAATTGAAAGATTCTGAGTATAGAGCACCAGGCATGGGGATCCCTGACAGGCAGGCCAAATGCTGAGGTTAGTACTAGGAATAGCAACCCCGGCCAAGGGACTGCGACTCTTTACCTAGCTCATACCGTTGCTTACTTTCCCAAAAACCACCCGCCACTGCTAATCCACCTCAATGAGTAAATGCGAGAATTAGCCCCGAACTCCCATTTCCCGCAGACGCTTGTTTATTTGAATTCCCTCGTAAACGCAGGGTTGGTTGATTCAGAGACGTGCCGTTAACGCCATTTAAAGATTTACTTACGCATCTCAAGTTTAAGCTGCTGCTTTGAAGTCCACCAAAGTTTCCACTTTGCGCGCTTCCCAGGTCTTTCTGTAGCAGGTTAAGATTTCCGCTCCTTATGTGTCTGTTTGGTTTCCTTGGAGGTGAGATTACTGCGCCATAGAACATGGGTTAAATTTAGCCTCTTCCGTTTGTCAAATGAGTTATATCTTTGCAGAGAAGGTCGTGAGGCCAATAGCTGCTAGGTGACAACTCTCATTGGTGACCGAGCCAGTAAGATTTTCTTTTTGGGATCGCCACATGGGCTCTTACTTACTGATCTCACGGTTCATGTTCGGAAAGTCATGGACCGACAACTCTTACCCGGGCGTATTGATCTTTTCACTGAAGGATTGTGCAGCACTCTCCGGTCGCGCACAGAATGGCTGCAGACTCTCGGCCATCTGTTCACCTAACTGCTAGTGGCCATCAGTGGCCATCACTTAAGGAACGTCCTTCCGGGGCCGTCTTGTAGAGGCTGGTTACTTAACTTGCCGTGCAACCCTGACCGCACACTACAACAGCACCCATGACATTCTCAACCATTGAAATTTTACAGTGTACCGCATACTACAAATTATTTCAATTAAAAAAATATTTATTTGGACTTCCATTCGTTCACCTCTATTGAGCTTATTTTCAGATGAAAGTTAAGATTGAGTTTACGATTACCACAAACTAAGCTAGTCGAGGTAAGGGAGGTATTTTGCAATTTGTAATGAAAGTTTTTTCCCCATAAATTGATTAATTTTTCAAAGCCACGAGATTTCCAATCCAATTGGATTTTTCATTAACCTACTAATCTAAAATCTGGATAATTACCAATTTGAGAAACACTCTTGTAGCCCCTCTCCCGACAAGAGCCAGTCATGAAGAGCCGCTTTATTTAATTTTTCAAATTTACAACTTCATAACATCTGAACATAAAAAAATTTATTTTTCTCTTTTTTGTTTTTGATAGTTTTTCCTTCTCACTCTTGCCGCAAAATTACTCAAAGTTGATTTTGACCTATTTGACGTACTTAAATTTTGTTTATGATTCACTTTTAATTATCAGTTAATTGTCGGATAATCTTCTGAAAAAAACACTATATAAGAAAAATTAAACTCAAAAAGTATATCATAATCCAAAATCAAATTTGTTATTCCAACACTTTTGAGTATCATATTATATACCTAAATCGCACCAGAACAGAAATGTATAAAAGAAAACGAGATCACGAATCGATTCCACCACGGTGGCTAAATTGCCCAATGGATTCCGACGAATTTATTGCGGATAAATTCATAGCAAGTAAAACACCACTTGGTAATAAATATGATGCGGAAGTCCCCATTCACTGTCGTTTTCCTCCAAATCTTATATTTGATAGTTGTAAAACAAAAGGTGTCAAACTCGGATTATGGGTAGATTTAACTAACACCATCGAAAACAGATATTATAATTCCGAAGAAATCAAAAACAAAAAGTGTGAGTATTTTAAACTTCAATGTCGAGGTCACGCAGAAACACCATCTGAAGAACAAACAAAAACATTCTCGGATTTGGTGCATAAATTTGCAGAAAAATATCCTACGAAAAAAATATTGGTGCACTGCACTCACGGCTTCAACAGAACTGGGTTTTTGATTGTTTCGTATTTGGTTACAAAAATGAATTTCCATCTGGAACAAGCGTTGAAAGCGTTTTCTCAAGTTAGATCACCTGGAATTTACAAAAATGATTATTTAGTGGAACTTTATAAAAGATACGGAAATAATAAGGTTTGTCCATCTCCACCCAGTTTACCGGAATGGTGCTTGGAAGGTGAAAGTAGCAATGATGGAACGAACGCAAAAAGATTTAAAGCTGACAAAATTAAGAAGACTCCAGTGTTTATGGAAGGTGTTACCGGTGTTACTTATTTTGACGACATTTTTGTAGTAACTGAAATAAGAAAAAAAGTTTCAAATATGTGCGAATGGAAAGGAAAAGGATTTCCAGGATTACAGCCTGTCACGTTGGATGTAAATAATATTACATTACTGAAAGAGAAACCGTACCATGTATCTTGGAAAGCAGATGGAACCAGGTATATGATGCTCATCGACGGCAAAGACAAAGTCTACTTTATCGACAGAGACTACTGCATATTTACAGTACATGGATTAAAATTTTTTCACAGCAAAACAACAAAGCATATAAGTAACACGTTGGTTGATGGTGAAATGGTTATCGATAAAATCGATGGAAAAAGTATTCCAAGGTATTTAATATACGATATAATACAGTTTGAAGGGCAAGAAGTAGGTAAAACTTTGTTCTCCACTCGACTGTATTGCATCGAACACGAAATTATTTTACCCCGAAATAAAGCGATCGAAAAAGGTGTAATAAACAAAACGGAAGAACCGTTCGGTGTTCGAAGAAAAGATTTCTGGGGTGTCGAATGGGCAGGTTATCTAGCCAGTCAACAGTTTATAGAAAAATTACCTCACGAACACGATGGTTTGATATTTCAACCATCTAATGAACCTTATAAAGGTGGAACCTATAAGGAAGCGCTGAAATGGAAACCGCCACATATGAATACAATTGATTTTAGGTTAAAAATTATCACAGAAAAAGGAATTGGTATAATTCCCCAAAAAATAGGCCAGTTATTTGTGGGTCAATTAAATACACCATTTGGTACCATGGTATGTACCAAAAAAATGAAAGACTTAGATTACAAAATTATCGAGTGTAATTATGAAAACCATCAATGGAAGTTCATGAGAGAAAGGACGGATAAATCGTTTCCCAATAGCTGGAATACGGCAAAGGCCGTTTTTGAATCTATAAAGAATCCGGTGACAAAAGATGGGTTATTAAGTTTCATTGAGAGATTCAAGTACGTAGATGAAGCAAGGACAAAACCGTCCACGACTCCCACCACTTCCTCCATGCCAAGTTAAATTTAACTTTTTGTTTATTGTTTTTATGGTTTATATCTGATTTAACATTTTTTTTAATACCTGCATTTGCAATGAGATAGAGGAATGAGTAAAAATACAAATATTTTTGTTGTATAGGGTCTTTTCCGAGTAAATAATAATAATAAAAACTCTATTGTTCTGAATATATACATGGGTTGAACTTAATCTAGTGCCTATTGCAACTACAATTAAAACTAGATGAGAATGGTTTATTTACAAATTATGATTTATTTACAATGTATGATTTCAACCTGGGAAAAAACGAGTGGAAAAACCCAGCGCTCTGGTTGTACAAAAAAAAAAGAAAGTTACATGAATGTGAAGTTGCTTTGATGTTGAATTGAATTTTTAGTTAAATTGGTTTTGAATGGGGTTGTTTAATATTTATGAAATTATTGTATAAGTTGGTGATGGACAAGTTTGTGTTTAATTTTGAATGGGGCATTGTTACTAGAGGTGATTGACGTGATGTTTTTAGTAAGTGGGTTGTGTGGAGAGAGGTGTTTGTAAAATTTGAATGTTTGTTCTGTGATAACTGTATGGAGCCGCGGTACGCTAGTGAGTTCGTGGAGGAGATAGGATGGGGTATCAAGAGGTGAACCGGTGATTAGCCGAAGACACTTGTTTTGTATGATTTGTAGTAGTTGGATGTATGAATCCGGAGCTTTGCTCCACACTGGAGAAGCGTATAGCAAAATTGGTCGTATCATTGTCTTGTAAAGTTGAATTTTGATTGATGTATTGAGATGATTTTTGTTGGTGAATAATGGATAGAGCATTTGAAAGGCACGGTTACCCGCGGCTTTCTTATCTGCGCAATGTGGTTTGAAGGTGAGTGATTTGTCTAATGTTACTCCCAGGTACTTGACCGTGGGAGATGGATGGATGATTTGTCCGTCTAGTTGTAGGTTCGTGGTGTATTTGTCTTTTTTTTTGAAAATATGGTTAGTGTTGTTTTGTCAGAATTTAGTTTGAGTTTCCACTTCTGGTAGTAAGGTGAAAGGGTGTCGAGGTGTCGTTGTAGGTAAGAGATTGATTTGTTTTTATTGAGAGAAGTGGAAATTAGTCCGGTGTCGTCTGCGAATAGGGCCACCTCGGTGTTCTGGTGTTTCGGTATGTCGTTTATGTAGTAAGTAAATAGTATGAGGGCTAAAACGGATCCCTGAGGGACGCCTGCGGGAATGGAATGGTGGTCAGATAGGGCATTGTTGATTAAAACTTGGAAAGTACGGTTTTGGAGATAATTTTGAATAATCTTGATTAGGTGTCGGGGGACTTTTAAATCTATGAGTTTGTAAATGAGGCCGTCATGCCAGATTGTATCAAAAGCTTTTTCTATATCTAGCGTGACGAGCGACGTTGTGTGCCCAGTATTGAAATTTTTGGTGATGATGTTGATTAGCCGAGCTAGCTGCAAAACCGTACTGTGGTTTGCTCTGAAACCAAATTGCTCAGGTATGATGATATCTTTTTCAAATTCGGTATCAATGCGTTTCAGCTGACGTTGAAAAGTTGTATGATCGCTAAGTAAGTAAGCAAATATTTTGTCGGCGTAGATTTGATTGCATCTAGGTTTGTTCGGTTTTCAAAAGTTTGAATTCGGTTAAGGATGAGGAAAGAGTTGGAGAGGAGACTGATAGATGAGTAGCTGGAGGAGAGGTTTTTGGGTCTTCCTGGTTTAGCATCCATCCACCTGCCGTCTTCGGTTTGTTATAAATAATGTAGTCTTTTTTTCTTTTTAAATAACTCTATTAAACTTTTAAATATGTACAAAATATGAAATTGCAAACTAAAGCTACTTTACAATATTTACAAAATATTTACAGTACCCAGGTTACAATTTCGATGTTACTGCCTGACAAGGTCCGCTGTTCCCACTGCAACGGTAGTATACCAGCGTAGAGTGATAATCGGCTTACTGGAGTTCATCCGTGTTGACTATTCCTGAAAAAGAGTTCAAAAACCAGGCTTTATGATTAGTGTGTGTGTAGGGGTGTTGTTAGTAATTTAAAAAATGGTGTATTAATTTGTGTTTTATTTACCTGGAGGGCATATGAGTTTTAATAGTGTTGATGTGGGCTGTAGATGGGTTCCGCTTGACGGTGTTTTAGAAAAATCCTATAGCGGTGCGATGAATGTGAGTTGAAATAAGTGGAATGTCGGAATTTACGTGTAGATCGTGAATTGGTGTGTGTCTCGGGGCCCCGGTGATCAGCCGAAAGCACTTGTTTTGAACAACTTGGATGATTTTGAGGTTAGGACGGGGGAGGCACAGAAGAGTATGGGACGGATCATGGATTTGTAGAGTAGGAGACGGATTTTGGGATTTAGTTTGTTTCGTGCATTTAGGAGTGGATGAAGGGCATTTAATGCACGAGTAGCTTGCTTGGCTTTTTGTTCTATGTGGTGTCTGAAGATAAGTTTTTGGTCCAGGTGGATCCCCAGGTATTTCGTCGTAGGTGAGTTAGTAATTTGGGCGTTATTGATGTTCAGTTGTTTTGTAAGTGGGTCACGTCTTTGAGAGAAGGTGGTCACTGTTGTTTTTGTATTGTTAACCTTCAGTCGCCAGTCGTCGCAGAAATCAAAATCTCGGAGTAATTTTGTAATTTGTCGATGGTTGCGTCTTTGGTTAAGTCGGTTGCTGATATTAAGGTATCGTCTGCGTATAATTGCAATTTTGTTTCGTCTGATTTTGGTATGTCGTTAATGTAGTAGTTGAAAAGGATGGGTCAGAAGATGGAGCCTTGCGATACTCCAGCTGGGATGGGTTGTGGGTTTGATAAGGAATTTTTAATTTTGACTTGGAAGGTTCTGTCACGTCAGAAGCTGGCAATAATTTTAATGATGTGGAGTGAAAAGTTTAATTTTAAAAGTTTGTGGAGCAAGCCTTCGTGCCAGACAGTGTCGAAGGCTTTTTCCAGGTCGAAAGTGGCTGTGGTTGTACTTTTCTCATGGTTGAAGTTTATGGTAATGTCGTCAATTAAGATGGCTAGTTAAAGGGAGGTGGAGTGACGGGAGCGGAAACCGAATTGTTCGGGGATGAGGAGATTATGGATTTTTTCGAAATCGAGGATGCGGTTTTGGATGATTTTTTCTAGGACTTTGGAAAGGGTTGGGAGGAGGCTGATGGGACGGTAACTGAAGGGTAAACTTTTAGGTTTACCTGGTTTGTGGATGGGGATGACGATGGCGGTTTTCCAGTTACTAGGAAAGTATTGGTTGATGATGCATTGATTGAGGATGTAATGGATTTGGACGATGGCTTTTTTAGGAAGCTTTGTAAGCAGGAAGGCGGAGATGGAGTCGTGGCCGGGGGCTCGATTTTTGAATTTCTTTATAATTTTCTTGATTTCGGCCGGAGAAGTGAAATCGGATTCGGTAGTAGAGGCTTCGGTGTTTTGAATGTGGTCGATGGATTCACGTACTAGCTCATCTATGTCTGGCTAAGTTTGTTGTGCTAGTTCATGATGTTCTAAGTATTGCTGGGCTATATCGTTAGCTTTGTCTTGACGGGAAGATGGTCCGAGCTGAGCTGTTGCAGAGCTGAGCTGGAGAGTGTCCGTTGATGTATGGGAAGTGGGTGGGCGTGTCAGGATATTGTAGAAGGAGCGGGGAATTGTGGTTGTCAATGTAAGCAGCGAGCGTGGTACCGTTTTCGTGACCAGGCCCTGCGTTCCATGTCGGATGTCTAGAATTAAAATCACCCGCAATTAAGGTTTTGTTGGTGTTCAGAAGAATGTTGTCAATTTCGTTGTAGTTATGTCTGTCCCTTGGGTTTAAGCAGTAGTTTTGGTTAAAGTTAGGTCATTAATTTGTATTGTCTGCGTTTCCGCAGTGGCGGTCGGTCACTATGTTGGTCAGCGTTGAGTTTAGCGAGCTTTTCACGTATGTGAGAAGCCCACCTGCCGCAGTCCTTGGTTGGTTGTAAATCGTAGTCTTGAATTTTGATTGGTTTTCTTTTGTTAAGTTTTGTCTCTTGTACGAATATAATGTCTGGTTTCATGTCTTGTATTAAGGTCGCTAGCTCGTGCATTTTGTAATAAAGTCCACCGCTATTCCACGAGATTAAGGACAACTTTGACCGTCTAAACATTGTATTTGGTTGCGACTTCAAATACAACATTTAATTTGGTCAGTGAGTCGGTGACTCCTGTGAGGCGAGTTTTTAATTCTCTCACCATTTGTAGCATGACAGGAATGTTTAGAAGCTGGTCAAGCTCTTTAATCTCCTGGAATAGGGTAATTAAATCGTCGGAATTGGATGTGGAAGGGATGGGATTTAAATTTACTTCTACTCTAGCGGAAGAAAACTGGGGATTTTGTGGTCGGTGAGGTAGAGCTGAGAAAGCAGAAGGATTTTGTAGGTTGGGTGTGGGAGTGGCGACTGTGTACGTGGGTTTATCACTACGCTTGGCTTTGCTCACCTTCTCGGCGTAGTCAACATATTTGAGGCATAAACTCCAGTTAGCCGCATGATCTCCGCCGCAGTTGCAGCAGCGGACCTTGTTATCCTGGACGGTTCGTTGGCATTGGGCGGTGGGATGGTCCCCGGTACATTTGACGCACCGGCGGTTGATGTTACAGTGGGAAGACCCATGTCAAAAATTTTGACAGCGGTAACACTGGAGGAGATGGGTCTTCTGGTTGAGTTCCTTGAACCGGACGATTATGGCGGGCCGATGCTTCGTACAGTCTTGATTTGCTGCAGAGTAGTTCCCGCAGCGAAATTGATGAGAAACGAAGAGGTGAGATCCCGATATTTGTTTTTAAGTTGAGTAATCTTGATTGTAGAAATGTTGTATTCAGTTAGAAGTTCTTCCTGGATATAATCCGGGACCATGTATGGTGAACCCTTCATTACAAGCTTGATTGTTCTATCCTCCTTGAACCCATAGGTATACCCTTGTATACCTCCGGGGACAAGGAGGGTGTTTTTCAAGGCATCGTGGCCTTGCCTAGTTACTGTGTAAATCCAAGTCTGATGGCCCCGGATATGCTGAATTCTCATTTGGTCTTGGATTAGTGGTTTCACATTGGCCATAAACGTCTTTAGGTCGCCGCTCGGGGTTGATAAAACGATTGGTGGTGGCGGTGGTGGAAGTGCCTGGCGGGGCTCCCTGGGAGACGGGAGGCCGCGCTCGCCGAGTCGAAGTTACGACCCTCCATGATGGATCATTAGTGGACTGCGGGAGTTACTCCGGAGCCTTGTCCAAAATGCCGAAACGACTGTACAAAGTGACTCCGGGAGCCACTTGTTCGGTAGTTAGTGTATGGACGTCGGCGACGTCCATCTTATCGGTGATGTTTGGGTTGACGGTGGAGTTGTTGGAGGCCTTGAGGTTGCAGGATGGAAGTAATGGACGTAGGAGCCATGGCCTTTGCTGCTTCTAACGTGGTTTTTGTCGTTTGTAACAGGTGAGGAAATTCACCCGTTATCAACCTTTTTGACTTGACAGGGTTAGCACTTTTCCTTCTATTTCTGATTTTCTTTCGATAAAGATCGGTGACTGGCGGTGTATTATCGCAGGTATCGGTTGTTCGCATGTAACTCACAAAAAACAACTTTCTCGCACCAACGCTGTGGTGCGAATAATGTAGTCTGCAGGATTCCATTTTGTAAAGCATTATACCAGGCACTAGCCCAACAACTTTGCTTGGCGCCGGTGTGCCAGAGCCAAAGATGAGAGTAAAATATATCAATAATTCCGAGTACGTCTAAAAGAACTTTTAAATGCGACTTAATTGTAAACTTACACGGCGTGAGATTTTACATGCGCTTGTAAATAACATCTTTTCGTACATTTATAGTCACAAATTGTACAACCGAAGGGTTTCTCACCAGTGTGAATTTTTAAGTGTTTATTTAAATGAGATTTTCGTGTAGATTTATAGTCACAAATTTCACATGCAAATTGTTTCACGCCGGTGTGGGTTTTTAAATGGTCATTTAAACTTGATCTTCGTGTATACTTATAGTCACAAATTTCACAAACGAAAGGTTTTTCGCCAGTATGAGTTTTTAAATGTTCATTTAATTTTGATCTTTCTACAAATTTATAATCACAAATATCACAAACAAACGGCTTTTCACCTGTATGAGTTTTTAAATGCCTTTTTAAATTCGATCGCAGGTTATATTTATTGTTACAAATTTCACACGCAAATGGCTTAACGTTGGTATGACTTTCTAAATGGGTTTTTAAATGCCTCTGTAAATGTGATTTTAATTTACATTTATAGTCACAAATTTTACATGCAAACGGCTTCTCGGCTGTGTGATTTATTATGAAATGTACTTTTAATCCAGATCTTCGTGTGCATTTATAATTACAAATTTCGCAAACGAACGGTTTTTCGCCGCTATGAGTTCTTAAATGCCTTTTCAAATCTGATCTTCGAGTATATTTATTGTCACAAATTTTACAAGCAAAAGATTTCTTACCGGTATGAGTTTTTAGATGCAATTTTAATGCGTATTTATTTTTAACTTTAGAGCCACAAACTGCACACTCAAAGAATTTCAATTCGTTAGATTTTCTTGCTGTTTCCTCTTGTAGTAATGCCTCAATATTCCTCTCCTCTTTAATGTCAATCGAATGATGCAAATCTTCTAAATTACATTTCACGTCTTCCAGCTCTTCTGTTTTAATTTCAACACAGCTACTTAATTTGTAATATGGAGTTCCTAAAACTTGATCTATCTCTTCCTTTATCTGCAGTTTTTCCGATGGTGGTATTTGAGCCTGTTACGACTACGTCGAACAGTCCTTAAATTCACTTAAAATTTTGATTAAGTCATAAGATTTATTTGAACGAGCCTGGTATATGTCACAGACAACCGTCTCCACTAAATTATTTTTAGAACTTATCTACGTGAGAAACATGCCATTCGTAGGCTTTAGTTCTAAGAATTCTGTCCTCAAATTGCTAACAAGCAAAACGAAGAATTACGTCATGTACCTCGACGAGAAAAATAAGAAATCGGTTCATTTTGACTCCTATATCTAGGCAACCCTTTAATCTTGGAAGAAACTTTAAGTAAAAATCCCTGTTAAATTTCAAGAGCCATCTTGGAAATAACGGCACTTTCGGTTCGACAGTCAAAGTAGTAAGATGCGTTCCTTTGGTCTCGTGATTCAAATAAATAATTAACGGACTTTCGATCTGTACCTCGAGTCATGAAGACGTGAGTTTTTTCGTTGTCTTCCAAGCAAGGAAGAGGTGTTTAACTTTTCTATCGTACTTCCATTGAAGGAAGATGTGGTTAATTTGTATCGTGCTTCGAATAAAATAACTAAAACTTATCTATGTGCCTATAAACAAATACCTGAGTAATAGTTTCGTGTAACTAAAATTAAATAAGTAACTTAAAACTTTTTACCGATCTATCAAACAAAATGTGTTTTATAATAATTCTCTCTCGAACATGGCAAATTTGAATTAAAGACAAATTATTGATTTACGATAAATACTTATACCTACTGGATGGATAAAATTTGGATTATTAAGAAGATAACGTATACCTATGGGATGAAGGAGATTTGGATTATCAAATAGTCAACAACGACTACAAAGGAAATGGAATTGGAAGGACGGTGTGCAATCAACAGGGGTATCGATAAACCAGCTTTTCCGAATTTGAATTCAGGAAAAATAATTAGAGTGCAACGACTTACCACGTTTAACCGGGTTAAAGGTTAGTTTTTGTTCAATTTAATTGTATGTAACCGCACGTATCTAATTGTAACGATTGATTTGATGTATTGCTTATTCAACGACTAATTGGTCCATTTTTCATTATGATTACATTAAAAATCAATCATACAATTACCTATACTGTTTCTGTATAAATTATTTATTTGTACAAATTATTGAAGTGGAAATCAATCCGTAAGGATGATGAAAATAAATGGTTTCTTACCATTGATTTTGTTCTAATTAACGCCTTATTTAAATAATTTTAATTAAATCTTGCGGAAGCTTCCTTGATCATTTAGGTAAAATTAAGGAAAATTTGTATTTATGTTCCGTATTTGTGGCGACGTTTTGTTTAACTTTATTATATTTCTTTACCTCAATTATCTTTTATTTCAAGAGCGTCGAATTCTTTTCAGGATTGTGTATATATGTAAAAGCGAGGTAAGCGTATATTTTGTTTCACGTAAGTACCACCCTGAGATAAAGTTCTCAGTATTTTTTTGAATTCAAGTTCGAAAAATCTGCTCCACCGAAAGAAGTGAGTATAGCAGAGGAGGGGTAACAATTGGCGCATGGAACGTGGGACTCGACACGTATTACGTATTTGCGTGTTAACAAAATATATCGACGACCACCAGTGGCGTATCAAGAAAATTTATCGTAAATTAATAATTAATTTTTTTATCTTAAAATGAATTTAAAGCATTTGTCTTCACATGAGTTGAACTTTGAATTACTTGCACGTTCAATTTTACCTAGGGTTACGATTACTAGTCGTAGAATCCAGTTACAAATTGCCTTAGAAGAAGATATTGAAATTTCAAAAGACCCGTGTACCTGGGAAATCCATTTTCAGGAAATTAAATTATCTTTAGCGGAATTAAATCGCGAATTAGAAAGACAACTATCGGACCAACAAATAGAATTTTTGGAAACAAAAATTGCGCATATATCGACTCGCTTAAATACCGTGAATACCAGAAATGACGAACAAAAAATTATTGCGATAGAAAATTTTAAGATTCAATTGAAATTAGCGGAAACGACCTTAACTAATAATGAAAATAATGTTTTCTTTAAACAAAAAATACCGGTAGAAATATCTAAAACCAAATTTATACCTATTTATAAGTGGAACTTTACCAAGTTCACAGGTCATAACGATTCTCGGGATATCTTAGCTTTTCTTGAAATTATAAATGAATTAAAAATCGCTAGGGGTGCAACGGATAAAGATTTATTCCAGAATGCACAAGATTTATTCGAAGGCGAAGCTACTATTTTTTGCAGAAATGCAAAGAAAAAGGTAATAAATTGGGACGAATTTTTAAATTTATTAAAAGTAGAATATTTACCTTTCGATTACCAAAGTCAATTGGAAAAGAAAATTCAAAATATAACTCAAAGTACCTTTAATAATATTTTTAATTACATTAACGAAATTGAAATGTTAGGTCATAAAATCGAACGGAAAATATCTGAGAAAGAAATTATTGAGATTATTTTACGTGGAGTGGATCCCTATTTTTCAAATATTTTAGTTTCTTCCGAATATCATACCTTAACGGAATTAAGAAATAAGTGTAAACAAATACACGAACTTAAATTACGTCAAGATAATTTAAAACCTGTAATTAAAAGAAATTTTACGACACCTTATCGACCGATGGCTAAGTTGAAAATTTCTACTAACCCTGAATTAAATGTTCCTAAGAATAATTTACAAACAGGCACTATTCCTAAAAATAATTTACCGTTACCTAATAAAATTTTAAATTGTTGGAATGGTCATAAACCAAACCATAGCTATACAAATTGTATAGAAAGGAAAAATATTTTTTGTTATGGGTGTGGCAAAGCCGACACATTTAAGCCACAGTGTTCTCATTGTACTAATATCGAAAATGTTCCAAAAAACCTGTTAAGGGGAACGGATCAGGTCAATCTCGCAACCCCAACATTTCTTACCGACCAAAAATTTATTGCTACAAAGCAAAACAAAATTACGTCATCTCGAGAAAACGAAAACCGTTTTCAAAAATAACTCGTAAAATAAATTCAAATTTTAACAAAAAATCTTTTTGTTTTAAATTAGATAAGAATGAATGGAATAATTGGTTATCTGAAATATCGAATTTCTTTTGTGATAAAGTACCTAAATTAGAACCTGTCTTTTCTACCCAAAATAAAGACAACCGAATTTATCTTACCTTTCAATTACAAAATCAAGTCATAGTCGCGCTAGTAGATAGTGGAGCAACAGTTAATGTTGTGGGCAAGAAAGGAATGGAATTTTTAAAATATATTAAAACTCAGCACATAACATCTACAGTTGAGAAATATATAAAAATTGCCGACGGAAGTTATTCTCCTATCTTGGGTAAAACCAAATTTACTTGTACCGTTGATGACAGAAAAAAATCAGTCATTTTTTTAATTGCGCCCGAAATACCTGAAACTTTTATCGTAGGTGCTAACTTTTGCGAAACTTTTGAATTACTATTACATTTTGGAAAAATGAATTTACGTCCATTTCCCACATATGGAAAACAATTTACCTTTAAGAAATTTAATGATAATCGACCTTTTATCGACATAACTCTTTCGAATAAAGTTTTTTCAGTGCTTGCAGATACAGGTGCAACAAATAATTTGATGGGTTCACCTGGTATCGAATTCCTAAAAAATAAAAATTTATTTAACCCAAAATTTTCAAAAACTTTGGGAATAAATATTGCAAACGGCTCGCTTACGAAAGTCATTGGACAAATTTCTTTACAAATAACTTTAAATAGTGTACAACGTACAATTGATTTTTTAATAGTCCCTGCAGTACCACAATCTTTCATTTTAGGTGCTGATTTTTTACATGAATTTAATTTAACTTTGAACTTCCGAACTCATTCATGGCAAATGCCCTCTGAAAATATCGAATTTATGTCAAATAGTAAAGAAACTTTAAATTTACCTAAAATTACGGAAACAAGTATCTATTATGCCGAATTAACTTTTCCAAAGAATACCGAAAATATCGAATATATCGAACCTAATTTTGAAAAAATAAATAAAATTTCAAAAGATCAAAAGGAATTAATTTTGGCGCAAATAAACATACCTTCTGAAATTAATGATGAATTAATTTCTGAAGAATTAATTAACGTTACCGATAATAAAGCTATCTTAACCGATGAACAAAGCATTCTTTTGAACGCGACTATCTCTAAATTTAACACTTTGAGTACAGCTGCTTCCGGATGTGTGACAGTTGCCACCCATGACATTGAAACACTGGACAGCAAACCTTTCAAAAAACGCCCGTTCAATCTCTCACCGGCAATGCAAGTTCATCTGCATAAAGAAATTGATGAAATGTTGAATGATGGAGTAATCCAACCTTCGAATTCTCCCTATTCAAGTCCTTTTTTGTTAGTTAAGAAAAAGAACGATGAATACCGTTTTTGCTTCGACGGAAGAACTTTAAATGCAATTACCGTCAAAGATTCCTATCCCTTACCTCGAATAGATTCAATTTTGAACAGATTAAGAAATACTAAATATTTCTCTTCGATTGATTTGCGCAAAGCTTTTTGGCAAATAAAATTAAGTGAACGCTCTCGACAAAAAACCGCTTTCTGTGTACCAGGAAGAGGGTTATTTGAATTTCTAGTAATGCCTTTTGGACTTTCTAACTCACCCCAAACTCTTCAGAGAGTCATGGACGAAATTTTAGGATCACTTATTCATACCGGTAAAGTCTTTGTATTTCTTGACGACATTATGGTAATTTCCGAAACTTTCTCTGAACACATAGATACCTTAAATAATGTATATGAATGTTTGAAAAAAGCAGGATTCCGAATTAATACGGAAAAATGTAATTTCTGTATGAGATCATTAACTTTTCTTGGATTTGTCGTTGACGAAACAGGTATCCGTACCGACCCGTCAAAAGTTGAATGTATTCAACGTTTTAAAACTCCAAAAACTACTACCGAAGTAAAGCGACTCATAGGTATGGTCAGCTATTACCGAATTTTCTTACCCGATTTATCTACTATCTCATCTCCTATCACTGCTCTTATTAAAAATAAGAAAAAAGGACAAACTATTACCTGGAATAACGAAGCTGAAATTGCCTTCGAAAAAATTAAAGAATTAATTTCGACAGCTCCTATTTTAATTTCTCCCGATTTCTCAAAACTTTTTTTTCTGCAAACTGATTCTAGTGCTGTAGGATTAGGTGTGGTCTTGTTTCAGGAAAAAGACGGTTTAGAACACCCCATTGCTTACGCAAGCCGTGCTCTTACGTCTGCCGAACAGAAATATCATGCTACAGAGCGTGAATTATTAGCTATCCTTTTTGCTATAAATAAATTTCGTGGTTATATCGAAGGTACTCACTTTACTGTAATAACTGATTGCTCAGCATTACAATGGTTATCTAAATTTGACGAATCTTCTGGTAGATTAGCTCGCTGGTCACTAAAATTAGCTCAACATTCGTTTGATGTACGCCATCGTCCAGGCAAGCTAAATATTGTTCCAGATATTTTATCTAGAGACGTTTGTCTTATTAAAGCACAAAATTTAGTAAAAGATGATTGGTATCATCAACTAGAAACTAACGTTTTAGAAGAACCCGAAAAATATCCCCAATTTAAGGTGGAAAATGATTTCTTATATAAGTTAGTACCGACTTTAACTCCAAATTCAGCTAATCAAGTTGAGTTTAAAATGATTATACCTTTAGCTAATAGGAAAGAAGTATTAAAACAATGTCACGACGATCCGACATCTGGACATTTTGGTATTGCCAAAACTATCTCTCGCGTTAACGAACTTTACTATTGGCCAAAAATGATATCTGACGTTAAAAATTATGTCCTCTCTTGTGAAATTTGTTGCGCACAGAAAAGCTCTCAGCAAGCTAGACCTGGATTAATGGGAAAACCCAAACACGTCTCATATCCCTTTCAGTTAATTTCTATGGATTTATTAGGACCTTTACCTAGGTCAAAGAAAGGAAATCAACATTTGTTAGTAATTACAGATTGGTTTACAAAATATGTTATAGTAAAACCTTTAACTAAAGCTACCGCCATTCAAATCACTCGATTCCTTGAACAACAAGTTTTTCTAGTTTACGGTATCCCACAAGTAATTTTGTGTGATAACGGAGTTCAGTTTACCTCTCATTTATTTAAAGAATTATTATCTAAATATGATGTTCAGAAAACTTATTACAATTGTAAATTTCATCCACAATTTAATCCTACCGAAAGAGTAAATCGAGTATTAGTTACCGCCATCTCTTCATATATTACTAACGATCATACCCGTTGGGATGAAAATATCTACAAAATTGCATTAGCAATAAATACCGCCAAACATGAAGTTACTAATTTCTCTCCCTCATTTCTAGTCTTTGGTAGATATATACCTACCGATGGTTCCTATTACGGTCCTGTACCTACAGATACCGACGTCTTTCAAGTAGACGAACGGATTCGTTGGGACGAAACTCAACAACAACTCCCTACTTTATTTGCCGACGTACGGAAAAGTTTACAACGAGCTTATCTAAAAAGTAAACAACATTATGATTTGAGAAAACGCCCTTTAGTTTTCCAAGTGGGTGATATCGTTTGGAAAAGAAATTTTGCTTTATCTGATGCCTCTAAGCAATTTTCTCATAAACTTGCGCCTAAATATTTAAAATGCCAAGTAATTGCAAAACATGGTGATCTCGCCTATCGTTTAAAATTAGTGGATTCCCAGAAACAGATTGGAGTCTGGCATTTGAAGGACCTTAAATCGTTCCATTCTGTCGATCAATAAATCCCTAAAGAACTTTTTTATATTTTCTTATTATTACCTACCTATCTGATTCAATTAATTATCTTTACCTTATTATTGACTTTCTTATAACGTACTATTTCTTACCTTTGTCACTTATCTCTAATTAAATATTTTTCTTAAATTTACTAAAAATTAATTTACCTATCCCGAATTTTGTGGTGTGTATGTATGTTAGTATAACTTTTTTGTTTAACTCAGGGCCCGAGGAAACAAGAAAACTGCTTAATAATTAATTACTTATCTGCAAATTCGAATTTTAACTTTACCTCAATTTTAAATGTTTATACCTTGAATTTTGAATTATGAATTATCTAAATGAAACCCAATTTTATCTGAATAATTTTTATCTTTATAATTATCGATTTACCTATTTATCTTTTCCTTTTATCGAATTTCTAATTCCTAAAATATTATCTTATTTATTGCTATATCTGTTACCGTATCTTTATCTTATTGAATTTACCTTTTTTAATGCATTACCTTTATCTAATTAATTTTACCTTATTATCTCTTTTCTTATCGAATTTATCTTACATGAATCAGTAACTTATCTTAATTAATTCTTTGTATCGAATTGTAACGTACCGAAGTACCTAGAAGTGAAGAAAAAGGAAAAATGGAAATTATTATTATAACCTTAATAAGCAATCATATGATTGTAAAATTGTTTTGTTATCGTTGAATAACTTAACTAAAATACCTTATACCTGTTACCTTTTACCTAATATCGCATACCTTGTCTAATGACATTAAAAATCAATCATAAGATTGTAATTTTGTTTCGTTATCGAAGTGAATAACTTAACGATATATACCTATTATCTATTATCTTATATCGCATTATCTTGTCTAAAAAGACACTACCTTATCTTACCTTATTGTTATCTTTAAGGATATCTTATCGGTCCTGATCAAACCGAATACCTAATGAATATTATCTGATAACTTTTTATCTAATAATTTTATGCGATAAAATTAAACAAGGTTAATAATTTCCAATGAATACAAACATTTTTGTTTGAATCACAAGGTGATATCTGTTCACCAACCATTTTAATCGTCTGGATTATATACTATTACTATTACATAAAATTTCTTAAGAAATTTTAAACTTTATACAAGGTGTTTCACCTGTTCCGAACCTAACTTGTAAATTTGATTGATATTTGATCATCCCTGGAATTTAGACTGCCCTATTAAATTAAGATACGGTTTATACTTGTGGGAATCAGGATCGCAAATTGACTCGGATATTTGAGAACCTCCCTCTCGTATCGATCGACATCGATTTTTTCTACAGGTCCGTCCTAAGCCCTTTGATGATTTATTTTATTTTATTTTTTTCTCATCTTCATTTAATTTTAAGAATCATCCGTACTTTATTAAACCTCGGAAGGCCAAGGAATTAGAAAAAGATTTTAATTTTGTGGGATTACAATAGTTTTTCAATCCCGTGCGAAAAATCGTTGCCCTCTTTCTTTATTCTTGCTCGACTTTCTAACCTACCGAGTAAAGTAAAGCTACATTATTTTTAGTTGAATATGATTGAACTACTAGGATTTTGTAAATATGATTATAAAACAATTTTAAATTCCGACATGATGCGTCGCTACGATTATTAACACTGTCCTTGTAGGAATTTGGTCGCTTTCGGATCACGTGAAGAAAATGACTCCCTCCTTGAACAATTATGCGTCGTTGCGTGCTGAATTAGGTCTATAGATAAGTTTACTTAGTAGTAAATTATATTTTTATTCATTTTATCGGCCTGTAAATATGATAGCCAACATTTATCTGTCTGATTTTCTTAATTTTACTCCCAGATAAATTAAGACAAAATTGAGTGGCGCCTAACAAACCTGAATTTCATCCCTCCCAAGATCAATAGTGATGATCATATACTTGTCAACACCATTTTTCGACGAGCTAGACCCTTCCGCGTTTTCTATTTTCCTTATCTTAAAAGTTTATCTTATTTTCTTTAGCTTTTCTCTTCCTATTGAAGATATCTATTATCTATCTCTCTTTACTTTGTATAACTTTGACTCATTAACTATTAACTTTTTGACTCATGGTCCCAGATATGACCCTAAACTATCCTATCGTTGCGTTTCTCGCGATTATGGTCCAAGACATGACCTTAAACTGTTCTACAGTTCCTCTGTTCTATTACCAGTTTGTCACCTTTTTTGGAATCAAACTCCACATCTGGTTTTAGTTAAACTATTCTACCTTGAGAACTTTCATCGTTCGTTAATTCTATACGAAATCGATTACTTTTTCTTAAAAGTAGTTTTAATTCTATTAAAACTATCATTTAAAAAAAAAAACCTATGGTTGAGTCTATTGGTAAATCTTAGATTGAGACTTATGGCTGTAGATCCATAGCCAGGTATATACCTATAATAAAATAATAATATAAATAAAGAATTCAAATATCGAATATCTATGAATAATTAAAGGCATTAGCCGAATATCAATAATAATTAAAGGCATTAGCCGAATATCGATTAAATAATAAAAGGCAAAGTCCGAAATTTAAGTGAGAGAATACCTATATCTAGTGGTTCCTCACCTTGACAATAAGTACAAGTATGGAACAGGAGGTATTATTGCCTCTGCGCCCCCCATACCATTCTTATTGTCAAGCAGTTATCTGCGTTATCTGACGCGATCTGCGTTATCTTACGCTGTTTCCCGTTATCTTTGCGCTGTCCGCGCCATTGCGTTTTCATTTACGCGTTCCTTCATAACCGTAAAGGTTATGGATTTCTATTGTGTAACTTTGCACTTTTTTGCGTTACTTACGCAAAATTCTAAGTTAATAACCCTTCCGGTCATACAAAGAATATTCCTTGTTTCAAGTCTCGTACTTGCGTTATTTACGCGAGATTTCGGTTTCCGAAAGATCCTATACCGGTTGCGCTTGTTTTCAAGCTATGCGCAGTTTGACTTTTATTTAGTTTGAGTATTAACTCAAAACTAAATTTTTTCATTATAAGTTTGTCTCCCTAGAGCCATACTTATAATTTTTTTTACGTCCTTGACGTACTTTTTTTAGTTGGATGAATGAGTGTGAGAAAGGTAGTGGTACGGGTAGTTCTAGTGTGACTGGCTACCGACCCTAGTTCACCGTTCCGCCCTTGTGTGTGTCTGTCAGTTTCGTGACGGTCTGTAGATCCTCAATCGAGAGGCGAAGATTTGCTCCCGACCCTCTCGATCGGCTCTTAAGACGAGTTTTTTTTGCGACTTCATCATGAGGTGACGATTTGGCCCCGATCCTTATGAGGAAGTTTCGTGATAATTTTTCTCTTATAATTATTTCTATAAGAAATACATTGACGCTCTTGGGCTATGCCCAAAGAATTTTGATATCGGTGCCCGAAGAGGAAACCAATGGCTTCACCGTTTCCGTTTCGTTGTCTGCGCTTGGCCTCACCAAGCAGAGGAAAAACGATGACTGCAATGTCATCGCATCAACATGACATTTGTTTTCATGGCGATAAATGTGTCCTGTGCACAGGGGGTGGGAAAATTTCGTGCACAGTATCTTCAACCGAAGTAACCTAGCCTTATGGTAATGATGGTTACAACCATATTTCTCTGGGATGGGATTTCATCATATTTCGATTTTGTGGGTTATCTATCGGGGTATCATTATCTAAATTGTTTTATTATCTTTATCGCAGCTTGGAAATGCTGATTAAACAGTAACGTATCTCTATCTATGCCTTAACATGAATTATGTTAACTTATATTCCTACTATGACTTTTACGCTTTTTTTATTGTTTTTTATTAACGATAAGGATATTTGTTACGACTACGTCGAACAGTCCTTAAATTCACTTAAAATTTTGATTAAGTCATAAGATTTATTTGAACGAGCCTGGTATATGTCACAGACAACCGTCTCCACTAAATTATTTTTAGAACTTATCTACGTGAGAAACATGCCATTCGTAGGCTTTAGTTCTAAGAATTCTGTCCTCAAATTGCTAACAAGCAAAACGAAGAATTACGTCATGTACCTCGACGAGAAAAATAAGAAATCGGTTCATTTTGACTCCTATATCTAGGCAACCCTTTAATCTTGGAAGAAACTTTAAGTAAAAATCCCTGTTAAATTTCAAGAGCCATCTTGGAAATAACGGCACTTTCGGTTCGACAGTCAAAGTAGTAAGATGCGTTCCTTTGGTCTCGTGATTCAAATAAATAATTAACGGACTTTCGATCTGTACCTCGAGTCATGAAGACGTGAGTTTTTTCGTTGTCTTCCAAGCAAGGAAGAGGTGTTTAACTTTTCTATCGTACTTCCATTGAAGGAAGATGTGGTTAATTTGTATCGTGCTTCGAATAAAATAACTAAAACTTATCTATGTGCCTATAAACAAATACCTGAGTAATAGTTTCGTGTAACTAAAATTAAATAAGTAACTTAAAACTTTTTACCGATCTATCAAACAAAATGTGTTTTATAATAATTCTCTCTCGAACATGGCAAATTTGAATTAAAGACAAATTATTGATTTACGATAAATACTTATACCTACTGGATGGATAAAATTTGGATTATTAAGAAGATAACGTATACCTATGGGATGAAGGAGATTTGGATTATCAAATAGTCAACAACGACTACAAAGGAAATGGAATTGGAAGGACGGTGTGCAATCAACAGGGGTATCGATAAACCAGCTTTTCCGAATTTGAATTCAGGAAAAATAATTAGAGTACAACGACTTACCACGTTTAACCGGGTTAAAGGTTAGTTTTTGTTCAATTTAATTGTATGTAACCGCACGTATCTAATTGTAACGATTGATTTGATGTATTGCTTATTCAACGACTAATTGGTCCATTTTTCATTATGATTACATTAAAAATCAATCATACAATTACCTATACTGTTTCTGTATAAATTATTTATTTGTACAAATTATTGAAGTGGAAATCAATCCGTAAGGATGATGAAAATAAATGGTTTCTTACCATTGATTTTGTTCTAATTAACGCCTTATTTAAATAATTTTAATTAAATCTTGCGGAAGCTTCCTTGATCATTTAGGTAAAATTAAGGAAAATTTGTATTTATGTTCCGTATTTGTGGCGACGTTTTGTTTAACTTTATTATATTTCTTTACCTCAATTATCTTTTATTTCAAGAGCGTCGAATTCTTTTCAGGATTGTGTATATATGTAAAAGCGAGGTAAGCGTATATTTTGTTTCACGTAAGTACCACCCTGAGATAAAGTTCTCAGTATTTTTTTGAATTCAAGTTCGAAAAATCTGCTCCACCGAAAGAAGTGAGTATAGCAGAGGAGGGGTAACAAGCCATATTTTCAGGATGTACCTACGATTACGATTAGATTGCTTCTTCTTATTAGAGGACAACAACTGACAAGTGACAACTTGAAAAAATGGTGATGATTGGTGACAATCGTTTGAAACTACAGCGCCATCTAGTGACGATTTTATTATTTTTTGACAAGTTGTACTTTCGCGACGATCCCGGTTCAAGCCCGCTTCTAACAATTACACATTACGCACGTCCACCAAGTAGTAAGCGAAAAACTATACACTTCAGATTTTTCAGGAAAGTTCTAGAACCTTCTCATCAGCCTTTCATCCACGCTTTCATCTTCGCCAGGCTGCTCAAGAAAATTGAGAATCGAGAAGAGGTCCAAGACGAGCAGTTCGGATTCCGACAAGGTCACTCGACCACCCACTAAATCCTCAAAGTAGTAGAAAAAATCTCAGCAGCCTTAAAAAATTGGTCAAATTAATCGTATCATACCTCAAAAGCAGGAGATTCTAAATAAAACTGTACGGGATTTGTTCCATAGAGAGAGTTATAGAGGCAGGACTTTCACATGGCTGGCTCCTGTCCCCCTTTAACCTTTATCTCTTCAACATCTTCATGGAAGACTTCTCCAAACCAGATTTGCCCGGTCTCGCCTTGGTCTTTTACGCCAATTATTTACATCGATTATTGATCCAGTTGTTTGATCGTATTTTTTTATGGTAGCTTGGTTGGAATTTCTTTTCGAATATTCACATAAGTGATTTTACACATTTCTATTGAACATCATTTGGCTGCAAATTAAAAATCTCTTTGTTGATGATAAGTTCTTTATTATCAACTGGCATGGCGCTCAAATTTCCATTTTTTGTAGATAGTGTCACTGAAGACACTAAGAGCTTCTCTTGGTAAATACATTAGATACTTTCTAAGGACCCACGAACCGCGTACACGTGACCCATATTCTCCGACTATGGTTAAATAACAAAGTTTAGCTATCTATTTTTATTTTAAAAGAATCAAGTGGCGTTGTGACCAACTTTACTGCCGAAGTTTGATGCAACACCAACGTAGTTTAATTTGCTACTATGCATTATTTAGCACAGTCATTTTACATTGCAATTATTATGGGAATTGTGGCTATATCTCTCAATTATTTTTGTCATAAAGCATTTACCATCAATAGCATTTTATTAGAGTTTTCCCAAACTACTTTTACTTTAGAATTGGCGACCCCGCTTCGACAACAAATTGAGGGCTCGTTTATAACATTGACAGACTCTGGTTTCTGTTTTGGTCAACTCTCTCATAAAGGGTTGCGTTTCAGAAGGTATAGTTTATGTTTTAAGGTGGACTTTAGAGCAAGGATACTCTTTGCCCTCTTGAGGTTTGGGAAATCTTGGACGTTACAGTTGCTGAGTTATGTAATGAGTGGATAGAACTTCTCGGTGACTTTCCGATTAAAGTCCTCGATCGTGGGGGTTTAGATCGCCGACGCCGCATGGAATTGGCAGCTGGAAGCGAACCATCGGGCATTGGTGATTCTGTAGATGCAAAAATTTTGTGTAGTTTGGATCCTTTTCAGCTGAAGATCAGAGACGAAGGCGAAATGTTACTTTTATAAGACAAAACACAGATTAAGTAAGTATATTGATCCCTTCAATATTGAAGACGCCTTTACGCCCCTGTAGAATTATAATATAGAGCTTTAAGGTGCCCGCACACTTAGGCGACGCAACACCACATCACATCTCAGACAGAAGCCCACAACACACCACACACCAGGCGACGCGACAGTTTGGCAGGGTCCGCACATTTTTGTGTGTGCTGTGTGCTTTTGGGTGTAGTGTGGTGTGATTTATTAGATTTATATCTAATATACAAGGTGGCCCTTTGAAAACGAAACAGACGGGATTGTGGCTAGCAGAATTTTTTTTTAAGAAATGCAAAAGCACGTCAATTTTATCATCGATAAGGACAACTTTTGCGACTAATGTCATTCCCGTATTGTTTCATCCCTTTGCGTTGCGATGACAACCCCTAAAATGTTAATAGGGATGACATGGCAAGTAATACCTCAATTGAAAGGTCTTGCTTCTCTGAATTCAGTGCTATAATTTTTTTAAAGTTTTATCAATTATTCAACAAAAAAATTGAAGCTGCAAAGATGCGAAATAAATCCGATATTTCAAGACATTTAAGAATAAAAAAAGGAAAAACGCTTGGTCAGGTTGATTTTAATTTCAAGGGGGCTACTTTTACTATAAAAATTATAGAATTGAATTCAGGGAAGCAAGACCTTTCAAATGAGGTGTTACTTGCCATATCATCCCTATTAACATTTTAGGAGTTGTCATCGCAACGCGAAGAGATGAAACAATACCGGAGTGACATTGGTTGCAAAAGTTATCCCTCTCGATGATAAAATTGACGTGTTTTTGCATTTCTTAAAAAAAAATTCTGCTGGCCACAAT
The DNA here is from genome assembly GCA_905340355.1 of Rhagonycha fulva. Classification (NCBI taxonomy): domain Eukaryota; kingdom Metazoa; phylum Arthropoda; class Insecta; order Coleoptera; family Cantharidae; genus Rhagonycha; species Rhagonycha fulva. The sequence goes on along the minus strand of HG996554.1, from coordinate 17,158,152 downwards.
CCCGTCTGTTTCGTTTTCAAAGGGCCACCCTGTATTAAAATATTAAATTAATTTTATTGTAAAAAAAAATTGCAAAAACCACTAAGCGCGAGTTTTTGTTATGAACGGGATTTAAAATAATTCTTAATAATTTTTGTGTAAATCAAATTTAAAACAGGAAAGATTATAAAGTTGCCTACCTTCAAAAATAAATTAATTTAAATATTCATATTTGCAGAACTAAATTGATAAGGCTCCAAAAATGTACCTGTCTGCGCAGATATTTTATCTTAATCACTTACAATCAAAATCGTAGTTAAGTGTAACCTGAAAACAAGAGGAGAAACTTCGACTGGTAAAAAATTACTGGATAACTTGATTAAGATTTTGTGAAGTTTAATTAATAAATTGAAATAATATCAATGTTTAAAATTTGTGTGTGGGTTATTGTGTAATAACAAATTGGTGCAAGAAATGGGATCAAATGATGTGCAAACAACGTTAGAACTTGGCCAGGGTGATTCTGTTGCCCCCATTTCAGAAACGTCACCAAAAAAAGAATGGGTTCAGTTTGATGGAGAATCGAAACATACAACACCGGCGGTATTACCTCTAGGTGAACCTAAAACTTTGAGAACTGTCGAGTTACCGGTTGCTACCGTAGAACCTATCAGACAAGGATTTAGTAAGTAAATTTCTAGAATATTTTAAAATTTGATGGGTACGCGGAAAGAAAGATCAATGTCACAATATATTTCAAAATGAGTTATTGCTGTTATCTGATACATTTTTATGTAGGCTACCTAACTGTATACTTGAGAAAATTTTGAGTTTTATTGTGACATTGATCTTTCTTTCCGCGTACCCTTCATTTGTTGTAGGATTTATTATTGTTTGTTGTTGTTTAACTGAAAAAATTGATAAAATGAAGCGCATCAGAGTCGTGGTAATTGTTTACACTTGAAAAATAAACATAGGCGTACATATATAAGAAAATTCTTCCCCCCCCCCTAAAGACTTAATTATGCGGGTGCAAGTTTTATACGTTTTTCATAACATTCGATACTGTCAGATGGAATTTTTGTATTCTCTCAGAGTTTCCATGCCAAATCTTCTTTTTCATCTAATTATTCTTTTCGCAAAAAAGGAATAAACTTTCAAGTATTGTGAAAGACGTCGGCGCGGCGCCGGCAAACCACGAGAATGAAATGAATAATGAAAATGAAAATATTAATTCTCTTTTTATAATAAAATATTAACTATTTTCCTCTTTTTGAAATGAGTTATTTTTTTTTAATTTTGCTTCCTCCCCTGTTGCATGCATGCATATTTTTTATTCAGCAATTGAAGTGAATCTTTATTAAAATATTCCGTATTGTCATCATCCTTGTTTGTCATTTGATAAGAAAATTAAAATACATAAACTAAAATTATGCTGTTTTACAAGGCATAAGTTAAATAAGAACAATTTATGATGTTTGAATGTGTGCAAGTGATAAAGTACAAGCAGAAGGGATTTTATTAGCAAATTATGCTAATAAAATATAATTATATATTTTATTTTCTAATATGTGTGAATCAGCATCTCACACATATATTTAATTTGCACTAAATATTTTGTTACTAACTTGTGCAAATTATTGTGTTTAAGGGGTTATGCCACTGTAGAAGCTTAAAAATAATCCAATCTTTAAACACTTTTTTTGGATTTGAAGACAATGTTTATTTATAAAACAAAATATTTCACATATTTACAAATGTATTGAGATACAAATGTATATTAAAAAAAAATAAAAAAATTAGTAGTTGAAATTTTAAACTCGTTTTTCTTAAAACTATATTTTCCAAATTGGCTTACAGCATAACTCAAACAATTTTCATCCGACTAACTTTAAATTTTAACTATAGCTGCTGTATACAATTCTGAAGAGAATGACAGATTTTGCAAAATATTAAAAATTGTATAAAAAATTTAACAAACTGTGAATTTTTTTTCAAAAGCTTGACATTCCTCAAAACATTAATATTTTTAAAATCCCGGGAATCCACTCTTAAGTTTCAAAAAGCTATATTAAATAATGATAGTAATTCGAATATTAATTCATTTTGAAGTGTGCGAAGTACAGTTGGAGTACCAATGATAAGAAGTCACCCAATACCACAAAATAGTCAATTTATCGAGCAGGAAACTGATGCACACAACAAAACATACACAAATAAAACTCAACACGACAACGCTTTTTAAACAGTACATCAAGGTAAAAAATTGGAGATGTGGCCATTACATGACTTTACCATACATTAATGCTAGGATTTTTTCTTTCGGTGAGTGGATTTATCACATTGCACATAACATAACTTGCGACATTACTAGGTGTCGCCCTCTACCGACCATAGTACCAAACATACTCATCGCGTCACTAATTTACTCCCAATCTTATGTTTCCGTGGACCGGTTTTAACCAAAATTTAATCAAATCTAAGTTTCAATATAAAAGTACTAAATATAAAATTTGGTTGAGAAATTCCTATTGGTTTGAGCGCTAGAACGCACACAAAATTAAGTGACATACAGACACACATACACACAGACATTTTTTGATGTTTGGTCTCTTTCAACTCGTTTGACCTCAAGGAATGTAAATCCGTGAAAATCTAAAAAAAAAAATTTTTTCGATTACATAACTTTCCCATTCGGTATGGTAAAGTAAAAAAAAAGGATCAAAAACTCTGAAGCTAAGATCAAGAAAACGAAGTAAAATTTCTGATTTAGTAAAAAAATCTCCGCACGCACACCCAGTACAATTGGCAAATTTGACGTGCGGGACCTTGATGGTAAAACTAGCTCTGTTAATTTGGAGGCAAGGATATGGGTGTAATATTTTTGCTTCTCGAAGTTACTAAAAACACTAATGATCAAAAACAGTTTTATTAAAGAAAGGCAACAGCTAACATGATTTTGAGAATTTTTTTACAGAGATTTCAAACCCGAGGAACGGCATTGAGCCGGGGTCTACTTATTATTGCACTATAAGGTAAGCACTGCAAAGCCGAGGCAACGCGTATGTGCTTACCTCAGTCACACAGCACCATCGAATGTTTTATTATTAAATAAAAAAATTTAAATTTACAAAATAATAAAATTAATAATCTAATTAGGGGCTAAAAAAGAAAAATAATTAAGCAAAAATAAAAGCTGAAAAAAAATATGAAAAATGGCTGAAGGAATTATTATGTTTGACATAATAAGGATAGGGATAATGGCGTGGGGTGAGGGAAAGGAAGGGAGATCAGTCTGACCTGGCGAAATGGCTCAGAGTTTCCCAGACCTTCTCGGAAATCATTCCGAGCCTGACGAGTTTCAGGGTAACTACAATTCGCGCTTGGTAGCGGTAAATCTGCCATTACCATTGGTAGGTAGACTGCTTAGGGCCAGTTGTATAAAGGAGGGTTAACTCGGGGATCAGCTGATCCTGGATTAAGAGTTGACCCAGGATCAGCTTATCCTCTTTTATACAACTGGTCCTTAGGGGATTATCGGGTTTGGGAGCTTCAGGTGGGTTCTGAGAGGGAGCTGGTTGAGTAGGATTGGACTGGGCCACCTGGACGTAGGAACGTTCCTTGGTGACCGGTCTAGATAGATATCAAGGCTGGCTATTGAATTGTGTTGGTCGAGGAGAAGCTTGCGCTCCCTATATTTTAGGGTACAACTTGCAACTCTGGTAACTAGCTGGGTGGTCGCCACAACAGTTAGTACAGGTTGCCGTACCTTTGAGTCTGCTGCATTCGGCTGTCCAGTGCATGCTAGGACACTTAACACATCTGGGGGTGGCTTTGCAGCAGCTCTGGGCATGATCGAAGGATTGGCAGCGATGACACTGTCCGATCTTGGTTTTTACGTGGGGGACCTCAACTTTGACAGAGATGTTAAGGATCCTGTCCTCGTTGAAAATGTTTTTAACGGTCTCCGACTTTGTCATGGTGACCATGATGAGAGGAAGGGATTTACTGCCCCGACTACTCCTCATCCTCCCCACCGTGCAGTCGTAGCCTCTGGCGATAAAGTCTTCCTGGACTTCCTTAACGTCGACGTTACTGGGGACGCCCCTTTCTTTCAGGGGTTTCTCGTCTCTCAATTGGTGGTAGTCCCATTCTTCTTCTTCAAGGGGAAGTAATACTTTCTTTAAGTATGTACTTGTAGATGGCCCTGTAGTCTTTTTCTCTAGCGGAAGTGATGCTTAATCTACCGGCGAGGAGTTTCACTTTTGTGAACTTGATTGATACCTCTCCTATCAAATTTTTTGTTTATGCTGCTCCACTTGGCAGTATCCCTCAGAACTAACAGAGGTATTCTGGTTTTAAGCGGAACAGCTAACGGAGAGTCTGAAGGAGCCGTCTGACTGGGTTGTACAAACTGGGGAGGAGTTTAACAGGATGTCGGAAATGGGAGTGGGAATTGTTGATCGACAGGAATAATATCGTCGACTATCATTACCTGGTCCATAGGTTTACCCGCCAATTGGGAGCCAATGAAGTCTTCGAGAAACGGGAGGTTAACAAAGTGGGCGTAGTGCTTACCTGAATATCCGGCGTCTTTGCTGGCCTTTTCTTTTTCTTGGGGCTTCCATCTCGGCTTCCGGACACACTACCTGAAGCGGGTCTTGATTTTTCTCCGGATTTGCGCTTCCTCTTGTGCTCACGTTTCTTTTTTTCATCTTTAGTAGCTGTCTTTAGTGATTGAATCGGGATGTTCATCGATTGTGATTTGGACAGTTCTTCGGTTAATGGTGATACACGGTTAAGCATAAGGTTCCTCTGTAAATTTATCGCTACTACCTTCTTTGCTTCTATCTCCTTTAGGAGTGCGGTAGCCTCTGTCAAGAAGCTCGACAGCTTTTTATGAGCACTGGCTGTTCGGTCGTGGACCACTTTAATTTCTTGATAGGACCTACTGTCAGGCCTACCGCCCATGTCCTTGTATATAATGCCTTGGTAGGACAAGATCTATAAGCGTTCATAACTGACTTTGTACGGTTTGCCATCAGAATAGCTTGCTCGTCAATGCATGGATAAAGTCTTGTTATTGCACGTCTTACTCGTCTTCGGTCATTTTTGAGAATGGCTTGTAAGGCTACGTCTTGGCTTTTGGTTGGACATAATACATGAGTGTTAGTACCGTTGTTGAGAACAGATAAATTTCTTAAGGAAAACCTTCTAAATCTTTGACCAAATTCTTAGGTCTCTCGATATGTTGATCGTCGGTTGTTGTTTTTTATAAAAATTTCTGTTCGAAATCTTCACAGGTGTCTAGAACACTTTATGACCACTTCAGTGGTGGAAAAATTTAACTCAAAACAACCACAATAAGTTATAAGAATATTATACCCCTTCAATATTCGATTGTGGAAGAAGGAGCCATTAATCAGGTCCCTTGCACTATCTCCGATTTCACCACAGCCCAGGGTTTTATTCTTCACCCAGAATTTCTGCTTTGTAACTCAACCAGCGGTCATAACACCCCACACCTGTGGCCTCTCTAAATCAGAAACGGTCACATGTATTACAGAAAGCGTCAATTGTAATGCAGTTTAATCAATTATTTAATTTCAGAAAACGTCAATTTTCATTTTTACCATCATATTTCATACTCACTATCTTAAACCAGTTTTTCTGAATTGCAATTAACGCTTTCTGAAATAGAAGTGGAAAAGATACTGCATTATAAAACACACAAGAATAATTTTACTTTTGGTTGCAGCTAACGGTGATGTGATTGTAACTCTTTTACCTGTAAATTCTCGTTTTCCATGGATAACACCAGCTCAATTCCGTCCAGAACTAATTCCAGAAGAATTATTGGCTCAGGGTTTAACAGTAAATAAAAAAATTTCGTTTATGCAAAATTAATAATCAAATTTGTTGGTTTCAGTTATCAGTCGAGGAATATGTACAAGCTATGGAATTATTAGTAAATGATTATCGTTTCACGATATACAATGTATGCTATAAGCATGTATTAATTATATGGGTAGTGGTAGCATTTTTTGTACTGATGGGATTATTATTTTCCGGTTTGGCTGGTCTGGTTTTATATGGATTAGTGATAGCATGGTTCTTATTAAATGCCGGTACAATACTTTTATCGATGTGGTTCAAGTTTAAAATGAATAGAAATTTGGAGAGGTGTTTTGCGCAAGTCAACAAACAATTTTTGAAGCACAAGATTTTAGTTGTAATGGATGATAGAGGAAAATTTTCATGTCATAAAGTGAATTTGTGTTTTTTGTATTTGGATTCAGGTCCGTGCATAGCAAAATTGCAAGGAAGCATCGAACAATATGAAAATACTTTTAAGGGGTGGGAGCAACGAATGGATATTAAAGCAGATGATATTATCATTCAAAGCACACAAAACACGAGGTTGTATAGGAAACAGGTAAATTAGTTTTTGTTTTCTTTTGTAGAACCAAGAGCATAGAGTGAAATATGTGATACTATCCAGTATTGAAAATTTTGTGTTTGTTTCGTTAATTTTTATGTTGCTAAACATTTTTGCATTATTTTTTTACAAAATTAGTTTTTATTGGCACCGTTCTGTTGTCAATACGTGTAACTACCCTTAGCTTTGACGAATGAAAAGTGGAGGGGTTACATTAGCTAAACAGCAAGTTATCCACCCGAAGCAAAATCAGGCCGTACAAAAGGCGTATGGCCACGCGAGCAAAACCCACATAAAGAAATTGAAAGACGTTCAAGGCGAAGCTTTCAGGCAAGCCATGGGTGCTAGCAGGTTTCCAACACCCAAATCAGGAAGGACTCCAATGTGGACCCCTGTCGGCAGATAAATTTTTCGAGGCCGCGAGACAATCCGAAAACCCACTAATCTAGGGCCTGATACCTAGGACTATTAGGAGGAACCTATAATACGTTAATACATCTTTGAATAATTCTTGCAGTTTTATTTCCTCAGATGGTAACTCCATGGTTTTCTTTTAATTCAATCTTCCCTGGGTAAGCCTCATTGTTCAATAGGAAATGGGCAGTTTCTTTTTTCTCACAAATCCTCATCTAATTGCTGATATCTTCTTCTCTACTTTTTATTTTAATCATTTTAATGTGACCTCACTTGCTTTATAATTTGAACGTTTGTTTGCATTTTTGTCTTGAAATTTTTTATTTGTGAATTATTATTTTAAAATGTTTATTTACAGGAAAGAGCCACACTTTTATTTTTACGTTATGTGTCTCGTTGGGGACGCCAAGTTGTAAGAGGTTACCTTACGAGCCCCCCAGTTACAGGAGGACGACATTGTCCCACACTTCAATGTCCATGCCAATTTATAGATCAGCATTTAAAATATAAACCAACAGGCAAGTTGACTTTAAACTTTTTTTACGACATTCCTAATTAGTCTATACTAATTATTGTATGGGGACGTCCATTAATTACGTGAGCCTAAAATGGGGGGGGGGGGGAAAGGTCCGGCAAGATTTCACAAAATCTATTTCTGTACCCTAGAGGTAAACAGTCGTATATAACATAATGTAAATTTGACAAAAATAGCAAAAATTATATTAATCTGGCTGTTAAAACTAAAAGTTTTGTTATACATTAAAAATGAATTAATTAGATTTTAACAAAACTATAACAAAACTTTTAATTTTAACAGCCAGATTAACATTATTTGCTATTTTTGTCAAATTTTTATTATGTGATATACGACCGTTTACCTGTAGGGTACAGATTTAAAGATAGGGGACTCAATGAAAATCTCACGTCAACTTTTTAATTTAGAGAATATACTGAAATGTTTTGAGGCTAGAAAGGAAAAAAAAGTTAAAAAAAAACATTTTTATTGATTTTTTTAGAAAAGTTTTGTCACAATTTTAAATAGCATTTTGAACCACGGCTCTTAGAAAGAATTTCTCAAGGTTTACCGTAGTTGCGAGCTAGCCAGGCTAAATATCAACTTGGTTTTACAGGTAAATCATCTCAATACGTTAATTATTATAACTGATATAACATAAATTTAATTATTTAAAAATTATAGGGCAAATCTCACGTGAGAGGGAAGGTGGTCCTACCACATCTTATCGAATCTTACCAAAAAGAGTCCAAAACCTCACGTAATTAATAGACGTCCATTAATTTTTTATTTTTTAAATCTTAAAAATCTTCTCTCCTCGCAATCAATCTCAGTTTTCGAATTATGCTTTGTTGAAACGAATTAATCAATTTTTTTTAGCGTGTTTACATAAAAAAGTGTTGAAAGATTGTGTAATGCTAGCAATTATTTAAATTTTTGTAACGTCATGACATATAAAATCGTAAATGACATATAAAACACAAATTATTCAATGTAGCACTGGTTTTGGTCTTAAACAAAGTTATAATACTGCAACTAATTTTTTATTTTTTTTATAATCCTCACATTCTCTAGCGCTTGGTTTTTTTGGAATTGTAAGGAACGTTTGACCTACACGATTAATCGGATCTCTCCTGCTCCTTTTTTTCGTTGCCTTTCTTTATGGCCACGATTTCATTGATGACGTTTGAGATTCTTGTTCAATTTTCTTCTGATTTCAGCATTAAGGTAATCAGGTTGTTTGGCGTCAATTGCTGCTTTTCCGACTTCAGTTTACGTCCTCCTACCGGGAGCAGTAGAAAAGTGCATGCTTCACGGTATTTTCTCCTGGGCAGTACCGGCATCCTGGATCATCCCGTTTTCCAATTTTTTTGAGGTAACTGTTAAAACAGCCATGACCTGTTAGGAGACGTGTGAGTCTATAATTTAGCTCAGCAAAGAATTGTTTGACCCAAGGTTTGATGATCGGTATTAGAGCTCTCGCCCAAGAACCCTTAGGACTGGCTGTCCATTTGGCCTGTAATTTTTCAAAAAGGTCGATTGTGGGTTTATCCGGTTCGATGTCGGAACTTTGAATCGTCTGTACGTCTGAGGCCGAGCATTGAAAGCATTTGAAGATACCCCGCTCTGTTGTTTAGCAGCCTGGGAATATGTTGTAGACTGTGCAATTTTTTTTCTTTTTCTGACCGCAGGTTTTCCGTTTGGCCGTTTTGAACTATTATATAGTTTATCTGGTCTCTTATCACTTTTTCTTTGTCATCCCGGTGGGAGGAGTTTTATCAACCATAAGTAGTTCATGATTTTACTAGAGATTGTTAATCGAGTGGTTTCCCGTTGCTTTTTTGATTGCAATGCCGTTGATTAATCTGCCTTTGAAAGCGACCCCCCCCCGGACAATAAAATACCCTTCCGATAACATAGAAGTTGGTTGCTATACTGGCGCATATTTAGTCTCCGTCTAGTTAGGGCCTGAAGTTTAACTCTGTAACGTTTATTACCATCTCCTACCACTTGGAGGTGTAGATTTGACACCTGTAAATTAGACATTTGAATGATGTGTTGTTACAAAACTATTAGTATCCATTGTTCTTTATATGAAATAAAGATTTCCATAATTTTCTGACCAATAATGTGTTTTATTTGTAAAACAAAATGAGGCGTTCCTTTTGAAAAACCCTTTACTTATAGTCTATAATTTTCTCAATCTTGTGCTTGAGAACAACTCGAAAATTAATATCACTGTTTTGCAATTATCATTATTGACTCGTTCTCAAGTACAAGATTATACAAAATATTACGTAGACCTTTTACAGTAGTATTTGGAACAATTGAAAACAGATTTGAAGCAAACTCCATTATATCTGTTTTCAACTGTTTCAAAAAATAAACAAATAATACAGTAAAAGGTGTACAAGTAAGATCAGTCACATTAATTAATTTTTTTTATTATGATGTTTTTGTAGGTTATTGTTTGTTTTGTATGTACATATCAAACCATAGTAGTCGATTCAACGAAGGATCTACCACTTCACCCATATGAATTGGTTCAAAATAAGTCACTCACTAAATAAAGAATTTATAAAGCATATAAGTTATAATATACAAAAACAATGTGGTATGTAATAAATTTTAATAATTAAAAACACATAATTTATTCAAAAGCTTGATTGATATCTCCCCGATTGGATCTCCATTCACCCCTACCTGATAGGTCGTAGACTCAAGATCCGAGTTTCCATACCTACCCACGTATGCCCCAAAAAGTTTACACATAATTATGATGTACTCGACATCACATTGCTCAAAAACGTGACCCTTCATCACCAACTCTCGGTTGGTTATCACCTCCTTTCAGATTACTACCCCTTTCTCCTAACAGTGGGTGATTCCAACCACCCAACCAGACAACTCCCCACCTAAACAAACGAAAAAACATTTCGGTCCATTTTTAAAGATCAATTAAGATTTAATCTAGGTAAAATCCATATTATTGACAACATAGAAGACCTAAGGATAACCGGAACCGGACAACTGGGCGACGGACAACAGGGCGACGTATAACTGGGCGAAAGACAACTGGGCGATTAGTAAACTGGGCGATTGTCAACCGGGCGACGGACAACTGAGCGATGGAAAAACTGGGCGCTGGGTAAACCGGGCGATTGTCAATCGGGCGACGGACAACTGGGCGACGGGTAAACTAAACAATGTATAAGTAGGCGACGCAACTATAAATTTTGAGCATTTAAGAAAAAATTATTATGATAACCTCTATGGGTGAGAAGTAAGTACATGTGACCCGAAAATATCAATTTTGAAACTTCGATGAATTCTGAATGAGCATATTTTAAATAAGAGAATTAACCCCAGAGAATGGCCTTAACAGCACTAGTTTTTTCAAAAATCGATTTTAAAAACTTTGATTTCCACAGAAAATTTTATGCTAAGTCGCTCGTGATTGGTGAATTCTGGCATTCTGTGATCGGTGCGTGCAAGTTAAATTACTCTTTAGTTATACGCAGAGAGGGGATAACCGGAGCGACACTAGCACTTCATATGCTTCAACAGTGCACTTTGAGCGAAAATTATGTTTTTTAATAGTAATTTTTATTTGCACAACCACCGTTCTTGTAGAATCCACGCAAAAACGAGTTTCACCTTTCAATGATCCACCTTTTCCTTAACCCACGGGCCTAGGGGTATGCAGTGGCGGATTTAGCACTTACGAGGCCCCAGGCGCAATTCAATTTTGAGGCCCCACTTTTCAATATTTGCATTACTCATTTACATTACATTTTACAGTAATGGTTTTCAACTTCCGGCACACAAAGAGGGGGGCCATCAGCGCCGCAGGCGATTTTTTTGAAAATACTACCTAATTTATATGGAAATATTGCACCCGAGATCTTGTTTTAATACCCAAACTACATTATGGAACTTTTCCATCAAATCCATCAAATTTTCACTTATTTAACTAGAAATTTCTGATGGACATTTAAAAGTTGTTTTTTAAGTATTTGATCAAAGTAACAGTGATAATTCTTGTACCAATAAGTTTTAATTTTCATAATTAATACAACCTAAACATCAGCAAACCTTAAAATATATCCAAGATTGTTATATTTTATATTGATTAATTTTTAATGTTATTTCCTGATGTCTCACTTTTTTAATAATTAAATAAATTTTTTTTTATTTTGAAAACTGAATTTTGAGGCCCCTTGAATTTTGGAGGCCCGAAGCGCGCGCTTCCTGCGCCTAATGGGAAATCCGCCACTGGCGGTATGTTTATAATAAGTGTAGTTTTGGCCACCATGGCATGAGAAGGATCCACGCGAAAAAGTATTAACCGTACGTTAACATTGCGTACGGCTAAGTGAGTCATCAGCTGAACTCTTATGCATTACTGATGAAGAAAAAAAAGTTTTATCCACCCCCTTCTTAATAGCATCTTTTTAGAGTTGGAAGGCCCTAAGGGATATTGTTAGCTAATAAAGACAATGATTCATCATCTCTTAGTTAGGTTATGAGTTACTTAAATTATTAATCACATATATAAAAGACCAGCACGCTGCTGCTGCTCCAGCGTGTCATTTTTCACTCTGATTGGTTGTTGTCTTTGGTCGTACCAACTTAAAATTCCCTTAGTACTCCATTCAGAAAAGGTTATATATATTTCTATATGGAATGGTAAAGTAATTTTAAGTTGGTACGACCAACAACGACCAATCAGAGTGCACTGTGTGTTCTAAAAAAAATTACACTTTGGAGCAGTAGCAGCGTGTTATTTTTTAAAAACACACAACGCGCTTCAATTGGTCGTTGTCGTTAATTAAACAAACTTAAAATCACCTCCCCTGGGATCGAGTAGCACACCAATCAAGTTTTCAACCTTGATTTCAGGCGGTTCAGGCCCGTAGCCAGGGGGAAGGCACCTTGGGGCAAGTGCCACCCCTCCCGAAATGTTCAGAAAAAATTTTTTTTTTAAGTAAAGAAAAATTTGTTTAGATAATAAAAATTCTCGAAAGGGGAACCATCAAAAATTTAAAATTTTTAAGTGCCCCCCCCCCCCCCAAATTAAATCCTAGCTACGGGCCTGCTGCAGTTGAACCAGCTATATTAATTAAATGATTCAATTTTTTACCAATTTAAAATCACCTCTCCTGGCATCGAGTTGCATACAAAGTAAGTTTCAACTGGGGTACTTATACAGGGTGGCCCTTTGAAAACGAAACAGACGGGATTGTGGCCAGCAGAATTTTTTTCTTAAAAAATACAAAAACACGTCAATTTTATCATTGAGGAGGACAACTTTTGCGACTAATGTTACTTCCGTATTGTTTCATCCCTTTGAGTTGCGATGACAACCCCTAAAATGATAATAGGGATGATATGGCAAGTAACACCTCATTTGAAAGGTCTTGCTTCTCTGAATTCAGTTCTATAATTTTTTTTAAAGTTTTATCAATTATTCAACAAAAAAATTGAAGCTGCAAAAATGCGAAATAAATCCGATATTTCAAGACATTTAAGAATAAAAGAAGGAAAAACGCTTGGACAGGTCTGTTTCGTTTTCAAAGGGCCATTCTGTATATAAATTTTATCTCGGTTAATCCAAAGATTATCCATTAAGAAAATTTAATATTAGACTTTTACATTTTCAATAAATGTATTTCACAATAATAAACGGGCAACACACACAACTTCTTAAGCGTGTCATATTTTTAAGACACACAACGCAATCGGATTGGTTGTTGTCGTTGGTTTTTAGCAACTTAAAATTTACTCCCCTGGGATCGAGTTACACACCAAACGAGTTTCCAACGTTGAGGACGTTTGAACGTGAACAATTAAAATTGTCAGTATTAGGGATTTATTTTTTTTAATAAAGATTGTAAAACAAGAAATCCATCGGTTGAGCTTATGTTAGTGTTGGTGTTTGAAAACCATTTTTTTTTTTAATTAATACCGCTAAAATAGAGATCCACCGGCTAGCTACCCGTCCTTGGACGGGCTTTTCAACTAGTTATTAATAATTATTATTTACATAAATTATTTTAAAGTATATAGTTAGCTTATTGCATATATATTGACGTGGGACGAGCTAATTACCAAAAGTTTAAAATATCCACAATTGATGTTGATTTGTCCTTTCATTGAATTTTGTATGATTTTGAATTTTACTCGGACAAGTTGAATGGTTTTTCTCTTAATGGTCATAATTTTGCTTGTTGCTAAGAAAACAGGATTTCATAGATGGATATTTTGTTCCAGAAATCTAAAAAGTTAAATTAATCAGATTTGACTGCATTTTGTTTTAATTAAATTTTTGCATTGTTAATTTATTTACCTTCTTTTTAATAAATAAGTGAATGCGTGTATAGAAAACTATAACGTCGTGTTATTCGTAAATAACTCTAGATGGTGCGGTTGGTGTTGAAAAGTAATTTAAAAGTTTGTGATATCAATTTTTTTTGGAAAAATGTCAAATTTCGCTGGAAAAATCGACGAATCAGCATGGGCCACGATTTCCAAAAACCTGAAACGGAAAGAAAAGGAAAATTTTGGAGAATGATAAGGATTACTGACTGAGAGGCCGGAGTGTTAAGTTGTGTTTTTCGAGGAAGACAAATTTTCTCGATAAGTTGTGAAGTGTTGAAATTTCGGCCTGAATTGTAAATTATACTTGCAATTATGATGAGTACAGTGTCAGTATGATGAATATGATGGTTTTTCTGCAAGATTGATTTCCGGAATTGGATATGAAAATTTCTACCTGGAGTTGTGAAATGGCCGCATTTTGATGTTTTCCATCGAGTTTTATTCACATTTAACAACAAGTAATGAAGCCATCGAATGGTAATTAGAATTTAAATTCTTTTATTTTGCGCTATTTCGATATTATTTTTCTGAAAACGGAGTTTATAAAAATTACAATGAGAGGTTATGTGAGTCACATTTTATACGAACCTGGATATTTAGTGGACAACAGATGGATTAGAGTATTACATCAACTTTAATCACTTCGATGCACCAAATTCGTAGTTTGATACAATTAGATTACCATCGAGATTAATTTTATTTTTTTTAATACGACGATTACGATCTACTGTTGTGATACGCGTTACATCGAACTTCATTTGCGAATAGGCATAAAAAGTAACAGTTTGGTTTTATGTGGTTTATAACAGGTCGGCGCGAGATTTTAAATAAGACAATAAATTTGTGCTATTATTTTTATTTCATTTTGTACAATTTATAATGCCTGATTTGTTTACAAGTTACAGTAATAAGTTTGAAATAGTAAATGTGGGAACTTGTAGATAAATTTCGTCTATATCTGATTTATTCATTGTTGAATTTCGATTTAGCTAAAATTCTGTTTTCTGCTTATTATAGAATTTATTGATAACCAAATTTGTCTGAGTAAAATTTTATTGATGCCCGGTAAAAATTTTGTTTTATTGATTGTGGATAGTTTAAAGATAAAATTTTTGGAACCTACTCTTGAGATAGTCTCAAAAGTGCAAACTACCGACTATAACGGCTACGGCTTTTAAAGAGTTGTTCGTCAGAACACGACAATATATAGTACAAAAGTAGACAATAGAACATTACCAACACTTGGTTGGTACATTACCAACAGGCATAACCTTTTTTAATTTTTCTAGTCAGCAACAAAATTTCAAAATTTTTGTTTTTTTTTTCGGTTTTTGTTTTAGATTACCCTGTATGAAATGTTTCAAAAAATAAAGTTGAATCAAGTGAGAAAATGCAAATACCTGCAAAATTTTCAAACGCGTCAGTTTATACGTCGCCCAGTTTATCCGTCGCCCAGTTTATCCGTCGCCCAGTTTACTCATCGCCCACTTGTCCGTCGCCCGCTTGACAATCGCCCGGTTTACTTGGCGCCCAGTTTACCCATCGCCTAGTTGTCTGTCGCCCGGTTGACCGTTTCCCAGTTTACCAGTCGCCCAGTTATACGTCGCCCAGTGGTATTCGCCCAGTTGTCGCGTACCGAAGGATAACTGCGCTTACGAGCTAAAAAGGAAAATCATAAATTCTGTAAACTATGCCACCAAAACAACCTAATTCTTCAAAATAAGAACTTCTGAAATTCCAAAACGAAAGCTGGGCCGAAAATATCGAGTCTCTATCTATCTCAAACCGATCAGCCTGCAACATAATTCGTACTCTGAAAAACAGCAAACCCAGAATTCTCTGAGAAGAGACGGAAAAAACTCCAGAGGACAAAGCAGAAATCTTTGCCCACATCCTCGAAAAGCAATTTTCATCCAACCCTGATTCAAACTGCGACCTTGACCACATCTTGATGGTCTTAAATTGTAAATGAAAACTATCCCAGACTGACAACACTCACATTCGCCCTGTAACCTACTCTGAAATCCGAGAGACCACCACACTCGAAAAGCTCCAGGACACAATTCTATCATAAACAACATCTTAAAAAACTTGCCTAAAAAAGCAATCTTGGCTCTGATTTGCATCATCAACGCACCCCTCAGACTCGAACACTTTTCGGATAGGTGGAAAATAGCCAATGTTATAATGATACCAAAACTCGGAAAGTGCTGTTCAAACCCCGATAATTACAGACCAATTTTTCTCATCCCTCTCATAGCCAAATTAGCAGAACAAGTCGTACTGACAAGATTGAATAAAGAAATAGCAAACCTCAACATCCTATCTGCCGAACAATTCGGTTTCTGTCCGGTTAATCGACACACATTAAGTTCTTCGGATGGTGAAGCAGATCACCGAAGTGTTATACAAAAAACAAATAACTCTGGCGGTATTTCTGGACATAGCAATAGACTTTGATAAAGTCCGGCTTTTTGACCCCCTGTTTAAATTATTTATGACCGGAATTAAACCCGCACCTACTGCGTAAAGATCAAAGGAACCAAATCTACCATACCTAATCCAATTTTCCTTTTGGCCATCTACGCTGACGATGTCACCATCCTAATAAAGTCACGTGGAAGAAAAATAGCCTTCCGCCTTCTTTGCGAAGCCCTAGCCATTTGGGAAGCTTGGTATAAGAAATAGCAATTCGTGTTAAACTGTGGCAAGAGTGAAGCAATTTCCTTGGGTAGAACTCGACACCTAACAGAAACGCTTTAAATCTTCAGAGAAACAATACAATAGGAAAATTTTGTAAATTATCTCAAGGTCAAATTAATCCCCAATCTAACACTCTACCTCCTGTTTGAATCATCTAGAAAAGTGTCCACCCAAAACAAACTGCGGGTATACAATACTATTACCCGACCAGTCATAGCTTAAGCTGCACCAGCTTGAGTCTTGGCCTCCAACACCTAAATGTACTGATTACAAAATAATATCTGTCTAAGACAAGTCACTCCATCATCTCCATCCAATTCACGCAATCAGTCGATAAATTCTAATTGAAGTGTTTGACTCAGGTAACTGCCCGATCCAAGCTCCAGGAAACTATGACATGAAAGACTTCCCAGACCTTTTCTTTACCTCAGTTTCTAACGTACCAAACAAATCCCGATTTTTACTCCCAATCTAATCATCTCTCAATCAAGTCTAGTATCAGTGGATTATCTGAATTCAAGCATCTTAGGTAAAACTTTTCTGCTAATTTTTAGAAGTGATTTGAGAGGGATTTGATGCCTAAGTCGTTGTGTAGTTATCTTGTTGAGACGAACTAAGGGGAATTTGCTCCAAGTCGAATGCACTTATTTTGGGCTATTTGTAATCTGCCCAGTTGTGTGGGTGATGCGCAGACGGAGGCTGAGATATGGGTCTGATAGGGGGTAGAGGGCTCGTTGATGGTTTACCATTTTGTCAGTGCTTTTGACCTAAGTCAGATTTGGGTTTAAAGTGACTCCCAGGTACTTGACGGAGCTCTAATAAAGAATCTTTTTTCTAAAGATTTAGAGAAATTCGGTTAGGCTCTGCCAAAACTGATTGCAGACCTCTTGTTGTCGTTTACCAAGAATCGCAATTTTATGTAGTACTAAGGTTCTCAGAGTGCTAAGGCTTCTCGGAGGAGGCAAAAGGCTATGTTTTTGTGGCGGAACTGGACAAAGATTGCTACATCGTTTGCATAAATGGTAAGAAGAACCCTGATTAGTTTTGGGACGACGACGTCGTTGAGTCAACTATAGCATCCTTATCATTTTTGAACGTGAAAACGTTTGAACGGTAACAAAACAATTAAAATTGTCAGTATAAGGGATTTAATCTTTTTAATAAAGAATGTTAAAAAGGAGATTCACCAGTTGAGCTTAGGTTAGTGTTGGAATTTGAAAACGATTTCTTTTTAAATTAATAACGCTAAAATAAAAAACTACCGGTTAGCTACCGATCCGTGGACGGGCTTTTACCTAGTATTGATTAAAAATCCAGGAGCTTTTAATGGTAGCTTGGTTGAGAGTCCGCTCAATTCCACGTAAGTGTTTGTATATATTTAACATCTTTGACTGTAAAATAAACATCTTTTTATTAATGATAAATTGGCATTTTTGTATGTTAATATCCCTAACTGGCGCCCACAATTTTATCTTACGCGGATATTGTCACTGAAGAATCTACAGAGCTTGTAAATACACTAGTTACATTCAAAAACCCACGAACTGCTCAGAGCGCGACCAACGACTTTTTGTACTGTGAATTAAATACCAGAAATTTGCTATTTTTTTTAAAATCAAGTGGCATTGTGAAAAACTTCACTGCTAAAGTTTGGTGCACACACTTTAACAAAAGCTTTTGTAATGTTTGGGAAAACCGCTATGGTTATGTGTTTTTTGTATTGAGTCTGTAATTGCTTCGACCGCCCTTAAGATTTTAGACCAAAAGCCAGCGACAGTTTCCATACTGAATTTTAGGGGTCGTGAAAATTTTATGGCTCATAGGAAGATAACACTCTCTAAATATAACACCACAAATAACAGATTTTTTCTGGTCGGATAAAAGAGTCATTCGCATTTTAAAACCGTAAAAATTTTTCAAGCAGCGTAGGGTCCAAGGGATGGTAAAAAGATATCCGTTAAGGGTACCTAAAGATTTTAGGTATATCCCGTGTGTATGTTGTTCGAACGAAATGACAACATCATAGGCTGAAACAAAAGCAAGTTCTGTTAACTTTCACACATGAAGAGCAAAGTCAAAAAAAAGAGGAAAAGCCGACCTAACGGTATAGACCAACTCGAGTTATACCGAGTTAAAAACATGCGCTACAAGGTTAAGTCGACCTTAAAATTAAACCTAGACCATTTTACTTGAACTACACGCAGTTTGGCCTTGGTTTGACTAATTAGGTTAACTGATTGTTTGGAAACTCTTTCAGTTCAAACTAACTAAATGCAGGTATTTGCAGGTACGCTAAACTTAAAACCGACCTAACTTAGACCGCTATAACGTTAAACTTGAGCTAGGACTGCTTATATACTTTGTAAATGTGAAATGACAGTAGATATGCTATGCGAGTTTTGAATCAAAAATGCCATAAGGTCTAACTAATCGGAGCCAAAATAAACTATTTTTATTCCGGTTTTTTTAACCTCTAGATCTGTTCTAAGCTCAAAAAAAATAGCTTGGATCAAACATCTTAAATATCAAGTGTAGGCTTCTGGTAGTTGAAACTTGCAAGGTTTATTATGTTCACTTAGAAGGCTTCTATTTGTGGTTTATTTACACAAACCTGTGATTTAAAATAACCCCAAAAAAAAATTTAAAGACATTAAATCTTAATTTAAGTAAATAAAACCAGGTAAAAAAAGGTAAATTTAACCAATGAATTCGCTTAAGAGATAAAAAAATTACAAATTTATTGTTTAGTATTAAAAAAACAATTACTTATTTTTTATAAATTATCGACAATATAAAAAATATTGTCGATATTTTTTGACAAATTACCGCATTCGTTTCCGCACCACCTAAGAGGTAGAATGCAAGGCGCGTTTTTTTTACATGGTTTCCCCGATAGGCCTAATTCATGTTGATTGTTTTTTACAGAAACAAATCGAAAACTGAGGATTGTTTTTTGTTTTTAAGAAACAAAAAAATCCCTGAAAAACAAAACTGTTTGTTTTTTTCAGAAACAAAGAAAAACTGAGGCTTGTTTTTTGTTTTTTTGAAAAAACAAACAAATCCAATAAAAAAACAAAACTTGAAGAAATGTGCCATATCTAGCTGAAGTCGGCGATCGTGAACGATCAACACCGACGACCAGCTGTATATGGAAATTCCTTCGTGGATGCCATAGCTTGGCGGAACGATGCAGTTCTAGAAGAATTGGCTCTTCTTTGAGGTCTACGATTACCACGATTTTTTGGACTTGTCTCTTTTCTTTGATCAGATCTAATAGATCGGCTGGAAAATTTGAACGGCTATGGAGATGGGGAGAACGAAACTAGACGTTGAGACAGCGATGCAGAAAATAGTGGGCCAGAAGAGAACATCAATGTGGAGCTCCAAACGGTCAATATCCGAGTCGGAGAAGAGACAGCGGAAAAGATTCTAAATACAAAACTCCGCATAGGCTTTACTAGCGCATGTAGATCCAAAACAAAGCAATGATGCTTTCGATGCTGGACCACTGACCATAATGCCGGGGGCTGCAGAAACAAGGGAGTCCCAGACCAAAGCAATAAGTGCTGGAGATGCGGCAAGGATAGCCACAAATCATGAAACTGCATCAACAAATCATACTCCACTAAATGCCACTCTGAAGGACACAGATTCGGGAACCAGAACTGCCAAAAAAGGAATACGAAAATACTGCAGATAAACTTGAACCACAAGGCCGATGACCAGGCCCTCCTGTGGCAGACGGTTCTTAAGAGAGAAATTGATGTTGCAATAATCAGTGAACCTTATCGTGCTAATAACACTAACTGAACGACTGGAAGAAGGGATAGGTAAGTGTGGGTCCTGGGTGGGTAAGTGTAGAACTGAACAACCAGAAATGTTCTATTCGAAGATTGGCAAAACAGGTGATCCAATGCAACTAAAGGAACATGGACCAGGCGACTTATCCCTACGATACAGCCGTGGGTAAAACGTGGACAAGCCCTGACGGGCCGTGGATGCTAGAACGAGTACTTTTACAGATTCCGAAAGACCGAATCCTCTGGGTGGACGTACTGTGAGGAGGAAGTGGACGACGCCTACCACACAATCTTCATGTGCTCAAGATGGGACGAGATGTGGAGAACATACAACATCCTAAACGTAACTGCTGAAACGATAGTAAACGAGATGTTATCCAGCAAGAAAAAATGGAAAGAGATTAAGAGCGGTGTTACCGTATTGATGAGCACCAAATATCAAAAAAAGCTTGAGCGGAAAAAGTGCGTGCTAATCAAGGTATATAGATTTACAAGGTATGATACTGCGCATCTTTAAACGTCAAAATATTCAATATGGCGGATTTTACGAGACTGAAATGACAGCTTTTATTTTGTTTACATTTAGAAGTTTGTGAAATCAAAGATAAATTTGTGGTGAAAGAGCACCGTTTTTGTTAATTTAACAATAATATTTAAGATGAAATCGCTACTGTAGATATTGCATCTAAATTTTGAATAAATTAAATGTAAAACTTCAACATTAGTAAAGAAGTGGAATCATTTTTATGTGAACAAAATGCGTACAAAAACCGTTCAGATGTGTGTAACTCAATTTGTTGAACAAAATTTGAGTATTTATAAATAAATACAAAAGTTTACTCAATTTAAGGTATATTTATTTAATAAAAATAACATTTTACAAAGTAGTTTTCTTAGCTTTTCTTTTTTGACCAGGAATGTACATGGCTAGCTCTTTATTAAGCTTTTTCATCCTGAAGTACATTCGTGATCTGAAAAATAGTTTTTTTACATTTTCATCGCATTCAATGTGTGCAGATGTATCTAAATGTAGCTTAAGAAAACCTTTAGTAATTTTGATACCATCGCCATTTATATCATTGAATATTTTTTCCATATGCTCCATTTGCTGCATCAATTCATCTGAGGGTTTTCTTAAACCCCCTTCAGAGAGATGGTTGGTCCAGGTATACGTACTTTCTGGGGCATTTGATTGAGTATTCAAATCAGGCACGTTTTTCAAGCGATGACAAATGTACCCAGCTAAATGCTCTAGTGCATCATACTGAAGATCTTCTAATTCGTCGACTTCAGGTGTCAGTGGTACTGCCTCTGTTATGCTTTCAAAATAAAGCGAACTTAAGTTATCAACAGAATCCAGATCTGGTGTGTCATCAATGGCTGTATTGCCATGAAATGATACATTCCCTTCATTTCGACCTAATACATATGCTCGTAGCCTATACATAAACTGAAGTTGATCGGGATGATCGTGTAGGCCTCCTTTAGATCTGATAACTCCGAAAAAGTTCTCCAAGACATCTTGATTGAGACGATATGTCAACAGATAGTCAACATTATACCGTTCTTTAAGATCATTAAAAAGGAGTTTTAATGAATTGTTTGTAAATATAATTCCTAATTAAAAAATGGTATTAGTTTTTAGCTTTAATAAAATAATTGAAAAATTACCTCTCTGAAACGGCATCATTGAAACCTTACTTTTTACGATCATCTTTGACATGGTGTCGGACATCTTATTTATAATATTCATTTGTTCAGATATTGCCATACCAAACGCAGAGGTTCGATCACGACTATCTTTCCTTAGTAGTCGAACATTAAGACAATCAAACCAGTCGTTAACCTTTAATGAAATAAAATATTGTTATCTTCCTGCAATAATGAAGACAATAATGTTAACTTACCAATTTAAAAAATTCTGAACACGTCAATGCATTTGGTGCTTGTAAGTCACCGATAATAGCAGCACGTTTAATTGCTTCTGCTACAGTGTGTGAAAACAGTTTTGCTGCCAATTTAACTTTCTGCCTCCCTGCATTCTTGACAGTTAGATTTTCGGAAGAAATCTTATAAGTAATACTGAGATCAGACTTTTCATTTGTTAACAGAAGCAATTTTTCGATAATTGATTTATCAAGTAGTTTTTTGTCACCTACCACATCCTTATCAAGATAAAATCCGTGATCAAGAAAATTGTTACGGATTAATTTTAAGAGATGAGGAACATCTGCAAAAACATATATTTTTCGATTTGAATCTTCTGGATTTGCAAACCATGATTTTTCCGAACCAACATCAAGTTTTTTGAGCACTCCTTGATTAGCTCCCCCTAAGGGTCGTATTCTCTAACTCGTCCCTTATATAAAGATCCTTTATGTAAAGGCAAGGTACCTGAAAGGATCCGTTTAAAAACGCATTCTCTAACTCATCCTTTAGGTAATTTCTCGTCCCTTAGCACTTGTCGTTACGTAAAGGCAAGGCTGATGTTTTTAATCGTAATAGTACAATGCGAGTATATGAATAATGTGTTCTCATTGGTTGATTTTAATTTTCAAAACAACATAACCTGCGATATTTTTAGTTGACGTCTTAAAATTGCGATTTTGTTTTGTGTTTTTGAATTTATAATAAATTGTAAATCCACATTTAAATTAATGAAGAAGAATTCATTGCTGGAGGAAATTCACCTATGTTACCATCAACAATTTCAGGTAAGGAGAAATACGAGGTTTTTAACTTTTATAAATATATTATCTATTTTATTTTAGGTTTAAAAGAAAGTACAGTCCTTCGTCGTAGGTATAATTTGGTATAATATCTTACAATATCAAAGTAGGGTATTGACAAGTACCGATACAAATAATCAGATACTGAAAAGCATCGACAACAAATTGGAGTCGTTAGTGAACCTCCAGAAAGAACGACTAGCACTAGAAAGAGAACGTTTTGACTTTGAAAAACTTACATTTTCTTTAAATTTTAAAACATTCAGAATTAGCTATTTAAAACAATTAAAATAAAAATGTATTAAACAAAATTATTTTGACTAATATTATTACGAGCTCTTATTCCTAGTGCTAAATTGTAAAAAAAATTTACAATTTAATAATTTATTATTGTTGTACAACAATTATCACATTTTTACCAATTACTACTTCTATATTATGGAATCGCATGATGTTTTGCAGGATTCCGCAGGCATAAATAATTTTGGATACAAATGTGGGGTGGTAATTTAAAGCTTTGTCTTTATTAAGACACCTCTAGACACATTTTAAAACGCCAATGCATCTTTTCACACAATTGCGTGCAATTGAATTCACAATTCTGGACTATTTGGATCAGCTCCTGTAATCGGAGTCATTAGATACGGTTGTAGAAGGTATCCCGACTCTCCTAATAACCACGATGTTGTATAATTAATGTGTATGTCACTTTCTTGTTCAATGTTTATCACCCACAATATTATTAAAGCTATAATAAGAACTAAATTAAGGAATAAATAAAATGTACCCGACGTTTTACAATTAAAATGGCAAAATTTGGGTAATTTTGAGTAATTCATCAAGAATATTATTCAATGCGTTCAAACCGGGTGGAGGTAGCGACGTTTTACAATTAAAATGACAAAATTTGGGTAATTTTGCGTAATTCATCAAAAATATTATTCATTTTGAAGATAAATTCACTTTTGAAGTTCACATTTACTAATAAAAACAACACTTCAATTTCGTTAAAGGCGTCTACTGACCATCCTTTACGTAAAGGATCAACTTGGTGTATTCTGACGCTAATAAGGGATCCCTTAGAGTTACAGAATACGCAAATCCTTTACCTAAAGGCATCCCTTACCGCGTCGTTTCGTAAAGATCGATCTTAAAGGACGGCCTCTTACTAAAGGATCCTTTATAATTACAGAATAGGTTTATCCTTTACGTAAAGGCATCCTTTCCGTAAAGATCCTTTAAGAGTTAGAGAATACGACCCTAAATCACATACCATTGCAACGACTTTAAATCCAACCAGTTCTATGCATGCAATTATGTCTTCCAATTTCTCCTTCGTCATTTTACAATCATAATCGTAAAATACGGGTTGTTTCCAATTGCCAAAAAGGCCGCGAATCATTGCCACTTGAACGTAATTGGCTGGTTGAAGAGTTTCGTCCTGTACTTTATCATATAAGTATTGCTTTCTAATTTTCATTTCATCAAATGACAGAACGCACACTCTATTTAACTCTTTAAATTCCGATTTTTTCATGATTTCTAGAACTGGTTTTAATATCCCCGGACAAATCTTGATTTTACTACACCACTTCCTAAGAGTTGACACAGCTGGAAGTGGGTAGTTCTTCTTCAAAAGCAACCGATACGCACGTGCACCAGCACTATGTATTGCTATGCCATTTGCTATGTCATCATGGGACCAATGAAGGTTCTTGCCAGGTTGCTCTAACCTTTTCATCTGACCAGGTGTAAATATTTTACCAAGAGCCTTCAAAATAGATTTACTTTGGTTCACCTTTCCCTCGAGTAACTTAATTTTAGCTTCCAGTTCTGCTATACGTTTGTTTAGCACAGCATTTTCTAAAAGTAACTTACTATCATTATAATTCGTACTAGAAAATGACTCAATTCTAAAATATATTTATTAGTAACATGACAATAATGATTAAAAACAAAAACTTACTCATTTGAACTATGGACTTCATTATTGCCTTGATTATTTTCAGCATAATTTTCAACAATGTTATCGGTAAATCGATCTATTCTGTAATAAATATATTATTAACAAAACAACAATGATTAAAAGCAACATTTACTTGTTTAAACTATCAGTTTTGGCTTCATTAAAACTATCGGTTTCATTATCGACTTGATTATTATCGGTAGAATTATAATCATCAACATTGTCAGTCAATCTCTCAATTCTATAATAAATATATTATTAACAAAACCATGATTTAAAACTAAAAACTTACTCGTTTGATGTTTTACTTTCATTTCTTTTTTGAAGTCGATCATGTCGCATTGAACTTTCTTGTACTAATTTTTGTCGAGGTAAATACTTTGTTGGTACTGCATCACCTTTTAATTTT
The DNA here is from genome assembly GCA_905340355.1 of Rhagonycha fulva. Classification (NCBI taxonomy): domain Eukaryota; kingdom Metazoa; phylum Arthropoda; class Insecta; order Coleoptera; family Cantharidae; genus Rhagonycha; species Rhagonycha fulva. Next base: position 17,132,818 of record HG996554.1, on the reverse strand, counting down.
TCAAATTGTTTATGGATACCATACCTTGCTAATAGAGAATCTACTTGGTAGTCTTCTTCAACAAAATGAATTGAACATACCCGAGCTGTTGCAACGTTAAATTTGTCACTTCTTCCACATAAATGCACCCACTTTTTCAGTGATGTTTGATTTTTAGGAAACATATGATACTTTACACCTGCAGTAGCGTTTATACCTTGATTGGTATTATTACAACCGAATATTGCACACCTCATTTTAACACAACACAGTTTTAGATTTTCATAAAATTTCATATTTGTTTTGATAATACAAGTATTATGCACACCATGGCTTGTTACCAACTTCTCCATTTTATTAAAGATTAATTATTATTTTAAAATTTAAAGAATTATTATTTAAAAACGGTGATTTATACTGACGTTCTAAATGTAAACAATTCAGAGCTGTCTCGATGGGTACGCCATATTTGAATGCGCAGTAAATGACGAGTTTTGGTTCGCATATAGATCATACCTTGTAAATCTATATACCTTGCGTGCTAATAGTGTAGAAAAGTCCCGAAAAAGCGGAAGAAATGTTAATATTGGCTTATAGCGGCGGACAAAATACTTTAATAATCTCGCTGACATCCGGGACTACCACCCAGCACGGGCTGGCAGAGTTTTTAATTAAGATTTTCCCCCTTCCGACACGCATAAACAAAAAAAAAGCCAAGGTTGAGCTTCACTCCTTGAAGGCGTGCACAAGTCTTTTTGATAAGTTTGGAAAGAAAAGCTCAGCAGCCCCCCCACTTGGGCCCGGCTGAACCTTCCCATTGTAAGTGCCAAAGCAAACGCAAAAAAAGTGATTGATGTCGCTTTAAAGCGAAAGCAGAAAGAGCGGGAGATTTAAATTTCCAAGTTCAATATCCCAATTTTATTTACAATTTTAACTACTGTAAATAAATTTATTCTAACAAAAATCTTAACCTAATAACAAATCACATTTTCTAGTTCCCGGTGTGTGTTTTTAGATGCCTAGGTAGAGATGATTTTAGTATACATTTATAGTCACAGATATCACAAGCAAACGGCTTCAAGCCGGTATGAATTTTTATATGTCTCTTTAAATGCTGTTTAGTTTTAAACTTAGAGTCACAAATTTCACAAATAAATTTTTTCTCACTGGAGTGAGATTTTAAATGCGCTTGTAAATAAAATTTATTTATACATTTATAGTCACAAAATTCACACGCAAAAGATTTCTCATCGGTGTGAGTTCTGAGATGTTTTTCTAAATCAGTTTTGCGTACAAATTTGTAGCTGCAGAATTGACATGAGTGCGGTTTCTCACCTGAGTGAAATTTTAAATGAATTTTTAAAATCGATTTGAGGAAAAATTTTTTGTTGCAAATTTCACAAGCAAACGGTTTCTCACCGGTGCAAATTTTTAACGGTTTCTCATCGGTGTGAGTTTTTAAGTGCGTTTCAAAAGTACTTTTATAAAAAAATTTATTGTCGCAAATTGCACAAACAAATCGTTTCTCTCTAGTGTGTAGTTTTAAATGATCATTTAAACTTGATCTTTTTCCAAATTTACGTTCACAAACTTCACAAACAAATGGTTTCTCACCAGTATGAGTTTTTACATGATCCTTTAGATAATATTTTTCTGTGAATTTATAACCACAAATTTTACAATCAAACGGTTTTTCGTCGGAATGAGTTTTTAAATGCCTTATTAAATATGACCTATAAGCACATTTATAGTCGCAAATGTCACACAAAAATGATTTTTCGAGGGTATGATTTTTTAAATGCCTTTGTAAATTTGATTTTCGTTTAAAATTACAGCCACAAATTTTACAAACAAACGGCTTTTCGGCTGAGTGACTTATTAAATGCATATTTAACGCAGATTTTTGTGCACATTTGTAATCACAGGTTTCACATGCGAATGGTTTCTCGCCGGTATGAATTTTTAAGTGTTCAATCAAATGCGATCTTCGTGCACATTTGCGGTCACAAATTTCACAACTAAACGACTTCTTACTTGCATGAGTTGTTAGATGCAATTTTAGTGCGCATTTACTGGTAACTTTAGATGCACAAACTGCACACTCAAATAATTTAAATCTTCTACGTTTTCTTGTTGATTTTTCTTGTATTAATGGTTCAATATTACCCTCCTCTTCTTTAATGTCAATCGAATGATGTAAATCTTCTAAATTAAATTTGACATCTTCCAGGTTTTCCGTTTTAATTTCATGACTGCTATTTAAATGATAACATGGACTTTCCAAAACTTTACCATCATCGCCATCGTCGCTTTGCAACTCTTCCAGTGGTAGCATTTGAGCCATATCTGCAGTTGTTGTAGGATGCACGGTTAGATTACTCATTGGAAGATAACTGACCAACGCAGAAATAGTAGTAAGAGAAGATGCGCAGCCTCCGTGTTGAACTGTCACCATAAACGCCCTCTAAGTATTCGAAAGCGAACTAAAATTTAACGTGTTAGTTTGAACGGATTCAGGGAAAGGGGGGGCATTCCTCACGCCATTCCTCATTACTGGCAACTTCTCGTGGGGTGTATTGACGGAGGTGGAGTCTAGCAGTGAGACTCCCACTCGCAAGATAACATCGAGCCCCGGGGTGGATAGAAGTTCAGCAAGACGCACGAGAAATAGCTGAGAAAATCGATGAGAAGTCGCATAGCACATATCAAGAGGTAAAGAAAGCCAATCAGCTGGTAAACATTTTAACCGCAGTATGCGACGACGCTCTACCAGTCAGAGACGTGGCCAGGAAAAAGGCCAAATATTGGTGGAAACCAGAAATAGCAAACTTGAGGAAGACCTTTTTTTTTGTTCGTGTCGGAAGGAGGAAAAATCTTAAAAAAGACACCACCAGCCCGTGTTGGGTGGTAGTGTGGGGTCAGCCCACTAAAAACCTCCTCCCAGGATGTCCGCGGGATTCACCTTTTGGCATTTCTTCCACTGACGACATCGACATATCTTTCCGCCATTTCGGGTCTTTTTTTTCTACTTTTCAGCCCTTTCGGGACTTGTTTCTTCGTTTTGCCGTTCTAGTTCTTCACGGTATTTTGTCTTCATGATTTTCATTAGTCCGGTTGCAACCTGTTCCTATCTTTCTTCCCCGCTCAACATCTCATCTATCATATTTAGCGGTGCTATGCTAGAGATGTTGTGTGCTCTTCTTGTTGCGTCCCACCTCGGGCACTTGAATACCGTATGGTATGCATCGGCCACCTTTTCGTCGCAGTAAGAGCACCGAGAAGAGTCTGCCAGTTTAAATCTGAAGAAGTAGTCGTTAAAGCAACCATGGCCCGTTAGAACTTGGGTGATCTGATGATTTATTTCGCCGTGTTTCCCTTCCACCCACGGTTTTATCACGGGATGAGTCTTCTTGTCCAAGCTCCATTAGATGCCGTGGACCACCTGTTTTGCTATGTATTCATTATCTTGACTCTGTTTTCTTTTTTCCGGGCGGGAGTCTTTGTGCCCTCGTTGTAATTTGCCGCTCTCTCCGCAGCCAGAAGATCTATTGGAGGCATCGCCGTAACCACCACTACGGCAACTCCGGATGTTGTGCGGTATGCCGATGTGATTCGAAGGTTCATCTGTCTTTGAACCCTTTCGTAGTGTTTACGATACGCCTCCACCTTCATGACCTCCTTCCACACCGGCGCTCCATATAACATAATGGAGTTCGTCACCGCTGCCAGGACTCTTTGTTTGGTATAGGATGGCCCGTCAATATTTGGCATCATCCTTGTTAAGGCAGCTGCCATTCTCGCGGCCTTCTTGGCGGTTTCCTTCACGTGGGTATCGAAGTAGAGACGCTTGTCGATGTGCACCCCCAAAACCTTCACCCCCTTGCCCGGAACGATGGGGCAGCCATCGAGTTGTAGCCATAATTCTCTACATTTTCTCACCCCTATCAACAGGACCGCTTCGGTCTTTTCTGGCACCATTTTCAGGCCTCTTCCAGCTACCCAAGCTGATATTATGCGCAGGGCCCTCAATTTTTTCCTCTGTTTTTGCGACGACCAAAAGTGACAAGTCGTCTGCAAATCCCACGAGCGTTGCCCCTTCCGGCAGTTCCAACCTCAATACCCTGTCGTACATGACGTTTCAAAGTGTAGGGCCCAACACGGACCCTTGAGGGACTCTGCTGCTCACAGGGACTTCTTCGTCTATTTGTTCTTCCTTTATTTGTATGGTTCTGTTTTGGAAGTAGCTCTTGATTACATTGATAAGCTACGTGAGTATCTCTTTCCTTTCTAGTTCCTCGATGATGTGGAACCATTTTGCAGAGTTAAATGCGTTCTGGATGTCTAACGTTATCAGGAGGCACAGCTTTTTTGTACGCCACGTACCCATCTTTGCTTTCCTGGCGATGTCGGTAATATTCTTAAACGCATCTATGGTCGATCGGCCCTTTTTGAAACCATACTGTTGGTCGGAGAGTCCCTCTCCTTTCTCCACTTGTTCTTGTACCCTTTTTAGGATCAGTCTCTCGTATAGTTTTCCTATGCCGTCTAAGAGACATATGGGCCTGTAGGAACTAGGGCTGTCGAGTGGCTTATCTCCCTTTCTTAGGAGAACTAGTCGAGCCTTCTTCCATTGCTCGGGAAATGTACCCTCGCGTAGACATCTATTCAATACCTCCAGCACCGGCTGCGGGTTCTCGGCGAGGACCATCTTAATGACCTCCGTTGAAATGAACTCCGGCCCTGGCGCCTTGCCGTTGGCCATCTCAGCGCCAGCTTGTCGGAGTTCTTCTAGGGTAAACTCGGGTATTTCGTCTTCCAAATATTTCCAAATTCGTACTCAATGTACCTGTGGTCGCTCGGGCTAGAAGCCAGCAGCACCTGCCATCGAAGCAGCTGCGCCGTCAGGTTTGGTGTAGCAAACGTGACGTCCAGCACTGACTGCGAGTCCCCTCTTTCCTCCGTCGAGAAAGACCTGCGCTCACGCTAGACAACGCTATACGCAATAGTGAAAACCAATGCTGGAAGAAGTTATTGCAAAAGGTGGAGGACGACGTTTGGAGAACGAGCTATAGAATCGTTGCTAACAAAATGCGACAACAGCTGCTTCCCGGTTTAAGCGAGACTCGTATAAAGAACATTGTCCAAACCCCGTTTCCCGCTCATCTCCGGGAGATTTGAGAAAGGGATGACACCTCCACCTTCCAGCCGTTCACTGCCGACAAACTAAAAGCATCAGTTCAAGACATGGCGACAGGCAAGGCCCCTATCACATACCGGCCGAAGTAATCAAAATCTTTGCGGACGAGTTCCCTGAAACACTCCTGAAAGTGATGAACGGTCTTGCCACCTCCGGCTCATTTCCGGAGGCATGGAAGAAAGCCAAACTAGTCCTTCTCAGGAAGGGTAACAAGCCACTGGAAAACCCGGGATCCTATGGAGAACATAGCCAAACTGAGCCATTTGACGGTGCAAGCTCTGCAAGAAATTATTGAGCTGGTAGACAAAGCACGGATGAGCATCTGAAGGACCCGGAAAATCTGCGCGATAGTAACTTTTGACGTGCAGAACGCTTTTGTCTCAGCGTGCTGAAAGTACATTATCGAAAAACTCCAGCGAAGAGGCGTCCATCCAGGTAAGACAAATCTAATAAAGAGCTATCTGTAAAACAAAGCTTACTGGGGGGAGAAGAAACTGTGGAGAACCACGTTTGACGTCTTGAGTAGTGTCCCGCAGGAGTCAGTCCTGGGCCCGACACTCTGGTACATTCTATACGATGGCGTCTTACACCTACAGCTGCTGGAAGGAGTGCGACTTGTCGGGTATGCGAACGACCTCACACTTATAGTGGTAGCCAGAACAGAAAAGTAGCTGATAGACAAAACCAACCGAGCCATAGAGATGATCGTGGAATGGATTACCAGCAAAGACCTAAAGCTAGTTCCAGAGAAAATAGTGGTAAAAAATTTCAAATGGGTGCCCACGTTATCAAACCCAGCGACACGGTGACCATCCTCGGTGTCACTCTAGACAAGAGCTTGACATTTCACAAGCACATCAAAAAAATTTGTAAAAAAGCGAAGGCAAGCGCAACGGCCCTCTAAGAGAAGAGTGCTCGCGTCGGTGGTTAAGTCCATTATCCTGTATGCGGCCCAAGTTTGGGCCCGTGCAATGAGATACGAGCTATATAAGTATAAGATAAACAGGATATTGCGGAAGATGGCGGTTCAGATCTGCAGGGCATATAGGACCGTGTCCGATCCGGCAATCTTTGTACTTGCTGGAATTCCGTCAGTGGACCTCTTAGTAAAGGAAAGAACTCTGAACTTCTTAGACAATTCATCAGAAAGTAAGGCTCAAAGCAAAGAAGCGCTACTTGGAAAGTGGCAGAACAGATGGGCTGCGGAAACACTGGGAGAGTGAACCCGCAGGTTCATTCCGGACATCAGGAAATGGATAAAAAAAGAGGAAATGACTTATCACCTGACTCAGGCCCTGACTGGCCACGGCTGTTTCAGTGCTTACCTCCATAAAATTAAGAAGAGGACAACGCCATACTGCTTCTATCGCACTAGGGAAGAGGTGGTAGATACCGCAGAATACACCGCAGAATACCGCAGAAGACATGAGGGGGAACTCTACAACTTTTCTCCAAAAAAACTTGTAGAAGCAATTCTAGTGGACGGGCGGGTTTGAGAGGGGTTATTCACCTCCATCACGAAAATTATGAAGGCCAAGGAAGCCGAAGAGCGATTAGGTGAAGGGTGAAGACCATATACCGGCTTCCTGGAAGGACTTAAAGTCAAAACACGATGGAACATCTACGCGTCGAACCTTCAAGAGCGGTGAAGAAATGTCTACGGCGAGTACCACGCTTTTGCAGTCTACATAAACGGGAGAGGGGTCTTAGTGGGTCGCATAACTTTTGCTAACCGCATACTACCAACAACACAAGTTTTTTGGTGTCTTGCTTAAGATTTCCCCTCTTCCGAAGCAAAAAAGCAGGGTAGGGGGGCAAAGATTTTCAGTTACAATGTTTGGCATTCCAACAGACCAAAAAAGTGGCTTGTGTTGTACTCGTAGTAGGATATCTCCTCCACCTTCAGTAAAAAAATTAATCATTTTCTAATAGATTTAGGCACACAATTTTTCATTTTTCCGAAACATCAGGTTGGAAACTTTTGCCCCACTCATCAGTTTTTTAGAGCTGGCAACGGTATTTGATAGATAACATTTCAATGAAACGTTTTAGATATGGAGGAATGAAAAGAAATGGAAAAAAATAATGGGGCATTCTGTTAACGGTACATTTACTTACTCTACAGACTGACCGTAGCGAACAAGCAGTCAGCACCGATTTAAGACAGTTCCCTTTAGGAAGGTGGACCTCTTAAAAAGTAAAATTTTAAGAAGTCTGTGGTCGCACTGTAACGGACCAGCGGTTGTTGTTTTTAGTTTAGAAAGAAAAGAGAAAGCACGTGCCCTTGAAGGAAAAGGAAATAAGTCAAAAATTAAGTGGCCCATGAGGGGATTGAACCCGCGACCTTCGCGTTATTAGCACGACGCTCTAGCTAACTGAGTTAATGGGCCGGTGCTTCAAAATTAATCAAAGCTCTTTCGCACCGTATAAGTCCAGCGGTTGTTGTTTTTTTGTTGTTAACGAAGACAAAATGATGAACATTGCCATCCGCGTTGAAGCCCCGCACGCCAAGACCAAGATTAACCAATGTCTCAGGTGTGTCAAATGCCTTGGCAACCATCTGACTGTTGATTGCACTAGAATCGCCCCCCGCCCGATATGCACAAACTGTGGTAGCGACCACCCGGCCAGCTACCGCGGTTGCCCATCCTTTCCAAAGATGTGGAAAACCCAAGCCCCTCCCCTCCCCCTCTTTCACCAATAGAGAACCCAGACATTTTCCTAGGCCGGTCACCAAAGACCGCTCATACGTCGAGGTGACTCGGTCTAAACCCACCAATCAGGCTCCTCCCCAAACCCGACCCGAGAAGACCCCTACCTTCAACCAATCCAAAAATCCCCCTTCCGCAAATACCGCAGATCTGGCGAAATCGCCAGAGTCGCTCTCGAACTCACAAGGCTCGGACTGTCCTGACGTGATCCAGAAAACTTTGAGACAAATCATTGAAACTGATTAAACCCTCTCCGTTTCTTTTCTAGTCCACGCTATTTACATTTCCCCTAATTACACACACTATACCCAAATCGCTCAAAATTGCCTCACTAGCTAGAAGCGAACTTTACTTCAACTGTTCGCCACTCACCACGACCTAGACATCCTATTGGTCGGTGAGACTTATTTCAAAAAGTCTATCCGCGCCAATCCGCCTAACTTCACCCTATACAGAGACGACCGTACACACGCCAGCAAGGGTGACACTGTAATCTATGTTAAGCGCGACATTCCTCACCATCGCATCTCGACATTAGCTGCCAATGTGGAATCAACCACTTTTTGCGTCGTTCGCCAATCAGGGTTTATTACACATCACCGCAATCTAAAACAAACCAGGGGTGCGTTCCACTTAAATCCCACGACGACCGTGGCGTGGTCCCGTGGTTGTTTGATTGGACTAAAGATCGAGAGAGGTTATTTGATTGGACTGACAAACGACCGTGGTCGTCGTGGGCTTGTGTGGAAGTGGAACGCACCCCAGGTCAAGGACCCCACCCAAGATATCTCCGCCTCCACTCGAGCCAATCCCCCTCTCCCAGGACCTTCGGGGCGAACTCCCACCCCCTTTTTTCGACTCCGATTCCGACCCGGTCTCCATTTTCCAACAAAGACTGCGCCCGCATCTGCTATACCTACCTGTTTTCGGTTCGGGAAGGGAAAGCACGTGCCCTTAAAGGAAAGGGCAATAAGTCAAAAATAAAGTGACGCATGTGGAGATCGAACCCACGACTTTCGCGTTATTAGCACACAAATTTTACGATTTATTAATTTTAAATAAACAGATTATACTGGTCCATTCGACGCATAGCGCCGTTTGGACCAATATTACAAATATATTTACAATAAGGGACTCCTGTTGGCACGTATCCCCCAATTACTAAACGTGGAACCTACGCAGAGGTTTTTTGGAGATTCTTTTTCGTCGGTCATATAAGGACTTCAATTTTCGTATGTCTTGTGGCGTCGTTTCGTGTTATGAAATTTTTCGAAAACTATGTAGATACAAACGAAAATAACGTGGAGCGACCCAACGTGGATCGGCCCCACGTTGGGCGCCAAATTTATGAGATCAAACAAAATCTATTTTTGCAAAATCCGAAAATAGCGATCAGGGCAAACAAACCCCCAATTGATTCAATTTCCAACTTTTACTTCTTAAATTCCTGAAACGGGGAAAGGTAGCTACTCTGGGCGACAAAATACAAATTTTACGATTGAAACCTCGATGAATTCTGAAAGAGTATATTTTAAATAAGAGAATAAGCGGAGGTACAATGCCCTAAGTGCACCTGTTTTTTCAAAAATCGAATTTAAAAAAGCTTGATTTTCGAAGTTTAAACGCTCGTGATTGGTCAATCAACTTCGTTTGTGGGAGGTACGTGCGCTGATATATATAACAAGGTTACACTTTAACAATTACTCAGTAACTCTTGCAGTATGGTAGGAATGCGTTCTCCTTTTTTATTTAATTTAAAAATTTAAAATTATTTAAAAATTACTTCAGAAAAGGGTTACTTAAATTTAACGAACGGTAGTTACTTTTGCCGGTAGATCCGGCTCTTGCCATGGTGATTTTGATGAAAATTGACTCTCAGCACCCTTCGGGCGCTTCGAGCCATTTTCATCAAAATGACAACTAATTTAAAAATATCCCTAGGCCGACAGATCAATGAAAAGGTGAATCTTTGAGAGGTGAAACTCGTGACAGTGGATTTGTAACGCAAAGTAGCTGTGCGAAGAAAAATCGACTTAAAGCACCTCTCGCTGCGCTCGAGGGCTTTAAGCCATTTTACCAGCACATTGAGGGTTGAAAACCATGATTTTCGTTCGAAGTGCTCTGTTACTGCATCGCAATGCAAGTGTCGCTCCCACTCCGCGCAAAGCTAAGACTATATCTGGGTGCACGTACCGACAGAATTAACCAATCCCGAGCGACTTTGCTTTAAAATTTACTGCAAAAATCGAAGTTTTTAAATTCGATTTTTGAAAAAACAGGTGCACTTAGGGCATTGTACCTCCGCTTATTCTCTTATTTAAAATATACTCTTTCAGAATTCATCGAGATTTCAATCGTAAAATTTGTATTTTCTCGCCCAAAGTAGCTACCTGCAACCCCTGAAACTAAACTTAAACAAATAAAATTCCAAAATTTTAACATTTATTCTTTCCAATAGTAATCATAAAACTGTACAAAATTAACACATTTTATTATAATAAATTATCTTTTTTTACGTCCGCCGAAGGTTACGCGCCTGTGTGAGTTCTGAAATGGTTTTTTAAATCTGACTTACGTAAACTTTTGTAATCGCAGATTTCACAAGCGTGCAGTTTCTTACCTATATGAGTTTTTAAATGTCTTTCTAAATGCGACTTTCGTATACATTTATAGTCACAAATTTCACATTCAAACGGTTTATTTCCGGTGTGGACCTTTAAATGCGCGTTTAAATTTGACCTTTGTGCACATTTATAATCACAAATTTCACAAACGAACGGTTTTTCGCCGGTGTGTATTTTCAAATGCATTTCTAAATGTGATTTTCGTGTACACGTATAGTCACAAATTCCACAAAAAAACGGTTTATCGGCACCGTGGACTTTTAAATGCAGATTTAAATTAGACTTTTGCGAAGATTTATAATCACAAATATCACATTCGAACAGTTTCTCGCCGGTATGAGTAGTTTTTAAATGCACATTTAGGTGCGATTTTCGTGTACACTTATAGTCACAATTTTCACAAGTAAACAATTTTAAGTGAGTGTCAGCTTTCAAATGAATTTTTAAATGCCTTTGTAAATGTGATTTTCGTCTAGATTTATAATCACAAATTTTACACGCAAACGGTTTTTCGGCTGTGTGAATTTTTAAATGCTCAGTTAATTGTGATTTTTGTGCACATTTATAATCACAGATTTCACAAGTGAATGGTTTCTCGCCAGTATGAGTTTTTAAATGTTCAGTTAAATGTGACTTTTGCGAACATTTATAGTCACAGGTTTCACAGGCGTACGGTTTTTCACCAGTGTGAGTTTTTAAATGTTCATTTAAATGTGATCTTTGTGCACATTTATAGTCGCAAATTTCACAAAAAAAGCGTTTTTTACCGAAATGAGTTGTTAGATGCAATTTTAATGCAGATTTACTTGTAACTTTAGATCCACAAATTGCGCACTCGAATAATTTTAAAGTGTTCAATTTTCTTGGTGATTCTTCTGGTATTAATAGTTCTATATTACTCTCATCTTTAATGTCAATTGAATGATGTAAATCTTCCACATTAAATTTCACATCTTCCGTTTTAATTTCATGAGTAGTACTAGATAATCGAAAATATGGAGTTTCCAAAATTTTATCGATGTCCCATTTTATTTGTAGCTTTTCCGGTGATGGCATTTGAGCCATTTTTGCACCCGAGTGTCGATACCTTAAAACCACAAAGCTTTTTAGTGAGGTTAAGTTAAAGAATTTGCATATTGTCGTATTCCAAATTGACAATAAAAATTAAGTCAAGAATAAAATCCCTGACTCGAAAGTTTAATATATATGAAAAAAAACTTTAAGGAATTTGATAGAAAACTTTAAAATAAACAGTTTTAGATATGGAGGAATGTTATATATCGATTAGTTTAGGTAATAATTGATTTTAAAGTCTGAAATTTTTGTTCAATTTTAACCTTTATTGACGCATTGTATTATCAACACGTGTAAAGCAGAATATTTATTTTTTAATTTTTAGTGGTTAAAATTTACTAATTACTACCTTAATTAATTAATTTGCTTGGTTTAAAGTTCTCATCTATGGCATAGGTAAAAAATATTAACGAAACGCCGTCTAGCGGTTGAAATTTCAAGTACACTAATGGCTGGCGTAAACAGTATAACGCATAACTGATTTGACAGCTGTCAAAAATACTGTTTTAGCCAGCCATTTTCCATCTTTTGCAGCGCCCTTATCGGTAATATTTTATGCCTATAGATGAGATCCCCTATTTTCTACCCTTACAGGCACGTAAATGGTATTGGCACAGCACGCATGTTGCTCGGAACAAAAATATTTAGTGGTACGCATGTTACTTGGAGCAAATATAGACAAAATGATGAGTACGCATGTCGCTCGGAGAAATTTTAGAGTAGGTTAAAAAAGTTATCAAAAAAAACTTTTGAGAAATAAGTTATAAAAATGGGGTCCGTCGCGCAATTTAGAGCACAAATAAATATCGCATCGTTACGCCACTGGGCTAATCTATAAATAAATTTTTTCTCCGTTAATCCGAGAATCATCCATTCAGAAAATTTAATATCTATCTTACATTTCTTTAAGTTTAAAAGGTATTAAATTATCATCCTCATCATTTTTGAAAACGCTTGAACGCGAACAATTAAAACTGTCAAGATTAGGGGTTTATTCTTTTTAATGGAAATAGTTAAAAGAGAGATCCATAGATAAAAAAGTAGTAACTAACTATTACTCTTTCTTATCTATGGAAAGATCCACCGGTTGAGCTTAGGTTAGTGTTAGTATCAAGAAACGATATTTTTAAATTAATACCGCTAAAGTAAAAATCCACCGGTTAGCAACCCGTCCGTGGACGGGCTTTCCACTTAGTAATAAAATAATATTATGTAAGTTTAGCCCTCCTATTTCGAATTTTTGCATCCAAAATAGTCTAAATTGTTTTTGCCTCGTTTGTGCAAAAATTATTTTTGTTTATCTTCAAATAGTTTTCGAAAAATTTCAAACGTTAGCTGGAAGGAGGGGGCTAGAAACATGATTTTTTTTAAATTTTGAATTTAAAATAATCTGGACCGTTTGCATTTCTTTGGCGCTTATTTGTGCAAGTTTTATGTTTGCTTGTACCTACCTACTCAAATAGTTTTAGAAATTTTCAGAAAAATAAAAAACGACAGAGCGCTCATGATTGGATTAACGAGATTCTGGAAAACATGTGCAGGATAAAGTAGATACAAAATTGTCTCAATCGTTGATACTTTTCTTGTGCATGTTTAATCAAAAATTGTTTTCGTTTGTACCCAAATAGTTTTCAAAAAAATTTCAAAAAGTAACTGGGAGAAGGGGGGCCCAAGACATATTTTTGAAATTTAGAATTTCAGATTTACAATAGTCTAGATCGTTTGTGATTTGTTGTTCTTGTTTGCACAAGTTTCATTTTTGTTTGTACCCAAATATTTTTCGAAAAATTTCATAATAATTAACTAGAGAGGGGGAGCTTTTTTGAATTTTTAAATTTTTAAAATATTGAACAATAAATTTGTAATTTTTGTAATTTAATATTTACAGAATTGTAAGTCAATTAAGGTACCGCAAAATGAAAATTTAGTTTAAAAGAGCCGGGCAGTCTAAGGAAGTCTAAAGAAGTCCCAGGAAGTCTGAAGTAGTTCAAGGAACTCTGGGTAGTCTGAGGTAGTCCGAAAAAGTTTGGGTAGTTTAAGGAAGCTTTGGGTGGTCCCAGGAAGTCTTGCGAAGTCTGGGGTAGTTCGAGGAAGTCTCGGAAAGTCCGAAGAATTCTGGGTAGTCCGGGAAAGTTTGAAGTCTGATGTACACAATTTGTGCCTGAGATTTACCCCTCGCCCTGTACTAACTTGAGGGGGGGAGAGAAACACCTCAACATTTTTAGACTTTTTTAAAGTTCTTGGTTATATCTCGTAAATTAAGCACATTTTGTGCACCATAGTGCATTACAAAGTTGTAGAACATTAAATTTAAAAAAATTGGTTAGTAAAGCAAATTCTTAAACTGAATATTAACCGAGATACAGCCGATCACAGTTAGACAAGGTTTCTCGAAATTTAAAAACAATAGTCGAAAAACGAAAATTTTGGCCTATACCTATTTTGGTATAACAATTTATTACCATCATTTCCATGTTAATAATTCATCAATATTAACGTTTTGGAACACCTATGACCACTCCCCCCCCCCCGCCCTAACTCTCTCCCAAACGTGGAGATGCTTCATTTTTATGTAAGAAATGCATTTTAAGAATCCCTCTTTCAAATCAAAAACCTTTACGTCGTGCACACAATGTGATGTTACCGGGGGGGGGGGGTCCGCTGACCAAAAGCCTATTGTTGTGATTTTGTTATTAAAGTGAAGTCCTGTTAACCCATAATCTTGAATAATTAATACATAGTGCATTAGGCTACAAAAACTTTGGGTTGTCTGGCGAACCTTCCTCGTCATCATCGTTGCCGGGCTCCATGGACACGTCTTCTTCATGCACCTTTGAGCACTCCTCACTCTCGTCATCGGTGTCAGCTTCGTTGGTGTCAGTCTGAGAGGAGTTCTTGTATGCTGTGCCCACGCAGTGGCAGACCAAACTTTTTACAGCTGCAGCTTACAGTGGCACAACCAATCGTGCACCTGCAGCTGATTATGTGAAGCAATTGCCTGGAGCAGCGTCCATCGTTGCGCTCATGGGAACCACACCTGTAAACAAATGAATCACTCAATTAATGCACGTGCATTGTATGTTGTTACAAGAATGAATACCAATAAGTTATAGTATGGCCAAGACGTGCCCAACCAACTTTTTTCAGGGGGGGGCAAATTTCAAATTGGCCAACTTTTGGGCGTTTACTTTCTGCCAAATTTCTAAAACATTGGGGGGGGGGGGAGATTTCCTCCCCCATAGGCACGTCCCTGAGTATAGCAGGTTCTAAGAATGAAAAAGTACTATATACTACAGCATGACACAGATATTGATAAAAGGTGCATAAAAATACTCACCTCGTTTGGTAAGCTTCCATTCTCATGCAGAAGGAAACTTCTGATGGCTCCCTAGGCTTCCCATCCACGCCTGGACTTGCAAGTACGTCCTGACTGATGAGTGGTACTTAGCATGTGCGTGAAGTTAGCCCCCCTTTTTTTGAAATAGTGATTTTTTTATTTGTGCTCAAGTTGTGCTCAATGTGCTTAAAAGAATTTTTTGATTTTAAACAAAAATAACAAAAAAAATCGAAAAAAACACTTTTTGGCGCCAGCCCCTCTTTTTTTGAAATTGCAACTTTTTTTGGTTGTTCTCAATTGTGCTTAAGTTGTGATCAATGTGCTTAAAAGAATTTTTTAATATTGATCAAAAATAACCGCGTAAAGCGCGAAATAAGATTTCGACCAGGCCTCCCTTTTTTTGAAATTGCAACTTTTTTTGATTGTACTTGATTGTGCTCAAGTTGTGCTCAATGTGCTTAAAAGAGCTTTTAATTTTGATCAATAATTACCGCGTAAAGCGCGAAATAAGATTTCTACCTAGCCCCCCTTTTTTTGAAATTGCAACTTTTTTTGATTGTACTCGATTGTCCTCAAGTTGTGCTCAATGTGCTTAAAAGAATTTTTTAATTTTGATCAAAAATAACCGCGTAAAGCGCGAAATAAGATTTCTACCTAGCCCCCCTTTTTTTGAAATTGCAATTTTTTTTTATTGTTTTCGATTGTGCTCAATGTGCTTAAAAGAATTTTTTAATTTTGATCAGAAATAACCGCGTAAAGCGCGAAATAAGATTTCGATCTGGCCCCCCATTTTTTGAAATTGCAACTTTTTTTGATTGTACTCAATTGTGCTTAAGTTGTGCTCAATATACTTAAAAAAATTTTTTAATTTTGATCAAAAATAACCGCGTAAAGCGCGAAATAAGATTTCGACCTAGCCCCCCTTTTTTGAAATTTTTCTTCTCATTTTGAATCTATGTGTGTAATTGATGTCAATCGATTGAGCTTCGTTAGAGCCTGAATGAGCTTTAGTGAGCAAGATTTTAAGTTAATATTTTAAAAAGTTATAGATAGTTGAAATTTTTGAGTAAACTCCGAGCAACACGCGTTTAATAGTAAGATTTTTTAAGGCTCGCAGTTTACTCAAAAATTTCAAATATTCCTAACTTTGTAAAAAAATTAACTCAAAATCTCGCTCACTGAAGATCATTCAGGCTCAAACAAAGCTCTAACGATTGACACTAATTTTATTCTAAAATTTAATTTAGGGGGGGGGGGGCAGCGACATGCACCTGAGCCTGCTTAGCCAACTATAAATAAACAGCCTTACGCTTTTAGATTGATGTTTTTAAGAAGCTTTGTTAGCTCTTATTAACATTATTTTTTACTATTTATTGCACTTTGTAATTTTAAATAAAAGGTTTCCATGAAAATTTTTAATTTTTAAATTTTTTAGTCATATCTTTACAAATACAGCTTCTGTATTTAAACTAATATAGTCCTATCAGAATTCTTTATTTATGTCTTTTAGATGTTTGATACTTTACCCTGTATAAATCATTACGACAAAAAACTTTACCCTGAATGCGGCCCTTAAAAATGAAATTTGGAAATCTATTTTACTTTTCACCCTGTATGATAAAATTGTTCAATGCACACCTTTTTTCTCTTATTTCGCGCCTTACGCGGTTATTTCTGCTCAAAATTAAAAAATTCTTTTAAGCACATTGAGCACAACTTGAGCACAATTGAGAAAAACCAAAAAAAGTTGCAATTTCAAAAAAAGGGGGACTGGCGTCAAAAAGTGTTTTTTTCGATTTTTTTTGTTATTTTTGTTCAAAATCAAAAAATTCTTTTAAGCACATTGAGCACAATTGAGCACAAATAAAAAAAATCACAATTTCAAAAAAAAGGGGGCTAACTTCACGCACGTGTACTTAGCGGCTCTAATCTCTGGTTGGTAGAAGACTGTGGAGAAAATGCGGTACCTCTAGTCTTTGAAGTTGTAGTTCGATGGTCCCTCTATACAGTTTCATAAGGAATTTTTCTCCACCCTGAGCAATTTGAGTTGGAGTAGCATCAAGGTCTTTAAAAATTGCCATCTTTAAAAAGCCGGGATTGTTTCCATACATCCGCATCACCTTCTTCTTTCCAATACCAAAGAGTGCTGAGGTGGTATTACACCCACTTATCGCATGCTCAAAAAGAATATCCAATGGTCCGTACCTATACGAATGGGATAAATACAGAACAGTTGGCCCCTTACTTTTTCCACTCTTCTGGAAATCCACATTTTTTTGGAAGAACACAAAGCAATGAGTAGCACCAAAAGATCTACGTCGTCCCCTGTTATGATGACCCTATCATACTACGTACATAATTGATTGACATCAGCTCTTGTGTCTCAGGAAATGGTGAACGTTCTGCAAACCAATCACTAATAAGTTTCCAAATATCAACATTGTCTCTGACAACGCAAGCAAACCGCAAATCAACGTGCTGGTCACTTGTCTCCGAGGAGACTCTACAGAAAACTTCTATTTGTTCATTTATTTCAACAAATTCTCTATTTGTCTCCCCCTCCCAAGTTAGCGCAAGGTCCTGGATGTCGAAAACTTATGAGACATTCTAAAGTACCTATAAATAACCTGTCAAAATTTTATTAACTTTGAAATATTTTCTAGCTGCCCCCCCCCTATTTTTCATTATAACGACTGGATTAGAAGTGATCTTTGATGTAAATAGAATAAATTAAGTCGCCCAGGAAAAGTAGTCACAAAAGTCAAGTCAAGTTGAAAAGTCACTTCAAAGATTGTGACATTGAAGTAAATCAGAACAAAAACAAATGCTGACTTGCTCATTGTTAACACTGCCAGTTCATGCAATTTTAGGCTTCCCGTCTTTGACAAAATTTAGGTCCTATTTGCAGTGATCCGCAAAATTGTTGTTTTATAATTACCTTTTTGATCCTTTTCAACATCGAAAATTTTTAAATTTGCAGTCAGGGGTCGATTTCAAGTTTTTGTAGCTCTAATTTCTAATATGACACAAATAAACTATAACAAATCTTTATAAAATCTTACCAAATTTTGTGTCGCCAGCTCCCGGACTATAACTACAGCTCCAAACTTACAATTTAGGTTAACAAAAAAAAAGATCAACAATTAATCTTCCAACAAGCTTTTATTCAATTTATCCTTTTTAGTTGCTAGTTTAACATTTAAAATTTGCAATTTTACTTTATTTTGTGCAATCGCCGCATTTTTTCGTATTTGTAAAATTTGAAGTGTTAATTTTTTTTCTACACTTTCCGCTTTTTTTCTTCTTTCACTCTCTTCTCTAAATAGTCGACCAGATAAACGAATCAATTCTAATTTTGCTTGATAATAATCACTTGGTGTAACACGAGACCTTGCTAATAATTTTCGCTTCCTTTTTAACCTTAGGTTTTGTGCAGTTTTACGTTGACTATTCGAACTCCCCGCAGGTTCGGTTTGATCTTGTTCCGAGCCATCGTTATTTTCTACCTGATGTTCAGCTGCTGCTATCACAGAGGTGTTTGTACCGTCACTTGTTTCATTTGGAGTTTCGTTCAAGTCATCCTGTTCTGGTAATATTTCGATTGAATGATGTAATTCATCAATTCCGTGTTCGACTCCTTCAAATTTCACGCGAGAATCATCTAAAATTATTAAAATGTAATGCTATGTAATAAAAAGTAATTAATACAATAAATAGGTAGGTACTAAAATTGCTACCTACTGTGAAAAAAATTAACGTAAGAAGGTATGTTAACAAAATTCCTAACCTCCAATCACTCCTACGTTTTCAAAAAAATTATCGTGTTGATCACAATCTTCATCTAGTACTTCAGTTTTGACAGTCGTAACTGTAGTTACTACTACCGTATTTTCCATTATAAAATCGCTGATTATTCACACCACAAGAAAAACCTAGAATGAAGAAAAACGATTTAGATTCTAAAACCGCTAAAACTGTACTATTTTGTTGGTAACATTTTTTGATAGAGGGCAGTTATTTTAAATTTCGATAAAGGCGTGGCTAAGACGTCCGGTGCCCTTGAACTGAATGTTTTTAATCCCCTTATTTTTTGAATTGTCCCATGGTCATTATAATCTTTTTTGCTATAATCTGACCATCGAAAACAAACTGCACTTTGCTTTTTCAAACTACCTACCTGTTTGAATTTTAAGGATTATTTATTAAATTATTTTAAAACTAGTAGGTACTGCTAAACAAAAACTAAAATTTAAAAATAGTCTGATCAAATATGCAAGGCCATAAATAAGGTTAAGGAAACGGGGTTAAAAACCCCATAGCATAGAATGGAATTAAAAAAAATTAAAATTGTTTTCTTTGGAGCCCCCACTTCTCCATGGCATTAAAAAATTTTCAGAATGGCAGTCAGGATTGATACACCGCACTGCAAGACCAAGATTGATTAGTTCCACAGTTATCAAACTTTTGAATACTAAGCGGAAAACTGTTATATAGCACCCAGGAGCAGCTCACATGACAACCCACCGCACTGAGTCAGAGAAAACCAATCTACTGTGCACAAACGGAGGTAGTCCACACCTCGCCAACTTTCAAGGATACAGAAACTATCCAAATAAGAAGACCGCTCCGAGTTAGAAAAGAAAAGAGACGAGCTATCAAACTTTCAGAGTCCTACGAAAAAAGGCCCTAAAGAAACAAGATACCAACTAACAAGGACACCAAGACCAGCAAGGTCGGCACTGACCAAAAAGTTCTCTCCCAGGAGAGTGTCACCGGAGTTACACCGAAGGAGCTCGCGTTCATTCTCGCCTAGATTGGTCAAAAACAACATCAAGAAAGGATTCCTTAATAAAATTATCAGTAATTTCAAAGTGACCCATTTCGCCAACTATAAGATATTCGTTAGCAAAAAGTGGATCACCCATCCTAAATACATATAACTTATTCTCATCATCCACTTAATAAAAAAATGAGACTGACTGATTGATAGACAAAGCACAGCCTAAACCATGGGCGTCCATTGGGGGGGGGGAGGCAAAAGTGTCAGCTGCCCCGTCCTGGCTTTTGGCTACTTACATTTTTTTAGACTTTTAATATTTCACCAGCCCAAATTTTCTAAAACTTTCGGTTTTAAATGATTAAAATTATTTTATAATAATTTTTTTTTATTTTGCTCCCCCCCCCCCTGAAAATGATCTTATGAACGCCCATGGCCTAAACCGTTAGATCTAAAAGTGTGAACTTTTGCACATAAGCTCTTTATGACGTAGGTGAGCACTAAGAATGAGTTTTATGGAAATCCAACCCAAAAAAATGCTACATATACCGCTTGAGATTTACCATGAAAGAATATGCATTTTGCAGTCCCGGTTACGTAACAATCCCTTAATTTTTTTAAATTAGTGGTCCATTAAAAGAGAGACCCACAGATTGAGCTTAGGTTAGTGTTAAAAAACAACTTTTTTTATTAAAAGAAAGAGAGACCGTTAAAAAAGAGATTCACCGGTCGAGCCAAACAGCCAGAGCACAAACGACCTGGCGCCAAAATGTCCGACCACCGTTTCCGTTATTTTACGTGTTTTTTGACCGTTATTTTAATGTTACATATCAAATTCCGTTGAGTTTTTTTTTTTAATAAATATCATATCTTCGAGTTATGTGGCTGAAGTTAGAAACGGATTTGGATTTTGATTCAGATTCAGATTTACAATTTTACAGTGGACCAAGTTAATCTTCAACAAAATATAAAATTTTGTAAAATGTACGTTATTAACGCAATTTCTGATGAAAGCAAACGATGTATACAATAACAAATATGTGTTCTAAATTAGGCTAAAAAATATTTCGACCACCGGGAAGCCCTAAATGGTATTAAAACACATTATCAAAAAATAAAAAAATAACACCACTGCTAAAAATTCCATTTTATAGAAAATCATAAATATAAAACATTGTAATTGTTAAGTCAAGAGGCAAGGGGGCAGATTTCCGTGCTGAAAATAAAAATAAAAAAAAATCGGACTGTGCCAAAATCTGACCCATCTCAAAAATTTGAAACTATTTAGTTACGTGTGTACAAAAATTTTCATACCCTAGCTCAGAGGTCTAGGGGGTATATTTGCGACTCCAACAAAAAATTAAAAAAAAATTGCATTGTGCCAAAATCCTACTTATCTCAAAAAATCGACAATATTTAGTTACGTATGTACAAAAATTTTCAAACCCTAATTCAGAGGTCTAGGGGGTAGGTTTGCGACTCCAACAAAAAATTTAAAAAAAGTTGGAGCGTAAAAATTTTTGTATATACGTAACTAAATATTGTTGATTTTTTGAGTTGGGTCGGATTTTGCCACACTGCCATTTTTTTTTAAATTTTTTGTTGGAGTCGCAAATCTACCCCCTAGACCTCAGAGTTAGAGTATGAAAATTTTTGTGCATACGTAACTAAATATTGTTGATTTTTTGAGTTAGGTCGGATTTTGGCAAACTACAATTTTTTTTTTAATATTTTGTTAGAGTCGCAAATTTACCCCCTAGACCTCTGAGTTGGGGTATGAAAATTTTTGTACATACGTAACTAAATATTGTCGATTTTTTGAGATAAGTCGGATTTTGACACACTGCGATTTTTTTTTAAATTTTTTGTTGGAGTTGCAAATTTACCCCCTAGACCTCTGAGTTAGGGTATGAAAATTTTTGTGCATACGTAACTAAATATTGTTGATTTTTTGAGTTGTGTCGGATTTTGGCACACTGCAATTTTTTTTTTAATATTTTGTTGGAGTCGCAAATTTACCCCCTAGACCTCTGAGTTGGGGTATGAAAATTTTTGTACATACGTAACTAAATATTGTCAATTTTTTGAGATAAGTGGGATTTTGGCACACTGCGATTTTTTTTTAAATTTTTTGTTGGAGTTGCAAATTTACCCCCTAGACCTCTGAGTTAGGGTATGAAAATTTTTGTGCATACGTAACTAAATATTGTTGATTTTTTGAGTTAGGTCGGATTTTGGCAAACTACAATTTTTTTTTTAATATTTTGTTAGAGTCGCAAATTTACCCCCTAGACCTCTGAGTTGGGGTATGAAAATTTTTGTACATACGTAACTAAATATTGTCGATTTTTTGAGATAAGTCGGATTTTGACACACTGCGATTTTTTTTTAAATTTTTTGTTGGAGTTGCAAATTTACCCCCTAGACCTCTGAGTTAGGGTATGAAAATTTTTGTGCATACGTAACTAAATATTGTTGATTTTTTGAGTTGTGTCGGATTTTGGCACACTGCAATTTTTTTTTTAATATTTTGTTGGAGTCGCAAATTTACCCCCTAGACCTCTGAGTTGGGGTATGAAAATTTTTGTACATACGTAACTAAATATTGTCAATTTTTTGAGATAAGTGGGATTTTGGCACACTGCGATTTTTTTTTAAATTTTTTGTTGGAGTTGCAAATTTACCCCCTAGACCTCTGAGTTAGGGTATGAAAATTTTTGTGCATACGTAACTAAATATTGTTGATTTTTTGAGTTGTGTCGGATTTTGGCACACTGCAATTTTTTTTTTAATATTTTGTTGGAGTCGCAAATTTACCCCCTAGACCTCTGAGTTGGGGTATGAAAATTTTTGTACATACGTAACTAAATATTGTCAATTTTTTGAGATAAGTGGGATTTTGGCACACTGCAATTTTTTTTTTAATATTTTGTTGGAGTCGCAAATTTACCCCCTAGACCTCTGAGTTAGGGTATGAAAATTTTTGTGCATACGTAACTAAATATTGTTGATTTTTTGAGTTAGGTCGGATTTTGGCAAACTACAATTTTTTTTTTAATATTTTGTTAGAGTCGCAAATTTACCCCCTAGACCTCTGAGTTGGGGTATGAAAATTTTTGTACATACGTAACTAAATATTGTTGATTTTTTGAGATAAGTCGGATTTTGACACACTGCGATTTTTTTTTAAATTTTTTGTTGGAGTTGCAAATTTACCCCCTAGACCTCTGAGTTAGGGTATGAAAATTTTTGTGCATACGTAACTAAATATTGTTGATTTTTTGAGTTGTGTCGGATTTTGGCACACTGCAATTTTTTTTTTAATATTTTGTTGGAGTCGCAAATTTACCCCCTAGACCTCTGAGTTGGGGTATGAAAATTTTTGTACATACGTAACTAAATATTGTCAATTTTTTGAGATAAGTGGGATTTTGGCACACTGCAATTTTTTTTTTAATATTTAGTTGGAGTCGCAAATTTACCCCCTAGACCTCTGAGTTAGGGTATGAAAATTTTTGTGCATACGTAACTAAATATTGTTGATTTTTTGAGTTGTGTCGGATTTTGGCACACTGCAATTTTTTTTTTAATATTTTGTTGGAGTCGCAAATTTACCCCCTAGACCTCTGAGTTGGGGTATGAAAATTTTTGTACATACGTAACTAAATATTGTCAATTTTTTGAGATAAGTGGGATTTTGGCACACTGCGATTTTTTTTTAAATTTTTTGTTGGAGTTGCAAATTTACCCCCTAGACCTCTGAGTTAGGGTATGAAAATTTTTGTGCATACGTAACTAAATATTGTTGATTTTTTGAGTTGTGTCGGATTTTGGCACACTGCAATTTTTTTTTTAATATTTTGTTGGAGTCGCAAATTTACCCCCTAGACCTCTGAGTTGGGGTATGAAAATTTTTGTACATACGTAACTAAATATTGTCAATTTTTTGAGATAAGTGGGATTTTGGCACACTGCAATTTTTTTTTTTAATTTTTTGTTGGAGTCGCAAATCTACCCCCTAGATCTCTGAGTTATCGTTTGAAAATTTTTGTACATACGTAACTAAATATTGTCGATTTTTTGAGATAAGTCGGATTTTGGCACACTGCGATTTTTTTTTTAATTTTTTGTTGGAGTCGCAAATCTACCCCCTAAACCTCTTAGTTAGGGTTTGAAAATTTTTGTACATACGTAACTAAATATTGTCGATTTTTTGAGATAAGTCGGATTTTGGCACACTGCGATTTCTTTTTAAATTTTCTGTTGGAGTCGCAAATCTACTCCTTAGAACTCTGAGTTAGGGTTTAAAAATTTTTGTACATACTTAGCTAAATATTGTCGATTTTTTGAAATAAGTCGGATTTCGGCACACTGCGATTTCTTTTTAAATTTTCTGTTGGAGTCGCAAATCTACCCCTTGGAACTCTGAGTTAGGGTTTGAAAATTTTTGTACATACGTAACTAAATATTGTCGATTTTTTGAGATAAGTCGGATTTTGGCACACTGAGATTTTTTTTTTAATTTTTTGTTGGAGTCGCAAATCTACCCCCTAAACCTCTTAGTTAGGGTTTGAAAATTTTTGTACATACGTAACTAAATATTGTCGATTTTGTGAGATAAGTCGGATTTTGGCACACTGCGATTTCTTTTTAAATTTTCTGTTGGAGTCGCAAATCTACCCCTTAGAACTCTGAGTTAGGGTTTGAAAATTTTTGTACATACGTAACTAAATATTGTCGATTTTTTGAGATAAGTCGGATTTTGGCACACTGCGATTTTTTTTTTAATTTTTTGTTGGAGTCGCAAATCTACCCCCTAAACCTCTTAGTTAGGGTTTGAAAATTTTTGTACATACGTAACTAAATATTGTCGATTTTTTGAGATAAGTCGGATTTTGGCACACTGCGATTTCTTTTTAAATTTTCTGTTGGAGTCGCAAATCTACCCCTTAGAACTCTGAGTTAGGGTTTGAAAATTTTTGTACATACGTAACTAAATATTGTCGATTTTTTGAGTTGTGTCGGATTTTGGCACACTGCAATTTTTTTTGTCTAATTCTGTTTCGAAAAGTGGTACTTTGTGATATCCAATTGAGTTTGGAAAAGCACTACTTTCCCGCACTAGTTTGGAAAAGTAATAATTTCAGTGCGGAAAAGTAATTACTTTTCCGCACTGAAATTATTTTTCCGCACGGAAATTACTCCGCACTCTAACACAAGTGTGCGCCCGAACGGGTTCATCCGTTCATCATTTATTCTGGTCTGGTGCGAAGCACCAGGGCTGTTGCCCCATATCTTCGCAGACTTGAAGTGTAAGGTTGCGGGCTTGCCCGCAACGTTACGTCGGATGATTTTTATTGAGGGTTCATCCGTTCGGGTGAACACATGTTTATCGCCTAGGTTATTAATAACATGACAAATGACTTGCAACCTTCACGCCATCTATCGATAGTTATCTGAGATCGTGAATTTTGTCGGATATTATCCCCAAAATTACGAAAAGTTGTTGATATTACTCGGACGGAGTAGAGTAGTAAACATAAATTAAAAACCTAACCTAACCTGTTCTCTCTATAACTGTTTCTAACGTATTCACACACACACACACACTTTTTACGATAAACTTCATGATTTGAAGAATCACATAAATTAAAAACCTAACCTAACCTGTTCTCTCTATAACTTTTTACGATAACTTTTTACACACTTTTTACGATAAACTTCATGTAGCTGTAGCTGACACTTGGCATCTGCGGAGCAGATGCGGGCGATAGCCCGCTTATCTCCTTCGTCTGATTAGAAACCTGACGTTGAGAATTTTTTACAGGGATTTCAAACCGATTACGATTTAAAGATTCTTTATTGATTTTCAGTAAAACAGATTATTGGTCCATTCGACGCATAGCGCCGTTTGGACCAATATTACAAGTATATTTACAATAAGGGGCTCCTGTTGGCACGTATCCCCCAATTACTAAACGTGGAACCTACGCAGAGGTTTTTTGGAAATTCTTGTTTCATCGGTAATGTAAGTGCTCCAATTTTCGTTTGTCTTGTGGCGTCGTTTCGTGTTAAATGGTTGGAAAATTAAGAACAAAAAAACCAACTTACAACAATTGGGAGACAAAACAGAATAAAATAACAATAACAATTAAAAGACTAAATAACAATTAAACACTAAATAACAACAAATAAATAACAAAGAAAAAAAAAAAGAAACAACCATAATAATTTCCTCGGATTTCAAACCCGAGGAGCGGCGTCGAGCCGGTACGATAAACTTCATGATAAACTTCAATTCATCGATACCAAAGAGACAAACTCGACCAAAGACTTGCAACCTTCACGCCATCTGTCGATAGTTATTTCAGAGCTATTACATTATATATGCGAAAAATCGGGAATTGGTTCTTTTCGAAACATCATTAGACAAACTATTGTTCGATACTAGCGGAAAACTATTTCTCCATTCTCGGCTTTATGTACACGAACTCGAGCTTCGGCCTCGTGCGCAAAACTCAGCCTCGAATGGAAAAATCTTAGTTTTCCTAACTAGTATCGAAAATAGCTATTTTAATATTTTGTTGGAGTCGCAAATCTACCCCCTACACCTTTGAGTTAGGGTATGAAAATTTTTTACATACGTAACTAAATATTGTCGATTTTTTGAGATATGTCGGATTTTGGCACAATGCGATTTTTTTTCAAATTTTTTGTTGGAGTCGCAAATCTACCTTCTAGACCTCTGAGTTAGGGTATGAAAATTTTTGTACTTACGTAACTAATTATTGTCAATTTTTTGAGATAAGTCGGATTTTGGCACACTGCGATTTTTTTTTTAATTTTTTCTTGGAGTCGCAAATCTACCACATAAACCTCTGAGTTAGGGTTTGAAAATTTTTGTACATACGTAACTAAATATTGTCGATTTTTTGAGATAAGTTGGATGTTGGCACACTGCGATTTTTTTTCAAATTTTTTGTTGGAGTCGCAAATGTACCACCTAAACCTCTGAGTTAGGGTTTGACAATTTTTGTACATACGTAACTAAATATTGTCGATTTTTTGAGATAAGTCGGATTTTGGCACACTGCAATTTTTTTTTAAATTTTTTGTTGGAGTCGCAAATGTACCCCCTAGACCTCTGAGTTAGGGTATGAAAATTTTTGAACATACGTAACTAAATATTTTCATAATTGATAACAGTGTGGTCTAAGTAGTGCAACTTGATAAACATATCACAATTTTTTTGACAAACCAAAAATATATCGACACTTTTGGAACTAAAATATTAAAAGTTGACACAATGTAAATTATACTAAATGTATAATTTTATTCACAAACGTTTTCGCTATACCATAGCATCGTCAGGTGACTAAACAGAAAGTATGAAAAGAATTTTGGTTAAACATACCCACTAGACATGTAACATTAAATTAACATCGCCGATGTTAATTTTTCAATGTTAATACAACGTTACAATAAAACGTTGCGTCAATGTTGCATTAACATCTGTAACATTGTACCAACATTGCTTCGATGTTGCATTTTCACATCGCTTTAATATTAATGCGATGTGATAGTAACATTGTACCAACATTGCTTCGATGTTGCATTTTCACATCGCTTTAATATTAATTATTATAACGTAAATTAAATTTTGAATTTAATCTAATTATTAAAAATTAATTTATATACACAAAACGATAAAAGGATACATTTTTTGCATTTTAAAAAATTGACGCTCAGGTTTTCTTTGGGGACATAAAAAATTAATTCATTTATTAATTGTAACTTTTGAAGTGAATTAATTTATATTAATTTAAGGGTCGATCGTTACTTGACGTTTATTAATTATAAAAAGATCGGTCCTTAATTATTATTTAATGTACTCTCGCTTATAATATGGTGATAATAATCACATAAAAATATTAACAATTTTAATTTGTTTAATTTCACGTACCTATAAGCTTTCCAATGCAGAGTAATAATTTAATGTTTGCGATAATTCATCTTTTTTTGTTTTATAATATTATACCTCAAGGTAGATAGATTTAACAGTTCACACTATATGATTTCTCATATGCCTTAGTCATAAGAAAAGTCATGGGTAAAATCATACCATCACAACAGCCAATCATAAAAGCAATAACTTCTATAATATCAAAAATCATATAGTGTAAACGTAAAACAAGCTCTCATTATGAGAAGTCATGTGACGAGTCACATGATAAATCATGTAGTGTGAACGGGATTTTACAATCCATATACCTTGATTATATTCACAAATATTTAATTACTACCCTAAAAACCATAAGTTATTAATATTTTCAACGCCAAAAAGAAACATGTGAATATTGAATCAATGCGATAAAGGGTTACATTTTCAATATTAATTTAAATTATTTAATGCTTCTTCAAAGAAATAAAAATAGCACGTCGTGTTTAGCATAAAAGCTTTGGAATGCAGAATAAAATTTTAATCCGGATTTTTGCTTTCTATAATTTTGTCATGTCATAAAAATTCCGACCCTTCGTTTTGTTAGGTACAATTTTACCAAAAAAAATACCGTAACTATAAAATTTGGTATTAGATAAATACTATTTATTCTTAGCATAAATCTCAAATAAATATGTATTTTTTTTATATCAATACAATAAATATATATTTTTTAAATTTATATAATTATTATTAGTGGTTTTAGTGACATAAAATGGTAATTTTAACCGCCTTTTTAAAAAATTATAGCCGCAAATAAAACTTATTTGGACTCATTTTAACCAAAAATATTTTAAATAATTTTAATACAAAAAAATTTATATTAATGTTTTTTTATCATCTATAAATCAGCCCTCTGCACAAAATTATTAACTTTACAACCAAATTATACAAATATTGAAGTGAAATAGTCATAATTTTTACAACCAAACTCGATAGCTGAGTGGTCATGGTACCGGCATAACGAAAGATAGGTCGCAAGTTCGAATCCCATAAGGTATGACAATTTTAAAATTTATATTTTCAGGCTCAATCATAATAAGGCACTCCAAGGGAATAATATTAGAATATTACGATTACAAAAAATATTATGCAATATTACTAAATTACAATATTAATTACTGTAATTAAACAATAATCATAGATCGAAAAGCTGCTTACTTTATCATAAAAATTTTTAATTTTTTTTAGTTAATGTTGTCTCAACGTTACTTTTTCACGTTGAGACAACATTAATTTTTCACGTTGAGACAACAACACTTTTTCACGTTGAGACAACATTATTTAGAAACGTTAACAATTAACGTTGTATGGGCGGACATTCAGCGGTTGTAGCAACGTTGCTACAACATCGCCTCAACAAATTAAGTAACATCGCAAGTGAATTTTTGATATCGTGTCAACGTTGTGATAATGTTATTTTGCCTAGTGGGTACCCGCAAAGGGGCGTGGAAAGTAAGATTTTTGGGGAATTTTGGATTAGATTTTTGAAATGTAGGGGGTTATTTAAAGGTTAATGTTGGATTTAGACGGGAGTAAAGACAAATTATTAGTTAGAGGGGCGGGGGGGTCATTGGATTGTTCTTTTGGGGGGGGGGGGATATTGAAGATATTTAACAATGGCGAATTGTTCAGATCAAATTGACTATTCAGTAAGGTACATTGGTATTTAAGTCTATTAATTTCCATAGCCTCCAAGAACTCTAATTTTTTACTTTTTGACTCGACGTGTAAAATTTTTTCACCAAGTTGCTTATGATTATTTTCCGTAAGATGTTTCGCGAAGGTGGATTTTCCGTCATTTAAACGATAAGATCTAGAATGTTCTTTGAAACGCGTTTGAAAAGTTCTGCCCGTTTGTCCAATATATTTTTTTGAACATTCACAAGTGAGTTCGTATACTCCAGATTTTGATAAAGTGTCCGATTTCGATTTGGCGTTATTAATGAATTTGCTAAGTTTATTGTCCGTTTTGAAAGCGATGTTAAAATTATGTTTTTTTAAATATTCGACTATATTTTTTGAAGATTTTCCAAGATAAGTGATTAGTTCAAATTTTGTTTCGGTTTTTTTTATAATTATAAGGGTAGATAGAATTAAGCATATTCTTTTTTAATATTTGATTTAATAAATTGTCAATTAATTTTGTTTCGTAACCGTTGGAAACCGCGATGAACTTTATTCTGTCTAGTTCTTTTTGAAAATTAACTGGGCTAAGGGGGACTCTGGTGAGGCGGTTAATAAAAGCTCGGAAAGAAGCCATTTTTTGAGGGAATGGGTGCTCAGAGCTGTTATGAATAACAACACCGGCTTCAGTAGGCTTGTGATAAATATTAAATGCGTGACCGTTGTTTTCTTTAAAAATTGAAATATCTAGATAATTAATACTATTATTGGTTTCCATTTCTTTAGTAAATTTTATATTCGGGTGAAGATTATTAATAAAGTTGAACAAATGATCCAATTGTCTATCTGAACCTTTAAAACAAATTAAAATATCATCTACATATATATACCAATAATTAATGGAATTTTTGAATTGAGAATTGAGAATTTTTGTTTCTAAGGCATCCATGAAGATACCCGCGAATAAACATGATAAAGGGTTGCCCATGGGTAAGCCATCTTTTTGCAGAAAAAATTTATTGTTGAATTTGAAGTAGTTTTGATTTAAACAAATAGTTAACGCGTTGAGAATTTCTTGAGCTATTACCGGGTTTGTTCTGTTATTTTCTAATTTATTTTTAATTATTTTTATGGTGTCACCTATAGGCACACTAGGAAAAAAATTTTTGACATCAAATGATACAAGTTTGTGAGAGTGATTTAATTTTTTATTTTTTAATTGATCTACTAAATCTAAGGAATTTTTGACTGTGAATTTTGGTGTGAAATTTGTGTGGTGTTTAATAATTTCAATTAATTTAGAAGCTAATTTTTTACACGGCGCGTTTATGTAACTAACTACTGGTCTTATAGGGTGTCCCGTTTTGTGTAATTTAATTAAACCGTAAAGAATAGGAGCTCGGACATTCATAGACGTTAAAAGGTACCTGTCTCTCTTAGAAAAAATAATTTCGCTATTGTTAAGAACTTCTTTTATTTCTTGTTGGAATTTTAAAGTAGGGTCTTTAGGAATTAAGGAAAAACCATCTGGGTTAATGAACTCTTCGACTTTTTTTACATAATGGGAATTGTTAATAGCTACAACCGTATTACCCTTATCGGCTTTAGTAAAAATTAAGTTATTATCTTTTGCAAAAGTACGCAAATTTTTGGCAATGTGTTCTTCTTTTGAAGGAAATTTAAAAGGAAAATTAGATGATACATTCTTAATTAGTTTAGATAGTTCAAGTTTTTTTAATTGTGTATCATTTTTTGTTTTACTAATGGCAACTTCACATTCAACTGCTAAATTCTCTAATTTACTGTTAGTTATTACGGTGGGGATATTATATTTAAAACCTTTGTTTATTAATTCTACTTGGGGTTTATTAAAAGAAATATTAGTGAGGTTCATAAATTTTGGATAAAAATCATACTTGGTGTATTTAGGAATAACAGGGGATTCTACTATATTAATTTTTTTGGCTTTAACTATTAAATTTTTGATTTTCTTTTTTTGAGCTGTTAATTTTTTTGAAGTAATAAGTGAAATACTATCTCTATTATATTTATCTAGAAGGTCAAATTCTAAAGGGGTGAGTCTAAAAGCTAATTCAGAATGTATTACCTTAATATATGATTGGCAAATGTCCCGTTTTTTGTAGCAAAGTCGAAGTTCTTCATTTTAAAAGATTTAGAAGATTTTAGAAAATCTTACAAAATTAAATCCTAGCTACGGGCTTGGTAGTTATAGCTTTTGATGGTATCTACAACATGGTTTTCAAAATATTTTAAAAATTAGCTAAGAAAAGCAAATTTACCATTTTGAATTCAAAATAGTCAGGACTGAAAAACCCTTGTGCTTTGCTTATGACTGTTTTTGCAATTATTATTTTCCGTTGTGCTCAAATAGTTTTTAAAATATTTTAAAAATCAACTGGGAGGGGAGGAGTTGTGATATGTTTTTCAAAATTTTTAAATTTGGATTTAAAATAGTTTGATATAATTCAAGAACTATTTGGGTCAAACCAAAAATAATTTTTGCAAAACCAGGCACAAACGAAGCACAAACGATTTGGACCATTTTGGAGTCAAAATTCGACATGGGGGGGGGGCTAGCATGTCTCCAGCCCCCCCCCCAGCAAAATTTTGAAATTTCTCAAAAACTATTTGGATACAAACGAAAGTAATGTTTGCACAAACAGGTACAAACGAAGCACAAACGATTTAGACTATTTTGGAGTCAAAATTCGAATGGGGGGGGGGGCTGGGGACATGCACCTAACCTATAGACTACTTTGTATTCAAAATTCAAAATAGGGAGGAAAGGGGGAATTCGTCCTAAAACTACCCAAAATCAAAATTAATATTTTTTTCATTCAAAAACTCCTGAGACTCGATTATTGTAATAATCCTCTTGGGTAGTTTACTCTACCCCTCCCCTGATGTTTAAATTTTACAGCCAATTTTGTTGTATGTGAGGTTCGCGGTCGAGTGCTAAAACGATGAAGACATGATTTACCGACGCTGCAGAATAAAGCTAGATAGAAAACTTTAATTTACTACCTCGCTCTTTTTAGAGTTAGAAAAAATTAAAAGGCCAATTTGAAATATCAAAGTCAAACCAAACAAAAACCTTAAAGTTGTCAAAAAAAAACCGCAACAAAGAAATCAATAAAAGAAAAAACAATTGCCAAAAATTGCACCATAAACACTAGGATCGGCGCTACTGACGAAAGAATAGAGCAAGATTAAGAAGCAGTGGTATCGCTTTTTGCTAAGTACAACAAATTTGGCTTGTTTGCCACTTGACCAATAACAAATCCTTATCTCAATGTACCAAAAGCGCCAACCACGGTCCGTATAAACAATCTTCGCATTTTCCGATCACCGTAGACCTTCATAAGCTGCAACCTATTCAAGCCATTAGACCAGTATTAATCAGCTGGCAAAATTACGCACCGAAAACCACTAAAATCCAGTGTCATCGATGCCAACAATTTAGACACGAAGCTCCAATTGCAACTCAACCGCGCTGCGTTAAATGCACCGTCCCTCCAACTTTCCAACATTGACGACTAGGTCAGATGTTGCAATTTTGGAGAAAACGACGCTGCTCACTACAATAATTAAAACGCCTATTTAATTTACGCAAAAAATGTGAGTCAAAAAACCCAGCGCTATCAAACGCTACGCAGACGTAACCGCAATTCAATAAAAATTCGGTCAATTTTCGAGGTCTACGGATACTTAAAACTTAAGTTATCAAAAATTTTACACCATTCCAAGTTACGGCTTCACCAACTTACACCCAGAGAAATTTCATACTTTAAAATTAAATGTTAACACTTTAGATTTAAAAGTTTTCATTTTCATATAATTTTTTGCGTTTTTAAAAGAAACATTTTTAATTTTAAAGTGTGCATGGTAAAATTAAAAATTACTTGCTCAAATTAAAAGTTTCAATGTTAATTCTAAAATTTCAAGTGTAAATTGAACTTGTATGCGTGACACATTCTATCTGTGCAATGGTTGACACATAAAATAGTTACAATTCATGTGCGAGTTGATAAAACAGCTGAGAATAAAATTTTGCATCTACAGAATAGTTCATAAATAATAATTGACGTAACGTGTAACAGTGACGAAGTGTTTCTTTTAGTTAGTTTAACGTGCAAAGTGTAAAGGATTTTGTTAGTTATTGTGATTTAAAATCAATAAAATGCTAATGGCAGAAAACGTGGATGAGAAGTGCTACCAAGAACGAAATTCAACTGCAGAAAATCTGAACGGAAGCACTACCGATGTGATGTTTATCCTTGTGATGAGGATAATGAAAAATTATTTAAACTTTTACAAGAATTTAACTTGGAGAATTTGTATTCCGATGTATAAAGTAAGAAAACCCCATGAAATTGCACGATCAAGTGCGATAATGTATTAATTATTTTTAACATGATTATTTTTCTATTTCACTATGTAGTGTTACATGTCGATCATAGAAATATATGAAAAAAGGAGATACGCCGAAATAATAAAACCGTTGATTTGCGAATGGAATTCTAAGAACTGATTGCTTGGAAAAGGAAAGATGTATGTATTTCAAAAGTGAACACTTTTAATATTAAGACCAACAAATGAAATTAACAGCAACACTTTTATTTTAGAATAATTTCAAGATTAATTTCTGCTGATGGTCTTTTAGAATGACGGTGACGTCAATAGCTGGTGACGAATTATCTAGTATGGTATCGAGTTCGGCAATGCTTGGCTTAAATTCAAGCGATTTGAGAACTCTACAATTGGTATGAAAATATTTATGTAAACCCTAATAATTTATCCTAATTTCATGTTTTTATTACAGATTGACTTTAATATTTTATATCTAAATGAAGAACATTTTACTGCATGGTGCGAATGGGAAACGTTCAAAGAAAGAATAAAGAAAAATTATGAAAGTAATATTCGCAATTCCGATCCTGTCTACAAAAACTTTTGCAAATTGCAAAAATACTAAAATCAGAGGTAAGTAACACTTTTACAAATATTTAATTGATAATGGTGATTGAATTATTTATTTACATTTTTTATTGTTTTTAGTTGGTGAAGAAGACTCTGTATTTTAGCAATTTAATTAAATTCAATATTACCGCCATCTGAAAGGTTTAAGGGCACCGATAGAAAAACACCAAGAAGGCATCTATAATAATAATAATATATATAAATTATTTATATGATTGTTTTTGATTCGATTAAATTTTTAAATTTAAAAACTGCATTTTTAATATAAAAGCCCTCATACTACAATTATTCACTTTTGAATCAAGTTGTTGCACTTTTGATTAGAAAATTTTTCACTTCTGATTCAACATTTTGTACCTTTAAAATACAAAAATCTTCACTTTTGAGTCAATAGTTGCACTTTTGAATTAATAATGCTTTATCTTTGAATTGATGTGTTGCTATTTTAAATTAAAAGTTTTAACCATTTACTTCAGCACTTAACATATTTAAATAAAACATGTTTTACTTTTATCTCAATATCGTTCGCTTTTAAGTCTACAATGCTTTATGTACAGTTTTCATACTAAAATTAAAAGTTACATTTTCAATTTAAAGATTTCCAGATTAGGTTGCTTTTCATGTTTAAAAATTGTTGATTCAAGTACGTTTTCATTTGTCTTTAAAGTGTATTTCTCTCAGTGTACAATCAAAATATTAATTAAAACCCCTACGACATCAAGACACTTTTTCAAGAGTTCAAAGAGCAAAATGAAACTTTTAATCTGGTGTAAGTGATCACCGTTGATCGCGAAATCAAGATAAGGCTTACTGAAGTAATCAATTAAATTCAATTTTTGCAGAAATCGCAGCAAGATACGATGCCAGACACCAAAGTCAAAATTTGGCTAACACTCACTCAATTGCTCCCCCCCCTGACTCCTAAAGATAGGTAAAATCACACATACAATTCTCCTTAAACTAACGCCCCCCCTTTTAAACAAAATCCCGTATTTAAAATAACGATCTAAACATAAAATTCGAAAAAATTAAAACACAAAATTGAAACAGAAATATCGTGCCACAAAAATCAAAAAACTTTGGCGCATAGAAGCAGCGCTAAAATGCAAATAATCGCTTAGGGCCATCCCCACACTCCAAACACTCACAGAACAACACATCACCACCAAGTAAACGGCGGACGCAATTTAGCGGCCACGTACCTTGAAAATCATTCTTTAATTTTTTTTTTAATTTTAATTTTTACCTTAGGTTTATCGGACCTTCCCCAAAAGCTGCTCACTTCTCAAAAGATCAAAAAACACATTAAAGAATGAATAAATAAAATCCCAGGTCACGATAAGCAAACCCCTCAAATTTTAAATTACCTTCCCAAAAAGCCCATATTGCAAATTTGCTACATTCTTAATTAATGCCTAAAAATCAATACTTCCGGTTTACTGAAAAAAAAGTACATGTAATTCCCAACCTCAAACCAGGAAAGTCAAAGCTATTCAGCTATCGCCCCAATAATTTACTTTCAATGCTTTTAAAAGGATCATTTAGCAACGCTTTCAGCAGTTCAATTTTTAAAATAATTCAATAATTCTTGAGCAGTTTGGTTTCTGTGCAAACCACAGTACGGTTTTTTAGCTTAGCGATTTGTAAAAGTTCTGGGATACCTAATAAAAATTGCAATAATTTCAATGTAATTCGATTTTTTTAAGTCATTCAAAAAGAAAACTGCGCGGTGTCAAATTACTATTTGATAGATAATTTGTTGAGTTGAGCGATGACACAAAAAAATTGAACTGAAAAATTGCAACCACACATCAAATTTTTACAGCAAAAGAAGTCGGACAACTTCCGTTGTATCATTTCAACGCTTTAATTTTAAAACGCAGCAATTTGTAAATATTAAAGACTATTGATCAATTTCAATGGTAACATTGAACAACAATTAGTACAAACACCAAACAATTTTTTTTCTAATTTCTGTTCGTAGTTATATTTTTTTAAATTTTTTTTGGATTATTAGCGACCTTAAGGATCCGCACTTGCCCCTTAACTTTTCACTTACTATATCAACGACCTCCCTAAAAATCCCGACACAGAGGTGGCGCTATTTACAAACAACACCGCGCGCTAATTGCAACTTTATCTAAGAAGAACAAAAGCGCACAATATTTATAACGACACATTGACACGTTACAACCCTACTACCACAAGTAAAAAATACAAATTAACCCAGACAAAACCACACTCACCATTCTTTCAAAGCGCAAAGATTCCTACACAGCAACTCTGCAAGTAAATGCAAATCTCATACACCCAACTCCTATGTTCAAATATCTGAGAATCACTCAAGCACCAAATAGGATAAATTTTTGTGTGATTTTACCTATCTTTCAGAAAATTTGAAATTCGGTTCGGTCGTGAGTTGGAGGAAAAAAGAAAATTTTACTCATTAGCTAGAGGTGAGATTTATAGGTCGTATAAAATCAAAAAAAGGTACCTAAAAAAGTTCTAAAAAAAGCGATTTTAGGTCCTATAAACACAAAAAAAAGGTCCTATAAAAGTACTAAAATAAAGATTTTATACCCTTCTTAGATACCCACTGAAAATTTGTAATTTTTCTTAGGTTGGGACATATGGTAAGCTGCCACCCCCGACCAACAAATTCAAATTAAAAAAAAAACAATAAAAAAATTGTAATTTAGATTAGGGGCGTCGTAAGAGTGAGATTTTTTTTTCTATTTTAACTGAAAATTAAAATAAAGTTTCCAAAATAGGTCGTAAAAATGAAAAAAAAGTTGCCAAAATGCTAAAATAGGTCGTAAAAATTAAAAAATGCAAAAAAGGCAAAAAAAGGTAAAAATAAATAGGGCTTAAATAACGTAGTTTTTCATGAAATGAATTTTGGTACCAATAAAATAAAAATAGGACGTAAAATAAAAAAAAGGTAAAAACCTAAAAATCTCATCTCTACGTCATTACCCCCCGCTCTTATATCCGCTCCTGGGAGTCACACTTGACGAAATTTTAACTTTTAAACAACATTGTAAAATTAAAAAGACCACAGCCAATTCTAAGTACATTCCACGAACCCTCTAATAAAGTTACATTTATTAAGTTACCCCTTCTTTACCTAGAATAAAGCCGTCAAAGCTCACATCGATCAATTAGAAATAATTTAAAACATGTACCTTCGGTTAATCACAGGTTCACAATACAACACTGATATTCACCATCTACACGAGATCACTAACGTATCGCGATTGCACAAAATTATTTATCACAGACAACGATTTAAATTTTATAAACACGTTTCGCCAAAACACCCACGCACAAGACAAATGACAACAATCACACACAGCAGAAATGCACCGTTCGAACTTATACATCATCAACTGATAACAGAATAAAATTACAGGACAAAATTTAATATTTCCAACCTTGATAAATACCTACGAAGTTAACACTAATCGAATTTTTTTCTTTTTTTTTGTACAGTCAGCACGTTGAATTTTTCACTTATTTTTTTCTAGTAACAAATCATAAATTAATTGTAAACACGTTAAATTGTAAACTTGGTTAATTGTCCAATTAAAAATCTTCATTTTGTCTTGTCTTTCTTTCTTGTTGTATGTATTGATACAGTAATACCCCGACTTACGCTACCCCGACTTACGCGAATCCGATTTTTAAATCTCGTCTATTCTACATCGAAATAACTTTGGTTTGCGATTTTGTATTACTTTGTGTTATCCACGATACACTAACACCGGTATGCTCGGTAAGAATTTCAAATTTGATCGTTCTGCGCATTACGTCACGCTGGAGACGCTGAAGTTCATTTTGTATTGTGACTTGTGCGTTTTGACCATTGTTTAGCGGTTTTATGGTTTTAAGTTTTGATTTTTAATCAGAGTTTTTAATCTATAAAATACGATATAATATCAATGAAATTTTGAAAGGAAAGAAATTTTGGAAGGAATAATTTCAGAATTGTATAAAGCAGAATTTACAGTAGTCGGAATTGTTAGTGATATGGACACAAGCAATGTAAATTTTTGGTCAGAATTAAATATTAATTATAACCAAAATATCTATTTTTGTCACCCAAGTAATAATTCATTAAAGATTTTTGTATTTGCCGATGTGGCACATTTGTTAAAACTTGCTAGAAATCATATAATGGACCATAGTTTTAACTTAGACGACGGCGATGTTGTAAATAAAGATTATTTTAAAAGTTTACTAAATATTTCTACTACTGAATTGACATTTGCTCATAAATTAACTGATTATCATCTTGACGTGAAAGGTGCCAAGCGACAACGTATTCGACCTGCTGCAGAAGTATTTTCAAATTCAGTTGCAAAAGCTATCGAGTATTGCGGAAAAAATGAACTTATGCTTAAAAATACTTGAAGCGGCAATTAAACTTGATTCTGAATTTCATAGCATGCATGAAATTATCTATCTACCGAGGAAGGCATTTTTCGGAAATTAGCTGAAAGAACTATTTTGAAATTGGGAACTAGTTGTATTCCATTTGAAGTTATTTCTTGCTTAAGTAGAACACGCACGTATATCCGATTAAGAGACCTTAACCGGAAGATTAGTTTTGATAACTGCAAAAGACAACTAAATAAGAAGATTTCGAAGTATACTAATTGTAAAAAATGACAACCAAAGAACCACACGAACGAGAAGAGCAAAGGGCGGAAAAGGGCTAGTGCCAAAAATATACAACATCTTTTAAGGGTAGTTCACACTACATGATTTATCATATGACTTAGTCATAAGAAAAGTCATGACTAAAATCATACCATCACAACAGCCAATCATAAAAGCCATAACTTCTATAATATCAAAAATCATATAGTGTGAACGTAAAAAAATCCCTCATATGAGAAGTCATGTGACAAGTCATATGATAAATCATGTAGTGTGAACTACCCTTTAGCGTACAACCTGAAGCACCCGGAAGAAATACGAGAGTGATTCCCGGATGCCCAGTCACACAACAGGAGTGGGGTTTTAGTCGGTAAAAATCCGACACTACCCAGTTGGGTGTCTTTTGAAGATTTCCCCACTCCCGACGCACGAAAAAAAAACTCTGTAAGAAGTTGCAAGTTGCATTTTTTTGCTAATTATTTCAATAAACTTCGAATCCTGAAGACTCGAAGGTCCTGACTGTCTCTATGGTTGTGATAATAATTTTGTAAAGAAGTATAAAATTTAATATCTACTTGTAGATTATTATTTAAACTAGACCTTTTCTCAACTATAAATTTCTGTTATTTAAGTACAAGGTCAACTATAACACGTCTTACTTAAAGAAATTCAAATTTAAAACTTCTTTTATTAAAAAGTAATTTTAGTATGTATATTACAATAATAAAAAGTCTAAACAACTTCCATTTTAATTATATTACTACTTATTAACATTATAATAATTCTAGAAGTGGTTAAAACACGTAAGTAATAGGCAAATTTAAAATTTTTGACTCCAGGCTGACGTCACATAGTGCGAGAGAGAAAGAGCTAACCTGCGCGTGAGCATACCGGTGTTAGTGTATCGTGGTGTTATCCAACATCATTTTATTAAACCTTTTTTTTTATAATTGTAATTTTCTTTCGTCTCTGGCTCCCACTTATCGAAATCATACCCCGACTTACGCGGTCTCTCCTATCGCGTAAGGGGCCGTCCATTAATCACGTGATGTTTTTTAGACATTTTTTAACCCCCCCTCCTTCTTGGTGATACATGTGTGGTTATAAACTAACTCCCCCTCCCCCCCATATCACGTGTAATTTTTAGTACCTACAAAGGATCTTAATTTTTTTTAAATATTTATAAAATACAGGTATAAATATCATCTTTTTGCCAAAAAAATAAATACACGTGATATATTACTAGACCCCCCCACCCCCTTGTGATATTTTGTGATTTTTTTGACCTCTCCCCCCCTTTTGAGCCTTACGTGATTAATGGAGTATTACTGTATTTGTAATGGTACAGTAAATTTAGTCACGAAAAAGGAAATAATTTTTATAAGTTAAGCGAATTTCTTCTGTTACATGTTTTATGGCACCCCTCCTCCAACTTGCCTCAGAAAAGTCTCTTTAAATTTCCCATATAGACCAAGAGCCAAAGACAGGTTCCATCTCGGACTTTAAGAGCCGTGAAAGTTTTATGTCTTAGAGATAGACACTTACTAAATACAAAACTGAAAATGACACACGGGTTTTTGGTGAAATAAAAGAGTAATTTACGCAGAGTTGCCACAGAGTTCTAAGTGGGTAAAAAAAATGTGTAAATTTTCAAAAAAAGTGAAGAAAAGTGTATAGAAATTTTGAAAAAAGTGACAAATAGTGTAAAAATATTTTACTTCTGGCAGTAACGTAGCAAGCTAACACCACAGGTCCTGGGGCAAGACACACAGCGGGCCCCTTTTTTTTAGAATTAGTGTTTGGAACTGCTCTTTGTGCATTTGAGAACTTTGGTATGATTCTAGTTTATGGTCATAACCTGGAATTGAAATTTTTTGATGGGAGGGGGAGGGGTTAAAATGTCTCGGAAAAAAGCAAAAATTTTTCGCAAAAATTTCTTTTTTGTTTTTGCGTGGATCCTCCTTATGCCGTAGTGGTTTTTACAAAAATTAACCCTGCGCTAGCCTACGCTTCGCTACACTTCGGGCCATTTTTGTAAAAACTACACTAATTTAAAAAATACCCCTAGGCCCGTAGATTAAGGAAAATGGTGGATCTTTGAGGGGTGAAACTCATTTGCGTGGATTTTAAAAGCAGGGTGGTTGTGCAAGGAAAAATGGCTTAAAGCACTTCTCGCTGCGCTCGAGCGCTTTAAGCCATTTTTCCTGCACATTTACTATTGAAAACCATGATTTTAAAAATTTTTTAACGGGCTTATAGTTTCCGTGCAAAAATTTTTAGTGATTCGTGTTCAGGACATCATGGGGCTTCTCCACACATAATATGAAGAAGATCTAAACTATGACCATCAACTAAAGACCCCTTTTTGACTCTCTATTAAATTTGCAAAGCAAAACTTGCAAACGGTTCAATTTTTTACACATTTTGTACCTATCGGCCTTTTTTTTCCAAAAAAATTATTTTTAAATGACCTTTTTTAAATAGTATTTCTTCCGAGCAACATGCGTACTACTCCAATATTTGCTCTGTGTATATCGTAATTTTTTGTAGAAGGCAGTGGCGACTCGATTTTTACGTATATCTACTGCATATAAAAATGGCCGTACCTCTGCCTTTCACAAGAAATTACACTCTAACATGATTGCTTAATTTTTTCGGAGGCCCGGCACCGCCTCCTGCTACGTCACTGCTTTTAAGCCCCTAGGAGTTCACGGACGGTATGCTTTTGCACACCGGTAGTTACGCCACTGCTGACGCGCATGAATGAATTTACGAGATTCTTTATTTTGCGTGTACAGAGGTGTCAAACTCATTCCAGCCGTGGGCAAATGATTGTTTTACCCCTTTCCCCATCTAATTCTTTCCCCGAAATTTTTTTTGAATTACTTTTTTTTTAACTCTATTTCATAGTTTTACTTGTTGATTAGCTAGTCTACATTTGCTCCAAGCAACATGTGTCGATAATTTTAAAAATCCTGGTTACTAAATTTATAAATGTATCAAAAATTTTAATTTTTGTAAGTGAAATTGTAAAAAAAGTGAAAATAGTGATTATTTTTTAAAAAAGTGAAGAAAAGTGTAATATTT
Source organism: Rhagonycha fulva (assembly GCA_905340355.1). Taxonomy (NCBI): domain Eukaryota; kingdom Metazoa; phylum Arthropoda; class Insecta; order Coleoptera; family Cantharidae; genus Rhagonycha; species Rhagonycha fulva. Next base: position 17,090,744 of record HG996554.1, on the reverse strand, counting down.
TCAAAAAAGTGAAAGATTATACACCACAGGAACATGTCATTGTTTGACACGAGAGGCAATTTTTCATGCTCTCGTGTAATTCTTGTGTGCGGGAGAGGGGGGGGGTAACGCCGTATGAAAGAATGGCATGTGATTTTATAAAAAATTGCTGCTCATGTCAGGCAATATCGTGTACCATGTACCTAAAGTGTATAATATTTAAGGATAATGGGTGTACTCTTACCATAGCTATACCTTTTCACCGTAGCTGGGCCCCTGCGCTGCTCTGCAAATTCATGCAATTTTAAAACGCGAATTACTCCATGATCTGATCAGGAAAACCTCTGCTATTTTTGATTTTTGAAAATTTTTGGAGACTTTTTCTTAATTAGCTGGGTTACTTTGGACTTGTTGCTTTTCCGTACTGAGGTGTCGTCAAAAAGAGCTTGCGGTTGTAGTGCAAATTCGTACCGCAGACAATCTTGAAACTTTTTATCAGTCCTTACGATAGCGATGTAGGTAATCTTGTGAAACAGCTGATTAGAGTTTACTATTTTTTGATCTCCTCCCCCCCCCCTCAACATAGTTTTCTCATTTTTTAAAATGTTCAGGTAAAAAAATAATAAAAACACTTCTGTTCATTAAATAGATTTTTATTTATTTTAAACACAACTAATATTCCACAATCAAAATTCCGTGGGCCGTTTACGAGTCAAACATTTTTAAAATTTACAAAATTATAAACAAAAATTTTTCTCTTCATCTGAAAAGAATACGACAATATGTACATATACATTTTAAACAAAAAGCATTAGTTTTATTCCCAATTGTCTAAGATGCAGGATTTTACTAAAGCTTCTGTTACGGAATATGGATCGCAATTGGAAGATGGTCGACGATCTTCAAGATAACCTTTTTTATCATTTGCGCAACCACGTGGTATTCGAATGCTGGCAGAGCGATCCGCTATGCCTAAAAAGATGTACTGAAAATTTAAACAGAAATATGGTAAAAGTAATTCATACCTGAACTAAAATCACTGATGGACGATGTTTCGTGGCGGCCCGTTAAGCGACGTTCATTATCTTTTCCCTTTTTTGGATCATACATTTCAATATGTCTCATGTGATGACGGCTCAATTTAGCAATAGCTTCGTGAATTTCACTAAAAAATTTTAATGAAAAAATTTATTAGGTACCTACTAAAAACGTTTTATTAGTTATTACTTACACAATTCCGTTTTCTGCTCTCATTGAAGCAGTAGAAAAATTTGTATGAGCACCAGCTCCATTCCATTCCCCCTCTATGGGTTTTGGATCTAAAGTCACTATCACCCCAAATTCCTCAGCTACACGATGTAATATAAAACGTGACATCCACAACTGATCACTTATATCGATACCTTCGCATGGTCCTACTTGGTATTCCCATTGGGATGGCATCACTTCGGCGTTGCATCCAGAAATGCTAATTCCTGCGTAAAGACAAGCTCTGTAATGAGCTTCCACAATATCCCGACCGTAAGTTTTGTTAGCTCCTACGCCACAATAATAAGGACCTTGAGGTCCCGGAAAGCCATTTTTGGGCCACCCTAATGGCCTCAGATCCATGTCTAACAAAGTATACTCTTGCTCTATACCAAACCACGGCTTTGAATCTTTTGCAGCTTCCATTGCCTTCAAACAGGAGTAACGGTTATTTGTTTCTATAAAATACATTGTATGTTATTCAATTTTTTCTTAAAATAACATCCCTACCGGTTGGTTCCCATTTATAATTGTATGTGTCACAAAGAACCAATTTGTTGTTGCCACTTCTAAACGGATCCTTATAAATTGCCACCGGACGTAGGTAAGTATCTGAATTACTTCCTTGGGCTTGATAGGTTGAACTACCATCGTAATTCCAAATTGGTAGTTCTAAAGTTTAAGGTATTTATTTAGTGTGATTTTTAAAAAAAAATTTTAGACAAAAGTGTTTACCCGATAGATGTCCTGGTTTAAAATTTAACGTCCTTGTTTTACTACGGAGATGATCTCCTGTGCCATCGATCCATATATACTCGTACAAATCTGCAATGATCCCTTGTGGCATTTCTAAATCCATGAATTTCTTAGTGACAATTTTATTGATTGCCGCATTTGGCGAATATTCTAGTGTTGGATTTGGCATTTTTAACTGTAAAAAAGTTGTCACTCAACTGAAGTTTGATGAAATAGTAACGAATTTCATGATTCGTAAAACCGTACAATGTACGGTCTAGCTCATGCATATGATTTTTTGCGCATGAGCGTACACTGTACGTTTTCTCGGCTGGTTAGAACAAAATTGATGGTTCTACCTATAAAATTGATCTCATTAAACCCGAACAGGCTGAATTAAGATGTAAAATGACTTACCATTTATCCAAAAGAAAACCCAAAATTCTTGAATCTTGATCGGTAAATACTTAAGTGATAATGAAATGTAGATTTTTGTAAGTGTCTTGCAATAAAGGATATCAAAACTTTGGCAAGGTTGACAAACCTTGTCAAACCAAAAAGGTTGGCAAACCTGAAGAAAATTGATTAAAAGAAATCGTTTTAAAATTTGAACCTGAATTACTAATTATTCAAAATTTGAAAATCTGATATAGTCGACCTAATAATGGCAAGATTATAAATAGTTGAAGAAATGTAAGTCATTAGTAATCTACAAAATAGATACATTTGTACCATATCAAAACTATCCCTCGGTAAAGTTATCAAATTCACAGTTACTCTTTTCAAGTTTTTAATCTTTACATTTTTTTTTAATTCAAATATTAGAACGGTTTTTCATTATTTTTTTGGTAAATACGAGAATTATTATTGGCATTTTACATTTGTGATAAGCCACGCAAGGTCCTTAATATCAACTTTGTTTTTCCAGCAGTTTGAAATCGTTACAAATTGTCAGACACATGCGCAGTTTGAAATTTACGTTTAATTTTAATTTGCGCCTGCGTTTGATCTTTTCAAACTCTTCAAACTGGCTGAAGAAACGTAACTCACGTTATAATTAACTAATGCAAACAAAATTGATTTAAAAACACGATTTACAATGTAAACAACGTAAACAACGTAAAATGCAATGTCCATTTTACTGTACAGCGCCATCTGTAGGTAATGTAAAACGCTAATTACCACTACCAATATAATTTATTTATTTTAAATTCCTTGTCAATAAAGTCTGTATGACACGATGCATAATTTTACATAAAATTTACATGTAAATGGTAACTAACCAATGAAAAACGTCTGATGGCTACTAATATGCTCTTTTTATTGGTTAGTCACCATTTACATGTAAATTTTATGTAAAATTATGCATCATGTCATACAGGCGTAATATGGCAGAATAACGGGATTATCAGAAAATTATGTCAAACTAATAAAATCTTCTCACCTTGACAGTTCCTTGTTGACTTGCTCATGAAAAAGTTGAGATTGGTTTAACACGGACCAATCAACAAGCTTCAATGACGTAATTGGTTGCAGGTAGCTCCAAGGCACCCAAAAATACAAATTTTACGATCGAAACCTCGATGTTTTCTGAAAGAGTATATTTTAAATAAGAGAATTAGCTAAGGCGCAATGCCTTAAATGCACCTGTTTTTTCAAAAATCGAATTTAAAAAAGCTCGATTTTCATAGCAATTTTCAAGTTCAGTCGCTCGGGATTGGTGAATCAATGCATTCTATTGACAGTCCATGTAGTTTCAACTGGTCTTAGCTTTGCGCAGAGCGGCGATAACCGGAGCGACACTTGCATTGGGATGCTTTAGCAGTGCACGTCGAGCGAAAATCATGCTTTTCAATACTAAATGAGCAGGAAAAATGGCTTAAAGCGCCCGAGCGCAGCGAGGAGTGCTTTAAGTCGATTTCTCCTTGTACAACCACCCTGCGTTTAGAATCCACTCTCACGAGTTTCACCCCTTAAAGATCCACCATTTTCCTTAATCCACGGGCCTAGGGGTGATGAAAACCACCATGGCACGAGTAGGATCCACGCGAAAAAGTAACTACCGTTCGTTAAATTTAAGTAACCCTTTTCTGAAGTATTTTTGGTCCTAAAAATTTGTCAAGTGCAACACTATTATGCATAACTGCACGCGTACCGACAACAGAATGCATTGATTCACCAATAACGAGCGATTTACCTTCAATTTTGCAGTGAAAATCGAGCTTTTTTAAATTCGATTTTTGAAAAAACAGGTGCATTTAAGGCATTGCGTTTTAGTTAATTCTCTTATTTACAATATACTCTTTCAGAAAACATCGAGGTTTCAATCATAAAATTTGTATTTTCTGGTCCCTTGAGGCTACCTTTCCCCGACCTTTCTAGTGTCGATATCTAGTAAGTATATGGAGAATCAGGGGTTAAAGAAAGTTTATACATTTACTCCCTCCCACTTGCGTCACTTTAATTTTTAGTCAAGTCTTACATATTGCTCACCCTTAGTGAGCCCTGAAAAAATCTTCCTGAGGGTTCGTGGTTTAATTTGCTTGTTTTATTGAAGACGGCAAATCTCATTAAAAAAATCAGTAAAGTTTCAAAAACAATAGTAATTAATTGAATATCAAATAACGGTTAATCAATTCAAATTAGTGCTGGGACATCGATACAAAACATCGATGTTGAACATCGATGTCGACATCGAACCTGGACATCGATGTGAGCATAACATCGGTTGCAAAACATCGATGTTTTCGTGACATCGATGTTATTGCATATTAGTTTAAATAAATCAGGAAAAACACTATTATAACAAAAAATTTATTTATGAATATTAATAAACGCAACAAATTACAAAATTAGCAAATAAAATAAGCAATTATTTAGTGGCTACGCTACATATCTACAGGGACATGCTCATGAGGGGGGAGCTCTCTCCCCCCCCCCCAATGATGCAGAAAGTTGGAAAAAGGTTGACAAAAACACCCAAAAATTGGTTAATTTGCCATTTTTTTATGTCTAAATTTACTAAATGCTGCAAAACTTACAAAAACTTGACAATTTTGAATTAATTCAGTTGGCAAATTTTAAATTTCTCCTCCCCCGAAAAAAGTTGGTTGGACACGTCCCTGCATATCTACCTGTAACATCGAAAGGCTAACATCGAAAAGCAAACATCGATGGTTTCGATGTTTCAAAACGTCTGACGCGATGTCAAAATATCGAACATCGGTCGGGCTAACATCGATGAACATCGCCCAGCACTAATTCAAATCTTATTACTTGCTGAAAATATTCATGAATGATTATCTGAAACTTCATGTGTTCTTACACATGTTATTAGTTTTCAAAAACGTTACTTTTTAATTAACTAATCAAATTTTATGCAATTAGTCCCGCTTTTGATACTAATCGCGTAAAATGTGTAACTTGAAATAAATTTTACAAAAGAAAAATATTAATAAAAAAACTCGAAAAAATTCGATGTGATCCCACTGTGTCGTAAATGTCAAAAAAACTTTTTCGGTTTTTCGGGAGTAAAGAAGCTCTTTTCGTCACACTTTGTTTTTCTCCCGGGAGTAAAAAAATACCGGGAGTAAAGAAACTTCAAAAAAACAAAAATTTTCAAAAATCATTTATTGACATATTTAATCTTAACCACACAATTGTGAAAAACTTGCGTATCTACAACGTTTTGCGGTTGTCTTCGGCAAACGTGCTTTTCGTCGTTTTCATTTTTGATCTTGAAAATCTTTGAAAATCCTGTAGGGGAGACTAGAACACGTATATCGACTATCGTGGCTATGAAGCCTGAAATAGTAAATAATGTATAAATTCGCCCCATAAATACCGCTTTTTGCTGAACGCGATAGTACCTACCACGTGATCCATCAATATCGAATTTGCGATTTTTTTGCAACGTGTCCATGAACATCGATAGATGCGACCACAATGTCGTATTTATTGATTATTTAACAATTATTTCTTGGTTTTTAAGCATTTTTAATTGAAAACACACGACACAATACACAAGCGTTCAAACTTTACAAAAGTAAAAATCAAAATGAACATGGCGCCCCAACATGGCCGCCCTCCAGGGTACCAACTGGTGCCAAGAAAAACACCATGGTTACAAGTAGAAGTTGGTTTTACACTACCACGATGTCAATTAAAACGTGTTATAAATTTATGAAATTTATGCAATTATTGCAAAAAAATCGTGAATTTTGTCGGATATTATTCCCAAATTCACGAAAAGCTGTTCATAATACTCGGGCTCTAGGGTTTTTTCATCTCTTGACTATTATTCCTCTCGCCGCCTTGCGGCTCGTGTCATAAACTACGTTTCGTGACGAAAAACAACCCCTTACGCCCTCGTGATATAAACTACCATTCTCATCCCGTTGACAGCTTCTCGGATCTTTCACCTGTTGTGTCGTTTTTCTGTGCAGGAACTCCGTTGAATATTGCTGATTTAAACCAATTTGAACTACTACCTTATCTAAAGCGTTCATCAATTTTCCTCTAGATTTGTTGATCTTCCAATCAAAAGTAAGTAAAACGTTAATCTTGTTTAGTTGTCAAAATTGTCGACCTGATGTATTTAAATTTTCAATTTTTCTAGATCAATTTTCTCCAATATTTTTAATTCAAACGAATTCACTATTGCTACGCGATGAATTAATATTTTTTTGCAAATTATGTGCAAAAACAACGAAATATATAAAACAAAGAACATTTTTCTTTTTAAAAATATTTTTTTGAAAAGAAAGCTCACTAGGACTTCATTGTTGGTCCTTCTATGGTCGGTGATTAAAAGACAAATTTTTCTTTTTTGAAAATTGATCAGTTTTGTCATTATTTTGAGATTTATACATTTTGGAATGAAATTGAGCAAAGCCGTAGATAAGGGGTCATCCATAAGTTACGTCACACGTTAAAGGGGGGGGAGGGTATCAACAGAATGTGACATTGTGTGACAAGGGGCGGGGGGAGGGGGGGTCAAAAGCTTTGTGACGTTACAGTTGTTTGTTTTCTCTATTATCAAAAATATTTGACTGTTGATTTTATAAAAGACTATTTAATAAAAATAAAAAAAAATGAAAATAACTGTTTTCTTTTGATTATTTTTAAATACATGCATAAAATTGAAAAATGTGACAATCTGTGACAAGGACGGGGGGAGGGGTTAAAAAGTTCTAAAATTCTTGTGACGTAATTTATGAATGGCCCCTATGGGGGGTCACCTCCCCTATAGCATACCATGCCAAAAAAAAGTCTTTACTTGGTTCAAAATTTTTACAAAATAGATTGTTGGTATAAAAATGCGACATTATTGCATTCAAAAAAATCAGTAACTAAACATTGCTCTTAGGGGGGGGGGGTATGGTAAACACAAGAATTATAATATTTATTTTTTAATAATTATAATTTGGCCAATTGTGCTAAATATCTTTTGATATAATGTATTTCCACCAAAACTTTGTCTCCACTCAATATTTAATAATAATTGTTTAGATTGAGTTTCTATTGGTAGCGAGAAAGCTAACATTAGCGCTCTCTAGAGTTAAAGAATTTTATGTTTACTTTAGAGGAGCTAACGTCAAGCTTTTCTGTTCTTTTATTGGATAATTAGCAAAAAAGTTCGACAGTAACGTTTCTAGCATTAAAAAAACTTTTTAACAAAAAATTAAACCGACCTCAAAAAGGAAACTAAAAAGCATAAAATAATAAATATATTACATTTTGAGTCTTAATAAGTAATGTAAGTAACTAATTTTGAGTCGGTGCAAAAATCAACGATTACTAAATTACTTTAAAAAAATTATTAAAACAAAAGTCACCCACTCTGCACCGACTCTAAACTTTAGTTATACTTTAAACTTTACTTATACTAAAAATTAAAAAATAAAAAACTTTTTAACAAAAAATTAAACCGACCTCAAAAAGGAAACTAAAAAGCATAAAATAAATAAATATATTACATTTTGAGTCTTAATAAGTAATGTAAGTAACTAATTTTGAGTCGGTGCAAAAAGTCAACGATTACTAAATTACTTTAAAAAAATTATTAAAACAAAAGTCACCCATTCTGCACCGACTCAAACTTAGTTACTTACATTACTTATTAAGACTCAAAATGTAATATATTTATTTATTTTATGCTTTTTAGTTTCCTTTTTGAGGTCGGTTTAATTTTTTGTTAAAAAGTTTTTTATTTAATTTTTAGTGATTAAAATCTACTAATTACTACCTTAATTAATTAATTAATTAATTTTCTCGATATAAAGTTTTTCTCCATGCCAAGTTTCAACAGAATAAGTTGACAAGTGAAAAAAAAAAAAAAAAAACATACAAACAGACGAATTGAGAAACTCCTCCTTTTTTTGAAGTCGGTTTAAAAATAAAAATCAATAAATGAAAAACAATCATTCCCGATTTTCTACCCTTACGGGTGCAATTTTCCCTTATTTTTTACCCTTACGAATGGAATTTTTTTGTGAAATTTAAATGGGACCACCATGGAGGTATACTCTATCGAATAAAAAAAAATTCATCAAAATCAGATCACTCTGTAAAAAGTTATGCCCGAACATACATAAGAAAAAAAAAAAAAAAAAAAAAACATACAAACAGACGAATTGAGAAACTCCTCCTTTTTTTGAAGTCGGTTTAAAAAAGTAAACTTTTATTATGAATTTTTTTCCATGGAAAAATGAAGCTTTTTTGCTTCCTATGTCACTCAATTTTTCTTGAGATGTAAAATCCAATGGCAATTTACTAAAATTAGATCTCAATGTCGATTATTCATCGCAATAAACCGCAACTTTATTTTTCAGAAATCGCCCAATTTGCGGGAAATTGCCCAATCTGACAACATTGGGTGGAAAGCTCGTCTACTCCCTCCCATTTGTGTTACTTTTATTTCCAGTCAAATCTTATGTATTTACGATTGTTGAAATTACGATTGTTTGCCCAAATCTTTAGTGAGCCCTGAAAAAATCTTCCCGAGGGTTCGTGGTTCAATTTGCTTGCTTTATTGGAGTCGGCGAAACTCATTTTAAAAAACCAATAAAGTTTTAAAAATAATAGTAGTAATTAATTGAATATCAAATTACGGTTAATCAATTTAAATCAAAAATTATCAAGCAAAATTATCGACACTCAAGGAAATCGTTGCGAGGAATTAAATAACAATTACAAAAATTGGATACAAACCAACTGTTTTTCTTTGCTGTTTTAATTATTATTGGACTGACACCCAGATATTTTGCTTTCCTTAGTAAGTTGCCAAACGATCGCCTGAGTCACAACGTCAAGAATTGGCGTGCTACCTAAGAAGTTCTGATAGCTTACCTTAACTGGCCAGTATACCATGATATTACAGATCAGCGGGGCAAGTGGCCAAAATTGGAGCAATTTGTGTTACAGTCCGGCCCTGATTTCTATGCTTTGTCGACTTAGACCTCGATACGCAAGCGCCCGTGCTAAATTTGTCATATAAAATTGCACACGTTGCATACAGAAAATTATATTTTGCAATCATAACAGGAATTAAAAGTTTATCAACATTACAATTTTGCTAATCCAGCTACTACTAGGTAATTTTAACCTGAATTCTGCAAACTTGAAAACTATTAGAACAGATAAAAATTCAAGTAGGTACATATCCAATTTTATTTGTTAAATAGTGCTTCAGCTAAGGTGAAGAAATTGAAAGCTGTTCCAATTATCTAAAATCAAAACTTTATTTTTTAAATATTTCCTGCATTTGGTCTTACTGTTCCAAAGCTTTCCAAATTTAGATCCATTAATGGTCCAGCACTCAGCTTGGTAATGTTTTGAGACCGCCGAATAATTAATGTCAAATTTCTTCTCAATTCAAAGTTATTTTTCTTTAGCCAATTGCAATTATAAGCAGAATTTCCAATATTTTCAGCCTAAAATAAAAGTAAAATAAGATTTAAGGGACCGGAAAAAAAAGTTTTAATAAGTGGCGCAGTTACCTAGATTTACAATTTTGTTATAAATGACCCTTTTTATTAGTTGAAAAAAAATGTAAAAAATATTTCATGGGTTTCGTGAGGCGCATCTTTTAAAGTCATTCAAATTTTAACTGTGTTCTGACATAATTTAAATTGTAATTAATTGTGTGTTTTTGATATAAAATTGCTAATTAACATAATTAAAACTGTTATATGATCTTTAGAAAATTCTTTTCTTTCCGTTAAAGAAAATCATGGCTGTATCTATAGCCAATTTTGAGTTGTAAATGAAGCTTTAAACCAGTTTTTAAAATCGAACACTAATTTTTTGGTCACTTTAACAAACGAACTATTTTTTTTAATTTAAAATAAATTGAATAAAAATTTGAATTAACTACGCGGAGAAAGAGTTCAAAAACATCCCTTCTCTTGTTTCAGAGAGGGAAACCTCCAACTTTTGAGTGGGGATGTTTAAATGCAGAGTACTGCACCCCAAATTTTCATATTTACTGCTAAATGACACAATAAAAAGAGATGAGAATAAAGCTATTGGAACTCCAATTCCCAATGGGACAAGGAGAAGTAGAATTTTACCTCGATTGTTAACAGAGTTCCCAAAAAACAATACAGGAATAAAATTGATAAAAAAAGCGTTAAGGTCACCAACGCTTGCGCGACGTTTTTATAATCAGGAGGAAATCTGGAACAAATGTTTCAAAAATAAAGTGGGTATATAAAAATTACTCACCCTTCACTAGCAATGTTGATCAAACATAAACACGTAGTAAAAATGTTGGTAAAGAATAGATTGAAAAAATATGTAGCAAATATAGCATTTGTTTTACAGATGTTCCTAAAAATGTTTTTTATTATTATTATTAAAACTGCAGGATGGCTCACGATATTAAAAAAAGCCGAGGGAAGGTCATTGGATTAAAATCAGTGCCAATTTTAAGGGTTAGTAGGGTTTTTTCGCAGTGCTCCTAAACAGCTTTTAAAATCATTTAAAATCTAATAAAATTAGCTGCAAAATTAGGAACACTTTAAAATAAGTCAAGTCTTTTGACTTTTTTACGCGTACTTACGACAACACTAAATTTTGATGTTGTATTAAATTTTTCAACATTTCCAGATTAGTGTTTTCCAAATCACTTTGGGCCACCAGAGTCAGCTTGTCCTTGATTAAAAACAACTCGTTGATATGGTAGATTATAATTGCTCCTAAAAGAAAATCAAATCCCATGTAAATTGGGGTTCCAAATGGCACCAAAATAAACAGTTCGTATAAGTAACCGACTATAAAAGCATGAAGTGAAATATCGTCAATAATGAAATGATAAAGCGGAATCGGTATAATTTTCTTTTTTATCAACGGCGGGTCAACCATGTACAATGCCACTGTTGCCCAGAAAAGTAAGATGGTACCCATCATAATTCGCTTGGAAAGTTTACAGATTTTATTACTGTGCGCTTGTAGATTTGAACCGAGGGTTTGAAAATTCCAATATTTTGAATGCATGGTTTTCAATAAACTTGCAATATTCTTGCGTTGAAAAACCAATACGGCAATTTTAACCAAACTCTGCAAATTAAAATGCACGGATCAAATGAAGGAACAAATGTATAATATTGGGTTTTGTTATTATTACCTGCCAGGATCCTATAAAAATCGCTGTACTGTACACCAAATTTTCCGTATCCAAATTTTTGAAAAGACCCAAACATACTTCAAAACTGAATATTGAAGTTGCTATCAATGCGAAATATCTTCCAATTTTTGAGTATTTGCTGTTATTTAATGGGTTGAGGCCTCAAATGTTTAATAACTTCATGGATTCTTTCATTAAAGGTTTCTTATCCATTTTTAGCTTTTAGTAGGAACGGAGCAAACCCTTTAATGGATTGATCGAAAATTTCCCTCTTTATTAGAAACAGGAAACTTTTTAACAAGTCAAAAGACAAAGAAACCGTCGGAACAGTTAGATTTTGTACAATAAAAATCTATAACGATCTCCTTAATTGATTTTTTTTGTTTAGTTTTTTAAACAACGTGTGTATTTTGTATTTCTTTTGCTTTTTTTGTTTCTTATTATAATTTTCCTTTTTCGTGATTTGATGCAATTAAGCTTTTAATGTGAAGTTTAATTATTTATATTAATGATGGTAAAAGTCGTTTACATCCTATAATTAAACCTACTGCACAATTTTTGTTACCTATCCATAATTTTGATGTTTTTGTATGTTCTTACGATTCTCCAAAACGCATTCCAAAATTACGGAAGTAGAAAAGTTTTACATGTCTTCTGGATTCAAATCGTGGACTATACAGAATTTCTTTGATGGGCCTTCTATTGGGCATCTACACGTTCTAGTGAAATTATCGACTTCATTGTCTATTTTGTGCCTTTTTATCCATTTTTTTACTTCTTTTGTTTTATTTTGCCATTTCCTTAGGTGCATGTCAGTCGCCCCTCACCGCTTTCGAATTTTTTGATGAATTTGGTGTCGAACGTTAGAGCATCGTTTGAGTTTGAATGAGCTTTTATTATTTTTGTTTGTGCCACAAAGGCCGCTAAGTTATTTTCCAAAAAATTACGGAAGGGGGGGGGGCGTAGACATGATGAGCCCCAGTTTTGGATGAATTTAGTGTCAAACGTTAAAGCATCGTTTGAGCTTGAATGAGATTCCATTATTTTTGTTTAATCCTCAATGGTCGCAAAGCTATTCGCGAAAGACATATTTTGTAAATTTCTTAGTTGTTTTGAATTTGTATGTGCAGTTGATGTCAATAGATACAGCTTTGTTTGAACCAAAATGAGCTTCAGAGAGCAAGACTTTAAATTAATTTTTTACAAAGTTATGCATAGTTGAAATTTTCGACAAAACTCCGAGCAACATGCGTTAAATTTTAAGTTTTTTTTAAATCTCTTAGCTAATAATGTACATACTTTGGATAGTATATAAATTCTCTAAATAAGCAACATTTTATTTTTTACAAACAAAAATTTTTAAAATTAAAGTTTCTTTTTTTTATTAACTCCTAGAATATTACAATCTGTCCGTGGACAATAAATAATAATTTTTACAATGAAACATGACATAGTAGAGATAAGTCCATTAGCTTCGGTCTAGGACGTTTCGGCGCAGCCGATTCGGGGCGACCGATTCGGAGCGACCGATTCGGCGCAGCCGGTTTGGCGCGAAGACAGTTTGGCGCGAGCCGGTTCGGCGCAAGGACGGTTCGGCGCGAGGCGGTTCGGGGTGAAGACGGTTTAGAACCAGGACAGGACGGTTTGGTGCGAGCCGGTTTGACGCGAGAATGGTTCGGCGCAAGGCGGTTTGGCGCAGACAGATTGGGTGCGAGAATTTAATATCTTAAGGGTAGTTCACACTACATGATTTATCATATGACTTAGTCATAAGAAAAGTCATGGCTAAAATCATACCATCACAACAGCCAATCATAAAAGCCATAACTTCTATAATATCAAAAATCATATAGTGTGAACGTAAAAAAATCACTCATATGAGAAGTCATGTGACAAGTCATATGATAAATCATGTAGTGTGAACTGGCTTATAGACATAAAATACCTTTTATAAACATAAATCATTATAGAAGCAGCTTGGTCGCTCTATTAGGGCGGATGTAGAAAATTATTTGTTATTTGACTTTTATCTGATCGGTCGGTTTAATTAATGGTTTATTTAATTAATCAGATATACATTTTAACTTACAGAAAACTATGGATGTCATATTGACACAGGACCGTAGCTAAACATAAGTCATGGGGGGGGGTTACCTAAAACAAATTTTTTTTTTATGCTACGAAAAGGGTTTTACAAAAAAAAAGCTTTTAAACCTTTTTTTACTTCATAGCTATGTCATGCAAGGGGTTTGAACCCCCAAACTCCCCCCCCCTTATATAATGTTCTATATTGACATTATATTAGATAAAAACAAAAATAACAATGAAAAAAAGTTTAAAAAATTATAAATATTGATGAATATTATGTAGTGTGGTTAATAATTTTTTTTTGCATTGTATTGTTTAAAAATCGATTATATAAAGACCACAATTTTAGGTTAAAAACTGCCGGTCTTTTAGTATTTCCTCAACCTGCCCCCCTTGAGCACGTCTCGGTTACAATTTGTTTTTGTTCTAAAAATAAACTTTAATCAATTTATTATATATTTTCCATTTTGTCTGATGATCTTTTGCCTTCTTTCTGGTAACTTGACGATTCCACGCTCATAGAACTTCTAGTCTTTATCAGAAAAAAACTTAACCAAGTGCGATTAAAGTCAAACTCAAATGATTATTTTGTAACTATTAGATGAATAGTTGTATCTTTTTGTATCTAATGTCTGCCTGCAATACATTTCTCAACAAATACCGCAACCGTTTACACAAGCAATGCTTTCCCAATACCCATGGCAACCATCATCAACAATCCAACAACCGATGTTATTACTGCCTAATGCAGCGCAAAATATGTACAATGGAGTACCAATGATAACAACAAGTCACCCAATGCCACAAAATAGTCAGATTATCGAGCAGGAAGCTATACACAACGAAACATACACAAATGAAAATCAACACGACAACGCATTTCAAACAGTGCAAAATAAAAAAAGAATCAGAAGCCCTGAACAGCTGAGATCAAGAAAACAAAGTAAAATCTCAGACTACTGGCTTGGAAACAACCCTATTAAAACACAAAACAAATATGCAGTACTGGCAAGCCGAGAAGCTGATGAAACAGATAACGCAAATCAAAATCCCGAAAACCAAACCGAAAAACCAGAACCTAGACCACCACCAATAACAATTTATCATGTGCAAAAAATTGCACCACTGCATGAAAAGTTAACCTCAATAACCAAAGGTGAATACCAAGTCAAATCTCTAGGAGAAGACACTGTAAAAGTTCAACTTTTTAATCGCAAGCACTACACCCCAGTTATTCAAGCATTAGATGAAGAAAAAACTGAATATCACACGTATAGACCCAAGGAGGAAAAGAGCTTCCGAGTTGTCTTAAGAGGATTACATCCATCAACTAAACAGAAAACAATAATGGATGAACTAAGCAAGTTGGGACATAAAGTTACAAATGTGTGGAACATTAAACGCAAAGAAAGAATAGATGATAAAACAACTTACATACCACTGCCAATGTTTTTCGTTGACTTAAAACCTGAGAAGGATACTAAAGAAATCTACAAAGTTAGCCACCTAGGCCACTCCTCGGTCAAATTTGAACCACCATATGCTCGAGATGCCAAAATTATGGCCACACCAAGAACTTTTGCCGAAAAACACCGCGTTGCGTCAAATGCGCAGGAGATCATCTGACTGGAGAGTGTAAACGGAAAGAACGAAGCCCACTGGTAAAATGCGCTAATTGTGATGGTAAACATCCAGCCAATTATCGCGGATGTGAAGTTCATAAGCAGCTGCAACAAAGATTATATCCGACCCTAAGAACAAAAGAAAAAATCCAAATAGCCGAAAAAACAAACCAAGAACAAAACAAAACCAAAATTTACTATAGGTCACCAGCTAATTATAACAACTCCTATCCAAGTCTACCAAACCAACCAACCTCATACTCGAACGCAGCAAGAGGCGAGGTACAGCAACAGCAATCACAGCAAGATTGCGTAAACAATCAACCATCAAATGATATTGGAGAACTTAAACAACTATTAAAAGAACTAATTGAGCAAAACAGAGAAAACGCCAGAAACATGAGCACTATGTTGAACCTCTTAACATCTCTCGTCAGCAAAACATCGTGTCAATAAACCATAAATACAAAATATGCATCTGGAACGCTAATGGCATGTACCAACACCTTCTCGAAATCAAATCTTTTTTAATAGACCTAGATATTGACATAATGTTAATATCTGAAGCAAAAATCACGGACAAACATAATATCAAAATTCCAAAATACAAGGTATATTACACCGAGCACCCAGGGGAGGGCAAGGCCCACGGAGGCACAGCCATAGTCATCCGCGATAGTATAGAACACCATGAAGCGGAAAAATACCAAGAAAAATATTTACAGGCTACTAATGTGATCCTGAACGACAAATTAGGGGATTGCTTTATATCCTCAATATACTGCCCACCAGGTCACACAATCAAACAAAATGAGTACGACAAATTTATCAACACCTTAGGGAAAAAGTTCATTGTCGGGGGGGATTTCAATGCTAAACACCCAATATGGGGTTCCAGATTAACAACTACAAGAGGAAGAGAATTAATCAAAACTATTAAGACCAAGGCTCTCCAAACTATATCTACAAGAGACCCAACCCATTGGCCTTACGATGAAACAAGAGCCCCCGACGTAATCGATTTTTTTATTACGAAGGGTATCGACATCAAAAAAACCTCAATAGAAACCAGTCTTGACCTTTCTTCTGATCACTCCCCAGTGATCCTTTCTATCTACTCTGAAATAAAAAGAAAACAAAAACAACCAACCCTAACAAGTAAAAAAACTGACTGGAATACCTTCAGAGAAGAACTGGACCAACTTATAAATTTAAAAGTTCCCTTGAAGTCAGAACAGGACCTGGAAAACGCAGTTAACGAACTGACAAACAACATCCAGCAAGCTGCATGGAAAGCTACCCCCGACATCAACGAAAAAGATATCAAAGAGATAACACCACTCATAGTTCAACAGAAAATAGCCGAAAAGCGTGAATTGCGAAAAAGATGGCAACAAACAAAGTCTCCAATGGATAAAGCCAACCTTAACAAAGCCACTAAAGAGTTGAAACAGGTTTTGACCGACATTCGAAATGAGGGACTTCAGAAATACCTTGAAAATTTGAGTGCAACGGACGCTACTTATTATTCTCTGTGGAAAGCTACTAGAAAGCTAAAAAAGCCAATGCATATCAATCCTCCAATCAAGGACCAAAATAACAAGTGGACTAGAAATAATAAACAGAAAGCTGAGGTCTTCGCAGAACATTTGGAAAACACTTTCCAACCTAATCCATCACTAAACACAGCAGAAGAAGAGGATAAAATTTACGATTATCTGGAAGCTCCATTCCAAATGGACCTACCACTCTCAAAATTTAAAATTAAAGATATTAAAAAAACCATTAAAAAGAAGGTCAACCCAAAAAAAGCGCCCGGATTCGATCTTATCACCGGGAAAGTCCTACAAGAACTGTCTGAAAAAGGGTTTAAAGCAATAACTCAAATATTCAATGCTGTTATTAACACTAATCATTTTCCAAGTCAATGGAAGGTAGCACAGATAATAATGATCCCGAAGCCTGGAAAAAATCCAAATGAAGTCAAATCATATAGACCTATCAGCCTGCTTCCTCTGATGTCGAAGGTGTTTGAGAAGGTGTTTATAGACAAACTGAGACCAATAGTGGAAGACCGAGGCATTATACCTTACCATCAATTCGGTTTCCGTCATAAGCACGGTACTATTGAACAAGTCCATCGCATAGTCAAAATTATAAACAGAGACCTAAACAGCAAGCGTTACTGCTCGGCAGCGTTCTTGGACATAAGTCAAGCATTCGATAAGGTCTGGCACGTAGGACTACTATACAAAATAAAACTTAACCTACCTTATCAAATTTACCAGATCCTTAAATCCTATCTTAGTAATAGACATTTCCTGGTTAAACAAGAAAACGACTACACTGACCTTCACCCAATCAATGCTGGAGTTCCTCAGGGAAGTGTCCTTGGTCCTCTCCTGTACCTTATATACACATATGACATACCATCAGTAAGTTTTGTTACAGTCGCCACTTTTGCTGATGACACAGCGATACTCGCCTCGCATATAGATGCAACTATAGCATCTAGACGTCTGCAAGACTATCTTAACAGAATACAAGATTGGATGAAAAAGTGGCGAATAAAGGCAAACGAAACCAAGTCTGCACATGTGACCTTCACTATGAAGAGAGACACCTGCCCACCTGTGAAACTCAACAATTGCCAACTACCACAAACTGAGAACACCAAATACCTCGGCATGCATCTGGACAGACGGTTGACGTGGAAAAAACATATAATCACAAAGAGACTGCAGCTTGGACACAAATTGAGACACATGTACTGGCTTATCGGGCGAAATTCCCAGTTATCCATCGAAAACAAGCTACTATTGTACAAAACCATATTGAAGCCGATCTGGACGTATGGGATCCAGCTCTGGGGTTCAGCTGCCAACTCAAGCATAGACATAATTCAAAGATTTCAAAACAAGGTTCTTCGTATTATAGTCGATGCACCGTATTACGTTCCCAACTCGGTCATACTACGAGATGTTCCATTACCTTCCGTCATGAAAGAGATTAGAGGTTACAGTGACAAATATCGAGAAAGACTTTCAAACCACCCAAATGTTTCCGCTACCCAGCTATTGGTTAACAGTGAAAGTGATGTGCGTAGGTTAAAAAGATATCAGCCAGTTGATTTAGTGAACAGACATTAAAGATATTTGAATAAAGAGATTGCTCACTGGAACAATTCTCTACATGTTTCTTTTTATTGTAATTTGCCAGTAAAAAAGCTTATTATCCTAGGATAGATTGCTTGTATCAAAGGAGATAATAAAAAAAAAAAAAAAATGTCTGCCTGACCAAAATTCAAGGAAAATGAAATGCTTGTAATTATTTGTACCGAAAAGTCTTCGCGCCGAACTGGCTTGCACCAAAAAGCCTTTTCGCCCAACAGGCTCGCGCCAAAAAGTCTTTGCGCCGAACTGGCTCGCGCCGAAATGGGCTTGCGCCGAACCGGGCTTGCGCCGAACCGGCTTGCGCCGAAATGGGCTTGCACGAAACCAGCTCGCGCCGAACCGGTTACGCCGAAACGTCCCATCCCGGAAAATTTCAACTATCTATAACTTTGTAGGCGGGAGTTGGGGGAGTATCTCGGTACTCCTTCAGCTCCGCCCTGCCTCGGCAGGGTCCAAAGGAGTAGTAACTCCAGAATGTCACAGAGTAATCTGTAACATTAAGACCGTACCTGACACCTTCACGTGGTGGCGCTGTTTTTACTAAGTCAGGGCGGATCGTACACCATACCGTAAAACGGGGGGTTCTCCCTCGTCCGGGGGCTTGCCTTAACCGGCTGACCGCGAGGAGCACACCTCTATAAAAAGCGCCTAATCCCAAGGTTCTAAGGGGCGTGCCGATGGGATGGATGGCTGGGGGGTAATACCAGCACCTAGCGTTCCCGACCTCAGTCCGCCTGGCGATGGAACTGTTGTATGGGCCCCCCCGGTATATGGGCGAAGGTACCGGGGGAGTGTTTTTCGTCCCGACTCGTGGGAATTTTTCATGAATCCATCAATAAACAAACAGACGGGGAAGAGAGGTGGTGGGGAGGAGTCTTCGGACTCGGGAAGGGAGGAGAAGGTGGTAGGGGGCGCTGCTCGGCGCCGACGGACTGCTGCTGTGATGCCGCAGAAGGGTGCAGCGGGTTCTGTGGCTTCCATTGCGGAGTCCACGAGATCCAAAGGTGCCATAAAAAAGGTTCCGAGACTTGCTTTGGATAGGGAACGTAAAGTCAAGAGGGATGTGGAGAGACGACTAATCAGGGGAATCGACCCCAATCCCCTTGAAGAAAAGGCGCTCGCTGCTGGCAACATCATCAGTCAGCAGAGTGAGGCGGCCTCGGCTTTGGTTGTCGAGGATGTGGTGGGTCTTCCCGCCTCGGGCGACTGCGCCGCTAGTTCGGACGCGCTTGGAGCCCAGGGTTCTACCCGTCCTCCTTCGACTTCTTCGGAGGCCGGTGTACAGGATCGTCCTGCGACACCTGAAGTAGGCGGTACAATCGGTGAGAATATCAACCACGTGTTGAAGATGAGGACGATCACGGAATCTCTCCGTAGGTCGTTCTATACCTCAAGAACGACGCGTGCTGAGCAAGAGTTCATCCTGGGCAGGTTCTCGGAGATGGAGGACCTGGTCTTCGACCTCATCTGCTCAAACAAGACTTTGACGGGGCAGCTGCATGAGGCTAGAAGGCGGGGCCGTGACGGTATTGTCGCTGCTGACAGCACTGGGGGGGCTACTGTTCTGCCGGTTGCCTCTCCGGCTGCCACATACTCTGCGGCGGTCTCGGGTTCTTCCCGGACCACACCTGTCGTTCGGCCCCGAACGGCTCCGCCTAGTCGTGGTGCAGAGGGCGCTGGCCGCCAATCGCCGCGCCCTTCTCCTGGTGCGCCTCCCGCGGGTTTCCCGATCGTGATCCGGTCGACCAAGGGTGGCGTCTCCAGCGAGGCTATTAAGAAGGTTCTCGTGGACCGGGTCTCCAAGGAGCTAAACGTTCGAGTTAAGTCCTTGAAGCTCTTGAGAAGTGGGGGACCGGGTGTGGTCCTGGAAACCCTCACTGAGAACCAGAAGCGGAGTGTGGAGGAATTCCTAGGTTTTGAGGAGCTGGGCCTTAGGACCGGCGCTCCCTCAGAGCCCCTGCCTAGGGTATGTATTTTCGACATCCCTAACTCTATGGCCGACAAAGACCTTCTGGCGGGAATACGTTCAAAGAACTGTCCGGAGACAGTTGACCACGCAACTTACGACGTAAAGTCGAGAGTTGTTAAACGTGATAAGAGCAAGGGCGCCCTTGGGAATGCTGTCATTGATCTTCCCAAGGAGGTGGCTTCGAAACTGGTTCGGCACCAGAGGTGCTTTGTGGGATTTGGTTCCCACAAGGTAGTACTGGTGGCTAATGTCCTCCGATGTTACCAGTGCCTGGGATACGGTCACGTATCCCGGGACTGCCGAGAAAAGCTAAGGGTGTGTGGCAGGTGTGCCCAGTCAGGTCACACCGGCGCGCAGTGCAAGGCGGATGTGCCTAGCTGCGTCAACTGTAAGAGACGAGGTCATCCTTCGGGGCACTCTGCTTTTGCGGCGGAGTGTCCGGAGTATCGTCGGGCGGTTGAGCGATCGCGATCGAACTTATGATCCGCGTCGTTCAGCTCAACTGTCACGGTTCGCAGCTGGTGGTGTCGGAGGCGCTTCAGTGGGCGTCCCGCGAGCGTGTGGACGCTCTCCTACTGCAGGAGCCAGGTCGCGGTTTCGACGGTAACATCAGGGGGGTCCCGGGCAGGATGAGAGTCTTTGCTGGGGAAAACCCGTCCGCGGCCATCGTAGTCCTAAACGATGGCTTGACCGCGATCACGGTGAAAAGCTGTCTGGATGAGTTCTTCGTGCCTGTACAGCTGCACGGGAACTTCGGGGACCTCTTCATAGGTTCTTTATACATGAAGAGGGATAACCCGGTAGTTGGGGACCTTGCGCGCATGGATGCGTTCTTCCAGTTCGCGGCCGGTAGGCCCGCTATATTGGGGGTCGATGCCAACGCCACGTCTCCAGTCTGGCATAGTAAAAATATTCATCCCGGTAGCCAAAATAGTGCCAGAGGGCTCCTTATTGAGGAGTACATCATGGAGAGGGATCTCCATGCCTTGAACATCCCCTCGGAGCACTATACATTTAGTGGCGCTAGGGGCCAGTCTGATATAGACGTGACGTTGGCAAATAACGGTGTCTGTGGATCCTTTAACGTTGCCTGGAACATTGAGTATGGTAATTGCCTTAGTGACCACAATTCCATATTATTCACACTAACGCATCAACGTGCCCTGCCCTCATTTGAGGAGGGGCAGCCGGTCCGCTACTCTATCAAGGGTGCGGATTGGGACACTTTCTCCTCGGAGCTGTTACGATCTACGGCTTCGATTGATGCGTGGGATTTTGGTCAGTTGGAATTGGAGTCGCAGCTTGACATGCTGGACGCTTGGATGGCCGATGCGTCCAGGAAATCTTTTAAAAAGATTACGTCTGCCACCTTTCGGAATGCTTCTTGGTGGTCGCCTGCCTTGAGCAAATTACGTTCCGCTGCTCGCACGGCCAAAAAGCGGTTCCAGCGTTCCCGCATCCGTGGGGACAGTCGCTGCGATCTCGCCTTGTGCCATGTGTACAAGGCGGAGATTAAGAAAGCTAAGCTCCTCGATTGGAGGAAATTTGTCGAGAAGGAGGGCAACGCGGATCCATGGGGCCGAGTATACAAGATCTGTAGCGGCCGCGGTAAGTCTGGAGATGTGGGCTCCTTGCGTGTCGGTGGTCGCTTGACTGCCAGCTGGGAGGAGGGAGTCGAACACTTGTTGAACGTCTTCTTTCCTCCCGCTGATCCAGTTGAAGCTCCTGCTTTGGGGGAGTTTGGTCCTGCGCCTGCGTTGAGGCTGGAGGAGGTCGAGAATGCTCTCGCGAGCATGCGCATGGGGAAGGCGCCCGGTATCGATGGGGTTCGACCCGAGACACTTCGTGCGGTGTGGGGTGCGATACCCGAGTACGTGTTTTCTGCTTTGTCCAAGTGTGTTGACTCGAGTGTTTTCCCTAGGAGATGGAAAGTAGCCAAGTTGGTTATTCTCCTAAAGTCTCCGGATAAGATCAAGACCGATCCGGCCTCTTATAGGCCTATAAGTCTGTTACCGGTCATGGGAAAACTACTTGAGAGAGTCATGGTCAACCGACTTTCTGACTCTCTGTCCGGTGACCTAAGTCCTAGCCAATTCGGTTTTAGGAAGGGTGTATGTACCGAGGACGCGTGGCACTCAATTATTGCCCGTGTCAGAACAACCGCTAGGAAATACGTACTCGGAGTCTTTATCGACTTTAAGGGAGCGTTCGACGGCCCTCTATGGCCTGTCATCGTGAGGAGGTTAATCGAACTTTAATGTCCGGAGATTCTTCTCTGGGACAGCTTCTTCGATGACAGGGTGGTGTGCGCGATGGGGAGAACCGCTGAGCTGTGGAAGCGTGTGAGCAGGGGATGCCCGCAGGGCTCTATTGGGGGCCCTGCTATATGGGTGGCCTTGTTCGACGTTCTACTCAAAAGGCTCATAGCGCTAGGTTTCTTTGTAGTCGCGTTCGCCGACGATCTACTCGTTGCTGTGGAGGGCGACAGTAGGCAGGAACTTGAGTTCTTGTCCGAGAGGTGTCTTGGTGTCGTATCATCGTGGGGCGAAGAGGTTGGAGTCCGGGTTTCGGTCCCTAAAACGTTCCAGATGCTACTGAAGGGTGCCCTGTCTCCGCACAGGCGCCCAACGGTTCGTTATGGCTCTAGAACAATCGCGTACAGACAGGAGGCCAAGTACTTGGGATTGGTGATGAGTGAGGTGATGAATTTCCGTCCTCATTTCATCATGTTAAGAGACCGTATGGCTTCTACGGTTGGCATGCTGAGAAGAATCCTTAGGAAGGACTGGGGGTTGGGAAGGAAGGCGATAAAGACCCTTTATGAGGGATTACTTGTCGCCTGTGTGGTGTATGGTGTGGGCGTATGGGGAGAATCCATGCGTTTGGCGTACGCGCGAGAGGCGGTTAACCGCTGCCAACGCGTGGCGCTCTATGCCACACTTCGGGTATGCCGCACGGTCTCTACCGAGGCTATGCAGGTTCTGGGAAGAGCCATTCCTTGGGACTTGCTGGCCTCCGAACGATCGGAGTATTTCCGGGCCACCAGGGGCAAGGCATCTATGCCCCACGATCTGATGTCAACGGCAGATCGTAATCTCCCAAAAGTACGCTTTAAGCGTCTGCTAAGGGAGCGCTCTATTGCGGTATGGCAGGAGCGGTGGACAAACTCCGACGTAGGTGGGGTCACGCGGCTGTTTATCCGAGACGTTAATCATCTTCTTCTCAACCCTTGGTTTGACTTCGGTCTGCACTTGGGGTTCTTGCTGACAGGGCATGGCAGTCTGAATGCCTTCCTTTTCGGGCGCGGACTGTCTGAGACCGAGTTGTGCGATTGCGGGGGGGTCGAGACCTGGAATCACGTCTTGTTTGATTGTGCGCTCTACCAAGATCTGAGAGCAGCACTAGTTCTGGACGGTCCTGTGGACGATCTGAGCCGTTTAATAGTAGACATGGAATCCTGCCGTCGACTCTCGGCTTTTGCCATTGGAGTATTCCGACGGCGGGAAGTGCGAACGCAGGCGTGAGTGGGGTATGTGCAGGAGATACCCGAGGTGCCCCTCGGGACACCTTGGGTATCTAAGGGCGTGGTGAACCCACATACCTGCTAACTGGCCGACCACGAGCCGAAGTGTAAGATTCAATCGTGGTAGACGTGCTTGCACGTCGAGGGGTGTGACCAGTGTGGCCCTGCATTAACTGGTACTACGGGGGCGGTTGCCCAGGGAGAGGCTTGCTTCTCCCTACCGCCATGGTGTTGGACTCGTAGTGGCTGTGGTAGGCCGCATGCTGGCCAGAGGGGGTGACTTTATAGTCCCCCTTCGGCGTGTCCTGCAAAGATGATAAGAGTTTTGGAAAGTGACTCGGCTCCAGACCCGGAGTGGGGGAGGCCTTACAGCTGAAACCTAAACGGGTAGGCGGTTACATGTATACGGCATTGTCGTTTGCACGTGGCCCCCGCGTTGGTCCGGCGTACCCGGACTCCATCCCCTGGGGGGCGTGTTTGGAATACTCTAGTTAGTCCAACTGAACACGTTAAACTAATCGACATATATATAACTTTATAGGCGGGTACTTTGGGGGAGTATTTTGGTACTCCTTCAACTCCGCCCTGCTTTGGCAGTGTCCAAGAAGTAGTAACTCCAGAATGTCACAGAGTAATCTGTAACATTAAGACCGTACCTGACACCTTCACGTGGTGGCGCTGTTTTCACTAAGTCAGGGCGGATCGTACACCATACCGTAAAACGGGGGGTTCTCCCTCGTCTGGGGGCTTGCCTTAATCTGCCGACCGCGAGGAGCACACCTCTATAAAAAGCGCCTAATCTCAAGGTTCTAAGGGGCGTGCCGATGGGATGGATAGCTGGGGGGTAATACCAGCAATTAGCGTTCCCGACCTCAGTCCGCCTGGCGATGGTACTGTTGTATGGGCCCCCTCGGTATATGGGCGAAGGTACCGGGGGAGTGTTTTTTGTCCCGACTCGTGGGAATACTTATGAATTCTATCACAAACAAAAAGACAGGGAAGAGAGGTGTTGGTGAGGAGTCTTCGGATTCGGGAAAGGAGGAGAAGGTGGTGGGGGGCGCTGTTCGGCGCCGACGGACTGCTGCTGTTGTGCCGCAGAAAGATGCCGCGGGTGCTGTGGCTCCCATTGCGGAGTCCACAAGATCTAAGGGCGCTATTAAGAAGGTTCCGAGGCTCGCCTTGGATAAAGAGCGGAAAGTGAAGAGGGACGTGGAGAGACGTCTGATTAGGGGAATCGACCCTAATCTCCCTGAAGAAAAGGTGCTCACTGTTGCTGACAACGTCATCAGTCAGCAGAGTGAGACGGCTTCGGCATTGGTTGATGAGGATGCGGTGGGTCCTGCCGCATCGGGCGATTGCGCCGTTAGCTCGGACGCGCTTGCGGCCCAGGGTTTTTCTACCCGTCCTCTTTCGACTTCTTGGAAGGCCGGTGTTCAGGATCGTCCTGCGACACCTGAAGTAGGCGATACAATTGGGGAGATCATTAACCATGTGCTAAAGATGAGAGCGCTCACGGAGTCTCTCCGTAGGTCGTTTTATGCCTCCAGAACGACGCGAGCTGAACAGGAGTTCATCCTGGGTAGATTCTCGGAGATGGAAGACTTGGTCTTCGACCTGATCTGCTCCAATAAGATCTTGACGGGGCAGCTGCATGAGGCTAGGAGGCGGGGTCGTGAGGGAATTGTCGTTGCTGACAGCACTGGGGGGGCTACTGTTTTGCCGGTTGCCTCTCCGGTTGCCACATACTCCGCGGCGGTCTCGGGTTCTTCCCGGACCACACCTGTTATTCAGTCCCGAACGGTTCCGCCTGGTCGGGGTGTAGAGGTTGCTGGCCGCCAGCTGCCGCGTCCTTCTCCTGGTGCGCTTCCTGCGGGTTTCCCGATCGTCATCCGGTCGACCAAGAGTGGTGTTTCCAGTGAGGGCATCAAGAAAGTCCTCATAGACCGAGTCTCCAAGGAGCTGAACGTGAGAGTGAGGTCCTTGAAGCTCATGAGAAGTGGGGGACCAGGTGTAATTCTGGAAACCCTCACTGAGGACGAGAAGCGCATCGTGGAGGAATTCCCTGGTTTTGAGGCGCTGGACCTTAGGACCGGCGCCCCTTCAGAGCCTTTGCCTAAAGTATGCGTATTCAACATCCCTAATTCCATGGCCGATAAAGATCTCTTGGCGGGAATAAGATCGAAGAACTGTCCGGAGACAGTTGACTAGGCGACTTACGATGTAAAATCGAGAGTGGTCAAACGCAACAAAAGCAAGGGCGCTCTTGGGAATGCTGTTATCAATCTTCCCAAGGAGGTGGATGCAAAGTTGGTTCGGCAGCAGAGGTGCTTTGTGGGATTTGGTTCCCACAAGGTAGTACTGGTGGCTAACATCCTCCGATGTTACCAGTGCCTAGGATACGGTCACGTGTCCCGAAACTGCCGAGAGAAGCAAAGGGTCTGTGGTAGGTGTGCCCAGTTAGGTCACACCGGCGCACAGTGTAAGGCAGATGCACCTAGCTGCATAAATTGTAAGAGACGAGGTCATCCTTCCGGGCACTCTGCTTTTGCGGCGGAGTGTCCGGAGTATCGTCGGGCGGTTGAGCGATCGAGATCGAACTTATGATCCGTATCGTTCAGCTCAACTGTCACGGTTCGCAGCTGGTGGTTTCGGAGGCGCTTCAGTGGGCGTCCCGCGAGTTTGTGGACGCTTTCCTATTGCAGGAGCCAGGTCGCGGTTTCGATGGTAACATCAGGGGGGTTCCAGGCAGGATGAGAATCTTTGCAGGGGCAAACCCGTCCGCAGCCATCGTAGTCTTAAACGATGGCTTGACCGCGATCACAGTTGAAAGCTGTCTGGATGAGTTCTTAGTGCCTGTACAACTGCACGGGGACTTCGGGGATCTCTTCATAGGTTCCTTATATATGAAGAGAGATAACCCGGTAGTGGAGGACCTTGCGCGCATGGATGCGTTCTTCCAGTTCGCGGCTGGTAGGCCCGCTGTGTTGGGGGTCGATGCCAACGCCACGTCTCCGGTTTGGCAAAAATATTCATCCCGGTAGCCAAAATAGTGCCAGAGGATTCCTCATTGAGGAATACATCATGGAGAAAGATCTCCATGCTTTGAACATCCCCTCGGAGCACTATACGTTTAGTGGCGCTAGGGTCAATCCGACATAGACGTGACGTTGGCAAATAACGGTGTCTGTGGATCCTTTAACGTTGCCTGGAATATCAAGTATGGGAATTGCCTTAGTGACCACAATCCCTTACTATTTTCTTTAACGCATCAACGTGCCCTGCCCTCATTTAAGGAGGGGCAGCCTGTCCGCTATTCTATCAAGGGTGCGGATTGGGACACTTTCTCCTCGGAGCTTCTACAATCTACGGCTTCGATTGATGCGTGGGATTTTGGTCAGTTGGAATTGGAGTCGCAGCTTGATATGCTGGATGCTTGGATGGCCGATGCGTCCAGGAAATCTTTTAAAAAGATTACGGTTACCACTTTTCGGAATGCGTTTTGGTGGTCACTTGCCTTGAGCAAATTACGTTCCGCTGCTCGTACGGCCAAAAAGCGGTTCCAGCGTTCCCGCATTCGTGGGGACAATCGCTGCGACGAGTATTTGGCGTCGTTATCTCACCTTGTGCCATGTGTACAAGGCTGAGATTAAGAAAGCGAAGCTCCTTGACTAGAGGAAATTCGTTGAGAAGGAGGGCAACGCGGATCTATGGGGCCGAGTTTATAAAATCTGTAGCGGCCGCGGTAAGTCTGAAGATGTGGGCTCCTTGCGTGTGGGTGGTCGCTTGACTGCCAGCTGGGAGGAGGGAGTCGAACACTTGTTGAACGTCTTCTTTCCTCCCGCCGATCCAGTAGAAGCCCCTGATTTGGGGGAGTTTCGTCCTGCGCCTGCGTTGAGGCTGGAGGAAGTTCAGAATGCTCTTGCGAGCATGCGTATGAGGAAGGCACTCGGTATTGACGGGGTTTGACCCGAGACACTTTGTGCGGTGTGGGATGCGATACCCGAGTACGTGTTTTCTGTTTTATCCAAGTGTGTTGACTCGAGTGTTTTCCCTAGGAGATGGAAAATAGCCAAGTTGGTTATTCTCCTAAAGTCTCCGGATAAGATCAAATCCGATCCGGCTTCCTATAGGCCTATAAGCCTATTACCAGTCTTGGGAAAATTACTTGAGAGAGCCATGGTCAATCGACTTTCTGACTCTCTGTCCGGCGACCTAAGTCCTAGCCAATTCGGCTTTAGGAAGGGTGTATGTACCGAGGACGCGTGGCACTCAATTATTGCCCGTGTCAGAACAACCTCTAGGAAATACGTGCTCGGAGTCTTTGTCGATTTTAAGGGAGCGTTTGATGGCCTTCTATGGCCTGTCATCGTGAGGAGGTTGATCGAATTTAAATGTCCGGAGGTTCTTCTCTGGAACAGCTTCTTCGATGACAGGATGGTGTGCGCGATGGGGAGAACCGCTGAACTGCGGAAGCGTGTGAGCAGGGGATGCCCTCAGGGCTCCATTGGGGGCCCTGCTATATGGGTGGCCTTGTTCGACGTTCTGCTCAAAAGGCTCATAGCGTTAGGTTTTTTTGTAGTCGCGTTCGCCGACGATTTACTCATTGCTGTGGAGGGTGACAGCAGGCAAGAACTTGAGTTTTTGTCAGAGAGGTGTCTTGGTGTCATATCTTCGTGGGGCGAAGATGTTGGAGTTCGGGTCTTGGTCCCTAAGACTTTCCAGATGCTTCTGAAGGGTGCCCTGTCTCCGCACAGGCGCCCAACGGTTCGATACGGCTCTGGAACAATCGCGTACAGGCAGGAGGCTAAGTACTTGGGATTGGTGATGAGCGAGCGGATCTCTCCTTCCTAAGGAGAGATTAAAAAAAACACTTAAGATTTAACGCATGTTGCTCAGAGTTTATTTGAAAATTTCAACCATCCATAACTTTGTAAAAAATTAACTGAAAGTCTTGTTCTCTGAAGCTCATTCTGGGACAAACGAAGCTCTATCGATTGACATCAATTGCACATACAAATTCAAAATAAGTACGAAAATTGCAAAACATGTCTACAGCCCTCCCCTCCCCACCAACAAGTTTTTCACAAATAACTTCGTGACCTTCTTCTTCTTCAACTCTTGGATCCACCATCCAGCTCCCAAAAAACTCTATGAGCTCCCCGACCTTACTTACAACCGAAAGGTTGCGACAGTTCTTTGGAGACGTTGCGATCGCTACGTTGTTCTAATTTAGTTTTTTGGATCCGTTATTGTTGTTTCTGTTTGCATAAGATAATCCGTTCTATTGTGTTACGGTTCAAATTTAACATAGTAACATTTTTATTGAATTTCAAATTTTGGTTATCAATAAATTAAAGATTCCTTTATGCAAATTTAGTTTATTTTCACTAAATGGCATTACATGCATTGTATTGCAAATTTAAAAATATCACCTGACTTGTTTTGATAAGGTTTATCTTTACAAAAAGTTAAAATTTAGTGAACGATTGTCCGACATCGTAATTTACGTTTCGCATTTTGTATTGTTTTTGAACGTTCAAGTGACTTGGTTTTTGCTGGACTAGTGGTTTTTTCCAACCCAATTATTTGGGATTAATTCAGTCACTGCGAGTTTGAGATTACTATGGGTTACCGGCTTCTTGTGAAGTATTTGCAGAGGGAATCTTATCTTCATTTGAAGGATTTTGTAGTTCGAAATTTTTAAGATCTTTTTATGGAAATCGTTACGGATTTTATCTGAAAATCATTGGACCCTCGACTAACACCTTGAGGTAATTAAATCATTTTCAAAACTCCAGTTTTTAACTTTATTTCGTTTCGGTTTAGGGTTTTTTTCGATGGACGTTTTTATGAACGCTTATTTTATGGACGTTTGTTTGAATCGTATGGACAATTTATTTGTTGGACGATTCCATTCCATAAATTTGAGAATTCCTCACTTCAGTTGGAAGGATCAACCTTTTGTGGTACTTCTTATTGCTTTGTAATCTTGGAGACATCAACCACCCCGTCTCAAGTTGGTCTTACATTTTTATGTAGATGAAGGTTTCTTTAAATGGCTCATTTTTTTACCTTTTATTGTTTCTAATTTTTTAGTTATCGTAAACCCTGTATGACACGATGCTTAATTTTGCATAAAATTAACATTTTAATGATAATAACTAACCAATGCAAAATGTCTCATGGCTACTAATACGATCTTTCTATTAGTTGGTTTTTATACATTTACTATTGTACATTTTACTCTAAAAGAATTTTTAAGACTCGAAATCTAGCGCAACTTTCAATATTCTAAAAATTATTGAATGAACATGTAAAAATCGAATTTTTTAGAATAATTTGAGTCATACGTTTGAGATTCAATGAGTCAAAAGCTTCAACCGTCACGGAAAAATTCACAAAAACTTTGATGGAGGGGGGGGATATTTCCCGTACTTAAATAAAATTTTTGGGTAAAATTAATGTCAAACGTTTGGTATAGTTTAAGCCTCATTGGGCTTTCAAATTTTTTGTTTGAGCTTCAATAAATAAACAGCCCCACGCTTTTATACTGATGTTTTCAAGAAGCCTTGTTTGCTTTTGTAAAATATTTTTTGCTTTTTAGTGTACCTTTGTAGTTTTTGAAACTTTCGCAAACGGTAAGAGCCACAAATTCGCTATTGCGGTAACTAATTAGCAACAAATTAGCCACAAATTCCCATATACTTATTTTTAAGTTCTGATAAGTTTTGAGTGGTGGCGACGCTGGCTTGATATCAAGCTAGCGCCGCCACCACTCAAATGGCTGTAATTCGTGAACGGTAAGAGCCACAAATTCGCGATTGCGGTAACTAATTTGCAACAAATTAGCCACAAATTTCTATATACGTATTTTTAAGTTTTGATAAGTTTTTGAGTGGTGGCGACGCTGGCTTGATATCAAGCTAGCGCCGCCACCACTCAAATGGCTGTAATTCATGAACGGTAAGAGCCACAAATTCGCGATTGCGGTAACTAATTAGCAACAAATTAGCCACAAATTCCCATATAGTTTATTTTAGGTTTTGCAAAAGTGGCGGCGCCAGCTTGATGCGGGTCCATATTTTCGTGGTTTTTCTAATGGGTACTATTGCGGTGATATACAGGGTGGTTAATAAACTACGTGGCGTCCATTTTACTATCTTTTATCGCCTTTGCTTCGTGAAGCATAACTTTACGGCGCCTCCTGTATTATCCACTTATCATCCAGGTAAGGAAATTGGCACATCATTTTCTCCGCGTTTGGTTTAGAGCTACTTTACTTTCGCTACCGACGCTTCATGTTAGGAGAGTGAAAAATTTGCGTTCGGGTTGGAAAAATGCTCGCTTCCAGGCTTCCCAACCCGAACGGTGCTTCAGCGCTACATTACAAGCGCTACAAAATTACCTAACCTAACTTATTTTTTTGTATATTAAAATTATTAAAAAGCTCTACTTTGAACTGAAACCAAAATATTTTATATTTCAAAAATATAAATAATAAATTTATTATTTAACTTTAGGAGTTATCTTGTTGCTACACTTGTTTTATTTTAATTTTAGTAATTAGCGCCTCATTAGCGCGTTTGATGTTGATGAAAGAAATTTTAGAATTATATTATATTTTAACCAGAAAAAGTGAGCGACAGCTATGAATTTGTGACGAGAAATATCTGTTTCAATATCCATTTTAGGCGATTATGAAAAAAATTAGCAATTTTAAAATTAAACTTTGCTTTATTTCACTTTACGACACTGAAATACTGATCCTCTATGATAAAATAAACTGATTTTCATTATTTATGTCATCACGTGATAAATTTGTAATAAAAATAAAGCGAACCAAATGTAAATTCAAATTTGAATTCAAATTTAAATTCAAATTCTTTTGCAATTTTGCCACCATGCGCCACGCTCCCGTCAAACCCACCTAAATTTTAGTAGCGTTTGTAGCGTCTGAAAGGGGCGGAGCCAAAGCGTTTGGAAGCGCCATCCCGAAAGCAAGAAAAGTGTTTGGTGGCGCTTCAAAGCGAAAGTAGCTCTAAACCGAACGCGGGGTTTATCTCTTGCATCTACCAGCTAGCCAAAAGGGCATTTTCCATCTTTTGCGGTTACACAGCCCTGAGATTTGTGTATCTCTCCATTTTTTTTAGTTACAATTGCTTTATGTAAACATCCTTTCTTATACAAACAGCTTTTGGTATACCACAATCTCCCCTTTTTTCTATTTGTGGAATCTACTTTAGTTTTCTCCACAATCTTGTTTTAGATTGCTTTTCTTTTAGAAGTGAGATTATTTTCTATGTACGAGTATTACTCATATCTTTAGTGAACTAAAACAAAATCTTGCCAAGAGTTTGTGGTTTAATTTGCTTACTTACAAGGCGACGAAACTCATGAAAAACCAATAAAGTTTCAAAAATAATATTTTTCTTTTTTTTCTTTTTTGAGATTTTCTTGTTTGGTTTGCCAAGAAAATTTGATTCAGTTTTTTGATGGCGATAATGAAACATAATAATGTTTATGATTGTTTATTGATTGTTGAGTACTGAATCGGGTATGTGCCCTTTACCACTGCTTGGTTGGTGGTTTGTATAGTACTGACTAATGAAGGTTAACAGATCTTTTTGTTTGTTAAGATTGACAAGGGATGCAACCCCCACTCTTAACTACTGACATGCGTTAATAATTTAACTAACATGAACATTAAATTCCATATACCTACTTTATAAAATTGTAATCGAATTTTCTCTAAATTTTTCTCGAGTTTCTCTAAATATAAAATTTCCAAAAATATTCTATTCTGTTGGATTCTTCAATGTGCATGCGCCACGACTTGATTCAGTTATCTACCTCACCGCGATTATCTCACGGCCTTGCAAAATAATTTTACTGTAAAGTTCAAATTCTAATGATTTTAAAACTCAATCAATTTAATTTTTCTTTATAAACTATTAAGAGAAACCTCAAATTTTTTCATCTAAAAATAACATAATCTATTTTAGTTACAAAAAATAAATGGGAATTTGGGAGAAACGCGCAAAATAATATAACACTCCTAATTTTTGTCATTATAATTATTCATCATTACATTATAAGATGAAATATTTTTCATACATTTGTGTTAGTTCGCTAGTGTAATTAGGTGCATGAAGTTATTATAAATGCAGTTAATTAACAGATTGCTTAACTATGAGTACAAAATTTTTATAGCAGAATTAGGAAATTATAACCACTACAACATATAGTACTACTTGATAATTTTAACGTGCATTCTGCAATCTTAAAAATTATTGAAGCAAAAATTTCTATAAGTAATCTTGTGCGGTGGTGAGATCAGTTTTGAGTGACGTAACGGACCGCTGGTCTCAAACGTGTAGTTGATAATAATTATCTAACTTTATTTGTTAAATAGTGCTTCAGCCAAAGTGAAAAAGTTAAAAGCTGCTCCAATTATCTAAAATCAAAACTTTTTTTTTCAAATATTTCCTGCATTTTGTCTTACTCTTCCAAAGCTTTCCAAATTTAAATCCATTAGCGGACCAGCAGTCAGCTTGGTAATGTTTTGAGACCGCTGAATAATTAAGGCTAAATTTCTTCTCAATTCGATGTTATTTTCTTTTAGCCAATCGGAATTATAAGCAGAATTTCCAATATTTTCAGCCTAGAATAGAAGAAACATAAGATCCGGATCTAAATTTTAAAAATTTTCAGTAGCTAGGATAATAGAAAACAAAAAATTTTCGGACCATTGCAAATGGGACTTACATTAAAAAAAGCAAAGTTTTACATGAAATAAATAGCATTTAACGACGATTGATTATGTGCCCGTTGGAAGAGTTTTTTTTCAAAAATCATTAAGTATATCATTTTCGGTAAAGTGTGTTACTAGGAAGGGGGAGATCACCCTTGATGTGAAACTTTAAAACAGTGAAATTTGCTTGATGTTAACTGTACGTTGTTGTGTATGCGATTGAAGCTTGACACATCGTCAATACAATGCACCATAAGGTCGCTTTTCGGACAGAAATTGGAAACTTTAAAAACGATTATTAGCTAAACTAATCCTTAAAGCTATTTCTTCACTAAATATAATGTCTTTGAGTTCGGGTTACCTTCTTAGACTCCAAGCTATTTTTAAACATATTCCAAAAAAAAAAAATTGAGTAATTGAGATTTGCTTTAAATATGCGAAGGACGGGTTAAAAATTAAATTTTGAAACAATAATTTTTCGATTTTATACGAATTTCGTTTTGATTATGTTTGTTTGAGGAGATTCTAATAAAGTCGAAATTGTATCGCAGTCTCTCAGAAGCAATCTTTTTCAAAATTTTAAACTTTGCTCTTTCCAATAAATTTAAAAAGAAATAAAATGTAAATAAAACTTTCTAATATGCCAAAATGGAATTTTACCTCGATTGTTAGTAGATTCCCCAAAAAGCAATACAGGAATAACGTTGATAAAAAAAGCATTAAGGTCACCAACGCTTGTGCAACGTTTTTATAATCAGGAGGAAATCTGAAACGAATGTTAGAGTTTTTAAAAATAAAGCAGATAAATATTACTCACCCTTCACTAGCAATGTTGATCAAACCTAAACAAGTAGTAAAGATGTTGCTACAGAAAAGAATGAAAAAATATCCAGAAAATATGGCATTTGTTTTACAGATAGATCTAAAAATGGTTTTCATTAGTAGATATTATTAAAAATGCAGGATGAATCAAGGTTACAAAAAGCCGACAACCAGTGCCACATTTAGTTTAATTTGCAGTGGTCCTAGTGACGCAGCAGTTTTTAGAATTAATATTTTTTAATACAATCTCAGAAAAATATTGCCGATGTTTACAATACGGCCAATGCTTAGCTTAGCACTGGTAAACCGACCGTTGGCACCCAATGCTGGGGGCAAGGTTAAGCCAAAGCAGTTTACCGTTGCTTTGCCGATGCTCAATTTAAGGATCGGCCTACAGCGGTTGGCGAATGCTGAGCCAGTATTGGCTAACCGTAGGACCCATGCTATCATTTCAGCATTGGACCAACAATCTTCCAGTGGTGACCACCGTTGGGGCAATGCTGGGGTAATATTGGGCCAATTGTAAATATTTTCATAAGACTTTTATTCATTTTAAATATTATAAACCTTAAAAATTTTACCATCGCATCGCCATCGTCAAAATTTTAACCCTTTTAACGCTTAATTCGACTTTTGTCAATGGCTTATAAAACCATTAGCTTTGCACGCGGAAATGCAACCTTTGTTGACACGCTTCTCAGACCCTGCTTTTCTCCATACATTCGTTATTTATTCAAATGTAAAAATAACAAAATAAAAAGAATTTTATAGAACACTATTTTATGTTTTAAATCAAGCGTTGAAAGGGTTAAACTCTCTAGCGATTAAAATATAAAAAATACTTAATTAAATTTAAAAAAATTTGCTTCAAAATTAGGAACATTGCAAAATAAGGCAAGTCTGATCTATGTATGTATGTATTTGCTTAACTTTGCTTAACTTTGCCAGATTAGTTTTTTCCCAATTACTTTGAGCCACTAACAGGAACCTTTCTTTGATTAGAAACAGCTCGTTGATGTGATAGATTATTATTGATCCTAGAAGAAAATCGAATCCCAAAAAAATTGGGTTTACAAATGGCAACACCATAACTATTTCATATAAGAAACCGAAAATAAAAGCAGAAAGTGAAATATCGTTAACAATGAAATGATAAAGAGGAATCGGTAAAATTTTCTTTTTTAGCAACGTTGGGTTAACAGTGTACAATGCCACTGTTACCCAGTAAAGTAGCATGGCACCTATCATAAGTCGTCTGGAAAGTTTATAGATTTTATTACTGTGCACTTGTAGATTTGAACTGAGAATTTCTAACTTCCAATATTTTGAATGCATGGTTTTCAATAATCTTGCAATATTCTTGCGTTGAGAAATTAATATCGCAGTTTTAACACAGCTCTGCAAAGTTTAAAACTATCGAAAAGGAGGAACTAATGTATAGTAGGTTTTTTAAATACCTGCCAGCTTCCTATGAAAGCCGCTGTACTGTAAACCAAATTATTCTTATCCAAATTTTTGAAAAAAGCCAAACAGACTTCTAAGCTGTATATTGAAATTGCTATCAATGCAAAATAACTTTTAATTAGGTGTTTGCTGTTATTTAATGGATTGAGTCCTCATATGTTTAACAACGTTGTGGATTCTTTCACCAATGGTTTCTTATCCATTTTTAGCTTTTAGTAAGAAAGGAGTAAACCTGTTAATGGATTTATCGGAAATTTTCCAATAGTTTTGTAAACTACTTGTACTATAACTTGGTATTAATTTTGTTTTTTACTTTTTCTTATTATAATCTCTATATTTCGTGATTAGATGCAATTAAGCTATTATTGCTATGTAGGTAAAGTTTAATTACTTATATCGTTGACACAAAAGTTATTTAGATTTAGATGTTTTTATATTTATGTTTTATTTATTTTATATTTAATTAGAGAGGTGAGGTAAGTGAACGGGCTGAGGACCGGACCCTAGACTAGCAGCCGTGAGTTCGATCCCCAGCCCGGCCACACAATTATCCAAGTTCATTATGACCTTCTCCTCTCGGAAAGCAATGGCAAACCACCGAGAATAATCTGCCAAGAGAACCATTAGTACCAAAATTAATGGTCAAGATGCTTCTCTCAAGAAGCAAAACGATGAGAAAGAAAATATTTTTTCCAAATAATTCCCATCCATTTATTGGAATTCTGGATTTGTTGTGGAGGGTTAAGATAAACTCACACGCACTTAGGCCTTTAAATTGGGCTCATGGTACTACCTCCGGTTTTAGTTTCACCCCCATTCTATTATTTCTCAAAAAGCTAATCCAGCTGTAGAATGAAATCTATGATCCTGGCAGGCGGAGTGTAGCTTATTCTGAAGTTTCCCAACACAAATCCTTTTATTGAAGTCAACACCGGACAGTAACAAAGTAAGTGTTTGGCTGTTTCTTCCTCTTCATTGCATCCACGACATATTGGATCATCCGCATACCCCATCATGTGAACATGTTTATTTAATCTGTAGCGTCCAGTTAGAATCCCTGCATTTATCCGCAGATTAACTCTGGACAGTTTCAGATGGTATCTAGCATGTCTCTAAAAGGGCGCACGTATTGCAGCTCTTGCTTGGCGGCGGCATGTTGTTTTTTGTACCCGTGTGCAGGTGTATGCAATTAGCACATCGGCAACTAGGTAGTCTGCCTCGAAGAAAGTCTCTGTATAAGAGCCATCCTCTTGACGCAGGTTACCTGGTTGCCGATGTAGATCTTTTGGAAATATTTTTTTTTAATTTTTCTGCATCAGTGGTTGATTCAACGCCATTACAGAAGACTCTCCACAACTCGCGTTGTTTATGGCGTATCATTCTCTTGTACTCTGACTGTCGCATCTTAAATGCTGCCCAGTCAGTCATCGTCACTTTTGGAATCCTGCGCCTTGTCATAGAGCTTTCTAGTCACCCTTCAATGCTGGTAGAGCTCTTTGCACCACAAAGGTCTGAAGTGGTCATGACAGCTCGCAACCTTTCTCGGATTCCTGTATTGTCTGGGTTTCACTTTTATAGCTTCAAATTTGAAGCAGTTTCATTTATGATCCGACATTGTCAATTCCTTGAACTCATGCCAATTATATACTGTCGTGTTCTATTGAACAAGCTCTAAAGAGGTCCGTGCTCATTTGATCGGAGTTTGCAATACGAGGCTCTCCCAGGGAGTGAGTTCAATAGAGATTTCAAAAATTTCCACAATTAAATAAAACAAATTTATGCAGGGAATCAATAGTGGTTTAATTGAACGAACATTGTGATTAAATTTTATCTGACATTCCAATAAAAAACGAAATTTTCTTATTAAATCTCATCAACATTTGTAAAATCAAAAATAGTACGAACCTTCATACAAGATTACACATTTACGTTATCAAATAATTCACTACAACTTGTACGAAAGTTTAACGTGCAAATAAAATCTATAACATCTGAAATAAAATTATGTACAAAAAAATAAATGAATTGTCTTAATTTTAAATCTGGCGTCGAATAAATTAGTTGCATAAATAGTCAGTATGCAAATGCAAAGCACGCACGATCTTTTTTAATACAGTTGCTGGTGAACACATTCATAAAATTATCAATCAAACCCGCACAAATTAAATTAATGACTGTAATATTTCGATTAGTGAATTTAATTATCAAATGAGATGAATAAGTTATTCAACGTTAACGAAGATTCAACATTTTCCATTTGTATGACGTGGCTAACCTCGATATGTAAAATTTGTATTGTGACGAAAATTCTGAAAATAATTGGTGAAATAACGCAAAATAAAAGAATTTTGATGCTAATTACCATCTGATGACTTCAAGAATCCATAATTGAATCGAATGAATTTCCACATCCATAACTTAACAAATGAAAATCCTCTTGCAAAAACATACAAGTAAAATCTTCTTTACTAAACTCTTCATAATTCATTAATCCATAACACAATCCCCATGGCACTCAATAGTAGTTTATATCACGAGGGCGTAAGGGGTTGTTTTTCGTCTCGAGACGTAGTTTATGACACGAGCCGCAAGGCGGCGAGGGGAATAATAGTCGAGAGATGAAAAAACCCTGGAGC
This sequence comes from Rhagonycha fulva, assembly GCA_905340355.1. NCBI lineage: Eukaryota > Metazoa > Arthropoda > Insecta > Coleoptera > Cantharidae > Rhagonycha > Rhagonycha fulva. The sequence goes on along the minus strand of HG996554.1, from coordinate 17,052,106 downwards.
CCGAGTATTATGAACTGCTTTTCGTGAATTTGGGAATAATATCCGACAAAATTCACGATTTTTTTGCATAAATTGCATAAATTTCATAAATTTATAACACGTTTTAATTGACATCGTGGTAGTGTAAAACCAACTTCTACTTGTAATCATGGTGTTTTTCTTGGCACCAGTTGGTACCCTGGAGGGCAGCCATGTTGTGACGCCATGTTCATTTTCATTTGTGATATTGTGGTGTGTAGATGCGTGCCTGTTGTGTGTCAGTGTTTTCAATTAAAAAAGCCTAAAAACCAAGAAATAATCGTTAAATAATCAATAAATACGGCATTGTGGTCGCATCTATCGATGTTCATGGACACGTTGCAAAAAAAAATGCAAATTCGATATCGATGGATCACGTGGTAGGTACTATCGCGTTCAGCAAAAAGCGGTATTTATGGGGCGAATTTATACATTATTTACTATTTCAGGCTACATAGCCACGATAGTCGATATACGTGTTCTAGTCTCCCCTACAGGATTTTCAAAGATTTTCAAGATCAAAAATTAAAACGAGGAAAAGCACGTTTGCCGAAGACAACCGAAAAACGTTGTAGATACGCAAGACAGGCAAGTTTTTCACAATTGTGTGGTTAAGATTAAATATGTCAATAAATGATTTTTGAAAATTTTTGTTTTTTTGAAATTTTTTGGTATTTTTTTACTCCCGGTATTTTTTTACTCCCGGGAGAAAAATAAAGTGTGACGAAAAGAGCTTCTTTACTCCCGAAAAACCGGGTGTAAAGTAGTCACTTTACACTCAAAATCACGAAAAATCATTTTCTAGTTGCTCCACATTATTGCAAATCATTTTTTACATTATTAAATTTTTCAAACATTAGAAAATTCACTACCAGGTCGTTGAGTTGACAACTTCCCAACTCGCTCGTCTATTCACAACTCTTCCTTCTACAAAATTTTCACTTCCTCTCATTTCAGGTCTTTGAAAAATTCTTGTCGAACGCCCATTGGTTAAATTCGCCAGCCAAATTTGAAAAATTCTTGCCAAATTAAACATTTTGAAATCACCAACTAATAAATTATTACGAACACCATCTCGCATTTTAAAGCCGTACCAGTGATTACAGTATGCTACCTTCGCACTTCACTTTATTTTATTAAAAGTAAGTAAACAAACAATTCTCAAAAATAAATAAATTAAACTAAATTGCAACGTTTGTCGATTTTTGATTTATTTAACCTTGAAGGTATTTGGACAATATTCCAACCTAGAAAATTCCGTTTCTGCATGTACCTACATCTGTACAAAATTTGAAAAAACAGGTTACAATTCGTTCGTCCAATTAAACTCCAAAATAGAAACTCAAATACAAAAAAATTACAAAATTGAAATTCTCAATTGTGGAAACTTGAAATTCCTACAATATGAAAATCCATAACAATACATTGTTTGAGATGCTTAACGACGCGAGGGTGATATTTATCACAGTACTGCATTTAAGTAACACATAAAAAGTGGGGTAATTCCCGCGGTTAAGAATTTTGTTAGTTAGTATTATAGTACAAGTTAGTTTGTTGAAAGTTAAGTCTGCCCTGCCGTCTTGATCGTCGTCCTCGATCGTCTGCAGTTTAACTTTGAGAAAGGTGAATTGATAACTCAACATCCCTCTTCTTTGTTTTATAGCAGCATCATCGGGTACAGGTAGCTTAGCTACTAGGGTCCCAAAAATACAAATTTTACGGTTGAAACCTCGATGTTTTCTGAAAGAGTATATAATAAATAAGAGAATTAACTATGACGAAATGCCTTAAATGCACCTGTTCATTTATTCTGATCTGGTGCGAAGCACCAGGGCTGTTGCCCCATATCTTCGCAGACTTGAAGAGTAAGGTTGCGGGCTTGCCCGCAACGTTACGTCGGATAATTTTTATTGAGGGGTACCTCTGAAAATGAGCGCGAAGCTAAGTCCTGGCTGGCTTCACCCGCGAGGGATCGGCGAGAGAAAGTTTTGGTAGACTAGGATGCAGGGATGGGTTGTGGGAGTTTCAATTGAATACCTTTCCTTCGTGTGCTTTGCTCGTTCGTGTTGGTTTTTCCCTAAAGTGGCCAGTTTTCTTGTAGGCGTGGCTTGATTTTCTTGGGCGTGGTTTTTCTTAGCAGGAGTCGGTGTTACGTAAGCGGGAACGTTAGGGGTCGACGTCTTCGATGATTTCCCTTGGCATCTTGTACTTTGGGTGATTTGCCTTGTCGTATTTTCCGAGTTGATTAATTAGCGGGTTTTCGTGATCTTCTGCTTTGGCGTAAAACTTCTCCGTGTGGTTTCTGATGTATTCTTTGATCGTGGTGAGTTCGGAGTCATTGCACCTGTTTTTTCAAAAATCGAATTTAAAAAAGCTCGATTTTCACTGCAAATTTGAAGGTAAATCGCTCGTGATTGGTAAATCAATGCATTCTGTTGTCGGTACATGTGCAGTTATGCATAATAGTGTTGCACTTGACAAATTTTTAGGACCAAAATTTTTTCAGAAAAAGGTTACTTAAATTTAACGAACGGTAGTTACTTTTTCGTGTGGATCCTACTCGTGCCATGGTGGTTTTGGCATGGTGGCACCCTTCGGGCCATTTTGATGAAAACGACATTCATTTTAAAAATACCCCTAGGCCCGTGGATTAAGGAAAATGGTGGATCTTTGAGGGGTGAAACTCGTTTGAGTGGATTCTAAACGCAGGGTGGTTGTGCAAAGAAAAATCGACTTAAAGCACCCCTCGCTGCGCTCGAGCGCTGTAAGCCATTTTTCCTGCACATTTAGTATTGAAAACCATGATTTTCGCTCGACGTGCACTGCTAAAGCATCCCAATGCAAGTGTCGCTCCGGTTATCCCCGCTCTGCGCAAAGCTAAGACCAGTTGAAAGTGCACGTACTGTCAATAGAATGCATTGATTCACCGATCCCGAGCGACTTCGCTTAAAATTTACTGTGAAAATCGAAGTTTTTAAAATCGATTATTGAAAAAACTGGTAGATTTAAGGCCTTCCTTCATAGTTAATTCTCTTATTCAATATTTGCATATTCAGAATTCATCGAGGTTTCAATCGTAAAATTTGTATTTTTGGGACCTCGATAGCTACCTGCAACCGCATCATTTTCTTTGAGACACCGAAAACAAAGAGTATGCCCTCAGGCTCCTCTCCCTAGCGTTGCCAAGGAAGTTGCATCATTCCTTCGGTTTTGCCTAGGTATTCTGAGCAGCCAGGCACCTCACGACAGCCTCAGTAGGTTTTAGTTCCCCGGAAATCTAAAAAGTTGCTTGGGTCAGCCTTGGTAAATTCTGACTGAACTAATATCTAGCCTAGCTCCCTCCCATAATTCTAGTAGGTTTGCTACGGTTTTTGTTAGCCACTCAAGAAAACTCTAATCATTATAGGCAATCCGAAGGATTTCTCTTGAATGTCAAAGACTCCCAAATGTAGATGCTTGTACATCACCTGTACCTACTTGCCTTGATGATGTAATCATCTAAGGCAGCAATGAGTCTGTTTTTCAGCAACTTTATCTGGAACTCTGTGAGTTTTCTCAGAAGGTTTGAGCGGTCTATCAAAGCGACATGGAGGTGCTTAGTAGCAGCCACACGATAGGCGACAGAGCCCGCCAAGTTGGAAGGTCTTGATGGTTGGCCTCTTGAGCGATTCATCCTCTTTCGCTGACCACTCCGGAGTGAAGACTGAGAAACTTCTGGGCGCATTAGTTTCTTAGTAGGATCTTGTGACGTTACTTTGTTTATCTGTTTGTGAGCCGGCGGCTTGTAAAGCCTTGCCTGCTCGCGAACAGTTTTGGTTTGGTGTGTAGGGGTGCCACTCATTTCAGTGTTGACTGTTGCCAGCTCTTGTTGACGTTCTCTCTTCTTCTTCTTTTTCTTAGAGTGCCGTCTCTTCATAGGAGGTTGGCTACCATGTTGTTGTACTCTTTTTTATCTTTTGCGAGTCGTATTAGTGTTGCGGCATCCGGAATTCCAAAACTATTGCCTCAGATTCTTTAACCAGGACTGTCTCTTCCTTCCAAGACCCCGTTTCCCCTCTATCTTTCTCTGCATGATCAGTTGGAGAAGACTATATCTGTCATTTCAAAAAATATGTCCGAAGTAAGCCGCCTTTCTTCTCTTAATGATGGTTAGGACCTCTCGTTTTTTATGCATACGACGCAAAATCTCTTTGTTTGTAACACAATCAACCCAGGATATTTTAAGCATTCTTTGGTACATCCACATCTCGAAAGCTTCCAGTTTATTAATGGATGAAATTTTCAAAGTCCATCCCTCGACACCATAGAAAAGTATTGATAGAATAAAGCACCTTGCGATCCGCCATCTGGTTTTCAAATCTAGTTCTCGGCCACATAACAATGTCTTCATCTTAAAAAAGGAGTTGCGTGCCATTTCGATTCGTGTTCTGATTTTGTCATCAGGATTCTAATTCCAATCCTTGTGTAGCCAACACCCCAAGTACCTGATCTTGTCTACCCTCTCCAGTCGGTCCTTGTCCTAATGGGTATCTCTAGTCCCGATCTCACGATCTCTACTAGTTTCGTTGAATGAGTGGCTTAATTATGACGTTCGGAGTGCGCATAACGCACCCCTCCTGTCGCTCTAAGCAGACCCTCTCAAGAGGCCAGACCCCCCCACTCTCCTCTGTGGGTCCTTGAGCCGTGGTTGTGGCTTTGGTACCGACTTCGGGAGGCGGATTGGGAACTTCGGATCGGTAACTCCGGCAGAGCCGTGTTATGCCGACGTTAGAACCCAACCGCTCATCCTTCCGACCGGCCCTCTGCCTTATCCCGACTATAGTCCCGCCCTCGACGACTTTGGAGTTTTGGCACGTCCCGGGGAAGGACTTTCCAGAGGAAAGAAGGGGGGAACGATGGCTCGAGAGAGTCGCGAACGACTTTTAAATCGATGGCTTGAGCCTTTCAGTGAAATGCGAGGGGGAGGGAACCCACCTCACGGTGAGTCTCCCCGCCCTCTTTTGTAAGTTCTTAGGCCCCGTCTAGTCGCTCTTCACAACACACCGGTTTTTCGGGAGTACCGCGTACGATACACCGTCCCATGTCCGTCCGAGGAAAGTTGGCAGGTGTAATCCGGCTGAAGGTCGGATTACACAGTTAAAGGTGGATCGTCCGTTTGTCAAACGGTCGAACCGAACCCCAGAACCCGCCGTAGAACCCACCGTCTCCTAAGTAGGGGCAAACTAGGCACGAGCACGGAAGAGAGCATAGTGCCCCCCCCTACGTGGTGCGGTTTGCGATGCTATCTGCCGACCGTCGAACTCGGTTCCCCCCCCCTTTTGTCCGTCCCGAGGCTCCCTCTGATCGTTGAATGATCGAAGTTGAGGGTGGCCAACGGGTCGTGCTCGAGTCGGGGGGCCCCTGAGTTCCGTTGGCTTTTGGATAACTTTGGTTATGGTTATTTTCTCCCGTGGTGCCTCCTGGCGGATCTAACCTGTAGAAGGGGGGGAGAAAAGAATTTTGAATTTAAAAGAAAAAGTGCCAATGAGTGCACTGGAAAAGGGGAGGGGTGACATTTGCGCATGCGCAGTTGCACGATCCTCCCGTGAAAAGAACTACACTGTGGCCAGACCTGCGGTGTTAGGGCTACGCGAGGAGATGAGCCTCCACCGTCGGAAACGCGGCTAGGTTGACCATAGGTACTGTAAAAACAAAAAGTTTAAGCGAGTTCCGAAAATTGCCGGTTTCATACTAGACGTCGCTGCACGGGGAGTCCTGATGCTCCCAAGGAAGGTGCTACGGTTGTCCTTCTGAAACCGACCAAATGCAGGGCTCGACATAAAAATTTACGAAAAACGGTACCTACCTTATTCCCAGTAGGCACCAACAAAACGAAAAAGATCAAAGAAATTCCGAGAATTATATGTCGGTTTTGTACTAGAAGATAGCCGCAAGCCGAATTTAGCAAAGAAAATTCACGAAAAATTGGTACTTACCTTTGATAATTAGGCGTGGCAGTGTTTTTGACGAAGCGTTTCGTCTTGATTTTCCCGTTGATGGATTTTAACCCTTGATGGTGTATCGCACTGCGCCTCTCGTCGAAACAAAAACAATCCCTTTGATGGTGGTTTCGGGGCATGGCGGTCACCGAGGCGATCAGAAATATTTGTTAAAATGTTTTAAGGCATTTCAACAAATATCCCCAACATAACCACGATAACCATTGCCATGCCTCGGCGGTTACAGTTTAACGTACGTTACTTCTTCTTCCTAACGGTTGTTCCACGTGTTACCTCTTCAACGGTCCTCGGTCCTAATGAATGAATGAATGAATGAATGAATGGTCCTAATGAAGTCGGTCGCCCCCGACTTTAATATTTATGTTGTTGATTGGTTTTTTGGTTATTACCATAATTTTTGTCTTTTGTTTGTTTATACTAAGAGCGTATGCGTTGCTGACCTCGTTTATCTTGTTAATTAATATTTGCAAACCTTCGGGGCTATCGGCAAGGATGAAGGTGTTGTCGGCATATCTGATGTTGTTAATTAATCTTTCGTTTACTTTAATTCCGTGCTGTGCCTCCTCGAGAGCTTCCTGAAAAATGGCTTCCGAGTATAAGTTGTAAAGGAGGGGTGCGAGTATGCAGCCCTGACGGACTCCCTTTTGAATTTTAATGTCTTTGGTTGTAGCATCTCCGAATTTGAGTTGAACCGATTGATACCAGTATAGATTCCGTATAATATTAATGTTTTTGCTGTCAATATCTAGTTTCTCTAGTAAGTCACTGAGTTTATCGTGTTTCACAATGTCAAAAGCCTTGTCGTAGTCAAGACGTTCTCTCTTACGACAATTTATTTACTTAATTTTATACCTCCCTTTGCTAAACACTCGTCCGGCTAAACTTTTGACGAAACAGCGCAGCCGATTGTTCAGGATGGACTAGTCCTGACCTCCCGTTAGAGTGGAAATTTAGGCCAAAGTGGAGTGTTGCCAGACCCAGGAAAACTATAACTGCTCCCGGGCTGACTCACCCACCAGGATCTCTTCATCCCACTGTACGGGTCACCGCGCACGGCAAGAACACGCAGATACCAGTATTTGTCAGGTCTCTCCACAGTAGCCGTCATCCTGGTTTATTGACGAGCTGAAATGGCCAAGCACAAAGGTTTTTAAGCCTCGGCTTGAACTCAGCCAACCAAACCAGACTAAGTTTACTTTTAAAAGTTTCGTGGCGCCGGCGCCGATTAACATTGTTTTTTGCGGTTTAATTATATATTTTGAAATTTTGTTAAATTTTGTAGCATTTTTTATAAATCTTTTCGAGTTACACGAATACACCATAGCGTAGTAGGTATGAATGCGTTGTTTTTCTATTTCTATTATTTTGATTTTTATTTACAACAGCGCAGTTGTTCCTCCAACAATTATTTACACTCAACTTACAAAACTCAGATTTTTGTAAATAATTTGTAAATATTTCATAAAATTGCAGTCAAATTTTCAAAGTACCAAATTTAAAACTAAAATAAGAGTTTTTCCAAATATAAAATTTCCAAAAATATTTAATTTTGTTGGATTCTTCGATATGCATGCGCCACGACTTGGTTCAGTTATCCACCTCACCGCGGTTATCTCACGGTCTTGCAAAATAATTTTACTGAAAAGCTTACATTTTAATGATTTCAAAACTAATTTGGGAGGAACCCCAAAGTAATAGAGCACCTCTAATTATTTTATCATTATAAGTGTTCATCATTACATTATAAGGTGAAATATTTTTACTACATTTGTGTTTACCAAATAACTTTATTTAGAGATGAAAATACCGGCCCTAAATGAAGTAAATTAACAGATTGCTTTACTATGAGCACAAACTATTTTCCATGCTTTTTTAATAAATATTTCAATTTTTATAGCGGGATTCAGAGATTAGCAGTTTATCAGTACTACAACATACACTAATTGGTAATTTTAACGTGCATTCTGAAATCTTGAAAATTTTTGAAGTAAACATTTTCTTAAGTATTCTTGTGAAGTGGTGAGATCAGTTTTGAGTGACGTAACGGACCGCTGCGCTGGTCTCAAACGTGTAGTTGATAATGGTGATCTAATTTTATTTGTTAAATAGTGCTTCAGCCAAAGTGAAAAAGTTGAAAGCTGCTTTAATTATCTAAAATCAAAACTTTTTCTTTCAAATATTTCTTATATTTTGTCTTACTCTTCCAAAGCTTTCCAAATTTAAATCCATTAGTGGACCACCACTCAGCTTGGTAATTTTTTGAGACCGCTGAATAACTAAGGCCAAATTTCTTCTCAATTCGATGCTATTTTCTTTTAGCCAATCAGAATTATAAGCAGAATTGCCAATATTTTCAGCCTAGAATAGAAGAAAAATAAAATCCGGATCCAAATTTTAAAAATTTTCAGTAGCTAGGATAATAAAAAACAAAAAATTTGCAGACCATTGCAAATAGGACTTATATTAAAAAAATTAATAGTAAAAAATATTTTTAAAAACAAGCTTTTATTTAAATGCTCTAAAAAAAAAGAAAATAAACTTTAAATTAAAACAAACTCGCCAATTTATTACATTGCACAATTTATATGATATAAAAACTTGTTGCTAGATTTACTAATTTTTTTAAAAACATTAGTTTTTTTTAGAAATATTTATGTCAAGATCAAGTTACTTATTGTATTCTTGTTTATCTATACAAGTAAATCTTGCGACAAGCTTTTATATCATATAAATTGTGCAATGTAATAAATTGGCAAGTTTGTTTTAATTTAAAGTTTATTTTTTTTAGAGCATTTAAATAAAAGCCAGTTTTTAAAAATATTTTTTACTATTAATTTATTTTGTATTTTTTAGTTATCGCTAGAGATGTTTCTAAGTCTGTGTATTTCATTTCATATCCGTATCACAAAGATGTATAAAAAAACATAGTCCGTTATCTTGGGCGGTCCGCCATATTGAATTGAGAGTGGCGTCATTTTATTTATTGTATTTTTCTTAGCAAATTCTTTTATTTGATACCCACATCATGGGAGTGCATAAAAAATAACTAGTCCGCCATCTTGGGCGGTCCGCCATATAAAGTAATTTAATTTAATTTTTTTGTATTTTTTTTTTAGCAAACTCTTTCATTTAATACCCATATCATAAAAGTGCATAAAAAATAACTAGTTTGCCACCTTCAGCGGTCCGCCATATTGAATTTAGAGTGACTAAATTTTATTTTTCGTATTTTTTTTGGTGAGTCCTTTCATGTGATACCCATATCATGGAAGTGCATAAAAAATAACTAGCCCGCCATTTTGGGGGGGGGGGGATTAGATTTAGAAAGACGTCTCTTAGCTTACCATGCATTATCATCCAAACTAAACTTGTATGCAAAATTTCAGCTTAATCCGTAGAGGAGAACTACTTTGAAATTCAGTTGCAAGATTTGATCTTAACTAACAAACATTGCAAGCTTAATAAAAGCTTGTAAAAAAAACAAAGTTTTACATGAAATAGCATTTAACGACGATTGACTAAGTCCCCGTTGGAAAAGTTTTTTTTTCAAAATTATTCCATATATTTTAATTTTTGCTTTTTCCAAATTTAAAAAGAAATAAAATGTAAATAAAACTTTCTAATATGCCAAAATATAAATTTACCTCGGTTGTTAGCAGAGTTCCCAAAAAACAATACAAGAATAACACTGATAAGAAAAACACTAAGGTCACCAACGATTGTGCCACGTTTTTATAATCAGGAGGAAATCTGGAACGAATGTTACAGTTTTCAAATATAATGCAGATAAAGATTTCTCACCCTTCACTAGCAATGTTGATCAAACCTAAACAAGTAGTAAAAATGTTGGTAAAGAAAAGATAGAGAAAATATCTAGCAAATATGGCATTTGTTTTACAGATGCATCTAAAAATATTTCCTATTAGTATTTTTTTTTTTTTAGAATTTTTTAGAATTATTATTTTTTAATACAATATATATGGGGCATTCCACACCAAATCGACCACTTTTGAACCCGACCCCTTTTGATTTTCCTGAAATTTTTACATATTATACTATCTCACCAAAAACAGTTCTGTGAATTTTTTCAAAATTTTTTATTCAACCCAAAAAAAGTTACGAATTTTTAGAAAAACTGATGTAGTTTTTCTTCAAACGATCTTAACTAGTTCAAAAATTGACTAATCGAAACGTTTTTTTGTCTTTAGACGTACTTTTCAGGAAAAAATACAAAAAAAATATTCAAACTTGGATTCTACAAAATTTTTCATTTTTTCGGAAAAAATCATTGATTTTTCAAATTTCGACACTTTTGATTTTTAATTTTTTTATTTCAAAATAAACTTTGATTTATTACGCGTATAACAACGCAAACCCCATAGTGGGCCGACATTTATTTCTATTTCTTTTGTTTAATTGAAAAATATTATTTGCATAAAAATAAAACAAAATATTTTTTAATTAAATAAAAAAAATAGAAAAAAATGTCGGCCCATTATGAGGTTTGCGTTGTTATACGAGGAATAAATCAGAGTTTTTTTTGAATTAAAAAAATCAAAAATCAAAAGTGGAAAAATTTGAAAAATCAATGATTTTCTCCGAAAAACTAAAATTTTTTGTAGAATCCAAGTTTGAATATTTTTTTTGTATTTTTTCCTGAAAAGTGCGTTTAAAGACAAACAAAAACAAAAAAAGAACGTTTTGATTAGTCAATTATTGAAATAGTTACGATGGTTTGAAGAAAAAAAACATCAGTTTTTCTAAAAAAATTTTAACCGGTCTAGGACGTTTCGGCGCAGCCGATTCGGCGCGACCGTTTCGGCGCAGCCGGTTCGGCGCGAAGACGGTTCGGCGCGAGCAGGTTCGGCGCGAGGACAGTTCGGCGCGAGGCGGTTCGGCGCGAAGACGGTTCGGCGCGAGAACGGTTCGGCGCGAGAACGGTTCGGCGCAAAGACGGTTTGGCGCGAGCCGGTTCGGCGCGAGAACGGTTCGGCGCAAGGCGGTTCGGCGCGAGGCCGATTCGGCGCAAACCAAATGCAATTGGTTTGAACCCCCAAACTCCCCCCCCCCCTTATATAATGCTCTGTATTAACATTCTATTAGATAAAAACAAAAATAACAATAAAAAAAAGTTTACGATTATACAAAAACCCCAATTCTAGATTAAAAACTGCCGGATTTCTAGTATTTCCTCAACCCCCCCCCCCTTGAGCACGTCTCTGTTGCAATTTGTTTTTGTACTAAAAATAAACTTCAATCAATTTATTATATATTTTCCATTTTGTCTGATGACCTTTTGCCATCTTTCTGGTAACGATTCCACGCTCATAGAACTTCTAGTCTTTATCAGAAAAAAACTTAACCAAGTGCGATTAAAGTCAAATTCAAATGATTATTTTGTAACTATTAGATGAATAGTTGTATCTTTTTGTATCTAATGTCTGCCTGACTAAAATTCAAAGAAAAAAATTAAATGTTTGTAATTATTTGCACCAAAAAGTCTTCGCGCCGAACTGGTTTGCGCCAAAATGGGCTTGCGCCGAAAAACCCTTGCGCCCAGCCGGCTCGCGCCGAAAAGTCTTCGCGCCGAACCGGCTTGCGCCGAAATGGGCTTGCGCCGAACCGGCTCGCGCCGAACCGGCCGCGCCGAAACGGTCGCGCCGAAACGTCCCATCCCGAATTTTAACTTTGTAAAAAATTTTGAAAAAATTTACACAACTGATTTTACGTATTATACTATCCCATCAAAAACAGTTCTGTATATTTTTTCAAAGTTGTTTCCAAAGTTAAGAATTTTTAGAAAAACTGATGTTTTTTCTCTTCAAACGATCGTAACTTTTTCAAAAATTGACTAATCAAAACGTTCTTTTTTTTGTTTGTCTTTAAACGTAGTTTTCAGGAAAAAATACAAAAAAAATATTCAAACTTGGATTCTACAAAATTTTTCATTTTTTTTTCATTAATTTTTTTTTTTTTTCAATAATTTCATTAATTTTTCAAATTTTTCCACTTTTGATTTTTGATTTTTTTATTTCAAAAACAACTTTTATTTATTCCGCGTATAATAAAGCAAACTTTGCGAAAAAATGCAAAATTTCTTTCTATTTTTTTTGTTTAATTAAAAAATATTTTGTTTTATTTTTACGCAAATAATATTTTTCAATTAAACAAAAGAAATAGAAAGAAATGTCGGCCCATTATGGGGTTTGCGTTGTTATACGCGGAATAAATCAGAGTTTTTTTTTAAATAAAACAATCAAAAATGTCGAAATTGAAAAATCAATGATTTTCTCCGAAAAAATGAAAAATTTTGTAGAATCCAAGTTTGAATATTTTTTTTGTATTTTTTTCTGAAAATACGTTTAAAGACAAACAAAAACAAAATAAAAACGTTCCGATTATTTTCAATTTTTGAAATAGTTACGATCGTTTGAAGAAAAAAAACATCAGTTTTTCTAAAAATCCGTTACTTTTTTGGGGTTGAGTAAAAAATTTTGAAAAAATTCACAGAACTGTTTTTGGTGAGATAGTATAATATGTAAAAATTTCAGAAAAATCAAAAGGGGTCGAGTTCAAAAGTGGTCGATTTGGTGTGGAATGCCCCATATATATATTTTTTTACATTCTAAATATTAAAAACCTTACAAATCTTACTGTTGTCAAAATTTTAACCCTTTCAACGCTTAATTCGACTGTTATCAATAGCTTATAAAATCATTAGCTTTGCACGCTGAAATACGACCTTTGTCGTTACGCTTCTCAGACACTGTTGGTCTCTATACATTTGCTATTTATTAAAATAACACCTGAAATCTTTTTTTAGTATAATAAAGTAAGAATAACCAAATAAAAAGAATTTTATAGAACACTATTTTGTGTTTTATATCGAGCGTTGAAAGGGTTAAACTCTCCAGCGTTAAAAATTTTTAAAAATGCTGCAAAATTTAGAATACTGCGAAATAAAGCAAGTCTGATTTATATATATGTACATCCTTCAGCGTTTTACGGCTATTTGGAATAATATAACATATTTCAAAAAACTTTTCGATTTACCGACGTCGCCTATGGAAAACTTACGACAACACCAAATTGTGATGCTTTATTAAATTTCTTAACACATCCAGGTTATTTTTTTCCAAATTACTTTGAACCACTAACAGAAACCTTTCTTTGATTAGAAACAGCTCGTTGATGTGATAGATTATTATTGATCCTAGAAGAAAATCGAATCCCAAAAAAATTGGGTTTACAAATGGCAACACCATAACTATTTCATATAAGAAACCGAAAATAAAAGCAGAAAGTGAAATATCGTTAACAATGAAATGATAAAGAGGAATCGGTAAAATTTTCTTTTTTATCAGCGTTGGGTTAACCATGTACAATGCCACTGTTACCCAGTAAAGTAGGATGGCACCTATCATAAGTCGCCTGGAGAGTTTGTAGATATTATTACAGTGCGCTTGTAGATTTGAATTGAGAGTTTCTAACTTCCAATATTTTGAATGCATGGTTTTCAATAAACTTGCAAGATTCTTGCGTTGAGAAATCAATACCGCAGCTTTAACACAGCTCTGCAAATTTTAAAACTATTGAAAAGAAGGAACCGATGTATAGTAGGGATTTTTACCTGCCAGCATCCCATGAAAGCCGCTGTACTGTAAACTAAATTTTTGGTATCCAAATTTTTGAAAAGACCCAAGCATACTTCCAAGCAGTATATTAATATTGCTATCAGTGCAAAATAACCTTTAATTATTAAGTGTTTGCTGCTGTTTAATGGGTTAAGGCCCCAAACGTTTAATAACGTTGTGGATTCTTTCACCAATGGCTTTTTATCCATTTTTAGCTTTTAGTAGGAAAGAAACAAACCTTTTAATGAATTTATAGAAAATTTTCCACTTTATTGGAAGAGTTGTGACTTGGTAAACAAGATCCTTTCCAGGACGTCAGAAGACAAAAAAATTGTTTAAAATTTTATAAAATTCACTTTAATTTTTTTTTGTTTTGTATAACTTGGTATTGATTTTGTTTTTTACTCTTTCCTATTATAATCTCTATATTTCGTGATTGGATGCAATTAAGCTTTTGATCTAGGTAAAGTTTAATTACTTATATCGATGATGCAATAGTTGTTTACATCTTGCAAACTTACTGAAGAATTTTAGAAAGTTTCAATTAATTTTTTTTTATTTTATCCAAATAATTCTCTATCCGTTTCTCGCTCTCTAATCCAAATAATTCAGCCGTCCACCACAAAAGAGATCGGCAAAACTCTTCTTTGGCTGGTGACTTCTTTAACACCATAATTTAACATCCACCTTGTCCTTGTGGCTATCGAGGCCCGGTACCATGTAACTCCATGTAACCACTACTCATCTCGTAAATTAGTGATCGTTTGCTATGGAATTCAGGATAAGATGAAAACCGCACCTCTCTTGCGATTCCCGATTTCTAGTCTCGCTCAAGGAGATCCCCTCCTCTGTAGGTGCTGTGTTTTGGGTTCAAAATCTTTCCGCGACGTTGCGGGACCGTTTTCAAACCTCGGTCAATTACTCAACCCCGTTAGCGGTGTTTTCACCGTTTTGAGAACTAGTTGGACACACAATTATGGTTGGACACCAGCTTAGTCCCGACTGTTAATGTGGTTTAAGTACGTACCCTTCCGTTGCTCATGAGTCATGACGACTTCAGAATTATATGGTACGTCCCGATAACAACTTTTCAAGGGGAGAGAACCATTTTCCCGAGTAGTACGTGAGTTGCTTTTTAAAAAATATTGGGTATCATTTCTTTTCAAACTGGAGCAGATGCGAATGAAGCCCGCTTATCTCCTTCATCTAAGTGAAGTTAGCATTGGAAATTTTACGGGATTTTCTCGAATTTTTTCTTATGTAACCTCATGAAAATTTTATATGTATTTATAGAGAAAAAATTGCAGATTACAAAAATGTTAAAAAAAGACTTGAAAAAAAAAATTTATGTTTACTTCCGGTTAAATTTAAAGTATAAAAAAATATACTTTGTCACTTTCCAATAGAAAATTTGGAGTTGAATAAAAAACTATTTAAACTTTTTTTTGTATCTAGTAATATTTAAAAATTATTCACTGTTACCACTTTTCGTGAACATACTGTATACTTTTTTTACAAACAAAATACAGCGTATAATAATACGGATCTTGGTTTTAGAGCTTGGAGCTTCTATGATGGAGTCCTTTTGTCGTTCGGCTTGTTGGAGGGTGCGAGCTGGTCCGGTTGGTTGGTTTTGGTCATCTTACTGGTTGGTAATTGTTGGTCCTGTAAGTGTGGAGCTTGTCCTTGGCAAAGTCCTAGTCCCTAGTAATAAGTTACTGATTGCGGTTATGTCGTTTTAAGAAAAGACGCCGTCTTGAGACGGCGGGAAGGGTGGGATTGATAAGGGGGGAGAGAAATAAGTTCGATGTAAATGGATGGTTTAGTGGAGGGGAGTTGTCGAGGAGTTTGGGAGGGGTGATGATGTCTTTTGGTCTGCGGGTGGGAGTATTGCCGTAGTTCCCAAGGTTGCTAATAAATGGGTTACCTGAAAATTTGCTTTTTTTGTAAAGGTTTGAGGTGATGTCTTTTATGAATTGTTCTAGATTTTTGGCACTCATTGCAGCATGGATTTGTAGATTAGTCACAAACCAGGGGGCACCAATCGTCTGTCTCACACTACGATCGGTCTAGGACGTTTCGGCGCAGCCGATTCGGCGCGACCGTTTCGGCGCAGCCGGTTCGGCGCGAAGACGGTTCGGCGCGAGCCGGTTCGGCGCGAGGACGGTTCGGCGCAAGGCGGTTCGGCGCGAAGACGGTTCGGCGCGAGAATGGTTCGGCGCAAAGACGGTTTGGCGCGAGCCGGTTCGGCGCGAGAACGGTTCGGCGCAAGGCGGTTCGGCGCGAGGCCGATTCGGCGCGAGCCAATTCGGCGCAAGCAGATTCGGCGCGAGAATTTAATATCATAGGCATAAAATACTTTTTATAAACATAAATCATTATTTATGCGGATGTAGAAAATTATTTATTATTTGACTTTTATCTGATCGGTCGGTTTAATTAATGGTTTATTCAATTAATCATATATGCATTTTAACTTACAGAAAACTATGGATGTCATATTGACACAGGACCGTAGCTAGACATAAGTCATGTGGGGGGAGTACCTAAAACAATTTTTTTTTTATGCTATGAAAAGGGTTTTACCAAAAAAAAGCTTTTAAAACTTTTTTTACTTCATAGCTATGTCATGCAAGGGGTTTAAACCCCCAAACTCCCCCCCTTATATAATGCTCTGTATTGACATTCTTATACAAAAACCCCAATTCTAGATTAAAAACTGCCGGCTTTCTAGTATTTCCTCACCCCCCCCCTTGAGCACGTCTCTGTTGCAATTTGTTTTTGTACTAAAAATAAACTTCAATCAATTTATTATATATTTTCCATTTTGTCTGATGACCTTTTGCCATCTTTCTGGTAACGATTCCACGCTCATAGAATTTCTAGTCTTTATCAGAAAAAAACTTAACCAAGTGCGATTAAAGTCAAACTCAAATGATTATTTTGTAACTATTAGATGATTAGTTGTATCTTTTTGTATCTAATGTCTGCCTGATTAAAATTCAAAGAAAAAAATTCAAAGATTAAAATTCAAAGAAAATTAAATGTTTGTAATTATTTGCGCCAAAAAGTCTTTGCGCCGAACTGGTTTGCGTCAAAATGGGCTTGCGCCGAAAAACCTTTGCGCCCAACCGGCTCGCGCCGAAAAGTCTTCGCGCCGAACTGGCCCGCGCCGAAATGGGCTTGCGCCAAAACGGTTTCGCGCCGAAACGGTTTCGCGCCGAACCGGCTTGCGCCGAAATGGGCTTGCGCCGAACCGGCTCGCGCCGAACCGGCCGCGCCGAAACGGTCGCGCCGAACCGGCTGCGCCGAAACGTCCCATCCCGCACTACGATTGTGAAATTCGTATAGTTTGTTTATTTGCGACTTGGACGCGAAGGCCAAGATGGTGCTGCGTAAGTCAGGACGGGCCTTATGATTGTCTGGTAGATGCCAGACTGTTGGCTTTGAGGAAGAGGTACAAAGCCCTTCTTAATTGTTTGGTCTTGGTTAAACAATCGTTGGTGTGTTTCGCCCAAGACAAGAGAGAGTCCAGGGTGACACCAAAGTACTTGTACAAAGTAACCCCGCCAACCATCCGTCCAAATTTCGGTCCCGGGTCGTACTAAACGGACGATGAGTTTGTGCAGCGTTTTCTGCTTACGATCCGGAACGAAGGCAACAACCCCTCGCCTAGCAGTGAGACTGTAGACACCTACAATCCACTGCTGGGAAACGACTCTGCCAACGTTATGCTTACGCTTCGCGACTACACTCTCGTCAATCTGTACCACCTCACCCGGGCCGCCGAGTTGAACGAGTGCAAGGTTGCTACGGAGTTTCCAGGTGCAGATGCGTCGAAATTTCTGGTGTAACTTATAAACGGCGTGACGTTCCATCCCGAAAACGCCAGCAGTTACACCAGCTCGAGAGTTGTTCGCCCAACACCATAAAACGCAGAACACCAGCTTTGGTGGAAGCCTAAGACCCGCAAAAAAGGTCTTGTCGCTGAGGGAATGCCTTCTCCTGCACTTCGGACACCGGAAGCAGTACTTCATGATGTACGTTTGGTCTCTCACCAATGTGCAATAGCGTCTGTACGAATGTTTCGTACAGCGCTTATTGGTTGGCAACAACCGAAGACCCTGCAGGAACTCCACCTCTGCATTGCTCCCACTGAACAATGCAGTAACGTCGTAAATAGAATTCACATTTACATCAGGAAGCGGGAACGGATTCGCTGCCATTGCGTCGACTACTGAGTAATTTGTCAAGTGCAACACTATTATGCATTACTCCACGCGTACCGAAAAACAGAATGCCTGGCTTACCGTAATTAACCAATCACGAGCGATTTATCCTTCGAAAATCAAGATTTTTTAAATTCGATTTTTGAAAAAACAAGTGCACTTAGGGCATTGTGCCTCCGCTTATTCTCTTATTTAAATATACTCTTTCAGAAAAGTTCGAGGTTTCAATCGTAAAATTTGTATTTTCGGACCCAGGCTGGCTACCTCTCCCCTGTCAACTGTTTATAAAGTGAAGTGAATATTTAATAGCGCATTGTTATTTGCAATTAAAAAATTTGAGACATCCGCCATTTTATGTTATTTCGAAACAACACATCACTACGTTTGTGAACTTCGATCAAAGATAATAAACAGTCTTATTTATCACCGGAAAACTTTTTTGATTTTATGTTGGCGCGAATGAAAAATAGTAAAGTCGGCAATAAAATCTGAATGTGGCTATTTATACATACAGTATGTATAAGCAATTGGCTATTTATACATACAGTATGTATACGAAATTGGCTATTTATACATACTGTCTGTAGGTATGCACTATTATTACAATTAATATTTTGGTAATAATTACTCAATTATAAATAATTATAGTCAGAGGTAGGCACAATACATTTGTATTTTGCATTAAAAGCAGTAATAAAACTTAGAAAATTTTGTTTGAAATTCAAAATATAGTGCACATTCCCATACATTGTATCTTATATTTTGAATTTAAAATAAAAAATTCCAAAATATTTCATATTTTGTACTTCAAATATGAAAAAATTAAAATATTAATGTGTTTCAAAATTTTTTATTTTAAATTCAAAATATGAAATAATATTACACGACACTGTACTTTATTTTGAACAAAATATTTTTTCTCTCGTATGTTTTCTTTCTACTTTTAATTCAAAATACAAATGTATTTTGCCTAATCCTGATTATAGTGTTATTGAAAATAATCAATAAACTATAAAGTATCATTAAATCAGTGAAATATAGGCAATATATTTTTTTTCTGTATTTAAATATTTTTTGTAAAAAGTAATCTGCTTAGTCTTTCTCTTCGAGCGTCTTTTGGATTTAATTTTAGTTTTGAAAATTAAGTTTTTATTTGATTGATTTGAACAGAGCTGATTTATTAGAGCAAAATTGTTCTTCAGGTTTAATTGCACTATGCCCACAACTCTCACGTTCAACAAGAGAAATTTCATTTTTTTGCATTGATTTCCATTACTTGTAATGTTTTAATTTTTTTACATATTTATTGAAAACTTGCGTTTCATAATTAAACAAAATATCTGCAATATTTTCAGTTATCGCCTGTGCCGTCTAGATTTTTGATTTTATTGTGAAGGGCAAGACAAGTTCGCACCCACTTAGGCCTCTAAACCGGGTCCATTGTACTACCTCCGATTTCCCAGCAGTGTACTATGTGGCGCGACTAGGAATAGAACTGCGGTTTTCCGCTTTCTAGCCTGCCAGTATATGGATGCTTAACACCACACTGCTGGTGTGCCGTATTACATTTTTCTATCCGATAATATTATGTTGGGACAATCAAAATCATCGCCGATTAGCGCATTTTCAATTGCAAAAATAATTATATCTTGCATGAAAGCAAGTTTTTGAAAATATGTTCAAATTATTATATTTTCATATCATAAGAATATCACGACATGGTGTATACTAAAAGAATTCCAAAATAAACACGAATGCATTTTGTTCCACGGATGTATTATAAAATTTTGATATTTTGCTATAAAGATTTTCCTCAATGCCATTTTATATGTAAAGGAATTAAAAGTAATAGAAAGTAATGCAAAAAATAAAATTTCTCTTGTTGAACATAAGAGTAGTGGGCTTAGTACAATTGAACCTAAAGAACAAATTTGGTGTAATTACGAGACTTGTCCAAATCACATATATAAAAGACCAGCACGCTGCTGCTGCTGCTCCAGCGTGTCATTTTTTAGAACACACAATGCACTCTGATTGGTTGTTGTCGTTGGTCGTACCAACTTAAAATTACCTTAGTACTCCATTCAGAAAAGGTTATATATATTTCGATATGGAATGGTAAAGTGAGGAGGTGAATTAGGTGAACGGGCTAAGGAGAGGACTCTAGTTTGGCGGGGCTAGGTTCGATCCCCAACCCGGCCACAAAATTTATCCGACTCCGTGGTTCGGATTCCACGTAAAGCTGTAGGTCCCACAGGTTAACACAGCCAGGACTTAGCTTCGCGCTAATTTTCAGAGGTACGCCTCAATAAAAATCATCCGACGTAACGTTGCGGGCAAGCCCGCAACCTTACTCTTCAAGTCTGCGAAGATATGGGGCAACAGCCCTGGTGCTTCGCACCAGACCAGAATAAATGAATGGTAAAGTAATTTTAAGTTGGTACGACCGACGACAACGACTTCAGAGGTCTGAATCTTAAACCATTTTAAATGGTTTAAGGTCTGAACGCTGGAAGAGCAGCAGCAGTAGCAGCGTGTCATTTTTTTAGAACACACAACGCACTCCCCAGCGAGTTGCACACCAAGTAATTTTGACTGGGATACCTATATATAAATTTGATCTAGGTTAATCCGAGGATCATCCATCCAGAAATTTTAATATTCGACTTTTATATTTTCATTTTACCAACCATTTTACGAACCATTTTCAAATTACCTAATAATTCGAAGTTCTTTAAAAAAGAGTTGAATATTCCTCGTATTTTAAGAAAGAATTCCGGCACCAACAATTTATTTTTAGAAATTATATGTTACTTTTCCTGATAGCAAGCATGAAATTTCTGAGAAATTTGAACAATAAATGCAAGCTCCAAGATTTCAGAATTACGTCATTCTACTTGAGTGAAAAAAAATACTTTTTTATGTTAATTTAACCCCTGTAGTTATACAACCTTAAAGGCTACCATGACAATCTTAACAAAAAAATGCATTTCTTGACAAGTCATTCCCTGTTTCATGCCACCATATTGTAGAAAAATATGGGGAGAATGGACACTCTCTTTGCTACCGTTGAAGTAATCACTTCGTAACTTTTTCTGAATAACTGTGTGCAATTTTACTTCGAGTTTTTGTGTGGACTTAAAATAGAAAAAATGTATCTGTGCCGTAGTGAATTTTATCGATTATCGAGAATTATCTAAAATTATTTCCGTCGACAATTAAATCAAACGGATTAATAACTAATTATATCGTAACTAAAATGTTATTTTTGATGAAGTTTATTAAATAAATTAACATTAACTTATCTCAAATAATCGAACGTTAAAAGTTATTGCTAATTATTTATGTGCCTGAAATTATCGAATATTCAAACAAGTTAATGCGAAAACAAAGCCAAATTTCTGATTTACTGTTATTAACTTTGATGCAAATTACTGATTTGACGACAAAATTCTACAATTTGTGAATGGATTATTTATCTGGATCGACAACTTAAATGGACAAAATCCTACAATTCGTTACTGGATTTTTTATCTGGATCGACAACCTAAATGGAATTTCGAAGCATGGAAAAATTGCTCGCAACGAACACGGCGATGGAACTTGAGAAATCTAACGAACCCGTGTAAGTCATTCCAGGAGTTCCTCGCTTTGACTGTTTTGGAAGAATCAAAGGTTAGTTATTTGCAATGTTAATTTTAAGATGTTCCAAATTTTCTTAAAAAACGGTAATTGACTTTTTAAATGTTTACTTGTTTTTATGACCAAGTTAGGTCTAAATGTCATTACTTACAATTACATTTAAAAGTCAATTGTTCAAATTTATACTTGTAAATTGTAATGTACAAATTATTATTGAATCCAGTGTGGATTAATTATCTCCCTTTGTTTATTAAATGATTAATTTAAAATAGGTAACTACCAAAGTTACAAGTTAAGTTTAAGTTTGATTTTTCGAAACGTTTCTTTAAAGTAGAGTTTATTCTTTTAAGAAATAATTTTGTGTTTTTATGTATCGCAATTTATCTTTATTATTTATTTCGTCACATTGTACGTATGAAAAACATACCTCTTTTATTTTGCGTAGACAAATTTTTATCTTTCAGAGATTCTTCTTTTGTGTAAAAAAGGGGTAAAGTGAGTGGGTTTTTCTAAATATTACTAATTACTCTGAGGTGTGAGTACCTGCTGTTCTTGGATTTCTCAAATTCTAAGAATCCCAAAAGGGCCACCGACCGGAGGGCGCTTTCTTTGAGAGAGGAGAAGCGTATCAAACGGTCAGCATACGCTACTTCTCTACCTCCCACTCTTTTTGTAAGTTTTTTGTAAATTTAAGAGTTAAATTTGTCCTAAACAATTACACACGTTACAGATACAGAAACTTTTATTTACTGCATAAAATTGTGATAAAAATATGATCAGTTTTACATGTAAAATTTGTGCAAAATTTAACGTCGCGTCATAAGGCATGTAGGTGCATACAATTATTAAAAATAAATAAACTAGATTAACAGGGTGCTATCTATATGCTCATGAACCGTTTATCCAGGCTTGGTTAAATTTTGGTTGTGTTACTGCAGATATTACCAAGCACAGAAAGGCAGATTTTGTAGAAATTACAATTCGTAACAGTGATTAAAAGCTTATCAACACTACAATTTTTCTAATCCATACACTACTTGATAATTTTAACGTGCATTTTGCAAACTTGAAAACTATTGGAACGGATAAATTATGAAGTACATCATCCAATTTTATTTGTTAAATAGTGCTTTAGCCAAAGTGAAAAAGTTGAAAGCTGCTCCAATTACCTAAAATCAAAACTTTTTCTTTCAAATATTTCTTGCATTTGATCTTACTCTTCCAAAGCTTTCTAAATTTAGATCCATTAGTGGACCAGCACTCAGCTTGGTAATGTTTTGAGACCGCTGAATAATTAAGATCAAATTTCTTCTCAGTTCGATGTTATTTTCTTTTAGCCAATCGGAATTGTAAGCAGCATTGCCAATATTTTCAGCCTTGAATAGAAAACAAATAAGATTTTGCAAACAAACTAAGATGTAGGAAAGTAACCCGGACCCCAATTTTGAAAATTTTTAGTATAGCTAGCTTAATAAAATACAAAAAATTTAAGGATCATTCGAAATAGGGATTAAGTGCTAGTTGGCATTTTTTTTTCAAAAATCATTCAAATTATCATTTTTGGTAAAGTGTGTTACTAGGAAGGGGGTGGATCACCCTTGATGTGAAACCTTAAAACAGTAAAATTTGCTGGACGTTAACTGTACGTTGGTGTAGCTGCGACTAAAGCTTGACACATACCGTCAATATAATGCACCATAAGGTCGCTTTTAGGACAGAAATTAGAAACTTTAAAAGCGATTATTAGCTAAACTAATCCTTAAGTTTGGTATTGGTAACCTTGGCTGCTCGATAACTTTGGCGATTTATAATTGGTTTGATATTTCATAAAAGTGAGGTGGAAGTGGCTTGAAGGAGTGTTGATGGCTTGAAGACGGCACAGAGAGCGGTATTGTGAATCGAACGTAGGAAATATTTGAGGTTAGTTTGACTGTCACTTTGGGTGGAGACCTATATGATACCAACCAAAGAGGTGTGAAGGAACTGTTATTCTTAAAGGTGAGAAATCTAAAACAACGTCTTTCTGTAGTGTGAGTATTTACGAGGTGTTGAACCAGATACTCATGCTGTACGCATAAAAGACGAAAAGAACGGAAACTGACTCTGGAAGCTCACATAATACATAGTTGGGTGAGTTGCATTTGAATACCGTTAAAGGGCAGTTAAATAGAAAAATTTTCAAAAACAAACGGGTGAAAAATCATTTTTGTGCAAGATGAATTCTGCGAAATGTGTATACCTGGATGAGGGAGACGACCGCAGCGACGGATCGACCGCGGACGAGAGCAATAAAAAGAGAACAGCATATATTTCAAAGAAGCAAAAAGATTAATAGATCGCCAACAACATCTAGATCTGGCCTAAACGAAAACGACGAAAAGAACTACAGTAGCTCCGATTCCAAGAAATCGCATAGAAGAGAAAGTAACACTAAAGAAAATTCCAGGATAGAGGACAAAATAGACCAGCTTACAAACATGATGGCAAGTTTCGTGACTGACATTAAAACAAGCGTCAATGAAATAAAGTATGAAATAGGCGATTTAAAAAAGGAAATCACGGAGATTAAAATAGGAGCGGATATAACCGATAAAGAAATCCAATCAATGAAGGATGCAAATAGAGAAATTTCGGAAAAACTGGAAGAGGAAGTTGGAAGACTGAAAGTGAAAAGCGCAGAACTCGAATCCAAGCTGGAAAAAATGGAAATGGACGGACAGGCGAGGACATGGCAAAACGAGTAAAAGGAAGAAACAAAGAGAGGGGCAAGAATTAATAAGAATGAGTACGTGGAATGTGAGGACGTTGCTAAGGCCAGGGAAAATGAGCGAAATTACCAATGAATTAGAAAACTATAAAGTAGACATAGCTGCGATACAGGAAACCAGGTGGAAGGGATCTGGAGAAATAGTCCAAGACGGTTTTGTATTTGTGTACTCCGGAGAGAACATACAGGGTAGAAATGGTACAGGATTTTTTATAATGGAGAGATTAAAAAAAAATATTTTGCATTTTAAACCAAGGGGGGTAAGACTATCATATCTGAGAATTAAAACTAAACCAAATAACTTGTCAATTGTGAATGCATACGCGCCAACCGAAGAGAGCAGCGAGGTGGAGAAAGACCAGTTTTATTACGAATTAGAGACACTTTACGAAACAATCCCCAAATATGATACAATAGTAATAATGGGAGATTTCAATGCAAAAACTGGAAAGGAAGACCACATAAGAGCTGTGGCTGGCAAGCAAACAATACATACGTGCACAAACGACAACGATGCAAGACTATGTAATCTAGCAGCGGCACTGGACATGATAGTATCGAGTACCAAATTCAAGCATAAAAACGCTCATAAGATCACATGGACATGGCCCGGAGGAAGTAATATGGAAGGTAACCAAATAAACCACATATTAGTGACAAGAAGAAGAGCCACGTCGATAAAAGATGTGAGATCATTTAGAGGAGCGAACGCCGACTCTGACCACTACCTCGTAATAGCAGAAGTTAAACAGAAGACCTCGATAGCAAAGACTAAACACGAAATAAAGAAACGAATTGCAATAGAAAAACTAAAACATGAAACGGTACTAACGAACTATGAAGATAGACTAAAGGAGGAAATCAAAAAGAGAAAGAAGGATGGAATGATTGATTTAGACGAGGAATGGAATGTAATATCGGAGAGCGTCACAACAACTACAAGGCAAGTGGTGGGGTATAAAGATAGGTCAAAACGAAAGGCATGGTTTGACAACGAATGTATAAAAAAAATGGAGAAAAAAAAATTAGCAAGATTCAGGTGGCTGGAGACGAACGCAGAAACAGACCTCAATAATTACAGAAAAAAAAGAAAGGAAGCGGACAAATTATATAAAATGAAAAAGAATAAATGGCTGGATGAGAAAATGAAAGAAATAGAGGAGAGTAGTTCTAAACATGACATGAAAGCATTTTACGATCAAATTAATAACAAAAGGAAAACACATGCAATCAAAATAAGAGGTATGAAGAACAAAGATGGCGGACTGGAGAGTGAACTACAAGAAATTAAGAAAATTTGGATGAAACACTTCGAGGGGCTGCTGAACGTACATCGAGAAGAAGAAATACATCAAACTGAGATAGAAGATATGGATAACGAAGACGATGTGGCAGAACCCGAAATGGATGAGATTCTAGAAGTAATTAATAGGCTAAAAACGGAAAGGCTGCAGGTAGCGATGAAATAATGGCGGAAATGGTAAAGTGTGGAGGAGAGGCACTGCATACTAAGATCTACGAACTAATAAAGAGAATATGAAGACAGGAAGAGATGCCGAAAAAATGGTACGAAGGAATAATAGTTACAATAAGAAAGAAAGGAGATGCCGAAAAATGTGAGAACTACAGCGGTATAACCCTTCTGAATGTCGCTTACAAAGTGATATCAACGGTCATACATAATAGGCTCAAGGAATACACAGATAAAATAATTGGAAACTACCAGTTCGGATTCAGAAGAGGCAGATCGACGATCGGCGCCATACACTGCCTGAAACAAATAGGAGAGAAAAGCTATGATTGCGACATGATTATGCACATGCTCTTTGTAGATTTTCAACAGGCATTTGATACAGTGAGTAGACCAAAACTGGCGAAGGCTATGAAGGAACTGAAGATACCAAATAAATTGATAAGACTGGTAATGATGACACTCGATAAAACGACAGCTAAAATAAGAACAACTGTAGGGGAAACAGAAAGCATAGACGTGAACACTGAAGTGAAACAGGGTGATGTGATATCGGCGACATTATTTAATATAGTGCTGGAATATATTATGAGAAAAGTAAAGTGTTTGGGAACAATTATAAACAAAGAGAGTCAAGTCATAGCTTACGCTGATGATGTCGTAATCATTTCAAGAAAAAGGAACGAGGAACGTACTCAGAGAAATAAAAGAAGCAGCGGAAGAAATGGGCTTAATGGTGAACAAAAGTAAAACCAAATACATGAAGTACCAGAGAACAAATACAGATAACAGAAGCGAGGTTAGGATAGATGGCTATACTTTCCAGAAAGTCAAGAGCTTTAACTACTTGGGAGTACAATTGACTAGTAACAATGATGGAAGAGAGGAAGTCAAAGCAAGGATACAGGCTGGATATCGGGCATATTTTGGAAATCGAGATATCTTAAAAGACAAGCAAATAGAGAAAAAAACCAAGATCAGAATTTATAAGGCACTGATAAGACCAGTTGTGACATATGCGTCCGAAACCATGTGCATTACAAAGAGAGAGGAAGAACAGCTGAGAGTCTTCGAAAGGAAGTTATTGAGAATAATTTTGGGTCCAAAAAGAGTGAATGGAGGGTTCAGATCGAAAATGAATTTTGAGCTACGAGAGGAGATGGATGGAGAGGACGTGGTGAAGTTCATGAAGGCTCAGCGCTTGAAATACTAACGAAGATGTGACAAGAAGACTAACGTTATGGAAACCGGATATGACAAGAATGAGGGGAAGGCCAAGGGTGAGTTGGATGAGATGTGTGACGGAGGACCTGATTGAGATGAACGTTGAGAATTGGCAACAAGTGTATAGTGATAGGAAGAGATGAAAGTCATTGGTGAAGGAGGCAAAAACGCATCCAAGTTTGTAAATATTGTAGATGTTATGTAAATGATGGAAACAGAGGACTAATCCTCTTCAGAAAAAGGATTTTCTAAGTCTATTGAGATAGTTCAATTTATCAGGGAACGCTATGCTATTTAATAATCATAATAATAATCCTTAAGTCCTTAACTAAATGACATTTTTCATTAAATAGGTATAATGTCGATTATCGATCGATTCCGGGTTACCGTCTTAGACTCTAAATTATTTTTAAACATATTTCAAAAATTAAAAAAATAAATTGAGTAGAAATTTAGAAATTTGATTTAAATGTGCCGGGGACGGGTTAAAAATTAAATTTTGAAAAAATAACTTTTAGATCTTATACAAATTTCGTTTTGATTATGCTTGCTTGAGGAGATTCTAATAAAGTCCAAATTGTACTGCAGTCTCTGATAAGCAATCTTTTTTTTTTAATTTTAAACTTTGCTCTTTCCAATAAATATAAAATGAAATTAAATGTAAATAAAACTTTATAATATGCCAAAATAGAAATTTACCTCAATTGTTAGCAGAGTTCCCAAAAAACAATACAGGAATATCACTGATAAAAAAAACATTAAGGTCACCAACGATTGTGCGACGTTTCCATAATTAGGAGGAAACCTGAAACGAATGTTACAGTTTTAAAAAATAATGCAGATAAATATTACTCACCTTTCACTAGCAATGCTGATCAAACCTAAACAAGTAGTAAAAATGTTGGTAAAGAAAAGAATGAAAAAATATCTAGCAAATATGGCATTTGTTTTACCGATACATCTAAAAATGTTTCTCATTAGTAGGTATTATTAAAAATGCAGAATTAATCAAGGTTACGAAAAGCCAAAGATATCTTTTTGAATTACGACCAGTGCCACATTTAGTTTTATTTGTAGGGGTCCTAATGACGCAGCATATTTTAGAATTAATATTTTTTAATACATATTTCTTTTTTATATTTTAAATATTAAAAACCTTAAACCTTAAAAATTTTATCATCATCATAATTTTAACCCTTTCAACGCTTAATTCGACTTTTGTCAATGGTTTATAAAACCTTGAACACGACCTTTCTCACCACGCTCCTCAATCACTGTTTTTCTCCATACATTCGTCATTTATTAAAATAACATCTAAAAATTTTTTTTTAGTATTTACAGTAAGAATTATAAAATAAAAAAAAATTTTATAGAACACTTTTATGTTTTAAATATCAAGCGTTGAAAGGGTTAAACTCTCCAGCATTTAAAATCTAAAAAAATAGCTAACAAAATTTAAAA
This sequence comes from Rhagonycha fulva, assembly GCA_905340355.1. Classification (NCBI taxonomy): domain Eukaryota; kingdom Metazoa; phylum Arthropoda; class Insecta; order Coleoptera; family Cantharidae; genus Rhagonycha; species Rhagonycha fulva. The sequence continues at coordinate 17,023,661 of HG996554.1, read as the reverse complement.
AAATTTCTGCAAAATTAGGAACACTGCGAAATAAGGCAAGTCTGATGCGATAATATAACATCTTTTAAAAAACTTTTCGAGTGACCGACTTTCGCTATGGAAAACCTACGACAACACTAAATTTTGATGATCTATTAATTTTCTTAACACTGCCAGGTTATTTTTTTCCAAACCACTTTGAGCCACTAACAGGAACCTTTCTTTGATTAAAAATAGCTCGTTGATGTGATAGATGATTATTGATCCTAAAAGAAAATCAAATCCCAAAAAAATTGGGCTCGTAACTAGCAACATCGTAACTAATTTGTATAATAAACAGAAAATAAAAGCAGGAAGTGAAATATTGTCAATCATGAAATGATAAAGAGGAATCGGTAAAATTCTCTTTTTTATCAGCGTTGGGTTCACATTGTTAAATATCACTGTTGCCCAGTAAAGTATGATAGCACCCATCATAAGTCGCCTGGAGAGTTTATAGATATTATTACTGTGCGCTTGTAGATTTGAACCTAGAGTTTCTAACTTCCAATATTTTGAATGCATGATTTTTAATAAACTTGCAATATTCTTGCGTTGAGAAATCAATACCACAGCTTTAACAACGCTCTGTAAAATTTAAAATTATGGAAAAAGAAGAATCAATGTATGGTTGGTTTTTTTACCTGCCAGGATGCTATGTAAGCCGCTGTACCGTAAAGCAACATTTTTGTATCCAATTTTTTGAAAAGACCCAAACACACTTCCAAATTGTATATTGAAATTACTATCAATGCAAGATAACCTTTAATTATTAAGTGCTTTCTGTTGTTTAATGGGTTGAGGCCCCAAATGTTTAATAACGTTGTGGATTCCTTCACCAACGGCTTTTTATCCATTTTTAGCTTAAAGTACGAAAGAAACAAACGCTTTAATGAATATTTATCGGAAATTTTCCTATTTATTGGAAAAATTGTGACTTGGTAAACAAAATTCTTTTCAAGAAATCAGAAGACAAAGAAATTGTTTAAAAATCTATAACATTTAATTTATTTGATGTTTTTGTTTTGTAAACTACTTATATAACTTAGTATTGATTTTTACTCTTTCTTATTATAATCTGTATATTTCGTGTTTGGATGCAATAATCTCTTTATGTAAAGTTTAATTACTTAAATCAATGACGCAATAGTTGTTTACATCTTGCAAACCCACTGAAGAATTTTTAGTACGATTAATTTGTTTTATTTCTTATAAATAATTCTTTATCCGTTTTTCGTTCTCTAATCCAATTAATTCAACCGTGTACAACAAAGGAAATTGGCAAAATCCTTGTTTGGCTGGTGATTTCTCTGACACCATAATTTAAATCCCCTCTCTAACATCCACCTTGTCCTTGTGGCTACTGAGACCCGGTAGGTATTCTACTCATCTTGTGAATTAGTGATCGTTTGTTATGAAGTTCGGGATGAGATAAGAGCCGCACCTCTCTTGCGATTCCTGATTTCTAGTCTCTCTTAAGAGTGAGAGATTCCCTCCTCTATTATAGGTATGGTGTCATGAGTTCAAAGTTTTTCCAACGTTGTGGGACCGTTTTTAAACCTTGGTCAGTTACTCAACTCCGACGTACGTAGCCGTGTTTTTACCTCTCCATTTGTTTCTCTCTATTTCTCTCTATTTGTTAGTTGAAAACCCTTCCTTCTGGGTAATTGAATTTTTCCTGCACCGTCAGTTGTAGCACCACTTGATGATGCACGGCCCTATTGTTGCTCGTAGATTGACGGTACGTAGCAGCGAGCCGTCGGTGGCAATGAGACAGCACTCAGGGTGAGTTTTGTTTGGTTCTTGTTTTGTTGGTTTTGTCACCAGTATCCTGAAAAAACAAGAATTTGGGCGCCAACTGCAGAATAAAACAACAGGAAGAAGGGAAAGAGATTTACAGTTATAGAAATTACTGATAACAGCACTGATATAGGCAACTCACGTTGTACCGTTGTACAAGTGACATTCAAAAAGGGAATAGACTCCGCAAGTGTGACGTAGCTTTATTGAGATAAGTCAGGGATCGCGGTCCAAACAATAGCTGACAGTAGTAAAGTTTAGATGGGTGTGCGGTTTAAACAAATGGCGTGTGACGTCAGAACTTGCGCGGTCTATTTACAAATATGCCTACAACATGACCTGCTTCACCAAAAATCGCTAAACCAACACTGCAGTACAATTTGACCAATTGATTGATAAAAATGTAAAATAACACACACAAAATGACAATTGAAATGCATTTGTGTAGAAATAAATTGACTTACTCCAGAATAGTCCACAAAGGTGGTTAATAACAATCGGTGGTATCAACACAGCTGTGACGGACCACTGGTACGTACAGAATTTCTTTGTAAAAATCTATAATGTAAATCAAATATCAACCACACAAATAGCAAACAATATGTCACTGCGGCTCTTTGTGTGAACAAAGTCTTACCTCAGCCATAGTTAGCAGATATTGGTAAACAAACATTTTCACCAGCTTGGTATAAAAGTTCTGATATTATAATTGCTGTGTAGGAGTCTACCAAATTGAATCCTTGTGATAGAAAGTAAAATGTTGACAGCGGCAGATTACACCTGGAACGTTCAAGGTCCCCAATATTCGGTATCACCCCATTTCCGCCGCTTATAAAAACGCCGCTTCTCATTTCGCCGCCAATTTTTTTCCTATTTTGCCGCTTAGTAAGATTCCATTTCGCCGCCTATAAAATCGCCGCTTCTTATTTTGCCGCCACTTTTAATTTAATTTTAATTTGATTTATTTATAAAATAAAAAACTTTTTAACAGGAAATGGGGTGTAATCCAATATTCGGTGTTGAAATCCAAAAGATCGAAATTGTAAGATGGCAACCGCTCACAGTTGTAAATTTGTACAACAATTATGTCGTACGCGGAAACTTCAAAGCAGATTTGTGCCTAAACCGTTTGTTGTACAGAAAAAAATGTAATATCATTTTTGTGCAGAATTTTATTATCTTTTATTTTTATAATAACCTCAATTAGCTTCCGAGCTATAGCAAGCGCGATATTCGCAAAAAACCGTTTTTTGTGAACTTTGACTTTGAATAACTTTTTACGCGGCAGTGATCTCGTTCTCAACTTTTGCTATTTTCTCTGTAACACTAAAATAAATCGATTCAAAAAAACAAAAATGAAGGATCTACTTTCACTGGACTACTATAATCATAGATTTTATACTAAATAATAAAATAAAGATTTACCGCCCCTATAAATTAAGATATTTACATGCGATTAAGCGCAAAATGTAGCTAAATAATAGGGAAACTTATGTTATTTAGCCCTTTTTTGTAGGTTTACAAGAACCCTTTGAAAAAATTATTTTATTCTTAAAAAAAACATATTTTTCACGTTTTTGGCTATTTGCACCGAGTTCCTGGGGTCCTGGGACCCCCAAAAAATCTGAAAAAATTCTATGTTGTAGTTTTGAGTCCAAGAACTTCGAATTAGTTAATGCAAATCATGGAACTGACCTGAAACAAACAAACAAAATTTTATGTTGAAATAATTTCAGAAAAACACATTTTTTGGCCTAGTTTTGGCACAAGTGGGAAATCAAACTTAATTTTTAATACAAACCTCATTTTTTGTCATTTTAAACAAGAATTTCACACTCGCAATATTAAATTGTATGGGGGCCGCCACACCATTGTTGGTGAAGTTGGTAATAAATTTTTATTATATATGGGTAAATAATAAATAAAATTAAATTAACACCAAATAAAATTTTTTTTGAAGTGTGACCCCCACGGATTTTTTTCAAATTTTGTAGAGTTATTCTCTGTTTAAAAATAATGACTCACTGAAAAATTTAGCTCTTAATATTAAGTACTTTCGTAGTAATGATTTTTTGAATTTTGACAATTTTGAAATTTTTAACTTTTTAGTTAATTTTTTTGAAGTAGAAAGATTATTCATAAAAATACGAAAAGTACAGTTTTTTTGTAAAAAATCCTCAGCTTGTCAATAAAGATATTAATTTTTTATTATAAGTAGCAAAAAACCCCCAAAATTTTAATTAAAGTAAAAAAATTGATGTTTTTGACAGTGCGGCAAGTTTTTTTTCAAATTTAATATTTTTTTCTGAAAGCTTGTAACATCTTATTTGTAACAACCTTAGATCATCTATACATCGTATATATATCATATATATATTGTACTCTCCTACTGCTGTTTATAAAAATTTAAAAAAATAAATCAAAATTATGGGGGAAAACTACCAGCAAATAGAAGAACACAAATTTATCTGCTCCGGCCAGCCTTTCTGTTAAAAGAAACATAAAAATCAAAAACAAACCATGAGAATGTAAAACACCTGTTTAATTTTATTCAAAAGGAAAAAATTTTTCGCAGATAAATTTAAGAAAAAAAAAATCTTATAATTCTTCAATTATCAGGTTTGAACCAATGAATAGCAATTCAAAGCCAATGATCCATTTAACGTGCCTGTAACCAAATACTATTAACTTTTTAAAATAACCTGCTGATTAGAAGCACGCTACGGAAATAATTTTTACAAAATAAATAAAAAAAAAACAACGTTGGGTACCTTTTTAATCTTCCCCAAATGTAGATCCAAATATGGTCCAAAATTTATTGATCACACGTGTTTCCAAAATTAATTTCATCCACTTAAATCTCGGGATATACGCAACGAAATTCTTCACCAAAAATGAAATATTGATCAATTGGTCCAAACAATACAGGTCTCTCCAATATTTCCAACCTGGGACTCCAAAATCAAATTACTTTCTCCGTTATACCAATCTAATCCACGTTTTGCGTTTCATAAAATATAAACAAAAATCGCTCGTTTTCAGGATATTAAAAATCCAAATCTTGAAATGTCACGTTCCAAAAATACATCATTCAAATTAAATGCCCCAATAAAATCTCCATTTGGACACTTTTCAAATCACTCGAGAAAACGCAAGATGGACGTCCGTCTAACTTGACGTCCTACGCCAGAAAGATCCAAAATCCTACTTCCGGTTTTCCAACTTTTAAAATTAAAAATTTCCACTTTCCATTTTATTCTTCAACTCCTGTTGCCAACCGTCACTTTTTAAATCCCTAACTTTTACAATGTTTAAATTAAAATTTTCCTTTTATTGGACATGTTGGCTATTCAAATTTTAAAAACAGGCACAAGCGCCTTATAAAATAAATGGAAGTATTATTTTCTTTTTACTTCTTTACAACAGAAGTATGAAAACTTAAAAAAAAACTGCGCCAACAAAAATAAAAAAAAATTTCCTTTTTCTAAACCCATAATTTTACAAATAAAACAAAATAAAATTATCACTCATATCGCTTGCCTTTGATTTTGAGTCCTGTTATACGACAATATATATGATCGAAGGTAACAACCATGGTTACTTTGGTAACTTTGGAAATTTTGCAAACAAAGGTTGGCAACAACAGAATTGGTAATCGAACACGGAAGGAGAGTGGTCGAATTTTCTAGAAGTGACTTCTTTTTTGTGATTTTCTTGGATCAATTCTTGATCCAGTTGTGCGATTTGCATTTTTAGTGATAGCTTGTGGTGTGAAGTTTCTTTTCGAATATTTCACGTAAGTGATTTTACACTTTTCTATTAACATCTTTTGGCTGCAAATTAAAAAATCTATTTTGTTAATGATAAGTTCTTTATCTTGATAAGATTATCTATGATAAGTTCTTTATCATCAACTGGCGCCCAAATTCCATCATTGCAGATTATGTCATCTGTGGGTCCTAAGAGCTTCTTGTTGTATAAATACATTAGGTCAACATCTTCAAGAACCTCACGAAACGCGCTAATGCGCGACCCGTTTGCTTTTCGACTGTGGACTAAATATCCGGCTGTTGCCCCATATCTTCGCCCCATATCTTCGTCGGATGATTTTTATTGAGGCGTACCTCTGAAAATTAGCGCGAAGCTAAGTCCTGGCTGTGTTAACCTGTGGGACCTCCAGCTTTACGTGGAATCCGAACCACGGAGTCGGATAAATTTTGTGGCCGGGTTGGGGATCGAACCTAGCCCCGCCAAACTAGAGTCCTCTCCTTAGCCCGTTCACCTAATTCACCTCCTCTATCCGTAGTTAGCTACCTTTGTTTTTATATCTTAAAAGGATCAAGTGGCGCTGTGACCAACTTTACTGCCAAAGTTTGGTACACAAGTTTTGACGCTCAACGTGTTGGGGCAAATTGGGCAAAATACTCGACCAAATTTTTGTCATCATAAAATTTAGGTAGCTCGAGTCTTTCCTTCGTTAGGCAGTTTATTTAACATCGTATAGTGTATTTTACCACAGAAATTTTCCATCTCGTTTATACCAGGCATTATCTGCGACTTTATTATCAATTTTATTTTTGCAGTCAAATTAAATTTCTGTTTTATTCGTGTAGGCAATTTTTAACCAAGCTTATCACTAAAAATTTATACTCTTAGTTTTGTGACTGGAAGATAAAATTTTCATATTTTTCTTCTAATAATTTTGTTATAATGATTTCAAAGAACCATATTCAGTCTCTTCTTGCGGAAGAATTGAAATGGGAATTAGATATTAGTAGAGGTTTATCTTTCGAAAGTGTTTCAGTTCCTGACAGGCGTGTCAAATTAAAAGAGGCTTTGATTAACGAAAGCTTAGACACCAAAATATGCCCTAATTATCCTACTGTAAATTTAAATGTGACTACGCAATTAAAGATTATTGACGAAAAAATTGTAGAATTTCAGGAGAAAGTTGATATATTAAAATCAAAACCATCTTCGTTGGCATGTAATAAATTAATTGCCAGATTGACACATTTATTAGGTAGATTATCTTATCTAATTAATGTTAAACCCATTACGGAGGAAGAATTAACTAACATTAAGTCATCTCAAAAATTGATTTTAGATATGCTAGCGGAGCTTGAATTAGCTCAATCGTCTCCCGAAACCACCATTAATAATTTCAAACAAAATTTATCTTGTTTACAACCACCTGCGGTTGATGATGCAGGTGCTATTTCAGATCTTTTGCGGCGTGCGTCAAGACTGGCTTTTGCTTCCAATCCACTTCGTGCGTCTTCAGCAAATGCAGGTTCTTTTCATAAACCTGACTTAATTGCACGAGCTAATATTAAGTTCAGTGGCGACACTACCACTATTAGTGTTAATAATTTTTTGTTAAAAATCGAAGAATTTCGAACTTCGAGAGATTTACCGGATTCTTTTTTATTCAGATGTGCGCACAAAATTTTTGAAGGCGAGGCCTTAACTTGGTTTCGTACGATTAAACCGTTTTGTTCTTCTTGGGAAGAAATTGTCGAACAGCTTCGTACCAGATTTTTGCCGGTTGATTATGATCTTGAACTTTTGTCTGAGATAATTAATCGTAAGCAGGGTGCATACAAATGTCCTTTGGTGTTTCTGGAGCACATGCAAAGTGTGTTTAGCAAACTTCATGAGCCACTGGCAGAACACAAGCGAATTCGTCTCATTTTCAACAACTTAGCTCCTAAATTCAGTGAAAAGATGATGTTTCATAATTATCAAACGGTCAATCAGATGGTCATGAACTGTAAACAGTTGGAAGACGCTGAGCGTCGTCGTCTAAATTTCAAGTTTCATGTTCCAACACTACATCCTTTAGAACCTGAACATGCACTTTTACACCATTGTGCTAAAATCTTGAGAGCATCCTGCATTAGCATGCAGAGGATATTCTCATATTTTCCTGTAAGCAGTATGACGATGTTATCTGCGTAGCCTAGGGTATAATAGCCCATATCATTTAGGAGTTTGAGTAGGCTGTTTACTACCATGTTCCACAGTAGTGGGGAGAGCACTCCCCCCTGAGGGCAGCCTTTTGTCACAAATTCTTTAATCTTTGTGTCTCCAATACTGATCTCCACGGCTCTCCAAGTCAGTACAAAAAGAATCCATTTTGCAATGATCACGGGAACCCCATGAAGTTGTAGTGCTACACTCATATCTCAAAAGCTCTTTATCAAAAGCTCCTTCGATATCAATAAACACGCCCAGGGTGGATTCACAATTATCCAACGACCTCTCTATGCGCTCCACTACCTTGTGAAGCGCCGATTCGGTCGATCTCCCTGGGATGTATGCATGTTGATTCGCATGTAACGGTCTGTGAATCAGAACCGTATCACGGATCTCTCTATTGCATAGTCTCTCCAACGTTTTCAGAAAAAACGATGTGAGGCTAATTGGTCTAAAAGATTTAGCGAGGGAGTAGTCACTTCTACCTGGCTTAGGTATAAAGACAACTTTTGCTTTCCGCCATTCCTTCGGTGTGTATCCGTGCGCAATGCATGCCCGAAACACTCGCTCCAGGTGACTAAGCACTAATTCCAGGCCCCACTGTAGTAGGGCTGGAAATACCCCGTCAAGCCCAGGCGATTTGAAGGGCCTGAAAGACTTAATTGCCCATGTTATTTTAGCCGCATTCACGACTTTGTTTGCAGTTTCCCAATCTGCCTCAGTCGGCGGTTGGCCCGTAGGTGCGGACCAGTCAAAGTTCAAGACAGTTTTGCTATCAGGAAAGTGTGTTTTTAGCAGGATTTCAGCAGCCTCCGAGAGGGTCTCTGTGTAAGAGCCGTCTTCTCGGCGCAGGCTGCCTGGCTGCCGGTATGGATCTTTTGACAAGATCTTTTTTAGTCTTGCTGCAGCAGTGGTTGATTCAACACCACTACAGAAGATTCTCCATGACTCTCGTTGTTTTTGACGTATCAGTCTCTTGTACTCCGACTGTCGCATTTTAAATGCTGTCCAGTCGGCGTCACTTTTAGAGACTTGCGCTTTGTTGTAGAGATTTCTAGTCACCCTTCTCAGCTGGTCGAGTTCTTTGCACCACCAAGGTGTTGCATGACCCCGTAGTCCAGCCGTCTGAAGTGGACAGGATAGCTCATAAGCTTTTGTCCATTATTTCGACGATATATTTCCAACACGCAGAGGTAAAAGCGTTCTATACATCGAAGGTTATAATGGCACAGATTTTGCGCGTTCTCCAGGTGCCCTTCCTAGCATTATCTGCCAGCTCCACGATCTGTAGGTTCGCTTGTACGGTCGATCGTCCCTTGCGGAACCTGTATTGTGATTCGCTAAGCCCACCAGACTTCTCGAGTTCTTCATGGAGTCTACCCAGAATCATGCGCTCGTAGAGCTTGGCGATGTTATTCAATAAGCATATAGGACGATAGGATCCTGGGTTGTCCAGTGGCTTGTCTCTCTTTCTCAATAGAACCAGTTTTGATTTCTTCCATGCCTCCGGGAAGGAGCCAGAGGAGGCGAGACCGTTCATCACACCCAAGAGTACTTCTGGGAACTCGTCCGAAAAGATTTTGATAACTTCGGCCGGTATTTTATCTAGCCCTGGGGCCGTGCTAGTTGCCATTGCTTGTACTGCAGATGTTAGCTCTTCGTTTGTGAACGGCTGAAAAGTGGCTGACTCCTCTTTCTTCCACTCCCACCGGGGGTGCGTGGGAAACAGGGTATTGACAATATCTTTTATCCGAGTTTGATTCATGCCGGGCAGCAATTGTCGTCGGAGTTTTCTCGTGACTATCTTGTATCCCGTTCCCTACACGTCATGTTCTACCTCATGCATTAGCTTCTTCTAACACTGTTTCTTGCTGTTTTGGATGGCCGCATCAAGAGGCCTGAAATGATTGTAATGCCTCCTCCGCGGTGTGTGGAAGCCTCCTGAAGGATCGCTGTAGGACTCTACAGTTCAAGTTACTGCAAGACAAACGAACAAACCTAAAATTACTTACTGAAGTGGTCCTCAAACTTTTCTGAATTCAACATGATTCACTTTTTTTTAAACTGCATCTTGCAACGGTTTTAAATTTAATTTTCTTGCGTTAAGTCTACGATAACTTTTTAAATAATTTGATTTTTACAAATCACACCCTTACGTTTATTTTAATTTTTTTTATTCTTGCAGAATTCACTACAGTTCCTTTTAATAATTGATAATAAATTTTAAATTAATTTAAATCAAAGCTTCGCCCCACTCTGGCTTTTTCAAACGTCGGCTATTTAAAGCGAAAGTTTTTTGTAAAAAAACGTAAATTATAAAAATGATTGTAATTTTTTGTTTTATGTTACAATTTACTTTTTTATTTAATTTGGATTAATCTTTGTTGTTATTTCAGGCAAAAGCCCCTTTTGAAGTCAAATATCAAAATTTACTGATTTTTCTGCGTTTTGATGTTTTTTTGAAAAGCACCTCCATTTCTAACCTCAAACACCACAATAAGTTACAATTATTGTTGAAATTGTGACTATACACCACTCAATTATTAATTTTGTCATTAAAACATTTACCATCAGTAGCGTTTTATTAAAGGTCATAGAGTAAATGATATTTTTGTTGGATATCAAAGGTGACGGAAAATGTAAGGATTTGTAAAAATTACCTAAAGTCCGGCATTGATTACTACTAAAGGACATAGTAAATTTAAGAGATGGCAACATCGGCTTAGACCTCAATACGCAAGGGTGCGTGATAAATTTGTCATAAAAAATTGTACATCTTGCATACAGAAAATTATATTTAGCTATATAAAATTGTGATAAAAATATGAGCAAGTTTACATATAAATTTTAAGTAAAATTTAACGTCATGTCATATTACCAAGCATAGAAAAGCAGATTTTGTAGAGATTACAAATTCGTAGCAGAGATTAAAAGCTTATCAACATTAGAATTTTTCTGATCCTGGTGTTACTTGGTAATTTTAAAGTGCATTTTGAAAACTTCAAAACTATTGGAACAGATAAATTTTGAAATACATATATTTAATTTTATTTGTTAAACAGTGCTTCAGCTAAGGTGAAGAAGTTGAAAGCGGTTCCAATTACCTAAAATTAAAACTTTTTTTTTTAAATATTTCCTGCACTTCGTCTTACTTTTCCAAAGCTTTCCAAATTTAAATCCATTAGTGGACCACCCCTCAGCTTGGTAATGTTTTGAGACCGCTGAATAATTAAGGTTAAATTTCTTCTCAATTCGATGTTATTTTCTTTAAGCCAATCGGAATTATAAGCAGAATTACCAATATTTTCAGCCTACAATAAAAGAAAAATTTGATTTTGCAAACAAATTATGCTGGGAGTAGGAAAAATAACCCGGACTCTAACTTAAAAAAATTTTCAGTGGCTAAGATAATATAAAACAAAAAATTTGAGGGTCATTGCAAATAAGGCTTACGATACATTAAAAAAAAACTAACACATTTTTTTATAAAATAGCATTCAACGACGATTGATTAAGTGCCCGTTGGAAAAGTTTTTTTTTCAAAAATCATTCAATATATAATTTTCGGTAAAGTGTGTTACTAGGAAGGGGGTGGATCACCCCTGATGTGAAATCTTGAAACAGTAAAATTTGCTTGATGTTAACTATACGTTGCGACTAAAGCTTGATACATATGTACCGTCAATACAATGCACCTTAAGGTCGTTTTTTGGACAAAAATTGAAAACTTTAAAAGCAATAATTCTTTTTTTTTTCAAAATTTTAAACTTCGCTTTTTCCAATAAATATAAAATAAAATGTAAATAAAATTTTCTCATTTGTAAAATAAAATTTACCTCGGTTGTCAGCAGAGTTCCCAAAAAACAATGCAGGAATAACACTGATAAAAAAGTCATTAAGGTCACCAACGCTTGTGCGACGTTTTTATAATCAGGAGGAAATCTGGAATAACTGTTAGTTTTCAAAAATTAAAGCAGATAAAAATTACTCACCCTTCACTAGCAATGTTGATCAAACATAAACAAGTAGTAAAAATGTTGGTAAAGTAAAGATTGAAAAAATATCCAGCAAATATGGCATTTGTTTTACAGATACATCTAAAAAAGTTTCCCTTTAGTATTATAAAACTACAGGATAGATTGAAATTTCAAAATGTTACATTTAGGTTTATTTGCAGTGGTTCTAATGGCACAGCATTTTTTTAAATTATTTTTTTTATACAATATATTTTTGTTTTTGAATCTTAAAGATCTTACCAGCGTCAAAATCTTAAACTGTCCAGCATTTAAAATTAAAAAAAAATACATAACTAAATTTTAAAAAATTGCTGCAAAATTAGAAACACTACAAAATAAGGCAAGTTGGACCAATATAATATTTAAGGTACATCTGTTTGGAATAACAAAAGATCTTTCAAGTAACTTTTTGATTCAACGACTTTTTTTACGGAAAACTTACGACAACACTAAATTTTGATGTTGTACTAAATTTCTTAACACTGCCAGGTTATTTTTTTCCAAACCACTTTGAGCCACTAACAAAAACTTTTCTTTGATTAAAAACAGCTCGTTGATGTGATAGATTGTTATTGATCCTAAAAGAAAATCGAATCCTAAATAATTTGGGGTTGTGAATGGCAACAACATAAATATTTCGTATAAGTAACAGAAAATAAAAGCAGGAAGTGAAATATCGTCAATCATGAAATGATAAAGAGGAATCGGTAAAATTTTCTTTTTTATCAGCGGTGGATCAATTATGTACAATGTCATTGTTGCCCAGAAAAGTATGGTGGTACCCATCATAACTCGCTTGGAGAGTTTATAGATATTATTACAGTGCGCTTGTAGATATAAACTGAGAGTTCCAAACTTCCAATATTTTGAATCCATAGTTTTCAATAAACTTGCAATATTCTTGCGTTGAGAAAGTAATACTGCAATTTTAACACAGTGCTGCAAAATTTTAAAACTGTTGAAATGGAGGAACCAATGTATAGTAGTGTTTTTTACCTGCCAGCATCCCATGAGAGCCGCTGTACTGTAAACCAAATTTTTCTTATCCAAATTTTTGAAAAGAGCCAAACAAACTTCCAAGCTGTATATTGAAAGTGCTATCATTGCAAAATAACCTTTAATTATTAAGTGTTTGCTGTTATTTAATGGGTTGAGGCCCCAAACATTTAATAACTTCGTGGATTCCTTCACCAATGGCTTCTTATCCATTTTTAGCTTTAGTACGAAAGAAGCAAACCTTGTACTTGATGGATTTATCGGAAATTTTCCACTTTATTGGAAAAGTTGTGACTTGGTAAACAAGATCCTTTTCAAGAAGTCAGAAGACAAAGAAATAGTTTAAGGAATTAAAGTGAAATAGAAATTTGTAACATTCACTTTAATTGATTTGTTTTGTCTAGTTTTGTAAACTACTTGTATAACTTGGTATTCATGTTTGTTTTTTACTCTTTCGTATTATAATCTCCATATCTCGTGATTGGATGCAATTAAACTTGTTATGTGGGTAAAGGTTAATTACTTACATCGATGACGCAAAAGTTGCTTACATCTTGCATACCCACTAAAAAACTTGTGATACGCCTAATTGTTTTTATTTCTTCCAAATAATTCTCTATCCATTTATCGTTCTCTGATCTAAATAATTCAGCCGTCCACCACAAAGGAGATTGGCAAAACTCTTCTTCAGCTGGTGACTTCTTTGACACCATAATTTTTTTCTGAAATTCTGAAGATGTGATTTTGAAGTTAGCAATTTAAAATTACCAAGTTAGTTGTTAATTTGGAATTAAGATCTTCAAATTCTGAAAATGTGATTTTGAAGTTAGCAATTTTAATTACCAAGTTAGTTGTAAATTTGAAATTAAGATCTACAAATTTTGAAGATGTGATTTTGAAGTTAGCAATTTGAAATTACCAAGTTAGTTGTTAATTTGAAATTAAGATCTTCAAATTCTGAAGATGTGATTTTGAAGTTAGCAATTTGAAATTACCAAGTTAGTTATTAATTTCAAAGTAAGAACTTCAAATTCTGAAGATGTGATTTTGAAGTTAGCAATTTGAAATTACCAAGTTAGTTGTTAATTTGAAATTAAGATCTTCAAATTCTGAAGATGTGATTTTGAAGTTAGCAATTTGAAATTACCAAGTTAGTTGTTAATTTGAAATTAAGATCTTCAAATTCTGAAGATGTGATTTTGAAGTTAGCAATTGAAATTACCAAGTTAGCTATTAATTTCAAAGTAAGAACTTCAAAATCTGAAGATGTGATTTTGAAGTTAGCAATTTGAAATTACCAAGTTAGTTGTTAATTTGAAATTAAGATCTTCAAATTCTGAAGATGTGATTTTGAAGTTAGCAATTTGAAATTACCAAGTTAGTTATTATTTTCAAAGTAAGAACTTCAAATTCTGAAGATGTGATTTTGAAGTTAGCAATTTGAAATTACCAAGTTAGTTGTTAATTTGAAATTAAAATCTTCAAATTCTGAAGATGTGATTTTGAAGTTAGCAATTTGAAATTACCAAGTTAATTATTAATTTCAAAGTAAGAACTTCAAATTCTGAAGATGTGATTTTGAAGTTAGCAATTTGAAATTACCAAGTTAGATGTTAATTTGAAATTAAGATCTTCAAATTCTGAAGATGTGATTTTGAAGTTAGCAATTTGAAATTACCAAGTTAGTTATTAATTTCAAAGTAAGAACTTCAAATTCTGAAGATGTGATTTTGAAGTTAGCAATTTGAAATTACCAAGTTAGTTGTTAATTTGAAATTAAGATCTTCAAATTCTGAAGATGTGATTTTGAAGTTAGCAATTTTAAATTACCAAGTTAGTTGTTAATTTGAAATTAAGATCTACAAATTCTGAAGATGTGATTTTGAAGTTAGCAATTTGAAATTACCAAGCTAGTTGTTAATTTGAAATTAAGATCTTCAAATTCTGAAGATGTGATTTTGAAGTTAGCAATTTGAAATTACCAAGTTAGTTATTATTTTCAAAGTAAGAACTTCAAATTCTGAAGATGTGATTTTGAAGTTTGCAATTTGAAATTAACAAGTTAGTTGTTAATTTGAAATTAAAATCTTCAAATTCTGAAGATGTGATTTTGAAGTTAGCAATTTGAAATTACCAAGTTAGTTGTTAATTTGAAATTAAGATCTTCAAATTCTGAAGATGTGATTTTGAAGTTTGCAATTTGAAATTACCAAGTTAGTTGTTAATTTGAAATTAAGTTCTTCAAATTCTGAAGATGTGATTTTGAAGTTAGCAATTTGAAATTACCAAGTTAGCTATTAATTTCAAAGTAAGAACTTCAAATTCTGAAGATGTGATTTTGAAGTTAGTAATTTGAAATTACCAAGTTAGTTATTAATTTCAAAGTAAGAACTTCAAATTCTGAAGATGTGATTTTGAAGTTAGCAATTTGAAATTACCAAGTTAGTTGTTAATTTGAAATTAAGATCTTCAAATTCTGAAGATGTGATTTTGAAGTTAGCAATTTTAATTACCAAGTTAGTTGTAAATTTGAAATTAAGATCTACAAATTTTGAAGATGTGATTTTGAAGTTAGCAATTTGAAATTACCAAGTTAGTTGTTAATTTGAAATTAAGATCTTCAAATTCTGAAGATGTGATTTTGAAGTTAGCAATTTGAAATTACCAAGTTAGTTATTAATTTCAAAGTAAGAACTTCAAATTCTGAAGATGTGATTTTGAAGTTAGCAATTTGAAATTACCAAGTTAGTTGTTAATTTGAAATTAAGATCTTCAAATTCTGAAGATGTGATTTTGAAGTTAGCAATTTGAAATTACCAAGTTAGTTGTTAATTTGAAATTAAGATCTTCAAATTCTGAAGATGTGATTTTGAAGTTAGCAATTGAAATTACCAAGTTAGCTATTAATTTCAAAGTAAGAACATCAAAATCTGAAGATGTGATTTTGAAGTTAGCAATTTGAAATTACCAAGTTAGTTGTTAATTTGAAATTAAGATCTTCAAATTCTGAAGATGTGATTTTGAAGTTAGCAATTTGAAATTACCAAGTTAGTTGTTAATTTGAAATTAAGATCTTCAAATTCTGAAGATGTGATTTTGAAGTTAGCAATTGAAATTACCAAGTTAGCTATTAATTTCAAAGTAAGAACTTCAAAATCTGAAGATGTGATTTTGAAGTTAGCAATTTGAAATTACCAAGTTAGTTGTTAATTTGAAATTAAGATCTTCAAATTCTGAAGATGTGATTTTGAAGTTAGCAATTTGAAATTACTAAGTTAGTTGTTAATTTGAAATTAAGATCTTCAAATTCTGAAGATGTGATTTTGAAATTAGCAATTAGAAATTACCAAGTTAATTATTAATTTCAAAGTAAGAACTTCAAATTCTGAAGATGTGATTTTGAAGTTAGCAATTTTAAATTACCAAGTTAGTTATTAATTTGAAATTAAGATCTACAAATTCTGAAGATGTGATTTTGAAGTTAGCAATTTGAAATTACCAAGTTAGTTGTTAATTTGAAATTAAGATCTTCAAATTCTGAAGATGTGATTTTGAAGTTAGCAATTTGAAATTACCAAGTTAGTTATTATTTTCAAAGTAAGAACTTCAAATTCTGAAGATGTGATTTTGAAGTTAGCAATTTGAAATTACCAAGTTAGTTGTTAATTTGAAATTAAAATCTTCAAATTCTGAAGATGTGATTTTGAAGTTAGCAATTTGAAATTACCAAGTTAATTATTAATTTCAAAGTAAGAACTTCAAATTCTGAAGATGTGATTTTGAAGTTAGCAATTTGAAATTACCAAGTTAGATGTTAATTTGAAATTAAGATCTTCAAATTCTGAAGATGTGATTTTGAAGTTAGCAATTTGAAATTACCAAGTTAGTTATTAATTTCAAAGTAAGAACTTCAAATTCTGAAGATGTGATTTTGAAGTTAGCAATTTGAAATTACCAAGTTAGTTGTTAATTTGAAATTAAGATCTTCAAATTCTGAAGATGTGATTTTGAAGTTAGCAATTTTAAATTACCAAGTTAGTTGTTAATTTGAAATTAAGATCTACAAATTCTGAAGATGTGATTTTGAAGTTAGCAATTTGAAATTACCAAGCTAGTTGTTAATTTGAAATTAAGATCTTCAAATTCTGAAGATGTGATTTTGAAGTTAGCAATTTGAAATTACCAAGTTAGTTATTATTTTCAAAGTAAGAACTTCAAATTCTGAAGATGTGATTTTGAAGTTTGCAATTTGAAATTAACAAGTTAGTTGTTAATTTGAAATTAAAATCTTCAAATTCTGAAGATGTGATTTTGAAGTTAGCAATTTGAAATTACCAAGTTAGTTGTTAATTTGAAATTAAGATCTTCAAATTCTGAAGATGTGATTTTGAAGTTTGCAATTTGAAATTACCAAGTTAGTTGTTAATTTGAAATTAAGTTCTTCAAATTCTGAAGATGTGATTTTGAAGTTAGCAATTTGAAATTACCAAGTTAGCTATTAATTTCAAAGTAAGAACTTCAAAATCTGAAGATGTGATTTTGAAGTTAGCAATTTGAAATTACCAAGTTAGTTGTTAATTTGAAATTAAGATCTTCAAATTCTGAAGATGTGATTTTGAAGTTAGCAATTTGAAATTACCAAGTTAGTTGTTTTAAGATTAAAGATTAAAGCTGCACTTCGCAATGATGAGCAAATCATCAAAATGACGTACTACAAAGCCATCGTTGAAATTTAATGAATGATGAACTACTCATCAATATGATGAATTTGATTTTATCAGCTTCTGTAATTTTTATTCATCATAATGATAAACAAATCATCAATATGAAGTAAAAAACCAAACTTTAAATTGTAGCATTCCAAATGCTATTATTTAAATTGGTTTGAAATCTACGCATCATCCTGTGCATATCCATCACGCGCAAGCATTAACATTTCGAAAATTTGTCAAATTGGCATTCTTCCGTTTGTCACCATCTAAAATGGAGGTTTTATTTTTGTTCTGTGTAATGTTTGAGTTTTAAAAGCCACAAACTTTATTTTAATGAAGTGATCTTTTTAATAACCTTTAGTTTTCTGTTTGTGGGTAAGCATTACATTGAAATTTTCCATTTTGAGCGAAGTTTGACTTTGATAAATTTTAGCTTTTTATTACCACCTGTACATTTCTGTGTTTGTCCATTTTGGTTTTCAACTTTTGTTTATGGTTTTCTGGAAGCAAACTTAAAGTGGAGCTGATATATTTCTGTTGTTCAATCAGCATGATGGAGCCATTTCCATGAAGGTGTTTTCCTTTTTTATTTCCATGGATGTCTTTAATGGAGTTTTCGCACCTGGTTTTCATTCTTATCAGTCCACTTGAGCTGACCTTGTCCGTTTGACGTCGCCGGCCTATCGGCTTTGATTTTGATAATTTCGACGACGTGGGATGACCGGAAAACCATGGATTTTTATTTTGTTAAAAGCGCATTTAGGAAATTAGCTTACTTTAATAATTTACATCGACATTGAGATGTTACCGTTCGCAGGTGAATTGATTCTTGTTTAATTATTGCAGTTTTGTTATTTTTAGCTTTACATCTGAAACTCAGTTTGCACGATGAACCATTAATATTCCAGAGGTTCCAAAAGAATAGCGATGTTGAATCGGAATGATTGTAGTGGAAGGGTAAGTTGAAAAGGCAATTACTGTATTTAATTCTACTTGATGATATCTCTTGCGAATGAGTATTTGTAGTCAATGTTACCGACGTGCTATGTCTGCGTTGGGCAGTTTCCTAGATGCGCGATATTATTTTTGATGGATTGTCTTCATATGGCAACTCATTTGTATTTTTTATTTCTTTTATTTTGATTTATTGTCCCAGGGTACTCCTTCAGGATATCCTGGATTTAACTTGAATTGTTATGTGTTTGTGTCTTCTATATGGAGTTTTGGAATCAAACATTGTCAACCCTACCTTTTATCTCGACTTTTGTTTTATAAATAAAACCAACCCTTCTACTTTCGTGTTTTATTTAGAAGACTGGCGCCCGATTATATTTTTTCCTTGGTTAGTTGCCAAAGATCGTCTGAGTTTGAAACTCTTTATTTTCTTGGGTGAAGCCTCGTTTTATTCTTCCGTCTTTCTCATTTTCTGCGCTTTCGCGTCTTTTTTCTTCTTGTTTCTGTTGTAACACTTTGTATGTAACAACCATGGTTACTTTGGTAACTTTGGGAATTTTGTAAACAGAGGTTGGGAACAGGGACAACTCGAAATCGAATAAGGAAGGAGTGTGGTCGAATTTTTTGGAAGTGTCTTCTTTTTTTTGTGATTTTCCTGGATCAATTCTTGATCCAGTTGTGTGATTTGAATTTTTGTGGTAGCTTGGTGGAGTTTCTGTTTGAATAATTACGTAAGTAATTTTAGACATTTATCCAACTAACATCTTTTGGCTGCAAATTAAAAAAAACTATTTTGTTGATGATAAGTTCTTTATGATAAGTTCTTTATCATCAACTGGCGCCCAAATTCCATCATTGCAAATTGTGTCATCTGTGGGCATTAAGAGCTTCTTGTGGTATAAATACATTAGGTCAACATCTTCAAGAACCTCACGAAACGCGCTAATGCGCGACCCGTTTGCTTTTCGACTGTGGACTAAATATCCGTAGTTAGCTACCTTTTTTATATCTTAAAAGAATCAAGTGGCGTTGCGACCAACTTTACTGCCAAAGTTTGGTACACAAGTTTTGACTCTCAACGTGTTGGGGCAGGTACTCTAGCAAATTTTGGTCATCTTAAAAATTTGGGTAGCTCGAGTCTTTCTTTCTGTAGGCAGGTTATAATTCCTATAGTGTATTTTACCACATATATTTTACATCTCGATTATACCAGTTTGCGCTATCTGCGATTTTATTATCATTTTATTTGTGCAGCCAAATAAATTACATTCGTGTTTTATTCGTTTAGGCAATTTTTATCGAGCATATCATAAAAATTTATACCTTTAATTTTGTGACAAGAAGATAAAATTTTTATAATTTTTCTTCAAATATTTTTTTATAATGACTTCGAAAAACCATGTTCAGTTTCTTCTTGCTGAAGAACTGAAATGGGAAATGAAGATTAGGGGTATGTCTTTCGAGGGTGTTTCAGTTCTTGACAGGCGTGTCAAATTGAAAGAGGCTTTGGTCAAAGAAAGCTTAGACTCAAAAATACTCTCTAATTATCCAATCTTAAAATTAAACGTGACTAAGCAATTGAATATTATTGACGAGAGAATTGTAGATTTTCGGGAGAGAGTCGATCTTTTAAAATCAAAACCATCTTCGGTGGCATATAATAAGTTATTCGCCAGATTGACACATTTATTAGGAAGGTTATCTTACCTAATTAATGTTAAACCGATTACCGAGGAAGAATTAAGTAACGTTAAGTCATCTCAAAAATTAATTTTAGATATGCTAGCAGAGGTTGAATCAGCTCAATCGTCCCCCGAAACAACAATTAATGATTTTAAACAATATTTATCTTTTTTACTACC
The DNA here is from genome assembly GCA_905340355.1 of Rhagonycha fulva. Lineage (NCBI taxonomy): Eukaryota > Metazoa > Arthropoda > Insecta > Coleoptera > Cantharidae > Rhagonycha > Rhagonycha fulva. Next base: position 17,003,324 of record HG996554.1, on the reverse strand, counting down.
ACCTGCGGTTGATGATGCAGGTACTATTTCAGATCTTTTGCGACGTGCGTCAGGACCGGCTTTTGCTTCAAATCCACTTCGGGTGCCTTCAGCAAATGCAGGTTCTTTTCATAAACCTGACTTAATTGCACGAGCAAATATTAAGTTCAGTGGTGACACTACCACTGTAAGTGTTAACAATTTTTTGGTAAAAGTCGAAGAATTTCAAACTTCGAGAGATTTACCAGATTCTTTTTTATTCAGGTGTGCGCATGAATTTTTTGAATGCGAGGCCTTAACTTGGTTTCAAACGATTAAACCGCTTGGTTCTTCTTGGGAAGAAATTGTCGAACAGCTTCGTACCAGATTTTTGCCGGTTGATTATGATCTTGAACTTTTATCTGAAATAAAAAACCGTAAACAGGGTGCATACAAATCTCCTTTTGTATTTCTGGAGCACATGCAGAGTTTGTTTAGCAAACTTCATGAGCCACTGCCAGAGCACAAACAAATTCGTATCATTTTTAACAATTTAGCTCCCAAATTCAGCAAAAAGATGATTTTTCATAATTATTAAACGGTCAATTAGATGGTCATGGACTGTAAACAATTGGAAGATGCTGAGCGTCGTCGTTTAAATTTCAAGTTTCATGTTCCAACACTTCATCCTTTAGAACCTGAACATGCAGTTAGGGATCTTCTTCGAAAATCAACCTTCAATGAAGCGTGTGCTCTGAATAATTTTAATGACAATTTTCCTTTAAATTTTTCCGTTTTGAAACCTGCATACGCCCCTTGAGGTTTTTTGTTTTGTTTGTGGAACTCCTGGAGTTCGCTATGCTAAATGTCCTCGATGTGCAAAAAAACGTAAAAAGGCAGGAGTAGAGCACAGCCGACTACCGTCCAGCCCATTCTCCTTTAAGGCTGATCATCCTGTGTGGCAACGTTGCTTGTCCCATGTGAGATCTTTTTGCGCCTCGACGCCTGATGTTGACACTCTGTTTGCACATCGACCGTTCGATAACAGAACGTACATTCACGTCGATATAAGAGGTTTGTGCGTACTTGGGTTTTTTGATCCTGGTGCTAACCAAACAGCGTTAGGTCGGGATGGTTTACACATCATAGATACCTTAAATTTGACTATTAATCCTTACGATAAGGTGCCTTTAACTTCGGCTGATGGCACTTATCAGCATGTCTTGGGCACGGTCTTTTACACTTAACTGTTGATGGCGTAACTAAAGAGATACTGTCATAGTCGCACCTTCTATTGACTATCCACTCATCCTTGGCTACGAATTTTGTAAAATTTCTAAGCTCAAATCTGATTTTGCAGCTGATTCTTATGAAATTCCCAAGGAGGTGAAACAAATTACCACTCCTAAAGTTATTAATGCTAGAGCAGATCTGTCTCTAGAACAGGTACAACAGCTCGAAAAAGTCATTAATCTTTTTAAGACTATTGCTCCTTCTAAGCTTGGCAAAACATCTTGTGTTGAGCATGTTATTGACACTGGCGATTCACGACCACTCAAGCAGCGATTTTATCCGCTTTCTTTACCTATGCTTGACAAAGTTAATGTTGAGGTCGATGAAATGTTACGTCTTGGAGTTATCCAACCTTCATACTCGAGTTGGAATAGTCCTATCGTATTAGTGACAAAGAAAAACGGCAACACTCGGTTTTGTTTCGACGGCAGGCGCCTCAATGAGGTTACTAAGCCTGATGCTTACCCGCTGCCGTATGTCAGCGATATTCTAGATCAACTTCGAGACGCGCGTTTTATTTCTTCCATCGATCTCAAAAATGCATTATGGCAAATACCATTATCAGCTGATTCTGGTGCTAAAACTGCTTTCACAGTGCCTCGGAGGAGGTTATTTGAATTTTTAAGGATGCCTTTCGGTCTAAACAATGCACCTCAAACTTTACAGAGGTTTATGGATAATTATTCGGTCCAGGTTATAAAGGTATCTTTGTGTACCTTGACGATATCATCATCATAGCCAAAACGTTTGAAGAACATTTAGCTCTTTTGCGTAAAGTTTTTGAGAGATTGCAGTGGGCAGGTCTGACTGTCAACCTAGAGAAGTGCGAGTTTTGTAGAGATTCTCTTCGTTATCTCGGTTTTGTAGTTGATGAGATGGGTCTTAGAACCGATCCAAAAAAGGTGGAAGCAATCGTCTGCTACCCCACTCCAAAGACATTCACTGAAATTAAACGGTTTCTTGGTTTGGCAGGGTGGTATCGCCGCTTTATACCAAATTTTAGTACCGTGGCTGAACCCATATTACGTCTTTTAAAGGGTAAAACTAAAGGTCAAAAAATCGTTTGGGGAGAGGAAACGGAGAGTGCCTTCCGCACTTTAAAAAATTCATTAGTGACGGCTCCTGTTCTTAGTAGCCCAAACTTTTCCCAACCGTTCATCATTCAGACGGACGCGTCCGATTCAGGACTCGGAGCTATATTGTTGCAAGGGGAATGGGTTAATGAGAAAGTTATCGCTTACGCAAGTCGGACTTTGACGAAATGCGAACGGAATTACCACGCAATGAAGAAAGAGTGTTGCGCGATTCTGTTTGACGTCGAGAAGTATCGGCCTTACATTGAAGGCTCTAAATTTACTGTTGTCACTGACAATTCTGCGTTGAAATGGCTTGGTAAAATCAGCTCTCCGCTTGGCAGGCTAGCTAGGTGGGTAGTTCCTTTAAACCAGTTTAACTTTGACATTGTTCATCGCAAAGGCAAATTCAATGTGGTGGTCGATGCTCTCTCTCGATCTCCAGCAAACGTACACATGGTTTCGCTTACACCTGATGATACAGATCCTTGGTATCAAAAGACCATCGATAATATTTTAGCATATCCCAATCGATACCCTAATTTTAAGGTAGAGGACGGGCATGTTTACAAGTAAGTATGTGCCTAATAAGCACAATATTATTTCCAATTTAATTGAGTGGAAACTCGTGGTGCCAAAATCTCGTCGTCGTGAGATCATGTGCGATTGCCACGATAATCCGTTGTCTGGTCATTTCGGTGCATTTAAAACGCTTCAAAAGGTTTCCGAGCAGTACTACAGGCTTCGCCTGAAATCTGATATTTCTCGATATGTTTTAAAGTGTGAGGTTTGCCTTGCAAGCAAATCTTTCAGTCAATTAAGACCTGGATTAATGGGCAAGTCCAAGAAGGTTGAGTATCCTTTCCAGATACTTTCTGTTGATTTGATGGGACCTTTTCCAAGAACTAGAAAAGGTAATTCTTATTTATTGGTCGTGTCGGATTGGCTTACCAAATTCGTGGTCGTACATCCGTTGAGACAGGCTACTGCTACTTCCGTCGTGCAGAAACTTGAGGAAATATTTCTTATGTTTGGTGTGCCACAGATTGTCATGTGCGACAATGGTACACAATTCACAGGCAAGTTATGCAAAGATCTTATGTCCAGATATCAAGTCCGAAAGACTTGCTACAGCAGTTCTTACAGTCCACAAGTGAATCCGGTGGAAAGATCTAACCATGTGATTGGCACTTGTTTGCGTTCTTTTGTTGAAGACGATCATCGTTCTTGGGACTTGCATGTGTACAAAGTCGCTCGTGCCATTCGAAACTCGGTACATGAGGAACCTGGAGAGTTCTCATTGGGAGACCGGGAACAGTTAGTTACCGATGTTAATAACATTAGTGAGTTACATCGAACAGTTGTCGAAAGAATGCGCAGAGCATATGAGCGTGGGAAAGCTTGGTATGACTTACGGAAACGTCCGTTATCTTTTAGGCGCGGTTATACCGTGTGGAAAAGGAACTTTGTCTTGTCCAGCGCTATAGACAAGTTTTCTAAAAAGCTGGCCCCTAAGTACGTCAAATGTCGAGTATCGGAGGTTACTGGGTCAGTAACTTACCGACTGTGTAGCGAAGAGGGTAAAGATCTTGGGGTGTTTCACGTTAAAGACCTCAAGGCTAACCCTGATTAACTTTGATTTTGTGAACTTACTTGTTCGAGGGTGCGTAATGTAAACATTATTTTCTGCTTTGGGATTTGAGGAAATTTTTAAATTTTTTATTATGATTCTTTGTACGGTGTAGTCTCTGTATGAGCGGGTAACCAGACCCCACCATTTTTTCGTAGTTATCTACGGTGGCCTTAGCACATGGTCGTAGTTAATATTTTTTTGGTGATGTCATCCGGTGATGTTTGTGACTGGATCCTTTCACGGCTATAAAGCCAATTAAAGAATTCTGTAATGGAATTTTTCTCTTTACCTTTTTTTAGGAACTGGTTTTTCCTAGGTTTTTTCTTTTAGAGTTCTTCGGCTATGGGCATTTGTATTGTTCGTGATTCACGAACTCTAATGAACTCTGTTCCACCGTTTTACTTTAAGCTTTCGGCAGAATCACAAGGAGTCTTGTCGATAATGCTGAAAAACGGTTTATTTTTTTGAATCATACTCCTGAGAAATAATGTTTACATACGTACTGTGTGGTGGGATGACACTTGGATTGGAGTATCTAAGTGCATCCGTAATAACTATTTTTTATGTGTAAAAAAAAATTAACATCAATTCGTATTTACACCTTGCTACCATTATTATACCATCATTATGTGATCTATGTATTTTTACTTTCAGGTTTTTATAGACTGGTTTTGAGATACTATGTGTCTCAGTACAGCTAATTAGATTACTTCGACCTTCTAGTGTTACTTGTTGATCGTACCTTTGATTCTTGATTTGACTATAGTTAAATTTTATTCTCCACGCCGTTGCTGTTTTCTTGGCAAACTTTGCTTGGCCAGTTTTCCGCTTGGCAGGGGGGGAGTGTAACACTTTGTATGTAACAACTATGGTTACTTTGGTAACTTTGGGAATTTTGTAAACAGAGGTTGGGAACAGGGACAACTCGAAATCGAACAAGGAAGGAGTGTGGTCGAATTTTTTGGAAGTGTCTTCTTTTTTTTTGTGATTTTTCTGGATCAATTCTTGATCCAGTTGTGTGATTTGAATTTTTGTGGTAGCTTGGTGAAGTTTCTGTTTGAATAATTACGTAAGTAATTTTACACATTTATCCAACTAACATCTTTTGGCTGCAAATTAAAAAAATCTATTTTGTTGATGATGAGTTCTTTATGATAAGTTCTTTATCATCAACTGGCGCCCAATTTCCATCATTGCAGATTGTGTCATCTGTGGGCATTAAGAGCGTCTTGTGGTATAAATACATTAAGTCAACATCTTCAAAAACCTCACGAAACGCGCTAATGCGCGACCCGTTTGCTTTTCGACTGTAGACTAAATATCCGTAGTTTGCTACCTTTTTTATATCTTAAAAGGATCAAGTGGCGTTGTGACAAACTTTACTGCCAAAGTTTGGTAGACTTTTGGTATGTCCCTGACACAATTTCGGAGTATGTATGGGTTATCTGGGATGGTAGACCCATAGAATTTTTATCAAAGTTTGGCCCCATTCTCGTCTTCTCTTCGGGTGTTGGCTTCTTAAATTATCTTTTCTTGGTTTGCTTTGGGGTTGTTTCTGCTCTTTTTCTAAGGCGATGGTAGTGTTTTGTGAATCCGATTGAGTCAGTTTCTTTGCTGCCTGGTCTCCCCGTATTGGATTTCTCGAATTTGTGGAGATTATCGTCATGGTGAGTTCCTCTTTTAGCGCTCCCATTTCTCCTTTTATATCTTGTGCGAGGTTGACGATACCTAACACACTCTCTTTTGTAGACTCAAGTTTCTTTACTAGTTCTTGTAGCTTGTCTTGGTTCTCCGGGGTGAACGACGTCTCAAAAGAGCGCTCGTGTAGTGTGTCTAAGGTCTGGGTCATGTTCCTGATGCCAGACTCTATAGACTCAAAGCCTTTCTTTATTTTTTCTATTGTGTCATTTTGGCTTTCGCTAGAGTTTTTCTCCATCTTTGTAGTTTTTTTTGGATATTTCCGCAGCGCTGTCTGCTATGCTTTTTAAATGAGTTTGTTCCACTCTATCCAAAATTCTTTTTTTGCTTTTTGTAGGATTTGGTTTAGTGTTGCCTGATTCTGTTTTTCTACTTTTTCGCTGTGGTAGTCTGTTAATCTCTGTGTAGTTACTGCCGTTTTTATGTTCTGGAATAACTCCTTTATTGAGCCCGACGTGTTTTTCTTTCTTTTGCAAATGTCATTGAACCGTTTCTCGTAGCTCTTCATCATAGCTATTGTTGGGTCCTCTTCCATTATATTGCCGTGAGATATATACCTTGGTCGCGAGCTGTTTAATGTCTCGCTGCTGACCAGCTTTGTGCTGGTTGTTTTGACTTAATTTCTTCTTCCCGTTAATGTCACTGATGCGCTCTTCTTTTCTTCTTGTTTTTTCCCTACCGGGGTATTTTTACCAGTAGCATCTGTTAACCGGTCAGCTTGGTTCTCCACTAGACCGGTGCCGTAATCGCTGGATGACGACCGGAAGTGGCTTGCTTCAACACCAGTTTCTCCGGCCGGCACAGGGGTTTCCGAAGTCCCCTACACTGTAATATTGGTTTCTTGTTTTGTGTTCATCTTCATTATTGTCTAGAGCAGCGGTTCTCATCCTTTTCAATTTTGGTGCCCTCTATGAGGTGTATATATAATAAAAATTTATTACCAACTTCAAAATTTATTATGTAATAAAAAATAAATAAAAAAAAGAATTGTAATTATAATTTTAAAAAAATGCAGTCAATGAGAAGGTTGAGCTTGCTTATTTGACATTAATTTTTCTATATTTGGTTCCATTTTAGTTAATTTTAAACGCAAGTTTGGTTCAAGTCCCAGTCGGTTTTTATATTTATCTTTAAAAAAGAGCATGGTCGAAAATGCGGTTTCACACAAAAATCGTATAATTTCACTAATCCATTGATAATTCGAATTTTTTGTTAAATATGACATACTAATACTCTAAAATTGCGATAAAATCGTTTCTCAACCGGTACCCCCTATGTTACCCCAGAGGAACTTTTTTGATAGGTTGAGAAACGCTGGTCTAGAGATTTCTGTCAAGGCCTCTTACCCTTAGTTGTCACTAGGGACGTCTGCTCTTCTCCCAGACGCCATGCAGTCATCGGCGCGACTTCCGTCACCTTGACTTAGGAGGGGGTCTGATGTTCACTCGATACGTCAACTGTTTGGCCCGCGGGTGGTATTTTATTTTCCACCTACCCTGCCTTGCAGCCGAGCATTCCCCTATCCGCCACCTGGGGACCCCAAAAAACCTAATGTCTTCTAACTTACCTAGATTCATATTTATGAATGAGATCATAATTGTACATACATCAAATTGATGATCTTGTTCATCATAATTATGAATAAAATATGCGATTTTATGCTCTCATCTTTATCATTTTATCCTTTCCATGTTCTAACCTTGTATTTTTTTGTTCTTCTGTTTCTATTGCTCTCAATCTTTTTCATTCTATCTCTTCTATTTTTCAACCTCGCATTTTTTTCTTTTTCTGTTTCCAATGCTCTCGTCGTTTTCATTCTATCTCGTTCACGTTCTAACTTTGTATTTCTTTGTATTTTAGTTTGTGTTGCGCTAAGCCCCGCATTTTTCTCTTTCTTTTTTCTTTTTGTACCACTTTCTATGCTTAAAGACATACTTTTCGATCGTTCTCTCTTATTTGGGTTTGTTCTGTCTTTTACTACAATTGAAGGTACCTTGCAATTTGCAATAACAGGAAAATCTAAAAGTAATTTATGATCAAAAATATTTTTTAAATGGGTTCGCATCACAGGAGTATTGAATATCTGTTGCGAAGGATTCCTGCCGTTAGCTATAGCAACAGCGAATGCAATCGCAAATACACCGCAGTCAACGTTGTTGGTTTGTTGTTGGGCATCCTCGTAAATAATGGGAGGTTTATTTGGAAATAACCGATCAAGAAACCGTTGCTGATCAGAAGTAAGATTATTAACCTTATTGTTATTGGCACTGTCGTAGATATGAATTACAAAACCGTCGTAATATGTACATATCCAGTGAGTGACATTCTCAGTTGCTCTCGAAGGCAGAATTTGAATATGCCGTGTGCTCACTGAAACTATGTCATCGTACATATGCCACATCAATAAAGCTTCTTGTGGTCTGAACTCCGTATTAGCCATCAGAATTTCGTTAAACTTTGAGATGTGATCAGTTGAAAGGTAGTCATTAGAGGTTAGTTCTTGAATCGCTATCGATGGCAAAGGTAGGATATTAGACATTTTTATAATCTGCTCTGTTGTGATTAGCTTTAATGTTTCTTTATTTACAAAACTGTAATTACTTATATAGTATTTTAATTACAATTTGTACAGTGGATTATCTTTAATCCGATAAATATATTACAGAGTTCACTTTAAAATTGTTTTCAAATATACGTATACATTTATGTAGATCTCGACCTTTATAAGCAAATTTATCCCATAAGACGTTGATACGATTATCCGTTGATAAATAAATACGGTTGATACGTTGATGCGGTTGATACGGATAATCGTATCGACAACTTTATAGACCGATTTCATAGACGTATTCACGTCAAAACAGACGGACAAGACTAAAACGTGAGTCAGTCAAGATTGGCAAAAGTTAATGAGCAACGGTTTCTTCGATTAGTTTAGTTTCATAACCAAATTAATTCCATAATGCCTTACCAGCTACCGTGGCGCGTCTTTGGGTTGGGGATAGAAAAACATCAAAGCGCAATTTTTGCGCTTGGTCAGCTGCAAAGCAAAGCAGTCGCGGACAAGGTACAACACAAAATGAATCGGACTCGTTTATTGTTCTTATCTTTTCTTCTACAAGTTTCCATATTTTACAAAATTATGATCAACAAGTGATAATGATTAATGACTAACTTTTTTTAAGCCACGTCAACATGTACATTTAACGGGGTTTTCATTAGTTTGTTGTAGTTTGCTCTTATTGGGCGGAGCCTTTTGAAACACGACTGCTGGGTGCCATACTGTTATCGTTTGTTTTGTCATAAATTGTATGTATTCTTGCTCATCTCAAGAAAGAAATTCCGTGGAAGCACTCCGCCAAATATCTCGGGGTCACCCTCGACCCAAGACTCAGTTGGTCTAAGCACATCTCCAACTGCGTATCTCAAGCTAAAGCCCTTAAGGGCTCCCTCGCTTCACTGATCGGTAGAAATAGCCGCCTCTGCCGCAAAGATAAAATCAGGATCTACAAAGCGGTAATCCGCCCGATCCTTACGTACGCAGTCCCGGCATGGGGGTTCGCATCTTCCAATCAAATGAAAAGATTGGAAACCATGCAAAACATCTGCATAAGGCAAGCCATGGATGCCCCATGGTTTGTCACAAATAGACAACTCCAGGCGGCTTCCAGAGTAAAGCCCCTGGACTTCTTCATTAAAGATTTAACATCCAAACTATACCTAAAAAGCCCCGACTGCCCCAATCCGCTCATTCAAGCCCTAGGTCGTTACGATATAAACGACTACCCAAGGACGCCCCAACCAAAGGACATAATTGTCCCCAAATCAGTTATACTGCCTCCCCATCTCAGATCCCCGCAAAAAAACAACCCGGCCCCGGACGCTGAGTATTCAGATTCCGACTCTGAAGATGGCGTGTTCCAATAAGAATATCACGCCATTCTGCACAGAAAAAAAGGTGTACTTAAAAGTAGAACAATTTGTGCCTAGATTGTCTACAAGTACAAATTGGGTGAAAATTAGGTACAATTGTACTTAATTTTAGTCAAATTCAGTCATCTCTAGCGCAATTGTACTATTTTATAGCACAAATTGTGCTAAATTTTTACACAATTTGTACCTGTTGACAATCTAGGCACAAATTGTTCTACTTTTAAGAACACATTTTTTTCTGTGTGAAGGAGGTTACAATTTATCCGCCTCGACATGTCCAACTAACTCCTTTTTTTTCAGCTTGTGCTTTCTCTCTCAGCACCCATTATTAGACCATTATAAAATTTGTAAATTGTTGTATATATTTTCTTTTTTTTAATAAAACATGGTAACGGTGCGATGATGCTCTAGCCTTGTAGAGGAGCCCAAGGTAAGCACTCGCGCCGCCGCGGGCGCGAGGATTGCCCCACGCGTGCGTGCACGCGCGGACAATTCGACGTTAGCCCCTGGCCCCGCAGTGCTTACCTTACAGCGCAATAATAATCATGACACCGGCTCAACGCCGCTCCTGGAGTTTGAAATCCCTGTAAAAAATTCTCGACGTCAGGTCTCAAAACCAGATGAAGGAGATAAGCTGGTTATCGCCCGCATCTGCTCCGCAGATGCCAAGTTCAGCTACAGCTGATCTCACTTACTCCTCCTTATCAATCCGAGCGTTGAAATCTTCTACCACCGTCAATATATGTCTTTTGGGCACTTCTTCGCAGATTCTTACCAATTGTGTTTAACCTCGCTTGTGTTTCAATATGACTATCAATACCCTGAAATTGACGGAAACGCTCATTTTCAAAGCGTTATAACTCTAAAACTATTAATTTTAGAAAAACATGTATAAGACAAAAAATATGAAAAATTGCATGCTCTACAATTTTTATAATAACCTTAATTGACGTCTCTAGTACTGGTAACGAAATAGTAGCAAAAAAGCAATTTTCCACCCCTTCAAACCAAGATGGCGACGCAAGCGGCAACCCCTCAAAGTCGAAAAGTTGGAATTTTATATAATCCACCCAACTGAACAATCATGCCAAATATAAACTTTTTTTATTCATTTTGCAAGGTAAAAATACTTATTGACTGGGCTATACGTGAACTAACGTGAACTGACAGCGTTCGTTAGTACTACTCTTTAAAATAGCTGCACCAAGTTGAACTGTGACGTCATTCAAAAGTGTTTAGTTCAAGTTAGAGCAAGACAAACGAACAAACCTAAAATTTCAGCTTGAAATTTGCTAGCAATTTTTAAACGCTATTTGCTCGCAATTTGCATGTAATTTCAGCTTGAAATTTGCTAGCAATTTTTAGGCGCTATTTTTTAGCAATTTGCTAGCTATTTAAGCACGTTGGAGCAATTTTGCAAATAGCGTTAAAATAGGCAGCTGTCAATGCAGCAATTGAAAATGCTACTTTGGAAGGGTTTTGCAATGTTCTATGTAGTGGACGGTTGAATTATTTGGAAGAAATAAAAAAAATTAATTGTACCAGTTGTACAACTAACTGTAATGTCATGTAACTATGACTCTCTTAAGCTACCAAATATAAGCTAGCGGCCCATCTAAGTGGTTGCGTTCTGCTTCCAGGTTTAGGTGGTATCTGGTAGCTTCCGGGTCTCAGGGTTGCACGGCAAGCGTTAAGTAGTCAACCTCCACGAGGTGGCCCCGGAAGGACGTTTTCGCGACCGCGGCGCGGAACGTCACTAATGGCTACTAGCGAAACAGGTCAGCAGATGGGCAAGAGTCCGCAGCCATTCTGTGGGCGACCGGAGACTGCTGGGACGAATCGGGCAAGCGGAAACCAGATCTGCACTCCAGGAGCACAATCCTCTAGTAAATTAGGATTAACACGCCCGGGTATGAGTGTTTGGTCCATGACTTCCCGTCCGTGAACCCGAAGGACCAGTAAGTAAGAGCCCATGAGCGGTCCTGAGGAGAGAAAATCTTACTGGTCCGGTTACCAATGGGGGACGTCACCCGGCAGACATTGGATTCAGACCTTTCTTGCAAAATGGCCATGGGGGCCCTGCCGGCAAAGGTCGGTAAGGTTCCTTTCTTTGGTGAACGGAGGGAACGAAAAGTTGGCACCGCGTAGTACTGCGCGAAGGGGTGACTTGAGACCCGAAAGGAACTTTCTCTGGTGAACGGAGGGGATGTGGAAGTTTAACCCGCGTAGTACTTGTACTGCACGGAGGTAACCTCTCCCTCAACGGGAACCTTTTCTCTGGTGAACGGAGATAACGGAAAAGTCTCCTCGTGAAATATCTATATTCTGCGATGGCGTGACTTGGGACCCGAAGGGAACCATTGGTGAACGGAGGGGACGAAAAAGTTGGCACCGCGTGATACTCGTATTGCGCGATGGGGTGACTTGGAACCCGAAGGGAACCTTTCTTTCTGGTGAACAGAGGGGATGAATCATTTCAACCCTTACAGTAGTAGCGCAGTATGGACTTGAAATCTCATCTCCCGACGGAAACCAAACGGATAACTAAGAAGCCACAATCTTAACCTGTTACAGGGTGACCTGGGCAGTGAGGTAGGTTGTTGACTTCGGTGGAGTCCGAAGCCTCGGCTTGAACTTTGAGATTGCAAGTAAATCTCTAAAGGGCGTTAACGCGACGTCCCTGAATCAGTTAAACTCCACGATTTACGGGAGGATTCGAATAAATAACCATCTGCGGGAAGACGGGAGCCCGGGGTTAATTCTTGCGCAAGCGTGCTTAACCCCCCCGTCTTTGTGAGCTTGCTCACTGAAGAGGATTTGCAGTGGCTGGTGGTTCTTGGGAAATGTAGCAACGATCAGCACTCGGCCTGTCTGCCGGGGAACCTTGACACCTACAGGTCTTTACTCGGGTCTTGCAGCCCTTGAAGGGAATAGGTATGCTGGCTACCTCAGCGGCTTTCGGACGTAGTACCAAACGTCCCCGCTAGCTCTCTAGGGGAAGGTTGCCGTATAAATGTTGAGTCTACATATAGCAACTGAATCTAAAAGTTCTAGCAATGTACCAATTACAAAAAAAATCCTGCAAGATGTAAACAACTTTTGAGTTATCAATATAAGCAATTAAACTTTACATAAAATGTTTAATTGCATCAAATCACGAGATATAGAGATTATAATAGAAAAGAGTAAAAAAACAAAATCAATAGTAGTTTACAAAACTAAACAAAACAAATCAATTAAAGTGAATGTTATAAATTTTTATTTCACAAAATGTAATTCCTTAAACGATTTCTTTGTCTTCTGACTTTTTGAAGAAGATCTTGTTTACCAAGTCACAACTTTTCCAATAAAGTGGAAAATTTCCGATAAATCCATCAAGTACAAGGTTTGCTTCTTTCGTACTAAAGCTAAAAATGGATAAGAAGCCATTGGTGAAAGAATCCTCAACGTTATTAAATATATGGGGTCTGAACCCATTAAACAACAGCAAACAAGTTATAATTAAAAGTTATTTTGCATTGATAGCAATTTCAATATACAGCTTGGAAGTATGTTTGGGTCTTTTCAAAAATTTGGATAAGAAAAATTTGGTTTACAGTACGGCGGCTTTCGTAGGATGCTGGCAGGTAAAAAAAAACCTACTATACGTTGGTTCCTCGCTTTTCAATAGCTTTAAAATTTTGCAGAACTGTGTGAAAGTTGCAGTGTTAATTTCTCAACGCAAGAATATTGCAAGATTATTGAGGACCATGCATTCGAAATATTGGAAGTTAGAAACTCTTAGTTCAAATCTACAAACGCACAGTAATAATATCTACAAACTCACTAGGCGATTTATGATGGGATCCATCGTACTTTACTGGGTAACAGTGACATTATACATGGTTGACCCAACGTTGATAAAAAAGAAAATTTTACCGATTTCTCTTTATCATTTCATTATTTACGATGTTTCGGTTCCTGTTTTTATTTTCGGTTACTTATACGAAATGTTTATGTTGTTGCCATTTATAACTCCAGTTTATTTGGGATTCGATTTTCTTTTAGGATCAATAATAATCTATCACATCAACGAGCTGTTTCTAATCAAAGAAAGATTTCTGTTAGTGGCTCAAAGTGATTTGGAAGAAAATAACCTGGACATGTTAAGAAATTTAGTAAATCATCAGAATTTAGTGTTATTGTAAGTTTTTCATTGGGAAAGTCGGTTAATCAAAAATTTCGCAGTGTTCCTAATTTTGCAGATTTTTTTTTAAAATTTAGTTAGGTATTTGTTTAGATTTTAAATGCTGGAGAGTTTAAAATTTTGACGATGGTAAGTTTTTTAAGGTTTTTAATATTTATCTAATACTTCCGGGAGATAAGTGCATATTTAGCTCCACCAAATAGCGCGGATATGACGGCAATTACTTTGTTTGTTGATTGATATTCTATTAACTTCCGCAGGGAGTTAATGCTGATTACTTAGGCAACTGAATAAAAATAATTTAAAAATTAATAACAAAATTTAGATGTTTGTGAATAATAAGATTAGGTTTAACTTTGCAATTAAATAATATACTATTAAAATGTAAAAAATAAATATATTGTAGGTATTAAAAAATATTAATTTTAATAAATACTGCGTCATTAGGACCACCGCAAATAAAATACTAAATGTGGCACTGCTTGTAAATTAATGAATTACCCTCGGCTTTTCTTAACCTTTCGATCCATCCTACAGTTTTAATTCTACTAATGGGAAACATTTTTAGATGTATCTGTAAAACAAATGCCATATTTGCAAGATATTTTTTCAATCTTTTCTTTACCAGCATTTTTACTACTTCTTTATGTTTGATCAACATTGCTAGTGAAGGGTGAGTAATTTTCATCTGCTTTATTTTTAAAAACTGTAACATTTGTTCCAGATTTCCTCCTGATTATAGAAACGTCGCACAGGCGTTGGTGACTTTAATGTTTTTTTTATCGGTGTTATTCCTAGATTGTTTTTTGGGAACTCTGCTAACAACAGAGGTAAAATTCTATTTTCACAAATTAGAGGGTTTTATTTCATTTTATATTTATTGGAAACAGCAAAGTTTAAAATTTTGAAAAAAAATTTGCTTATGAGAGACTGCAGTGCAATTTTGATTTTATTAGAAAACATAATCAAAACGAAATTCGTATAAAATCAAAAAGTTATTTTTCAAAATTTAATTTTTAACCCGTTTTTCGTATATTTAAAGCAAGTCTCAATTACTCAATTTATTTTTTAATTTTTTGGAATATATTTAAGAATAGTATGGAGTCTAGAACGGTAACCCGGACTCGAAAACATTATATTTAATGGAGAAATGTCATTTAGGGTTAGTTTAGCTATTAATCGCTTTTGAAAGTTTCAAATTTCTGTCCAAAAAGCTACCTTATGGTGCATTGTATTGACAGTATGTGTCAAGCTTTAGTCGCAGCTACACTAATAACGTACAGTTACAGTTTCAAGGTCTTACAATAAGGGTGATCTACCTCCTTCCTAGTAGCACACTTTACCGAAAATGATATATTAAATGATTTTTTAAAGAAAAACTTTTCCAACGGACACTTAATCAATCGCCGTTAAATGCTATTTCATGTAAAACTTTGTTGTTTTTTTTCAATTTAAGCCCGATTTGCAAAAGTTCACAATTTTTTTTGTTCTCTATTATCTTAGCTATTGAAAATTTTTTAAATTGGAATCCGGGTTACCTTCCAACTTCTATAGTTTGTTTGGAAAATCTTATTTGTCTTCTATTTTAGGCTGAAAATATTGGTAATTCTGCTTATAATTCTGATTGGCTTAAAGAAAATAATATCGAACTGAGAAGAAATTTGACCTTAATTATTCAGCGGTCTCAAAACATTACCAAGCTGAGTGCCGGTCCACTAATGGATCTAAATTTGGAAAGCTTTGGAAGAGTAAGACGAAATGCAAGAAATATTTGAAAGCAAAAGTTTTAATTTTAGATAATTGGAACCGCTTTCAACTTCTTCACCTTAGCTGAAGCGCTATTTAACAAATAAATATGGATATGTACTTCAAAATTTATCTGATTCAATAATTTTCAAGTTTGCAAAATGCACGTTAAAATTACCAAGTAATACCTAGATTAGAAAAATTGTAGGGTTGAAAAACTTTTAATCCCTGCCACAAATTTGCAATCTCTACAAAATCTGTTTTTCTATGTTTGGTAATAACTTTATGCACCTAAAGTCCCTACAGCACAACGTTAAATTTTGCATAAAATTTACATGTAAAGTTTCTCATATTTTTACCACAATTTTATGCAACAAAATATAATTTTCTTTATGCAACGTGTGCAATTTTTTATGATAAATTTAGCACGCACGCTTGCGTATTAAGATTTAAGCCGACGTTGCCAACTCTTAAATTTGCGAAGTCTTTTAATAGCAATCAGTGCCGAACTCTCGGTAATTTTTATAATTCCTCACGTTTTCCACCCATCATCTTCTTTAATCAAGTTAGAATTAGTCGCTAAATAGTAGTTTTTCACTGCTAAAGTAACTTTCAGTAAGTCAGATCTAGTGAGAATACCGAAACACAACAAGAAACCAATAAAAAATTTTGCTGCTTGATTTCAGAAGGGGCATTTGCGTAAAAAAAAGAAAAGGTTAATCTAAATGATTAGAAAAGTTGCAATAACACAGAAATTACACCTTATTTTTATAAATTTACGTTTTCTATTTGATAATAAAAAGTGGGCTATTTTTGAAATTTTTAAGATAAAGTGCGCGCATGACTTACTGAGAGCTAAACTTGGCCCATCACCTAAAAACTAATAAAGAATGAAAATTTTGTAATGAAAAGACCATTGAAAGGACCAGGGTAAAGTCAAAGTGAGCTGTTATTTTCAACAAAATGATTGAAGATTTGATTAGAAATTGGAAAACTTTGAAAATTCCGAAGGCGTAATTTTTATGGTTATGGTCATAAAACGAGTAAGCGAGATAAGCATTTACCTATCTAACCTGATTTATTTGAAGATTGACGAATCCGCGAAGACAAAATTATCGATTTAGATCAAATATCAGTTTGGATTGGGTTCAGAGTTAACAAAATTTCAGAAACGTTAGAAGCCCAATTAATAAATTTGAATTGATTAACTATTTCATATTTAGTCAATTAAAAGTCAATTATTTTTAAAACTTTGTTAGTTTTCTTTTTGATGTGTTTTTCCGTTTATTTTAAAAGCAAATTTGAACCACGAACCCTCGGAAGGATTTTCTTAGGGTTTACCATAGAAGCAAGTTGGTTGGGTAAACAAGCCGTGATTTTACAGGACAATCATCACAATATAACCCACGACATACCGAAAAACTCTACTAAACTTTCAGCCAAATGGCAAGTTAAGAATCTATAAAACCATAATTTTCCCTGTTCTTAATTACGCAGCTCCAGGCTGAGGTAGCTTTCAAAAGACACTTTTTTAACTAGCAATTTGGTTACGATCTTAGATCATCTATGCAATAAATAGGTCATAGCCGTATACCTAAAGCAGTTTGTTTTGAAGCTCAAAAATTTTTGGTGGGGTGCGCGGGGTTTGTTTTCCTTTTAGTTAGCCCCTGTAACGGCTGCAACTAAATATACACATTGACATGTTTTTATTGCAAGCAAAGACTCAAATCATTCTCAAAACAAAGCAAAATATCGCAAACATGACGAAATTAATTAATACTTAAATAAATTATACTATTTAGAAATTGATAAATGTGAAATTAATTAATAATTACATAATAAGTGCAAAATTCGGATAAGTTTATTTTCAAATTTGTATTAATTTATTATTATGGTTTATTTTTAAGATTGATGATATTAATAGTGCAATGGGTCGTTAATAAAGTTCCATTGTATAACCATGGCTATAAAACTGGTTAAATCAATATCCAAATGTTTCTCAAATATTAGATTACATTACGGGTCAAAAGCAACTTCAGAAAAGTTACAAAAGAAGCTTACACACAAAAACTAATTAAATATTAATAAAATTTATAATTTGTTAATGTTTTTACTGTTTCGTTACACTCGTTATAATGTCACTTTGCCCTTGAAAGTATGCAACCTGTGATGCACTATAAAAGGAAATCAAACTTTGTTGTTCTTTTTTGAGCTTCATAACAAATGGGTCTATGTCCTATCTATTGTATATATGATCGAAGGTTACGATCATGGGCGGGCGGATCTTTGAGGCGATCAAAGCTCGGAGAACTAAGTCCGACTATAAAGATTTTGTGACTTCTCTGCGCACGGAGGGCGGTGGTGGCTCCGTCTGATCTAAGACGTGATCGAGGAGATTGAAGAAAAGGATCAGGCTTTGAAAAGAAAGTGATCCATGAGAACCAGGGGCACTACTGTGACCGCTGGCCCTTCATGTATTTAGGGGAAAGCGGCTGGGGGATCTGCGGTGGTAGGCTGCCTTTCAGCTACTGTTGCTTTCTCTTCGAAGGACAAACAGAAAATTACAAGCACCAGAGCGTTTCTAAAAGTCACCAGTAACATAAGACGAGGCGAAGCATTATACATAGTACACCCGACATAGTCGGGCTAAACGATAATACGTTAAGTTTGGATGACGACGTAGTGGGTTCTTCCCCGGCGGGTCCAAAGGATAGCAGAGCTATTTAATGAATACGATAACTGGACAAACGAAGATCTGTCTGTCCTTGCCGCAGTAGCCTGTACTACTAGAAACAATAAAGTACTTCTTCGGGAAGTGCTCGCCGATTGGCTTTCGCACGCTCGTGGCCAGATTCGTGCCGGAGCAGAGGAGGTCCGGCGGTTCTCGATCGAATAAAAATAATAATGTTCAGAATCGGTCAGAGAGAAGACCACGCTTCAAGAGATCACCTTTAGTGAGATGATTAACACGCCTGAGGCGCGAGGACTCATTGACAATCTCTTTGTCTCCCATTTTTTTGTGTTTGCAGGAAGGATGAAATTTTGTACGAGAAACCGTCACAATCGGTGGCTTTTTTACTGTCAAACTTTTACTGACTAAAACCTCTCCCCCCATGATCGCAAGAATCCGTTGTTAGGCATTACTTTCACGACAAGAGGGGTATCATCTTCTGCCCATATGGGACTTTTCTTCGGGTTGGTATCCTGGACTTCTTACCGCTCGTCGTGTTTTTCATTCTGCTTTGTAACTTGGACTTCCTGGTTCTCGTCTTGGACGGCTTCGAATTTGTCTGTTTTACGTTTGATTGTGGACGTGTCAGATCGCCGCATAGTGGATAAGTTTTCATTCAGTCCACCTTTGTCTTCGACCCTCTCAGTAGCTTTTCGGCGTGAAAACCCTAATTACATTTACAGATTGTAATTACAATCTGTAATTACAGATGCTCTACAGCATCTCTTCGCCGATCTATCCTCGCTTTTACATTCTTTTGCCTTATAAAGCTTTGGAATGCTCAAAAAAGTCTCCCCGCTGTGCAAATCCAGGTCGACTATCGTCATTTTTATTTCATTTCGCGTGGTCCGAAGTACTCTGATAGACATCTCCAACCACGTCCCTAATTATTCTTTCGACATCTGTCGTCTCCATCCTGAAATCTATGTCTTTGATTCGCACCGTCAGTATCCTACAAACAGAAGCCGTTGTTGGCCTTCTCCAACTCCATAATCACGTCGCCTTGTCTGGTTGTTCTCGTCCAGCGGATTTCCGGTTTCCGATTGCTTGCTCCATGGCCCCCAGTGTCTCTTTGAGCTGGAGACGGTCCTCTCTGTTTTCACGATTATAACAAGGTTTCTCCTCTTCTTCCCAGCTCGACTTCGATTACTTTTTGTCGAAGTGTGAGCTGTCTCCTGCATCTCTGTTGAATTTTTGGCCTTTTTCTTTCTACGCCTCCGTTTGGTCACTTAGATGCGGCCGTCCTAGTTCTGTTCAGCGTCTTCTACTACCTGTCGTACCACATGTCGTGTGGAATGCTCCACTGTTTGAGGTTTAGTGTTTTAGAGAGCTTTTCTTGCTGTTGCTGCGGCTCTGAGGTGTGCGTTACCGCCTCAAGGCTAGCCAACTCTGCAGCATCTGCACTGATGGTGCTATCTTGAAGCTCTCCGGCCTGTCTCCGCGACATCTTACGCGCATTGATCTTCAGCACACCCAGTTTCCAGACCAAAGAATATGAATTTCCTGCTATAGTGACTTATCACTTTCTCATGTCTTTATCACCTCTAGGGCTATGGTCATCCATAAACTTTTGGTCTCAATTTTTACGTTTCTCCTCTCCAACGCGACTGTAATAGCGCTGAAGTAGTTAAGACCTAATACATGATTTTTATTATTTTCTAGTGTAGGTGGAACACCGATAGTTCCGCCATGGCGTAGGAGCAAAAGTTCCCTCTCCCCTTCCGGCAGGATGAAGTCACGTCTAATTTAAATCTTAACGAAACCAAATCTATTATATTTCAGCACAATATGAAAATTTCGATTGGAGCAAGGAACCTATCGCAAACTCTAAATAGCGTTACGAACAGACACATAAAGTTTTCTATACGAAATTCTTTAAAAACCTCAAAAAATAATTTTACACCATTTAATTTTAATATTTTATTCAACTTTTTTTAAACTTAGTGCTTAAGCTAATACATTTTTCATAATCGTCAGAGAATGACAAAATGAAATCGGTGGCAGTCAATCGCCTGTCGTTTTTACAAAACTAGAAACAAATGTCAAAATACAAGATCTCACAATTAATTTTCGCTATCCCGGCCGTAAATGTACTGTTTTCGTACTCGATTTGAGGTACGAAACGGAGCATTTTTCGTCACTAGGACGTGAAAAGTTTTTAGGCCCCGCTCTATGTAGGAAAAACAACTTTTAGTAAAACGAGCGGGAAAATTTTCAGTTTAGTCCAAACTAAACTCGAACTTTATTATTCACCTCGCCTGGCGGCTCGGGTCATAAACCACGTCCCTCGTAGTGAAAAGTATCGGTTTACGTCCTTGTGATATAAACTGTTACAGCGTCATTTTGAAGACGCCATTTTAACCATAAAACGTCACCGTGGGGTCTCACAGACCTCATTGAAATTAATGGCAGTGACAATTACCAGTAACGTTCCAGGGTTTTAAACATGAAATCCGAAAATTGCCGAATTACCAGAAATCGTACAATTCTCCGATTTCCTCAATTTTAGGTCGCAATCTTAACCCCCAACTTTTGTTGTGTGCGTTTTTAAATGCATTTTTAAACTGAATTTACGGGAACAGTGATAGTTACAAATTTTACACGCGAACGGCTTTTCACCGGTGTGGGTTTGTAAGTGTACTTTCAAATGCGATTTTTGCGCACATTTATAGTCACAAAGTTCACACCCGAACGGTTTTTCACCGGTGTGAGTTCGTAAATGTTCTTTTAAGTTTCCGGTATTGACGCATTTATAGTTGCAGATGTCACACGCAAAAGGTTTCTCGCCGGAGTGCGTCTTCAAGTGCGCATTTAAACTTGCTTTAAGAGCACACCTATAGTCACAAAGTTTACAAGCGAATGGTTTTTCACCCGTGTGAGTTTTTAAGTGCATGTTCAATTGCGATTTTTGTGCAAATTTATGGTGACAGATTTCACATGTGTACGGTTTTTCACCGGTGTGGATTTTTAAGTGGGAATTTAAATGTGATTTATGTGCGCACTTATAACCACAAATTTCACATACGAACGGTTTTTCACCAGTGTGAACTTTTAAATGTTCTCTCAAGTTTCCTATACGGGTACATTTATAATTGCAGATTTCACAAGCAAAAGGCTTTTCGCCAGTATGAATTTTTAAGTGCTCTTTTAAACTTGATTTATGTGTACATTTATAGTCGCAAAAGTCACACGAAAACGGTTTTTCGCCGGTATGCGTTTTAAAGTGCTTATTTAAACTAGCTTTATATGCACATTTATAGTCACAAATTTCACACGCGAATGGTTTCTCGCCGGTGTGTGTTTTAAAATGTTTGACTAAATCTGACTTATACGCACATTTATGGTTACAAATTCCGCAACTGAACGGCTTTTCACCAGTGTGCGTTTTAAAGTGAATGTTTAAATGTGATTTACGGGAACATTTATAATCACAAACTTCACACGCAAACGGCTTCTCGCCTGTGTGCGTTCTTAAATGTTCCTTTAAATGTGACCTGTGCGCACATGTATACTCACAGATGTCACATGCAAAGGGCTTCTCACCGGTATGAATTTTTAAATGCTCCTTTAAACTTCCCGCCCGAATACATTTATAGTTACAAAACACACACGCGAATGGCTTCTCGCCAGTGTGATTTTTCAAATGTTCTGTCAAACTTGATTTATGTGTACACTTATAGTCACAGATTTGACAAGAAAAAGGTTTCTCGCCGGTGTGAGTTTTTAAATGCCGGTTTAAACTCGCTTTATACGCACATTTATAATCGCAAATTTCGCACGCGAACGGTTTCTCACCTGTATGAGTTCTTAAATGCAATTTTAAAGAGTGCTTGCTTGTAACTGCACAACCGCAGAAGGCACACTCAAATAATTTCAAAATGTTATATTTTCTTTCAGATTCTTCTTGAGTTAATGCTTCAGTTTTACTCTCCTCTTTAACGTCAATCGAATGATGCAAATCTTCTAAATTAAATTTGACGTCTTCCACCTTCTCCGTTTTAATTGCGTGACAGCTACTTAAATTATTGTAATATGGAGCTTCCAAAAGTATACCAATGTCCTCCTTTATTTGTAACTCTTCCGGTGGTAGCACTTGAGCCATATTTGCAGATGTAGGATTGATTTCCTCACGATCTCGATGCACAAAATTGACTAAATGTTAGGTGTCAACTTTAAAATGGCGACGACAACCAAGAAGTACAGTGCCATCTAGTTAGTAAAAAGATAACTAAAATAATTAAGGAGTAAGCCGCATTAGCCTTAAAATCATTGGTGGTATCGAATAACTGTCGTTGTATTTTGTTTATTTCTTATAAAATACGTTTTGTAATAACTCAAAGATCGATTAATTAAATAACAGCATTTGTTTAATGAATGGATTTAAATGTTTCCGGATTTTTTCAAGTAAAATGCTTACTTTATGAAACCTTCCGTTAATGTTTTTTTAAGGGTTGTAGTCGAGTCGATTTCCAGTTTTTACCTGGAAAAAATTCTGAAGTTAATGGAATTTTGACAGGTTGTTTGGGGGTATTTTAGGATGTCTATTCTAAATTTTTGACTTCAAGGACTCTATGCTCACATAAAGGGGGGCCAAAAACCTAAAAAATTTTAGACTGTTTTTAGTTTTTTGCTTATATCTCGTAAACTAAGCATATTTTTTGGGATTATAGTTTATTACAAAGTTATAGAGCACTAAATTTGCTAAAATTTGGTAGGCAAAACAAATTTTTAGACCCAATATTAATTAAGATACAGCCAATCCAAATTAGACAAAGTTCCTCAAAAGATAACAAAATACTTAAAAAACGAAGATTTTGCTCCTATAACTATTTATTACCATCATTTCCATGTTAATTATGTTAATCACTCATCAATATCAACATCTTTGAACCACCCTCTCCCATCCCTTCTTCAAATATGAAGATAACTCATTTTAATTGGAATTTCTTACATTAAAATGTTTTTTTTTGCTTTGAGCAGGGAGGTGAAAATCTGGTAACAGACCCCGGGTCAATCCCACTAAACTCACCCCCTCGTCTCCCAGTTGGAACCCGGTATTTGCCTTCCGGCATTCCTTCAGGCTCCAACGATGGCTAATAAGCCGGCTCTTATCCTCAGCATATCAACCTATCGGGATAATCCTGTCGGTTTCACGGTGTTTCATCACTGTAGATTATCACATTAGGGTTTGCGTCTCTGTTCGTGATGTTGTCACTCTGCTTTTTTCTTTCGTCGCGTTCCTTTGTTTTCAGAATAGACGCGACGAAGACGGCAATCTTGCTCCAGCTTTCCTCATCTTGGAGCATCGGATTGACGATGATGTTGTCCGAGATGAGCAACTCCCCGAACTGAAGACAGAGGAGCTGTCGCCGCCGTTCCCACCTCTGACACTCGAAGAACGTGTGTTGGGAGGTATCACTATTATCGCAATAGCGGCATTTGTCACGGTTTCTAAGTTTTAAACGGCGGAGATAGGCGTTGAAACAGCCGTGAGCGGAGAGCATCTGAGTTAACCAGTAGTTAAGCTCTCCGTGCTTGCGATCGACTCCAACACTTGATGTTCGGTATGAGCCGATGCGTCTAACGACCGCACTCCGCACTATCCCACTGTGTCTGCCACATCGCGATTGTCGCATTTGCGGCACTATCCCGAAACTCGTGTTCTCCAGCTTTACGTGCTCTTTCGCATGCCAAAAGGTCTCACGGGGGCATGGAAGCAAAGACTAAAGAGGCGTCTGCGGAGATTCTGCGGTAGTCGCACACCACCCTCAGGGCAACTTGACGCTGCACGCACATAAGTATGTCCCGGTTTCATGCCGTCCCGTTCTTGAAGGGGTTCACCGCCGCATACCACACCGGTGCGGCGTATAGTATGGTGAACTGCGTCACTCGTCGCAGGGTTCTCTTTTTCGCTATTTTGGGTCCGCCCACGTTTGGCATTAGTCTAGCAAGCGATGTTGTAATCGCTTGCGTTTTTGCCACGGCCGTCTTCATGTGGAACACAAAGTTCACGCTTTTGTTGATGGCCACACCAAGAACAGTGACCTTTTTTTTGACCTCTATAGGCTTGCCGTTCAGCAAAATAAGCCCCAGCTTTTACCTGCTCAAAGATTGCGGGTCCCCTTCTTCTGAAAGTTTAGATTGCCGTGGTTTGATTTTCTTCCGACAGCTGGGGCGCATCCGAAAACTTCTGTTTGGTAATCAACTGTGGCATGGCCGTGTTTTCTCAGAGTTAGAGCCCAGAAGAACACCAACCTGACCGCATTTCCACTTTGACCCGGCTACTACGTGCGAAGTGGTGCATTCTCTATCGTCGCTCTCAGCGACTTCGGAGCGGTAAGTACTTTCGGGTAGGAACTATGTTAAGGGTGAGAAACCCCTTCTCTTAGCGGTGTAGCGAGTGGCTTTTAATACGTGGCTTCAAGCCTATTTTTTATTGTGAGGAAGGTGGTAGGGCTTCTCATTTCTAGAAGATTTGTCCCCCGCTTTCGGGGCGCTTAAACGTTCTATGTCTGGATGAGAAATGGAAAAAGTCAGGTCACACAGTTAAGGGTGGATAGTGTAAGTAGTAGAGCCTTTCCCTTGTCGTTTCTCCTGAGTTGGTGGCAATTTGCCCACAAGCACGGGGAAAGGGCATTTCTGCTCCCCTCCCGGTGCAAATTTCTGGCTATTGCCTATGTTGGTCCCAATTTTCTCCTTCTCTGTCTTCTTCTCCCGTTCTTCCTCTGACCATTTAATAGTCGCTGGAAGAATGGCTTGGGAAGCTGGTAGCAGTTGAAGAGCCCCTGGGTGCTCGTTTGACAAAAATGACAGAAAACAGTCCTAAAATTGGTTGTAGGTAAGAAAGTACGATCTTAAAATAAAAGCGGTCATTAGGGGCATCCCTATCAACATTGATGTTAAAGAGGTCCAAGAAGACCTCATTTCAAAGGGATACGACTGCACGGTAGGCAGAATGAGGAGCAGTCGGGGCAGAGGACCCCTTCCCCTCATCATGGTCACTATGCTCAAAACCACGACCTCCGCCAATATTTTCAACGAGGATAGGGTCCATGACATTTGCGTCTAAATAGAAGTGCCCAACGCAAAAACCAAGATTGGGCAGTGTCACCGCTGTCAATCTTTCGGCCACGCTCAGAGTTGCTGCTACTTGCAC
This sequence comes from Rhagonycha fulva, assembly GCA_905340355.1. Classification (NCBI taxonomy): domain Eukaryota; kingdom Metazoa; phylum Arthropoda; class Insecta; order Coleoptera; family Cantharidae; genus Rhagonycha; species Rhagonycha fulva. Next base: position 16,977,917 of record HG996554.1, on the reverse strand, counting down.
TAACTGTGGTGGTAACCATCCAACTAGCTACCAGGGCTGTAAGTCATATCCTAAAATATGGAGAGCGCAAGACCGGTCACCAATGAACGTTCTTACGCTCAGTTGGCCCGGTCAAACCCCAGCCAATCGGCTCTCTCGCAGTACGTCCAGGTGACCCAATCAAAACCGCTCAATCAGCTTCCTCAAGGAATACATCTGAAGCTCCCAAAAAAGATAAGCCCTCCAACGAACTTCCTACCGACGAAAACGGTAGATTCACCGCCTCTAAGCGTGAAATAGCTAGGGTTACTTTGGAGCTTGTCAGGTTCGGAATGTCCTCCGAGGAGATCCAAGAAACCCTCAGTCATTTCGCCAGGTCTGACTAACTTCTTTCCCGATTTTTTAGCTCACGCCATCATTCTAAAACTTCATGACTACAAATTTTCCCGCAGCCTTAAAAACTGTTTACTGGAACGCCAATGGGCTGACCAATGAAAAACGATTTCTTTTACAGATCTTCGCTGCCGAACACGACCTGGATTTATTATTGGTGACTGAAACTTTCTTCAAAAAAGCCATCCGAGCAAATATTCCCAACTACGTACTTTACCGCGATGATCGTACTTACACCAGTAGAGGTGGCACGGCCATTTATGTCAAAAAGACTATCCTTCATCACCGTGTTCCGACCATTGCTGCAGATATGGAATCAACCACGATAGGCGTTCCCTTAGCCAATCACGGTCTGTTATACATTTCTGCAGCATACAACAGGCCCGACGTTGACTGCACTCAGGATGTCTCCAAGCTCCTCCAAAGCAGTGGTGACACTCTGCACGTCATTGCAGGCGACCTATATTGTAAGCATTCCGCCTGGAACTCGAGAACCACTAATACGATAGGACGCAAACTTAAACTTCTGGCGGACAATTTCCCTTTCATGGTCGACGCTCCAACCGACCCCACACATTATTCTAGTACACATCAGTCCTCGGATGTGTTTGATATAGCCATCTTTAAAAACTTCCCTCTTCAGCATCAACTGGAAGTAGGTGAACACCTACTTTCGGATCACTACCCCGTTCTTCTCACCCTGGGTGTCCCCACCCATGGTGCTTCTTTCCCAGATAAAACCCACAGCAAGACGGACTGGCTTGCTTTCCAGAACCACCTTCGATTGAATCTGGGTAAAATCCCAATCATAAACACAGTCGCGGAACTGGAGAACTACGTTGTCAGCTTCGAGCAAGCCATTAACGATTCTATCAATTTTGCAACTAAGATAACCACCACTCCGTATTCCCGGCCTTCAGTCCCAAAATTTTTACTAGATTTAATCCGGGAAAAACGTCGTGCCCACAAAGTTGCGAAACGCACTTGGCACCCCGATGATATTAAACGCGCTTTGGAGCTCCGGAATCAACTCACGTCGGAGCTCGCGAAATATAATAGCGACAGATGGGCGGACAAAATCGAAAGCTTGTCCCTTCAAAACCGGTCAGCTTGGAGTTTGGTAAAATCCCTTAAGGGCGTTCGTACCTCCATTCCCTCTATTAAAAAACTAGATAACTCCCGCGCTTATTTCTCCCTGGAAAAAGCCGAACTGTTTGCCGACGTTCTTCAGGAGTAGTTCTCGCTTAACAAGGTAGACACGCAGACAAAACGGTGCGGGACAGACTAATGGAAGCCGATCCCGACCCCATCTCTCCCGCTTCGTATTTTGAAATCAAGAATGCCATCAAATTCATTTCTCCCTAAAAAGCCCCCGGCCCTGATCAAATTCTAAACTTAGCGTTGAAAAACTTTCCCAAGAAGGCCATTTCAGCGCTAACTGCAATTACAAATGCTATACTCAGACTGAAGCATTTTCCCGGCAGGTGGAAGTTGGCAGATGTCATCCTCATACCAAAGCCGGGAAAATGCTCGGCTAATCCCCTAAATTATAGACCGATATCCGTCCTCTCTTCCGTGTCAAGATCAACGATCAATACTCTTCAGGAAGGCCTATACACGCGGGGGTGCCCCAAGGTTTTATCCTATCCCCCGCATTCAAAACTTAAAACGCAAAAAAAAAATCCCATTCCTCAAAACGTAACGATGGGGATTTTCGCGGACGACACTGCGATCGTTACAACTCACCCGAGACGGAAGAGGAACGTTACTATCGTTCGTGATACGCTGAAGCTTCTTCAACTCTGGTTCTACAAGTGGAGACTTGTAGTAAACCCGGGAAGAGCAAAGCTATCATGTTTGATAGAAAACGACACCCCCCCCCCCGATAAAATCAAGATGTTTGGCGAAGAAATTCCGTGGAAGGACTCCGCCAAATATCTCGGGGTCACCCTCGACCCAAGACTCAGTTGGTCTAAGCACATCTCCAACTGCGTATCTCAAGCTAAAGCCCTTAAGGGCTCCCTCGCTCCACTGATCGGTAGAAATAGCCGCCTTCGCCGCAAAGATAAAATCAGGATCTACAAAGCGGTAATCCGCCCGGTCCTTACGTACGCGGTCCCGGCATGGGGGTTCGCATCTTCCAATCAAATGAAAAGATTGAAAACCATGCAAAACATCTGCATAAGGCAAGTCATGGATGCCCCATGGTTTGTCACAAATAGACAACTCTAGGCGGCTTCCGGAGTAAAGCCCCCTGAACTCCTTCATTAAAGATTTAACATCCAAACTATACCTAAAAAGCCCCGACTGTCCCAATCCGCTCATTCAAGCCCTAGGTCGTTACGATACAAACGTCTATACCCAAAGACGCCCTGACCAAAGGACATAATTGTCCCTAAATCAGTTATACTGCCTCCCCATCCTAGATCTCCGCAACAAAACAACCCGGCCCCGGACGCTGAGTATTCAGATTCCGACTCTGAAGATGGCGTGTTCCAATAAGAATATCACGCCATTCTGAGGGAGGTCACAACTTATCCGTCTCGACATGTCCAACTAACTCTCTTTCTTTTCAGCTTGTGCTTTCTCTCTCAGCACCCATTATTAGACCATTGTAAAATTTGTAAATTGTTGTATATATTTTCTTTTTTTTTTACTAAAACGTGGTAACGGTGCGATGATGCTCTAGCCTTGTAGAGGAGCCCAAGGCAAGCACTCGCGCCGCCGCGGGCGCGAGGATTGCCCCGCGCGGGCAAATTTGACGTTAGCCCCCGGCCCCGCAGTGCTTACGTTACAGCGCAATAATAACCATGACACCGGCTCAACGCCGTTTCTCGGCTTTGAAATCCCTGTAAAAAATTCTCTACGTCAGGTCTCAAAACCAGATGAAAGAGATTAGCGGGCTATCGCCTACATCTGCTCCGCAGATGCCAAGTGTCAGCTACAGCTACAGCCGAAGGCTCCGTAGGGTCAATTTTTATGAAAACCACTATGTCACGAAGAGGATCCACGCGAAAAAGTAATAACCGTTCGTTAAATTTAAGCATCTCTTTTCTGAAGTAATTTTGGTCCTAAAAAGCAGAACGGATTTGGAACATTACGTTTTTATGAACCATTGCAAATAGAGCTTATATTTTAAAAAATACAAAATGTTACATGAAAGAGCTGTTAGACACATACAACAGCATTTTATTGATAGCCGCTAATTAGTAAGCCTTGTCCACCTCGAATGAGTAGGAGCTGATACGAGTAATGTTATGAGGCATCATTGCAGGAGCTCCGCATGCAGTGACTAGCCCCTGCTCTGTCAAATATATCAATAAAGTTTTTAATTTACTGATGATGGATCATACTCGGACTTACGCCTTCTACTCTACGCTCTCTCCGCTCTGCTCCAGAGGGCTTTGAGCCGTTGTAATTATTGCTGTATTAATTAATAATATCCCTGGAACCTATCCAACTCAACAAAGGTGCTACTAAGAAGGGGTGAATCTTTTTTTGTCGAATTTAAGTCAAAAATACCCCTAAAAAGTAAAATTTGCTCGATTTTAACTGTACGATCATTTTTTTAAATAAATTTTTATTTTAGAAAACTGGTGTTGAGCTATTCTGGTGTCGAGTTGTTTGGGCATTTAAATACAGTGTGTACATCGCGTCATCGCTGCTGTTTCCAAAAGTTACGCTTTATTAAACTTTTTTTCCTTTTGTTTTGATACCGTATTTTGCTTAGACGCACTTAACGATCCGGCCAAAGATTTTTATAAACGCTTCCCATGTTTCCTGATTTGATTGGTGGAGTAACAAATTAATTCAGCTTTCACATTCATTCAATTCAGGGGTCACAGCTTAAGAGCCTTCTTATGCCTCATGACGATAAAAAATGTTTAAAATGTAAAAAATGTTACCCAATATTTTTGATTCGCTTTATTTTATTATTTATAACTTTTATTTTGATCTTTTGCTTTATAGAAATGTCGATAAAAATAATATAGTTTTTGCCCCCTTGCAAATTTTGAAGGTCGGCGCCCTTGTGTAAACGTCAAACATTCATTTGGTAGGTAATTTAGTTTTCTATTATACCAACCCATTACTGAATGTTTAGTTTAAGTTGTTAACATAATCTCGAAAGTTTATTGATTTTTGTTTCCAGAATGGATAAATTGACAAAGTTTGAGAAATTAGAAAAAGGTAACGATTGCGAAATTAAACCAAATGAATTGGAGGTTATGGACGCCAAACTGGAGTCTTTACACCACTCCATTTACATTAAGGAAGAAGAGAATCCCAATTTAGAATATCAACAGGATAGTGATGAGGTAAACTATGAACCATATTATTTGTTGCCAAAAGTTGAAAGTTCCGACAAAGGAAACGTAAAATTACACTACCGATTCTTGAATAATATGCAAGGTCGTCAGATTTCTTCGGCTGTAATTTGCGTTGGTTTGAAAAACCGGGACGTTTTTTTACTTCGTCAATCCAATTTTTACCAATTCATTTTTGCAATTTTGTTAAATATCAATGTGCTACACTGTCGTTGAGAACCGACCTACCCGAGTCGATTCTGAATGTTTCTTGCCCGGACTACAATTGCACCTACATAAAGTCATCAAAAAATTATTATTGAGTTGTTACTAAGAAAATATTAACAAATCTTAAGATCGTGGATTTATGGTATCTAATTAATATCTTAAAAGTTAGAGCCCATTTGATAAAAATATTTAACATACCATAACTCGGTAATGATAAAATAACAAAAATTTGTTGACAAAAATATAAATATTTTGTTGTTGAGGTGTGTAATTGTTGGTAATTTTATTATTGATTTCCACAAAATAATACAAAATCATAAACATTATAAAAATGACGTCATTAATGGATAAAAACATTGGTTTGCACAATGCCACCTTTACTACAAGCCATGAAGATACATTGACGTTAACGTAAGTTTTCTCGCTCTGTTATTGGTCAATTAGCGAGAATTATATCTCTTATTGGGGGAATTATCGAAAAAGTTTGACGGTAGCGCTTCTGGCGTTAAAAAAGTGAACTTCTGTCATGAAATTTTTTCATAAGGGAGGGAGTTTTCTTGCTCCCTATAGATGCCACACCTGTGACAGGTAAAAATATGCTTTTTTTGAAAAACAGCGCCTGCCATCTGCTGAACGTAATAGCAACTCACGCAATACTATGCTCATTCCGAACAGCGTGCTACTTGACAGCTGCTGTCACTTAGCTTTGATTTAATTACTGGAGTAATCGGAGTGATTTTGCTTGCCATCTAACGAATTTTTGTAGAAACTATCGATACATAACCTTAAATTTGCTTATATTAACGGTTTAAAAATGAAAAAACAATTTAATTTAATTTGTCACTGTCAATATAAGTAATTAATAATTACTAATTATAACCCTCTTTATAAATATTTTTATACAAAAATTCGTTAGATGGCAGGCGAAATCACTCCGATTACTTCAGTACTCAGAGTAGTAATGAATATTCGAATGCGGTCAATGTGTCGATTTATTTTCATTTGTATTGAATTCTTTCTCTTCGGAATGATTTGTTCGAACGGATTAACGATCGATCAGCTGAGATATTCTCACATCAATTGCTGAAAAGTGCCGGTTGATCGGACCTCAGAACGAATTTCAGTGCGTCATAACTTCTGCAATTTAGTGACGTCAAAAGAAGAATTGTTTGAAAAAGTATTTCCCAATATTCAAACCATTTATAAGAATCACGATTAGCTGAGTAAACGAGCTATTCTTGTAGCCAAGAGCAAAGACGTCTACGAACTTAACAATATTTTTCAGTCTAACATTCAAAGCACATTAATTATCCAACAGAATTTTTGAATTCACTCGATCTACTCGGGATGCTACCGCACGTACTGCAATTGAAAATTTCTTATTCCTCTGATTTCAACAAATATGCCATTTGCAATTCGATCGGCGTTTACAACCACAATCATCAACAAAGCTCAGGGCCAATCTTTAGAATTGCGCGGTTTAGATCTAGACACAATTGCTTCTCACATGGACAATTATGTGTTGCGTGTTCTAGAGTCGGCAAACCAGACAATCTCTGTATCTGCACAGGCAATGGAACAAAAAAAATTTCGCATGCAGTCACTGGCCCCTGCTTCGTCAAACATGTGAATTTAATTTAAAGTTTTAAAAAGTTGACTCGACGCCTCCTCCGCTTCAAGAGGACTTCAAGCGTTGACCCGACGATAATCAATCTTCGTATGATTTTAATCGGTAGGTTTTCCGAAGTTTTGAAATGATCGACGCTACGGCAACTCCCGATGATATGGCGTTAAGATGGACGCCCAGAAGAAAAAATTACTTCCGACATACACGCCTATGGCAACTTCCGTTGGTCCCCACTCTCCACGCGTAGGAGACTTACAACTTGCGTCTAGACGGAACCCTGCAACAAAAATCCTAATGCGCGCGCATCAGTAGAAGTTATGATCAAGATCTTCAAAGTCTCCACATTTTCAACATAATCTCATTTAATTTTTATTATTTAATTTTATAATTGATATTAATTCAAATTTTGTTAATTGTCTACTATTTGAGATGAAATAAAAAATTTAATTTTTGAAGTAATTTGAGTTAAATTAAAAATCAAATAATTTCATATTTTATTATTGAGCTTTCGATACTAAGTCGTCCCTTCGTCAGAATAATTTTAAATTTAATTGCTTGCTAGATTTAAATTTGAGCAAAGATACTGCGGTTTTCACCGCTACGCTACGGTGTCTTTTTAATTTAAATTATATTTTATTTAAAAAAGAATTAAGCTGACGGAGTTGTCCAGCAGTAACCAATTAAAATAAAAAAGAAGTTTACTTTAAATATTACGGTGACTTTCTACCATAAAATGAAATCAGTTAATAAAAATTAAATAGGGTTATGTTGAAAATGTGAAGATCTTGATCACAACTTTTATTGGTGCGCGCGCATTAAGATTTTTGTTGCAGGGTTCCGGCTAGACGCAAGTGCTTAAGAGTAAGTCTGACAATCTGAGTATACAGATCGACGACAAATGAGTCAATAGAGGCGAATATCGAACAAAAATTGCAAACTTTAAAATCAGTTATTAGGTAAACTAATCGATATTGGTAATTCATCTCCACCTTAAACTCGTAATTTTGATGTTATCTATCAAATTCTGTTGAGTTCTTTTAAATAAATTTAATATCTTTGAGTACCTTATAATGAACTAGACCATGATCATATAATGTAATTATGATATTTTAAAACTAAACAGTTCTAGATAAATAAAGTTGTTATTTTTTTTCTTCAACTTAGTTTAAGTTTTAAGGCTTGTTTTTTTCCAACATCTGCGTAGTTTCCTTGGTAGTGTTAAATCTCTGACCATATATAAATATTTTTAAATATTTTACATTTATTAGGTAGCTTTCTGGGCTGACCTTCAGATGTGCCAAATAAAGTTGTTAAATTTTTTTAAACAATTTTCCGGGAGGAGAAAATCTCGTAGAGAAACCGTCACAATCGGTGACGGTACTGTCAGACTTTCACTGATGAGTAAAACCTCCCCTTTCCACGATTCCCCTAATTGTGCGGATCTACCGATAGGCATTAACTTTCACGATTAGAGGGGTACTATCTTCTGCCTTTTCTGGAATTTTCTCTTCTATTTAGGACTTTTAGTCTTGAACTACTTATTGCGCATCGTAAAAGACTTCAGACTTGTCCTCCCGCCAGTCTGTTGTTTCCTTTGGCCCTTCTGGGTTTTTCTCGTCTTCGGTTGGACTTTCGATCGTCTATCGTGGATGTGCGATCGAATTTCCTCCAGTCTACATGACCACCCGGTTAATTCCACGGACGCTAGTAAATTGGGCCAGTGGTATCACACACACTAAAAACGCTGCATCAACTAATAATATCTCTAGGGTCTTAGGGTAAATTGTAAATTGGGCTAGGCGATCAGTAAAGTAACTAATAACCTAATTAAGGGATGATGGATCGTTGTCGGATACAGTTGCATTGTCAAAATTGACTTTCAGCTCCCCTACGCTCCCGCTGGTCGCTCCGGAACGCTTCGAGCCATTTTGACTAACACTATATTAGCTAATAACATTCTTTAGGGCCTTCGAACTCAAAAAAGGTGCTTTCAAAAAAGGGGATGGTTGTTACTATTTTTTTGTCAAATTTAAGTCAAAAAACTTCCCCAAGAAAAATCTATCAATACAGGGTGGCCTTTTGAAAACGAAACAGACGGGATTATGGCCAGCAGAATTTTTTTTAAGAAATGCACAAACACATCAATTTTATCATCGAGGGGGACAACTTTTGCGACCAATGTCACTTCTGTATTGTTTCATCCCTTTGCGTTGCGATGACAACCCCTAAAATGTTAATAGGGATGATATGGCAAGTATCACCTCATTTGAAAGGTCTTGCTTCCCTGAATTCAGTTCTATAATTTTTTTTAAGTTTTATCAATTATTCAACAAAAAAATGGAAGCAAGCAGCAAACATGCTAAATAAATCCGATATTGCAAGACGTTTATGAATAAAAAAAGGAAAAACGCTTAGACAGGTTGATTGACGAAGGGATGAAACAATACGGAAGTGACATTGGTCGCAAAAGTTGTCCCTCTCGATGATAAAATTAACAAAAAAATTCTGAAAAAAAAAAAATTCTGCTGGCCACAATCTCGTTTGTTTCGTTTTCAAAGGGCCATCCTGTATACAAAAGGCAAAGGATTAAAATTATTGAATCTTTTCTGGCTTAATTTACATGGGACCCTTATAATCTTTTTGCCTAATTTACAGGCAGGCTTAAAGAAACCCTGACCGCCTCGCCTAATTTACAAACCCCGAATTTTGCAGGTTTTTATTATTCCTAGCTTCAGCCTGTAAGTATTCAAAAAAGTTTTACCGCTGCGCCACCCCGATCCAGTTTGACAATTGCTATTTTGGTCTCTTGATGTATATCTGTCCATGGTCTCCTACTACACCTCGGATTCTTACTTCAACATCTGACGCCTCCAACCTTGGAACTCTAGGTCCCTGATTCGGATCCCCTGATCGGGGTCCTCGCCTCCTTTTCTAACTTAATTAGGACGTCGCCGTCGCCTTGTCTCGTTCTTCTCACCCTATGCATGGAGTCACTAACATGTGTCGGTCGTTGCCGATGGCTTACTCAATTTTGATAGCTCCTAGTGCTTCCTTGAGTTGGAGTTGATTCTTTGTCTTCGCCGTTACTGCAGGACTTCTCTTCTTTTTTTTAGCTGGACTTCCTTTGGGAGTTCTTTTCTACGATGGTCTCTTGGTACTTCATTGGGAATTATTTCCTGCGTTTCCATCGATCTTTCTTTTTTTTTCTTCATTCCTGTGTCATGTGGAATTCCCCAATGTTATCGACGTCATCAAGATTTCGCGGTTTTTTGCAAGGGAGGGATTCTTTCTGATGTGGAACTGGGGTACATTTTCGCCTCTACGCTAGCCATCTTTGCAATATTTGCTCTGATGACGCTGTTTTCAGGCTCTTCTGCCTGTCTACGGGACATTTTTTCCAGTAGTTTTGTCCATTTTTGCTTTTTAAGATCCTTATCTTGCTTTCTTGAGATTTTGCCTGCTTTTTGAGGGAGGTGTTCTCTTCTATCCTCTTCACTCAACTCGTGGCCTCGTCGCACTTCTGTACGACTTTTATTTGGTCTATTTCTTTCCTAAGGGAAATAATTTTCTCTTGAATGGCCTTGATGTCCTTGTTATCCATCTTGGTGACTCGATTTTGGATTTGGATCTTTTTATAAACCATGCATCTTTTGTAGTTTGCTGGGTGTTTTCCTTCACATAAAACTCACTTTGGATCAGTGTAATTTATGGAACACTTACTAATGGTATCTTTGTTACAGGATAGTACCCCATGGCATTCTAATAACCACTCCCAAATTAAGAAAGAAGAAGAAGAATTGAACTTGGAAGATTTGCTTCATCATTCCATTAACATTCCAGGAGAGACATCAGGTCACGTTAATACAACAAAAACCAGTGGTAAACCATTTAATTGTAAAATTTGTGATTACAAATGTGCAAGAAAGGAATATTTAAAAAGTCATTTAAAAACTCATTCAGGCGAGAAACCGCATATGTGTAAAATTTGTGACTACAAATCTGCACATAAGGGAAACTTAAAAATTCATTTAAAATCTCACACGGGCGAGAAATCGTTTCATTGTGAAATTTGTGACCACAAATTTAAACTAAAGGAACATTTAAAACGGCATTTAAAGACTCATACGGGCGAAAAACCTTTCAAGTGCGAAATTTGTGACTATAAATGTGCACGAAAGGACCTTATAAAAATTCATTTAAAAACTCATACAGGTGAAAAACCGTATATGTGTACAATTTGTGACTACAAATGTGCGAAAAAGGAACATTTAAAAAGTCATTTTAAAACTCATACAGGGGAGAAGCCGTACATGTGCAAAATTTGTGACTACAAATCTGCGCATAAGGGAAACTTAAAAATTCATTTAAAATCTCACACGGACGGGTACAAATTCACACTGAAGGAATATTTAAAAAGGCATTTAAAACCTGGCGAGAAACCTTTTAAGTGCGAAGTTTGCGACTATAAAAGTGCACGAAAGGAACTTTTAAAAATTCATTTGAAAACTCACACGGGCGAAAAGCCGTACACGTGTGCAATTTGCGGTTACAAATCGGCACTAAAGGAACCTTTAAAAACGCATTTAAAAATTCATACCGGCGAAAAACCTTATACGTGTGAAATCTGTAACCGCAACTTTACACGGAAGGAACATTTAAAAAGGCATTTGAAAACTCATACAGGCGAGAATCCTTTTAAATGTGAAATTTGTGGTTATAAATGTAAAGAGAAGAGCAATTTAAATAATCATTTAAAAACTCATTCAGGCGATAAACCGTTTAAGTGTACGATGTGTTGCTACAAATTTGCACGAAAGGCACATTTAGAAAATCATTTAAAAACTCATGTGTGAACTTTGTAACTATAAATGTACAAATAATAGATATTTGAGATTACAACGATTAATTTGGTTTATGATTTATTGAAAATGTCTCGTTTTTTTTATAATTTTTTTTTTGGAAATCCTATGCTTTCAAATCACATAAGGTCGAATGTGCTCACAAAAGGATTGAAAGAGTAGCTTAAGCCGATTTTTGTTAAAAGTTCAAATTGCCAATTGATAGTAATAAATAGTTGGAGTTGATTTACGTCCAGTTTTAATCTAATTTTTCGCGATTTTAAGTATTTAACAATGTTTTTGTTTCTCTATATCTCGGTCAATTTCGCATTTTTTCTTACTCTATTCGCTTTCTTTAATCTTTTTTGGTCCGGTGATAGTTCTTAATATTTTACCCTCGAAAACTCTCAATTTCTCCTCTTCCTTCCTAGTCAAGTTCAGTGTTTCCACAACTGTTCTTAAGAATGTTCCGTAATTTGTTGTTATGAGGCAAAAAAAGGAGGCTTTGCTTTTTATAAGATTAAGGGTTAATAAGGAAAAACCAATAAAATTTTATATTTGACTTCAAAAGGGGCTTTTGCTTGAAATTGCATGGGGGTGGATGCCAAAACTGTTTTATTAAAAATATGTGCGCGAATGGATAGATTTACTAATTCGAAGCAACTTTTATTCTATAAAGTTTTTTTAGAAAGTCAATACTTTTCGATTTATTTGTGAGTGAAAATATCAATTTTTCAACAAAAAAAAACACGTTTTCAGACGGTTTTTCGCGAATAACTCAAAAAATAAATATTTTATCGAAAAAATTATTTTTATTAAAAATGTAGCTTATAAAAAAAAACAAAAAAAAATGGTGGGTTAATCGTGCCTGTAAACCTAATACAAACGAAGTAATAGCTTGTTAAAGGTTGATTCCTATTTGTCAAATGTTAAAATTGAAAGTTTCAACGTGAAATAGCCAAATAACAATGCATTTTTCGGGGAAAAGTCGTGGAACCTTTTTAAAGTGCTTAAAAAAACCTGTATTTTTGTTTTTTAAAAATAAGTTTAAATGGTCTAAGGAATTAGTCAATCTATCTATTCCCGGACTTCAATCCAAATTTTTGTGCAAATCGGTGCTGTTTGGAATAATTCTGCAGTATCTCCTTATTTTACTTTCAATGCCTGGATTATTTATAATCAAACAAAAGAAGTACTTCACGAAAGTCGATTTCGTGTTTGGAACGACATCGACAGAAGGACAAGTGTCATCTGGTGAAGAGCGTATCATAAAAAAATTAACTTTTCTGGTTTTTAATACTTTGGAAATCAAAGGCGAGATTCTTGTTTAGTTGAACTCCCAAAAACTTGAACTTATTGTCTACTTTTTCAAACTTGTACTTTTCAATTTCTAGATCTTTCTGTCGTATGCTGTCTTTTCTCTTAAATTTTGTGTATTTGGCTTTGACTTGATTATCGTCAGTCCAATTTTTCAATCTCTATTTCAATGCTCATCCTTCATAGTTCTGGTCTTTACTTCAGTATAAAAATTGTAAAATTAGTCTTTTCTGATTTGAACATAATCATAATTAAGAATTGACCATTACTCGATATAATAAAAAAATAAGACGACAATATATTGTTAGCTCAGTCAAATAAGCATTTGACCACGGAATGAAAGAAAATTTGCATAAATCTTTATTATGTCATTTTATAAGTTGTCTTAAAAGTCTCATAAAATCTCTTGTCCAGGTCATAAGATATTAAAGATCAAAGGTCGCGAAAATTGGTTTTTTGTAAATATCTCGGTTTCTATGCTTTAAATAACATTTTGAGTTATTAGAAAAGTTATAGAGCATAAAATTCTCTATAAATTCGGTTCTAAGAAATATTTTGTACAATTAACCGTTCTTAAGATGGAGCGCGAGGAGTGGGAGCGCTTAACCATATATGATATTATGTAGTACATTTCCCAATGAGCATTTTAATGAAGTTTCATTTATTACATCTGTTCGATAACAACTTTTCTTGGCTGATAGGTACAATAATGGTTTCATCAAAACAAACTTCATAAGATATTGAAAGAGCAGCAGTTCTTCTCAGTTGTTCCATTGCTTTAACATTTTTAGTAAATAATTAACTTTACATGCCGTACTATGTATTGGTTTCCACAGTTGACCTAGCGCTATCGTACGTTATATCTTAAGAACGGTTAATTGTACAAAATATTTGTTAGGACCTAATTTGTAGATAATTTTATGCTCTGCAACTTTTTTAATAGCTCAAAATGTTATTTAGAGCATGGAAAACGAGATATTTACAAAAAACCAATTTTCGTGAACTTTGACTTTCAATATCTTGTGACGCGGACACGAGATCTTATGAGACTTTTGAGACAACTTATAGAATGACATAATAAAGGTTTATGCAAATTTTCAGCTTATTTGCTTTCATTCCGAGGTTTACCTCTTTTTTCTGCATATTTGACTGGGCTATGTCGTATTATTTTGAAATGATTGGACTTGGATGCAGAATTTTATTTTTTCTGAAAATAAGATAACTTGGACACATAATGAGGAGCAAAGAAGACTGTGATAAAAAGGATTACAAAATGGAAACCAATGGAAGGACGTAGCAGATGTAGACCACATCTAAGACGATATAATGAAGTGATGGATGATTTGAAAAAAAATAAGGGTGTGTGATTGAAGGGAGAAAGTAAAAAATAGGTAGAAGTGAAGAGGAATAACGGTAAAGATGAAAACTGAGCATAAATTGTAGAAGGGAAGTGATTTAAAGTAAATGAAGACTAATCCAACCCAAACAATGGATATATCAAATCTTGAAAACAATAGCCAAATTTCTTCGGGAATGTATAGCTTATTTATTATTATGTTAATTAAAATTGAATCCTCTTCCACGCAAATTTTTACTGACGACGCCTATGTGTAAACTCATCTTTGGTAGGTAATTCAGTTTTCTAATTTTTATAGTTCTAATGTCGAAACCAAGCCAACGTAACGCACCCGTTTACTTGTGTAATCTCGAAAATTGCGTAGTAAGGACCATAAGTTGATTGATTTCTGTTTCTAGTATGGATAAATTGACCAAGTGTGAGAAATTAGAAGAAGCAATCGATGGTTTGGAAGTTCATAACGATTGTGAAAATAAAACAACCAAAATGGAGGTGATGGACGCTGAACTAGAATCTTTACACCACTCGATTGATATTAAGGAAGAAGACGGCCCCAATTTAGAATATCAAGAGGATAGTAATGAGGTAAACTATGAACCATATTATTTATTGCCAAACGATGAAAGTTTAGACAATGTAAACTTAAAATTACACCACCGCTGCTGTAAAGGGTAACCAATTTGCATTACTAAAAGTTTGATAAACCGGGATTGACTATATTGAAACTACTCTAAGTTTTGCAATTTCTTGAAATCGATGTACTACATCGTCGTTGATGAACTTACCCGAGTTGATTCCAAATGTTTCTTACCTGGACTGAAATTGCACCCCCATAAACTTATCAAATAATTATTAAGTCCTTAGATTGGCTCGATAATTACCCGTAATTCTATCTGAAATTTTGTTTCTTATGGCCGTTTGCACCATAATTTTAAGTCGTAGTTAAGAGGTATCACCACATAACTTCGACATTTATTTTAAGAGTATAGGAAAAAGATTTCTTTTTGGAAAGTGTTTTTTAACACGACATATTGCCACAGCTGGTTTTTTGGACCGTGGTCTTTGTACCGAAATTATTGGATCTTATTTCCTTGTCTTGGCCATATTTACTTAATTGGGGGTTGTAGCATTTTGAATAAAGGCAACCACTTTATATTACAAATAATTATAATGAATAATATTTACAAAGATTTATACAACTTATAATCTAAAATAATTACCTAACGATTACAATTTGGATTATTATAATTTAAAATATATTTACCAGGTGAAAGGTAGGAAACGTAGACCTTTAAGGATACGCTCCACGGTCCCGGTGTTGTTTCACCACCACAAGACGGCGCATAATTCGGTATTGCAACGATTTTAACTACCTCTACAGTTTCCTTCTTATATGTCTACCTTTCTAAGTTACGCTACTCAGAATAGAGGCTGCTGTATTTAAAGAGGCGGTAAAATCTACTAATTGATACGATTTCATACGAATACAAAACGAGTCTCGTATTAGATAGATAAGGGACTATGCTTGCAATCTTTAAGTTTCTGAGGGGTAAAGACGTGTGGTTCGGTGTATTGCTATCATTACGAGACGTAACATAATTACTATATTATGAAAGGTAGTAAGGTCTCGCTTATCTTTGGTATGCGTGTAATTACTTCTGAAATAATACAATAAGTAAAATAAAAAAATATAAGAAATGTTGGTTTTAAATATAATTTAAATTTTCTAGTCCACCAAATTTAAAAGTTATTATAAAGTTATTAAAAAAATGGACAAAAACTTATCGGTTATTAGGTATTAGTTTTAAAATTCTATTATAATTAAGAGTAATTAAGAAGAATTTTTTATTATCAATTAGGATAGAGAGCCACAGCCGTGGAGTGATGTGACCGCTGGTTGAGTACAGAGCGGAAATTCTGGGTTCAAATCGCGGACTATACAGAATTTCTTAGCTCGGCCATTTAGTGGACATCCACACGGTGTGGTGAAATAGATATTGATTTATCGGAAATAGGTAATATGGGGACTAATCCACCCCGCTAATCAGATTTGTATTTCCCAAAAAGGGAAAAGCAATGTTCTACTTAGAACGTAAAAATCTTAATGAATAATGAATTAGGGTAGAGGTAAATTGATGAGCGAAAAAAAAGCGTGGGCAATTCTTTAATATATACCTATATTCTCTATTTGTCAATAATAACAAACGCTTTATTCCCTATACAACGTTAATTTTTAAAAAAATTTCAACTTTGTAACTCTTTTCTGTTGGAATTTCTTATGGGTAAATTTATTGATACCTTTGGATCTATAATTTCTGGTAGAACACAATTAAAATAAAAAGTATTTAATTGATTTTCCATATTTGTTTTCCAAAAATTGTCGGCTCTTTTTATCTGAAATATAAAACTAAATAAAGGAAAAGGTCTATTATTATATAATAATAAGAAGAATGTACCTTCTCCACCAACATACCCAAAGGAGTCCCACAAATAAAGTAACAAATTTGTCTATTTGTTATATGCATATGTCCTTGAATTTGATAGAAATAATTATGATTTCTTTTCAAATATAGTTTTCTATTTTTGATAGACGCAAATTTAATAATTTTGTTTTCAATTTCTTCTGAAGGGTGTAAGTTGGAAGCATAATATGGGCATTTCACTTCTACGAGTGCGTCATCGTCCACTAACCCATCTGGGCTAGCGGGTGACTTACATCCTTCAGAAGCAATTAAAAACAAAATTATTAAATTTGCGTCTATCAAAAATAGAGAACTATATTTGAAAAGAAGTCATAATTATTTCTATCAAATTCAAGGACAGGGGTGAATGTAAGTAAACTGGGCCAATGGTAAAGTGGCCCAAATTTTGAAAATGGTAAACTGGGCCAAAAGCAAATTTGGTTCAAGGTAGCTCCAGGGGACGCGTAAATACAAATTTTACGATTGAAATCTCGATGTATTCTGAAAGAGTATATTTTAAATAAGAGAATAAGCGGAGACGCAATGCCCTAAGTGCACCTGTTTTTTCAAAAATCGAATTTAAAAACTTCGATTTTCACAGTAAATTTTAAAGCAAAGTCGCTCGGGATTGGTGAATCAATTCATTCAGTTCATTCTCCTGACGGTACGTGCACTGTGAACTGGTCTTAGCTTTGCGCGGAGTGGGAGCGACACTTGCATTGCGATGCAGTAACAGTGCACTCCGAACGAAAATCATGGTTTTCAACCCTAAATGTGCGGGAAAAATGGCTTAAAGCGCCCGAGCGCAGCGAGTTTTTCTTCGCACAACTACCCTGCGTTAAAAATCCACTCTTACGAGTTTCACCCCTCAAAGATCCACCATTTCCTTGACCCACGGGCCTAGGGATATTTTTAAATTAGTTGTCGTTTTGATCAAAACCATCCTCGCAAGAGTCGGATTCACGCGAAAAAGTAACTACCGTTCGTTAAATTTAAGTAACCCTTTTCTGAAGTAATTTTTAAATAATTTTAAAGTTTTAAATTAAAATTTTTAATTAATAAAAAAGGAGAACGCATTCCTACCGTAGCGTAAGAGTTACTGACAAACTTGTCAACAGCTACACTCTTATGTATAGGAGCGCACGTACCTCGAACGAACGAACTTGATTAACCAATCACGAGCGTTTAACCTTCGAAAATCAAGCTTTTTTAAATTCGATTTTTGAAAAAACAGGTGAACTTAGGGCATTGCGTCTCCGCTTATTCTCTTATTTAAAATATACTCTTTCAGAATACATCGAGATTTCAATCGTAAAATTTGTATTTTCGAGTCCCCTGGAGCTACCTTTCCCCGCAAATTTTATAAAAATTTTGAAAATAGTAAACTGGGCCAAAAGCATAAATTTCACTAAAATTTTGAAAATGGTAAACTGGGCCAAAGTTTAATTTCCTATAGAAATAGTGGAAGATTTATGTTTATTTTTTAGTAGTTTAGTGGTGTGCCGGTGTGAATTCTTTTTTGTTATTATTTAAAAAATAATATCAGAAATTATACGCATCCTCGCGCCCGATCTACCTTTTTGCGCAGATTTGTTTGTTTTTAGCTTATTTAGTTTAATTTCCTATAGAAATAGTGGAAGATTTATGTTTATAGTTTACAATTTAGGAAAAAAATTTACGGTTAGTAAAATTAATATCTTTGGGTTGACTTCCGACTTTTACGGAATACATTTCAACAAAACATAAAATTTTTAAATTACCTATTCATTAGTCGTCAAAATTATGTCTGCAGAAGCCTTAGCCCAAACCACCGGAGGAAACACAGCTGACCCTACCACGCATAGTAAGTGAATAAATAGTCACAGAACTTGTCGAGATTTGCATTATTCGGTTTGGTTTCCAGTAAATCATTGTAACCTCCCAAAAGCAACCATTTTCAAAATTTTAATAAAAATTGCTTTTGGACCAGTTTACCATTTTCAAAATTTTAGTAACAATTACTTTTGGCCCAGTTTACCACTTTCAGGTAGCTTTTTGGCCCAGTTTACATTACCCCTAGCTAGCACCTAAATGGAATAACTCTGAGTCTATAAAAAATCCACATTTATTTACAGTTTTGTTATGTATTTTTTCAAATTCCACTATACGAGGGGAGTTCAATAAGTCCGGTAAAAATCAAATAGATGACGTCACAAATTCAAAAACAAAAAAGCATTTGACAGCTTCAGTCTGTTGCTGGTCTACATATAAAATTTCAAACAGGTATGTCAATTATTTTGGTCGTCACAACGATTTCAATAACGCAACTTGTAATTTGTTCTAAAAAATGAAAAAAGAATAAAATTAGATAAATATTACCCGGATTCCGCACCATCGATTAAAATGATACATAAGTAGTTTATAAAATTCCGTTGTGGTAGTACCAGAACAAAAGATGCTAAACGTCCAGGTAAAAAAATTGAAGTTACTACTCAAGAAATCATGGATAAAATCCGTGACATGGTTTTGGCTGATCGCAGATTGAAAGTACGGGAGATGGCTAAACTTATGTGCATGCCAACTGGTGCAATGGTTTCAATTTTACATAAATGTTTGGACATGAGAAAGCTATCAGCAAAATGATTGCCGCGTTTGTTATTGATCACGATAATGCACCAGCTCATTCGTCCAAAATTGCAACAATAAAACTTGAAGAATTACGGTAAGAATTTCTTCTTCATCCACCATATTCTTCAGATTTGGCATCTTGCGATTATTTCCTGTTTTCAAATCAGAAAAAATGGCTTGCTGGAAGAAGATTTCAAACAAACGATGAAGTAACCGTAAAAACTAATTCATATTTTGAAGGTTTTGTTAAATCTTACTTTACAGATGATATTCAAAAACTTCAACAGTGTTGGAATAAATTTATCCAGTTAAAAGGAGACTACATGTTGAAAAATAATAAAAAAAATTTCCCAAAAGAATTTTTTTTTCACATTTTAGAGACTCATCACTAGCACATACCGAGCAATATTTATTTCTTACTCCCAAATACAATAATTTTTTTTTCGCCAATAATACAAGCCTAAAAATTAATAATATTTAATTAAAGACTTATGGACTTACTGTTTAGAAAATGACTTACTGACTCCAAACAACGCATTGTAATTTGTAACGTTTGCTACAAGCACCATCAACGACCACAGTGATAAGGGGTGTACCATCGCTGTTGACTTTACCATCTTATATATTTTTTTAAATTTGTCTATATCAGTTGATCGTCCTTTAGATTTTTTTATCCTCGTTTTAAATATGCGGTACAATGTTAATTGCATTTTCTTCGTAAAATTGCATGTACCGACTTTAAGAACGGTAGCATTTGTTTTTGCAGGTATTTGGATAAATAATTGATGTCCACCAGCCACTTCTGATCACTTGTACGTGATTAAATATAAAATATAGGATAAGCCACCTACCCGTGTTTAAATGAAAGAAATGCATATCTGCATTAATGTAAAATATTTCATTTTTATTTATAGAAACCCTTTGACAGCGAATATGTAAGTGCAAATAGAAAATATGCAAAAATTAAAACAAGAATTAAACCGACTTCTAAACCTTATTACCAGCCATGTGAATTTTTCTAATGATTTGAAAAGAAAATTGTAAGAGCAATTAGTAATCATGGAAATGTAATACATTATGTATATTTATTGTTGCTTTATTGTATGAAATTCAAAAGAAATTGTCTGCGAGAGGATCTAACGACACACACAATTTTGAGAATCAAAAATGTTGTAAAGCTAACAAAAAAGTACATGGAAGTAATGCTACTGGCTTCTAGTTAGTATTTGACGATAGCGTTATATTATATTGTTATGAGAGAAAAAGATAAAATACCTTATTGTTACCTAGTTATAGCTAAAACCTTCGATCATATATAGAATAGATAGGACATAGACCCATTTGTTATGAAGCTCAAAAAAGAACAACAAAGTTTGTTTTCCTTTTATAGTGCATCACAGGTTGCATACCTTCAAGGGCAAAGTGACATTTTAACGAGTGTAACTAAACAGTAAAAACATTAACAAATTATAAATTTTATTAATATTTAATTAGTTTTTGTGTGTAAGCTTCTTTTGTAACTTTTCTGAAGTTGCCTTTGACCCGTAATGTAATCTAATATTTGAAAAACATTTGGATATTGATTTAACCAGTTTTATAGCCATGGTTATACAATGGAACTTTATTAATGACCCATTGCACTATTAATATCATCAATCTTAAAAATAAACCATAATAATAAATTAATACAAATTTGAAAATAAACGTAACCGAATTTTGCACTTATTATGTAATTATTAATTGATTTCACATTTATCAATTTCTAAATAGTATAATTTATTTAAGTATTAATTAATTTCATCATGTTTGCGATATTTTGCTTTGTTTTGAGAGTGATTCGAGTCTTTGTTTGCAATAAAAACATGTCAATGTGTATATTTAGTTGCAGCCGTTACAGGGGCTAACCAAAAGGAAAACAAACCCCGCGCACCCCACCAAAAATTTTTGAGCTTCAAAACAAACTGCTTTAGGTATACGGCTATGACCTATCTATTGTATAGATGATCTAAGGCTAAAACCACTGTCTAAAACAGCGTCATCCGACACTAAGAAGCTACTACACCTTCTATTTTGAACTTGATTAATATCTTGGCTATTATGTATTAAATAAAGTAATGATTTTAAAATTTAAAAATTACTTATTTATATAAATTCAAAAAATTTCAAATTTGGTAGGCATATTCACTTAAGTATATTCTTCACGTATATATAAAAAATGTTAAAAAATTATCATTTTTTAATATAAACAAATTATTAATTTTTTGTTAAAAAGTTTTTTATTTTTTAATTTTTAGTGATTAAAATCTACTAATTACTACCTTAATTAATAAATTAATTAATTTGCTCGATATAAAGTTTTTCTCCACCCCAAGTTTCAACAGAATAAGTTGACAAGTGAAAAATCAATAAATGAAAAACAATCATTCCCTATTTTCTACCCTTACGGGTGCAATTTTCCCTTATTTTTTACCCTTACAAATAGAATTTTTTTTTGAAATTTAAATGGGACCACCATGGAGGTATACTCTATCGAATAAAAAAAAATTCATTAAAATCGGATCACTCTGTAAAAAGTTATGCCCGAACATACATAAAAAAAAAAACATACAAACATACGAATTGAGAAACTCCTCCTTTTTTTGAAGTCGGTTTAAAAATACTATATTATTTAATAAAATATAAATTTTAAAAATAGATTAGGATGTAGACCTTTGCTTCATAAATATTACCCTAAAATTTGAGATTAATCGGATAAGCCATTTTTGAGTGGGTCATTTTCCTAATTTTTAACTTTGTTATTAATAATAAAATTTGAATTTTTAATTTTTTATAACAGTAATCATTATAAACTGTGAATTATTTTGATTTGAATAAAACAAAGACAAAAAATATATTGTTTTTAAAAATTTTAAAATATAAAATAGATTAGCTTGTGCGTCAATATTTTTTATATGTATTTCCAAAATTTCAAGTTAATTCGTCAAGCCGTTTTTAAATGAGTCATTTTCTTAGTCCGGCACTTGCAAAACTCTAGCCTTAAATGCAAATTTTGACACCTCGATGAATTCTGAAAGAGCATATTTTAAATAAGAGAATTAGGTGAGGAAAATGGCCTTAAAACCAACAGTTTTTTCAAAAATCGAATTTAAAAAAGCACGATTTTCATAGCAATTTTCAAGTTCAGGCGCTCGGGATTGGTGAATCAATGCATTCTATTGACAGTCCGTGCACTTTCAACTGGTCTTAGCTTTGCGCAGAGCGGCGATAACCGGAGCGACACTTGCATTGATGCAGCAACAGTGCACTCCGAACGAAAATCATGGTTTTCAATACTAAATGTGCAGGAAAAATGGCTTGAAGCGCCCGAGCGCAGCGAGGGGTGCTTTAAGTCGATTTTTCTTTGCACAACTACCCTGCGTTTAGAATCTACTCTCACGAGTTTCACTCCTCGAAGATCCACCATTTTCCTTAATCTACGGGTCTAGGAGTATTTTTAAATTGAGTGTCGTTTTTACGCACCTTTCGGGCGCTCCGGGCCATTTTGATGAAAACCACCATGGCACGAGTAGGATCCGCGCGAAAAAGTAATCATCACCGGGGCTCTTATGCATAACTGTGCACGAACGGAGCACAGAATGCATTGAATTTCAGGGTTGCCACAGTTACACTTTTTTCACTTTATTCACTTTTTTGGAAATCTTACACTTTTCTTCACTTTTTTAAAAAATAATCACTATTTTCACTTTTTTTACGATTTCACTTACAAAAATTAAATTTTTTGATACATTTATAAATTTAGTAACTAGAATTTTTAAAATTATCGACGCATGTTGCTTGGAGCAAATGTAGACTAGCTAATCAACAAGTAAAATTATGAAATAGAGTTAAAAAAAAAGTAATTCAAAAAAAAATTTTGTGGAAAAAATTAGATGGGGAAAGGGGTAAAACAATCATTTGTGCCACCCGTCAAAATTTTGCTTGGAGGAAGTGGCCCACGGCTGGAATAAGTTTGACACCTCTGTACACGCAAAATAAAGAATCTCGTAAATTTATTCATGCGCGTCAGCAGTGGCGTAACTACCGGTATGCAAAAGCATACCGTCCGTGAACTCCTAGGGGCTTAAAAGCAGTGACGTAGCAGGAGGCGGTGCCAGGCCTCCGAGAAAATTAAGCAATCATGTTAGAGTGTAATTTCTTGTGAAAGGCAGAGGTATGGCCATTTTTATGTGCAGTACATATACGTAAAAATCGAGTCGCCACTGCCTTCTACAAAAAATTACGATATACACAGAACAAATATTGGAGTAGTACGCATGTTGCTCGGAGGAAATGTAAACTGGTTAAAAAAGGTCATTAGGTCATGCACCCTTAGGGTGCGTTCCACTTAAAGCCCACGACGACCACGGTTGTTCGTCAGACCAATCAAATAACAGCTTTTGATCTTTAGTCCAATCAAAGAACCACAGGACCAAGCCGCGGTCGCCCATGGGCTTAAGTGGAACGCACTGTAAAGATAATTTTTTTGGAAAAAAAGGCCGATATGTACAAAATGTGTAAAAAATTGAACCGTTTGCAAGTTATGCTTTGCAAATTTAATAGGGAGTCAAAAAGGGGTCTTTAGTTGATGGTCATAGTTTAGATCTTCTTCATATATGGTGTGGAGAAGCCCCATAATGTCCTGAACACGAATCACTAAAAATTTTTGCGCGGAAACTATTTATAAGCCCGTAAAAAAATTTTGAAAATCATGGTTTTCAATAGTAAATGTGCAGGAAAAATGGCTTAAAGCGCTCGAGCGCAGCGAGAAGTGCTTTAAGTCAATTTTCCCTTGCACAACCATCCTGCTTTTAAAATCCACGCAAACGAGTTTCACCCCTCAAAGATCCACCATTTTCCTTAATCCACGAGCCTAGGAGTATTTTTTAAATTAGTGTAGTTTTTACAAAATTTGCCCGAAGCGTAGGGTAGCGCAGGGTCAATTTTTGTAAAAACCACCATGCCACGAGGAGGATCCACGCAAAAACCAAAATAAAAAATTTTCCGCGAAAAATTTTTCCTTTTTTCTGAGACATTTTAACTCTTCCCCCCCCCCTCCCATCAAAAAATTTTAATTCCAGGTTATGACCATAAACTAGAATCATACCAAAGTTCTCAAATGCACAAAGAGCAGTTCGAAACACTGATTCTAAAAAAAAGGGGGCCCGCTGTGGGTCTTGCCCCAGGACCTGTGGTGTTAGCTTGCTACGTTACTGCCCGAAGTAAAATATTTTTACACTATCTGTCACTTTTTTCAAAATTTCTATACACTTTTCTTCAGTTTTTTTGAAAATTTACACACTTTTCACTCACTTCTTACATAGAACTCTGTGGCAACTCTGATTGATTCCAATTACGAGCGACGTAACTTGAAAATTGCTATGAAAATCGAGCTTTTTTAAAATCAATTTTTGAAAAAACTAGTGGTTTTAAGGCATTTTTCCTCACCTAATTCTCTTATTTAATATGCGCTCTTTCAGAATAAATCGCGGTTTCAATCGTAAAATTTTTATTGTACGGTCTACGTTTCCTGCCTTTCCCTCTAATGAACTTATAACTAATAAACATATTAAATTATTTTTACAATTATTTGTATATTAGAAAGTCTTTAAACTTTTCCGGCATTTTTTTATTTATTTCTTATTTATTTTTTTATTTCTGCCGACAGCGACGCTTTGTGCGTTGTTATTAATTTTATTTGAAATTTCTACTACATGTTCATTTTCAATTTCGTTATTATCATCGTTTACTATGTTATTGTCAATCAAGGATTGTGACTCAATTACTACACTGCTATTTTCATTTAGAGATTTTGAATGGTTAATGTTTTTAGGAATGTGCACATATTCCAAGAACGACTCTTCAGGGTGTGATTTTTCGGTGAGTGGTTCTTCAGTTAACGTATCGGTTTTTCTAAATCTTCTATATATTGTCCTCTACAATTGCAACAGTAAAATATTAAAAAAAAAACAAAGAAAACTCAATCCGCAAATTGTAGAGCACAACCCTGATGCACCGGCTAGCTTTCTAAACTATCCACAATAAATGAAACAAAATTTTTCAGGGACGAATTATAATTTAATTGGACGATAATAGTATTCATAATCAAATTAGTAAACAAATTGAGACGAAATTTTTGTAATTAAACTTATCGACACAATCGATTATTCCAAAAATCATGAAGAATTATCCTACAAATTTACACATTTAAATCTCAAAAAACAGTATCTCCAATTTGTAGAATAATTAACGTTTTACTATAATTTGAATAAAACATATGTAATAAAAAAAAATGTACAAAAGTGAAAAATTGTTTACTTTCAAATATTGATGATGCGTTTAATTGTTCAAAAGTTGGTATGATAGTCACTACCAAATGCATAGAAACCGTTCGAAAAAGTTTATCGCGTAAATTTAAATTTCGCAATCAAATAACACAAATCCATTATTAAAATTGTTCCACTAATGTGCTTAATAAATTAAATGTGAAGATATCCATTCATAATTGCGACTTGAAATACAAATTTTAACTTCAGGTGTAGATAACCTCAAAATTTTACTAAGCATCGTGACAAATATCGAAGATCATCGTGGAAATAGCGCAAATAAACAATTTAAATTATTTACCAAGACGATGGCTTGAATAATAGACGATTGCCCCTCGAATTCTTTGCATCTACGATTTGACAAAATGGCGACCTCGTTTCAAGTCTGGTACATAAACTTTCCAAATCTTCAAAAATCACCACGAATTTCATAATACTCTTCTAGCACACACAATCAAACAAATCTTCAGTTGCTCATAATCATCGTTAAATTAATTACCAATGGGTAATTTTCACACATTCCAAGATAACACTTTGAAGCCGTTAAGTTGGAGACTTCCCTCCTCCATTACCCTAGGGCAACCCCATTTCTCCTTTCCTGCAAAACTTTTCCTCGGAAAAACGTGTCGCACTCTGGTTGGTTGGTTTTCCAGCGAAATTCAAATTTTTAGATGCCAAATTCAACATTTTGATGTCACTAAAATTTAATTGCGAACTACACTTTTTTTTTAAAAACACTGCATCGATGCTCGTAGCTACCTTTGTACCAACTCAATTTTTAAACGTAAGTTAACAATTTTAAAACAAATAAAAAATAAATTAATCAAAAATTTTAACGTTTTCATGTTTGAATTGTTTAATTTTCAGGCTATATGGAATAATCTCCAAACCTAAAATCTCGTCTCTGCACGTATCTCTTTGACACGTAATTAAAAAAAAAACAGGCCACTATTAGTTCGTCCAATTAAATCAAAGAAAATTCCACATACGCGACTTTGACAAAATGAAAATTTTATTGTGGACAATTTCTTACTTTTCAATTTAAAAAAAAAAAACTATTGTTTAAAAATATAACCAAAAAAAAATAACATGACATCATATAAAAGAACAACGTGTTAGTTACACCATTTATAACTCGAGAACGGCTGAACCGATTTTTATGATCTTTGATTTGTTAGATTTCTCGCCATCTCGAATAGCAGAATAACTATTAAAACATCGCAAAAATTCACGAAAAAACGATTTATGAACAAAATTCACTTTTTGACCTAAAAGTTAGTTCGGTACTTAGTCGCGTAGAGAGCGCCACCTAATATTGTCGCAAGTAATGTAATGTACATCTGTACAGATAAATTCATTTACCAATGAAAAACATCGAATCCTGTATTTGGATTGTAGCATCGAGTTATCGATAAAAGGGATGATCCCTGGAAGGTGATTCGATTCACGATCAAATTAGTGACGCACTAATTGTATACTGTGTCTGATAGTGGGCGACCTTAAATATATTAGTTAGCTAACTGTCCAGATAAATTTATTCACGCTACCTAAAAGGAATCGCTTAAATTTAAAATTAACTAAAAATTAAAAAAACCAAAAGTGATCTCTCATTTCTAATCTCTAATGCCCCCCCCCCCCCCGATTTCTGATCCCCCAGATCGTGAAATCTTCTATATATATAAAAGAACAACGTGTTAGTTACACCATTTATAACTCGAGAACGGCTGAACCGATTTTTATGATCTTTGATTTGTTGGATTTCTCGCCATCTCGAATAGCAGAATAACTATTAAAACATCGCAAAAATTATTGATTCTGTGGCGGTACGAAGTTCGCCGGGTCACCTAGTTTTATATAAAATTTGTTTCTGATTATATCACTTCCACCCTCCCTTTTAATTTTGAAGGTTCTATCTTTCATTTTTTCTTTAATTATGCTTTTCTTTCAAATACTTTTAGGTCTTTCTTGGTACCATACTGGTGTTCCAATTTCGAAATCTGGTCGTTCAACAACACCTCTGTTATCGTAATGTCTCTTTGCGTTTGATTGAGCTCTTTCAATTTTTTCATTGTATTTGTTCTTATTTATTAATGTTGGATTCAAATTTTTTTCAGCTATTGGTAGATTATCACGTAAGTACCGAGACATTAAAATTTGTGACGGTGTGTAACTGTCGTTTACAGGAGTGTTTCGAAATGCTAGAAGAGCTAAGTAGACATCTTCTTTGTTGTCGACTGTTTTTTTAATTGTCTGTATTGTTTTTCAATTTGTCCGTTGGCTTGTTGATGATAAGGGGATGATTGCTTAATTTGGAAATTCCAATCTCTTGCAAAGGTTTTATACTCTTGGCTAATTAATTGTTTGCCATTGTCCGATATTACTATTTTGGGAATTCCGTGTCTGGCAAATATTGATTTTAATTTATTTATTATATTTGTTGACGATAAATCTCGGTGCAAACTTACTATTTCTGGATATTTTGAGTAGTAGTCAACTACTATCAGGAAAGTTTCTCCTCTTAATTCATATAAGTCAATTCCAACTTTTTGCCATGGTTGTTTTAAAATTTGATGATTTATCAATGGTTCTTTTTGATTTGAATTTGCGTATTTATTACATATTTCACATTTACTTACTAAGTCTTCTATGTGATTATTTATTTGGGGCCAATACACACAAAAATTTGCTCGACTGATACATTTTTTTACTCCTAGATGACCTGTGTGAATGTCACTTAAGATTTTCTGTCTCCATGATCTTGGTATGATTAATTTCTGTCCTTTATATAGTAAATTGTTGTTACCTTCAGTTATTTCTTCCTTTATTTTGTAATATGGCTTTAAATCTGTGTTCAGTTTATTTAAGTTTGATGGCCAACCTTGCTTTATAAATTTTTTGATTTGAATTAATTCTTTATCGTGTTCAACTGTTTTTATTAATTCTTGCAATCTTTCATCTGAGATTATAAGATTTTTTCTATTAAGCACACCTGAGTTTCTAAATTCTGATATTCAAATTCTTCTTCTAAATTTGCTCTTGATGATGCATCTGCGATTATCAATTCTTTGCCTGGTTTGTAAATTAAGTTGAAGTCATACTTTTGCAGTGAAAGGAGCATTCTTTGAAGTCGGGCGGGGCATGCATGTAAAGGCTTTTTAAAAATGGATATTAGGGGTTTATGATCCGTTTCTACCGTAAATTTATTACCATAAACATATTGGTAAAATTTATTTATCCCAAAGCATATGGCTAATAGTTCTTTTTCTATTTGCGCATATCTCTGTTGGGTTTCTGTCATCGCTTTCGATGCATATGCGCAAGGTTTTTTGTTTTGAAGTAAAACGGCGCCTAATCCTGGTTTGGAGTGTTTGGTGGTGGTAAAAAAAAAAAAAAATAATAAAAACACTGGTGTTTTTATGTCAAATTACTGTAATGATGGGGCTTGTGTTAGTAAACTTTTTATTTCCTCAAATGCTTTATTTTGATTTACACCCCAATCAAAGAGGTTATCTTCTTTTATTAGTATTCTTAGGGGTTCTGTAATTTTAGATAAATTTGGTATAAATTTTCCCACGAAAGTGACTAATCCCAATAACCTTTGAATGTCCTTTTTGCATTTCGGAATGGGCATTTTTTTTATGGCTTCAATTTTTTCTTCATAGATGGTCATGCCATCTTCTGAAAACTTAAATCCTAAGTATTTGACTTCCATGACGGTAAGCGCCATATTGGAATTTTCATAGTTTTTGATTATTGTGGCCTTATCGATTATTTGATCTTTAAATAATTTAATTTAAATTCTTCCTAAATATCTTTAATTTGATTTATTTTAATTTTGAAGTGCCAAATATGAATTTTATGTCCTAAATTTATTATATTAATTTTTATATTGAAGTATGCAAATAACATGGACTTATGGCATGTCAATGGCAAATAATAATTTATTGTCATTTTGATGCAAAATGGAGGCGACAGAGCCAATTTTTGAAATCGACTTTTTTGTCTCGTAAAGTATAAGATCTGGAACAAAACCTAAAAAAAAATTTATTATATGAAATCATCAAATTGGCAAAGCCAGTATATGTTAGATTTTGCTCAAAGTTAGTGGGAATGTTCTTTGAAGTTCTAAAGACCAAAATCCACAAGGATTTAATTTTTGCACGCCCCACTTCTGGTCCCCACAAAATAAAACAATTGAAAAATCTTATTTTTGTTTTGCAGTTTTAGTTGTAAAAATTTTTCTATTGGAGATTTCTACTCGACCAAGGTGGCATTTTGAAGCTGAAGGATGATCTTAGTTTCTAAAAAAAACGGTCAACTCGAAGTAATTACGCTGTACAAAAGCGATTAATCAGAGGTTGTGGCAAAATTGAGAATTGAACCTTTAGAAAAGAAACTTTCATTATAGGACCAACTGGATATTGCTTTTATGACCTTAAAGTATTGTTTAAAGGGGTACATACGTACAGTTAAAATTGTCAAAAATTTGAAATTATTTTTTTGCATTTTATTGTAAAGTATTTGATAATTTAAGAATATTCTGTGAAAATTAAGGGGTTACATCTAGCTAACACACCAAAAAATTAGACTTTTTTTTTGAGAATACTAAAAGAGCAATCAAAATGAGGTTTCGAGGGCTTATTCTACGGGAATGGGCCAGTTCGCCGCAGTCGGTTGGACGCAGCCAGTTCGTCGCAAAGCCATTTTGACGCTAAATTTATTAGTCGCAGGGACAGTTTGACGCAGGACTTTTTGCCGCAAAATTGCAAAAAAAGGATTTAATTTTTTTTAATTAATTTTACGAATAACTTGACAAAATTAATAAATAGATTCTGTACGTAGGGCTGGGAATTAATTTCGATATCGATAATCGATTAATATTTTTGAAATAATCGATTAATCGAAAAATCGATTATTTTTGATTAATCGAACAATCGATTAATCGAAAACAATCTTATTTTCAACAAAATTATTTTCGATTAATCGATTGTTCGATCAATCGATTATTTGATTATTTTCGATTGTGTGCGATTAATCGATTCTTCGATGAATTTTAATTGTTCGATTATTTTCGATTAATCGGTTGTTTTTGACTAAGCGATTGTTTATTTATGTTATATAAAACGAATATGAAATAGTACGCAAAAAGTTTTTCAAAGTAATTTTAATAAAAAAAACGAGATGTAAAAAATTGAATAATAGATTAATCAGATTTTTTTTCGATTGTTCGATTGTTTTTGATTAATCGATTGTTTATTTATGTCATATGATACCAATATGAAGTAGTACGCATGAAAGTAATTAGATATAGTTTTGGTAAAAAAAAGCCGAGGGAGTAAAAATCGAACCATAGATTAATCAATCAGAATAATCGATTGTTCGATTATTTTTAATTCAAAATAATTAATTGCTTTTACATAGTCGACTTCCGATTGTTAATTTTAAGAAGGGCATTTTTTTCAGGGCTCTTTTAATTTAATCAACAGATGGCGCCTACTTAAATATTTTTATAAAATAAGTGGAATTTGCTATATTTAAAATATAGCAAATTCGTTGAGATAATACTATTCTATAAACAATATTCTTGATCTTAAGCTATTTTGAGTTTGTAATATTTATTTATAAAAACACAATTCATGATTAAAGTTTAATTATCTTTCTTTGTAAGTGAGTGTGTTTTGACATACTCAATACGAACTCAAAATAGCTTAAGATCAAGAATATTGTTTATAGAATAGTATTATCTCAACGAATTTGCTATATTTTAAATATATAATATAAATATATTTTAAATATAGCAAATTCCTCTTATTTTATAAAAATATTTAAGTAGGCGCCATCTGTTGATTAAATTAAAAGGGCCCTGAAAAAAATGCCCCTCTTAACAATTGTCTACCTCTAGCAGGACCGTGCCCATGATATAGTAAAATAAATAATGTATGACAGATGCGAGTTCTACTTTGGTAATTATTGCGCATGACGTCACGTGGTAAGTAAAATTCTGCGCGTAATCATATTTTGAACCAATGATATTATACATATAAATTGCATTTTGATAATTGTTGCGCATGACGTTACGTGGATACTACATAACCTGCGCAATAGCATACCTTATTATTATTATATCATGAAACGTGCCCATGGGGGGATGGGGCAAGCTTTTTTTATCCCCTCTACCTCCATTGTGGCAGATGATCACAAAACAAAGACCCCATTATTTTTCAACCGCTTAACACACAATTAAATGTGAGCAAAAAAGAAATTCAAGCATAATTTTCTTATAAATCTCCCCCCCTCCTAGTCATACTTATAAATTGTTAGTCACATTTTATGTAACTCTCCCCTTCTCTTACACCTGGAAGTTTTTTATAAGCTCTGTTCTTTCAGCAGTTTGAAACCATTTGCAACTATCAGACGCATGCGCAGTTTCGAATTCACGTTATGGATTTTAATCTGCGCATGCGTATGACAATTAATCGATTGTTTTCGATTAATCGATTATTTTTTATTAATCGATTGTTTTTACACAATCGATTATCGATTGTGCCTTGAACTCCGAAGCCTCGGAAGTGGTGGACTCCGAAGCCTCGGCTTGAACTTTGAGATTCGCAAGTAAATCTCTAAAGGGCGTTAACGGACGTCCCTGAATCAGCTAAACTCCACGATTTACGGGAGGATTCGAATAAATAACCGTCTGCGGGAAGACGGGAGCCCGGGGTTAATACTCGCGTATGCTTGCTTAACCCCCCCGTCTTTGTGAGCTTGCTCACTGAGGTGGATTCGCAGTGGCTGGTGGTTCTTGGGAAATGTAGCATCGATCAGCACTCGGCCTGTCTGTCGGGGAACCTTGACACCTACGAGTCCCTTCTTGGGTCTTGCAGCCCCTGAAGGGAATAGGTATGCTGGCTACCTCAGCGGCTCTTGGACGTAGTACCCAACGTTCCCGATAGCTCTCTAGGGGGAGGTTGCAGTATAATAGTTAATTCAAGGTATAGCAACTGAAACTAAAAGTCCTATCGATCTGTGCCTTGAACCCTAGCCTTAAATCCACGTGATTATCACTTTTATAGCCTCATTCCTCAATCTTTCAATCTCTTTCTTTGTCCGTGCTGTGACAATGAGGGTCAGATCATCAGTTTCTTCCTAAACTATGCTGCCCCGGGCGCAATAATTGCCAAAAACGTCCGCTCCTCAGGATATCTATTTGTCCCGCTGCATTGAAGGACTCGTCCGTCAGTTTAATGAACTCTGGTATTTCTATCCCTTTCATATCTACAGGCGCAGACGGCTTATTTTGAGTATAACCAAACAAGCTATCTTGGTTTTAATTCTGAATTGTGTGATTGCACGGTTATACCAGTTTTTTGGTGTACATTTGTTGACACCTGGCTCAACCCATAACTCGAAAATCAACTTCTGAAGTTACAAGATTTAATTTATCTACTAATTCTTTGGTAACAAAGTGGGATTCAGACCCTGAGTCTAAAAGTACGCGAAATTAACCTTTGTCGTGGACAGCAACACTTGGCTCATGCCGTTAAAGGTGCTACACATGGCTATACTAGCTTTTACCTCTGCTTCCACAACTTGAGTGTTAGCAGTTTCCCTTTCTTTGTTTGCCTTAATTTTCTTCTCGCCGTGTAACAAAGCGTGGTGTTTTCTGTTGCATGTCTTGCACCTAGGTGCGTTACAGTGAATAGCTTGGTGATTGTGCTTTAGACAGTTTAGGCACAAATTAGGGTGCGTTCCACTTAAAGCCCACGACGACCGCAGCGTGGTCCCATGGTTCTTTGATTGGACTAAAGATCTAGAGCGGTTATTTGATTGGACTGACGAACGACCGTGGTCGTCGTGGGCTTTAAGTGGAACGCCTTAACAGCTTGGAAGCATGGAAAACATAATTATTTATTATATTTTAAATTTAATATCGATTATAAAAAACAAAGTATTTTCTTATTAATAAAATAAATGAACATACTACTAGTAAATTAAATAAAATTGTTATGTTGTACAGTTAATTGTTATTTGCAAAAATGTCATATTCTTTGTCCGTTTCATCTAAAACGTCTCCAAAAATCGACGGTATACCTAAATATTCATTGCGATACCTTGTTGGAATCACTTTATTTTTGCATAAGGTTTCTAAATCTTTTTTCTTAAATGGAGAAATTGGTAGAGTATCAAAATATAACTGCTCAAGAACTTGACGATTTTGTCGTAAACTGCGAGCTTAAAAATTTATTGGTACTTAATTTGATTTTTGAAAAAAAAATAGGTAACTTACTTTGTTTTTATCAGAATAACTTAAACAGAATTTCAATGCACGTTGAAATAAAAGGAGCACAGTTAAACATACAA
Organism: Rhagonycha fulva; assembly: GCA_905340355.1. Taxonomy (NCBI): domain Eukaryota; kingdom Metazoa; phylum Arthropoda; class Insecta; order Coleoptera; family Cantharidae; genus Rhagonycha; species Rhagonycha fulva. Next base: position 16,944,085 of record HG996554.1, on the reverse strand, counting down.
AACTTGAATTACAAGAATACGTTTACACTAATTTACAATCGTGTCATTTAGAGCCGAACGGATGCCAACTCTGTTAACTTAAACGCGGTGCTGCCAATGTATACTCTCGAGTGGACAGGTTTTGTTTCGTCAGGTGTCGTTCTAAATTCCTTTTCTAACACTTCCCCTCGATACAAGACGGATTGATTTCGCATGAAGATTCGATACAAGAATTGTGCTTCTGTCTAGCGTGGGAGCTTTCGTGAGTACATTTTCCATTACATATCCAAGTTGATGGAGAGCTACTTTGTTACCATTCCGAGTGAATTCGATGCCAAGGCAATAACTCGCATTACCCATGTCCTTGATTTCAAACTTCTCAGATAATTTCTGCTTTATATTGGAAATTTTTTTCACGTCCATTGACACTATCAGTATATTGTCGACATACACTAATATTAACGTTGCGTCTTCCCCTTCTCTGATACGATACAACCATGGATCGGCTTTAGTTGGTATGGCACCCATAGTACGTACGAAATTGTTTAGCTTTTCGTACCAGCTTCTTCTGGCTTGGCGTAAGCCGTATAACGATTTCTTTAATAAACAAACTTTGTTTCCATTTTTTAAATTCTTCCTCATCTCATCTGCCTTCTTACCAATGATCGAACTATCTTGGTTAGAAATAATTCTAAGAATTTCAGAAGTTTGTTTCGGGATTTTCATGTGTATAATTTCTTCCAGTTCACCGTTCAAGTAAGCACAAACCACGTCGATCTGATATCTTTCCATCTTGTATCGAGCTGCAAGAGCGACCACCATTCTCATGGAACTGAGACGTGCTACAGGGGCGAATGTTTGATCAAAATGTATTCCAGGTTTTTAGCTAAACCTTTGAGCTACGAGTCGTGCTTTTCTTCTCTCTAGGGTACCGTCGGCTTTAAATTTATTTCGAAGCACCATTCTACTTATCTTATCATTATGCTATATTTTGATTTGTTGGACGATCAACTAAGATCCACGTATTGTTTTTCAGGAGGGACGTCATTTCATCGGCCATTGCCATGTACCATTCCGAAGCGTCAGGTCCATTGGTTGCTTGTTTCATGGTTACCTCCGAAGCGGACACCTTTTCCATTTCGACTTTGTTGGGTTGCTGTTTTTATAACTAGAATCAATTAAAATTAAGGCTCTACCTACTAATTTTCCTAATACTGCTCTAAATAAAAATGAATTTAGAGCGGTATCACAAACGAATTCCCAATTAATCGTTAACACGAAAATTGCTCTTGCAATAAGGTCAATTTTGGGGATCCTACCGACTGCGCCAATTACAATTTCGGTGGATCAGTTTTTAAAAGTTATAAAACTTTTATTACACAGGACTTTTGTTGTTGATCACCTAGAGAGCTGCAACTACGAATAATTTCCTAATGACTGTCAGGGAATTATACAACGACCCATGTCCTAATTGCTGGCAGCGGTAACACTGCATTTTGTAGGTTGGGTGTTAGTAGACAAGTATGATTTGGAGATTTTATCGGCCTTGCTTTTGAAGGAGTAACTATAGCTTTGTTACAGGGTACTTCATCGTATTCAAATAACCACTGCCAAATAAAGACGGAAGAAGACGTGGAATTGAACGTAGAAGATTTGAATAAGAAGGAAGAAACAAAAGTAACTTCTAAATCGCTTCGGCGTGGAATTTGTGAGAAGCAGTTTAAATGTGAAATTTGTTATCATAAATTTGTAAAAATGGAAACGTTAGAAAATCATTTAAAAATTCATAAAGCTGGGAAACCGTTCAAGTGTGAAATCTGTGGCTCCGAATTTGCTCTAAAGATGACTTTAAAACGTCATTTAATAACTCATTCTACCAAGAAAGCGTTTAAGTGTGCAATGTGCGACTACAAATGTGTACAAAAGGGATATTTAATACGTCATTTACTAACTCATTCAGAGGAGAAAGCATTCAAATGTGAAATTTGTGACTATAAAAGTAGACATAAGTTTAGCTTACAAGTTCATTTACTAAATCATACAGGCGAGAAGCCATACAAGTGTGAAATTTGTGACTACGAATTTACGGTAAAGGGAGCATTAAAAGTGCATTTGCTAACTCATACAGGGGAGAAACCGTTCCAGTGTAGAATTTGTGATTACAAATCTATACATAAGAAATATTTAACAGCGCATTTAAAAAAGCACACGGGCAAGAAAATGTTCAAGTGTGAAATATGTAACTATAAATGTCCACAGGAGGCAACTTTAAAAAGTCATTTAGAAACTCATACAAGATTGAAACTGTTCCAGTGTGAAACAAGTGACACCGAAGAATCACACAAGGGAAGTTTAGAAAAAAAATTAAAAACATACAGTCGAAAAAACGTTTAAATGTTACATTTGTGGCTAAAATGTACAATGTTTGACTTCAGAAGGGGCTTTTGCCTGGAACAAAACCTAAGATTAATCCAGATTTAAAAAAAAAAGTAAATTTGTAAGAAATAACACAAAAATTACACTTATTTTGAAAATTTACGTTTAATATTATATTTAATATTATAACTCTATAACATTTATTGTAAATATCGCAAAAACAAGTTAAATCCTAAAAAGAACAAATGTTACAAATAATGATTAATTTTAGACTTTAATTTTTAGTTCAAATTCAAAATTAACATTTTTACGTTCGCAAAATTTATGACGTCATTTTGAAATTAGTTTAACATGAACCGAGTTCAACGCAAAAAACAGCTCAAGTTTTAAAAAAAAGTTTCGAAGCCACTGCTTTAGTAATAATTAGAATGTTTATTTTTGGAACAGTCATAAGTTTAAAAGCAATATAATTGAATAGTACTTTTAAATTTATTAAGTACGAATTTTATTTTCTACCCCCACCCTCAAATTTATCTCTAAAACTGAGGTTAAAATTTTTCACTACTTTTGGTGTAATCGCATGTTTAATATTAATAAATAGTAGTTAAACAAAATTTTTAGTTTTCATCTCCCCCCCCCCCTCTCAGACTTACCAGTTTTATTGGGCTGGTTCATTTTTCATTCTAATGTACCTAATCCATTTTGGTAATCAACTTTTGATTATGGTTTTTTGAGAGCGAATTTCAAGTGGAGCTGATGCATTGTTACCATTTAATCAGCGTGATGGAGCCCATTTTCATGAGGGCGTTTTTACCTTTTTTATCATGGTTGTTATGTAATGGATATTCCATATCTGGTTCCGTTTTTTATCAGTCCGCTTAAGCTGACCTTGTTCGTTCCGACGTCACCGCTCTATCAACTGTGACTTTGATTATATCGACGACGTGGGATGGCCGGAAAACCATGGATTTTTGCAAGTGCTAATATAACTTCACTCACTGAAAAAAAAAGTGGCATCATATTGATGAAAAAATCATCAATTTTGCGCCGATGAAAAAGTTCATCAAAATGATTAAATATGTTTCATCAAATGTACATCATTTTTTAGTTCACCAATATGATGAATGAGTTCATCGATATGATGAACAAGTATTTCAAAAAATTTTGAAAAATTGTAGCGTATTGATGCATATGGGGCATTCCACACCAAATCGACCACTTTTGAACCCGCCCCTTTTGATTTTCCTGAAATTTTTACATATTATACTATCTCACCAAAAACAGTTCTGTGAATTTTTTCAAAATTTTTTACTGAACCCAAAAAAAGTTACGAATTTTTAGAAAAACTGATGTTTTTTTTCTTTAAACGATCGTAACTATTTCATAAATTGACTAATCAAAACGTTCTTTTTTTTGTTTTTGTTTGTCTTTAAACGTACTTTTCAGGAAAAAATACAAAAAAAAATTCAAACTTGGATTCTACAAAATTTTTAATTTTTTCGGAGAAAATCATTGATTTTTCAAATTTCGACACTTTTGATTTTTGATTTTTTTATTTCAAAAACAACTCTGATTTATTCCGCGTATAACAACGCAAACCCCATAATGGGCCGAAATTTTTTTCTATTTTTTTTGTATAATTAAAAAATATTTTGTTTTATTTTTACGCAAATAATATTTTTCAATTAAACCAAAGAAATAGAAAGAAATGTCGGCCCATTATGGGGTTTGCGTTGTTATACGCGGAATAAATCAGAGTTTTTTTTATATAAAAAAATCAAAAATGTCGAAATTTGAAAAATCAATGATTTTCTCCGAAAAAGTGAAAAATTTTGTAGAATCCAAGTTTGAATATTTTTTTTGTATTTTTTCCTGAAAAGTACGTTTAAAGACAAACAAAACCAAAAAAAAACGTTCCGATTAGTCAATTTTTGAAATAGTTACGATCGTTTGAAAAAAAAAACAGCAGTTTTTCTAAAAATTCGTAACTTTTTTTGGGTTGAGTAAAAAATTTTGAAAAAATTCACAGAACTGTTGTTGATGAGATAGTATAATATGTAAAAATTTCAGGAAAATCAAAAGGGGTCGGGTTCAAAAGTGGTCGATTTGGTGTGGAATGCCCCATATACTCTTTCAGAATTCATCGAGATTTCAATCGTAAAATTTGTATTTTCGAGCCCTTGTTAGCTACCTTGGACCGATAATTGTTCACTACACTAAGTGGAAAACAACATCTATCAACTTCGCAACTATCAGTAGGTACATAAAACGAGATCTAATATTTTGTCCTGATAATTTCTTACATTGTTAAACTGAGTTAAATTACAAAAGTCAATCGAATTCAGCAACCTCAATGCAACTTCACTTTGCGCCTCATTAACGCAGGTAGGCAACCACCGCACTGTTGAAGTGACCAGTCAATAATAGGTAAGTTGTAATCACCCACAATCAAGAAAGTGTCTCCAGAGTCACTATCAGCAACCAAATTATCGATGCGGTTCAGATGTTCACCATAATCCATAATCATCAATACTAGTATTGGGTGGATATTAAAGATCTTATTCATAAATATGATGAACAACATCATCGATTTGATGTACTCGTTTATCATATTGATCTTATTTATAAAAAATAAATATGATGAACAAGATCATTGATGTGAAGTACTGGTTTATCATACTGGTGATCTTATTCATAAATGTGATGAACAACATCATCGATTTGATGTACTCGTTGATCATATTGATGATCTTATTTCTAAATATGATGAACAACATCATCGATTTGATGTACTCGTTCATCATATTGGTGATTTCTTTTTTATATTTTTTCTAGATATTGATCTTATTTCTAAATATGATGAACAACATCATTGATTTGATGTACTTGTTTATCATACTGGTGATCTTATTCAAAGAACCAAATAGATCACATCATAGCAGATGCATGACATGCCAGCAATGTCATAGATGTAAGAAGTCTCAGAGGTGCAGACAGTGACTCAGATCACTTCCTAGTAAGGGCTAAAATTAAAATGCGGATAGCAACATACAAAGACCAAACTCCAACTAAAAGTATAAGATGGAACATGAAAAGGCTGAAAATAGACGAACCCAGAGAAAAGTATCAAAGGGTAGTAAAAGAACATCTAGGAGGCGAGAGTGAAACCTCAGAGGGGGTTTGGAAAACAATTAAGAATGCAACGTCGACAGCAGCTGAGGAAGTACTACGTAGAAGGCTCGGAAGGAAGGGGAAAGGATGGTACGACGAGGAATGTCGAGATGTTTTAGAGGAAAATAAGGCACGTAGGAAGATTATGATGCACACTAGGAGTAATGAAAATATAAAAAGATACGTAAATGTGAGACGATTGTCCAGACAAACTATTAGATCAAAGAAGAGAGAGTAATATGGAGGAAAAATTGCCTCAAAGAATTTTACAACGAGATAACTTCGACGTGGAAGAATGCAGAGCGCCTTACTTCAAAAGTATCAGACAGCCGATTTACCAACGGACGAACCAACTCTTGAAGAGACAATAGGGGCAGTAAACAAATAAAAAAATTTAAAATTGCCTGGAATCGATGACATAACAGCTGAAATGTTAAAGCAAGGAGGCCACAAGCTACACCAACGATTACATCTACATATTGATGCTCCAAATTTGGAGAAAAGAGAAAATACCAAATGAATGGCTAGTAAGTGTAATAATACCAATACACAAAAAGGGTGATAGACTACAAAACTCTAATTATAGAGGAATTTCGTTGGTCAGCACCGCATATAAGATATTAGTGAACATCCTACTTAAAAGATTAATTCCTTTTGTAGAGAACAACATAGGGAATTACCAGGCGGGTTTCAGACCAAACAGATCCACCCACCACGGACCAAACAGAGGGAGTGGAAAATAGGCAGAAGTGGAGAGGAATAACGGTAAAGGTGAAAACTGATGATAAATTGTTGAAGGGAAGTGATTTAAAGTAAATGGGGACTAATCCAACCCAAAACATGGATATGTAAAATCTCGAAAAAGATAGCCAAAATCCTCCATGCAAATTTTTATTGACTACGCCCATGTGTAAATGTCAACGTCAAACCCATAGAATAATAGAATATGTATACGTACTTTTACATTTTATTCCACTATATTTAAATTATACAAATTAACTACTTTCACTGTTATAATCATCACTAATCGCTTGCATTTTAAATATAGGTTATGTTATTGTTTACTTTTGTATAAAACTTCACAATAGCGCCACCTTCAGAATGGTCGAGAACTAAAAGTACACTGACCGAACTTTCCTATCTGAGTTTCTGCACCGTGGTCAAACCTTTCGTAGGTAATATAGTTAACCAATTTCTATGGTTCTAAAGTCGAAACCAAGCCAACACAACGACCCCGTTTACATGTGTAATTTCGAAAATTGCGTAGTAAGGACCATAAGTTAATTGATTTATATTTCCAGTATTTGTAAGTTGACCAAGCGTGAGAAATTAGAAGAAGGTATGGACGGTTTGCAAGCTCTTAGTAACGATTGCGAAAATAAAACAACCAAAATGGAGGTGATGGACGCTGAACTAGAATCTTTACACCACTCGATTGATATTAAGGAAGAAGACGATCCCAATTTAGAATATCAAGAGGATATCAATGAGGTAAACTATGAACCATATTATTTGTTGGCAAACGATGAAAGTTTAGACAAAGTAAACTTAAAATTACACCACCGCTGCTGTAAAGGGGTACCAATTTACGTTACTAAAAGTTTGATAAACCGGGATTGACTATCTTGAAACTACTCTGGTTTTTAGTAATTCAGTTTTGCAATTTTTTGAAATCGATATAGTACATTGTCGTTGATGAACTTACCCAAGTTGATTCCAAATGTTTCTTACCTGGACTGAAATTGCACCCCCATAAACTTATCAAATAATTATTGAGTCCTTAGAGTGGCTCAATAATTACCCGTAATTCCTTTTGAAATTTTGTTTTTTATGATTGCTTGCACCGTAATTTTAAGTCGTAGTTAAGAGGTATCACCACTTAACTTCGACATTTATTTTAAGAGTATAGGAAAAAAATTTCTTTTTGGAAAATTATTTTTAACACATTAAAGTTTGCAAAAAAAATTTATTATCAATTTAATGCAAAATGGAAGCGACAGAGCCAATTTTTGAAATCGACTTTTTTGTCTCGTAAAGTATAAGATGTGGAACAAAACCTAAAAGAAAATTTTATTATATGTAATCATTAAATTGACAAAGCCAGTATATGTTACATTTTGCTCAAAGTCAGTGGGAATGTTCTTTGGAGTTCTAAAGACCAAAATTCACAAGGATTTAATTTTTGCACGCGCAACTTCCGGTCCCCACAAAATAAAACAATTGAAAAATCTTATATTTGTTTTGCAGTTTTAGTTGTAAAATTTTTTCTATTATCAGAGATGTCTACTCGACCAAGGTGGCATTTTGAAGCTGAAAGATGGTAGTTTCTAAAAAAAACCGGTCAATTCTAAGTAATTACACAATACAAAAGCGATTAATCAGAGGCTGAGGCAAAATCGAGAATTAAACCTTTAGAAAAGAAACTTTCATTATAGGACCAACTCGATATTGCTTGTATGACCTTAAAGTATTGTTTAAAGGGGTACATATGTGCAGTTAGGATTGTCAAAAACTTGAAATTATTTTTTGTATTTTATTTGATAATTCAAGAATATTCTGTGAAAATTTTAAATTGATCCGATAAATAGTATTAAAGGTATTCTTTTGTTTTTCAAACTTTAATTAAAGGGTTACATCTAGCTAACACACCAACAAAAGAGACTTTTAGAAATTTTTTTTTGAGAATAGGTACTAAAAGAACAATCAAAATGAGGTTTGAACGACTTACTCTACATGTATTGAAATATAAAAAAACAATTTTTGCTACAAAAAGATATTCAAAATAGAGGCTCAGTCGTAGCTATGCTCGAGTAAGAGCGCTTTTTTAAAGGCGTTCGACGGGCGAAAACAGAACTACTAATGTTTAATATGGGTGGGGGTATGTGGAGCATACAAAAAGTATAGGTACCTTATTTCATATCTTTCTATAATTTGTGTTCGGTGCGGGCTTGATTCTTGATGTCTAACGAACGCGATTAAAATTTATAGCTGGTACAACGTTCAGTTGTAATATAAGAAATTTCTATCAGGGAATTAGACGAATAAGACAAGGATACCAAACAGGCACAACGTTTTGGAAAGATAAAGATGGTACACTGGTAGGATAAAGTAACTAGAGGATGCTGTGTTTTCTCACCTGACAGGTCACTCGGAAAGTGACGTTCCTCGACGTTTTCCGATAAAATAGTGTACTCACCTCGACTCGAAAAATTATTTGTTACTGGGCTTACTCTCGCTTTTCAATATAGCTGTGCGCCCAGTAACGGATCATTTTCGAGGCTCGGTCAGTAATATACCTACTATTTTAATTTTGTAGACTTAGTTTGACATTTATTTTCAAATAATAAAAAAAAAACAGCGAAACTCGTGCATTGTACTAAAAATATTTCTTTTAAAAAGGTTTATCGGCGGAGGCGATAAATTGACGGTACACCTTCCAATATTATATCGAAAAAACTGTGTATTAATGTCAGCAGAGTAACTAAAGCGTGGCAAATGTGGCGTAGAGCAAGGGTGCACAAATTTGAGGCGCAAAATTAGCTAAGGGCTTAGCTGCCCAAAAAATTAGAAATCGCACTTTAAAATGAGATAAAATTATGTATTATGAAGTTTATGGTCATGAAAAAATCTTGTTCTGATCTGGAGGGTATTTTTAAAAGTAAACAATCGGAAAACCGAGGGGTCTGGGGGGTATGGAATATCCTCTAGCCATTAAGAAAAGATGTTTTGGTTGTTTCGGCCGTAAAATGAGTGGTTTCCGGCCTGTGCAGGGACGGCTTCCATACACAGAAAAAAATTTGGGCTAAAAATTTGTAAAATTATGCATATTTCAGGTACAAGTTCTCCCTAGATAGGTTACAGGTAGAATATTGTGTTTAAAAAATGAAAACTGTTGAGTCCACATATTTATACCTGCATACAACCCAAATGATACCTTTTTGCAGTACACCCTTTTTTCCTATTTTTCACCCAATATTATGTGGAAAAAAAATTTTTAATTTATAAATAAAAATAATTATAAATAAATTTAAAAATATTATTCACACATTTTAATTTATATTAATTTTTCCTTTTTAAATTGCGACAAATTTTGACTGAAATAGGAACTTAAATAAATACTTACTCTTTTTCATAGGCCGACGTGGGATTCGAACTTGGTACCTCTGGCTTATGAGGTAAACGTGGTATTCGCTAGCCCATGAAGCTGATTTATTATAATTATTTTGTACAACTATCAGAAGTTTTGAGATCTTAAAAAATTCCATTTTCTATTCTGATTGTTTTATGAACATTTAAATCTAATTAAAATTACATTGAAATTGATTTAATTTTATAAAATTTTAACTTTCAGTAAACAGTATTAATAATTATCCAGTTTAAATTTTTAAAATAAAATTATAATCCACGTGTTAAAACTATTAATAACAGTATTATTTACGGGGTAAATTAATAGTGGTGTAATCTAATAAGACAAAATGTCTCTAAAGGGTAGTTCACACTACATGATTTATCATGACTTAGTCATAAGAAAAGTCATGGTTAAAATCATACCATCACAACAGTCAATCATAAAAGCCATAACTTCTATAATATCAAAAATCATATAGTGTGAACGTAAAAAAATCCCTCATATGAGAAGTCATGTGACAAGTCATATGATAAATCATGTAGTGTGAACTACCCTTAATAAGCAAAATGTAAAAGAAAAATTTTTGAATTGTACCGTTTAGCACTTATTCAAGAATAACTTTGCGTTTACAATTCGCATAATCTTAAGAACCGATTAAGAACACAACTATTGGGAGAATATACAATACAATTTTCCAGGTATAAAATTTTGCATAATTCTAACAATCGCTGTACTTAGCAAAATACAAATTTAGGCTTCAAAAGTGCACAATTGCAACAGCCCAACATTGGGTGAATTTGCCACCAGCAATTTTTTTCTGTGTACAGTCACAAATAAAAATGAGGTGGTCCCGTCACAACGAAAAGCAGTTTACGCCACTCGGACGTAAAGAGATTTTACACTACTCGGTGCGGTTCGTGCGCCTCGGCTTCGCTACGCTCGCCTCGTCTTCAAAACTCTGCCCTTGAGTGTAAAATCTCGTTTTACGTCCTTGTGACGAAAACTACTATTTCTCTAGGGGGAAAGGTAAGTAGGATAGACGCTAAAATAAAAATTTTACGATTGAAACTTCGATTAATTCTGAAAGAGCATATTATTAGAATTATAATTATAAGCATATAAGAGGATTAGGCGAGGAAGATGGCCTTAAAACCAGCAGTTTTTTCAAAAATCTATTTTACAAAAGCTCGATTTTCATAGCAATTTTCGGGGAAAGGTAGCTAGAAAGGCCGCGAAAATACAAATTTTACGATTGAAACCTCGATGAATTCTGAAAGAGTATATTGTCGTATAACAGGACTCAAAATCAAAAACAAACGATATGAGTGATGATTTTTTTTTTATTTTATTTGTAGAATTTGGGTTTTGAAAAGGAAATTTTTTTTATTTTGTTGGCGCAGTTTTTTTTTAAGTTTTCATACTTCTGTTGTGAAGAAGTAATAAAAAATTAAATAAAAAATTAAAAAATTTTAAAAAAAACCTTTTATTTAAAATTACAAAAGTGCACTAAAAAGTAGAAAATTATTTTAATAGAAGCAAACAAAGCTTCGTGAAAACATCAATATAAAAGCGTGGGGTTATGAATTTTGTACACCAATAGTTAGCCTGCTTATCCACCTATAAACAGCCCCACGCTTTTATATTGATGTTTTCACGAAGCTTTGTTTGCTTTTATTAAAATTATTTTCTACTTTTTAGTGCACTTTTGTAATTTTAAATAAAAGGTTTTTTTTAAAAATTTTTAATTTTTTATTTAATTTTTTATTTTCTAATTTTTTAGTCATATCTTTTCAAATACAGCTTATGTATTTTAACTAATATAGGTTCATCCTATCAGATTTCTTTATTTATGTGTTTTAGATGTTTGATACTTCACCCTGTATAAATCATTACGACGAAAAACTTTACCCTGAATGCGGTCCTTAAAAATGAGATTTAGAATTCTAAGTTACTTTCCACCCTGTATGATAAAATTGTCCATTGCGCATCGACGCATGCGCTTAATAGTTTTCGGTTTTTTTCCGATTTTTCGCTTATTTTTCAAAATTTTAGAAAAACAAAATTAAAATATGAAAATGCTCTGCAGGTGAAAGCTGTGTACCAAATTTCAGATCTCTAGGACGTCGGGAAGTTGCTTAAAAATGGCCTCAAAGCGGTCGACCCACACGGACGACGGACGATGGACGACGGACAACGGTCTTCCCAAGTTAAATAAAAGCTTTTAAAAAGAAAATAATACTTCCATTTATTTTATAAGGCGCTTGTGCCTGTTTTTAGAATTTGAATAGTCAACAGGTTCAATTGAAGGAAAAATTTTTAATTTAAATACTATTGTAAAAGTTAGGTATTTGAAAAGTGGCGGTTGGCAACAGGAGTTGAAGAATAAATAAAATGGAAAGTTGGAAATTTTTGATTCGGCAAGTTTGACGAAAAGCCAGAAATAGGGAGATCTGATCTTGGGGAGGACGTGAAGTTAGACGGACGTCCATCTTGCGTTTTCTCGAGTGTTTAAAAAAGTGTTTAAATTGAGACTTAATTTGAATGATGTATTTTCTGAACATGATTTTTCAAGATTTGGATTGGTTAATATCCTGAAAACAAGCGTTTTTTTTTATATTTTCTGAAACGAAAACGTGGATTAGTTTGTTACAACGGAGGAAGTAATTTAATTTTGGAGTCCTAAGTTTAAAATATTGGAGAGATCTATTGTTTGGACCAATTTGTCAATTATTTCATTTTTGGTAAAGAATTTTTGTTGAGCATACCACGGGATTTAAGTGGATGAAATTTAATTTTTGGAGACAACGTGTGAGCAATAAATTTTTGGACATTAGAGAAAAATTGGGTTGGTGTCATAGTTGACGAATGGAAGATTAATAAAAAGGTACCCAACGTTGTTTTTTTTATCTATTTTGTAAAATTTATTTCCGCAACGTGTTTGTAACCAGTAGGTTATTTAAAATTTAAAAGTATCTGCTTACAGACACGTTAAGTGAATCTTTGGCTTTGAATTACTATTCATTGGTTCAAATCTGATAATTGAAGTATTATAAAAAGATTTTTTTTTAATTTATCTGCGAAAAATTTTTTCCTTTTGTTAAAAATTAAAGAGAGTTGTACATGCATATCGTTTATTTTTTTGATTTTTATAAATTTTATTTTTAAAAGGCTGGCCGGAGCAATAAAGTTGTGCTTTTCTATTGCGGGTAAAGTTTTCCCCAATAATTTTTGAGATTTTTTTTTATATAATTTTCCAAAAAAAGCAGTAGGAGAGTACAGTATATTAAATAAGAGAATTAGCTATGACGGAATGCCTTAAATGCACCTGTTTTTTCAAAAATCGAATTTAAAAAAGCTTGATTTTCGAAGGTTAAACGCTCGTGATTGGTTAATCAAGTTCGTTCGTGGGAGGTACGTGCGCTTCTATACATAAGAGAGTTGCACTTTTACAATTAGTCAGTAACTCTTGCGCTATGGTAGGAATGCGTTCTCCTTTTTTATTTAATTTAAAAATTTAAAATTATTTAAAAATCACTTCAGAAAAGGGTTTTAAAATTTAAAAATATCCCTAGGCCCGTAGGTCAAGGAAAAGGTGAATCTTTGAGAGGTGAAACTCGTGAGAGTGGATTTGTAACGCAGGGTGGTTGTGCGAAGAAAAATCGACTTAAAGCACCCCTCGCTGCGCTCGGGCGCTTTAAGCCATTTTTCCCGCACATTTAGGGTTGAAAACCATGATTTTCGTTCGGAGTGCACTGTTACTGCATCGCAATGCAAGTGTCGCTCCCACTCTGCGCAAAGCTAAGACTATATCTCGTTGCACGTACCGACAGAATTAACCAATCCCGAGCGACTTTGCTTTAAAATTTACTGCAAAAATCGAAGTTTTTAAATTCGATTTTTGAAAAAACAGGTGCATTTAAGGCATTCTGTCATAGCTAATTCTCTTATTTAATATATACTCTTTCAGAATTCATCGAGATTTCAATCGTAAAATTTGTATTTTAGCGGCCTTTCTAATTACCTGCAACCCAATTTTCAAGTTAAGTCACTCGTGATTGGTGAATCAATGCATTCTATTGTCGGTACGTGTACACCTATACAAAATAGTCGCACTGATGTAAATTTTCTCACTTAGTCGTACGCAATATTAACGTACGGTTATTACTTTCTCGCGGGGTCCTCCTCGTGCCATGGTGGTTTTCATAAAAATTGACCTTACGCTAGCCTACAAAATGATGAACATTGCCATCAGCGTTGAAGCCCTGCACGCCAAGACCAAGATTGGTCAATGTCATCGTTGTCAGTCATTTGGCCACGCTCAGAGTTGCTGCAAGGCGGCTCCCAGGTGTGTCAAATGCCCTGGCAACCACCTGACTGCTGATTGCACTAGAATTGCCCCCCGCCCGATATGCACAAACTGTGGCGGCGACCACCCGGCCAGCTACCGCGGCTGCCCATCCTTTCCGAAAATGTGGAGAACCCAAGCCCCTCTTTCACCTTTCCTAGGCCGGTCACCAAAAACCGCTCATACGTCGAGGTGACTCGGTCTAAACCCACCAATCAGGCTCCTCCCCAAACCCAACCCGAGAAGACCCCTACCTTCGACCAATCCAAAAAGCCGCCTTCCACAGATACGAACGTTAGGCTCACCGCGACAGCAAATGAAATCGCCAGAGTCGCTCTCGAACTCGCAAGGCTCGGACTGTCCTCTGACGTGATCCAGAAGACTCTGAGACAATTCATTGAAACTGATTAAACCCTCTCCGTTTCTTTTCTAGTCCACGCTATTTACATTTCCCCTAATGACACACACTATACCCAAATCGCTCAAGATTGCCTTCTGGAACGCCGACGGCCTCACTAGCGAGAAGCGAACTCTACTTCAACTGTTCGCCACTCAGCACGACCTAGACATCCTATTGGTCGGTGAGACTTATTACAGAGACGACCGTATACACGCCAGCAAGGGTGGCACTGCCATCTATGTTAAGCGCTACATTCCTCACCATCGCATCCCGACATTAGCTGCCAATGTGGAATCACCGCAGTCTAAAACAAACCAGGTCAAGACCCCACCCAAGATATCTCCGCCGCCACTCTGGCCAATCCCCCTCTCTCAGGACCTTCGGGACAAACTCCCTCCCCCCTTTTTTTGACTCCGATTCCGACCCGGTCTCCATTTTCCAACAAAGACTGTGACGTACTTACCCTATCAGGACCTGTTTTTTTTTCCACGTCAAGATATATCTTTTTGTTTTATTTTGCTTGTTTTTGTTTAATCTTTTTATTTCAGCATCTATACTCGATTGTAATGAGTTGTTGTAAAATGTATTTATTTTTTTTATTATAATTAATAAATACGGTAACGGTGTTGCTGATGCTCATTGCGCGGTATAAAGCCTCAGGTAAGCACTCTCGCGTCGCTTTGGCTCTAGGCCTCTCCTCGGGTTTGAAATCCCTGTTTAAAAATTCCCTAACGCTAGTTTCATATACTAGATGAAGGAGATAAGCGGGCTGCGCCCGCATCTGCTCTGTAGATGCTATTCCATGATACCTGATACCTAGCCTACGCTTCGGCCTCTCTAGGCCATTTTTATGAAAACTACACTAATTATAAAAATCCCTAGGCCCGTGGGCTAAGGAAAAAGGTGGATCTTTGAAGAGTGAAACTCGTTTTTGCGTGATTTCTACAAGAACGGTGGTTGTGCAAGGAAAAATTGACTGAACCCACTCCTCGCTGCGCTCGGGCGCTTTCAGCCATTTTTCCTGCACATTTATTGTTGAAATCCATTATTATTTTCCCATTTTCTTCCATTTTCCATTTTCTGGAGGGTATTCCATACCTTCCCCCCCTTCAGATCTCCGGTTTTACGCCCATTTCTTTACATTTTGGGATATCTAATTGGTTTGGTCACCTTAAGAAAAAAATACTTTAAAATGAGATAAAATTCAGTATTATGTAGTTTATGGTCATGAAAAAATCTTGTCCTAATCTGTAGGGTATTTTTAAAAGTAAACAATCGGAAAACCTGGGGGTATGGAATATCCTCTAGCCATTAAGAAAAGATGTTTTCTCTAGAATTAAATTTGCGACTTTATCAATCTTTAAAGTCATTTTTAAAGTTCTTTCTAAATTTCAAAGTATCCTAGGAATAAACCAAAACGGTTCAAGGTATACTCACGGGTCCCTAAAATACAAATTTTACGGTTGAAATCTCGATGAATTCTGAAAGAGTATATTTTAAATAAGAGAATTAGCTAAGACGCAATGCCCTAAGTGCACCTGTTTTTTCAAAAATCGAATTTAAAAACTTCGATTTTTGCAGTAAATTTTAAAGCAAAGTCGCTCGGGATTGGTTAATTCTGTCGGTACGTGCACCGAGATATAGTCTTAGCTTTGCGCAGAGTGGGAGCGACACTTGCATTGCGATGCAGTAACAGTGCACTCCGAACGAAAATCATGGTTTTCAACCCTAAATGTGCGGGAAAAATGGCTTAAAGCGCCCGAGCGCAGCGAGGGGTGCTTTAAGTCGATTTTTCTTCGCACAACTACCCTGCGTTAAAAATCCACTCTCACGAGTTTCACCTCTCAAAGATTCACCTTTTCCTTGACCTACGGGCCTAGGGATATTTTTAAATTAGTTGTCATTTTGATGAAAATGGCTCGAAGCGCCCGAGCGCAGCGAGTTTCAATCAATCATGGGTTCAAAAACCCATCAAGTGTCGGGTTAAGCCCCCCACCCCATTCTTTTAAAAATACCTTTTTCGAAGCGCCCGAGCGCAGCGAGGGGTGCTTCGAGTCAATTTTCATCAAAATCATCATCGCAAGAGTCGGACCTACGCGCAAAAGTAACTACCGTTCGTTAAATTTAAGTAACCCTTTTCTGAAGTGATTTTTAAATAATTTTAAATTTTTAAATTAAATAAAAAAGGAGAACGCATTCCTACCATAGCGCAAGAGTTACTGACTAATTGTAAAAGTGCAACACTCTTATGTATAGCAGCACACGTACCTCCCACGAACGAACTTGATTAACCAATCACGAGCGTTTAACCTTCGAAAATCAAGCTTTTTTTAAATTCGATTTTTGAAAAAACAGGTGCATTTAAGGCATTGCGTCTTAGCTAATTCTCTTATTTAAAATATACTCTTTCAGAAAACATCGAGGTTTAAATCGTAAAATTTGTATTTTAGGGACCCGTGAGCGTACCTTTACCCACCAAAACTATTAAAAATGACCCCGCTACGGCCTTATGGGTTTTGGGTCCCAGTCAAATTTAACCAAAATGTAGGATATTGTAGTTCATAACATGCTGATAAAAAGTGTCAATGGGCATAAAGCCAAAAAATGGACAGTTTTCGAGATATAAGGCATTATAGAGTTAGTCCAGTCATTCTACGAAAGACACAATGATAAAGTCAAAATTGATACTATCCGGAAACAAAAAATAGGGCTGTGTAGATGAAGAAATTCTAAAGAAGATAGCGTTTTTTGCATTGCTCTAGCTAGTGTATTACATAACATAAAAAATTAAACAAATTCGAAAAAGCGGTTTTTTGCAATTTAAAAAAAACGAATTTTTTTACAAAAAAAAGTTGAATGAAAAAGTTGTAGAAAATAAGTTGTAGAAAGTTAAAGTGAAGATTCATTATTTATTTTCTGAGAAAAATGAAAAATGCCGTCAAAAATTTCCGTTTTTGTTTTTTTTTCTTAAATCGCAAGAAACCGCTTTTTCGACTTTGTTTAATTTTTTAGGTTATGTAATACATTAGCTAGTGATGCAAAAAACGTTATCTTCTTTAGAATTTCTTCATCTATACAGCTCTATTTTTTGTTTCCGGATAGTATCGATTTTGACTTTATCATTGTGTCTTTCGTAGAATGACTGGACTAACTCTGTAATGCCTTATATCTCGGAAACTGTCCATTTTTTGGCTTTGTGCCCATTAACACTTTTTATCAGCATGTTATGAACTACAATATCCTACATTTTGGTTAAATTTGACTGCGACCCAAAACCCATAAGGCCGTAGCGGGGTCTTTTTGAATTAAAATTGAATTGTTTTAAAAATGTGGGGGAGGGGGAGTAAAAAATTATAAATGTTTAAAGATGCTGAAAGTATAATATAAATACGTTAATATTTACCATGTGAATATAGTAAAAACGTGACAAAATTTTAATCGCTAAAAAGGGGAGTCATAAAATAAAAATTTTGTTGACTATTCTAAAAAAAACATGCAAATCTATTAATATTAAACCTACAGATACAGTAAAAATAATGAAAAAATTCTTTGAGCCTTAACCATCACAGTAATTCGCGAAAAATTCGAGGGGGGGGGTGTAAACAAGGTGCCCCTTCCAAGTGGAATTTTAGGGTAAATTTGGTGTCAAACGCTTCAGCATCGCTTGAGCCTCAATAAACTTTCAAATTTTTCTAAGAATTTGTTTAAATTTATCGCAGATTTATTCGCAAAATACTTGGAGAGGGGTCTCTAGACAAGGTCCCCTCAAGTAGAACTTTTGGGGTAAATTTGGTGTCAAACGATTGAGCATCATTTGAGCATTAATGAGCTTTTAAATATTTCGTTAGAGTCTCAACCATCGCCATCGCGGAGTTATTCGTGAAATTCTAAGGGGGGGGGGTGGCGTAACCATGTTTTTTTATTTACGTTTTTATTTCGAATTGCTTCAAATTCAGAGTCCACTACTAATTTAGATTGCATGTGCAGTGGCAATTTTACCACTCCCTCCCCCTAAAGCAAAGTTATGGCGAATTTTTCCGCGACGGTTGAGGCTCAAACAAAAATATTGGAAGCTCAATAACGCTCAAACGTTTGACACAAAATTAGGTGGGGAGGAAGAGTCAGCAACATGCAAATATTCTGAAAACATATAAATTTCAACTGTAAAAAAATAGTGATCAATTTATAATTGTTAACGGGGGGAGGGGGGTAAAGATTTTGTTCACTATTTCAAAAGCATGTAAATCTATTAATATTAAACCTGGAAATACAGTAAAAATAGTGAAAAAATTCTAATCGTTAAGGGGGTTGATTTAAGGGGATAAAAATAATATTTTTGTTTAAATACTCATGTAATAATTACAAAATTAGTTACCTACTTTACTTATTAAGACTCAAAATGTAATATATTTATTTTTTGCTTTTCAGTTTCCTTTTTTTGGTCAGTTTAATTTTTTGTTAAAATGTTTTTATTAATTTTTTTTTTAATTAAAATTTGTACATTTTTGCAACTTTGTTACAGGGTACTTTATCGCATTCAAACCTCCACTGCCAAATTAAGACGGAAGAAGTAGAATTCAAGTTGGAAGATTTGAATAATTCAAGTCATTTAATGATTCATGATAACGAGAAAGTGTTCAAGTGTGCAATCTGTGACCACAAATCTTTTAAAAAGGAATACATAAAACGTCATTTACTAACTCATTCAGAGGAGAAACCGTTCCAGTGTGAAATTTGTGACTATAAATGTAGACGAAAATATGCTTTAAAAATTCATTTACGAATTCATACAGGCGAGAAACCATACAAGTGTGACATTTGTGACTATAAATGTGCACAGACGAATCAGTTAAAATATCATTTAACAACTCATACAGACCAGAAACTGCTGCAGTGTGAAATTTGTGATTATACATGTAAACAAAAGAATTCTTTAAAACTTCATTTACAAACTCATATAGGCGAGAAACAATTCAAGTGCGAAATGTGTGACTACAAAACTTTTCGAAAGGAATACTTAAAACGTCATTTAGTTACTCATGCAAAGGAGAAAGCATTCGAGTGTGAAATTTGTGGCTATAAATGTAGACGAAAATATGCCTTAAAAGGTCATTTACGAATTCATACAGGCGTGAACCCATACAATTGTGAAATTTGTGGCAAAGTATTTGCACTGAAGGAACGGTTAAAAAATCATTTAAAAAGTCATACAGATCAGAAACGGTTCCAGTGTGAAATTTGTGACTATACATGTAAACAAAAGAATTCTTTAAAACTTCATTTACAAACTCATACAGGCGAGAAATCGTTCAACTGTAATATTTGTGATTTCAAATGTGCAGAAAAAAAGACTTTAAGGGTTCATTTAAAAACTCATTCAGGCGAAAGATCGTTCAAGTGTAAAATTTGTGACTACGAATCTGCTGTAAAGGGAACTTTAAAGAGCCATTTAAAAACTCATACGGGCAAGAATGCGTTAAGTGTTTAATTTGTAACTATAAATGTCCAGAGGAGGCAACTTTAAGAAGTCACTTAAAAACTCGTACGAAATTGAAACTGTTCCATTGTGAAATTCGTGACAACGAAGGTGCACATAAGGAAAGCTTGGGAAAAAAATTAAAAACATACAGTCGAAAAAACGTTTAAGTGTTAAATTTTTGTCTAAAATATGCACTAATTTAATTCAATTAGACTTTCAAAAATTTTAAACAAATTTTCTTATGTAACACCCCCTCGCACCCATAGTATAGCGATTTGACTACCTGGGATATGCGGACTGGTGTAATGGAAGGCACGAAAAGTTCCAGAGACATTTATTTTGTTGACAAAGCTAAAGTCTACGATGATAAATTTTGGTTTGCTTTTTTTAAATTTCGCAAGGGACATCAATTGCTACGATATAATAACTTTTGGAAAGTCAACTTAACCAGGATTTTTAACTCAAGAAACAGGATAAACTTTATCTGTAAAACTCCGCTTAAATTTACCCTGGTCAGCTCGAAACTACGGTAAACCCTAAGAAAATTCTTTCCAGGGGTCGTGGTTCAAAATGATAATTAATACTATGGCGAAACTTTCACGAAAACCAATAAAACTTAAAAACAAAATAAAACTTTAATTACTCTGATGAATTTAATAAAAAAAAATAGAAGATAATGGAATCAAAATTCTACTCATTGACAAAATTTTAAGTATCAAAAGTTATTGTGTAAACTTACAATTTTTACAAATTTAAACAATTTAATAATAAAAAAACCGAAAAGTAGTTTTAGGATGCGCTACTGAACTGTTTCTATTATTTGAACTTGATAGTCAGACAATTCCTCACCAGATGCCCCCAGTCCTTATGTTACTCCAGGCCAGTGTTGCCACCTTCAATAGGTACATATGTACTTTTTCAGTACTTTTTTACTTTGGTGACGCTATTTAGTACATTTATAGTACTTTTTTCTATAAGTACACTGAGAGATAATTTGAATTAATTGCTTTTCTTCCTCAGGCTTTAAAATTATAAAAAAAACTAAAATCTACAAGGTTCGTTTAAACACAATAGATATTTTTTAATTGTTTTTTTATATTGTTTTGTAATTTTTATGTTGCTTTAATAACAATTTATTATAAAATCAAGAGTAGAAAAGCAAGATTTGACTTCATTCTATGAGCGTTCATTTCAAAACCACTGTCAAATGGACAGATTGTTAGAACTTTTAGATTCAGTTGTTGTATGTAGAGCTAGAGATGAATGCGGGACGAGATATCCCGCGGGATATTTTGTCAACTCAGTTCCGCGCGGGACGGGATCCCGCAGTCCCGCATTTGATTTATTTTATACAACGTAGCCCGAATGAATTTTTTTGATTTTTTTGTTAACGCATATTGCTTAGAGTAAATGTAGGGAAAAAATTCAATAAGGGGAAAAAGTTTCGTCTCGCTAGGGACTACTTTAAAATCCCGTCCCGCGCGGGACTAAATATTTTAAATATCCCGTCCCGTATTCATCTCTATGTAGACTCGACGTATATACTGCAACCTCCCCCTAGAGAGCTAACGGTCGGGATTTTGTGACAACCCTGGTGCCGCTGGTGTGTGATAATCATCACGATTCACTAGCTACCTAACCCTTATCTCAAAAGCTGTAAGACTAGTAGGGCGTCTGTAGGTGCCAGGGTTCCCCGACAGACAAGCCGAGTGCAGATCGTTGCTACTATTTCGAAGAACCATCAGCCACTGCGAATCCTTCTCAGTGAGCAAGCTCACAAAAATGGGGAGGTTAAGCATCGCACACTCACAAAAATGGGGAGGCTAAGCACGCTTAAGCGAGAATTAGCCCTGGGCTTCCACCTCTCTGCAGACGCTTATTTATTTCGAATCCCCTCGTAAGCGTAGAGTTGACTGATTCAGGGACGTGCCATTAACGCCCTTTAGAGATTTACTTGCTATCTATCTCAAATTTAAGCCGAAGCTTCGGAGTCAACCGAAGTTTCCACCTTCCGCGCTGCCCGGGTCTCCCTGTAGCAGGTTAGCATTTTCACTTCTTAGGCGTCCGTTTGGTTCCCTTCGGGAAATGAGATTACTGCGCCGTACTAGGTACACTTACATGCAACACTTTTGCATTTTGAACGGGTTAAATTTCATCCCCCTCCGTTCACCAGAGGAGGTACAGAGGAACTTAACCGTTAGCCGGCAAATCCCCCCCCCCCTGTGATCATCTTTGCAGAGGTCGTGGCTATGGCTGCTAGATGGCAACTCCCATTGGTGACCGGGCCAGTAAGATTCTTTCCTCCAAGAGCCACGGGCTCTTACTTACTGATCCCTCAGTTCACGGTCGGGAAGTCATGGACCAACAACTCATACCTGGGTGTGTTGATCCTCTCACTAGAGGATTGTGCCTTTGGAGTGTTGGTCTGGTTTCCGTTGACCGATTCGTTTCAGCAGTCTTCGGTTGCGCACAGAATGGCTGCGGACTCTCGTCCATCTGCTGACCTAAACGCTAGTAGCCATTAGTGACGTCCCTACACCACATAACTGGCTACTTAACTTGCCGTGCATTGTGCAACCCTGAGACCCAAAGGGTCTTTAAAAACGGGTACGACCGTTGGACGTAACATGCGCTCAAAAATCACTAACTAACAGCGGAATGCTACTAATTAGATGACGAGGCATTTGGCTACCCTTTTTTGCATTTGCGGGAGGTGAGAATCTTGAAAAAGACTCCGGGCTTATCAGACCCGAGAGTGTCGGGTTTCACCCATTAAACTCACCCCCGCGGGTCCGGTATCGCCTTCCGACATTCCCTCAGACTCTCCGCGGATCTTGATCTTAAAATGAATTCTAATAACTTCTAAAAAATGTATGTGGTTTTTAGAAAATTTCCAAGACAATTGAAGGATTTTCTTCTAATTTTAAAAATTTATAATGATTTACAAGAAACTTCACAATTTTCAAGGAATTTTAAAGATCTTGAAGGAATTCTAACGACTTCCAAAAAATGTTTGTGGTTTCTAGAAAATTTCCAAGACAATTGAAGGAATTTCTTTTAATTCTTAAGATTTATAACAAATCTCAATTACATTCAAAATTTTTTACATATTTTCAAGGAAATTTAAAGATCTTTAAGTAATTTTAATGATTTTCAAAAAAATATTTGTGGTTTCCAGAAAATTTCCAAAACAATTGGGAATTCTATAATAAATTCCAAAAAATGTCTGTGATTTTCAAAAAATTTTTAAGACAATTGGAGAATGGAAGGAATTTGTTTTAATTTTAAAGATTTACAACAAATTCCAATAATTTACAGTAAATTTCACATATTTTCATAGGATTCCAATAATTTCATGGAATAAAAAATTTTTTGCAGGAATTCTAATGAGAATTACGAAAAGACTGCTAAGATTTTTAACAAACTCCAATGATTTTTAAAGAATTCCAATAATTTTCCAAAACTCTAATGTTTTCGGCACAGTCGTACGTCAAGGAATACCCCCAAACTGTAAGCAGGAAAACAATAAAGTAGCCTACCAAAAATAGGACAATGACGATGTTGGATCGAACATCTTAAATATCAAGTGTAGGCTTCTGGTAGTTGGAACTTGCAAGGTTCGTTATAGTGAACGTTGTATTGACTTTGAAGGCAACAATTGTTTGCGGTTTATTTGCATAAACCTGCGATTTAAGATAGCCCCAGAGAAAAAAGTCTAAAGGGATTAAATAGCACTATTTTGGTAAATTTAACCCCTTCTGCGATATAGCGCCAAAATAGGGGAACAATGAATTAGCTTACGAGATAACAAAATTACAAATTTATTACTTAGTATCAAAAAAAAACAATTGCTTATAAAAAATATTGTCAATTGATGACAAATTACCGCATTCGTTTCCGCACCACCTAAGAGGTAGAATGCAAGGCGCGTTCTTTTTTTACATGATTTCCCCGGTAGGCCTAATCCATGTTGATTGTTTTTTACAGAAACAAATCGAAAACTGAGGATTGTTTTTTTGAAGAAACAAAAAATCCAATAAAAAAACAAAACTAGAAGAAATGTGCCATATTTAGCTGAAGTCGGCGATCGTAAACGATCAACACCGACGACGAGCCGTATATAGAAATTCCTTTGTCGATGCTATAGCTTGGCGGATCGATGCAGCCGTGGAAGAATTGGCTCTTCTTGGAGGTCTACGATTACCAGGATTGGTAATCGTACGGTGATGACGAATGTTTTCCGGGCAATGTGGAAGGTGTTGGGTTCTCCTGCCGTGACCACGAAAGTGATGAATGCGGCTAGTTGCCGGTGAATTCGATTCACTTGCGGGGGAATAACGTGGAGTAATAACTCTGTTGGGAAAACGGAACGGATGTGCCATTGGAGTTTCAAGAGCTCCTCTGCCACACCGTTCCGTAACGGAGTTGTGTTGGATTTCTCTAACGTCCTGGACGAATGTTGGAGGTTGAGGTGTGGAGTGATGAATGACCAAACGCACAACCAATTCTTCTTCCAATACACTCTTGGAACCAGAATTACTCATAATCCAAACAAAAAAATGGCTAACCAAAAATAAATTTCCGCTCAAACTCTGAACAAACTTTTCAAAATTCCAAATCGTCGATCAATGACTCTGGTCAAACGCCAATCCACACTCCACCAAACCCCGACCAAATAAGACCAAGATGATCTCACTAATTAATCACTCACTTTAATTTCAACGCCTTTTTCGGCGGCCCAAAATCGACTCAAAATTACTAAATCTCGACTCGCCTCACGACGAGGTTTAAAAACAAAAATAATTTTTAAAAGTCGTTTCACAACAATATAATAGAAGATGGATTATTATTTATTACTATTACATTATTATTGTAAAGATGATTTATGAGCAGATTTATGGTCACAAATCTCACAAGTATAAGTTTACTCCCCTGAGTGAATTTTTAAATGTGACGTTAAAAATGATTTTCGAGCACATTTATATTCACAAATCTCACAAACAAAAGGTTTCTCCCCTGTGTGAGTTTTTATATGATTTTTTAAGTTTGATTTCTGAGCACTTTTATAGTCACAAATATCACAGGCAAAAGGTTTCTCGCCTGTGTGAGTTTTTAAATGATCTTTTAAATGTGCTCTTTGTGCACATTTATAGTCACAAACATCACAGGCAAAAGGTTTTTCACCTGTGTGAGTTTTTAAATGATCTTTTAAATGTGTTCTTTGTGCACATTTATAGTCACAAATATCACAAGCAAAAGGTTTCTCGCCTGTGTGAGTTTTTAAATGACCTTTTAAAGTTGTTCTTCGTGCACATTTATAGTCACAAATCTCACAGGCAAAAGGTTTCTCGCCTGTGTGAATTTTTAAATGTGCTTTTAAATCTGATCTTCGTGCACATTTATAGTCACAAATCTCACAAGTAAAAGGTTTCTCGCCTGTGTGAGTTTTTATATGTCTTATTAAATTTGATTTCCATGCGAATTTATAATCACAAAACTGACAAATTAAATTTGAGTTTCTATTTTTTCTTGCGGGTTTCTCCAGTGCTAGTTGTTCAGCTACGCTCTCGCTCTCGTCTTTGATGTCTATCGAGTGATGTAAATCTTCTAAATTAAACTCCACAACTTCTACTTTAATTTCATAGCTACTAGAATTATCGGGAGGTTCCAATACTTGGTCGATTCGTTCCATAATTGGTAATTCTTCGAAGATATTTCTTGAAGTGTAGCTGTGACTAATTGTTCACTTTACTCAATCTAACAAAATATAACGTCGATTAACGAACAAATTTTACATTATTTGAATAAATTTTATTTTAAAAATAATTTTTTGGAAAGTATTTTTCTTCTGATTTCACAAGTGTCACTATTTAAAATTAAAAACGGTATTGTAAATTACAACGATCTTGAACAATAAATTAGAAAGTCTAACCTCACTTATAAACGTTAACGGCTAAATACGTCACCGTAGTATAGATGTCGCCATCTTACTTCAGAATAGCACCGCCATCTACTGAAATAAAAAAAAACTAAAAGGAAGAACACTAGTCGTGTCTCAACTTTAATGATATAAATACTCGATCGATACTCTTTGGCTTGTGGGCTTCCTCTACAAGATGCTGCTAGCCGGCATGAAAATAGGACTAGTCCAACTCATCGCCTCCTACTTCTGTAGACGCAAGTTCAGCGTCAAAATAGAAGGTTACAGATCTACTCCTCGCCCCATAATCGCGGGAGTCCCCCAAGGGTCCATCCTTGCCCCGACCCTATTCAACATCTACAATCACGACTTCCCCTCCCTTCCCAAACTCCTGCTAGCAATGTTTGCGGACGATGTGGGTATGATTGCCAAATCATACAGCAAACCAAGAATGCTCAAGATCATGCGCGGCGCTATCAAAATCGTCGAGCCCTGGTACCACAAATGGCGACTACTGGTGAACCCATTAAAGAGCGCGGCCATACTCTTCAGCAAAAAACATAGACAACCACAAGATAAAATCAAGATGAACAACGAAATCATCCCCTGGCAGAGCCAAACCAGATACCTTGGCGTCACCCTCGACCCCCTTCTGTCCTGGGCTCCACACACCAAAGGCTGCGTAACCAAGGCCAAGAACTTAAGGGGGGCCCTGTACCCCCTCCTCAAAACAAGCAGTCGGATGAAATCACAAGATAAACTGCGCATTTACCAGACAATCATAAGGCCAGTCATGACTTACGCTGCCCCAGCCTGGGCATTCGCTTCCAAATCACAAATAAACAAGCTATACGGATTCCACAATCGCAGTGTAAGACAAACGATTGGGGCCCCCTGGTTCGTGACAAATCGACAAATCCAAGCCGCAACGGAAGTTAAAAACCTTGATCAATTCATAAAAAATATCACCACCAAGCTGTACAAGAAGAGCAAATTCTCTTCTAACCCTCTCATAAGGAATCTTGGAAACTACGACAGCAGCACTCCCACCCCCAGACCAAAAGACATCATCTACCCCCCCTCCAATATCAAACCAACCAACTACATCGATTACCTTGCAAACAGTAACTTATTACTAGAGATAGGGCTCCACAAACGACGAACGACGATTAACCACACCCACAGGACTAACAACGACATCCAGTAAAAATGACCAACCAGCGCAATCAAGACATGACCAGCTCGCATTGAAGACCCACACCCCAATATCTCAAGATCCGTATTATCCCCCTCCTCGGTCCTTTTACCCTAATGAGGGTTTGGTGACGTATGATTCAGTCATGTGCTGATGCCATTTAAGGTTTCTCTCCACGCATCTCGGTCCGAAGCCAAGCGAGTTGCCTCTCGTAGTCCGCAGTTTATTAATTCCTTTGTCTGGTCGACCCATCTTTTTGGCGATCTTCCTCTAGGTCTTTTGCCTTCGACTTTTCCTTGGACTATCAGTTTCTCCATTGTTCCATCCCTCCTGGATATATGACCTAGGTACCGAAGGTACATTCGGTTAACATCCCGAAGTAGGTGTCGTTTTGCGCTAAGTTGCTCTAAAACGGAGTCATTAGTACGGTGCTCTGTCCAAGATATTCTGAGGACCCTTCGGTAGACCCACATTTCAAAAGCCTCAATTCTCTTTTGATCTGCCCTCTTCAATGTCCAGGTCTCCGCGGCGTATGTAGCCACCGGGAAAACAAGAGCGTTCACCAGTCTCAGTTTCGTGGCTATGGTGATTGAGTTATCCCTCCAGATATTCACCAGTTTAGCTGTAGCTGTTCTAGCCAAGGTCAGTCTTCGTCTTATCTCAGGTTCGCTGTCCCCACTGTTTGTGATGAGTGATCCCAAGTACACAATTCTCTCCACAACATCAAAACCAGCCACTCTGTGCAGATGCGGAGAATTGTTGTCAGCTCTGTTTATTATCATTATTTTGGTCTTCTGCTGGTTAAGTTTAAGCCCGTATATTTCGCTGACTTCTGACAGTTTACTCATTATAACAGCCATCCGCTCGGTGTCTTCTGCAATTATTAGGGTGTCATCCGCATATCTTAAGTTGCTGATTTTCTGTCCTCCTATAGATATTCCGCCTTTCCACGCGTCGAGAACTTTGCGCATAATGTATTCGCTGTATATATTAAATAGCACTGGGGACAGCGTGCATCCCTGTCGGACTCCGGCCTGTGTTTGAAATTTACCGGAGTATGAATTGCCGATCTTGACCCTTGCAGTATTGCTTCTATATAAAGATTCTATCAGTGACACAAGATGACTAGGTACACCCATTTCGTGAAGTATTTCCCAAAGCTGGTTCCACCTCACCTTGTCAAAAGCTTTGGAGTAGTCCACAAAGCAAAGGATCATGGGGACATTGAACTCTCTAGCTTTTTCAATCAGCTGCCTCACGTTTAAAATTTGTTCTCTGGTGCCTTTCCCGGGGACAAAACCAGCCTGTTCCTCGGCTATTTGTGGCATTAAAAAGGGCTTCAATCTTGTATGGATTATATTCAGTAGCACCTTGCTTGCGTGTGAAATTAAGCTCAATGTTCTATAATTAGTGCATTCTGTTGGTGAGCCCTTTTTTAATATTGGTGTGAATATAGATTCTTTCCAGTCATCTGGCCAAATGCCCGAGCTCCATACTTTTGTACATAGCAGATACATTATGTCTACTCCCACTGTTCCCATAGCTTTTAAAATCTCGCCCGTGATTTCGTCAGTTCCTGGTGCCTTTCCATCTTTAAGTGATTTAATAGCTTGTTCTACTTCTGATCTAAGGATATCAGGTTCCTTTTCTGCCGCGGGGATGCAATTAGTCGTGCAAGTCTGCACATCTTTATATAAATTTTCGCAGTAATCTTTCCATACGTCAGCTATACCTTGGATGTTGTTTATTAGTTTCCCCTCTTTATTTTTTATTACCTGTGTTCGAGGTTTAAATTCTCGTGTCAAGTATCTAACTTTCTTAAAAAGTTCTCGAGATTCATTGCGAATCGCATGTTGTTCTAATTCTTGACATATTTCGATTATCTGTTTGTTTTTGTCAGCTCGGCACGCCTTCTTGATCTCCTTGTCAAGTTTTTTAAGTTTTGTTTTTCTGTGGTCATGTAGTTCTTGTTTGACTTTTCTTCGTAGTTCCACCAAGGTCAAGGTTTCTTCGCTAATCCAGTGGTTTCTTTTTGGGACTTTAGTGATCTGACATCTTCTTATACTGTTTAACATCCATTTTTTAGTGTTTTTCCAAGCCTCATTTACCTCTACGTTCAGGTCTGGATATTGTTCTTCATCCAACGCTTCCCGAAATTTGTCAATGTTAGTTATTTCCATCTTTCTTTTTATAAGTGGTTTTTTGGGGCAGCACAGTTTCATTTTATAGTTGGTCCATAGCAGCTTATGATCAGATCCACATATTGCGCCAGGTTTTACTTTGACATTAGTTAGTGATGACTTCCATCTGTTCTTTATTAAAATGTAATCGATTTGATTCTTGTATTTCCCTCCAGGGCTTATCCATGTTGACAGTCGTCGTGGGTGGTGTTTGAACAGTGTATTGGCTATTGTGAGATCGTTGTCAATTGCAAACTGTAGTAGCCGCTGTCCTCGGTCGTTACGTTCTCCTAACCCATAATGGCCTACGTTTTTAATAGTTTCGGAGGATGTGTCGCCTATTTTGGCGTTAAAATCACCCAAGATAATTATTGGTTCTTTTGAGGATATTTCACTTATTTTCTTTTCTATTTTACCGTAAACCTCTTCAACTTCTTCCTCCGAGGCTTCCGATGTCGGCATGTATATCTGGGCGATGTGTAGTTTGTTCGGTTTTGCGTTAAGTGTAATTACAATAATCCGGTCGGTCTAGGACGTTTCGGCGCAGCCGATTCGGCGCGACCGTTTTGGCGCAGCCGGTTCGGCGCGAAGACGGTTCGGCGCAAGCCGGTTCGGCGCGAGGACGGTTCGGCGCAAGGCGGTTCGGCGCGAGGCCGATTCGGTGCGAGCCAATTCGGCGCAAGCAGATTCGGCGCGAGAATTTAATATCATAGGCATAAAATACTTTTTATAAACATAAATCATTATTTATGCGGATGTAGAAAATTATTTATTATTTGACTTTTATCTGATCGGTCGGTTTATTAATGGTTTATTCAATTAATCATATATGCATTTTAACTTACAGAAAACTATGGATGTCATATTGACACAGGACCGTAGCTAGACATAAGTCATGTGGGGGGAGTACCTAAAACAATTTTTTTTTTATGCTATGAAAAGGGTTTTACCAAAAAAAAGCTTTTAAAACTTTTTTTACTTCATAGCTATGTCATGCAAGGGGTTTAAACCCCCAAACTCCCCCCCTTATATAATGCTCTGTATTGACATTCTTATACAAAAACCCCAATTCTAGATTAAAAACTGCCGGCTTTCTAGTATTTCCTCACCCCCCCCCCTTGAGCACGTCTCTGTTGCAATTTGTTTTTGTACTAAAAATAAACTTCAATCAATTTATTATATATTTTCCATTTTGTCTGATGACCTTTTGCCATCTTTCTGGTAACGATTCCACGCTCATAGAATTTCTAGTCTTTATCAGAAAAAAACTTAACCAAGTGCGATTAAAGTCAAACTCAAATGATTATTTTGTAACTATTAGATGATTAGTTGTATCTTTTTGTATCTAATGTCTGCCTGATTAAAATTCAAAGAAAAAAATTCAAAGATTAAAATTCAAAGAAAATTAAATGTTTGTAATTATTTGCGCCAAAAAGTCTTTGCGCCGAACTGGTTTGCGTCAAAATGGGCTTGCGCCGAAAAACCTTTGCGCCCAACCGGCTCGCGCCGAAAAGTCTTCGCGCCGAACTGGCTCGCGCCGAAATGGGCTTGCGCCAAAACGGTTTCGCGCCGAAACGGTCTCGCGCCGAACCGGCTTGCGCCGAAATGGGCTTGCGCCGAACCGGCTCGCGCCGAACCGGCCGCGCCGAAACGGTCGCGCCGAACCGGCTGCGCCGAAACGTCCCATCCCGTAATCCGGTCGCTTATTGGCTCGTATTCCTGTACGTACTTCGAAAGCTCATTTGTAACCATAATCGCTACACCATTTCTGCCGGTCTTTTCTGCACCAGAAATATATACTGTATGGTCAGAGGTCCTGAAGTGCCCTGCACCCTTCCAGTGAGTCTCCGATAGTCCGCATATATTGACTCCGAATCTCAACGTTTCTCTTTCGGTTAAATGGAGTTTTCCAGTCTGTAATAATCCGCGTACATTCCAAGTCGCCAGCTTCAATTTCTCCCTAAGGGGGTAGTCTCGTCTTCCAGTTACACATTTCGCACGCGTCGCCTGGTCGCCTACATCCGCGTGCCCAGTAACCAATTTGACACTCGCCAGCCTGGACCCGGACGAGCGCCGGTTGCTAGCCGGATCGCCCGGCACAATTCCATATTGATTTGTACCTGTCATCATACGTTCTCTTGGGAAAATAATCAGGTGGTTTCCCCTTGCCTGCCTGATTCCATGCCGTTGACCGACGTTTGGTCGATTCATCCGCCTTAGGGGAAAGTGAGTGCCCCATATCGCCGTATCTGGCTACCCTCATTTAGTTTTGCCTGCAGACCAATGCAGTTTTCCGGGGTGTGGCACGAGGAGCCATAAATGATAGACCAAGAGCTGGAAGGAAAAACAAGCGCCTCATAAGATACCAAAGGTTTGAAGTTGCAGGTAAGTAATTGTATCCGCGTTAAAAGAAAATCCGCTCGTCTGCCGGCCGTAAGTGGTCGCACACTGACGTAGTAATTTTCGAAATTTTGAAAAAAATGACCTACAACAGCCTCATTAATACCAAGTTGAAGTAAAGGCAAAAGTGAACAGAAATATAAATTGAATCGAAAATATGAGCGTCTGCCGCTTCCAGCGGTCGCTTTTTTGAATCAGACGGCTTTAAAAAATTTAAAAAAACGCCGTCAACATCCTCATAAAATACCATCTTAATTTTTTTGCAAAAAGTTACTTGCTCATGTAAACTATCGAGCTGTAAAAAAATTAGGACGGCAGACGGTCGCGTTAAAAGGGCAGACGAGCTCAAAGTTTTACAAAAATCCCTTCGAAGAGCACTTAAATTGTGGATCCATTCGACCGCCTTATAAATACCACGCTAATTTTTGGAAAGAATAGATGAATGCACAATATATTTTTAGATTTGCAGCGTCTGCCACTTGTAGGTGGTCGCATTATCAAAACAGACGACTTTAAGGAAAAAAAATACATATACAGGGTGTCTCCGTGACCGTGTAGAACCTTTAAAGTGGCGATAAAGAACACTTTTTTAAGACAAATTTTCAAATACAATTTTTGTCCTAGTCCAAACCCTGCGGGGGGAAGAGGGTACCTCTCTTTATAGCAATTTTTTAAATTTTTGATTTCAAACGGCCATAGCTCCGATATTATTAATTTTTTAGGCTTAATGAATAAGACTTTTTTAAGGCTGTTCTCTCGCAACCACTTTTTTATTTACAATTTTCTGACTTTATTTTTGAAAATAACGAGTTAAAATTTTTACAGTATGTCTGAAATGTTATTTACAATATTAAGTCGGAGCGCTTTTATCGCGAATAAATTAATCGCAAAAAAAAAATTTTTAATGCAATTTTAAAAAAATTTTGGCTCCGACATAATATTAAAAATAACGTTTTAGACATACTGTAAAAATTTGAACGCGTTATTTTCAAAAATAAAGTCAGAAAATTGTAAATAAAATTAACGCTAAAATGCGCGTATCTCTTGCATTCGCGATTTTTTTACACATTACTTTATTTTTTATTGTACGTTTTTGGTCAGCTACTGTTATTGTACACCAAATAGTCCATTTTCTATTTAAAATCGAATTTTCATTCTAAGTGAGAACACAGCCTTAAAGATCATTTGCTTATCTACAAATTATATTATAATCCTTTATCGTCTAGAATCAACGGATTTTGAGTTATAAATTAAATTAAAGAAAAAACTGTTAAAAAAATGCAAGTTTTATTTTTTTTAGTTCTCTTGCAAACCCCGTATTGTTTAAACAAGACGTCTTAGTAAAAAACGATTGCCTAAACTGTATAGAGAATATATAGCCGTATAGGCTTCAACTTTCGACAAAATATTTTTTTTGGGAAACCAAGTATTTTTACAGATATTTAGAAAATAATAAACAAGGTGTAGGTTGCACGGTATTATTTATAATGGCGATTTTTTTGTTAAGTTCTGTCACACCTATCTGTATTCTTTCCATTAATTTGTTTCTAGTTTCGGTATTTCTTCTATCGCTGTAAACTATAGCTTTAAGAGCACCACATAAAAAATAATCGAGAGGTGTTAAATCGGCCGATCGTGCCGGTCAATTGATAAATCCTCTTCTTTGTATCCATTTTTCTGGATATTCATTATTTTAAAAATTTTGTACTTGTCGTCCAAAATGTACCGTGGCACCATCATGCTGAAACCACATTTCTTGCTTTGATGCCAGTGGAATATCATCTAGCAATAATGGAAGATTTTTTTCTAAAAAGTTTAGGTATTCGCATCAGCTGTAAGCCTTATGTTGTTGGAAAAAAATATGGACTTATAATTTGGCTTCCCTGTATTCCACACCGACAATTCACACTGAAACGTCACTGATGTCCTTTCTCAAGTTTTACCCTATAATTTTCCACTGCCCATTAATGTTCATCTCTACAATTGTTTACACCATCTCTTTGCAACAAATCTTTGTGCATTTGCTTGCCCTCGTAAATATTTAGAAAAAATTAATCTTGATCCATAATCTCCATTCTCCAATACATTCACCGGATATGAATGATATGGATATAGTACCTACTGGTATTTATACAAAATTTTCCATATCTAATTGTAAAAGGTCAAATTAATCTTACATAATTTTTTAAAAAATTCTTTAAAAACAATAGGTAGGTACTATTTAATTTGACTTATTTGTAGTTCAGCTGCCAATTTTCTGATGTTAGTTGCCGGATTGTTTTCTACTATATCCAAAACGTCTTAGCTGTTTGGTAAGTCATCTTCATCGACAGCATGCCGATTTCTTTCTTTATACGTATTTGGAATCTTCCAAATTCTGTTAAATTTCTAGAGAGATTTATTTTTACATAATTTATTGTTCAATGCATCTTGATGAATTTAATAATAATAATTTTTATACAAACCCTTGTATCCTAGAAAAGACTTGCATCTGGAAGCTTTTTTTGGGGATATCCGGGGATATCTTTTTTGGTATTCTTTTTTAGCTGCCAATGTATTTCTATTGCAATACCCGTATAAAAATGTATTTTAGCATACTTGAAGTTTGAATATAACATACTCGTAATATTATTAACGATAATAGGGGTATTCACATTGACGTGTATATACCCTTGTATTTTTACACCGTTGTATTTATCCTAGTAACGCCAAATAAAGTTGTATATTACTAGACGTTGCTAGGATATTACAACAGTGTATAAATTCAACATCAATACACGAGCCAGTGTGAATACCCCTAATAAATAAACAATATAAACTAACAAAGTAATTAATTATAAACTAATGCGTTTTATAACAATGTCGCTTAAACGTCACGCTACAATATGTTTTAACATTAAAACAAATGCTATAAATCAAATTAGGGGTATTCACACTGGCTCGTGTATTGGTCTTGTATTATACACCGTTGCAATATCCTAGCAACGTCTAGTAATACACAACTTTACTTGGCGTTGCTAGGATAAATACAACGGTGTAAAAATACAAGGGTGTATACACGTTAGTGTGAATTATCTCTTATTATTAATTAAATCTTTTAATTCTTTCTTATTGAGATTTTTAGCAAAATTAATTTATTTTTCTTTTACCTACACCTTGTTCATTATTTTCTAAATATCTGTAAAAATAGTTGGTTTCCCAAAAAAATTATTTTGACGAAAGTTGTAGCCTATACGGCTATTCTCTATATGGTTTAGGCAATCGTTTTTTACTAATAAGACGTTTTGTTTAAAAAATACGGGGTTTGCAAGAGAAGTAAAAAAAAATAAAACCTGAATTTTTTTAACAGTTTTTTCTTTAATTTAATTTATAACTCAAAATCCGTTGATTCTAGACGATAAAGGATTATATGAATCTTTAAAAAAGTTCGTATTCATTAAGCCTAAAAAATGAATTAATTTTTATAATAATATCGGAGCTATGGCCGTTTGAAATCAAAAATTTAAAAAATTGCTTTAAAGAGAGGTACCCTCTTCCCCCCGCAGGGTTTGGACTAGGACAAAAATTGTATTTGAAAATTTGTCTTAAAAAAGTGTTCTTTATCGCCACTTTAAAGGTTCTACACGGTCACGGAGACACCCTGTATATGTATTTTTTTTCCTTAAAGTCGTCTGTTTTGATAATGCGACCACCTACAAGTGGCAGACGCTGCAAATCTAAAAATATATTGTGCATTCATCTATTCTTTCCAAAAATTAGCGTGGTATTTATAAGGCGGTCGAATGGATCCACAATTTAAGTGCTCTTCGAAGGGATTTTTGTAAAACTTTGAGCTCGTCTGCCCTTTTAACGCGACCGTCTGCCGTCCTAATTTTTTTACAGCTCGATAGTTTACATGAGCAAGTAACTTTTTGCAAAAAAATTAAGATGGTATTTTATGAGGATGTTGACGGCGTTTTTTTAAATTTTTTAAAGCCGTCTGATTCAAAAAAGCGACCGCTGGAAGCGGCAGACGCTCATATTTTCGATTCAATTTATATTTCTGTTCACTTTTGCCTTTACTTCAACTTGGTATTAATGAGGCTGTTGTAGGTCATTTTTTTCAAAATTTCGAAAATTACTACGCCAGTGTGCGACCACTTACGGCCGGCAGACGAGCGGATTTTCTTTTAACGCGGATACAATTACTTACCTGCAACTTCAAACCTTTGGTATCTTATGAGGCGCTTGTTTTTCCTTCCAGCTCTTGGTCTATGAGAGTTGAGTGTCCTGCGAGGACCAGGTGTAGGAGGCCATCTCCTGTCTATGACACTTGATGTGGTCGCCTCCCACAAAAGGTGCTACCTCTGCAGTACATCTCCATACATGTATTTTGTAAAAACGTTGTAAACTTTAATTTCACGCTACTAAAACGGACTCCATCAAGGACAAAAATCACACTCACAGGACCGACATTCAGCATGATGACCAAAATAAACCACAGCAATCAAGACTATCACAATCAATGATCATCATGACAACCATCAAGACCCAAAACTCAAGATCCGTATTATCATACGATGTATTTTACATTGCTTTTTACCCTTTTTGGGAATTACAAATCCGATTGGCGAGGTGGATTAATCCTCATATTTCATAGTTCACATAAATAAATATCAATTTCACCATACCGTGTGGATGTCTACTGAAAGGCTGAGCTAAAATAGAAAAGAGCCGAGAAAGAAATCAAGTATGACTGCTGGAAGTGTATCGACCCAATTGGTGGAGCGATGGCACTTGATGGATGTCTTGATTGACCGGTGCAGGCGTTCGATTATTCCGTTGGCTTGGGGGTGATACGATGTCGTCTTCAAGTGTTTAATAGCTAGAATTCTAGACAATTCGTTAAACAGGAAAGATTAAAATTGCTTACCTCGGTCGGTGGTGATGCTGCGGGGTGTGCCAAACCTTGATATCCAACCACTGACTAAGGCTTTGGCTATACGGTTTTGGCGGTGATGTCTTGAATTGACATTACTTCCGGCCAACGTGTGTATCTATCCACGCAGATTAGGCAGTAATTGAAAGTGTTGCATGGTGGGAGTGGACCAATTATCTGGATTTTAGATTTTTAACAAGCGATGCAGTTTCTCGTCATCCTTCTTGTGTCGAGAATCTTTCGACTGTTGCAACAGCAGTCTAACGGATGTATCCGATGCGTCGACAAACAGGCATACGTGGGCGGTGGCCAATGGGTGGGCAAGCAGAACTGCTTTGGCTAATTCCTGCTTACATTTCTTAAAAGCAATTGACGCATCTGTGGACCATTCGATTTGGGTGGTGTCATTCTTCTTATTACCCTTGACCAGTTTCTGGAAGACGCTTTGAGGGACAATCGTGTTAGTGATAACTCAAAAGTTCATAGATGTTATAAATTGGCGTAGTTCCTGAGCACTTCTAGGTTGAGCAAGGTTTCAAATTGCTTCCACCTTCTCTGGAAATGGGCGTATTCCGTCTTTATTAATGACGTGTCCCAAAAATTCCTCTTCGGCCTTGAAGAACTCGCACTTGGCGACGTTGATTTTTAATCCGTTTTCACGTAGTCTTTGGAAAACGGTGCGAATATGTGCGTTTTTCGTGATGTTTAGATAAAATGATAAAATTGTCTATGTACTTGAACACGAATGGCAGTCCTTTCAACACTTGGTCGATAAACCTTTGGAACATTTGCGCGGCTTTACGTAGCCCGAATGTCATGACTATAAACTCGAATATTCCGAATAGTGTTATGATTGCTGTTTTATTTATTGCTCTTTGAAGAGATATCGTCTTTGTGTACCGGAATCTGATGGTACGCTTTGATCAGGTCACTTTTTGAAAATACTGTGGAACTGGATAAGTTGATTGTGGCGTCTTGGATGTGCGGCACTCGATATCTGTCCGGGATGGTTAAGGCGTTCAATCTTCTGTAATCACCGCACGGGCGCCAATCGCCGTTCTTTTTTTTGACCAGATGTAACGGGCTGGCCCATGGTGAGTTTAACGTGACGGGCGACAAATACCTTGCTGGACCATGAGTTCAAATTCTTTTCGTGCAATATCGTACTTCTCGGGTGGTAATCTGCGTGCTTTGGCATATACAGGTAGGCCTTGAGTTTCGATGTGGTGAAAGATTGGACTTTGATTTGGAGAGGTGAGCTAAATGAACGGGCTAAGGACCGAACTCTAGGCTAGAAGCATGGGTTCGATCCCCAACCCGGCTACAAAAATTTATACAACTTCATTATAACCCTCTCTTCTCGGAAGGCAATGGCAAACCACCGAGAGTAATTTGCCAAGAGAATCATTTAATATTAATAGTCGCCAACCTCCGATATTAAGAGACGGCACCTTAAGAACAAAGACTTTGTTTGAGGGTTTGCGATCAAGTCGGGTTGGGTTATGTCGCTGTATTGCTGTAACAGTTGTTCGCAATCGGAGTCTTGGGGAATCTACTGTAAACTCTGAGGAAATCTTGCCAAGAGCTCGTGGTTCAAATTTGATTTTTTATAAACGGCGAAATCCATTAAAAAACCAATCAAGTTTTAAGAATAATAAATATTAAATGGTTACTCAATTCTAAATAACTACTGCTCGCTTGATTGATTGACCCGATTTCTGCATATTTTCATGAATTCTTTTTAAATAAAAGATTACGTTAATATCTGTAAAAGTTAGCATAATATGATTTCTTTATTCACTTAACTACTACAAACAATTTGTTTTTATAATTAACCGAGAATAGCATAATTACGACCCAGTCCTTTAGTTTTGCTTCGAAAACATTATTTTTCTAATAGACTTTGCAAAATTTTTGGGATCATATGAAAAGTAATACAATAAAAAAGATGTGTGCAAAATTTTATCTCGATTGATGAAGAACTTTTTGAGTTATGACTCCCACTAATTTTAAAAAAATGTCGTTTTGAGATAAACGCGTTTATAATTTTAGTACATAAGAATGCAATGATTGTAGTGACTTACAGATTATTTATAAATTCCAGAGACATACAATAGTCATTCGGGCTTTGTAAAATTGATTCTTTTCAAGAAGTTCTTGTTAACAAGTTTTTTTTTTGGTCGTCAACAAGCTGCTTCGGTTTTTTCCGTGTCACTCTATTGTTTATACTGTCTGCCTTATGTTTGTAATTTTAGTGAAAGTAGGTCGACAACCGGGACTCCGATTTTAAAAATTTTCGCTCCGAGAAAATAGGGCTTATATTTTCAAAACTATTATCAAAATTTTTCATGAAATAGCATTTAACGACATTTAAATCGACGACATCCTTAATATGACCCCCACATAGGTGGAAATTTATCATATTTAGTTCGTAATCCGCTGATCACCTCGTCTGACTTAAGTTTTTCGACTGAGCTGCGTACACCCCAGTGTCTCATGTTTTTCACAGAAAAATTTGGCAGTTAAGGGGGACAGTCCAGACCTGGCAGTCCGATCCCCGGTAACTCGCGGCTGGAACTCACCATCTCTTTATTGGGGACAGAACGCCAAACGCGAAAAAGAGTATTTCTACCCCTCCCCTTCCTACGTGGAGCTAGAGACTGGCTATCTTGGTATACCCCCGATTACCAGAGGTCCCCGCCAACCGGTCTAGGACGTTTCGGCGCGACCGTTTCGGCGCAGCCGGTTCGGCGCGAAGACGGTTCGGCGCAAACCGGTTCGGCGCGAGGACGGTTTGGCGCCAGGCGGTTCGGCGCGAAGACGGTTTGGCGCGAGAACGGTTCGGCGCAAAGACGGTTTGGTGTGAGCCGGTTCGGCGCGAGAACGGTTCGGCGCAAAGCGGTTCGGCGCGAGGCCGATTCGGCGCGAGCCAATTCGGCGCAAACAGATTCGGCGCGAGAATTTAATATCATAGGCATAAAATACTTTTTATAAACATAAATCATTATTTATGCGGATGTAGAAAATTATTTATTATTTGACTTTTATCTGATCGGTCGGTTTAATTAATGGTTTATTCAATTAATCATATATGCATTTTAACTTACAGAAAACTATGGATGTCATATTGACACAGGACCGTAGCTAGACATAAGTCATGTGGGGGGATTACCTAAAACAAATTTTTTTTATGCTACGAGAAGGGTTTTACCAAAAAAAAGCTTTTAAGAAGGGCATTTTTTCAGGGCCCTTTTAATTTAATCAACAGATGGCGCCTACTTAAATATTTTTATAAAATAAGAAGAATTTGCTATATTTAAAATAGAGCAAATTCGTTGAGATAATACTATTCTATAAACAATATTCTTGATCTTAAGCTATTTTGAGTTCGTAATATTTATTTATAAAAACACAATTCATAATTAAGGTTTAATTATCTTTTTTTGTAAGTGAGTGTGTTTTGACATACTCAATACGAACTCAAAATAGCTTAAGATCAAGAATATTGTTTATAGAATAGTATTATCTCAACGAATTTGTTATATTTTATATATAGCAAATTCCTCTTATTTTATAAAAATATTTAAGTAGGCGCCATCTGTTGATTAAATTAAAAGGGCCCTGAAAAAAATGCCCCTCTTAAAACTTTTTTTTACTTCATAGCTATGTCATGCAAGGGGTTTAAACCCCCAAACTCCCCCCCCCTTATATAATGCTCTGTATTGACATTCTTATACAAAAACCCCAATTCTAGATTAAAAACTGCCAGCTTTCTAGTATTTCCTCAACCCCCCCCTTGAGCACGTTTCTGTTGCAATTTGTTTTTGTACTAAAAATAAACTTCAATCAATTTATTATATATTTTCCATTTTGTCTGATGACCTTTTGCCATCTTTCTGGTAACGATTTCACGCTCATAAAACTTCTAGTCTTTATCAGAAAAAAACTTAACCAAGTGCGATTAAAGTCAAACTCAAATGATTATTTTGTAACTATTAGATGAATAGTTGTATCTTTTTGTATCTAATGTCTGCCTGACTAAAATTCAAAAAAAAAAAATTCAAAGACTAAAATTCAAGGAAAATTAAATGTTTGTAATTATTTGCGCCAAAAAGTCTTCGCTCCAAACTGGTTTGCGCCAAAATGGGCTTGCGCCGAAAAACCTTTGCGCCCAACCGGCTCGCGTCGAAAAGTCTTCGCGCTGAACTGGCTCGCGCCGAAATGGGATTGCGCCAAAACGGTTTCGCGCCGAAACGGTCTCGCGCCGAACCGGCTTGCGCCGAAATGGGCTTGCGCCAAACCGGCTCGCGCCGAACCGGCCGCGCCGAAACGGTCGCGCCGAACCGGCTGCGCCGAACCGGCTGCGCCGAAACGTCCCATCCCGCCCGCCAACTTCCTACCGACAGTTGAATAGTCGTAAAGAAAGAAGAAGTGAGAGCCGTGCAGGATTTGAAGCTCCGGGTTGTTTATTGCCTCCAGATGGTTTCTCACTTAATCGTTACGCTGCGCTCTCTTCAAAAAATATTTTTCTTCCCCTCTTCCGGCAGCGTCGCGTACACTTATCTCACCGGAAGAAGAAGAGAAAGAGTCCCTACTTAGGATGGCCTCGTCCAGGTAATACTGGCCCAACGGATTTTCGGCGGCGAATAAACTTTGAGATGGACTCATGTTCTATTTTTAGATAGAAAAAACTAGATCAAAACGCACATCCAAACCTCAAGTTCATCATTTCCAAAGTTAGCCTCAAAATCGACTCTTCGCGCCCACCACACCGAGTCTTTTTTACTAACGCAATACTAACTAGAAATATCCTTTAGACCGGTCCTATTCGGAAAAATGTGCTACTAGGAAAGGTTTAACTAAATTTAAGCAAACTACAAAATCGATTATTATCTAAACTAATCGATTTTTCGTTGTTTTCCTTAATAAATTTCAAGACCCGGTTATCGTCCTGGACTCTGGAGGTAATAAACGTTAACTATTGGTGATTTATATGAAACTCATCTTAAATTGAATAGAACCTGTAAACCGCGTTTAAGACACCTACCCTCCCAAACCTGGGGAGGGGGGCAAAACAAAGTAAACAAAAACCAAAAAAATGTATCTTGACTTGAAAAACAAGTACTTGGTAGGTAAAGTTTTACACAAACAATTCTTTTCTAGAACGCATTGTCGTGTTGCAAGAGTAGAAAAGGGAGCGTTTTATCTTTTTATTAAGAAAGAGTTGCCAAAAACCAAAACAGAAAACCAATAAAAAATTTGTTGTTTGTCCCCTCTTAGGAAAGAACGTCTAGGTTTTCAGGATATCCGGTGGATCTTTGGACATTTTGAATGTCTATTGATTCGATCTCTTTTTTTCTTTCTTCCTATTAATAAATTATTAAGCTACAGCAGTGGAGTGATGTGATCGCTGGTTGAGTATAGAGCGGAAATTCTGGGTTCAAATCGCGGATTGCACAGAATTTCTTGGCTCGGCCTTCCGGTGAACATCCACACTCTGTGGTGATCCCTGATGTTTGTGTCGACGTCATTACCGTAAATACGGCTGCGTCACACACGCAAAGCTAGCAAGATAGGTTAGGTAAGCAGGAAAAAGCCATTGGCCTTCTAGGCCTGTAGAGCTGTCATATATATATATAATAGTTATGTTGGTGGTTTAGTTATTTAATGTTTGTGGATAGGCAGTTGACCTTCAACCACGGACGTAGTTGGAAGGAAAGGAGGAATAAACGAAAATAATAAATAAATTGTGTTATTATTTCTTATAATAAGCCTAGCTTATTACACTTTATAAACTTATCAAACAGGTAGTTATCAGGCGTGTTACGAGTAGATGAATAGACCGGGCCTAAGTCAAATAAAAAGTTGAAATGAAAGTGAGGTATTTTAGAAATCTAAAGTGAAGTACGCGCATGACACGTTGATAGGAAAAATTGGTAAACAATAAGAAATTTTAAGACAAAGCAAGAAAATTTGGACTTTTGTTAGCCGACCGTTAAAAAAGCCAGAGTAAGGCCAAAGTTCGTATTATTTAAAAAATTCCTTTTGATTACCGACCGTTAAGAGGGACTGTAGTGAGTCCAAGTACGCTATTAATTTCAACCAAAGGTTGAAAGTCAAATCCTGGAAAACCAATTGGAATTTATGATATCGCAAAACTCACTGCAGAACCATATTTGCAAAGTTTTTCGCCTAAAAACATCACAAGAAGCTTTTCAAGCACCGGCTTGTGGCCTATTAATTCTATTATTTTTCATGACGATGATTTCGTGGGTTCGTATGCCACGGATCGACCAAATCCTGAAATAAAGGAAAAAGATCCTGAACTTTCATCATTTTCTGTTCTGGATGACTTGGGTATTGCATCTACTAATACAAGCATCATTAATATGGCCAATTCTGAAAAGGATGAATCGATCACATTTATTAGAACAATCTTAAATGACGTACTAAGTAAGGTCACAAAACCGAAATTTGAAACATTTTCCTTAGAAATCATAAGACCATTTCCAAAGGCACCCCCCAGAAAAACTAATAAAAAGTCTCGACTAGGGAAATCTAGAATTTACACTAGTAGGTACACCGGAAAAAGAGAGAATTGAAGAGCTAGAAGCGACGAGAAAACAGAAGTTGGAGAAACGAAACACGAAACAAAACTTGATAACAAAAAAATGCGAAGGCATTAAACGTAAATCAGAGAAAGCAGGAAGAAAAATTGAAGAAAAATATACAGGGAATGCACAAAATAAGAAGAAAATAGAAAGTGACTCTTCGGATTCTGATGTGGAGCTACCCGATAATATTGCTAATGAAACTAAATTTTCGGACTAT
Source organism: Rhagonycha fulva (assembly GCA_905340355.1). Classification (NCBI taxonomy): domain Eukaryota; kingdom Metazoa; phylum Arthropoda; class Insecta; order Coleoptera; family Cantharidae; genus Rhagonycha; species Rhagonycha fulva. The sequence continues at coordinate 16,900,762 of HG996554.1, read as the reverse complement.
CTCTCCGATATTTCCGAAGAATTCCAAGATACTGACAAAGTCCTTATGCTCTTGGACGACGAGGTAATAAATTGCAATGATTTTGTGCTCGTTCGATTCCCGAGCAAAAAACGGACAGTTCATTTTATTGGCAGAGTTGAGTCAGTCGATGATAACGATTACGTCATCAATTTTTTAAGAAGATATAGAGGTGGCTTCCGCTTCCCGGACTTGCAAGATCTGTCACCCATTTCCAAAGCCGATATAGTATCAAAGTTACCTAATCCAGACGGAGCCCCAGGAACGTCAAGGATGTCTTCACTTTACAGGTTTAATGTAAACTTTCACAGTACAATAAAAAAATGTATATTTTTACGTTTTTTCACACTTGTCCAAAACTGCCCCACTACTTGTCCGAATGTACCCCACCATAGGGCAGTTTCGGACAAATGCACTTTTTTGAAAATAAATTAATTTAGAAAAAAAACTTTTTAACAAAAAATTAAACCGACCTCAAAAAAGAAACTAAAAAGCATAAAATAAATATATTACATTTTGAGTTTTAATAAGTAATGTAAGTAACTAGGTTTGAGTCGGTGCAGAGTGGGTGACTTTTGTTTTAATAATTTTTTTAAAGTAATTTAATAATCGTTGATGTTTTGTTTTTGCACCGACTCAAAATTAGTTACTTACATTACTTATTAAGACTCAAAATGTAATATATTTATTTTATGCTTTTTAGTTTCCTTTTTGAGGTCGAGGTCGGGTGAGGTGTAATTTTTTGTTAAAAAGTTTTTTAATTTTTAAATTTTAGTGATTAAAATCTACTAATTATTACCTTAATTAATTAATTTGCTCGATATAAAGTTCTTCTCCATGCCAAGTTTCCACAAGTTGACTAGTAAAAAATCAATAAGTGAAAAACAATCATCCCCTATTTTCTACCCTTACGGATGGAATTTTTTTGTGAAATTTAAATATTTATATCGAAACCCGTGATGACGAGACGACATACTCCCCTTGTAAGTAAATTCGAAACTCAAACCTCACTTATAAACGTCAACGGCTAAAGATTGGTTTATGTCACCACAGTATAGATGTCGCTACCAACTCGCAGAAAATACAGTCACTAGATGGATTACTCACTCGTTTATTACAAGATGGCGACGGCTACCATTTTAAAACCACGTCTCTCTTTAGTGGGCTAAATGAATTTGTTCGTTAATCGACGTTATATTGTGTTAGATTGAGTAAAGTGAACAATTAGCCACAGTTCCAGAAATATTATCGAAGAATTAGAAATTATGGAACGGATCGACCAAGCATCGGAACCTCCCGATAATTCTAGTAACCATGAAATTAAAGTAGAAGATGTGAAGTTTAATTTAGAAGATTTACATCACTCGATAGACATCAAAGACGAGGACGAGAGCGATGCTGAACAACTACCACTGGAGCAACCCGTAAGAAAAACTAAAAACTTAAATTTTATTTGTCAGTTTTGTGATTATAAAAACGCAAAGAAATCACATTTAATAAGACATTTAAGAACTCACACAGGCGAGAAACCTTTTGCTTGTGAGATTTGTAATCATAAATGTGCACATAAGGCAAATTTAAAAAAACATTTAAGAACGCACACAGGCGAGAAACCTTTTGCTTGTGAGATTTGTGACTATAAATGTGCACAAAGAGCATCTTTAAAAAAACATTTGAGGAGCAGACATTCTATATGCAGTTTGTCCATTTTCATAAATTTTTAGTTATACATGGCATTGTAATCTATACGTAAAATACCACATATTTTAATTACAAAAGGGCGTTCTAAGAAGCATCTATCCAGGGTAAAAAAATTGTTGAAAATTACAAAGACAATCTAAATGCAGTATGTCCAGCGCTGTTGTACTAACGTATAGCAGTATGTCCTTCATACGTAGATTTTGTCGCTGTTTTTCACGTGTGTGCGCTCTCCGGTCTAATATTAAGTCTTTATCAATAGGTTTATTGTTGTTATTAGACCTAGTGGCATTAATAAATAATGAATAATACGGAAGGTAAACATGTGGGCGATGTTAATCGAAAAATCAGAAAAAAAAACGAAATATTGCAAGAAAAGATCGTAAGAAGGAATGTAAAATTATTTCTTCTAATAAGATTTTTTTGTAATACCAATGCTTTATACTTTTTTTTTGTCTTGAAATGGACAAGTTGACAAATTTAGCGTTTTAAAGACAAACAAACTGCAGTTTGTCCATTGTAGACAAACAAAGTGCAGTATGTCCAATACATTTTTGAATTTTTTTGCCAAACCGGCAATCGAATATTTTCCGTATTCATGATACTTCATAGTGTATTTTTTTCTGTATTTTTGCAAAAATTACTTTTTTAATAACTTATCATGTAAACCTGTGGTAGTTTTTCTGCTCTCCTGAAAATTTAAGAAAATGGACATACTGCATATAGAATGTCTGCTCCTCATTTAAGAACGCACACAGGCGAGAAACCTTTTGCTTGTGAGATTTGTGACTATAAATGTGCACAAAGAGCATCTTTAAAAAAACATTTAAGAACGCACACAGGCGAGAAACCTTTTGCTTGTGAGATTTGTGATTATAAATGTGCACAAAGACAAGCTTTAAAAATACATTTAAGAACTCATACAGGCGAGAAACCTTTTGTATGTGAGATTTGTGACTATAAATGTGCAAGAAAAGACCAGTTAATAAGACATTTAAGAACGCACACAGGCGAGAAACCTTTTGGTTGTGAGATTTGTGACTATAAATGTACACAAAGAGGAAGTTTAAAAAAACATTTAAAAACTCACACAGGCGAGAAACGTTTTGTTGGTGAGATTTGTGCTATGCTCGAAGAGGATCTTTAAAATGTCACACTGCAAAGAATCATTTAGTCAAATACTTCATCGTTATATAGTAAAGATTTTGAAGTACAATTTACAATAATTGTAGTATATAAATTGTTTCACGCGTATTGTGATGTAGTTTGATGTACCTAATGTAGTTTTGAAAAATGTTTTTTTGATTATAATAAATATTTTATAGTAAAATATTCCACGACTGTTTTTCTAAGAATTTCTGTAATTGATAGTTAGAATTCTTCAAATTTAGATAATTTTTAATTCATGATGTTGAAATTAATTTTATTATAAAATTTAGGCAATAATTCACAATTTTATTGTGAATTTTATTTTGTTTTTTTTATTTTTGTAGTTTGAATTTTATTACAATTTTATTGTGAATTTTTATAGTAAAGTTTGCTATAATTTTTGTACTAAAATTTATTTTACGTCTTGGTGTGAAATATATCAAAATCTTTATAATTTAGTTATGTAATTGCAAATTTTTAAAAATACATTGGTCTGTTTGTAATCTCACTTAACTTGTAACTTGAAACACTAATAAAATTTATAACTGTGTTGTTTTAAAATAATATTATCTCATTTGATTAATTTCTTTTGTGTTTGTTTTTCATGTCAGACGCTTATATTATTATTTATGACTTTATTAATCATCTGAAAGTGTTTATTCGTCATAAAAGTCTGATAGAATCAGCACTGTGAGAGACTTCCGAAAACCTTTTAAGGTTATAATTCTTGAGTGGGGTTTGGGGGGCACCGAACAGGTGCTGGAATACGATTCGAAACTATGTGGTATACAGATGAATCCAAAGCCAAAATACTAGCAATAATGACCTGAGCGGAGAGACTAAATTAGAGGGATTATAAAAATAAGCGCATCTGGATCATTACTGACAGGCAGGCAGCATTAATCCTCTGGAGGGCGTAGAAGTACACTCCAGGGTTGTAAAGAACTGCCTTGATGCATTGGTGGGACTGTATGAAACCTTGATTTTATTTTTTTTTCTTGCAGTGATAATAAATTAATTTAAGTCGTAGCTTTTGCTTTTAAAACAGTCGTCGATCAAAAAGCGAAACTTTCTTATCGAAGTTTTCCAAGTTAGCTTTTTGTTATTCCCCCTGCGCGGTCCGTGGATTCTTGCTACGAGTATCATTTTGAGTTATGCGTACACTAGTCACAACTTTTAAATATCGCAATTTAATAATTTCAAAAATTTAAATTTTTGTGTTTTTTGTTACTATTTACTTCTTTATTTAATTTGGATTAATATCTGGTTTTGTTCCAGACAAAATCCCCTTCTGAAATCAAGCATCAAAATTTCATTGGTTCTTCTGTGATTAGACTTATTATTTTAATCCTTAATCTTTCGCGAAAACAAAGCACCCCTTTTTTTAGCTTCCGAATACCACAATATTATAGTGTTTTCGCTGTGAAAACAACCCCAAATTTGTCATCTAAGCTCGCAACTGCGGTGAGCAATTAGTAAATCTTTCCGAGGGTACGTGGTTCTATTTGCTCTACCGTTTGTGCGACAAAATTAGTAAAAACCAATAAGTTTTATTTGATAGCAAAAAAATAATGGGCTGAGGATAGTTCAATTTCGCCCTTTTTCCAAAACATTCCTCTTGATGTGCTACTTACATTTTTCTTACTCAATTTGTTTAATTTTATTTGTTAAATACTAACAGGAGGAATGACTACAAATAAAATCTAGCTCGATATAACATCAATTTAATGAACAGGTGGTGATACAATTTTATAAGATAATCCAAAAACAAAACCAAATTATCTTGTTTTTATCATTAAAATATTCGAAATTTACAGTTTTCAATATAAACATCCCAACTTCTGTAGCTGTAGCTGACACTTGGCATTTGCGGAGCAGATGCGGGCGATAGCCCGCTTATCTCCTTCGTCTGATTAGAAACCTGACGTTAACCACGCCGGTGCAATCCCGAGACAATCCCCGCGGCGGCACGATGTGCTTACCTTGGGCCCCTTCTACAATAACAGAGCCTCAGTCGCGCCATTACCACAGCGTTTTTATTAAAATAAAAAAAATTTACTTGGCTTGGATGAGTGGATTGGGGCAGTCGGGGCTTTTCAAGTACAATTTAGATGTTAGGTCTTTTATGAAGGAATCCAGGGGCTTGACTCCGGAAGCCGCCTGGAGTTGTCTATTAGTGACAAACCATGGGGCGTCCATGGCTTGTCTTATGCAGACGTTTTGCATGGTTTCCAATCTTTTCATTTGATTAAAAGATGCGAACCCCCATGCCGGGACCGCGTACGTAAGGACCGGGCGGATGACCGCCTTGTAGATCCTGATCCGATCTTTGTGGCGCAGGCAGCTATTTCTGCCGATCAATGGAGCAAGGGAGCCCTTAAGGGCTTTAGCTTGAGATACACAGTTCTCAATGTGTTTGGACCAGCTTAGTCTTGGGTCGAGGGTGACCCCGAGATATTTGGCGGAGTCCTTCCAAGGAATTACTTCGCCAAACATCTCGATTTTGTCGGGGGGGGGGTGTCGTTTTCTATCGAACATGATAGCTTTGCTCTTCCCCGGGTTTACTACAAGTCTCCACTTGTAGAACCAGGGTTAAAGAAGCTTCAGCGTATCACGAACGATAGTAACGTTCCTCTTTCATCTTGGGTGAATATTAACGATCGCAGTGTCTTTAGCGAAAATACCCATCGTTACGTTTTGAGGAATGGGAATGTTCTGTTTGAACAAGCGCTTAAAAGGTCCAGCTACTCATTTTATTTCGGAAGCACAAGACTCGCTCAGTTTGTGAATTCAGTGAGATTTCAAAATTTTCCACAATCAAAATAAAACAAAATTTACAGAGAATTAATAGTAATTTAATTAGACGAATATTGTAATACAAATTTATCTGATATACCAAATGAAACGAAATTTTCGCATTAAATCTCAACACAGTTGTAAAATCAAAAATTGGACGCAATTCCCCTGCAAGCTTACACATTTAAGGTATCAAAATTTATCACTGCAACTTGTAAGAAAATTAAACGCTGTAATTAAATTTTTAAACATCTGAAATAAAATTATGCACAAATAAATAATAAATTGTTTTAATTTCAAAACCTGGCGCCAAAATGTAGTAGTTCACATAAACAGTAGCTACGAACACCGATCGCATAAATTGTCTGTAGTTGATAGTTACGAACATGCACAAAATGTGGCTTGCACTTGCATAGCAAACATCCTCATAAAGTTGAATTTTAAACCCGAATAAATTGAACCAGAAATTATAATTTTTCTATTAGTGATTTTAATTGTTCGAAGTTTGTTTAATATGCTCGATATAAACGTTCCAAAAGAAATTCTCCAATACGAAAACGTAGTTTGTCAAAATCATTTTAATCCATAACATCAATTGATTATCAAGTTGTCAATAAATTATAATGAAGTCGCGTAAATTAATTAAATTTAAATACTATTTACCGTAGTGATGACTTCAAACGGCTATGCTTAGGCTCGAGAAATTAACATCAAAACTTCTTGACAAAAATGGCGGATCATATCCAATCAACATGTAAATCTTGCTTTCCAAATTTTCACTCCATCAAATCCATTCTCACACTCGAATTCATCATCCCACTCACAATTTAATTCTCTTACTCGTTGCTTTATAAAGTTGCAAACTATCTGCAAATTGTTAAGTTTGCAAAACACCAAAATTCAACTCTCAGGTGGATGAGTTCATGACTTCGACCATGGTCTCTCAGCAACTCCCTTCCTTCTTCAAATTTTTCAACTTCCTGTCATTTTTTAGGTTTTTGAAAAATCGTGTCCGACGTTAATTGGTCAATTCAGCCAGCCAAATTTGAAACCTCCAATACAAAAATTAAACGTTTTTAATTCTCTACATTATAAATTACTTAGCACACCATCTTGCATTTTCAAAGCGCACCTCCGATTACAGTTTACTACATCCGAACTACACTTTAATTTAAAATGGTATGTAATACAAACAATTCAAAAAAAATAAATTAAACTAAATTGAAACGTTTATCCATTTTTGACTGATTTAAATTTTTATATGTTTTTGGACAATATTCCACCTATGAAAATACGTTTCGACTTGCACTTACATCTGTACAATAATTGAAAACAAATTACATTTCATTCGTCTAAGTAAACAAAGGAGAAAAACTCAAATACGAGAAAAATATTATGGTGGACTTTTAATTGTGGAAACTTTAAAATTATTATGACTAGGGTCACAACAACATGTTGAAGAGCGCGGGGGATAGGATATCAAGGACGAAAAACCCCTAAAAGCTGTTATTAAGGAACTACCAGTGGAAATCGCCACAGACAAGAACAAGGCCAGCCTTCTTAACAAAGGATATAAAGAGGTCTCAGTCGCCAGAATGCGGAGAAGCTGGGACAGGAAACCACTTCCACTGGTCATGGTGACGATACCCAAAACCGAACATGCCAGAAACATATTTAACGAAGATTCAATTATGAGGATAGCAGTGCGCGTTGAAGTGCCACATGCAAAGACTTAAGTCGGCCAATGCCATCGATGCCAGGCATTTGGCCATGCCCAGAGCTGATGTAAGGCAGCCCCCCGCTGCGTCAAGTGCCCGGGTCAACACTGGACAAGAGACTGCACCAAGCCCAAAACGACCAAACCCATATGCACAAATTATCATGTTATCAGGGCTGCAGGGCCTACCCAAAGCTATGGAAGCGCCAGCAACCTTGGAACCTTCCCCCGTTTGACAGAAACCCGAGAAGCAACACCAGATACTACGACGGCCAAGTGTCGTATGTCAACGTTGTCAAGAACTCGAGCAACCCTCCCCCCCCCCTGCTTCCCCCCACCCCACTTCCTCTTCCCAACCCTTCTCTCACCCTACCCCAAATCCAACATTTGACAAAGATGAAACCCCTCAACAAGAAGAGAACCTAAACAATAAACCCTACCAAGACAAGGCGGAGTTGACCCACCAACAAATGGCCCAAGCAATAGCCCAAATGATAAAATCCGGCATGAGCGAAAAACTGCTCCAGGAAATTCTAAAGCACTTCGTTGAAGTAAACGACTACTAAGACTTTCCACTTCTTTCACTCTCCTCCCCCCTTTTTTCTCACACGCCAAAACTCCAACTATCAATGTCTAACACGGCCAAAAATATACCATCTTCCTTAAAAATGATGTACTGGAACGCTGAAGGACTGAGCGGCAAAAAGCGCGCCCTTCTTCAAATCTTCGCTTTCAAACATGACCTCGACGCACTACTCATCAACGAGACCCATCTCAAAAAGTCAACCAAAGCCAACATCCCCAACTATTCCCTTTATCGTAACGATCGCACTTCAGGTAACAGTGGAGGCACTGTTCCAGATTGACGCTCCCACTGAACCCACCCACACTTGCAAAACCGTCAACCACCTGAATAATGTGCTCGACATCGTTCTCTTCAAGAACGTGCTCATTCAGCATCAACTCGAAGTCGGTGAGGACATGCACTCCGACCACTACCCGATTTTCCTGACCCTCGGCGACCTCTCCCACGACTCCCCTTCTCAACCAGTCATTACCAAGAGAACCTCCTGGCCTATCTTCAAGGAGCACCTCCATACTAACATGGGCAAAATCTTCTTCTTCTTCTTCTCAGCCGTCTTTCGTCCACTGCTGGACATAGGCCTACTCTAGTTTTACTAGTGCTGTTAAACGTATTCTCCTGAACATTACATATCTCTTTTAGACTCCCCCCGAGTGGGGGGAAAGAGGGGTTTTGCCCATAACTCACCACGCTGGGCAGACGGGTTGGCGAGTAGAGAGTCATAATGAAGTTGGATAAATTTTGTAGCCGGGCTGGGGATCGAACCCAGGGCTTCTAGCTTAGAGTCCGGTCCTTAGCCCGTCTACTTAGCTCACCTCTTGGTGAGCAAAATACCCATAATCAATAACGTCCAGCAACTGGATGACTTCGTTCAATCCCTAGAAACATCCATTCTTGACTCAATGCACCACGCAACTAAAACCCAGACCAACCCCCCCCCCATTCCAAGCTTCCCGTTCCCCAACACATTCTCGACCTAATCCGTGAGAACAAACGAGCTCACAGAATAGCGAAAAGAACGTGGCACCCCGACGATTATCGTTACGAGGCTCAACTCCGCAATCAGCTCAAGGAGGAACTAAAGAACTTCGCTAACGAAAGATGGACAAAGAAAGTGGAATCGCTGTCTTTCAAGGACAGATCTGCATGTGACATGATCAAAGCACTCAAAAATGTCAAAACTACCCCACCCCCCAAGACAAAGCCGAACTGTTTGCCGACGCTCTTCAGGCACAGTTCTCCCCAAATCCAGTAAATACTTCTGACAAGAAACTTATCAAGCACATAAACTCCGTGAACCAATACGTGGCCGAAAAGCTTTCCCAAGAGGACCCCATCCAGAAGGCATTGGGCGTCTTCCTCGACATAGCGAAAGCGTTTGACAAGATTTGGCTTGTGGGCCTCCTCTACAAGATGCTGCTAGCCGGCATGAAACTAGGACTAGTCCAACTCATCGCCTCCTACTTCTGTAGACGCAAGTTCAGTGTCAAAATAGAAGGATACAGATCTACTCTTTGCCCCATAATCGCGGAAGTCCCCCAAGGGTCTATCCTTGCCCCGACCCTATTCAATATCTACAATCACGACTTTCCCTCCTTCCCCAAACTCCTGCTAGCAATGTTTGCGGACGATGTGGGTATGATTGCCAAATCATACAGCAAACCAAGAATGCTCAAGATCGTGCGCGATGCTATCAAAATCGTCGAGCCCTGGTACCACAAATGGCGACTACTGGTGAACCCATTAAAGAGCGTGGCCATACTCTTTAGCAAAAAGCATAGACAGCCACAAGACAAAATCAAGATGAACAACGAAATCATCCCCTGGCAGACCCAAACCGGATACCTTGGCGTCACCCTTGAAATTAAAATCAACCTGTCCAAGCGTTTTTCCTTTTTTTTATCCTTAAATGTCTAGAAATATCGGATTTATTTCACATTTTTGCAGCTTTAATTTTGTTGTTGAATAATTGATAAAACTTTAAAAAAATTATAGAACTGAATTCAGGAAAGCAAGACCTTTCAAATGAGATGTTACTAGCCATATCATCCCTATTAACATTTTAGGGGTTGTCATGGCAACGCGAAGGGATGAAAAAATACGGGAGTGACATTGGTCGCAAAAGTTGTCCCCCTCGATGATAAAATTGACGTGTTTTTGCATTTCTTAAAAAAAATTCTGCTGGCCACAATCCCGTCCGTTTCGTTTTCAAAGGGCCACCCTGTATTGAAATCATGGGCAACTTATGTATTTAACCATTTGTATATTATATTAGTAGTTACAATAAATATTATTATTATTTAAATTTGAATCAATAAAATATTATTATTAAATGTCCATTTGTAGTCACAAATTTAACACTTGGATACTTTCAATTCTGTATGAGTTTTCAAGTGACCTGTTAAAGTTTCCTTCCGTGCAAATTTGTGCTCACAAACTTCACACTTGAACAATTTCTCGCCGGTATGAGTCTTTAAATGACGTTTTAAATTTTGCTTCAGTGCAAATTCGTAGTTGCAAATTTCACACATAAACGCTTTCTCCCCTGTATGAGTTTTTAAGTGATCTTTTAAATGTCCGCTTTGTGCACATCTGTAGTTACAAATATCGCATTTGAACGCTTTCTCGCCTGTATGAGTTTTTAAATGACGTTCTAAACTTCCCTTATGAGCACATTTAAAGTCACAAATTTTACACTTGAACGCTTTTTCACCTGTATGAATTTTTAAATGACGGTTTAATTGTCCCTGCTGTGCAGATTCGTAGTCGCAAATATCACATTTGAATGGTTTATCACCTGTGTGTATTTTTATATGATATTTTAAGTTTCCCTTGTGTCCACATTTGTAGTCACAAATTTCACATTTGAATAGTTTCTTACCGGAGTTATAAATTTCACGAATAAGTAGTATAGAACTTGATTTTGTTTGGTGAACCGAAGTGTCTTCTTGAATAGAATGTAGGTGCAAATCTTCAGACTTTAGTTCTGTTTCTTCTGTCTTAACTTGGGAGTGGTTATTTGAATGCCTCGGAGTATCCTGTAAGAAACCTACCGTTACTAAGTGTTCCGTATCCGAGCACCACTTGCAATTAGGACTGGGAATTAATTTTGATTAATATATTAATAAACAATGAGAAGTAAACACATCGATTTGTAGAATTAGTTATATTTCCTCAAAATCTTGGAAGTTTATTTTGAGGTTATAAAAATTTTTAATTAGTTTCAAGACAAATTTAGAAAAACTATAATAAAAAATATTAAGTGCACTTGAATTACCTCATTACAAGCCTCTTCATCTTCTAAAATCGGATCTTCCTCCTTAATGTCAATGGAGTGGTGCAATTCTTCAAGTTTCACTTCCGTGACCTCCATGTCGTCTGTTGTAATTTCGTGGTCGTTACTAATAGCTCGCAAACCATCGATTGCTTCTTCAAATTTCACAAATTCTGTCAAAGGTATGAACTTATCCATTATGGAAACACAAATCAATCAACTTATGACCTTTACAAACGCAATACTTCGGTTTGGCACCACATAGTCCATAGAAAACTATGCTATCCACCGAAAGAAAATATTGACAGTTTATACATGAGCGCCGACATTTAAAATTTTGCATGGGGGCAAGGTTATTTAGCAAATTATGCTTATTTTAAGCTTAGTAACGACATTTTGGAATAATTTTTCAAACTGTTCAACTTTTAATCATAAAAACTTATCGGGTTTCCAATAATTTTTTTATTATCTTAAATAATAAAACAATATGTTTTATTATTTATAACAATTCCATTATAACAATGGATAACAATAAAATCTCGTTAATCCATCCATGCGCGTCCGTTGTGAACAGATTAAAGAATAGATTCCAAAATTTTTATGGATGTATTAGTGGTAAGTAAAAACTCTGTTCGGTCTACGGCTTTCTATAGGTAGTTGGAGCCGGAAAACAAGAAATTGGACGAGGCTGAACTCAAAACTCAGATTATGGAAACACCGAGCGCACCTTTTAAGATCCTTTTCTAAATTTTGATACACAAGTTTAAAGTACTATTACTAATAACCCTACCAAATTTCATAAAACTGCACTAGAAGCTAAGAGATTGAAAAACCTACTCTTACATTAGATAAAAATATCAACTAAATTTTATACACAGAGCGCATCTTTTAAGATCTCCTTTTAAATTTTTTCACACACGTTTAAACTACCATTATCAACAACTATGCCAAATATACTTAATCACAGTAGAGGCTAAAGGTTTGAGAAACCAGCCCTTAGATGACAAAAAGTGGTAAATATTGTGTACCGGTCGTATCTTTTAAGAAGCCCTCCTAAATTTTGGTATACATGTTTAAAAAGTCATTATCAACAAGTATCAAGTGTACCGGGCGAATTTATTAAGATCCACTCCTAAATTTTGGTGTTCACGTTTAAAAGACGATTATCAACAGATACATTAAATTTCATCAAGCGCACTGAAAGCTAAGTGTTTGAAAAACCTACCTTTAGATAAAAATCGAAAGTAAATTTTGTGTACGGCGGGAATTTTTTAAAATCTCTTTCTAAATTTTGGTACACATGTTTAAAATACTATTAAAAACAAATACACCAATTTTTATCGACCGCATTAGAGGTTTGATAAACCTACCCTTAGATGAAAATCAAAAGTAAATTTCGTGTATTGGGCGCATATTTTAAGACACCCTCCTAAATTTTGCTGCAAATGTTTAAAAAAACCATTATCAACAAGTACACTAAATTTAACTAACCGCATTACAGACTAAGGGTATGAAAAGCCTACCCTTAGATAAAAATTGGAATAAAATTTTTGTACCGGGCGCATTTATTAAGATCCACTCCTAAATTTTGGTATTCACGTTTAAAAGACGATTATCAACAAATACATCAAATTTCATCAAGCGCATTGAAGGCTAATGGTTTGAAAAACCTACCCTTAGATACAAATCAGAAGTAAATTTTGTGTACCGGGCGCATTTATTAAGATCCACTCCTAAATTTTGGGGTTCACGTTTAAAAGACGATTATTAACAGATACATCAAATTTCATCAAGCGCACTGAAGGCTAAGTGTTTGAAAAACCTACCCTTAGATAAAAATCGAAAGTAAATTTTGTGTACGGCGAGAATTTTTTAAAATCTTTTCCTAAATTTTGGTACACATGTTTAAAATACTATTAACAACAAATACACCAAATTTTATCGACCGCATTAGAGGTTTGATAAACCTACCCTTAGATGAAAATCACAATTAAATTTTGTGTACCGGGTGGATATTCTAAGACACTCTTATAAATTTTGGTGCACACTTTTAAAATCCAATATCAACAAGTACACTAAATTTCACAAACCGCATTAGAGGTTCAGGGTATGAAAAACCAACCCTTAGATAACAATCGGAACTAAAATTTGTGTACCGGGCGCATTTATTAAGATCCACTCCTGAATTTTGGTGTTCACGTTTAAAAGACGATTACCAACAGATACATCAAATTTCATCAAGCGCACTGAAGGCTAAGTGATTGAAAAACCTACCCTTAGATAAAAATCGAAAGTAAATTTTGTGTACGGAGGGAATTTTTTAAAATCTCTTTCTAAATTTTGGTACACATGTTTAAAATACTATTAACAACAAATACACCAAATTTTATCGACCGCATTAGAGGTTTGATAATCCTACCCTTAGATGAAAATCAGAATTAAATTTTGTGTACCGGGTGCATATTCTAAGACACTCTTATAAATTTCGGTGCACACTTTTAAAAACCATTATCAACAAGTACACTAAATTTCACTAACCGCATTAGAGGTTAAAGGTATGAAAAACCTACCCTTAGATAAAAATCGGAACTAAAATTTGTGTACCGGGCGCATTTATTAAGACCCACTCCTAAATTTTGGTGTTCACGTTTAAAAGACGATTATCAACAGATACATCAAATTTCATCAAGCGCACTAAAAGCTAAGGGTTTGAAAAACCTACCCTTAGATAAAAATCGAAAGTAAATTTTGTGTACGGCGGGAATTTTTTAAAATCTCTTTCTAAATTTTGGTACACATGTTTAAAATACTATTAAAAACAAATACACCAAATTTTATCGACCGCATTAGAGGTTTGATAATCCTACCCTTAGATGAAAATCAGAATTAAATTTTGTGTACCGGGTGCATATTCTAAGACACTCTTATAAATTTCGGTGCACACTTTTAAAAACCATTATCAACAAGTACACTAAATTTCACTAACCGCATTAGAGGTTAAAGGTATGAAAAACCTACCCTTAGATAAAAATCGGAACTAAAATTTGTGTACCGGGCGCATTTATTAAGACCCACTCCTAAATTTTGGTGTTCACGTTTAAAAGACGATTATCAACAGATACATCAAATTTCATCAAGCGCACTAAAAGCTAAGGGTTTGAAAAACCTACCCTTAGATAAAAATCGAAAGTAAATTTTGTGTACGGCGGGAATTTTTTAAAATCTCTTTCTAAATTTTGGTACACATGTTTAAAATACTATTAAAAACAAATACACCAAATTTTATCGACCGCATTAGAGGTTTGATAAACCTACCCTTAGATGAAAATCATAATTAAATTTCGTGTATCGGGCGCATATTTTAAGACACCTTCCTAAATTTTGCTGCACATGTTTAAAAAACCATTATCAACAAGTACACTAAATTTCACTAACCGCATTGGAGGCTAAGTGCCAAACTACACGAGCGTATTTCCGTCGCGTATTTATCGTCGCGTATTCTCCGCCGTATTGAAAACCACACGTTTAAATGGAGCAAACTACACGAGCGTAATTTCCAACGTTGAAAACGCTCTTCCGTCGGCGTCAGCGAGTTGTACGCTATCGGGAGCGTTGTTTCCGTTCCCGTCGAGGCTCGCCGGCGTATTTCTGAGAACGCAAACGCAGTGTTTGAATCTGGCAAACTACATTGAAGCGTAAAACGCCAGCGAGTGTACAGTCTGTAAAAAATGTTTGACACGGAAAAGTTTATTAGCAAAATTGAGAAACATCCAGCGCTGTATAATATGAAAATGAAAGAGACAGCAACAAAGATTTTTCTTCTTTTCTTTAAAATCATATAAATAGCTAGTGCAGAAACACAACCAATCGTAGTGGTATTCATTTTTAACTAACACCATTAACAAAAGCTTCTTTACGAACTGTACCCGGCGTGTTAATATCGCTCCCATACGCTCCCGTGTAGTTGCTACAGGTCGAGCGGAGAATACGCGACGATAAATACGCGACGGAAATAACGCTCGTGTAGTTTGGCACTAAGGGTATGAAAAGCCTACCCTTAGAGCCAAACTACACGAGCGTTATTTCCGTCGCGTATTTATCGTCGCGTATTCTCTGCGTATTGAAAATCACACAGCGTGTATTACGCTCGTGTAGTTTGCTCCATTTAAACGTGTGGTTTTCAACACGGCGGAGAATACGCGACGATAAATACGCGACGGAAATAACGCTCGTGTAGTTTGGCACTTAGATAAAAATTAGAAGTAAATTTTTTGTACCGTGCGCATTTATTAAGATCCACTCTTAAATTTTGGTATTCACGTTTAAAAGAAGATTATCATCAAATACATCAATTTCATCAAGCGCATTGAAGGCTAAGGGTTTGAAAAACCTACCCTTAGATAAAAATCGGAAATAAAATTTGTGTACCGAGAGCATTTTTTAAAATCCATTCCTAAATTTTGGTACACATGTTTAAAATACTATTAACAACAAGTACACCAAATTTCATCAACCGCATTAGAGGTTTGATAAACCTACCCTTAGATAAAAATATTATCTAAACTTTTCACACAGGGCGCATCTTTAAGATCTCCTGTTCAATTTCAAAATAGAAAATTTTGATCATATGTTTAAGGTACAAAGTTTACTGTAATATATATATATGACAGCTCTACAGGCCTAGAAGGCCCATGGCTTTTCCCTGCTTACCTAACCTATCTTGCTAGCTTTGCGTGTGTGACGCAGCCGTATTTACGGTAATGACGTCGACACAAACATCAGGGATCACCACAGAGTGTGGATGTTCACCGGAAGGCCGAGCCAAGAAATTCTGTGCAATCCGCGATTTGAACCCAGAATTTCCGCTCTATACTCAACCAGCGATCACATCACTCCACTGCTGTAGCTGTTTACTGTAATAACATATCATTATTATTTGTTGTGGCTCACAAGCACAAGCGTCCGACGGGAAGTCTCGCCTGCTGGAGTGTCTGTCACTTTCAGTGGCATGTTTGGGCGGACACATCGTAATCTTTTCCATAATAATATGTGGATTTGCAAAGCCTAAAAAAACGGGGTTCTGTTTCTCATGTAAAATTAAAGATTGAATAAAGATTGAAAAACAGTAACAATTTTAATGTTTGACTTCAGAAGGGGTTTTTACCTAGAACAAAACATGAGATTAATCCAGATTAAATAAAAAAAATTAATAAATTTTGTAACAAATAACAAAAACATTTCACTTATTTTGAAAATTTACTTTGATATTATGAAAATGCAACATTAAAAATTTTGTGACCAGTGCGCGCATGATCAAAATAATAGGAAAATTTGGATACCACGCAGAGAAGATAACTGAAAGTTAATTTTGGAAAAGTTCAACAAGAAAATGAAGCCTTTTGTAAGACGACGATTGAAAGAGCCAGATTGAGGCTAAACTACGATGTAATTTAAAATAAAATTTATTATCGATCATTAATATAAGAACTGTAGTGAGTTCTATAAGAATTAAAATTAAACCAAGATGAAGGGTTTAATTCAAAAAAATTGAAAAAACCAATAATAATACTTGAAAGAGCTGAGATCCCTTTTTTCATTAAAATAATCCCTGAAACTCGACCACTAACCGTGATATTAGCTTGATGTTAACTCTACGACGATGTAGTTAGGGACGTGCCCATGGGGGGATCTCACCCCCCTCCAATATTTTAGAAATTTGGCAAAAACACTCAAAAGTTTATGTCTAAACTTAAAAAAAGTTGCAAAACTTACAAAAAGTTGGCAATTTTGAATTAATTCAGATGGAAAATATGCAAATTTGAGATTGCTTTTTTCTGAAAAAAGTTGGTTGAGCACGTTCCTGGGCGTAACAGCAATTACTAATGCCGCGGTCGTTTGACACGCCCAGTCACAAGACCAAGTGAAAGCACACGAACGAATAACAGAATGCATCAATAAGGTCGAAATTTGAGTAAAGAATGGAAACTTTAAGCGATTTTTAGCTAAAGTAATCGATATTGGTGATTAATTTATTGGCAAAGCGGCACATTCTAGTTATGTTTTATATTATTAATTACATTAAATTTAAAAGTAACTGCTTGGAGACACATAAAAAAGAGTGTTGGTTATAAATTACATATCATCATCATCAACCGCACGTTCAAGACCAGCGGTCCGTTACGTCACTCAAATTTCAAATTGATCTCGCCATCTTATCATATTATGAGTTCAAATCCCATAGGTGAGTTGTTAACTTTTTTAATTATTTCAGTTCAAGAGAAATTAATTAAATTTTTGAGTATGCCTAAGCTAGCCGGAGCAAAACAATGAGTTTCTCTGCTTCTTGTTATAAATTTTTTCTTATTATCTTTTTTTTGCAAATGTGTTAAATTTGTAAATACTGCCAAAATATTAAAAATTTCTAAACAAAAAAGGGGTCAAATTAAAGGGGCAGGCGCCAAGATTGAAATTTTTCTTTAAGTTTAGAAAGCACTCTTTAAACGAGGGTGGAGGAACCCCCTCGAATGTACCTGAACCCCCTCGAATGTACCTGAACCTTGTCGTGGTGAGGGGGCTTGTTTTTGATGAAGCGACGGGCGTGCACCTGCAAGGATTACGGACCGGGGACTTAAAACTCTCGTGTGTTCGGTCTGAGCTGGCGGGCAGGGCTTTGCCGGGGCATAAAAACCTTTGTGCTTGGTCTTGTCTGTCAGGGTACCAGGATGACGGCTTTCGTGGAGAAACGGACCAATACAGGTACCCGCGTGTTTTTGCCGTGCGTGGATACCCGTAGGGTAGGATGAACGGATCCTGGTGGCTGAGTTGGCTCGGGGGCGGTAGTTGTTCTCCTGGGCCTGACAACACTCCACTTTGGCCATGATTTCTACCTAAAACGGGCGGTCTGGGCTAGTCCACCCTGATCAATCGGCTGAGCGGCCCTCCATCTGAGGGCTGGCTGGACGAGTCCTTGGACGAGGTCGGGGTGTGCAAGCACTCTGCCTTGTTTCTGGGGGCTATATTCCCTGGGTAGCCCTGATGTCGACTTGTCGGCGTCCCCTTTTGCGGGCTCCGTGGCGGGTGGGGAGCTTGGGGAACGAAACCTTATCCCATTTACATGGATATTAACACCACTAACAACCCGACAATTGTGTCCCTTGAGGATGCATTGTCAAACAAAGAAGGCACGTCTGTCACAGATGTCCTTCTACCACATAACTCCGCAGCCAGGGAGGGGTCGTCCCAAAAGGATGCCCTTTCTGAAGGCAACACCGAGGGGTCTCGCCCTAAAAAGCGTAAGATCTGCGGTGCGGAGCGAAAACGCCGTAAGAAGGCCAAACTAAGGCAGGCAGCTGCAGAGGCTGCCGGCCCATCAAACACCGTGACTGAGCACGAGAAGGCTGGGGCGTCCAAACCTAAGGGTGGGGACAGCACTCCTTCAGGGTCAGGAACGGGAAAGAAAGCACCGGTCAAGAAGGGGAATTCCAAACCCTTTCAGAAAACGGATGCAAAAAAGAGAGTAAGGTCCACGGACTCTCGGCCATCGCCTCAGAGCAATCCGAGGAAGAGGGCTAAGTTGTCTGTGCCTGACTCAAAAAATCCGGAGGGGGTGATCACCTACAAGGAGGCTGCCACTAGGCACCTTCGGGTAGCAGTGATTGACCGCTCTAGCCAACTGGGCAAACTCACGGAGGCCCGGAAGGAATTAGTTGAGGAACACCTCAACTCAGCCCTCGACAGGACGATTCGGTCGGCCAGTGAGGGGGCAAACATAATACCCACTTTTGGGGGCTTTCGTTATTCGGGGGAGATCTTAAGGATCAACTGCGATAACGAGAGTTCCCTTAAGTGGCTAAAATCAACCGTTGCTGTACTGCCACAGTTGTGGGAGGGGGCAAGGCTAGAGGTGACCCAGGTAGACGAACTGCCTAAGCTATCCAAAGCCACCATTTGGGTCCCAGGGAAACCTGAGCCCACCGGGGAGGTTATAGGACGGCTCAAGGCTCAGAACCCATGGGTCAAGATTAAAGAGTGGTGTGTCTTCTATGACACCGACAAGAGTGCCCCTTTGGGGAAGCTCATTGTCTTCGGTGTCAGTGAAGAGGATGCAAAGGCACTCAAAGCAAAAAAGGAGAGGGTGAGCTATAAGTTCTCCACAATCCGAATAAGGGTACAGCAAATTGAGAACGCTGTACCGACACAAACGGTGGAGCAGGTGACGGCCGATCTTGACCTCATGGGGATCCATGAGGAATCTCAGGATGAAGATGCCGCTCCAGCGACAAACCCCACCACCGAGGAAGCCTAATGGCTGCCTTGGGGGAGTGGAGGTTTATACAAGCTAACCTGCAGCATGGCCGGGCGGCCACGGCGACTCTTTGCCGCCGCCTTGCTGGCTGTATGGATACAATAGCTCTGATACAAGAGCCACATGTAGTGAAAGGCAGAGTTACAGGCCTTTCACCCTTGAAAGGGAATGTCATAACAGGCAGCCTTTCAATGAAACCCAGAACTTGTATCTACATATCTGGCAACATTCAAGCCAATCCTTTACCGCAGTTTAGCGACGGCGATATAACAGTTGCCCGGCTGAGCTGTGATCTTGGGGATGGCCTAAGCGACATTATCGTTGCATCAGTGTATCTCCCAGTTGACTCCCAGGATCTGCCGCCGTCTTCAAGACTGGTGGAACTGGTGAGGCACTGCGAGCAACACAAAAAACACCTCATTGTTGGATGTGACTCAAATTCCCACCATATTTCGTGGGGAAGTGGAGATTGCAACAACAGAGGTAAATCCCTATTTGAGTACCTTATTGGTACGAACCTAGAAATTCTTAATAGGGGTGACACGCCCACCTTCTATGTGTCCCCCAAACGTCATTCTGTGATTGATATCACTCTGGCGTCATTAAGTATTTCAACAAAAATCTTTGACTGGCATGTGTCACACGAATTGACTATGTCAGATCACAGATGGTTATGCTTTAAAATTAAAGCTTTGAAAGTCGAGCCTAAGCAAGTAAGGAATCCAAGGAAGCTGGACAGGCATATCTTTTTGGATGTACTCTCCAGCACCTTGGAGGCCGACATGCCAAAGGCAATCATAAATAAAAATCGACTAGAAAACACTGAGGAGATTGAATTATGCGTTAACGCATTACACAAGTCACTCACAAAAGCATATGAGTCTTCCTGTCCGCTGAAAACGGTTGGCTCTGGCATACGAGCAACACCTTGGTGGTGCAAGGAGCTGGAGCGGCTGAAGAAGGCAGTCACGAGACTCTGTAACAAGGCGAAGAAATCCAAAAGTGAGGCTGACTGGGAGGTTTTCAAAAACCTCCGGTTGGACTACAAGAGGATGATTCGCCTAAAGCAACGAGAGTCTTGGAGAGACTTCTGCAGTGGCATTGCTTCTACTACGGATGCGGCCAAACTAAAGAAGATCATTTCCAAAGACCCAAACCAACAGCTCGGCACGATCCTTCGAGCTGACGGCTCCTTTACGGAGAGCCTCAGGGAGACTGCTGAGGTACTGTTACAAACACACTTTCCTGGTAGTACAACTGTCTCGGACTATAGGTGGACTGAGCGTATCGCTTGGACACCGACTGAGGCGGACTGGGATAGTGCAAATTCCACTGTTAACCCAACCAAAACGGAATGGGCAATAAGATCCTTCAGTCCATTCAAATCGCCTGGGCTGGATGGGGTATATCCGGCTCTACTCCAATGGGGCCTGGACCTCCTACTCGGCCCTATGGTGAAGGTGTACAGGGCGTGCATTGCGCATGGCTATACACCTAAAGAATGGCGTAAGGTTAAGGTAATTTTCATACCTAAGCCGGGGCGTAGTGACTACACTCTGGCTAAATCTTTTAGGCCAATTAGTCTTACCTCCTTCTTTCTGAAGGCATTGGAAAGACTGTGCGACAGAGAGATTCGGGATGTGGTGCTGGTACCAAACCCACTACACCCGAATCAACATGCATACACTCCAGGGAGATCTACTGAGTCTGCACTACATAAGGTGGTGGAGCGTATCGAGGAATCGTTACAATCTCAGGAATGTACCCTGGCAGCGTTTATAGATATAGAGGGAGCATTTGACAATGCTACCTCTGACTGCATTGGCATCTCTCTACACGAACACGATGTGCCTAACGCCATCATTAGATGGATCAGCTCTATGCTGAATAGTAGGGCTGTTGAGATTGCTGTGGGAGATGCGTACATAAGAGGGGCTGTTAATAAGGGTTGCCCACAGGGAGGTGTACTCTCGCCACTATTGTGGAACTTTGTGGTGCACAGCCTTTTACAGCGTCTCAATGACAGTGGTTTCTACACTGTCGGATACGCAGATGATATTACCATACTGCTTAGAGGGATTTTTGAGGATGTCCTGTGCGAATTGATGCAGGGCGCCCTGAGAATCCTAGAGAATTGGTGTTCGGAGCAGTCTCTTTCGGTCAACCCGACCAAGACTGAGCTTGTTCTGTTCACCAAAAAGAGAAAGCTGAGAAGCATGAAAATGCCTTGCTTAAAAGGAACCCCTCTTAAACTAACTTCAGAGGTCAAGTATCTGGGTATAATACTTGACTCGAAGCTTAACTGGGGCAAACACATTAGCACTAAGGTGACAAAGGCAAGTATGGCCTACTGGCAGTGTCGCAGAGCATTGGGAAGGTCATGGGGTTTCTCCCCAAAGATTGCCCTCTGGCTGTACACTGCCATAATCAGGCCTATGCTTTGCTATGGCGCACTCGTCTGGTGGCCCAGAACCAGATTGATTACAGTAGTGTCCTCTCTGGAGCGGCTGCAGAGATCGGTCTGCTTGGCGGTGACGGGAGTGATGCGAACAACACCTACTGCGGCCATGGAGGCTCTCTTATGCCTTCCTCCACTGGATCTCTATGTGAGGGAACAGGCACTGAGGGCCTCCCTGAGAATGCGGGCTTGGGGTCTCTGGACCTATAGGTGGGGATCGGTTGGGCATACACGGATTCTGGAGGACTGCTCAAAAAAGCTGCCTCTTTTGGGTCTTGATGCTGACAGGATCCCCCCCAAATACGTGTTTAAGAGGAATTTTAAAATTCTGTTAGACACTAAAGGATCTGACCGGGCTGACATATGTCTGTACACGGACGGATCCAAAAATAATACTGGCTCGGGTGCGGGAATATTCTCCCCGGAACTGCAGCTAGATATAAAACTATCGTTGGGGAGGTACTCCTCTGTTTTCCAGGCGGAACTCATTGGGGTGCTTCGCTGCGCAGAAGAAGTCCAGGACAGAAATGTCCGGGGCAAAACTATTCAAATAATCACAGACAGTAGGGCGGTCCTTGTGGCGCTAAACCGCTGCAAGATCATCTCCGGTCTTGTGCTACAATGCATTGAGACACTGAACGTGATATCCACTCATAATGTTCTAACTCTCAGTTGGGTTAAAGGGCATGAAGGAAATGAGGGCAATGAGAGGGCTGATGAGCTGGCGAGGCAAGGTTCTGGTAACGTGCCGTGCGGTCCGGAGCCTTTTATCTCGCTGGCTGTTAAGGCCCTTGATGCCATCATAAAAGGGGAGACCCGTAGACTGCATGTTGAAAGATGGGAGAATGTGGCTGGATGCCGTCAGGCTAAGGCTGCAATTAACATACCATCTGACAAACATGCAAAATATTACCTGCAGTTGTCTCGGGACAGATTACGAGTTATCGTAGGATGTCTTACAGGACACTGTAAGCTAAACAAACATCTGCACACTATGGGACTGGTTGAAAGCCCATTATGTCGTGGATGTGAAGAAGAAGATGAAACAGTGGAGCATGTGCTTTGCAACTGCCCAGTGTTAGCATCGAAAAGAGGATCCATGTTGGGGAACTTCTGGCCTAGCATGGCCAGTATTAGTGGCACACCGCCCTCCAAAGTACTTGAGTTCGCCCTGAGTTTGGGGTGGCTTGAGGAATAGGAGGCTGGTGGGCTGCTAACATCGGAGGTAGCATAATGGGCCCGATTATGTGGCCTGAGTGCGCGTGAACCATGGTTTGCCCTCCACATCCAATCCAGAATCCAGAATCCAGAGGGTGGATTTGATTTGTGATGTCTTGATTTGTAAAGCAATGAGACTATTTCTGTTATTTCAAAATATAATTAATCAGATGGTGTTAATTACTGCGTGGTAGCTATGCGCTACACATTATTTTATTTTTCAAATCAAAAGCAAAAATAAATTACCACAACAATGAATTAGGCGTTAGAAACAATGCAAGTTTTAATTGAAAAAGTGTAATACATATTACTTATTTATTGCTCTGTTCTAAAAATTACTATCGAGTAGGTACATCAATAGTACATAATTCAATACTTTATTAAAATAATAAATTACTTTCGCAATAGTCGTTTTTATTGTGACAAATCCCACAATTCCAATAAATAAACTTCTTATAATCCTAAAAAGTGACAGATCTCGTAACTACAAACACCAAAATTTAAAAAATAAATTGTACAATTCAATATTATTACAACATTTCAATGATAACTGCTATTAGCGGAGAAACTTTGAACTTCTAGTTCAAACTTTTAAATCCGAACATGGGCGATTTTGCAATATAATCGGTAATTAAATAAACAATGTCATACTTATAATTCGTATATAAGCTACCCGAAAAATAAAAAGATTCAGTATTCAAGTACTGATCATTCATAAAATATGAAATTGGTAAGAAACAACAGAGTGCAATTTTTGAATAAATCTTTTAATTAAAATGCTACTTTTAGATTGCGGTGTTAGTAGTTGTATTGGTCGTTAGTAGTTCCTTTGCTCTTCCTTATGGAAGACATGAACAAGGAGGAAGCCACATCGATCTAGGTTTTGAAGTGCCACATCATGGACAAGAAGGACGTCCCATCGATCATGGTGTTGATTTGCCACAACATGGACAAGGAGAAAGCCCAATATATCTAGGTGTTGATGTGCCACATCCACATCATGGACTAGGAGAAAGCCCAATATATCTTGGTGTTGATGTGCCCCATCCACATCATGGACTAGGAGAAAAACCAACATATCTTGGTGCTGATGTGCCACATCCACATCATGGACTAGGAGAAAGACCAACATATGCTGGTGCTGATGTGCCACATCCACATCATGGACTAGGAGAAAGACCAGCATATGCTGGTGCTGATGTGCCACATCCACATCATGGACTAGGAAAAAGACCAACATATGCTGGTGCTGATGTGCCACATCATGGACTAGGAGAAAGACCAATATATCTTGGTATTGATGTGCCACATCCACATCATGGACTAGGAGAAAGACCAACATATCTTGGTGTTGATATGCCACATCCACATCATGGACTAGGAGAAAGACCAACATATCTTGGTGT